>OZ021723.1:81162767-82497767 GCA_963978545.1 Linyphia triangularis
GTTGGTTGGTTGGTTGGTTGGTTGGTTGGTTGGTTGGTTGGTTGGTTGGTTGGTTGGTTGGTTGGTTGGTTGGTTGGTTGGTTGGTTGGTTGGTTGGTTGGTTGGTTGGTTGGTTGGTTGGTTGGTTGGTTGGTTGGTTGGTTGGTTGGTTGGTTGGTTGGTTGGTTGGTTGGTTGGTTGGTTGGTTGGTTGGTTGGTTGGTTGGTTGGTTGGTTGGTTGGTTGGTTGGTTGGTTGGTTGGTTGGTTGGTTGGTTGGTTGGTTGGTTGGTTGGTTGGTTGGTTGGTTGGTTGGTTGGTTGGTTGGTTGGTTGGTTGGTTGGTTGGTTGGTTGGTTGGTTGGTTGGTTGGTTGGTTGGTTGGTTGGTTGGTTGGTTGGTTGGTTGGTTGGTTGGTTGGTTGGTTGGTTGGTTGGTTGGTTGGTTGGTTGGTTGGTTGGTTGGTTGGTTGGTTGGTTGGTTGGTTGGTTGGTTGGTTGGTTGGTTGGTTGGTTGGTTGGTTGGTTGGTTGGTTGGTTGGTTGGTTGGTTGGTTGGTTGGTTGGTTGGTTGGTTGGTTGGTTGGTTGGTTGGTTGGTTGGTTGGTTGGTTGGTTGGTTGGTTGGTTGGTTGGTTGGTTGGTTGGTTGGTTGGTTGGTTGGTTGGTTGGTTGGTTGGTTGGTTGGTTGGTTGGTTGGTTGGTTGGTTGGTTGGTTGGTTGGTTGGTTGGTTGGTTGGTTGGTTGGTTGGTTGGTTGGTTGGTTGGTTGGTTGGTTGGTTGGTTGGTTGGTTGGTTGGTTGGTTGGTTGGTTGGTTGGTTGGTTGGTTGGTTGGTTGGTTGGTTGGTTGGTTGGTTGGTTGGTTGGTTGGTTGGTTGGTTGGTTGGTTGGTTGGTTGGTTGGTTGGTTGGTTGGTTGGTTGGTTGGTTGGTTGGTTGGTTGGTTGGTTGGTTGGTTGGTTGGTTGGTTGGTTGGTTGGTTGGTTGGTTGGTTGGTTGGTTGGTTGGTTGGTTGGTTGGTTGGTTGGTTGGTTGGTTGGTTGGTTGGTTGGTTGGTTGGTTGGTTGGTTGGTTGGTTGGTTGGTTGGTTGGTTGGTTGGTTGGTTGGTTGGTTGGTTGGTTGGTTGGTTGGTTGGTTGGTATAAATATCCATTATATTTCAACAACAAAAAAATTGACAGGACATTCTTTCGGTGGGTTCTTCACCTCTAGTTTTTAGCGAATTTTCATCTTGTAGGATTGCTATTTTTGTTAGTCCATTATTACTCATGGTGTTCAGGGGATCAAGTACCACACTAACAAAATACCATTGTGAGTATTATGCACTTAAAATTTCCCACTTCTACATAGCTAATGCTCAAATGTGATAGTTTCTAAACAACTTTTGTAAAAGCTACACTATTGTCTCCAAAATTTCAGCGGAGGCTCTAATGAGGGCTCTAAAATTTAAGACACATACTTGAAATTCTAGGGCTGTACACTATGGCATTGACAGTTTAGCAACAAGGGAAAAATGTACTAGCATGTAAAGTGAATTTTAAGTTCATTTGCTGCTTTGTAAAGCCTACTTTATGTCAGATTTTGAAAAGGAGGTACAGAGTTTTGCCTTCTGGCACAGTTTGATCAAGGGGAATTGCAAATTAGTCAGCCGTGCACATACATACTAATTCAATGCTGAGTAATAATCTTGGTTTTATATGTTGGGAGTCATCATGTTAACTGAGCATTACTAGTAATCTATGACTCAGTAATTGTTAAACAAATCATAAAACCCTGTGGTAAATATCTTTTAATATGTGATATCAAAATCAATAAAGTAATACAAATCGATTGTAGAAACATCAAAACCTTTAAACTTAAATTAAAAAGTTAGAAGGCCATTGCACACACACCTTCAGGGCAATACTACATGAAAGCAGAATGTGCAATACAATCCTACAAATATAATAAAAATTAAGAGCCTAACTTAGACCTTAAACAGCCACAAAATAGATATTAAAATATGAATCTTAAAAATATTTGAAATCCCTACTGAGTTTCTTCATCAGGGGGCTTGAACCCAGTCAGGATTTAATGGATGTGTTTCTGAAATGCGATTGATATAACATATCAATCGCATTCAAGCCCTTACGCATCCAGCCGGATAGACAAGAAGTCAAGAATATTCACAAATACCAAAATGAAACGTACCTTGTAAACTAAACTTAACAAAATCGCTGTCTTCCCAAGTTTAAAGCCCACGTTGATTCGAAATGAACCCAGACCAGCCCTAAGAGTTTAAGTATTGAAAAACATAATCCCCAAAATAGTCCCAGCATAAAACATTTAAAACTGAACTGCAATCTATTAACCACGAAAAAAAATTGAAATAAAGTATTTAGACCAGTTAGGGCTATTTAACTGGTTTAATATTTTATTTCTTTGGTCTTGTATATTATTTCTTTGGTATTCTTTTTTTTTTGGTCTAAATATTTTATTTCAAAAGAATTTCATTTTTTTCGTGGATAATAGATGGCAATGCAGTATTAAATGTTTTATGCAGAGTATTTTGGGAATTATGTTTTTCAATACTTAAACTCTTGGTGTTGGACTGGGTTCATTTCGAATCAACGTGTGCTTTAAACTTGGGAAGACAGCGATTTTGTTAAGTTTTGTTTACAAGGTATGTTTCATTTTAGTATTTGTGAATATTCTTGACTTCTTGTCTATCCAGCTGGATGCATAGGGATTTGAATGTGATTAACATGTTATATCAATTGCATTTCAGAAACGCATCCATTAAAATCCTGACTGGGTTCAAGCCCCTTGACGAAGAAACTCAGTCAGAAATTCAAATTTTCAAATATTTTTTTAAGATTCAAATTTTAAAATCTATTTTTTGGCTGTTTAAGGTCTAACTTTAGCTCTTATTTTTTATTATATTTGTAGGATTTTTATGTGGGATCTATTTTAAAACCAGTAAATACAGTTGGAAAAATAAGCGACACCTTGATCCACAAATCATAATGTATGTACAAGTTTAACAAAATATACAAATTAGGTTTCAACATTTTATTTCTATACACATTTGATAATTAACATGAAACACTGATATTCATTCTGGATTAAGTACAGATATGCACACAACATATATCATACACCAACTAGTACTATTTCTCGTTTATTAACACATTTCCTGGAATAAAGTCCACAAAGTCCAATGAAAACACCAAATCCTTATACATATATAATTTAAGATGATAAATATGTTTACACCTTGTATGAGTAGTGTGATCATAGGATATCATTTGATAAAAAATTAAATTATATTTTGCATTGCAGAATCAAGTTCTTTTTAATTAAAACTTAACAGTGTCTATGTTTTTATATTTTTTATCCTGTAGCAAATATAAAACATCATAAGATTCAACTAACATTCATTCTAAATGTAAGTACATCAAGCACTTTCACTTCAGTAAGTTATGTTAAGCATTACCAAATCGAAATACATTCCACAGAATAAAACTGAATTGAAAAATGCTTGAATTATTCCTGTAACTTCTTTGAAACAAAACATTTAAAATGAGAATGCAGCACATCAGATATAAATAAAATTCAGTTAAACAAGAAATAAAGTGTAAAAAAAATATTGATGAAATTTAATAAGTGAATTTGTTCTTTAGAAAATCAATCATCACAACCATACAAGACATAAAACTTTCCATCCAACTTGCAGACTAGACATTCTCCTACTTAGAATTGGAATGGCAGTTGAAATGGCCTAAAAAAGTTAAATTTATTAGACACAATGATAACATCGATAGTTCATTCCTAAAAGAAATTTAAACAGGTGAAAGAAAAAAGTTTTGATAAACAAAACACAAAAACACACTATAAATTTGCATCTTGGAAACATAGTACAATATATCATGTTTTTACCAAAACAAACTTCAACATAGTACAATCAATTTTCAAATATGTTTTGCAAGTTATTCAGGCATACCATTGTTTCATAAATGATATTACAATTGCTTTATTTTTATTAAACTATCTTATGCTTTAAGTAACAAAGAGGTTTAAAAAAATAATATAATATTGTGTGTATAATTTACATCATTTTACAATTATCAAAATTTAAAAATATTATAATTAAAAAATATAAATAAATAAAAAAAAAAGGAATATTCATTCTTCAAGTAGTACGTTTTATTCTTCTAATTTATAATGTCCACTACTACATATTGTTTGATTTTATGATTCAAATCTTTCTTTTTATAAAAAAAATTTCATTTGGATGATTGGTTTATTTTCAGTATTCTTCATTTCAATTCTTCATTCAATTAAATCTTTCATTTCAATTTTGAGATTTGTAATAAAATGCTGAAACCACCACACTGCCTTTAAAGTCATCCTCTTTGTGACAGTTATTATACTTGGATACAGTGATTTGTCATAATGACCCATGATACCAATCATTCACTTTCAAAATTCTACGTTTTATTCTTACAATGGCTTTTCTTTTTTTACAAATTTTTAAAAAAAAAATTTTTTACAAATTCAATGGCTTTCCATCACAAAATTTTTAAACAGATATTTTAATATTCTGCCATAGGGAAGCTTTTCAGTCACAAGACTTTTAAATGGAGATTCTAATATTCTGTATTGAGCTAGCTATGAAAAATAGGTTTGCCAGTTTTGACTTGGACTTTTTTCTACCAGCAGTGATCTATATTTTTTTAATTGTGAATCTTAATGTCTAATTTTGAGCTGCCAGCACAAAATGCTCAGCTTTATAAACGATTTGTTTCCTTATTAGCACACTTACACTTCTTTTAAGATCTACACTCCAATAACATATTAATATCAAAATGTAGAAATCAATATTGGTAATTAATACAATATTAAAATTTCTAAAACGATATGCTTAGGCTTGATTAGAAAGATTGTTTAGTCGTTATAACATTGCAATTAAAACTAAACCAGAGAGAGTTCCCAAAAACAAAAACAAAATATTCATTCAAATTATTTATTTTGACTTTGAAGAATAATGTGGCACATCTTTCTAATACTATTTTATTAGATGCCATTTTGTTAAAAACAATATGGGTGACACTATGTGTCTTAAGTGCATGTATTCATATAACTTTAGGGACTGGTAAATAGAAGATAAGCTCCCTACTAATTTTATTAAATTAGCCTGTTGTCTAAATCATACTGATTGAAATGATATCAGTTATTATTTTACAATTAAATGAGATGTAGTCCCTTTTTCTATAAAATCACTATTCAAGCCATTAAATACAAACTTACACTTAAGACTCTACCCAGTTATTCTATAGAATAACTAGGTAAAAAGTATTATTTACTTATTCCATATTTAAACTGAATTACAGCTTTAACTGTAAATAATTATTGTTAACTAGTAACTGTAAATAATTACCATTAAAGTTCAATAATATATTCCACAATATCTCTAATTTATTAACAGTCAAGAAACCTATTTAAAAAATTTAAAGGACAACCTCAACCATAACATATATACATTAATAGAAAGCTAGATAATAGGAACGTCATGTGGAAGTTGCTTCTAAGCAATATAGTAAATAGTTCTACGCTTATTTAACAACAAAATATATTTAAGATAAGAGCAACCTACCAGTTTCTCATATGAATTTAATGATCAGCCTTTTCTTTCTCCTTTTTATCACCATGACGGCTGTCTCTTGGATAAAACTCTTCTAGTGTGCTTTGAGGGATTCGTTTCAGCAATTCTTTAGGAAAGATTCGCAACAGCTGCCATCCAATGTCCAAAGAATCAAAAACTGTTCTGTTTTCATAATTACCTAAAGAATGTTACAAATGAGTTAACATAGGTGATATCTATGTGTAATATATGTCTATGTATATTAATGCATATATATAGGAATTATATATATAAATCTAATATCCGGCATATAAAACACGAAAACATCTTTAGTACCAAACGAATTTCGACAAATGAAATATTTCTTTTAAGAAGCTTAACACAAATATGTTATATTTCCAGAGTTCATCCTAGAAATGAAAAAGGGCAGGGTGCTATTTTCCAAAAAAAGGGCACTTCCTGTTTACGAGGGCACTTTTATGGCAAATTGCAGAAATACGCGTTTTCTGCCACAATTTCAATATTGTTATACTTTTCTACCACGACAAATAATTTTCAATATTCTGAAGAAAAAAAAATTATAATGCAAAAATCTATGAATCAAAAACTCGCTCAGAAACTTAAAAGATATCAAAATACTGATAAAATGCTTCAGTCTTAATTCTGCTGGAATGAGACTGAGAAAATTATTAAAATTAAAGTGCAATATACACAGTAAAATGTTCATCAAATAGTAATTTTTATAAAATTATTAATTTATAATACAGTAAAACTAAGATAAGAATGTTTTAGTATAATGAAAATCTGTTCAGATAAGAACTTTTCACTCTTTCAAAATTTTCTAAAGTTTGAATGAATCAACCTTAAACTTCATCTCTTAGTTTTGCTATTGTCAGATAGAGAATAGAGTTTCTCTAAATTTAACATTATTCATTGTAGGATATCACAAGGAGTATTCCGACTAAAGAACTTGGACTATGTCCTGAAATTTTTGCATTTTTTTTATTTTCAAAATCGGATCAAATTTAGCGTCAAATCGGCGATTTTTTTGCCGTGCATGCCGCTATTATGTAAGCTACAATAGAAGTTTTATTTTTTTTAAAAATCGGAAATAATCTGAGATTTTGGTTGCATTCCTGTTATGTTTAATTTTAAATATGAAACGGATGTTTAGAAATTAATTGGTAACAGGCAAATTACCAAAAACACCCCCTAAATTTAACAGGAGGACATCGCGATTACGCATGTCCAAACGGAAATATTCTTTTTAAATTTTTAGTGTAAACATTTGATAGTTATAAACCTTTAACTAAGTTATTCAAGTCTTTCAAATTCCTTTCTTCACTATTTTGAAGGAGGCATGGTAAAAATCCAGCGAAATACACTTAATCAAAACACGTACGAAATGGCCATCGGAGTTTACTAATGTGCACTTGGGAAATTGTAAGACGGCGCCCTACAATCCACCTACTAATGAAGCACGTTATATAGACATCTACTCAATGGTTTCAGTCCCTGATATATACGTTGCGCGTTTGAACATGAATGCGCATGCACGACAGCCGATTTCAGTAGGGGTGATCCACATATTGCGTACTGTTGGGAGGGGAAAAACGAAAGTTTTTCAAATTCTTTCAGGACGAAGTTTTTTCTGAAAAAGGGCAGGAAGGGCGCTATTTTTATAGAAAAGGGGCAAGAAGGGCGCTATTTTTATAGAAAAAGGGCAGGCAGGGTGCGCCGCCCCTCGAAAAATGCCTAGGATGAACTCTGATATTTCATTCCTGTGTATTGTTTAAATTTTTCCCGCTGATTCAATAATGGATCCGATACAAAATTGCGAAGAAGGTGCCTGTATTAAAATGTACAAAAACAATTAAGGGTTCAGTATAAACTAAATTAATAGTATTTCAATGATATTACATAGACACAAAATTAAATTTCCTTAGTAAAGATTTTTGATTTCTAAAAGGCAAATACTTATAACTTTGGCACAGATATTAATTGGACATTCAACAATGTTTGGTAAAAATTTTTTTAATCACAAGTTCCAAACAAATCAACCAACAGTTTTGATAGATAGGCTCTTTATAAATAATGATATTTTCAATCTAGTGTAGCAAAATATTAACTATAACAAAAATTATCTTGATACAAAGGACCTGATGATATTCGATAACTTTGAGATAAAATAAAACAAGGTAAACTCTTAATTATGGTTAATATAAAGTTTTCCTGTTTGGAGTGAGTTGTTTGAAAACATTTATCTTTTGCATAAAATCAAGGAACAGTACTGAAAATTGCCAGGTACCTATAATACACCTTTGTTTTTGAAATGCAAAACAAAAGTAACGGGAAAAATTGTCAAGTGTCCCAAGAGCATGTGTCGTGATTTTTCTCAGGAAAACAAGGAATTGCGTTTGAGAAAGCAATTTAATCACACAAGTTAGCATGTTTCATACATCAGCAGTAGCGGGTTACATAGAATGTAAGCATTTTTATTCACAAAAAATTTACTCATGACCCACCACCAAATTGTGACCTACATTTGGAGAAATGCTGCTCTAGAACATTATTGATCTATTGGTTTTTTATATCACAAACACCATGTTTGGTTATGATGAGGAATTAATGTAAGTATTCTCTACCAACTCCAATTCTTTTTGCAAGGGAACGTTATATTGACAAAAAGCAAAAAAAAAGAGGTCGTTAGAAAAGGCAAAGTTATCTACTGTTTACAGGGTGGCCTCAAAATTCAGGAAAAAAAGTTCCCTGATAATGCCCTGATTTCCCTGACAGATTTCTAAAAAATTCTCTGATTTTAGGACAAACTTTTTTTTCAAATTTCCCCAATTTTCTTAGATTTTCCAGATGTCTAGACACCCTGATCAAATAGAACATGTATGCTAAAGAGATAATATGGAATTTTTAAAAAAATAGTTTTGCTGTTAATGAAAAGTTTAAATTATTCTGTAACATTAAACTTCTAATGGCTTACCACTACAAATCCCCATGTAAATAGCGCCAAAATATGGATGAAAGTGCCTTAAACAATATAAAATTTCCCTGATTTTCATGATATTTTAAAAAGTTCCCTGATTTTTTCTAGAATCAGAAAGCTCCCTGCCATTTCCCTGATTTCCAGGTTTTCCCAGCTCTGTGGCCACTCTGTGTTTAGGTATGCTATAGAATAACCACTTTCGAGTTATGATACCATGAATGAATTTGTAACTCAAAAATATTTAAATCAATTATAAGTTATCAAAACTTTTTCCAGTGAATTGAATATTTCAAGAACTAAAGTAAACAATAGCCAAAGCTGTTATTGAATGCAGTAATACATTGTTTCCCATCTGAATTTATAGTAACAATTTGTTAGGTTTTGAATATTTTCTAGCGAAACATCTACAGATTGCACTGCTGAGACATAATTAAGGATCTGGACTTGGAAATGCTGGACTGGAGAATAATCTGCATGTTGAATGGTATTGCATTCCAATAGATCTTTCAAAGATAAACTGTCATGCATCTGCTTCTTGAATTGGAGAAAATCTGGAAAAAAATTTCTTCCAGGCAGCCCAATAACCAGGATGAAACTGTGTCACAATCACCACTTTGTTTACTTAGTTTGGAACTAGAGACTGCAGAATTCTAAAGGAGGTACGACCCTGAGACAACTTGCGTGCAAGACAACAATTCTGCTTCAATGCTGGAGTTCAACAACAAAAAATTGGGGATGGAATATTGATGTTTGCACTCCCATGTGTTCCTTCAATCAAACGACATTCTGGCATTAAAACTTTTTTTTTTTAAGCCTGGTTTGCAAAGTGAACTAATAAAGATTATGAATCAATCCTTATTAATTGGTGAGCATACTGTAGAGCATTTGGAGAGATACTGAATACATATATAAACCTTAAGTAGCAAAAAAAACTGTTTGAATCAATAAAATATTACCTACCCTGTGCAATAAAGCTTTTCTCAAACTTGCTTAAGAAATCTAGGTACAAGAGATCTTCAGAAGTTAAAGCTTCTTCTCCTACAACAGCTTTGATAGCTTGCACATCTTTACCAATAGCATAACATGCATACTGAAAGAAAAGGTCATTTAATTTATAAAAGGCATAAAGTATTATAAATGACACACATATATATTTCAAGAGACAAAAAAAATTTCAGTATGCTTAAAATTCAATTGCCTGCACTTCTTTTATTGTATGTTTTACAAAGTGTTTAAATTATGCAAATTTTAGGCAGTACATACACTATGTGCTACCTTTACTTTTTAAAATTCAAAGGTTTCACTTGATATACATAAGATCTAATAATTACTAAAACTCTAAAAAGTGAAAACTGATTTACTTCGAGACTTATCCAATTAAAGTGAACATTGGAATCCATCTGACAACAGATTATTAGCATTCTAAAATTTTTATCTTAAAGAGAAAGTATAAACTAGTGTTAAAAATTGGACCAGTGCATACTATAGAGCACCAGTTGAATACTTTAAATTATATACAGTCTAGAAGAAAAAGAAATGGTAGCACAAAAAGGTTAAGTCAGTTATTCCCATTAGTTTCTAATATCTAAACTCAAAAGCAACAATTTTAGATCTTTAAATAAATAGGTTTTTTGTAAGAGAACTGTAGAGTAAATTTAGTAATAGAAATAGAATACATATTAAATGGATTTTCTTATGACTTAGTAACATTACTTGTATCATAAATAAAGATAGAAGGAACATATAGAAAGAGATATACTGGAAATGACAAAATTGGCGATACTCCTTCTGGCTTAGGACAACAACATTATCCTTATAAGCAACTATATCAATCCCACAAAAGTATTTTCATATAATTTAACTAGCTTTCATTCTTATTTGTGAATTAAACTCTAGGTAAATTTTCTTGTAGATTTTTATAATCCTAATAGCGTTACTTAATGATTTTTTAAAAAATCTGAGAGCATCTTCAAATATCTGACAAAAATTCAATAAAAGGTGAAATTCTGTCAGCCATGGTGCTTGAACTAAAATGGTCAAATGAAGTAATAAATGTTTTCTTTTGTAATTGTTTATAAATTTTCGATAATTCATTGAAAAATACATTATTTGTCAATAAAAAAAAATTTAACAAAAGCCAAACTTCAGGTTTAAATACTTTTTGGTTATCTGTAGCAGCTCGTGGGGTACAGCAAGTACAGCCAGGCTGTATCTAAATTATTCCATTAAAATTAAAATTTACTAATTGCTAGTCAACTTTGATTATTTATTTTATTAACTTTCTTAAATGTAGATTAGAATTGCAAATGAAAATGGAATTTCTACGGTAAGTAAAAACATCCCCGACAAATGGCAAAGCGGTTATGCAATGAAGGAAAGAAAAACTGCACAAATCTACTAAATCTGACGTTGGTCGAGCGAATACAGCCAGAGAGTGAAAGTTCCAAAAGGACTTTGCTGTTGCCTGAAATACAGTAGTTACGAATTCCGCGACTTCAGCTGTACTTATAAATTCGATGCACTAATTGGCTCGTGTGTGAGTGAGTCGGGATGTGTGGGTGAGAAACAATTTAGAATTGCATAGAATTTTCCAAACCAAAATGGAAATAGTTATTGTGATAAGTTCACACATGTGTTTTCTTGTTACTTTTTAAGTTAATATTAAAACTTATAACTGAATCATTTTGAAACATGGAGCAAGCAAAATAAGTTTTTTTTTCCCCTCATATCATTTTGTAAACATTGAAAGGTGAGTTTGAGTAATTAAGATTATAGAATTGCCATTCATGAATGAATGAATGTAGGAAGTGGAGAGGGGGGTCATTGTTCCGGTTGCACTAACATTTTTGACCACAAGCTGTCACTGTCTGTTACATACAAGTTAAAACTGAATGAAGTCATAATTCAGGGGCAAAGAACATATCAAGTGAAACCTTTTAGCATTAACTCAGATACTCGTTGCAGAAAAAAAAACTGCAAATTTCATTTTAGAGTAAAGTAGTTAATTATCAGGACTTATATAACCGAGTTCATACCAGCTGATTTGAAACATCAGAATGATCTTTCCTTGTCATGTCTTCACCAATAGCAGATTTCATCAATCGAGACAGTGAAGGCAACACATTGATTGGTGGATAGATCTACAAAAGACATAGATTTTATTTCCAAGCAGTATTGCAGTATTTCTTGAGCCATTTTAAAGACAAAACTCATAAGTACCTGTCTGTTATGTAACTGCCTATCTATATAAATCTGACCCTCAGTAATATACCCTGTCAAATCAGGAATGGGATGGGTGATATCTAGAAAATAAAAAACAACACAAATTAAGAATATATTCATAATAAAATTGAGGAAAATATTCAATCTGTTTTCTATTTAATAATAGACATACAAAGTTATTTCACTTTTTACAACAGCTAAACAGATACATTAAAAAATACATAAAATTCAACTGGAAATTTTAATCAGAAACAGTTTAAAATTTGAACACAAGAGAACTTCTGTAATAGCTCTGGGGAAAGTTTCCGCCACAGTTGAATAGGAAAAAGCCGGATTAGAACGGAATATTCGGTTACAAGTTTTGTCGCCAAAATCACAAACTCAGCAACAATTCTGTTAATAAAAAATCTCTTATATTAATTGGATTTGTAATATGTCATTGAAAGAGGGAGATTTCAGTCACTAAATGTTGTTGAATTGCTTATTATGCTTGTCATCTTTAGCCTAACATGCCATATATTTAACATAAATAAAACCAGCCTTTTAGTGACAGTTCAAGTTGCAATCCAGCTTATTTCATTTGGAAATTAATTAACATAACCATTAATAATATAAAAGGTAAAGCAAAATAAAAATATAAAAACGTTTCGTAACCACACTTTACAACATTTTTGCTTTAAAATATCAATAGGAAAGCAAAATTGTTTGGATACATATTTTTCACTTCTTAGTAAAGGATTAAAATAAAGCAATTTTGGATTAATTCGGTTAAAAATGGGAATTTTAGAGCAACTGGGAGAAAAAAATTCAATTGTAAAGATTAGAAACAATCAAAACAGGTGCAGTCCACCTTTGATTATAAAAAGGCTCTAAGTGGCTGAAATTGAAGGTAAATTGAAAAAAAGGTGTTTTTTTTTTGTTTTTTTTCTCAATGCCTAAATGTTGGTTTCATATAAATATTTGGAATTATTCCTAAAAAAGGAATACTTTAAAAACTTTTAAATTAAATATTTTAAACTCAAATTTCTTACAATCATCCACACATTTCCTTTGAGGTTGTATGAGATTGTATGTATACAATAAAAAAGAAACATTCTAATTTTTTGTTGAAGCTAATTCATCTTTCTTTACAACCTGTTTATATATTTGACTTGAAGATATCAATTGACTTTTAAATATATTTTTAAACAGCTTATATGGATTCAATTTTATATTACTATATAACATTTTAATACAACACAACGGATAATATTCCTTCATCTTTGTATAAGTTGCAATAAACCTTTGTTTAAGGAAAGACAATAAATACCATGTCATAAATTTTTACATTGAGACACCAACAAAGTTAAATGCATTTGTTGCCAGTGAATGACAAATCAGATTCCTTTGAAATTAATCAGATTCCAGTATCCAACAAGTCATGACAAAAGTCGAGCATAAATTAGGATCGAAGAAAAAGTACTTGTGAATAATTAATATAAATTTTTTTCACAAAAGTAAAACTACATTTTACACATAACAGTTCAATTACACAGTTAGGTAGTTACAAAATACTGTATATTAAAATTAATGTCCACAACAAAAGTCAATTTGTCTAAAGCTATTACATTTTATTACTGTGCATAAAAATTTCAAAATAACTGTGCCAATACCAAGGATGAATATGGTAAAAAACCAAAAAGCTGACAACAAAAATCCAAAAATATTATGTGTAAAACACATTTTATAAGCTATACTTTAAAAAAATGTGGTTTTCCATGTGCATCTAAAACATTGCAACGTCTCTGCCTGTCCGTGAGCAAAAATGGTTCAAAACACTGCAACCTACACGTAGGAATACACTTTGTGCTGGCTCATCTGGCATGGTATAGCTCGAAAGCAAAAAAAAAGCTGAAATTCCTGTGAAAGCGATGAAAACCAGAAAAAAAACTTTAAACAATTATACCATATTGATATTCAGGCAAATCTAATTAAACTCAGTTTTCTAAATTTTTAAGCTACATTCTAAGTACTAAAAAAATTATTTTTAAATTGAAACAATTAATTATATCGCTAAGCTTGTTCAATAAAATAAAAGCAAGAAACAATTTTACATACAATAGCAGTTAAAATAACAATTTTAAACAAAGATTATTTAGAAAAATGCCAATTGTGATTAATTCAGAATATTTTTTATATAAAATTATATAAAAATTTTAGTAATTCTGCATAGATTCAAATCAAACGGCAAAATCAATCCTTAAATAGGCACTAATCACAAATATAGTGGCTATAGCATAAGAGGAAACCTAGACAAATGGCTATAAAACAATGTTGTAAACCTCGATAATTGTCAATATTGTATTAGCGTAAACCTCAGCAAAAGTGACCATCACTCTAACAAAAATATAAGCAATAGCGTTTACAATACCGACGAAAATCTAGGTATCGGCAAAAATCACCATCACAACAACGTGCATATTAGCAATAGCCTTCACAATATCGGCACAACTATCGGTAATATCGATATTTTCTTGGTAATATTGAATGTTACTACACTGTGGCATTCAGTGTAACTGACTCTTACACCAACAGAAATATCAATGTTAGAGCCAAATAAACCAGTAAATTGTATCGGCATAACACTCGACGAAAATTACCATCAAAACAATGTAAATCTCGGAGATAGCGCAAGCATAGCGGCGCAATTCATCGAGGTAATATCGACATTTTTTCGGTAATATCAGTGCAAATCTCAGATTTTACAACAGGGCAACACCATCACACAAACCTAAATATCAGCGTTAGCGCCGAATATACCGCAATTATCAGCAATAGCGCTATTATATCGGCGTAACACTCCATGAAAAAGGCCAATCCAAATCCCAGAGATAACGCACATCATAGTTACACAAATCTTGGCAGTAGCGGACATTACATCAGTGTAATGTTTAATGAAAATGAGCATCACATACCAACGTAAATGAATGATAGTTCCGTGGATGTCAGACTTGAAAGCAAGCGCATTATTGGTATAAGCTAATCAAATGATTTAGTATGAAGGAAATTACATTTTGGGACGAGAAAAAATTACACAAAAGTATCAAATTTCGGTACAGTTGAAAAAGTACAAAATACGAGTTTGAGCGACACTGACTAAAAAAATGCATTTTAGCACATTTTTGTGTTTGGAACAGGAGTGCGACTCCTGAGCGGTAAGTTTTCCATTCTCCCCGATCGGTAGTGAAGCTGCTTCGGGATTAGGCCTCAGAAAAAGTGGGAAAAAATGGATTATTGTTCCCGGAATTAGAAAACGGAACTTTCTTTGAAAAAGCAGAATTCTTTCTATGCCAAAAAAATAAAAAAGCAGAATTCCGCCATAAGGAGGAAAAAGCTCATCCCCGAAATACATCAATATTAAAAAAGACTTATTGCAATTTGGTACGTCTAATTGGTAATAAGGTTGATAACAATATGACCAATCAAAATGAAGCAAATCAAGCAGTAGATTGTTACAGATCTAAGATACTAATTGGGTAATTAAAGAACATAAAAAGTATCATTAAATAAATCTTACCATCGTTAGGCATAGTTAAAATGGGAATTTGGGTGATGGATCCATTTCTGCCTTCTACTCGTCCAGCTCTCTCGTAGATGGTAGCTAAATCGGTGTACATGTAACCAGGGAAACCACGTCGACCAGGCACTTCTTCACGTGCAGCGGATACCTAATGCAAAAGCCAATCATAAGAATAAGAAAAACACTTCAAGTATGTTAAATGAAGAGGAAAAACAGCAAAAATGGACCTGTCCTAAATCCACAGCCCAAATTTACAATCTATAACCATACCTTATTAAAAATAGGACAAAAAGGCATATATTTTGCCATTTCTAACATGCTTGTATGACTTTTCAATATAAAACTAAATCATAGCTTCCAATATTTGTAGAGTAATGAAAATTATACAATTTTAATCATACATATTTTATAAGCCAATTTTAATTCAATTTTATGATCTTTCATAATGCCTTCTTAAAAATAAGACTTAAATTAAACATTATGTCACTTCTAACTTGCTTATAGAAATTTTTGCATCTCAAAACTAAACCATAGCTCCATATATTTGTAGAGTTAAATCAACTATAAAGTTTAAACTATACACATTTTAGAAACCAATTTTAAATAAAAAATAAACAAAGGATTCAACATTTCCAATTCTTGTCCTTAGGAGACAGAATAATTTATCTAACAAGCTTTCAGTCAATAAACCATTAACAGTTTCATAAATTATTTCTTAATTGATTTGGTTTGATTTTTTTACAGTTAAGCCCATCTTGATTTTAAAACTTCAATAGGCACTTCTTATTAACCTACCTCACGCAAAGCTTCAGCATATGAAGACATGTCAGTAAGGATGACTAAAACGTGCTTTTCACACTGGTAGGCCAAGTATTCAGCAGTTGTCAAAGCCAAACGAGGAGTAATAATACGCTCAATTCTGGAAACAAAAAAAATTATAACAGTATGTTACAATTCATTATTCTGAAAATACAATATTGATGCTAAATATCCAAATAGTTTGAGATCATTTACTTTTAGTATTTTTAGCAACTTACATACAAACTATCAATTTTTTAAAGCATTTTTTTACTAAAAGTAAAGAAAAATTAGTATATGTATTAAAGTTAAAAAGGTTATTTATAAAATTATTCCTTAAACAAGTGATAGGTGCTTCAGTGAAAATTCTAAAGAATATGAAATCAATACATTCTTTTAAATTTAGGTTACCTTTTAAGATCACATTAATAATTTAATTTTTATTATGAAATACAGTTTATTGCTAACTTAGAAGGTATAATAAAGTTAAGTATTTAACATTTTATAATCCAATAATGCAGAAAAAGCACTTACGTAGGGTCATTGGCTAAATTTAAAAAGAGGCACACATTTTCCATAGAGCCATTTTCTTCAAAATCTTGTTTGAAGAATCTAGCAGTCTCCATGTTCACCTAACGGAAAAAAATGTTTCAAATTTAAATTTCATTTAAATCTATAGCCTTATTTAACAGATAAAAAACGCTAACAAAATTAAACAAATAATATTTTATTAACATGTTGACTGTAACATCAGTCCTTGGAGGCTAATGCCTTAATCAGGTTTTATCTCCTCAATCATCAATTTGAACAAGGTTCCCACTCAAATCAAAGAATGAAAATCAATGACTTTTAAGGACCTAAATACTGTTTTTAAGGACCTTGACCTTTGAAAATTTGTTTTTAGGCATCATGACTATACATAAATTGGCACATTCTACCAAAAAAGTTACAAGGTGGTGGATGCGTAATAGAAATATGTCAGAGAACTCCGATACGATGCAGATAAGTGATGGTCACGCTGGGATAGCAAGTCTGAGTTGTATTTTTATAACTTTTGCAGTTGGGCACACAACATTCGCAAAAATTAAGGATTTTTAAGGGCCTCTAAGCATTTTCAATGACTTTTAAGCACCTCTAAGCATTTTCAAACACTTTCAAGGCCTTGAAAACTAGTTCAAAATATTAAGCACTTTTAATGACTTTCAATGACTGTGGGAACCCTGTTGAAACCTGAAGTCATGTGGACAAATTGGAAATAAACTCTTTTCAAAACAAGTAATCAAAGTGATAATAAGAACATTTAGAGATAATAAGAGGAAAAAATTGACTAATTCAATAAAACATTATTTTAAATGTTCTTTTCAAAATATCAATTTCAAGAGCATTCAAAGTATAAACTAACAAACTATAAATAAATAATTTTGATTAATTTAAAAACATTCACACCAAATTACTCTATAGAAACTTTAAATCTAATTCAAGGTACAGTAGTCAATTTAAAACAATGCATATACAAAGTTACTACTTACACCCATAGCTGCAAAAACAATAGCAAAGTTATCATGTTCTTGGTCCATTATGTCTTTATTCTTCACCAAACCAGACTGTCGACAAATCTGAGCAGCAATCTAGAAAATATTATGAATAAGTTAAATATTGTATACATAAATGCCCATTTCAGTTTTATTTCATATTGGTTTTTGCTGCAAATATCTGCAATCAAGCAATAACAATAAAAATGAGTTCAAACTTACTTCATTGTGAGGTAAACCAGCAGCTGAGAAAATGGGAATCTTTTGACCTCTTGCTATACTGTTCATAACATCAATGGTGGAAATACCAGTTTGAATCATCTCTTCTGGGTAGATACGGCACCAAGGATTGATAGGTTGACCTATAATAAATTAACTTTTTATACTAAGTATAATGAACAGAAGGAAAAAAAAACTATTTCAGGGCAAAATTAATGACTGAGAATATTTTAATCGTCGGATGCAGTAATAGCATCCGACGAAAATTATCAAGCAACAACCTAATTCTCGGCCATAGCGCCTAACATAATCACAAGAATAGCGGCCATTACATGACTGTAACGTTCTTTAGCAAAATGATAATCACATATGAACGTAAATAATGCCGATAGAAGCTATGACATTACAGAAAAAGAGAGAGAGCAGAAATCCGTCAATCGGCGGAAGAATCGCATCTCTTAGAAAACATTTTCATTTTTTTTTTTTCTTTTTTTTTTTTTTCTAATCCATAAAGATTTTTCCGATAAAAAAGAGATGATTTCCCGATGCAGACCGGAAATTCCAAAATTTCAAGCATAATTCCTGACTTTCCCGAGGTGCAAAAAATTCAAGCACATTTCCCGACTTTCCCGATTTTCAAGGCTGCTGGACACCCTGATTAAAAGGTTGCCAACACTGTTTCATTTCCGAAGCAACTTTATTCTCAGACATAATTAGAGCATAAACAGCAAAAATTAGTTTTTATGTGTAATTACTGTTTGTTGTGTAATTACTGTTCCTTGTGTAATTAAAGAGTTGTAAAAGTGTACTCTGCAGAATCCGCATTCAATAATCTACCAATCGACACAAATTTTATACAAATCAATTCAGTTGATCTTGAGTTATAGCTATTCATACATACAGAAGTTCGATTTTATATACATGTAGGGATTATACATTAATTTCTATATAGCAGTATATTATTTAATCATATTAAATTTCAAAATATATTTCTAAATATGTGCTCTAAATTGCTTTCAAATATATCTTCATTGAAAGAAACTTTGAATGCAAAAAGGAGTTACGATCTGCAGGTTTTTAATGAGACAACTTTTTCTTTTTTTTTTACATTCAGCCATTTCAAATGAAAAATTTTGATACTGTTACAAATTTTTGTATATTTGTAAATATTTTGTAGTATTAATTATGTAAAAAGGAAAATTGTATGTACATTTCGCATAAGGAGGTGCAAAAGTTTGTTTGTCTTTGCTTTCCTGCAGTGTGTCTCCCGTTGCTTGAAAACAAGTTTTACAGAGATAACGCTGGAAGAGAATTTTACAAGGAGCAGGCCATTTAACATTACGATTAATGGCAATCTCGCCAAATTGGCGACGATTCTGGCAACTAATTTTTGTCACCAAATTTGGCGAGAAATCGCCAAATGTTGCCAAACTTGGCGACCATTTGGCAACATTTTCGGTCCCAATGTACATGTAAAAGGCTTTTCGACTACGATCTGGAAAGTTCTCCAAATTTCTATCTCTGGAGGTTTCGCGAAGATTTTATACCCCAATTAAGTAGCATTAAAGATTTTTTTTTTCATCTATGTAATAGGAAAAAAAATTCTGAAAATAACAACTCCATAAAGAATTATTCATAGCCCAATCTTTTAAAAATAAACAAATCCTTAAATAAAAAATACTCAAGATTCATAATCATGTCAATATATGCTAAACATTCCTAAACTTGTTCATCATTTAGGACCACAAATAATTTACAATTTGAAAAAGATTAAAGAAAATCTCTTAAAGAAAAATACTTGTGTTGTAAAAATATGTTTATAGTTTCACATTTTTTTCCATTAATTAACCTTTTGGTATCAGGAATTATAAAAAATTACTCTTTATAAATAATTGCTCAAACTTATAAATACATCAAAAACTACTTTCAATGATAACAGCAAAAATTTCAATCTAAATACGCAATTTTTTTAGATATATATTTACTCTAATGATTAAAGACACGATGTAGGATTACTAAAACACTTACCTTGAATGTCAAGAAAATCTTCAGCCAGCACTGGTGGTCCTTTATCAATTGGTTTACCAGATCCATTAAAAACACGTCCTATATTTGAAAACAAAAGTACTTGTTTTAATGCTAAAGATATATCTATAACTAATTAATAATAACAGGTTTTAGTTATAACAATTCATTTTCTTAACTTAATGAATAATGACTGTTTAAAATATATACTGGCATTTTTCTTAAAGCACATGTTTTAAAGAATAATATAATGCCTCTCATCATAAGATAAAACATAAATAAAAAATAAAAAAAATTCAATATAAAAGAAAAAAAGCTTTATCTGAAATTCTCAAAGTCCATGTTTTCCAATATCATAAAAAAAAAAATTATCATTTTGTTAACATTTGTATTTTACAATGTGGAATATCAGTAGAAAAATTATTTTTTTATAATAATGCGAAAAAAAAATTTATCATTTTGTATCAAACATCATGGTAAAAGTAGGATCGAGTAGGAAAAGCTTATTGCGAGGAGTGCAGGAAAGTTACTTTCTTGCACTAGTGTGAAAAAGTACTTTCTTGCACGCCTCGTGCTTAACTATTTTATAGTCTTGGCATTAAATGATATATTTTCACAAGATATTCATTGACTGGTGTTGCCAACATTATTAAATATATGTATTAAAATATTTCTAGCACATGATTATAAAAAAAATATTGTATACAACACGTGGGAAAGTACTTTTTTCAAACTCAGTAAACTAAACGTTTTACCTCGTTTGAAAAAGTATTACTTTAACCACTAATTGCATTAATAACTATTTTAGCAAATTGTTTAAAAACTTCTTTTAAAATCATCTTAATCTACCACTTAAAGAAATGCCTTTTTTTAAAAAAAATGAATTGTAACTGGAGGTTGTATTAAAGAAGGAAAGACAAGCATTTTACAAACAAATAATAGAATCTCAATTACTATTTCGTTACGTAGGTAGCACTTACCCAACATATCCTCAGAAACCGGAGTTCGTAGAATATCACCGGTAAATTCGCATAATGTGTGCTTTGCATCAATACCTGATGTACCTTCAAATACCTAAAATATAATAGAAAATTTGTAGTTCATATCAATTTTAATTAAATAAAATATCAAATTAGTTTTGAAGATTATACTATATTCAAACTTTATCTTATTGGCATAAATCTCTAAAGCTAAATTAAGAGCAGTAATTTACTTAAAGTTCATCTACAACTCAGTGTTTAAGCTGGGGTACAAAATTTATTTAGCAAAAAAGCTTAAGTCACAATTTTCTTCTAAGCAAAATGCTGCTAGTTATGAATATCATCAAGTCTTGCTTTTAATTTTAAATAATTAAGAAACTTTTTAGCATCAAATTCATTATGAACAGTAAATATCAAACTTTTTTGTACCAAATATCAAATGAAACAATGACTACTCTTCCGCCTTCAGCTTGTTTCTTTTTCAGTGCTTAATTTTCGGATAACAAAAATTGCAGTTTAACAAATTTGAGCTAAAGACCTCAATAAAATCTAATTTGAGTATTTAAGGAAGTGCTTTAGCATTTGACAAAAAAGCATCCACAGCTTAATCCTTGTAACAATTCTACACTTTTACAATATTTTATTCATCTTAAATTCAGTTGCTAAGCTGATCGTTCCAACTGTTCTTTTACCTGAACAACAGCCTTTTTCCCACTAACTTCCAACACTTGTCCAGTCCTAGCAGTTCCATCAGCCAACACTAGCTGAACAATCTCTGCAAATTTAGGAAACTGAAAGAAAACATAGATTTTGCATAAAGGTACAAGTTTTTCGGCAACAAATATTTCTTTAACAAAAATGGTGCTATGTAAAATTAAAATTGTAATTTTATTTTTAATTGACAAGTTTTATTTAATAATTTTAAGATTATCAGTAAAATGTGTAGTATAAGAAAAGAAAATTTGATATACTGTCAAAACCTGTTAACACAAAGTCGATGGGGATGCCGAAATTTTTTGCATCAGACGAATTTCATGTTAACCATCTAAAAACGTTTAATTTAATTAATGCAAATTTAAACTACTAGCTATATGTGCATTGAATACTGTTGTTTTTAATTCACATCTTCATTTTTAACAGTCTGCATCCTTTTTCTTGCAGGTTCAAATTGATTTACAGCAAAATCCGCTTTAAGTCTTCTTTTCTCAAGAGATGATCATCAATTTCATTTCACAATTTTTGCTTCATTTTTAATGCCAACTCATATAAATTCTTTAGGACAAAATTCAACATGCAAATTCAACTAAGTTTAGTTTCTAAACTTACTGTTGGATGAAGGAGAATCATATGAATTCACAAAACCAGTTTATGGAGGGAAGTCATTTAAATTCGCTCCGAAATTAGAAAATTTTACAGCGATTTCATTGAAATTTGATAGCTCAGGCATTATTCTTGTTACATAGGGTTTTAACTTGAGGAATATTTTTGTAACACCGTTCAATTTCATCACAATCAAATAATGAAGACTATCACACAACAAAAAGTAGTTTACAGAGCATTTTTTTTTTTTTTGTCTTAAACAGTATTCATGGTAGGCGATTTCGTATTGAAAGAATAAATTAATGTTAAGCTTCATTGTAGGATAAACTAACTACATGTACTTTGAATTAAATGGAATTTTGTGTTAAGTGATTATTCGTTAACAGGGTTTGATTGCAGCAAATAAAATTTTACGGAAAAAGAATTCGCAACCAAAAATTAAGAACCCTAGTTGAAAATAAGAACTTAAAGGATCCATATACAAGGTTGGTTGGTTGTATTCAGATTATCTGGCGCCGTCAGCAACACGAGGGCTATAATGCGCCGAAACATTCGTCATTAGACAAGCCAACATACATTTACAAACACCCATGCCAACACGGGACTCGAACCCGCAACCTTGCGGTCTAGAAGCCAGCACGCTAACAACTATACCGTTTGGTCCCATATACAAGGACCTACCAAAAATAATTAGTTCTGAAGTACTTTTAAGAATCATGAAAACCCTGTTATAAATTAAAGTTTTAGAATTAAAATGCAAATAGGAAGTTTTCACAGCATTATTTATGGGCAAAAATTGCACGACGGGTCAACGGTTTATGATGTAGTATTCAAGCATTATCGTGCCAAATCCAAATTTTTAGGACAACAGGAAAGAGCTGTTACAATGATTGGATTAAAATACTTTCATATTTTGAGTTAATTGAATGTTGATTAAACGTTTCTGCCAGATTTTTACTAAGTCAGAACAGAGAAAAAAGAAATTTGAAAGAGTTAAATATATTAGTTAACAGTGTACAATCATCAAATGTTTACACTAAGCATTTAAAAAGGATATTTCCATTCAAACAAGCGAAATCGTGATGTCTTCTTATTTAATTTAGAGGAATGTTTTTTGTAATTTATCTGTTGCCAATTTGTTTTTAAACGGCCGTTTTATATTTAAAATTAAATATCGAAGGAATGCATTAAAAATCCTGGATTATTTCCGATTTTTTATTTTTTAACTTGTATTACAGTCTTAATAGTAGCCGCATGTACGGCAAAAAATCGCCGTTTTGAGGCAAAATATGAACCAATTTTAAAAATAAAAAAATGCACAAATTTTAGAAGATAGTCAAAGTTTTTTAGTCAGAATACTCCACATGATATCCCACAATGAATATTGTTAAATTTGGAGAAACATTATTTCTTATCTCGCAATGGTAAAGCATAAAAATTCAAGTTTAAAAATGATTCATTCAAATTTTAGAAAATTTTGCAATGGTTGTAGGTTGTGAAAAGTTCATATCTTAACATTCATTGTATCAATTTTACAGTATTATAAATTGATATTTTTATAAAAATGAATATTCGATAAAAATTTTACTGTGTAGATTTTTTTTCTTTTTTTTTTAATAATAATTTTCTTATTTCTGCAGAAGTAGGACTGTACATTTTAAAAGTATTTTTATATCGTTTGAGTTTCTGAGTAAATTTTTGATTTACAGCCTCTTTTTTAAGCATTATTAATTTATTTAAAAAAATGAATAATTTAAATCTTTATCAAACGTTAAAAATTGAAACAATACAGAAATTATGGCAGAAAATCAAATACAAATTTTTGCAATTTGCCATAAAACAGGAGTTGCCCCTTTTTGGAAGATAGCACCCTGCCCTTTTTTGGAATATAGCACCCAGCCCTTTTTCATTTTTAGGATGAACTCTGTACATAAACAAATTTTTTCTAGACCACTTTTTTGATGTTGTTCTAAAACGAGAAGAAATGCAAAAAAAAATTAAAAATTGTTTAGGAAAACAATACTTTCATAACCCTATGTTAACATATGGGTAATTGAAAGTAAAAAAAGTCATATCTTTCAATTTTGCACTAACTTTCGGTTATCCTTAAACACAAAGTTGAGAATATCAGGTGTGCTGACAAGATTAAATCATTAATTATTGCACCAATTAAAATAATAACTAAAGTATACCTTAACATCATCCAAAATTACAAGAGGACCATTTACACCAGATACAGTCTTGTAGGCTGGAATAGAATAAAAATATTAACAAAAAATATTTATATAATTAAGGTTTCCTGTTTTAGATAATTTTGTAATCACTCTAACACTGTTTCTAAGTATTGAATTACTTAACTATTTAACAAGAAACTTATAATACAATGCATGATAATGGATAGTTACCTGTATTAAGTTATAGCCATCAATAAAATGTATACTTTCTACTCTAGTTTTAGGAAGTTCCTAGCCCTATAGCAGAATTTAAGGTATTCTGTGCTAAATGATTTTACCACAAAAAAGTAGAGAAGAATTATTTAAAAAATAATATTGTTTTAATAATACTCAAGAGATAATACAAATTCCCACATCAAAGTAAGGAAGTTTTGGAGGAAACACTTTTTATGCAAGATCTGTTATTTTTCAAAAACATTGTAACAATGGCAAGGAGGTTTTATGGTTTTCAAAGTAAGAATTAAAAACCGAAAAATTATTTAATATTAATTAAAATAGAGCTGTAAATTTTATCTTGATTTTTATAACTAATATCAGTTGGAAATCTGATAATGGATTAGATTGCTTTGAGTATCTACTTGAAGCATCAAACCGTGGCTGTATATTTTTCATTCTAGAGTAAGTAATATACATGAAGTAGTACATATTCAGTTTTACAAAGTTAAAACAATCACAAATTTTAAAAATTATCATTAAAAATTATATTTCCCACAAATATATTCCATTCAAGACAAATACGATTAATTTCAATTTTCAATCAAACGAGAACATTTTAACACAAAAAACAAGGAATTAAACTTCGAAGAAATGTTGATAAAATAATCGAGACCCCAAATGATCACATGATTAAGGCGGACGCAAAAATGGAGATTTATGACCTTATTGTTCGAATACAACCATTGTTAGAAATTGAAGATATTCACAACTATATTCCACATTTAATAATTCATAGATATTTTCTTATAGAAAAGATTACATGATTACACACTTTCTACGTTTCAATAAAATATTTTAAAGTTCATGGAAATGAGAGCAAAAATTGTAGTTTTAAATTAAAATTGTACAATATTCTTCCATAAGAAATAATGCTTAACATATTCATTATTATTCTTAATTACATTAAGTATTATGGATATATACAACACATTAGCTGATCAAACAGACCGATTTAAGTCGGGCCATTCATTAAAAATTAAAGATATAAAATGTGTTTTATGTACTTACTTATTCTTGGTTGAGAAATAAAATCTCGGGTAACAACTAAAGTATGTTCTTTTTGAGCAGCACTTGCACTAATATTTCTTGATGACATTTTTCTAGTTTTAGTTTATTCTAATAATACGTCGATCATGTGATTACAAACAACCAGAACCAGAGCAGAGTTCTCGTCTTCACCAAAATTCAGCTGTTTGAAACCTGGCAACGCCTACAGCAATCTCAACGTTTGCTTTTGAATAGTGGCTTATTGATAGCAGTTTTTGCTCTGTGAAATAAGATTTTTAAAAAAAAGATACAATAAAAAAAAAACAGATTTCATTTTTTTTCATTTTACATCCAGGAAACTTTGAATTTGCAAAATTTTATCCCATAGAAATAAATAAAAAAAAAACACGATTTTTTTATACATGCGATTTTTAGGGTTTTGTTTCCCTGCCCGTGCCCATAACTTTAGCAAATTGTAAACAAACAATTATCTGAAATTTAACTTTCTGGTTTACATTAGAATATTAGACAGTGGTTTCATTTCATTTTTCCAACACAAAGAATTTTTTTTTTATCCTATTTTGCGTGTGCGTTTACAACGTTGTTGGGGTTTTTTCACTTATTAATACAAATCAACTTTGAAAGGAAAAAGTGTGTTAAAGTATTTTATATGTTGATATGGGCGTAATTGCATGCTAATTTATCTCAGTAATATTAAAAAATTTGTATGTTAACACAATGCGTTTCAATGAAAAAGAAATAGCGTCCATTGCTTCTGAACCTGGACATAAAGAGGGGAGGTTGTTTTACCGAAGTCCTGGAGGAGGCTTTAGAGATGGTATGTATGACCCTCTTTTTTTTTTCCTTTTTAATCCTTTAGAAATTGCCTGTATTTTTATTGCTTAATTTTTTTAACATTAGTAATTTTTAAATAAGAAAGATAAAAATTTGAGCTTTAACTTAAAATCTAAATTAAGGTGGAATGTGATTATGTTCTCTAAACTTCATTTCAATGCATTTATACACTTGCTCATTAACCATTCTTGTTTCAAAGTTTAACTCGCATTCTCACTCATATTTTTCGATAAGGTTTGCGATCATGCTCCTAAATTTTGCAGCTCTTTAAAAATTTTACGATTGAATGTTTACCTCTAAGCACAGAAATATCTGCTGACCCGTGACCTAGATGACTTGGAATCAATAGCAATGCTGGGTCGGAAGTAATGTTCATCGGTAGTGAACACAGAAAATACAAGCGAGGAAAGGACACCACTTAAATGAGTATGCGGTTTACTATTCAATGAATAGCATCAAAAGTAATATGATCAACTAGATACAGATCAAAGGAGGTGTTCAAATTGACGTCGACAAATTTGTGATGACAGATTCGCATATATATGGTCTAGATGTACCTCCCCCCCTCCCCAAGAGAGTTTGCATACCTTATGCTGAAACGCTCTGTATTATTTTTTCTTTTCACACAGCATTTTTTTTAAAGTCTTTGACTTCCCTTTAGCTTTTGAAAGTTTTTTATAATAACATCTTTACTAAATAATTTTGCTGGACCTATAAATACATATATTATACTCATATTTACAAATTAACCATATGATTACTGATGATACCTATTTATTTTTAGCTTGCAAAGAAAGATGGTTCAAACTGAAGGGAAATCTGCTTTTTTATTTTAGATTAAATGAACATGGAGCTGTATATGAAAGTGAGGTATAAGCATGTTTTTAAATAAGCTTAATTCCACAGAAATAAGATTCTGGCATCTCTAGCATTCATCTTCTAGAACAGGGTTCTTCAACCTGTGTTCCGCGGAACCGTAGGGTTCCACTCAAACGCTTTAGGGGTTCAGTGAGTCAGTGCTAAAATTCTAACGTTAACTTGATAAAATTGAAACTGGAGCTATGGGAGGAATGCATCATCAAAAATTATTCAGAATGTTTTGCTAATTTAAACAATTTCTTGGTAACCAATAATATTGCATTTGATCAGAATTTAAAATGTAGTATTGTTTAACAATTAACTGGATTGCAAAAGACATTTTTGGAATATTTTCTCCCTACTTGCAATAATTTAAGTTGGGTCAAAAATCTTTTTAATGAGATCAGTAGTGTGGATACCTTTCCAATTAAAGAAACAGAGCAACTTGTAGATATATGTACCAACGTCACATTAAAATCTACATTTGGACAAGATGACATTGACCCATTTTGTATAAATTAATGAAGAGTATCCAGAAATTTCCCAACTCATGGTTAAAGAATTGATGCCTTTCATAACAATTCCTTCTATGATAACAACCTACCTCTGTGAAAAACCTTTTCCACATTCGTCGCTACGAAACCATGTATAGATATTAATTTTATTATAAAAATGATGCAAGTTTTCAATTAACACAGATCTATCCAAGATATTTATAAATTATGCAGTAACAAAGCAGAATGAAGTTATGAATTTTTTCGCTATTTTTTTTTTTATCTTTGTTTTCGATTACACATGTAAGTATATATAATACACATACTTTATATTTTATATGTAATATTTATCTTTTTCTTTGAATAAATGTCAATTTATAGAAAAGATTTTACAGTTAAGGCAGGAGCGCACCTTGTTCACAACATGTAATATGACACCCCTCCTTCCCTCTAAAAATCAAATCTGTGTGTTGGGTGCATTACTGAGAACGAAGTGCTCCATAAAAAAATTATCTCAAAATAGGGTTCAGGTGCATGACAAAGGTTGAAGAACACTGCTCTAGAGTAATCTCACCAATATTAAAAGAGAAAAAATTAGGGATGATTAGCAACTGCTATTTAATAGAAATCAAGATACTGTGTTGCCATATACCAAATTCAAAATTCATTGTATGATAAGTTTTAATAATTTTCATTAAAAATTGATTATTAGTTTTTAATTCCTTAATGAAAATTTTTTTTTTTTTTTTTTTTTAATTCACCCTTTGTAGTTTTTAATATGCTGACAGTTCCTTACCTCTAAATTGAAAAGTATGGTCTCAAAAAAGACTAATAATGTCATCATACATAAAATTCTCAGCTTGTGTATATTTCAGACTTATAAAAATCAATCTTATCAATTCAGAGATACAGAATTGTCTGTATGATTAATTCATTATAAGAATTGTATGTATGCAGTGTTTAAGATGGGGTACAAAACTTCTTTAGCAAAAAAGCTAAAGTCACAATTTTCATTTTAGCAAAATGCTAAAATAGATACGAGTTTTATCACTGAATTTTTAATGTAAAATAGTTCATTTAAATCCACTATCAACTGTAAATACTATTTTATGCAAAATATCAACTGGAACAACACTCTTTAACTTTCAGCTTATTTGTTTTTTAGGTTGATAACAAAAATTGTGATTTTATTAATTGTGCTGTTAAATTTTTTCAGCAAAAGGGCTAAATCAAATTTTCTAATTTTAGCATTTAAGAAAGCTCTTTAGCATTTTGCTGAAAAAGGCACCTACAGCTTAATCCCTGTCTGTATAATCAATTATGAATTTAATTATGAATTTCTTTTTGTTCGTTAATTTGCTGTACTATTCTTGAAAAAATATAGAGAATTTTTGTGAAAATTCAATCTAATATCATACAAAGAATTTCAGTCTGACATATGCCAATACTTCATTCCTGTTCTCATTTAATATCCACCACTAAATAGGTCAATTGTTCAACATGAAATAAACACTCTAGTTGGGGAATGCAAGTGATGCCAGGTTATTTTCTCTGTGCTTAGTTTGTACTTGAAATGGTTATCCGGTATTGCAACCATTTTTACAACATTTTCGTTATAGTCATTTTTTTTTTTTTTTTTTTTTCCCCTTGTTTCTTTTTACTCTCTGAGGATTACCTGTTTTACATGGTTTTTACTTAAATTATTTTAACCCTTAGACACTGAAAACACTTACTTAAATTTTTATGACTGGTTTTACAGCGAAACCACATAGCAAATCATAAATAATCTACGTAATTTTTTTATTTTGTTTGACCCGAAACAAAGTGCAATTTTTTTATACAGAAAAAATTTGATTAGGTATTTTATTGGTGTTCACTGTTACTTGCATTGAGGTTTCATAATGTAACAACTTACAAAAGTTAAAATAAATATTTTTTTGCAAAAAGGAAGTATACTCCAGCATTTTTCTACACATAAAGGCGGCCCATACCAAAGGTCATTAAAATCAATCTTCATCATGCTTCAATTATGCTTCAGAGGGTTAATGTTATTACTAGTACGATCAGTTATTGACAAAAATTTCACTATAAGTTGTTAAAATGCTATATTTAATTTATAACTTATTTTATCTGTTCATTTTGTAGCCTGTGGGAATGCTTGTTGTTGAACAATGTAGAGTTCAGGTTGAATTGTATACAGACTTGCCTAATGCATTTTCTATTAGTGAGTACCTACTACAACATAATTCATTTACATTCTCTTGATTTATATTGATTGTGGTACTGGATAAAAATACATATATTTTAACAAAGTAAATGTCACACCAAGCTACTGAAGAACTGTTGTTAGTTTTAACTATTATACATGTTACTCTTGTGCTTAAATTTTACACTTATTTGTAGTATCAATAATTTAATTTGAAATTAGTTTTTTAGTTCATAAATAAAATTTTACAAATGTTCTTAACATATTTTAATCATATTCTAGCTTTTGTCAATGATTTGGAAAAGAGACATTTTTTTGGCTGTCAAAATCCAAAGCAAGCTGAAGACTGGATAAAATGTCTTAAGTTATGTAGGTATGTATATTAAACTTGCATATTTTTTTGCAAATTTTCTAATTGTATTTTATTAGTTTAACTCTATGATATGTTTCTTTAAAGTAAATAATGCTAAATAATATAAATTCATTTATTCATGTAATTACTACTTACTTGCATATCATTTTCATTGTGATGATGAATTTTTTAAAAAATAATAAAGTTTAATTTTTTGTTAGATGTTAAACTCTCAGAAATGCATTAATACTAAATTAAGGTATAAATTGTCATCAGTAACCACCCCTCAATTAGAATTGAAAGATATGTATCTATATTAGACTAGCATTTCCCAAATTATAGGTTGAGACGAATTGGTATATCGTCAGCTGAATTTGAATATAGAAATTTATATTAGTGTGGCATCTTTAAAGGCATATAAATGAGCTATTTTTTTAAATAAAATTATTAATCAAAATACAAAAGATTTGCTATTTTGTGATATTTATTAGGATAAAAACTAAATATTTCCTTTGAAAAGTTTTTCAAACTTGATCAGTTAAATGCATCTGTAAATTTGTATGTAATTGAGTTTCATAGCAATTCAATACTCGCTTCGTATAAAAGTGAGCCAAGTTGGCAATAAATAATATGTCATCAGTTACGTAATCTTTTATTTTCAAATTGACTCGTGTGAGTATTTGCCAAAAGAGAAGTTGGATTGTCTGCTCCCTTCTTAAATGAAAATTAAAGAGTGGTAGGTTACCAGACAAAAAAGGTTGTTCACATTTTGGTTATGATATACTAGTTGTGTGGCACCATTTTGCTGGGGATCCTTTGAAGGAAATCTATCAGTTCTGTGTTACATAGACTTGGAATTTCTTCGGATTAATTGTTGTTTGTGATCAGCTTCCAATTTACTATAACAAATGCATGTTTTCGTTCATTTTGTAATAGCTCGCTCAGTCATTCTCCAATCGATGCTGTTTTTGCAACGGTGATGTCCTAGCTCTCTTGGCGATAGATGCCCTATATTTAGCACCTATATCTGTTCTTCTCTTTGCCAGCATATTAGCATTTTAGATTGAATACAATTCGATTTTAAATAGAGTTCATCAATTTTCTTATCAACAATTATTAGAGAATCCATGGGTTTTTTGTCCACATTTTCTGAAGAAAGAAAGATTTTCAAGATATTTCCATTTAACAGAGCTTTTTCCACATTTTCTCTTTCATCCCAACGAAGTTTCTTCGAAGAGTCCATATGTTTTTCGTATGCAGCAAGAGTCGCACTGCGATTTTTCCAAATGCTTGAAACTGTAGATTTTGATAAGGAAAATACTTTGCATATTGCTGATTGATTGGTGCCATCTTCAATACGTTTGATAATTTTAACTTTATCCTCAATTGAAAACGCTTTTCTTTTTATGGAATTCGCCATTTTTACGCAATTTTTAACTGCTCTTAAAAAAAACGTCTGCTTATCTCTAATCGTTCGTAAGAATATGAAGAGAGTGACAGTAAAACGAGTGACAATTGGAGACTTTGGGACTGTTACCACTTACCGATTGTAAAGAATGGGGGATTGAAGGGGGGGGGGGGTGAACAATAGTGGACAGAGACTTCATCCAAAAATTGGGGTTCCTTCAAACGGGGCAAAGGAAGAAGAGAAATGTTATTTAACCAGTTATTCCCTTTAGTTCAAGACGATGAGCATGAAGAGTGAAATTTGACACAATGTAAAAAAATGTTGTTATTTGCACTCCCAACTTGCCAGTTTGAAGTTAGAAAACTGGAAAAAAAATCTGTGCAAATGAAATTTGAGTCCACTATAAACGAACTAACATTTCCCCAGTTGTCCACTATAAGCATTTAAAATAACATTAGTTAAATAGGAGTTTGGTCGGGAACACTAAAAAAGTTCACTATAATCGAGTGTTCACTACATCCATGTTCATTATAGCAGGGTTCGACTGTATTAAAATAAAATTTGAACCACTTATCTGACAGATAATTGTAATACATAAAAATAATCAGAAAAATAAGGGGGACACAATAAAATAACTTTTGGTTTTATTCTGATCTAATAAAAAAATATTGTTGCCATTCCAAGAATTTTTTTTTCATGTTATTGAATTTTAATGAAAGCAACTTTTAATTGAATCTAAAAGTTGTTCTCTACAAGCTCCCTGTACTAAAGCTTCTATGTACCAAATTTTGTACCTCTAGGTGCAAACTGTGGATTTGTATAAGGTTCAGACGTACAGACTGCTCAGTTTTATATATAGAGATTTAGCAATCATATTTAGTTCAACTCATTCAATGTTTATTTTTTTAACTTTTTCAACCATTTTCCCCTGGCAGGCTAGTATGTTCTACTAGTTTTTCTTTACATTGTATAAAAAAATATAAAAGTATATATACTACAAAAAAAATACTATACAAAGTTTGATAGGGTACCTAAACTTGCAGTCGCCTCTCAGTTTAACATGGAACTGGTATAAATTTTACATATTTCTTTCTATTTTAAAAAAGAGTTAGGATTGTGTTCTTGCAATCACATTCACAAATTATCTGGTGTTTTGAACCGCTGTGAAATTTTAAAGCCAAAATTTTAAATTTGTAATTAGTTTTTTTAGTTAAATTTTAAAATTTGGTTGTAATGCTAATCCTATGGAAAAAAGATTTTCTCCTACTGCTCAATCTGAATAAATATTTGAAATATTTATTTTTTTACATTGAAAAAAATATGATTATAATCTTTGAAATCTTATCTTGTGGATGGCATAAAAAAATGTGTTGGATGATAAAAAAATTAATTCATTAAAATTTTTTAGTGGAAACTTAATAATACTTCTCTTTTGCACACATCATACATCTTTGAAAAACATATAGAAGATGCATAGGTTGTGGGGGGGTGACGTTACTATCTGTGAGTAGATAGTGGTAAGGGACATTAGTCTACAATTAATGACAACATAATGCATAAAATCGGATTATGTCAATAGGATTGTGTAATTACAATCAATGCTATTTCATTCCTTGGGTTCTTTTATGTTTTTAAAATTAGCAATTCATCATTCAGTATCATTTAACAGTGTATTTTTTTTATTGCATTATTACTTATCACATTAAGTTTGGTTTAAAATTTGCATTTATTACTCATTCAGTTCACTGTGGGTTGGTGAGCATTAGCAAGCAGAGGTGGAGCCCCTAGTTTATAATAAAGTTCTTTCTGATAACTTGATCATGCGTGAGTACTAACTTACAGTACACACAGTTTCATCAGCAAGATCAATGCACACGTAATCAGTCATACATAACTTTTCTTAGTACGTAAATATTATATTGGCAGGTTATTTATAAAGAATTTTACTTTTTGCTATAATTAGCTCTACTTAGATTTAAACCTGTTCTGCTTGAATGCTTACAAATAACCCAGTATGTGTCCAAGAAGTAAGTTAATATGCAGCTTTTCTTTTAGAATGTAGACATTTACAATCAGTTCAAACTTTATTTTCCCACAGTTAGCTTGTTAAAAAAATTGTAAATACATAGGAAATACATTTTTGAAAATATCTAGTCTTTAGCTATCATTTAGCATCAACCACTGCATTAGCAAAAAAAATTTCTAAAACATAAGAAAAAATTGTAAAATTTCCAAAGAATTATATTTTAATATCTTATTTGGCTTAAATTTGTAATCTGCATATGCAGCGCAAAAACCCAATGAGGAACTTGCACAAGTGAGGAAAATTAATATTTTTTGTATTTTCTAGTGTTATCCAGCGAATATATTTGAGCAGTGCAATTATTTTTTATCTTTATGCTTTCAATTAATCAAAAATCGAGTTTGAAATCAAAGCAAAGGTCATGTGACCAAAAACACATAAGAAAACCATGACGTAGTTTTGTATAGATTCCATCGAAAATCCAAGGAGGAACATGGTCTAAAACAGGTTTTAGACTGGTTCATCCTCTGCGTGTTGATGTCACATGCAAAAGTAGCTTTTTTCTGCCAAATCACAAAGGGAAACACTAAACATTTTTTATAACTATCTATCCGAGTTAAAAAAAATTTAAAGAATGGTATTGTTTTTCATGATTTTTTCTCTACTTTTATTTAAAAATAAAACCAAAAAACGTGAATGTTCCTCATTGTCACAATACCAAATTCGTTGCCCTACCTTTACATCAATATTCATTGAATAGAGGATTTTTTTCAAGTTTTCACTCTACGTTTTCTTATAAATTTCACATTTGTAGACTTACAAAGCTTAGTAGTAAAATGATTTTAAAACTGCAGCATGACATCTTGTTATCATACTTATATATTTTTTTATTTTTCTTGTTTATATTTAAGAGTTCATGTTCTCCAATTAACGAGATGCCAGTTTAACTAGTCTGAAATCTTAGAAACTTTTAAATTGCTTGGGGGGGGGGGGGGTTTGAAATATATTAAAGAAGTTGTGCCATAGTTATATGGTTAACTTTACCCTTAAGTTTCTTGTAAGTTAGTTCTAATGTGTTTTATTATAGTTGTGTTTTTATTCTATTCAAGTTATGAACATCAACGAGCAATGTTAAAAGATTTGCAGGAGGCTATTTTGAAACAAACAGGAAGAGTAAGATTTTTCAACTTACTTTTTACTAAATTTTTAAACTCTCTTTTTACTAAATTTTTAAACTGCTTTTTAGTTCAAATTAAATTAATTTCCTATAGATTTTTAGAATTTTATCTTATAATGTATTTCTTAAAAAGTATTAATTGGATGGTATTTTAAGTTAATTACTTTTTTCTTGGTCATTAAAAATAATAACAAATATTGTGTAACTAACCCTCAAGATTTTTTTAATTTATATTTGTGTGCATTTTCTATTAATGATTTCATATTCTGAGTAATTTTATGAAGTACAATATGTGTTAATATATTTATCCAAATTGATTTCAATAACAGTTTTCAGTGTATTTTGAAATTTATATTTTTCTTGCACAGTATTGTTATGCATTTATTTGAATTATCTGAAATTCATTTACATCACTGTACCTTATATGTTTGTATTTATTTTGCATTTATATCAAATATTGGCACCAAGTACTTTATTCCCAAAATTTCTATTTAATGTTTTGTTAGTATAGATTATACTACCGTTGCAAAAAAGTTCCTGATCACCAAATGTAGTGCAAACTTTGTGTTTATTTCAGTGGTTATTTTTTCACAAAAAAGAATTGTATTATAAAATGAGATTTATCAATAACATGAAATACAGTTGAGTTTAATTCAAGCATCAGCAAATAAAGTTAGTTGTAAAAGAAGAAAAAAAATGTGATCATCGTATTATCAAGAAATAGGTTTTTGATCAACTATATTTAATGTTTTATTGGTCATAATTTTAACCTGATAATTGCATTGTAGCGTTACTGTAACATGCAAAATACATTGTAACGTTATTATACATGTGACATACATCTGATAAAATTTTGTTATGCTTTTTTTTTCCTAGAGAGAAAAAGACACACATTTCCTCATTTGTAATTTTTTTCTTATGAATGTTTTTTTTTTAAGATGTTTATAAATATTTTCATTGCATTATTTACCAACCATGTCATCAACTTTATTGAATAATTTCCTTTCCATAGAAAAAAAATCATTGACTGTTTTACTTCGACAACAATTCAACATTGTCATTGTGAAAACTGAAATCAAAAGAGTAATCGATTGCTTCACCAAAGTCAATAATGAAAAATTGCTCTAAAATGTTGATTTACACAACTACACTAACTGTACATTGCAGCATAAATTATTTTGCTACTTCTTAAGATGACTTGTAACTCCACCAAAAAAAATAGGGTTTAAAATTTGTTTTAGTTTTCAAGCATTTATCTTTCAACATTTCATCCTCTTCCCTTCCGGACAAAGTACCGAGATCATCCACTGTTCCAAAAGAAATTCCAGATTCTTTGCTAATAACCCATTTTTAATCAACAAATCCCAATCTTGTATGTTTTTTCTTCATTGAGGGTAATTTTTTTTATGTTTCTAGATTAAATGGGATTTTGTTTTGGCTTTGCAGAAGTACCTTTTGTCATTTGAATGATTTGGCACTAATAATTTCATGCACCCCTTTAATTCTACATTTAGATCTCTTAGCATGGAGAGTTTTTTTTATTTATTTTTTTTACATACAACGCCATATAAATTCTGCAATTTGAACACTTTTACTATTTATATTATTTCTTATAATTAAAATTAATTGATGTTGCGTATGGACGACCACTTCAAAAAAGATTTTTTTGTCCCTACCTTATGTCAGCAATATTTTTTCCAAATTTCCTATACAGTACTTTGGACACATGTAAGTATTCCAGAAATATCTTTTTAAGACTTTATATCTTTTACATAATTCCCAATTCTGAGTTTAAGATCATTTTTTTTTTTAAATAATTACTTAAGCGATTCTTCAGCAGCTGGCTGTTAATCCTACGTTTCAATCCTCGGAGCCCTGATTATACACTTCATACTGTTTACTTAGATCTTAACCACATACGTAGTTAGCTAAAATATGCAGACATTACCTAAAATACCATGCATCAACTAGTGATCAAATACTTTCTCTTGATGGTACAATAATCAGGAATTTTTTTTCTTTTGGGACTTGTGTGGCTTTTAATGTTAATGGTAATTCATGCCATTGATGTAGATTATTTTATTAAATGTACCATATTTTATAATAAAAATATATTGAGTTTGTAGAAAAATAACCACTCATATGAATACAATGTGAAAAATTCATTCGATGGTCAGAAACTTTTTGCCAAGGGAAGTAGAATTACATTAGACTTCCAGGGTTTAATTATAATATGCTTTATTGTTTTATTTATTAATGCTTAGGATCCTCTGTGTGCTTTTTCTATGCCTAAAAATGAAGCTTGTTTGGAGGAGAATGATTCCGACAAATATTTTGATCGTGTGTCTCTGTTTTCAAAACCAAATGGTGGTACGTGTCTAAAATCTGTGTTCATTGCCATTATAATAAGTAAAAAAACTATCTTTTAAACCTAAATAAATTGCATATAGCCATTTATCCTGTATTTTAGAAAGCTCACATGGTTTTAAATATTTAGCGTTAAAAAAAAAGCGAGATGTATATTGACATTGAGAAATTGCTATTAACAGGGATGAATTTTTTCCGCTATGTGGCAGATTTCCGATTTTTAATTTTTTAGAAAAAAAAATAATTCCGCTTTTTCAAATAAAGTTCTGCTTTTCTAATTCCTGAAAAAAAAGTTTTTCTCACTTTTTCACACAAACTTCCTAAGATAAATAATTTTTTTCTAAGGCTAAATCGCGAAACACCTTCACTTCCACTCAATCGGAAAGATTAGAAAACCTACCACGCAGGAGTCGCATCGCATTCCTGCTCCAAATACAAAAATCTACTGAAGTGCATTTTTTTTAGTCAGGTGGTTGGTGCTCAAATTCTCATTTTATACTTTTTCCACTATGCAGAAATTTGATCCTTTTGTGCAATTTTTTTTTCTTTTCTCAAAATGTAATTTTTTTCATACTAATTCGCACAATTAACGTATACTAATAATGCACTTGTTTTCAAGTCTGACATCCATGGAACTATCGTTTATTTATGTTGGTATGTGATGTTCATTTTCGCTAATGGTTATGCTGATGTAATGTTCACTACTGCCGAGATTTGTGTGGCTATGACGTGCGTTATTGATGTGATCTAGGTTGTTGTGGTGGTCACTTTGCAGAGTATGACATTGATATAACAGTGCTATTTTTGAGAGCTGACCCTATATATTAGCCTCTAACTTTGATATTTCTATTGAAAGTAATCTTCACTGAATTCCACTCTGTAGTGTCATCTGATATTACTGCAATTTATACTAGTATTACCAAGATTTGTGTTGATGTTGTGCACGCTATCGCCGATATGCACATTGCTGTGATGCTCATTTCTGCCGATAACATAGATTTTTGCCGGTGTTGTAAGTTCTGGTGCTTATACTTTCGTTAAAGTGGTGATCATTTTCGCCGAGGTTTACACTAATACAATACCAGCTATTACCGAGATTTTCAACACCGTATTATAGCCATTCGCCTAGACCTGTGTTAATGCAATAGCCGCCATATCTGTGATTAGTGCCTGTTTAAGGATCGATTCAGCCATTTGATCAGAATCTATGCAGAATTACTAAAATTTATATCATTTTGTAGAAAAAATATTCTGAAAATTAGTCCCCATTGAAATTTTTCTAAATAATCTGGATTTAAAAATGTTATTTTAACTGCGATTGTATTTAAAATTATTTGCTGTTTATTTTATTGAACATGCTTTATAATATGAATTTAAATATTTTTAGTACTTAAAATGCAGCCTAAATATTTAGAAAACTGGGTTTAACTAGATTTGGCCTGTTTGTCAATCTTGTATAATTGCTCAAAAAGTTGTTTGACTTGTTGAAAATTTGAAGTTTTTGCCCGTTTTCATCGCTTTCACAGGAATTTCGTTCTATCAGTGGTTTTTTTTTTTGGTTTTTTTTCCCCCGAGCTATACCAGGCCTGATGACAGCACCAAGTATATCTTTATATGTCTAGATGCCACTATTTTGAACCATTTTTGCTCACGGACAAACAAACAGTGCAGTGTTATAAATGCACATGGAAAACGATAATTTTTAAGTACATCTTAAAATGTGTTTTACACATAAAAATTTTGGATTTTTGTTTTCAGCTTTTTGATTTTTTACCAAACTCATCCCTGTATTAAAAAACTCACAGTGGAAAAAATAATTTAGAAATGAAATTGCAAAATTGAAATTGTGCATATTTGTGATATAATCATAGGATAGTTATAGTTAAAGTATGTTCTTGTGAATCCATCTAGAGCCTGTTCTAATGAAATACCTTCATAAAAATATTGTGTACATACTATTTTAGCCATGGTAAAATGGCATTATTTCTGAAAGGGAAAAAATAAGTATCAGCTAATTAAAAATTTTGACAACAGTAAGAAATGTGGCACTTTAAGTGCTTATTTGTTTAAGTGTTTGCTTTGTAAGATTATTTTCTCATAGTTTCAGAAAGCATATTTACAAAATTTTACATTAAAGATTTGATTACTAGAAGATCCAGAAGGTTTTTAATGCTGATGCTTTCATTATAATCATCCTGTATAACAAACAAAGACCTATTATCTTATTTACTTCTATTAAAATATAAAATTGACTCCTGACATTTGTAACTTAAATTAACTTTTTATAATTTTATAACCTTACTTTTATACCTTATTTATATTTTGTTGATATTCTTAAGTAGGTTTTGCCATAATCTGTATCCCATCCAAATTTTCTAATGATTCAAATTTTCAAGGATTTGGGTTATGTTTTATTCTAAGAATGTGGAAATTAATATAAAAACTTAATATATGTCACTTTAATCTATATAACTCATTACTTAATTAAAAAACTTTATCATATTCATTTAAAACAAGTTAAATACATATTCTGCAAATCTGAAAAATTTTATTTTCCCAGAGTGTCTGAAAAACTTGAATTAAACATTTTTATGAAAATTTAATTTGTTACTTGTTTGCCTTTGCAAATTTGTACAGACATTAAATTGTAGTTTTGATAAATAGTAATTTTCTATTAAATTTTTTTAATTATTTGTTACTTTATGGATGACATTTTGATAAAACTATTTAAAAATACCATGTCATAAAAAAAGGTTGAAATAGTACTATTCTGACAAGTTGAGAAAAATATTGACTGTATAGTAAAGTTTATGTCTTCTGTGAATAAAAAATTATAAATTTGTGACATTTTATTTACAAATGAACTAGCCAATAGCTTCGTAATTTTTTAGTATTTCATTGATATGGGTTCAGTCAAGTCTTCACATTCATTTATAATATTTTTGTAGGATTAACAGGAGTTTTTTTACACCCTCAGATACAGTTTAAATGTTTAAGGTTAATCATAGTATTCAAAATCATTAACCTTGTGCTTATATTTAAGATTATGTTCTTTCAAATGTATATACACTTATGCATAGAATTTCCATCATTGTGTGCTACTTTTGTGTAAAAGTATTCTTGCATATTAATTTGACAGTATGAAATGAGCCCAAATTATCAAGTTAAAGATAACATATAATTTCTACAAACAGTTTTTTTTTAACTTAATTGAAATTTTATTCTGTTTTGTGTAGTGTTTGGTTATTATATTACTCATGTGTTTCTCTCTCTTTCAGAATTTACTAGTTTAATTTAGTTAAAGCGCAAATTTTATTACAAGAAACTTAAAGGTAAAGTTGTTTTATACTAAGAATCAAAACTGAAAACGTTTTTAAATTCTATATTGCCTAATATAAAAAAAATCATTTTAATTGTTTCATTTGATGTATTATGATAGTGGACATTTTTATCGTGTATTATATGAAGTTTATATTAATTTTATATATGCTTTATTAAATATAGGCTTCAAGTCCTTTATTCCTAAAGTTGGTTGAAGTATTATATGCTCAGAATTGTGTTAAATTCATTTTTGATATTTTTAGATATATTTTAAGAGCCTTTATCCAATTGTAGATATTTCTTCACTAATGTTATGAATAATAAACTTTAAAGTAAATAGTTGTTATATCAAATTAAATATATCCTTATTTACAGGAAATTATTACACAACAATTTTACTAGAAAGCCTTGATTTATGAACTAAAACAAATGCTCCATATTTTATAGATTTTTTTATAGAAAACTGCATGCTTCCAACTGTGACCTTAATAATTTTTTACCTGTAGTTATATGCTAGAAATTCCTTATTGATACTCATCAATTTTCTATATTGTTAATTTTCACAAGTATGAGAATATATTCCTGTGTTGTATTCTTATTTCAGAGATGACATCTTAATATCTAAATCACATATTTAGTTATTTTTGAAGTGATAATTTACCAAACAATACTTTAATTTCTTAATAAAGCTTTTACTATATTAACTGAACCAAACTCAAGTTACTGTTTTTAACACTTCTAACTTTGAAATTTAGAAAAAACATTTTAATCAGAAATCATCAATATATTTATTTTGTCCTTTCACAATCTGAGCTTTTTAACTGTAAATAACCTTTTATTGTATCTTATTCATTAAAACGTTGGGCCTGTTAATACTTGAGTGGAAAACCCATCACTTTATCCAATTTTATTATATGTTCAATATTATGTTGTTTGGTGTATTTTCAGACATTTTTTAAGGGGTTTTATCCCTTTCTTAGGTTTTTCTTTCAAGTTTGGAAATTTCTGGGACCTTTTATTTCATACTTGGAAATTTCATACATGTTTATTTAAAATTCCAAAAATTAGCATTATTTCTACAGTATTGTTTTGAATTTAGTGTTGAATGTTTTTCTACTTTTGAAATATGTCTGTATGTCCATCATTTCATATTTTTAGTATTGTATATTATATTCTATATTAAAACAAAGTGTATATTCTATAATAAAACAAAATCAAAATATTTTATTCAAAGAATGCTACTCTACTCATGGCCATACAATCCATTTTACACTTTTTGATTATTGTACTTGAACACTTGCCTATACTGAACTCTTAATTATTAGAAATTTTCATTTGTTTTACACAAATGTATTAGTTTTATAGAAGAAAAAAATCGTATGTTTTGTTTTGTATGTCAATCAACTTTTTAAATTTAGTTTTTTAAGCCATTAGCTTTCCATACATGATAAAGCTCATTTTAATGCTTTTTCTTTGTGAGTGTAGAAAGTAGTGCAAATGCTGTTGGAGTGTAAAGTTTTTTAATTTGTAAAATATACCTCCTCTTTACTAGGTTGATAATTACTGATTAACTGCTATATAAAAATAACTATTATCATTCAGTGCAGCCAAAAGTTGATATGGTATGGAACTTTTTCTTGTCTATGGTTACTACTGTTTTACTTGAATTTAAGTATCTCTATATGTTTATAATAATCTAAATTTAAAACAAGTTTTAAATAAAATTAAACTCTTACTTAAATGAAGTTGCTTTAACTTCTTGAATTAAAGCAGAATTTTTCAGATCTTTTGCTTTTGCAATTTTTGTTTTCAATTTTCATTAATTAATTTTATATTCTTATCATAAAGCTCAAGCTATGATCAATGAATTCAAATAAGCTCCATAGATGTATGAGTCTTTTGGTAAATATTGTTAAAATTGGCTCTCTAATTTGGTTTGACATTTAGCATGCTGAATACTTTTGTATAATCTTCCTTTAAACTAGTCATGAGTTGCATGTATTTTTAACTTGGTATTGATTTTTAATGCAAATGAAGAAAAGGCATTTTACTTTGCAAGTTGTATAATTTTCTATATTTTCATCTCCTTGTAAAATGCCTTTGGATTATTACTAATTTGAATGTTAAGAAAATCAAAGAAGAATGTTAGGAAAGAGATTATGATCAAAGTTATCACTGCTATTGTATAGCACCTAGAAAGTCTTTAAAACCGATATAAAACATAAGTGTTCTCTATATTTATCACATTTTGGTAACTCTTGGTGAACCATGTAAGCACCTTATGTACCAAATTCAGTCATTATAGCATTTCTCGTTTTTGGAATTTATTGTTCAGATTTACACAAAGTGATCTCAACTCTTTTAAATCACCTCCAAATATATTTATAGTAAAATTTTGGTGCTTAAAAAAATGTATAATCCTTTACTAAATAAAGGATAACAGAAAGTACATATCAAAGAATATATTTTCATAAAGAATTAATGAAATAATACTGCCAAGGAAGTCATGATTCTCATTTTCATTCAAAATTATTAATTAATATTGTTCCGTTTTTATTGTATCTATATCCTTATTTTTTTTAATAATGAATTTTATCCATATGTTATACCCTGTTAGTGGTAATTAGTTTTTGCAAATGTATGTGTGGTAAAAACCTGCAATTGATGATGAATGTTGAAATTGATTTGATCCAGTGTTCTAATAATTAAAATCTTTTCCTAACACTGATTTGAAATAAAGCAATAATTAATTTGTTCAATCAAAATATCACTGGAGCTTCTTGGATTTAATGTTATAGTAAAAATATTTTTAAACTTGGCTGTTCCTAGTTTGTTAAGATTTTTTGTTTTATATAATTCAATTTATTCTTAATCTTGATTTTTATACAAAACTATTTATGAATCGATTAACTATTTTGAAATAAAAAATATGCATTTTATGTATAATATGCATGTATTGTTTCCTTCTCATCTTTGAAACCATCACAACCACAATTATTCAAATTTACTTCAGAATCAATTAAATTGTACTCACTTATCATTTTAACTACTCAATATCTAAATCTTTTGAATACCAATCTCCTATTTAGGATGCTTTTTTATCGATCTACTGTGACCCACTTCATACTTAGTTGTCTTGCTGTGACACATTTAATTTACAATAAAACTTGTGTATTAGTATTGCCTATGAGTAGCCAATAACAATAAAGCTAAGTTTGCACGTTCAATTTTTCACACACAAAAAATCCATAAAATTGTGAAATGTTCTCAAATCTTAACAAAGTATTATAATTTGGTTGAGTGTTTAATAACAAAGGCATTCTTGAATTTTCACTTTCTGTATTACCTAAAACAGTGCAGTAAAATAATAATTTGGTACTGAAATATTGAAAAGTCTCAAAATTACATTGGAATATTTTTATTTTTTTTTAATTTCCTTATATTGTTCATTAAAAGTTCAATTTTTCTTTGTCATTACCAAATATTTAAAACAACTAGAAATAAAATAACTATAAATGAGTACTTTTTTATCAATTACTAGTTTGGTAGACAACTTTTTTAATCAGTTTTATTTAATTTTTGCATTAAAAACATATAACTTTTAGCAGTCCTCCAAAAGTTGTCCACAAAGAAAAGAGTTTGCTTAACCTTTTGAGACCTGAGCTTGCAATATTTATTTTTTTCTTTCTAATTTTTTGTGTGTGTTTTTTACCCTTTTTCAGAAATCAAATAACATAAAAATAATTTAACATAAAAAAAAAATTATTGTGTATTTTATTCAAAATTGTGTCGATTTAAGCGGACGCCTGGTCTCTAGAGGTTAAAGTTTTCAGTTTATTGATACAAGTTTTTTTTTTTTTTTATTCTCCAAAATAATATTTATGAAACAGTAATATTTATTGCTTAATGACTTTGAACATACCATTTATATAATTTGTTGCACTTAATATGGTATATATCTCTTGGTTAAATTATCCCCAAATCATCTCAGTTGAGGCAATAAACAAGCTAGAAACTTTTTTTATACTCTGCAATGAGGAATGTTCCTCTGTACCAATGCTGAAAGATAGTCTTTGCATGTTGATTGAAATCGAACATTTATATCTTAACCATAAAAGAATGCTTGATGATATATTTTATCGTTCTTAGAAGACTACTTCAATGGGTATGACCACATTTTTCGTTATGGAGATAAAAAGTAATTCGTTCAACGATTATATGTATACAGTTAATGTAGTTCTTATCTATTAAGTCCTAATATGGTTATATGCCATCATATTGTTGACGTTGAGAGGTCACATTCTCTCACATTTTTGCAATCTGTCACTTGAGCGCTATTCACCAAAAAACGCCCACTGTATGCACTTGTCCGCTCAAACATTGTGATAACACTTAGAATTCATAATCTGATCGGAGCTCAAAATTACAAGGCATCTTTGACTGTATTAAGCAATTAATTACAGCAAAATTAGACAGCAGGATTTGTTCCCAAACTAACACTTCAAATTTGAACAATTTGGTTTCCTTTTAGTCTGTGTTTCAGTATTTTACATATTAGTAATAACTTGTTGACTTGAGTAATTGTTATTTTCTTCAAAATATGACTAAAAGTTATTGTGAGGAAGAATATATTTTTGAATTGCTCAGGAGTGATGATAAAAAATTGCCTGGGAGGTTAGGTAAACGACGTCCAATTTGGAAGAAGCCCACTAAAACGAGTTGAACAAAAGTTTATTCCCCAGTTAACAGGTTAGTTAAGGACCCACAATAAGTTTCAATGATTCCACATTTCCTTCTCCACAAGTTGTTTCTTCCAAATCAAAACTTTTTGTAACTTCTCCTAAAAAAAAAAAAATTCAGCTAAGTTCTGCATCAAACTATAGTTGCTGAGTATTGGGGCCAGAAAAGTGTTTGTTAATCAACTTCAACAGAAGTGGAGCACCATTCATATATTTCCAATAAAGCAGAAGAAAATTCCAGCGAATGTAAAAAATAGAATGAGTTCTGATAATCACTGAAAAGCTACTTCTACAATTTACTATTGTGATACATCAGGTATAAGTTATCCAAGGTTTCACGCAAAAAATCTATATGAATGAGAATTTCATAAATTCTTATCAGTTACTTTCAGGGATGACAGTTTTCCTCCTTTTTGTTTTTCTATGTAAAATTTTCCTTCTCTTTGTCCCTGTTTCGAGGATCCGCATTTTTCTGATCTGAACCAGTTTTTCCTGCAAAAAGTATACTTTTCCTCTTGGCTCCCCTTTCCTCCCAGATTACTTCACTAACTCCTAAAATTTGAAATGTATTATATACTAGTAAGAGAAATTTCATTGTATCTTTAAAATTATTGAATCATCCTTTCTGCATACTTTTTTTTGTTAAATTTTTGTGTATTCCTTCCGCGAGCTTTCTAACATATTTTTGGATTTCCTCCTTTTTGCTCTCTGATCACTCTCACCCCTGTACTTTGGAAGCATGTGAAATGTTAAGTGGAAGCAGAAATACCAAGTATACACCATTTGGCAATGTTTAAGGACTAAAATATTCCCATTATGATAGATGGAATATGATTAAAAAAAAATGGTTTTTTACTTCTAGCTACAAGAGAATTAAAAATATATTTCTTTCGAATAGTTGACAAATTAACCAACTAACCTAAGGTGTTGTGAAAATAAGACAAAGAAAGGGATTTGAAAATATTGCACCTATATCAAATATTGCTAAAATTTTGTTTTCAAATAAAAATTTGAAAATTTTTACCATATAAAAAGAATTTATAAGTAGGAACAAAAAGTTATAAATATTTGTGGGACATTTATGTAATTTTATTATAACTAAATTGTATTACTATTATTTAATTTTGAAACAATAGACACTGAGCTCAGAAAAATACATTGGCAGCAAAGACTGATAAGCACTCAAATTAAAAGTCAGAGTAACAAGTAACCAAATTGTAAAACAAGTGCATTTAAAAATATATATATCAAAATCTGTTTATAATAAGGTTGTAAAGGATAAAATGATGGCCTAAACTCAATTTAGAATTATTTTTCCAGATGTTGCTTTTTTGACTAGAGAACACATTAACACTCGTAGTATGTAATATGATAATTATGATCTGTATTGTAAAATAGGTAAATTTAAGTTTTCATTATACATATATACATGCAGAGAAAATAATATTAGCAAATATTAAGAATATATGCTTTAAGCCGCCACTTGAGGACAATTCAAATAGTAGAAATTACAAGAATAAAAACAAAAACAATCAAATAGAAGAAAGCTAAGATAATGACGATGATCACTTCATCAGGGAGCAAAACAAAGTACTTTTTCTGTTACAGGACCAAGACATGGTTGTCACCTTGCGAAATGTCACTCACTGAAAAAACTATCTTTGTCCTGGCATATTGCATTACTCATTATTTTAACTACAGATTGTAACAGCATATTTTTTCTGCCTTTCACAAGAAGTTTTATTTCTTTAGTAAGCTATATGAATAATTACTCTCAATTGAAGTAATTTTCTTTTTTTGCAAAATTTTGCAAATTTTTTCCATCAGAGTTATCTTTAAAATCACTTTCCTGTCATCTACAGAAAATACTTAGGCCAGTAGAAAATTATTTATATTACAATATAGAATACATAATAAACTTACCTTTTAGAAAATACTTTACTTTAAATTTTTGTAGTAATTAAATTTGAAAATTTATTTTAATTAGCATTTTTTAAAGCAATTAATTTTTATTATTGACAGAGAACGTAATTGAAAATTTAATTTTATTTCCAATTGCATTTTTCAGCTTTATTTTTTCTGTCATTTAAATCAAGAATAAATATATCCATAAAATGGTTTTAAATTAAATCACCTCATTTCAAAAATTGTATTGTGAGCACCAGTCTTGACATAGGGATTTTTTTTAAATATTTTTTCCTTCTCACAATTAACAGATTTTTGCACTTCTGGTATTTTTTTCTTGTATAAAGCCAAAATAAAAAATCTATATAACATGCATTTATGGCATTATTTTTTAAAAAATGTTTTAATACTGAAAAGTTGCCTGTTAAAGAAAAATGACCCATACAACATTGGTATGAATCAAAAACTAGTATTATGTTTTAGATTTAAGGGCCTGATAAGCAAAGGAGTCCAAGTAACTTTTCTTAACTTTAGAGAAAATACATTTTAAAGTTTCTTATTTATATTAAATTTGTATGAAAATTATTTGTTGTTCAAATACTAACCCCTGGAATGAAGATATTACTAGTTTTCATAGAATTTAATATAAATAAGAAACATATTTTTCAAAAGTTAAAAAAGTTACTTAGACCCCCTTTGCTTCTCAGTCTCATTTAAAAAAAAGAGACAGGAAAAGTTTGAGATTGCGGGCATTAACCTAAAATTCTGAAACCAAACAATAAACTAACTACACTGACTACCAATATGTATTTGGACACCTGTGATAGAAAAGAAAAACTAACTTTATTCAAAATCAATAGTTGGTAGAGCCCTTTGGAAAGGCAATTACAGCGTGAACTCTCCGGGGCATACTTTCCACAAGTCTTTGTATGACAGCTAGTGGTATTTTCTTCCACTCGGCTTGGAGAAGACATAGAAGTTCCTTCACCGATTTTGCACGGGTAGTGCACCCCTGAATTTGGCGATGCATCTCGTCCCAGACGTTCTCGACAAGGTTGAGGTCTGGGCTCTGGGCAGGCCAGTCCATTCGATGAACTCCATTGGCACCATACCAAGCCTTGGTTAACGTCGAAACATGACAACTGGCATTGTCGTCCTGAAAGTAACAGGGGTCCAACCCGTAAAACTGCCACAACGTAGGAAGCACATTGTCATCCAAAATAGTGCAGTAGGCATCGGCATTGAGCTTACCATGAATGGGGACCAAAGGTCCCAGTCCATACCAGGAGAAACACCCCCAGACCATAATTCCACCTCCGCCGAACTTGACTGTTGGCATAATGCATTCTGGCAGGAGACGTTCTCCAGGCAGACGCCAGACCAAGACCCTGCCATCCGAATGGTAAAGGGTGAACCTTGATTCGTCATTCCAAAGAACCCGTTTCCACTGATCTACAGTCCAATTTCGATGTGCTTTGCACCACATTAACCGAGCAGCGCGGTTGGACTTTGTGATCAAAGGCTTATGGGCAGCAGCATGACCATGAAAATCAAGCAGATGTGCTTCCTTACGGATGGTATTCATTGAAACAATACTCCCAGATGCCTGTTGAAACTCCTCGCGGATGAGGGCCATCGGTTGGGTGGGGTTCTTCCGAATTTCTCTGGACAGCACTCGTCGGTCTCTATCTCCCAGTTTCGTTGGTCTGCCAACTCGGGGCACATTCCGACCATCAGGGCTCCAGAAAAATATTCTCTTCCTGCGTACACAAATGCCATATCCAAAAATTTCCTGCGAGTCTGCAGGCTTTAAATTAAACTGCTGAAGAAAATTAATGTTAAGTACTATTGAGAATTAAAAGTTGTTTAATTCAAAATCTTCTTGGCATTGATTTTGGAAGCACCTTTCTGCAGGATAAACATAGGTTTCCAATGGCACATTTCCAGTTGCAATATTAGGTCATTGGTTAAAGGTTAAGCTTGTGAAACGATAGCAAACACTGATGCTTGTCCAGCATGCTTCCTTTCATTACTATTTTCATTTTTGTGCTTTCGATTTAAATGCTGTGAATAGTTTTGCTCCAACATTTCTTGCAAATACAGCATTTCATCTTCATGGTCTTGCTTGGATAGCTCCTTATCACTTTAAAGAAATATGTGGTTTCTTTTAAATTACAATGGAATATCCAAGAATTCTTTCAAATTAAAAAGAAGAATGAAGGAAATAAACTCTCAGTGTTTCAATAGGTTCAGATTCCAAAATCGGGAAATAAAAACCCCTTCCCCCCTTATGTTAACACTTCTTCCTTCCCTGTCCAACCTAACTAGAATTTCTTCTTCCTATATAGAAGTAAAGGGTAAACTATATGGAGAATAGCATCCCTCCCTCCCAACCTCTCCCCTGCCGGTGTTATGGGAGTCAACAACTCCCCATTTCCCGCCCTGCCTGACTAGAATTTCTCCATTAAAAAAAACAAAAACGCATTTGACTTTAATTTCCTGTGGGATCCGACGATTTCCTGCGTACATCGTACGTCCATTTTATCGGACTCTGCCAACCATCACCGCTCACCTTCCACTTCTTAATCACTATAGGCCACTGTCGATTTTGGGTACTTCAGATCGCTAGATATGTCCCTTAAGGATCGGCCACATTTGCGATACCCGATAATTATACCTTTCTCGAAATCAGAGAACTCCGAACTGCGCTGCATCTTGCATGCGACTAATGCTGATGCTGTTTCCTACACGATATATACCGGCGGAGGCCGTGACGTACCTCAGATATCGTCATTTTCATAGGTGCCCAAATACTTATTGGTAGTCGGTGTATATTATCCAACAGTGCCAATTCATGTAATTAAATTGGACAGCATCAAACCAAACAGCACAAAGAAATCCTCCTATAAGTTATGAAATTGATAAAAAAAATTATGCAGATTCATTGAGAAATGTGTTTAACATTAAACAAAAAACGAGGAGAAAACGTTTTAAAATTCTTTATTTCGTCTACATTGTATTTATCAGTTCTTTAAATCAACATGTAATTATGAAAATACTATTTTAAACATTAGCAGTTAGGTAACATGAAAATCTAACAAGTCATGTTGAATTTTAAGAAAGTAAATTATTAAAAGAAATGCCTTGAAATTATTAAGATGGGTTTCTTTAAAAAATATATAGTATCAATTAAGTAACTTATTATCTAAACAACTACAATTTATAAGAATATGGCAAGATATTCATAAATACAAACTAATACGGAGAGAACATGAAAAATTCATTAATTTTCATTTGAAGTATACAGGCAGGAAACTTCCTGATAGCTTTTTGAACAATCATTGCAAAACTGTACTTGACAAACCATCCATAATTTAAGAAATAACTTATTCTTCAATAAATCTATTTTAGAAAGCAATATTCAATTAAAAATACTCCAATACAATCTTATTGATAAAGCAACCAATGAAATTAAAATTCTACAGAATAGCAGTAAAGAACAATTCAAATTTTATAATACCTATATCAATAATTTATATCCTTCACAATTAACTTCCGAGACATAACATTGTTGGTAATAAGTTCTTTCACGTCATTTGCATCAAGAGTTTCAAACTTCAACAGAGCCTCTGCTATTAACTTATGTTCCTTACAGTGAATCTTCAGGATGTTTTTTGCTCTTTCGTATGATTCAGAGAGTATTCGCTTGATTTCAGCATCGATGATTTCGGTCGTCGTCGAAGATAGTTCACTGACCACAACGAGAGTGTTACGATCGTCATCAAATGTGCGGATCCCTGCTCTATCTGACATCCCCCATTCTTTAACCATATGTGTTGCTATGGCTGTTGCTTGTTTCAAATCACTAGCAGCACCGGAGGTAATCTTTTCAGTCCCAAATATAAGTTCTTCAGCAACTCTTCCACCCATCAATGTGTCTAACTGAGCCATCATCTGAGCCTTGGTTACATGATAATGTTCTTTCTCAGGGATATAAGCTGTATGCCCAAGTGACGGACCTCGTGGTATGATGGTTACCTTATGTAAAGGATGAGAATACTTAGTATAATGAGCAACAAGTGCATGGCCAGCTTCGTGGTAAGCAGTGATAAGATTGGCTTCTTCATCAGGTATTCGTGACTTCCTTTCAGGTCCCATTAGAACCTTGTCTCTCGCATTTTCTAAGTATGACATGGACACAGCTACAGCTTGATCAATTGCAGCTCGTAAAGCCGCCTGGTTCACCATATTCTCCAGATCAGCTCCAGTAAATCCGGTTGTGCCACGGGCAAGCACCTCCACATCAACATCAGTCGCCATCTTCACTTTACCAAGGTACAACCCCAAGATTTCTTTGCGGCCATTGAGGTCAGGTGGACTGACATTGATCTCGACGTCAAACCTGCCTGGACGTAAAAGAGCCTTATCCAAGTCGTCTCGTCGATTAGTGGCACCTAAAACGATAACGCCCTCGTTCTGACGAAAACCATCCATCTCCGTAAGCAACTGATTGATAGTCTGATTGGCATACGGATGCAATAAAGAATTGCTACGCTTGGCTCCAACAGAATCGATTTCATCAATGAAAATAACGCATGGTGCTCGGGACTTGGCACGGCTGAAGAGGTCCCTTACTCTACGGGCACCCTGTCCAACTAAGATCTCATCAAATTCGGGACCAGCAGCATGGAAAAAAGGTACATTAGCTTCTCCTGCAACTGCTCGAGCTAAGAGAGTCTTACCAGTCCCAGGTGGTCCAACAAGCAACACTCCCTTTGGTAGCTTTCCACCCAAAGCAGAAAACTTTTCAGGATTTCGCAAGAACTCAACAATTTCTTGAAGCTCCTGTTTGGCTTCATCCACTCCTTTGACATCTTCAAAGGTCACATCAATTTCTTCGGGATATACTTCATTAGCCGTTCCCATGAAAACTCTTCGGAAAGATCCACTCATGACAGAAGACAGGATGTACAAAATAAGTATGATCCCTAGGAGGTCCCGAAAAATGTTAAACATGCTCAATTTCGAATTAGATTTTTCTTTCGAATCGGCTGCAGTGTAGCCTTCAGCAAATGCCACTCTGAGTCGTTGTTGTTCTTCAGTTGATAAACTTTCATCAGATAGCAAGGTTTTCAATTTACTTTTTTGTTCAGCCTCTGACTGCATCTTTGACTTGTCTTTCAAACCCCAGTTACGAAGCAATGGTATGCGATCAACCCAAGATACAATGATCCTACTGCTGTCTGTATTTGTTCGTAAGCCAGTAACTTTTTTGAAACTTCGGGTTTTGAAACCTCGCTTTTGCAAGAGGTTGAAGTACAACTGTGAATAAACTAAATTACTTCTGGGCATAAGATATCCTCGACATAAATCGGCTTCAGGGAAACCATTTTTGTTTTCATAAAATGTTGCACTGGAAGAATAAACAATTGGTCGTATGCTTGAAGAACCTTTATCAAGGGCGTTAATCTGCTCCTTTAATTTTAAATATGAGCACAGTTGAACTATAGTTGGATCAATATTTGCTAATGCTTCTTGCAAACTCAAATGACAAATCACAGTTTTCTCATCATCGTTGTTAACGCGTTTCTTATCTTTTATTTTGATACTAATTTTATTTGTATATCCAGACAATATAGATGCAACATTTTTAAAAGGAATAAATATTTGAGAAAATGAGTGAATCGGAGATCCAAATTGCAACATGTTTGTAAAAAGTTACAGTTCAGGCAAATGTCTTGAAATATTATATATCTGTTACAGCAGAATCCGGTTGAGGAGTGTGAATGCGTGTTTACTTAAATTACATAACGCCGGACGAATTCAATATTTATACTATATTGATTTACTGCTTTACATAAATACATACATGTACTAGCAGAGTCATTTGGTGAAGAAGTCTTGTTAGTGATTTGACTTATATAAGGGTAATCGGTATTGAGATTAGATTTTAATTTTAGAGAAGTGTACTCAAATCATCCATTTTCAACGGCAGCACAAAACAAAAGGATACAATGCCATTAAATCTAAAAACAGCATCTGCAAAATTAAGCCAATGAAATCTCGATTTCCGAAAATGAACATGCGCACTGTTGTATTTGGAAGTCGTATTTTCAACAACTACTAATCAAAAGAAAGCAAATTACAGAATATAGCGGCAGTGAATGAAAACGTTCAATATAGTAAGTAGGAGTTAAAGTTTTTTATCTTAGAATAAGATTTATCATCTATAAAACTTATATTCTGTGACGTAACAAAGATCTCGGAATGCGATAGTGTTACGCCGCCAAGTCCGATGTCAAAGCGGCAAACATGCAAGTGTTATATTATGTTGACAGAGTTTAGGCTCGTTTTCGACCCCTCACAGCTCAGCTTCTATTATAGCTAGAACCCTGATTTTTTTGCATCATGTGGCCCCGGGTGACTAGATGAAGAATAACAACATAATTGTTAACATTGAACAAAGGAACATGGTAAAAAAATCCTTTGAAAATTGCCGAAGTCACCGGAATTTCGTTCTTCTTCTGGTTATGACCAAAACTTTAGCCGGAGCTACAGTCAAAACTATTTCATGATTTCACACTTTTCTTTTTTTTTTATATTTTTCTCAGCTTGATTAGAAGAAAGGCCTTTTGTATAATTTGATGGGTAGGAGGGTCTATACCCCCGCCCCTCTCCTGTAAAGGATCCCTAAACTTGGGAATTTTGGCCAGGCTTACAGATTAAACTCTTTAATTCATTCATACCGTTCTTTACTTATTCCTCTCAGCTTGATTAGAGGAAGTGCCTTTTGTATAAACTAATGAATTAGAGGGTCTATATCTCCCCAGAAAGGATCCTGGAAATTGGAAAATTTAACCCGGGTATGACTGATGAAAACTGGTCAATTGATTTCGGATATTCACCTTTCGCTCACTTTCAAGAACCGACTTTAACACTTTAAGTTGAACTATCAAAACGGTGTAATTAGAAAAAAATCAAATTACTTATTTTTCAATTAAATTGCATGCTTATCAAAGCTCTGAAATTACGTGTTTAAACTTTTTACTGAGAAAACCACTTTCAGTTTAAAATAAGTTTCCTATGTGCCTGGAAACGGTATAGTGGTTAGCGTGCTAGCTTCTAGACCGCGAGGTTGGGGGTTCGAGTCCCGTGTTGGCATGGGTGTTTGTAAATGTATGTTGGCTTGTCTAATGACGAATGTTTCGGCGCATTATAGCCCTCGTGTTGCTGACGGCGCCAGATAATCTGAATACAACCAAATGTGCCTGGTCGGATAGGCACCTTTTGATCTGATCACTATAGTCTGATATCTTCACGACTCCACTACTAAAGCTTGATGAATTTCTCTTAAAATAATAATAAGTCTTATATTTCAACCTTAAAGTGAAAGTTGTTTTTAAACGATTTTTTTATATATATTTATTCATATATGTAAAAGCTGGCTATTCTCAATTTCGCATAAAAGCAAGTAATTTGTTTATATGCTTTACTTGCTTTGTATAATTACTTATTTTTTATTATATAATATAATTGCATGTTTTTGTGCCCAAGTTATAATTATAGATACATATTTTTGATTTTGAAGTTTTTTTCTTGTTGTGATAAGGAAGATTTCTTCTTAAATGAAACTAAAAGGATTTGAATTGCAAACCTAAATCTCTCTACAATATTTAATCATGATATTTGTCACTCTCAATACAACGAGTAGTATGCGAATCTAATAGTGTTATCGCTTAAGCCATTTTTTTTTTTTTTCTTTTTTTTTTTTTTTTTCTTCTTCTAACAGCGAGGTTATGATTATTCACAATAAAATATTCATTGGCCGTACCTTACTCATTTAGAACACAACAAACACAACAAAAAGAATTGATATTTCCCTAAAAACAGCTAGACGTTGTAAAAAAAAGCCCGCCAAATAAAATAATCAGTCAGAAAAAGTTGTGAAATCTAATGTTGGCAGCCAAGCGACCGCGTTTAGTTTTTTTTTAGTACTTGTACACAATGAACTAATTTGGGATTAATAGGGGGAATCCCCATATGCAATCAGAACTTGGCAGACCAGAGTTTTTATAAAATTAATCTCAATTCAGTGCAATAGAAACAAAGTAGCTGAAGCTAAAATGAAATGAAATTAACCCGAAATAACTTTAGCCTGCCAAGTTCTGATTACTTATGGGAATTCCCCCTAATAATACTAATTTAGTTTATTGTATACAAGTACTCAAAAAAAAAAACTTAAAGCCGACGCTTAGCGGAAAACATTAGATTTAAAAACTTTTTCTGACTGATTGTTTTACTTGATGGGCTTTTTTCTTACAAACGTCTAGTTGTTTTTGGAGATGTATATAAGGCTACATTGATTGGTGAAAAACGTCTTATCTACTTTTCCTTTACAAAGATAAAATTTTAGAAGAATTTGTTAAGTTCTACGTTTCATAACGCTTATAATTTATAATAATAAAACAAGCTGTGTGTCGATCTGTCTGTCTGTGGATCTATAAAAAACCTACTTAAAATTGGATTAGAGCTCTGAAATTTTCAATATAAGAAGTTTTGGCTTTCTGATTTTATGTATGTCAAACAGAATGTTAAAATTTTAATTAGTTCTTTTTTAATTAATTTTTTAATTAATATATTTTTTACAAAGTGACTTCAAATAGAGACACAGCTCTGAAATTTTCAACATAAGTAGTTTTGGCCTTCTAATTGGTCATTTGAAAAACAAAATTTGAAATTTTTATTTAGTTCTTTTTTAATTAATTTTTTTTAATTAAATAATTAATTAATTGATTAATATTTTACAAAACGATTTCTAATAGAGTTACAGCTCTAAAAATTTCAAGAAAAGTAGTTTTAGCCTTCTAATTGGACTTTTAAAAAACGGAATATTAAAATTTTAATTAGTTATTTTTTAATTAATTTTTGTAATTAATTAACAATTTTTTTTTACAAAACGACTTCTAATAGGGCTACAATTCTGAAATTTTCAACATAAGTAGTTTTGGCCTTCTAATTGGTCATTTGAAAAACAGAATTTGAAATTTTTATTTAGTTCTTTTTCAATTAATTTTTTTAAATTAATTAATTGATTAATTAATATTTTACAAAATGATTTTTAATAGGGCTACAGCTCTGAAAATTTCAAGAAAAATAGCTTTAGCCTTTTAATCGGATTTTTAAGAAACAGGATTTTAAATTTTTATATAGTTCCTTTTTAATTAATTAATATATATTTTACAAAACGATTTCTAATAGGGCTTCAGCTCTGAAATTTTCAGCATAAGTAGTTTTAGCCTTATAATTGAACTTTTGAAAAACAGAATATTAAATTTTTATTTAGTTCTTTTTTAATTAATTAATAAATACTTTATAAAATAATTTCTTATAAGGCTACAGCACTAAAATTTTCAACAAAGGTAGTTTTGGCATTCTAATTGGACATTTGACAAAAAGAACGTAACGTTTTAATTTGTTTTTTAATGAATTTTTAATTAATATTTTAACAAAAAGCGACTTCTAATAGGACTAGAGATCTGAAAGCTTCAACATAAGTAGATTTGACTTTCTAATTTTGCTTTTTACAAACATCACGTATTAAAATATTCTTAAAGAGGTGTTGTATTATAATTATTAACGGGGAATTTTTTTATTGTTTCTCAACAAGGGAAGGGCTACTAATATTAAGACTTAACGTAGTAATTAGTTTTTAGTGTGTGAAGCTACCTTATGCTTATGCAACAATGAACCCTTCATAGACCAAAGCGAGCTCATGTTTGCATAGAAATGAACCTTTCAACGAGTTAAGTAGGCCTGTACTTATGTGTCAGTGAACTTTTCAGCGAACGAAGCGAACTCGATTTTGTGTTGCGATGAACCTTCCTGCCAGCGAAGCGCCAAAAATTGTGGCCTATACTCCAATGAAGTATTTCCTCAATGCGGGGCCTCACAACTGGCTACAATATTGCACATGGTAAAATTTCGTGGCGAAGCACGGGTATTCAGCTAGTAATATATATTTTTAACGCAATCTGACTAATGAGTATGAGGAAATTTTTTGTTCACGTGCCTGAAAAAATTGATTTATTATAATTTTTGTGGCTCCTTTAACTAACACTTTCTCTTAGAAGGGCATTGAAATGACAATTTTTAAGTGACGTCATAAGACACAAATTCCCGATTTTTAATGCAATGTTTGTCACATGCTAAAAACAATCGTAATTTTACATAAAATACTAATCGATTTCAAAAAAAAAAAAAAAAAATTATATATATATAATTTTTTATATATATATATATATATATATATATATATATATATATATATATATATATATATATATATATATATATATATATATATATATATATATATATATATATATATATATATATATATATATATATATATATATATATATATATATATATATATATATATATATATATATATATATATATATATATATATATATATATATATATATATATATATATATATATATATATATATATATATATATATATATATATATATATATATATATATATATATATATATATATATATATATATATATATATATATATATATATATATATATATATATATATATATATATATATATATATATATATATATATATATATATATATATATATATATATATATATATATATATATATATATATATATATATATATATATATATATATATATATATATATATATATATATATATATATATATATATATATATATATATATATATATATATATATATATATATATATATATATATATATATATATATATATATATATATGTGGGAGTAGACGATCAGAGAAGGGACACTTGCTGAGTATAGAATCCAGCTTTAATAAATCCTTACTGCCTCTTATCTCATACTACATTAGGCACAAGCGCCTTTCTTACGTATATTCACATCGAGAATGTTCAGTGATCTGTCTCTCTAATCAGAATGAGGAATACCTCCCTCTGCCGCTAGGAGTAGCCACGAGGGGTTCTCTAGTGGTGCGCCCCCTATCTCCACACTCGGTCATCTTGACGAACTATGTCCTCATAGTTTATGTCTGAAGTTATCTGAAATAGAAAAACACAAGGAAAGCAATATGCACAGATACTTTGATTGTCACATCTATGATTGTTTTTGATTGGTGTCTCTTTGTAATGGCCAAAAAATTTTGCTCGCTGAGTGTAAACTTTAAATGTTCTGGGTTTTTTGCGTCTTTTCTTAAACTGTTTGAGGCTCTCCTTATTCATTGAGGTTTCTTCAGTCTTCTTATTTGCATCTGATAATGATCTCTTCTTTTTATGTTTTTCCTTGACATCCTTCTGTCCTTCTTTTTTGGTTTCATCTTGTTGAAGGTTCATTTTAATCTTTGAAATTTCTGCATTTTGAAGTTTCATTCCATGCTGAATATGTTCAACGAGAGTAGAATCTTCCTTCATTGCTCTAACTTGTTTAGTTATCTTCACATCCATTTCCTTTACTTCTTTTTGTCTGGAACATAATTCTCTTTTCAATCCAATGCTGTGATTTTTCTCCTTTAGCTGTCTTTTTAAGTTTACTCCTTCTTCTAAACTTAAGACTGAGGGTTGCAAGACTTTATTAGTGGCACTCAACTCACATTTTCCATAAGTTTGGCATCGTTGATCTAACTGTTCTTGTATTAACTTGGCAATTTTCAATTCATTTTTAAGATGGATAATTTCTTCTTTAGCAGATCCAATTTCCATTTCACAATCTGCAATGTCTTCTTTGTATTTTTCAAGAATTTCAGTGGTTTCTGCCAATTCCTTTAAATTTTCCGATTCTATTTCTTCAAGTTTAGCTTGTAATGCATCATTCTTAACTTCCAGTTTAGAGTACTGTACTTTGAAAGTAGCACCTTCTGTATGCAACTGTAAGATTTCATCTTCACATTCTTTTATCTTACTTTGAGCTTCATTCAGTTTGCAATAAAGTTCTTCCATCTCTCTTTTGAATTCTTCATCTCCTCTCAGTACAGCATTCTCCGCTACTTCAGGAAAGTTTTCTTTAAAAGGCGTACGTTCTGCAAGTAAACATGCCGCAATCCTACGCTGTTCACCAAATAATTTCGCACCTGCTACGGACTTTTCTTTCTTCTTTTCGCCCCCAAGGTCTAATCTTTCTCCCGTTACACCAGTAAGATGACTAGCGCTTCTGCATTCGGAAGGCGGAGCTAAAAATTTCTCCTCTGCTCTGCTTCCTGATTGGCTGCCGCGGCTGTCGATCTTCTTCTCAACTGTCAGAACAGATTTGATTGACATCTTGCGGAGCGCTTCTCTCTTATTTTCTCCTTTGGCCTCGCCAGATTGGCGCCTGATAACTTGTAAATAAAAAACACGTGGATCCTCTCGGCTTGGATCTCGAAGCTGTCTGTAAAAGGATGGGTTTTCGAATTTTCCTATAACGTCCATTCCAATTATTAATTCATTTGTGTGGTCTTTGATGACGTATATTTTTGCATTGACTGAATGGGTGTCGATTTTAATGTCAGTATGGAAATATCCTAATGGTTGTACTTCTATATTACCTAACCCTTTTAGTAATATGTCATTTGTCATTAATTGGGGTGATCCTATTTTTATATACAAGTCCTCAGAAATGAAGGTGACTTGGCTCCCTGTATCATTAATAGCAACTATTTCATGATCAAATATTATTACCTTTGTGGTGCTTTTATTGTCAGTGTATGCACTAATTTTATTGATTGGACTATTATAACTTTCATTTTCGGGATACACATTACTTTTATAATTAGGAAAATTACTAATTACAGCTCTATTTGCCTTCTTTTTTGGACACCAGGCCTGGGGGTGTCCGATTTCAGCACAATTAAAGCATTTAATACCTTGATTTTTAACTTCAAACTGACTATATTCATTAGGCCACTCTCTACTATTTAAAGTACCATTATTTCTTTCCTTATACAAGTGGTTAGTACTGGTTTGAGCACGAATGAATGGACGTTCCTGTATATTTTCTCTAGATTGCCAGTGTTTCCTGTTTTTTTCTTCATATTTATTTTCGCGAAATACCGTATTCTTTTTAAAATTATTTCTAGTTGAATCAAAGTCATCGAGTTTGTTGACCAAAATTTCCCTATTTTTTATTTTCGGAAGTTCGTCCATAAAGTGTTCTCGAATTTCTTTGGGTAATTTTCTTTTTATTTGATCTACTAGCATTAATTCTTTTAAATCTTCAAATGTTGTGACATCAAGTCCGCTCAACCATTCGGTTAGATAATTGTTTAGTTCAAACGCAAAGTCTCTCCATGTCTGACATTGTTCTTTTTTATGGAAGGAGAATTGTATTCTGAACTGTTCTGGGCTAAGTCGGTATCGTCTCAGCAAAATGCTCTTAATGTGGTCGTAATTATTCGCTAGTGTTTCCGTCTCACGTGTTATTAAGCTTGCTATTTCAAGTGGAAGCAATGTGATTAAATAATTCACCCAAGTATCTTTCGATATTTCTAGACGACTAATTTGTCTCTCAAATAGTGTCAAGTAGATGCTTATGTCACTACCGTCAAACGGTTTCATATACTGTAATATATTTGGGCTTCTGCTTACTTCGTTTTCCCGTGCGTTTGTTACAGCAGCGCTAAGTTGGCGAACTTCTGCTTCTATGCGCAGTTTCGCTAACTCGAATTCTTTCGCTTCCTTTTCTTCACGATCATTTACAATTGTGTTTAACATATTTTTAACAAGGAGTGTTCTGTTATTAATTTACATAATTGAGCGATTTTTGGATTAATGGGTTGTTCCAATCCCAGTTCATCTATTAAAGCGAGTAAGTCATTCTTTCGTGCTCTGGCAAGAAACGCCATGTTAGTATAATCGAAAATTGTACTCACAGTTTTTCTGTTGACTTGTTACCTCGACTTGTGTTGCCGGTGCGTATGTTTCGTTGTGGCTTCCCAGTGCTTGCTGGCCCCCTTTTCAATGATGTTGACCTCTTATATTCGACACGAAGTTTCTTGGCTTCGATAACGGTGTTCCAATGGTTGTTGTTTCCGCTAAACAATCCTCTTCGTCGGCGCTGACTTCGCTTTTCCGACGTGGTGGTTTCGCTTTCCGATGAGACGTGGTTTCACTTTCCAGTCACTGTGCTAGCTGGTCCACTTCTCAGTGATATCGACTTCTTTTATTCGACACGAAGTTTCTTGGCTTCGTTAGCGGTGTTCCAATGCTTGTTGTTTCCGCTAGGCAATCCTCTTCGTCGGCGCTGACTTCGCTTTTCCGACGTGGTAGTTTCGCTTTCCGGTGAGAAGTGGTTTCCCTTTCCGGTCACTGCGCTGTTATGTCGTTTACACTGCTAGGTGATACGACGGCCTATACTCCGATCCCCGGTTCACTGCTGGGTGACTACGGTGCTGTTCGGTTTCATTTGTACTCGTCGCTCGTACTTCTGGTTTGCCCTTACACGTTCTGCCGTTTGGTTTTAAACGTAACGTTCTGATGTCTACTCAGTTCGTGATGCCGAGCCCCCATGTGGGAGTAGACGATCAGAGAAGGGACACTTGCTGAGTATAGAATCCAGCTTTAATGAATCCTTACTGCCTCTTATCTCATACTACATTAGGCACAAGCGCCTTTCTTACGTATATTCACATCGAGAATGTTCAGTGATCTGTCTCTCTAATCAGAATGAGGAATACCTCCCTCTGCCGCTAGGAGTCGCAACGAGGGGTTCTCTAGTGGTGCGCCCCCTATCTCCACATATATTTTTTTGTCTTCAAATTTAGTAACATTTCCGCATTATTTTGAATGTATTCGGAAAAAAAAATTAAATTCGTCCCACCCTATAGCACATATTTTTGCGATGGGTTACTACTATAAATATTTCGTTCAGTGATCTGTGTTCATTTATATTTACTCTTTTGTTCATTTATACATCTTTAAGGATAGTGGGTTGGAGGTGGGAAAAGGAACTGGCGCCTATTACTAAATTATGGCCCTTAAGGGCATACACGAAACCCTTAAGGTAAGCACGAAGCCACCTCATTACAGAGCTGTTTCCACACACCTATTTGGGAGATTAATCAAAATGTGGGACCAATAAATGTTAACTTTAGTAAATATTTTTAAAAATTCCAATTTAACCCCAATTTTTTTTTTACTGTGTAGTTTTTCACACTAGAATATATTATGTAAACATTAAAAGACAGGAAGTGCTCTGAAAAATTACTAATAAAAGCATTTAAGCAACTGATCTCTAGGTTATAGATAATCGACATTGTTGTCCTGTAGGTTACACAGTTTTGGAAATAGTTGTCCTGTAATTGTTTTGACTCTTCTATAAATAAGCCTTTGTTTGTTATTTTACAAGTGCATTAATTGCTTTTAGGAAGAGATTAAGAATATATAAAATTGATATTCTACTTATTTATTTGATAAATAGAAAACCCTTTATAAATATAATATATAAATTAAGAAAGGGAAAATACAAGTTATTTTTATTTGAGAACCACTCTCATGCTATTTTTTTTTTTTTTTTTTATATAAATTTACGAACCGAATTACAAGGTCATTTTTTAACGCACATTTCAATTGTTTCTTAAGCAAAAGAAAAGTCTCTCCTTGATGTTACACGATGAGGAGGTGATGGCAATTTCAGAAGAATATATGTTGTATGATGAAGGGGTAAAAGTGAAGAGGCCAATTAAATGGACAGCAGGTTTATTTGTGCATAAGATAGAAATAGGTTCTTAAACCTAAACTAGGAGAGGCTACTTCCACGTCCGTTCACCTTCACTCCTTCAATCATACTCTCTCTCTGGCGACGAAGTCGCCGCTAGGGGATTACATTAGCAGCGCCCTCTACATCAATGGGGATAAGACACTCCGCCATCCTGATTGAGGAGGACCACCGACTCATTGATATATACTAAACCTGTAAATAAAGATATTGAAAAATACAGCACAATAATAAAATTTAAACAACATTAATGTCTTGAAGATCACAACGTGTAGTTCTTAAAAATTTAAAGTCTGTGCAAAAAGTTCTTGCACCATGAAAAGTTTGTAGAAAGGGGAAAAAAAGTCTCCTCTTCAAAAAGTTTGTGTGAAAGAAAAAAAATATCTTCTTTCAAAAGTTCATAAAAAGAAGAAAAAAAGTATCTTCTTTAAAAAGTTTGTATGATGGAAAAAATGTCTCTTCTTTCAAAAGTTCATAAAAAGAAAAAAAAGTATCTTCATTCAAAAATTCATAAAAAGAAAAAAAAAAGGTCTCTTCTGTAAAAAGTTCTTGTAGAAGAAAATTGAAGAAACTCAAGTATCTTCCCAGCACTTCATCATAAAGATTAATATTTTAGCTACTAAAAGTTCACGAAAAACAATCTGCATAAATCTTTGAATAGCAGACGGTGAGTTGCATAAGTCATAAGTAGTTTCGGAAATTATTCCGTCGATGTATTTTCGCTTGAAGATTGGAGTTTCAATTGGTAGGAAAAGCTTCATTTGAAAATTTGTACTTTCCATTTTCTTTGGTTTGTAAATCTTGACCATATTCATAACAGTATTCCGTAAATTATCGTCGTTAATGTGCAAGAAATCCGCTTCGTTTAAACTCACACTATCCCCAATTGTAAACAGAAAAAAATTCTCTTTTGTTTGTTTACATGCTCCACGTGTTTCAATTTGTTTACATTCTGGACCCTGTGCTTCTGCTGGTGGGCCTTTTCCTCCGTCTTCTGTTCCTACACACACTTCATCGGGATCTTCCAATGACCGCTCGTCTAATTTTATTTGAAAGCTAAGCTCCGCCCCCATCAACGAAGAACCGATATTTTCTGTCGAGTCATTTTTTGTATGACCTTGACACGGGTCATCTACTTGCGTTTTCGGAATTGGAAGGATTTGAGAAACATTTAAAATATTATTAAAAAACATTTAAAACGTTATTTCTTTCTGCAGGAAAAGTGATATATTCCTCTTTTTTTAAAGCAACATAGCATTTTTTTTTTGTGGATTTCGAATTGGTTTTCATTCGGAAATGGGTCTTGTGTTTTCATGCTTTCGTTTACATTAGGTGGTGTTATTGAGTTATCACAAATAATATCAGAGGGTTCTGCAGTTAGGATTTTGTTCTTTAGATGAGCTAGTTTTATTTTAGCTTCTAACTGTGCAAGTTTAACTTCTTCGATTTCTTTTTGTTTTTCAAGCTTAATTTTTTCGATTTCTTTTTGCTTTTCCTTAGCCTCTTGGGTTTTTCTATTCTCTACAACTGTTGTTATTAAATCTTTAACGAAATCTGGATCTTTAACGAAAATTTCACTTTTTTCAATTAAGTCTTTTAATTTTAGAATTGTGGCACCATCCGGTACAATAATATCTAACTCAGCGGCGACAACTGCGAGATCTTGCTTTCTGATATTTTTAAACATAATTAATAATAAGATGGATCCTACCTGCGTTTCTTGATTTTACTTCGCTTTTGGAGTTGTATCCGTTTTATGTTGTTGCTCTTTCGAAGAGTACTCGTTGCTTCTGGTTTCTGGTTCGTAGTAGTTGGTCGATGTGGAATAACTTTGCTGACTTCGTTGAACTTCTGCTTGACGGCTGAAGTGGGACTTGTTCGGCGAAGCGAGTGTTATGCAGTTGTATAATGACGACGCTGGTTGATGAGTTTTCCTTTTATTTGTAGATTCCACTGGTGGTCGCTGACTGCTGCGGTAATTCGTGAAGAGGATTTTGGTTTGACCTCTGTATGCGTGAAAGTATAGTTTTTGTTTCGTGAAGAGGATTTTGGTTTGACCTCTGGATGCGTGGAAGTGCCGTTTTTAAATATTTTTTTTATCGTATTCTCGCGGGTAAAAAGCATGGCGAGCCCCCATGTTGTATGATGAAGGGGTAAAAGTGAAGAGGCCAATTAAATGGACAGCAGGTTTATTCGTGCATAAGATAGAAATAGGTTCTTAAACCTAAACTAGGAGAGGCTACTTCCACGTCCGTTCACCTTCACTCCTTCAATCATACTCTCTCTCTGGCGACGAAGTCGCCGCTAGGGGATTACATTAGCAGCGCCCTCTACATCAATGGGGATAAGACATATATTCATAGTTTAATGTTGTACGATTGTGTTTTGCTGGATAGGGAAACCTATTTGAATTAATGTCTTCTTAAGGAGTCAAAAAATGACATTTCTTTGATTATCAGCGTTTTAATCGTTAAGCGGTTTTGACATCGCTGTTAATTTTTATTATTTGCAAATATTGTTAGAGCAAAGAAAATGTATGAGAACAATAAAAACATTTGAGATTTTCTTTTAAAAATAGATAGGTTGGTTTTAAACATAGATTTAAGTCATACAGTTAGTATATTATGCACAAAATTCTAAAAAGATCGCAAATGCCACCATTTTGTTCCGATCATACACATAGTTGGACATATTTTTAGTCATGGTTTTAACATTTTACGACCTACATATAATTTTGTTCTAAAAAAAAATCTTGGTTAACAAATGTAACGTTATAATCAATACTTTATTTCAAGTTTTAAGACATTAGACACATTAACAATACTTTTACTAAGAAGATTATCGGCGTTTCAATCGTTACGCGATTTGGACATTGCGGTTTAACAAATAATAAAAATGTATTTACAAGAAAGATTCAAAAAGCACAAAAACGCATGGAAAGATTTAAAAATTTATTTTAAAAGACAAATAAATGAGTTAACAGTACTTCATATATTTCGTATTCAAATACAGCTTTGTTTCGATCGTTACTTTTGGACATAACAAAACGTGGAATATTTCTTTTTAGAATAATCCTTCCATCTCACAAAATTATTTAACCAGTTCTGATACCTATTGTCCTAAATTAAAAGTACTCATCTCTTTCCTTGATTCATACATTATTTTTCTTTTAAAATTCCTGGAAACAAGTTATAACCCTTTTTTCTTAGTAACACTGAATCAGTTAAGAAATTAGATGTCCAAAATGAGACAGTTTTAAGTAAAAAAGTAATCTTTTAAAATATTTACAATATCTTTTGGAAATAAAATATACCAATTCTTATAATTTTTAATATACCAACAGAATTAAAAACTCAGTGAGCAAATAAATGTAACTTATTGTAGTTAATTTTTTTTGCTGTCAGAGCTAAATATTAAGAAATGTGTCAAGCTCCCACTTTTTGAAAACTACCCGTTTGTAACTTCGATATCGACTGAGCATCCTTGTCAGTGGCCATCATGATAATAAGCTTCTAAATTTTCATCAATTAATTGGCCCCTAAGAAGAGTTTTAATTATATTTAGTTTCAGAAACACTCTCTCATATGAGACTTGATTACGATATATTGTAAGCAGGTGTTTTGTAGACTTTAAAATAATTCCAAATATGTGCGGAAGAGTAATTACCACTTTAAAAACCCACTTCATACAAGAAATACACTCCCGCATATATTAATACAGTACATTTCATAAACTTTCTCTCCTCCGCCCTCATCATTCTCAATATTGTTACACAAATTGTCTGTATATAGTGTAAATAGTGACGTATTATTTTAAAACTCTATTGTAATTTATTTTAACTTATTTTATTTATTAACAGCGATTATACAGGTTAGAAAAAGGTGGCAACATCTAAAGCAATCGAGAAATTTCGAGATGTTTCTTTTTCGATGGAAATTTCGGGAATGTTCTCACGCGCCTGCTATATAAAGACCGGAGATCGGGAAAGTTTTCAGATTGACTTTGGACTTCGATGTGAGCTGATCGCTTTGTTTACTAGAGTGAACTTGTATAATCGCTGTGTTCGAAGTTGTTCTTACTGAAGTTTGTGTTGAAGCTTGAGATTGTTTAGACCGTTGCCTTTTAATAAATTTTGTGAGTTTTCTGAAGAGAAAATAAATATTTTTATACCGTAAAAACTGTGCTATCATTGCCGCAGTGGAAAAATTCATAACAGTGGTGTCAGAAGTGGGATTTAGTCAACTTGAATGCCGACTACTAGAGGAATGATGGAAGACCAAATGAAGCAATTGATGGAAATGATTGCTGGAATGAAGGCCCAACAAGAATCCACTGCCGCCGAACTCGCCGCTGCAATCGCCACCGGCCAAGAATCAACCGCCGCTACAATCGCCGCTGGTCAAGCCCGCCAAAAAACGACTAACGCTGAACTCGCCGCCGCAATCGCCGCCAGCCAAGAAGCGACATCATCAGATATTAAAGCTTTGCAAAACGCAACGTCAGTAGTTAGAAAATAGGGCTCCTGGGCCAGGGCGGTATGCGGTATGGTATGGTATGGGGGTGTGACCGGATATGACGTCACAGGAAGTGATATCACCGGATATGACGTCACCGGAAATCACGCGACCGGAAGTGGAGTGGAGTTGTTCCCCTCCTGCTGCTGGTTTAGTTTCATTATAAGCTGTTTGTGTATGACGTCACAGTAGGTATGACGTCATAATGTGTTTTATATTAAAGTTTAGAGCGATGGCAACACTTTTTAGTTTCGATTTACCTTTAAGATGGAGTTGAGTTGTTCTAGGACTGCTTGTAAATGAATAAGCTAGAGTGATAGGTTTTTTATTGCGTGACGTCGCAGTAGGTATGACGTCATAATGTGTTTTATATCAAAGTTTAGAGCGATGGCAACACTTTTAAGTTTCAATTTACCTTTAAGATGGAGCTGAATTGTTCTAGGGCTGCTTCTAAACGAATAAGTTAGAGTGATAGGCTTTTATTGAGTGACGTCACAGTAGGTATGACGTCATGAATTACTTTATGTTAGAGATCGGAAAAATACTTGCTTGCGATTGGTCGGTTTTTAGACACATCACCAAATACTCTCTTCTCATTGGTTGAAATGTGTTACGTGATTTCATTGGCTATACAGTTTATGGTGCTTTGAAAGATTATTTGAAATTGTAAATAAAAATTATTCAATGGAAATATGTGTGTGTGATTTTCTTATGTGAAATAATAATAAAAAAAAAAAAAAAAAAAAAAAAAAAAAAAAAAAAAAAAAATGTTAAAGCAATATCACTTTATTGAATCATAAATTTTCCCACTTTTTAGGTGGTTTTACATTTCGTCTCAACTTTGTTTGGACAATTTTTACAGGTGACTTTAGCAACTTCTTATTTCCGATAAACTGCTTCGGAACATTTAAATCTTTCAAAACAGTATTAAATAAACTTTTCCGTGATACATTACTTTTGGTACTGTACATATAATCGAAAAAGTCGACAATGTTAGAGTTTGGTATTTTTTCTCCGTGAATGGAGATTTGACCCTTGGAATTCCATGATAAGATATCAGGTTGATTCTTGATGAGAGCAAGTGTATTTTCAGCTTTTCTTCGCATGGGTTTAGAAAGTGATGCTAATATAAGTTCTTGATAATTATCATCTTTTTGAAGTTTCTTTATTTCTTCTACTTTCACAGATTCTTCAACTTTCCTCTTATCTTCTATTTTCTCCACTTCTTCTTTCTTCTTCTCTTCAGCTGTCTTACTACTTTGTTCATTCGGACGTGAATTATTAAATTCTTGCAGATTTAAACTTTTCTTCAACAGTTCATGATAGAGGACCAATTTTTCATGATCAGGTAAGTCACTATGTAAAATTTGTATCATTGCCTTATCAAGCTCACTAAGCCTTTTATTGGAAACAGTATGTTTTGTCACCAATTCTTCGGGTATAAGAGCAAACTTCTTAATTTGAGCCATGAAATAATGTAGTTAAAACACTCAAGGCTGCAGGAATAAGTATGTTGAGGAAACCTCCTTTCTGTAAAATGACTTGACGTTTTTTCGGTAAAGACACTTTACGATTACTTAAATGACGCAATATCTTCTTATGTTTAGAGAGCGTTTTCTTCTGTCGTGCAGTCAATGGGATATTTCCATTCAATGTGTTAATGCAACATTCGCATATGGCCTTTATACAGTTCTTATTGAGTTTACTTAATAAAGTTTTTCGTAACCTTAAAGGACAAATTTGCAACAGTCGTAATTGATTGAGTTGCTCCTTCTTAAGCGTCATCTTGCTAAATGATACTTATCTTCAAAGTCATTCACTTTTATATCATTTAAATTGATACACAATCTGTCTTTCAGTAGGTAAAATTTTGGTACGTAATCGTAACTCTTCTGGTGTTTCGGCACGTAAATCTATAAATAAATAGGAATAGGGGTTTTTCGTTGCATCTTCAAAGACTTCTTGAAATAACTTGACATGTCGAGGAAATAATTGTCTTCCTAGATGTGAAATTTGACTCACGTCTCGTCTATTTTTACACAGTACTAAATAGTGTGCATTCAATGTAATGTCACGCATTTCTTTCCCTTTGTAGAAAAAATTTTGTGTTATGAAGATAACACTCAGGTTTAGATGATGACTACCTTTTGTAAAAAGATCAGTTAAATGACTGTTAGCATTTGACATTAAATCATCAATTACGAAGAGTGTATTCTCGCCCAAAAATTCTTTAAATGTCGTAGGTAGACCTTCTACAAATGTCACATTATCAATTTCATCATATAAGGGTTGATGTATTCCATAAAACCAAACAATCTTATCGGGAACAATTGAAAACATCCCCTGTTTTTCACTTATCAAATCCCGCACAAAATAACTTTTACCGCATCCTGTTGGACCGGCGATTACCATCGTAAAAGGATGTTGCAACTTTGGAAATTCCATGTTGAATGAGAGACGAGACATAGTGCTACTGTTTAAATACTTTCTTTATTGATAAAATGGTGCTACAATTCTAAAGTGCTTGATTACAAAATGATGCACTTTGATATCATTACATATTTGATTGGGTACAAAAGACAAGAGAATATCATTCATAGAACGTCCATTACATTTAGAATATAAATAAAAAATACAATATTGTCCACACACGGAACTCGCATTCGATTGAAGTATCATAGGATTAAACTCTACATGTCGATAACGCTTTACATAACTTGATATTCCTCCGGGAAAATAAGACGGTGGGTTTCCGAACGAATCAAAGAAGCATATTTCTGTAGGTGATTCTATATAAAAAGCCACCCAATGGGTACCTTCTTGATTGGACTTGTCAGTGTTGGCAATAAAACAGGCTGGAAAGTTTCGAACATATGTTGGTAATCGATCACTTGAGAAAACACCCAAGAATATATTCTTGGTTTTTGCATTTCCAGAAAGAATTCTAGTTATTTGTAGAGTATCCATTAATTCGGAAAGTCACACACCACGTGACGTGATTTGGATATTTCAATCACGTTTTGAAACTCTGCATAAATGAGCACTGATAAAGTTTCCGTAATAGCCTCGGAAAATTTAATTTCCACACGTAAATTTCCTTGGTGTTGCAGATTAAAATGTTCTCCGTCGCAAAGATCAGGACTTAGATCAAATGCGTAAAGTACATGACCTCTGGCATATTCTTCTTGAGATAAGTAAATTCCCTTATCACGATTAAATCCGGAAAATAAGCTATGATAAGCCCGAACGTAGTTGTTGGAATCAAAATTAAGCTCTAAAGGCTTGCAGGGAACCGGTTGTCCATCTACATAAATAGATACAAAGTTTGCACTATGGTGAGAAAAGAGAAATGGGTTCTTTGAATATTGCCCATTCATTGCAGCATTTCCTAAACAGGTGAGAATGACACGTTTTGGCATGAGTCCAAGAAACACATTATCTTGTAAAAAGGACCAGCTCCCTTTGGCAATGCTATAAGTTTTGCAAATCACACGATCAATTGGATATTTGCACGATGTCTTCTCCAAAGCCTTAGCATGCCCAATAGCAACGGCAGGGCTAACCTTCACTTTTCTTATAAATATAGAAGCATGCTCTAGAACTATCTTATAATCCCCATCCACTTTGGTTGAAATTAAGCAAAATGAGGATTTGCTGCGTATCATTTTAATTTTGATATCTACCAAGTTAATCATTAGACGATTTTGTTGAAAAATGTCACAGTGGAGTTGACCAATCATTTCTACGGTCTGGCTGTCTTTGATAAGATTGTAACGCGTCTTCAATCCAGCATCAGCTTTCTCATCTATGGGGTCTATGATATCAGGTTGCGTATCTTTGTAGAATCCTTCACAGGTCAGCAAACTTTTCTTGGCATCTTCCCCATAATTTAACAATGTCTCTATATAGGCTCTAAAAGGATAAGTGTTGCTTGCAGAAGAAATATTTCTCTCGTTTAAACTAACGTCTACTTGACTGAAAAGCGAATGTAGGAAAAGGTTGACGGGAGCAACTGGTTCCTTTTCTGGTAGTTTAGTTCCATCTGCTTTCATCACTTTCACTTTCACGTGTAGATAGGAAGCAGCTAAGTCCACATATTCTTCACTACTTCCTGATATTGAAAATTCAATCGGTCCACCATCTCGTACACTTGAAAGGGGATGAAATTCGACAAATTGTCCTTTTTCGATAACGGTCTGGGTTGGGGGAATTGAAAATAAATCTAATTCCGACTTGACGCAAGGAGCAGAGTCTTTGTAGATGAAGGAAGCCATTAGGAGAAAATATCATGCGATGTGAACTTCTTCTTGGCTGAACGTGGAATGATGGTTTTTTTCTTCTGCATACGCTTTTTATGTCTTTTTCCACTACCAATCATAGTCTTGACTTTGGTGGCGGCTTTATCTGTTAACACATTTCCAGCTTCTTTGAGTCTTCGTTTGGCGGCCATTTTAAAATCTTGACCTTGAGAAACATCATTCATCAGGTTGACACCGCTGTGAAACATTTGTTTCCCAATAGCTTTAGCACCTGATTTCAGTAGCGGAGCTGCGGCACGAAAAAATGATCTGAATAGACCTCCTAATCCATATCCTCTCTGATAAGAACTTCCTTGATAATAATTCAAGCCTTTTCCCGTCTGCTGCACATAATAATCTTCGAAAGATTTTTGACAACACTGGTAAGGGACATACATTATGAGAGAGACTTCTGACGAAAGTGTAACTTCACGTATGAGCGCCCACGTTCAAATGGCGTTAAACATCCCGAGTGCGTCCTTATAACGATTTCCAAAGTCTCAATAATTTTCCGGTTTACAGGTAAGTAGTGCGGTCTATCATACTGTTCGCTAATCATCTCACCATCTTGTCCTCTCACTCTAACCACTCGAAGGAGAGGTGCTAAGACATCTCCCACAATTTGTGGTTCCACTATATCCGTATAAATCATCAATACGCGATAATGTGCAGAGGGGTCGGCTACGAATGGACCCACAACAGTTGCTTCTATACTTGCGTCAAACGAAGTTATTTCCATAGGTTCAAATCCAAGCATTTCAGCAAGTCCTTGATATAATATGAGTTTCGCATTATTTTTCACAGTTATCTGAACACGCTCCTCATTATAACTTGTGACAATTTTATCATCATGTTCTTTCACATAAATAGCCTTTAAAATATCAGGAACTGTCTCATAACAACCCGGAGGTAATCTTCTTCCTACCTCTAACTTTCCACTCGTCTCGAATCCAATTAAATTATTTTGATGATTCACATTATACCAAGTATGCGGATATAAAAACTCTACCGTTCCAACTTCCCATTCTCCTTTCAGTTCAATTGGTATGGGTAAGCGAGTAATAAAATGGGAAATTTTATTTTCAGGAAAATAGGACATGGAACTATCCGAGATGAGAGTTATGTAGAAACTCATGATAGCAAATGAGTCTTGCAACATGTGCTAGTAGTATTTATAGGGTTAGTAAGTTTGAAGTGGGGATCCATTGATTAAACTTGTCGGGATATCCTCGATATTTCACAAAATATTCCATTTTCTTTTTACGCATGCGTTTTCTTAAAACTTCTTCAACAGGAAATTCGTCTTTCATTGTTACTTTTTGTAACTCTTGTGCGTAAAACGTTCCTTGTATAGGCTCTCCTAATAAATCATTCACTCTATACACTGCAGGTTGTCTCTTGACACACTCTGTTATGACAAACAATTCTTCCGTCCAATTCGTTTCATACCCCTTTTCAAAGGTTAATTTCTTCTTTGAAATGCGAACTACATCATCTACATTAAATACGCATTTGGGTTTAGGTAAATTCTCCATATCTCCATAGAGAGTGAACCAAACATCTTGTTCATTTTCGGCATTCACCTCCACGGGAGCTCTTTTTATACTTGAATGGTAAGTATGATTATAACTTTTCACTAAATCTTGTAATACGTCAATGTATCTATGCGTATTTTTAGCAGTAAAGTACTTCCACATTTTAGTTTTAATACTTCTATTCCAACGCTCGACTATGTTTGCTTTCGACAAATTATATGTCGTGAAAAATCTAATCCCCTTCTTTTTTAACAAGGTCTGAAATAGATTATTCTTAAATTCCGTTCCCTGATCAGTCTGAAGTGATTTCGGAGTTCGTTGATCGAATATTATTTGAAAAGCCTCAACAATATCTATACCTCTCTTTCGTTTCAGAGGAATTAGCCATCCAAACTTTGATAGCACATCAATACAACTCAAAATAAAGCGATAACCATCATTAAACTTTTGAAGACTTGACATATCCACCAAATCCGCTTGCCATTGCTGATCAATGTTATAAACAATCACCCGATTCGTAGGAAATTTATGACGAATGGACTTGTGTAGAGTGTACGCATCCACCCCCGTTAGCCATTTCTGTATCGTTTTCTTGGGAATCTTTCTTCCTGAGGCACGGTATAATGCATCGATACCACCGAAACTTGCTACATGACCCGGGTCTTGATACGTCGCACTCATTACAGCAAGAAATTTTATTAACTCTTATCTGTATCCTAAGTCTTAACATTTTCACATTGAAATAGATAAGTTTCCAGTTTCATTGAGACGAAGCGTAAAATCGATAGCGAATCGATCACTACTACTTAAAAAATAAATAAATAATAATGCAACACATAAACAAATACACAAGTATGCAATATTCACAACCTCACTCGATAGAACCATACTTGCAACTAACACATCCAACTATAAACTTTACCTTATAAAGAACAAAACTTGATAAAATTAATATCCTTAAGATCATACCAATACCTTAAAATTCCTTGAAACTCCGTTTAAATGCAAAATTCTCACTATATCCCCTCTGTGACGTAACATAAATATTTTTCAAGCAAGAACACTATCTTCAATTCCCACCACGTGGTAATTTTTCTGCAAGTTTTAAAATTAGTTTAAATTATATTTTATAATTATTCATCAACTATTACTTAAATCTTTCCATTTCAACAAGTATCAACGTTAAAAACCCCACGTGATAATTTTTCTATAAATGAATATTCATTTAATAAATAAACGCCAATACCTTATCTGTTTAAATGCTAGAATCCAGCCATATCATCATTATGACGTCATGTGTTAAAAGCCAATGAGTTTATATTTTGCAATCATTATCAACAACTCAAATCGCAAACGCGTTGAAGCGTGTTGAAACATGCCTAGTCTCGCTCCCCACCCGCTCTGATCGGTTAGAACCAAGCAGCGCCCTCTACCATGAAATCTGATTGATCGGTGAAGTTACGTGATCGCCCCTCATATATAAACGCTACCAGTTGCCGTCTCGTCATTTCTACTTAGATTCCTGAGGGTGAAAGACGTTTATCGTGTTTGCTTAGTATTTGCTTATTGTGCTTGTTTATCATATTTTGCTGCTACTTTAGCTTTTTTTTTTCTGATTTCATCTGAATTATTCGGTAAGTAAATTTTTATTATTTGTGAAATGTTAGTATCTTTTAAGTAATATATATATATATATATATATATATATATATATATATATATATATATATATATATATATATATATATATATATATATATATATATATATATGTATATATATATATATATATATATATATATATATATATATATATATATATATATATATATATATATATATATATATATATATATATATATATATATATATATATATATATATATATATATATTAAAATGTGTTAAGTATGTTAAAGTAGTCGATTCAAGTATTACATAAAAATTATTTCCAACTTGTATTGAAAATGTATGTTTTTCTTTCGATATTTATATATATATATTTTTTTTTAAATTTCAGTTATTTATAATGTCATCATCACGTTCTCCTTCTCCCATGGATATCGTTATGGAAGTTAATGACCAAGTAAGTGTTCTTTTAGTAATATATTTTTAAATTATGTTTGAATGCTTATAGATTGTATTTATTCCAAAATTACTTACTATGTATCTAAAAGAATATTCTTTAAATATGGTTAAACTTGTTGCTTTTAAGTAGATGAATGTTTAATGTCTAAGATAAATTTTAAACTGTGTTATTTAACGTCGCATAATTGATTTGTTCACTTAAAACTTTCTCAATTATATTTAAAATTCATGTCAATAATATATTCCTTAAAACTTTTTCTAAATGTTGTTCATTAGTATAAGATTCACGCCAAAATTTGTACTTGGTATTTTTTCTAAATGTCAATCACTTGAATATTAGTATAAGATTCACGCCAAAATTTTCAATGCTTAGTAATTTTCAATGTTGTAACTATTTAAAGTCGACCCAAATTCACGCTGAAATTTTCATTACTTTTTGTACTTAGTAATTGTCAGTGCTGTAACTATTCAAAGTTGCCCCAAATTCACGCCAAAATTTTCATTACTTTTATACTTAGCAATTTTCATTGTTGTAGCTAATCAAAGTCGCCCCAAATTCACGCCCGATTTTTCTCTGACGTAAAAAACTTAGAATAATTTCTCAATATCTTACTTTAGGAGGTTGTTGTTGAATCTACTGCTGCTGGACCTTCTAATGCTGCATCCACCTCACGCGGTTTACATGTATGTATTATTTCAATCATTTAGGTGAAATAATATTAACTTTTAAAACATGTTACTCAAAATTTCTATTTTCAACAGGTCTGTACCATCTGTCAGAAGGGTTTTACACAGAAATTTACTCTTACCCGGCACATGAAAATCCATCAGAAAACTGTAAGTATTACATTCTAAAGATAAACTATTGTTTAGAATATGTTAAAATAGCTTATTTAAATGTTAAATAATTTTCTTAGGTACTTGCTGCTGGACCCTCACAACATGCTGCATCCTCAATTGCTGGACCTTCCAATGCTAGGAATTCCAATGTTGAAGCTCATGTAAGTATTTTTTTTTTTTTTTTCTTGGAGAATGAATTTTTAGAATTAATAGTTTTTCAGAGAAGAATTTAACAGTTTATCGAGATTTAAAATATAGTGCTTTCAGATTGATGTATTTTACAAGTAGAAGAAGAGAAAGTTTTTTTTTTTTTTTTTTTTTTTTTTTTTGTAATAAAATGTGTTTTAGGAAAAGACAAATTTTAAATAATATGTCTACTATTACTGTGAAATAATTTCATGTAACTTATCATAGTTTTATTGTCAACAGATATGTCACATCTGCAACAAGTCCTTTATCCAGAAATTTACTCTGACGAGACATCTCAAGATTCATACTGACACGAAGAATTTCACCTGTGAGATATGCCAGAAGTCCTTCACACGTAATTCCGATCTGGATCGGCATATGTTGAGTCATCAATCCGCCACCCCTCATGCCTGTCCTGACTGCGGAAAGAGTTTCGGACGTAAGGATCATGTTCAGCAACATCTTCTCACCCACCTTCGAGTTGCTCAAGTAGGAGGAATTCAACCTGCACCCTCTGTGCCCAGAAGGAGGAGAGTAGAGGTGAAGACGTCTGATGTCTTTGCCACTCACCATTTATTCCCGAGTGAAGAGGCAGTTGGAGACCTGCTTCTCTTCATTAGGGAAAGCACTCCCCAAGTTCAGGATGTGCTACAGGAAGAGTTGGGAGAGAAGAGGGCCATCAAGTGGTATGTTGTATCTAAAATCCGGTTCGTTCGTAAGAGTGATGAGGGAGATGAAGAATTTGCCACGCCCTATTTCCGGAGTAAGGTGCAGATGGAGCTGGATGACAGCGACCTCCCTGAACACATCGATCAAGCCTTCGCCAAAATCAAGTCCTCCTTCGATGAATTCATCGAGCGGGGATCTGGATGGGTTCTCGATGAAATTATTCATTTAGAGGTGAAGACTGCTACATATCAACCTCTAGCCCCTGCCAGCCACTTCAAGTTACCCAACAAGTTAGCAGCAAAGAAGGCCGTCCTCAACATCCAGAACGAAGACAGTAAATGTTTCATCTGGTCTGTCCTGGCTGCTCTTCATCCAGTTGCTCATGGTAACCATCCGTATAGGGTCGACCACTATCTGGAATTCGAGCAGGAGCTCAAAATGGGAAATGTAAGCTGTCCCGTCCAACCCTGCAAAGTTCGTTTTGTGGAGGCACTGAATAATCTGAGAATAAACATCTACGGCTATGAAGATGATGAGATATTACCTCTATATATCTCTAAGAGGGAGGATCCTGAGGTTATCAACCTACTTTACATCATAGAAGGAGAGAGGCAGCATTACTGTCTAATTAAGAGTATGTCCAGGCTTCTCACCAACCTCACTAAGTATAAAGGCAAGTGTTTCTATTGCCATTCTTGTCTGCATCGTTTTGCCAAGGAGGAGACTCTCAAAGCACATGTCCCGTACTGTAACGAGCACTCACCCCAACGCATCAAGATGCCGACTCCAAAGGACTGTGTGCTGAAATTTAGTCAGTACAAGTTCACCCAGAAAGTCCCGTATATCATATACGCGGACTTTGAGGCCCTTGTAGAGAAGTTGGATGACACCACCCCCTCCAGCACTATGAAGATAGCTACCCACGTCCCTTGTGGATATGCGTACGTTATAATAGTTCCAGATAGTAAGCCGACCAAACCCATCTCTGTCTACAGGGGAGAAGATGCAGTGGACCACTTCATCAGTAGTATCATTGCAGAGAAGGACGAGCTGGCGGTGAAGCTGACCACCATTGTCCCGATGAAACTCACTCCCCAAGACCAACATGCTATTAATGCTGCAACGCACTGTGGCCTCTGCAAAGGCCGACTAGGAACTGATCGGGTGAACGACCACGATCACTTGACCGGTCAGTTCCGTCAAGTGCTCCACAATGAATGCAACCTTGCCTTCAGGTTGCGGAAAATGATTCCCTGCGTCTTCCACAACCTGAAGAATTATGATTCGCATTTGATCATGCAGGGGCTAGGGAAAGTGGCTGATCATGACATTGGAGTCATCCCTACAACGATGGAGAAATACATCTCCTTCTCCATCACCAAGAAACTTGATAAGATCCCGGTGACTCTCCAGTTTATTGACAGTCTCCAGTTTCTGAACGCATCGCTTCAGAAACTTGTCGATAATCTGGAGAGAGACAAGTTTCACATTTTGAAGAGTTCTATCGCATCTAACCATGGTACGTAATATAGTCAATGTTAATATTATATAAATGTTCTCTTAACAATATCATTTAATTTTTATTTTTTCCTTAGATCTCTTGCTGAAGAAGGGAGTGTACCCTTATGAGTACATGGACTCGTTCACTAAATTTCAAGAAACATCTCTGCCACCTCAGCAAGCCTTCTATAGCACCCTTACAAACTCCTCCATTACCGATGCAGATTATTACCACGCTCAAGCTGTTTGGGAAGCTTTCGGCATCAAAGACCTTGGCGAATATCACGACCTGTACGTGAAGACGGATGTGCTCCTCCTCTCTGATGTTTTTGAGAATTTCCGCCGCCTAACTCTAGACTTTTACCAGCTAGACGCCGCTCACATGATGACGTCTCCGGGGTTAGCGTGGCAAGCCGCTCTCAAGATGTCAGATGTCGGTTTGGATTTATTCACCGACATTGACATGCACCTCTTCATAGAGAAGGGTATTCGGGGAGGTGTCTCCGTCATCACCCATCGTCATAGCCAGGCAAACCATCCAGGCTGTCCTGAATATAATGCTGCTGAGGAGAAGAAACATATATTGTACCTGGATGCCAATAACCTCTATGGTAAGCATGAATTTACTTTAAAACTGTCATTTTTTATTTAGCTTCTATGTTAATATTGAATGATTTAATTGGATTTTTCTTTCAGGTTGGGCTATGTCTCAATATTTACCTGTTGGTGATTTTCAGTGGGTGGACCCTGAAAACATCTCTACTCAAACCATGTTGGACCAAGCAGATGATGCAGATGAGGGTTTCATCCTAGAAGTGGATCTCGACTATCCTGCTGAACTCCACGATCTCCATAATGATTATCCTCTGGCTCCCGAACGCTTCACCATAAAGCCAAATATGCTGTCTCCTACCGCCCTCGAGATTTTGGAAGAAATGCAGATGAAGCCAGCTTCTTCCAGCGAGAAACTCGTTCCGAATCTTCAGTCAAAGAAGAATTATGTTATACACTATCGTAATCTGAAGCTATACATTTCCTTGGGACTGAAACTAACTAAAGTCCATAGAATTCTAAAATTCTACCAACAACCTTGGCTGAAGGACTACATAGCATTTAATACGGAGCAGAGAAAACTGGCCAAAACATCGTTTGAAAAAGATTTCTTCAAACTTCTCAACAATGCGGTGTTCGGGAAAACTATGGAAAATCTGAGGAATAGAGTGGATGTTCAGTTGGTGAACAACCCGCATAAAGCCAAGAAACTGGTCGCGTCTCCTGCCTTCCATGCCTTCACTGAGTTTGATAACAGCTTGGCAGCAGTACAAAGAAAAGTTAAAAGTCTCACACTTAATAGACCCATTTATGCTGGTTTCGCCATCTTAGAACTGAGCAAGGTTTTAATGTATGATTTCCACTATAATGTCATCATGAAGAGGTATGGAAGTAATGTCCGCCTACTATTCACCGACACAGATTCACTCACTTATGGACTCACTACCCCAGATCTGACTGCTGACTTACAGCAATTAAAGGGATTTTTTGACTTTTCTGACTACCCATCAGATCATCCTCTACACGATGTGTCTAACAAGAAGAAGATTGGTTACTTTAAGGATGAACTGAACGGAAAATCTGCTTTGGAGTTCATAGGGCTTCGTTCCAAAATGTATTCCATTTTAAGCGAGTGTGGTGAGAAACAAACGGCCAAGGGAATCGCAAGAGCAGCTCAAAGACAGCTAAAACATCAGACCTATAGAGACTGTCTTCTCAATCGACAACCTTCGTCCGTGGTTCAGCATCGAATCGGTAGTGAAAAACATCACATTTTCTCCATCCAGCAAAGAAAGCGAGCGCTCTCAGCATTTGATGACAAGCGATACCTGTTGGAGGATGGTATAACTAGTTATGCATATGGTCACTACAAAATTCCTTAAATTTAATTCTTCTAACTTAATTTTTCGCAATTCATTAACTATAGTCATTATTTTTACTAAAATATTACATTAACTTAATTTTTATAAAAACTAAAATTAGTATATTTTCAGGATTTTGTTAGTGACCATTAAATTTAATTTTGGGAAATATATGTTCCCCCAAGTCTTCTTCAAAAAACTGGACACTCTTAAATTTAATTTTTAATGTAACTCTATTCTAGAAATAGTTTATGTCCAACATTAATCTTTTAGACTAAAACTTTAGAATTGTTAAGAGGTGAAGATATCTTCTTAAAAGATATCATCGGATGACTGATTAGCGACCTCAAGTTTCAAAGAAATATACGTTCTGTGGAATAAGATTTTTTTTTTTTTTTGTTAGGGTGGAGTGAGGCGGTACCAATTCTTCCTAAAAGAGGTATCGGGCTGGAGGTGGGTCCTCACCTTTAATAAATAATTTTTCAAAATTTATTAATTGTAATTCTAAAGTCTTAACTTATTCAAAATTAGTTAGGGAACACATTATGACGTCATACCTACTGCGACGTCACGCAATAAAAAACCTATCACTCTAGCTTATTCATTTACAAGCAGTCCTAGAACAACTCAACTCCATCTTAAAGGTAAATCGAAACTAAAAAGTGTTGCCATCGCTCTAAACTTTAATATAAAACACATTATGACGTCATACCTACTGTGACGTCATACACAAACAGCTTATAATGAAACTAAACCAGCAGCAGGAGGGGAACAACTCCACTCCACTTCCGGTCGCGTGATTTCCGGTGACGTCATATCCGGTGATATCACTTCCTGTGACGTCATATCCGGTCACGCCCCCATACCATACCGCATACCGCCCTGGCCCAGGAGCCCTATTTTCTAACTACTAACGTCATCGGACCTTAAAGCTTTAGCCGCCAAGTGTGAAACAACATCTGCAGCAGTGAATGAAATCAAAGAAGAAATGAAGATAGAGCTAGCCTCAATGGTGGAATCCACCATAATAGAAACTACCTCAAATGTTCTGCAATCCGTGAAAGAAGAAGTGTTGAATGAAATTAGAAAAGAAATTAGTGAGAATTTTGAGGCGGTTAACGGGAGATTTGATTGCTTGGAGGAAAGAATTCGATTTCTTGAAAATAAAAGATCTGAAGCAGCAACAGTTTTGCTCCCGGGAGAGGTTTCCGTTCCCGTTATTGCACCACGTCCCAACATCAAGGCTTCAACTTTCGATGGGAAGTCGGCTTGGAGCGTTTATCGAACTCAGTTCGATATGATAGCCACTGCCAATGGATGGGACGATACTTCGAAAACATTCCATTTCGTAGCATCTCTTCGAGGTGAAGCTGTTGACATTCTACAGACACTACCAGAAAAGAAGCGGGGAGAATTCGTGGCGCTGGCAAGTGCGTTGGAGTTAAGGTTTGGGGAGCAGCATCTTGTCGCAAATTCCGACTAATTTTCACTACTTCTGTGTCGTAGTCTGTTATGTCAAGATCAAGATCAGACTCAATTAAGAAAAATAATTAACGAGTTTAATATTCGACATTTCTATTAATCCAACTCTCACAAAGGCAACTAAAAAATGGCTTATTCTAAAAACAGTTAAAAAAGAACAACAGAACCATAAATCATTGTTGCCATTTAAACTAAACTAAAAACTGAAATTATACAAATTTATATTCATTGTAAAAATGACGTCACACCTTAAAGTTTTTGGGTGTAATTAAATAAAAATAAGTTTACATGTTCGTTTATTTCCGACATCCTCCCACCTTTGATCTTTTAAATACTTTAAAAGTCAAATAAAAGTTATTCACAAGTTCAAACGATTTGGAAGTCTTATACGTCGTCCACGTCTTGTTCTTAGGTTGTTATCTTTGCGTGCTGCGTCGATGGTTCCAGGTTGTGAATCTCTTTCCTGAAAAGAAGATCGTTCAGTTTTCTGAACTTCAAGTGGGTACAATCGTTGCAGCGGTCGCAAAAATGTTCCAGAATTCGTTTTCACTTTGGCAATTCGAACCTTTCCGTCTTTCCCTGGATACAGCTCCAAAATTCTAGCTAGCGGCCAACTTTGTTTTCTAATGTTGGTATCGCCCACTAGAACGATGTCTCCCTCTTCCACTTGTTGGACTTTTCAAACCTTGTAGTGTTCTCTCAACTGCCCCAGATATTCAATTCTAAAACGTTCCCGTAACTCCTTTCTGAGGTTTAGTCTGTAGGCGAATCTTCTATTCAGCCTCTTTGCGTCTACTTCATCAAGGTCTGCCATTCCAGTTTCTTCTATTTCGTTCAAAAACATCGATGGTGATAGCACCACTAAATCATTCTCGTCTTCAGAGACATAAGTCAATGGTCTAGAGTTGACTAAACTCTCTGCTTCGCACAAAACTGTGTATAGCTCTTCATATTGCGAACAGGCATTGCCAATTACTCTTCTAAGAATTCTTTTAAGCATGCCAATCAACCTCTCCCAAAATCCTCCCCACCAAGGGGATGACGGGGGATTAAATTTCCGTCGAATCTTTTTGATTGCAGCAACTTCTTGTATTTTTTCCCAATTCACAACTTGAAATGCATTAGATGTCCCCACTAGATTCGTTCCGTTGTCTGAGTAAATAGTTGAGGGTCGTCCTCTTCTTGAGATAAACCTCCTTAGAGCTAAAATGAAGCTGTCAGTTGTCAAAGACGTAACTAATTCGATGTGAACAGCTCGGTATACTGCGCAAGTGAACAGGACAGCCCAACATTTGGTTTGGTTCTTCAAATGCATGGGCCCACATAAATCGACTCCAATCACTTCAAAAATATGAGCTTATCGCACACGTTCTTCAGGCAAAGGAGCTTCATCTACATTTAACGGAATTGCTGTAAACCTCGCACATCTAATGCACTTTCTTGTAACTTGTCGAATTGTTTTCCTACTCTTAATTATCCAAAAACGCTCTCGTAACTTTGTCATCATCACTTGAACTCCTGCGTGGCAATTGCCAACATGCACTTCAAAAATAAGTTTCTCTACCAGTTGATGTTTCGAAGGTAAAAGCACTGGATATTTAAAAGCTTCGAGGTCTTCTCTCGTGGATATCCTTGATTTTACTTTTAATAGACCATCTGTGTCCAAATACGTCTGGAAGTTAAAGGTTTGATCGTCTTCAAAGCTCTCTTTCTGAACTTGTCTCCAAATAACTGTTTCTGCATACTTCACTTCATCTACTAACAGTTCCCCGGCAACCCTTTCATCTGATCTCTTGCAATTTTTGACAAAACGTATAATCCATGCCATGACCCTGGTGATCTTTCTGAATGAGGATATTCGTGAGAAGTATTCGAATTTTTCTGTGCTGGTATTTGTAGCAGCAACAATCGTCTTCTTCTTCTCCGCTGTTATTATGTCCATATTTGGAAAAGCATCTGAGGTGGGCCATTCATCTTCCGCTTTTCGCAACCATTGAGGTCCCTCCCACCATTTCAACTGGAGTAACTTCTCCGCAGAACAACCTCGAGATGGTAGATCAGCTGGATTTGCAACTCCAGCGACATGTCTCCAGTTGTCAGAGCTGGTTAATCTTCTAATTTCCTGAACTCTATTCATGACAAAAGTGCTCCAATTTCCATTCCGTTTTATCCAATACAAACAATTTGCAGAGTCTGACCAGTAGATAATAGGCATATCTTCATAACCAAGATCAACAATAACCTTTTGAGCTAGCCTGGCTCCTATGAGACAAGATAGCAGTTCTAATCTGGGAATTGAAATCTTTTTTAAAGGGGCAACTCGACTACGAGCTTGAACTAATGAACATTCAATTTGGTCTTCAGTTTCAGATCTCAAAAATATACAGGTTGCATAAGCATTTTGAGACGCATCACAAAACACATGTAATTGCATCACTTTCTTTCTAGTGTTTAGAAGACATCTTGGAACTCTTATTTCTTGTAGCTTTGATAAAGTTTTCAGCCATTTTCTAAAGTCCTTTGAAATATCTTCAGGTAACTCAGTATCCCAAGATAGTCTCAGTGTCCACGTTTTTTGTAAAATTATTTTACATATAAGCATCACAGGACTTGTATAACCAATAGGATCAAATATGCTGCTAGATACGGATAGTACTTTCCGTTTAGTCAGAACTCCTTCACAATCAAAATCTTTAACTGCACAAGATAAAGTGTCGTCATTGATGTTCCAAACCAGTCCAAGTAGGTTAGTTGTTTCTACGTCTGTTTGATCTAGAACCCTGGAGTGTGCGTTACTGTTCCAATCTCTTAAATTAAATTGAGCACTTGATAAAAGGACGCGAGATTCCAAGACAAATTTCTCCATTTCTTCCACGTTATCGAAGCTAGCAATACAATTGTCTACATAGAAAGATGATTTTAAGTGCTGTGCTGTTTCTTGAAGTTCTTCAGGTGAGTTTTCTAAATGATGATTCAATGTCACATTCAAAAGAAATGGACTTGATGTCACTCCAAATACAACCCTCTTATGCCTATATTCTATTATATTCTGTTCTTCATCATACCAAAGAAATCGTAAGAAATCTCGATCACTTTCACGAACACCAATCTGGAGGAATGCTTTCTCTATGTCCGATGTTACTGCTACGGCCTTTAATCTGAATTTGATCAACAAGGATGGAATAGTTGCTACCATATTCGGGCCTTTCTCCAAACAATCGTTGAGTGATAACATTCCTTTCTTTTTCGCCGATGCATCAAATACCGGTCGTATCTTGGTGCTCTTACTGTTCTCTTTTATGACAGCTCTGTGTGGAAGGTAATGAACTCCCTTACTCGAAACTTCGGGTGCTCGCTCTATAATATCATTTGACAACCAATCTTGAAAAATAGCTCCATACTCATTTGAGTGCCCAGAATTTTCAAGTTTCTTCTTCGTTATGCAAAGTCTTTTCTCTGCCACGTCTCTGTTGTTTGCCAGATTGTCTTTTTCATGTATCCAGGGCAACGCAACTTCATATCTTCCATCAAAGTCTCTTCTCACAGTTCGTTGAAAGTGAGCAACAGTTTCTTCTCTTAATAATTCTTCGCTTTTGTCGATTGGAGACTCTGAAATACCTATAAGATCTAATTTCCATATACTTTCTAAATTGTGAGTGAGAAGCGAAGTTACAGAAAACACACTGTTCTCGCTTCTAGCTTGAGCTCGAGGAATCTTTCCCATCAGAGTCCATCCTAATTTCGTATGGATAGCAACAGGTCCAGATTTGCAATGATGTAGTTTACCTGTTAACAATTTTCCGGCTACATCTGCTCCAATTAACAAGTGAATCTTGCTGTCTCTGCATCTACGTTTGTCTTCTCTATCAGAGATATAAATATTCAGATGTTCCATTTCAGTAACCCAATCTCCAAATGGTACTCGTGCTATTTCATTACAAATCTTCCTCTGGTCTAATACTTCAATTCGACACTTGAACGTATTTTCTAAATTGCTTAAGCTCAATAGATATCCTTTATGAGTTTCTTCTTCAGTTTGCTTACCACCAAAGAGCGTATGAACAATTTTAACTTCTTTAGTTGGCTCAATATTCAATGCTTCAATTATCTCTTGCGTAGCATATGATCGCTGGGATCCAGTATCAATCATTGCTCTTATTACTATTTCTTTATTACCGTTGCCTATTCGTACGTTCAGAGTTTGAAGAACAACATCCATTTCATCCGTTTGGTTTGATAAAACACTACTATTATTGTCAGAGACTGGGCTACTTGTTTCCTCATTGGATGCTCCTTTAGTAACATTGGAATTGTCCCGCTTTCCATAACACATAACTGTATTATGTCCTCGACCGCATTTCGAACATTTGATGTGAACCATCATACATGAACGGGCATGGTGATTTGAACGTAAACATTTGAAACACAAGTTCTTCTTAATTAAAATAGCCTTCTTTTCATCATATGGCATGTTAGGAGCATTCCTACATTCATGACTTTTGTGAGACTTTCCACAAAATACACAAAGTAACCTTCTGTCATCTGTTGTCAGCAAAGATGACGCGGTTGCATTTTCACAAACTCTCCTTTTACTGTGCTTTACTTCTTGATCCTTTGTTAATCCGAATCCAGCCATAGCCAGTGTGATTCGTTCTTCTCCTTCAACCTCGCTTTTCAAAAAATTCATCAAATCGTCTAATCTTTCTTTAGCTTCAGTTTTAGAATGAGAGGTTGCACTTCGATTCCAAGCTTTTAAAAAATCTTGTGGAAAACAAGACTCTACCATTGGATTAAGTATTGAGGCACATTTATCAGTAGTAACACCTAATGTTTCAAGTGCTCTCATATACGATTCAAGTTTATCATATAAATAAGTGATAGATGGTTGTTCTTTGGTTTGCACAGATATGATTAATTTTAACAATTTTCTCACATACACTTCAATCAAAAGATCTTCCTTACCGAATCGAGTTTTCAAGCAATCGACAGCCTTAAAGTAATTTTCACCGCTTGGTGGAAAACTGTCAATGACTTCTCTTGCTCTAGAACCGGCAACTGTTGCCTGAACCAAATATTGAAACTTATCTTCGGCTGCGATGTCTTCGTCATTGTGGATGTTACAGAATTGTCCCCAGAACGGCAACCATTCTTTTATATCTCCTCCAAATTTTCTAAATTCCAGCTTGGGTAATGTAAATCTTCTTTTAGAATTAAAATCTTCATTAGGAACAGTTTGAATATTAACAAGGTTTGGATTGGCAACTTGCATTCTCGCCAATTCAATTTTCAATTCATTTTCTTGTTTTGCCAAATCAATCGCTTTTTTAACTTCCATCTTTTGTTTTTCTAATTCAAATTCTTTTTGTTCTTGCGCTTTTCTTTTTTCTTTTTCTAACTCAAATTCTTTTTCTTCTTGAGCTTTTCTTAGCTCAAATTCTTTTTCTTCTTGAGCTTTTCTTAGCTCAAATTCTTTTTCTTCTTGAGCATTTCTTAATTCAAATTGAGTTTTCCTTTCAGTTAAAAATCTTTAATAAATAAGTTCTTTAATAAATTCCGGATCGTCTTTCGCCGCTTGGTTTTCCAAAATTCTTGTCCTTATATCAGATATTCATTTCTGGCGATATAATTTCTCCTAAATCTTCAGCTACTGATTTTAAATCTTCTTTTTTTAATCCTTTTACTTTAAATATCATTTCCATTTTGTTGCAGACGATTCAATAAAAAACGTTAAAAAATCAATTGTTCTTACTTACGCAAAGTCCAATCTCGAGTACCGGCAGGGATGCCGAATGTCGCAAATTCCGACTAATTTTCACTACTTCTGTGTCGTAGTCTGTTATGTCAAGATCAAGATCAGACTCAATTAAGAAAAATAATTAACGAGTTTAATATTCGACATTTCTATTAATCCAACTCTCACAAAGGCAACTAAAAAATGGCTTTTTCTAAAAACAGTTAAAAAAGAACAACAGAACAATAAATCATTGTTGCCATTTAAACTAAACTAAAAACTGAAATTATACAAATTTATATTCATTGTAAAAATGACGTCACACCTTAAAGTTTTTGGGTGTAATTAAATAAAATTAAGTTTACATGTTCGTTTATTTCCGACATCTAAAGGATTACAACAGACTGCAATTGAAAGTGAGACAGCAGAAGGCCAATGAAACTCTTCAGGAATTGGCTTCAGATATAGAAAGACTGTCGCTCCTCGCTTTCCCTGACTGTCCCCCAGATGTACGAGACGATCTTTCTCTGCAGTATTTCATCGACGCTATTCAAGATCCCGATGTGCAGCAGGCGATAAGATTATCCCGAAACAAAAACCTGAAGTCGGCCCTCGTGTACGCTATGAGAGTGGAAGCCGCGCAGCTAGCTTCTGGAAAAGACCGACGATATGTGTGTGGTGCATTAGCCGAGAATTCTTCTGACTTTGTCACCAGTAAGCTTCGAGAACTGGAAAGAAAAATTGATAGAATGATGAGAAGCTATCCCGGAGCCAGGGATCGAAAGACCAGAGTCATTTGCTGGCACTGCAAACGGGAAGGGCATCTACGACGTAACTGCCTTGGTTTGAAAAAGAGAAGGGATAACACTACCACGGAATCTCAACAACTGAATCTAAGAAGATGCCATCTCGCAGGGTAGAAGCTGCAATGTAGAACAGGTGAAGCCCCGACCAGTCGTTTCCACGTTTCATCCCGCAAAGGAGGAAACCAGGGTTTATTCGTGAAGGGGGAGATCAATGGAACTCCATGTCGTCTAATCGTCGATTCGGGAGCGAACGTAACGACGGACGTGGCTCGTCGCCTGAACAGCCGACTCCTCTACATAGCACCCTCTGTTTCGCTACAAACTGTGTCTGGTGGTAATATCTCTGTGCATGGGAAATTGGAAGTGGACATTGCCCTTGGATTTAACACCTACAAGCACACCGTTTATGTTGCCGAAATTGTAGATCCGTGCATTCTCGGACTAGACTTTTTGAAGAAAAATGGAATTACGCTGAATTTTGAGAAAAGCAAGCTGCAAACATGGAGAGGCGAAGTTCCTTTGCACGATCTAGACATGAGAGAGCTGTGCGTATATCGGATTATGGTTCATGAAGACAATGTCATAGAGAATGCTGAAGAGTCCACATCTATGAAAAGTACCTCTCCAGCCCCGGAAAGAGAATCGAAAAAAGCTACGTTGATGAAACCCTCACAGGAAGTGGTTCGAGTGGGAATGGACAAAGTTAGTGAAGAGGGAATCGACATCCGTGCTCCTGTTACAAGCATCGAACGGAGGTCCCGAGATCTATCAGCTGCACCCGCGGATGATTCGGACGCAATCACAGAAAATCTTACTGAAGATGATGTTCGGTTGAATGGGAATGGGAACGCCCTTTCCGGAAGTTCATGTCCGGAGATCAGACGACGTTCATCTAAAACGGTGTTCAAATTTGGAACACCGGCGTTCTCTTATCAACAACCAATCTTAAAATCATGTAACCAGCAAGATGGGGATCAGAAACTTTCACCGCTTCTGTTGGCATACGGGAACTCATGAGACCACCGGATTTTCTCCATCTCTAAAGATGTTTGGAAGAGACCTTAGGCTCCCCTGCAACCTCCTCTTTGAACGACCACCGGACACTCCTTCCTCGTCTGTCCAGTATCTAGATGATCTGCAGGCACGTTTGGAAGCCGTACATCGGTTCGCCAGAGAGAGAATCAACATCATGACGGAGCGCATGAAGATCAGGTTTGCCAAGGCCACGGACCGTTCATTCCAGGAAGGTGACAAGGTGTGGTTGTGGAATCCTAAACTTCGGAAAGGACTCTTCCCTGAGCTCCAGACGAACTGGGAAGGGCCGTAAGTGGTCCTTAAGAAGATCAACGATGTCGTGGTAAGGATTCAAAGGACACCTTCCTGTAAATCTGGAGTTGTACATTGCAATATGCTAGCCCCATATTATGGTAGAAGTCATTGAATGGCTTAAGGACTTCACTGCCCTGGACGTGCAGTCTTTAAGAAGGGGGAAATGTTGCACAAATTGTCTGTATATAGTGTAAATAGTGACGTATTATTTTAAAACTCTATTGTAATTTATTTTATTTATTAACAGTGATTATACAAGTTAGAAAAAGGTGGCAACACCTAAAGCAATCGAGAAATTTCGAGATGTTTCTTTTTCGATGGAAATTTCGGGAATGTACTCACGCGCCTGCTATATAAAGACTGGAGATCGGGAAAGTTTTCAGATTGACTTTGGACTTCGATGTGAGCTGATCGCTTTGTTTACTAGAGTGAACTTGTATAATCGCTGTATTCGAAGTTGTTCTTACTGAAGCTTGAGATTGTTTAGACCGTTGCCTTTTAATAAATTTTGTGAGTTTTCTGAAGAGAGAATAAATATTTTTATACCGTAAAAACTGTGCCATCATTGCCTCAGTGGAAAAATTCATAACAATATTTTTTTTCCTAACTCATACGTATAGTATAATCTTGAGCTGTAGATCGATTGCTAATCTGAGCCAACATACCGGCAAATGAAAGCCATTCTTCTTTTAGCTTATCAACTGAAAGAATAATTTCCCAGATTTTATCTAAAGCATTTATTGGTGTGATTCTTACTCGACAAACCGTTAGAGGTCAAACCATGAAAGATCCAAGTACCATGAATTATACCTTTCCCCTATATGCGATTGTATTTCTTAGTATTTTAAAAACAATGGAAGAAAAATCATTGAATTGTTTTTATGACTATTTTATAATCACAATTTGAAATTAGTTTACTTGATGAGCTATCAAGAACTTAAAAAAAAAAGGTAAGAGTACAAAAAATTAAAGGTAATCCAAAACAATTTTTTGTAAACAAAATTACTAAAATGACATTGAAGTATAAAGATCAAAAATGGTTTTACTGCAGATTGAGAATACGGTCGTCCGAAAAATATTGTTGCGTGAACGGGTTCGAAAGATTTGAAGCCAAAGCGGATCAAAACTGCAGATATTTATTCCAATATCACTCTTCACAGATTCCTTTACAACTCCAGAACTTCTCGTTCTAGTAGACACAATACAGCTCTTTTCTCAACAATAGAGCACAAAACAGCAGTTAAAAACTTGACAACGCAACTGCTAAAATCACTGCAAAAGACAATGCAATACAGTTCGCTTTCGGAACTCTCTGAATGCTTACTGAGACTCAGTATCTCAATACAGTGATTCCAGTCAACTCACTCCCCCGCTCTCTTGGTCAGCCTTACATAGGACAGGTAAATCTTCTAGAGGTAGATATTTGGAGAACTTTCCAGAACGTAGTCGAATAGTCCTATACATGTACAGGGGTCAAAGTGACAAAATAAGAACATATAGGATTTTTTTAAAAAAAATATAGGACAATTTAAAACATCAAATAACTGCACACAGTTGCTACTGAACTTAAAAATTAACTAGTTATACATTTACAAACTCGTTATATTGTATTTAAGATAATAGAAAACACACCTTTAAAAAAAAGAAATCGCCTGATCCTGAATATGTCATCCATTATTGCCTCAATATTCCATGCCTAAATCAAGTTTTATTAAGTACATTATTTGCAATCTTGAGTATTTTGATTCCAGTATCTATAACTGCTTGAACTGCTCCAATTTTTTTTAAGTATTTTCTTTTTATCCCTGTTTGCAGTCTTTTGTTGGTTCAGATTTACTGTTCAGTGTCGTTTGGATTGGCGGCGAAAAGTGGAAGATTTAGCGCCGAATGTAGCGAACCGGGGACTTGGTTTTCCGGAAACCCTAATGACCGTATGATTTGACATCACAACGTATTGACGTCATTTTCAATTTTGGCGACTTTTATGAAAAAATCGTGGTTAATATTCCGAATCCGGTACGGATTCTGCGCCAAGGTGATTTTCGCCAAAAAATGGCAGCCCGTCACTTTTTTTAAAAGCAAGAAAACTACCTATGGTTGCCCTAATTAGGCGCCGTTTGATGTAAACAATTCGTGGCGCAGAATCCGCATCGGATTTGGAATAAAAAAAATTGTCATTCGACATCATACAGTAAATCTTAACCCTTTTTCCTTCATCAATTATTGATTGAGCACTCAAAATGTTCTTTAGTAGCCCTGCAAGTTAATTACAAGTCGTTTTTATCCGTTTTTCTCGAGTCAGAGTTATGATGCTGCATCTCTCTCTCTGTGTGTATTATGACCAATTAATTTACTACGTTGGAGGAGAAAACAAATAAAAAATTCAAGACCGCATACTATGGAAAAGTTCACATTTTACAACTCCCGCCGTTCCAGTGGAGTTGAGTTGCAGGTTATGCAGCACGTGACGTCACAAGAGATAAAACGCCGCCGTTACAAACATCGATTTTGTCAGGTGTTTGTCACCTACGATCGCGGCAAAGAATCCGAAATATAAAAAATGGCAACGAACGGCGCCGTTATTACGAATTCGAAGAAAATATAGATCGAATCAATATAGAAATATAGGATATATAGGACAATTGTAAAATATAGGACAATATAGGACGTTTTTGCCGATTTTTTAAAAAATATAGGATTTATAGGACATATAGGACGTCTGCGACCCCTGCATGTACATGAGGACATGTTGCCAAATAGTCGCCAAGCTTGGCGACATTTGGCGATTTCTCGCCAATTTAGCGAGATTGCCATTACCATAATGTTAAATGCCCTGCTCCTTGTAACACTCGCTTCCCAGCGTTACCTCTGTAAAACCAGTTATCAAGCATCATGACACACATTGCGGGGAAACGAACTAAAGACGAACTATTGCACTGCCTTATGCAAAATGTACATACATTTTCCTATTTTCAAAATTAACACTACGAAATATTTACAAATATACAAAAATTCGTAACAATATTACTCAAGTGATAACCAGGCGGGTATCCAAGGAAGAAGATAAAGGGATATATTCTTTCCAGAAATCGCAACTTGGCCTCATTAGAAGATAGTCAATATGAATTTTAACTTCTTATTTTATTTATATTAGTAGACTCTAGAAGTTTAACACTACTCTGACAATTTTCTGAAGGAACAGATCAGAAACACCCAATTACGTTATTTTTCTAACATTCGTGACAAACCTAAAAAATGAATCGAATGAAAGAAAATAATGTTACGTGGATGGGTTCGAAAAGCCAAAGCAGATCAAAACTTGCAGAAATTTATTCCAATATAACTCTTCACAGATTCTCTTACAGCTCCAGAACTTCTCGTTCTAGTAGACTCTACACAGCTCTTTTCAAAATAGAGCTCAAAACAGCAGTTAAAAACTTGACAACACAACTGCTAAAATCGCTGCAAAAGACAATGCAATAGAGTTCGCTTTAGAAACTACTCTGAATGATCACCGAGACTCAGTAATTCAAGTCAACTGACTAACCAACCAACTCCACTCACGGCCGGTTTTATATAGAAGTCAAAACTTCGTAAATCTTCTAGAGATAGATATTTGGAGAACTTTCCAGATCGTAGTCGAGAACTCCTATACATATACATGGGGACCGAAAATGTCGCCAAGTTTGGCGACAAAAATTAATCGCCAAAACCGTCGCCAACTTGGCGAGATTGCCATTACCATAATGTTAAATGCCCTGCTTCTTGTAAAACTCGCTTCCCAGAGTTACCTCTGTAAAACTCGTTATCAAGCATTAACAACCATATTGCAGGGAAGCCAACTTAAGACGAACTATTGCACTGAATTATGTTCACCATCTGGTGCTTCGCGAACGAAATTCATTGCATCTCGAATGATTTTTGCAAAAAGAATGCACGTTTAGTAAAATCAATGTAAAAAATAAGGTCTATGGCTTTCCGATATGAAAAAAGTCAATATATATATATAAAAAAAAGAGGAAATCATACGCAGCGTTATTTTAAATTACAAAAATAGTTTTTTAAGAACATATTTGTGTACAAAACATTGGTGCAGCTGAAACAAATTCAAGAGAAAATTTTATTTCCAGAAATAATTTAGAAAAATTTGACCTAATCAAGTTCCACTAAAAACAATCAAATTGTAGAAAAAGTGTAAATTCTCAGGGAAAAAAAAGGGAGGGAAATCCGCGTAAAGGCGAATCTGTCAATTTGCTTTCAGCGGGTGCTTTGTACATGTCGTTATAAGAAAATACTATACGAAATATGTTTTTTAGAACTCTGATGCAACTTGACTAAACTCCTCGACTTTTCCCGAAAATTTCAATTTTTTTAGCTTTCCCTGACAATTCTAGGTGCGTGGCAACACTGCAATATTCTTAACGAAAATAATTTTAACTGAGTAAATAAACAATTATGGGCACCGATAGCCCAGGCGGTAGAGTAACGAGCTCGTAACCGGAAGGTTGTGGGTTCGGGCCTCCGTCCGCCAAATATCGGTGTGTACCTAATGGGGGCTGGTGCACATTAAATCTGTCGTGGCCTCAATGTCCTCTCGTTGGTGTGGTGGGGACGGAGAGAGGGGTTTACACTAGAAGATTTCGATCTCGTATTCTTCTAGATGCTCAAAATTACGAGACGTATTTGGCTGTGTTAAGCACTTTATAAGTGGCAGAAATAGACAGTCGGTGGTTTCAAAACAAAACAAATAAACAATTATATATACTTATGTAGACAATTAAATCATATTCAATTTTGATATTTTATTTAAAATTCAATGTATGCAGATAATACAAATGCAATTGCTTACTGCATGGAATATTGCTGCAAGATTCATTAGTAATAGTTATAAATTGTTCAAAATAATAAAGTTAAGAAATAAATTGTTAAAACACAAAACCTAGAGAGACTATATGGGGAGAGTGACAAGGATCGACGCGGTGATTGGTAGCCAGTCGAGAATGACCGCCTGAGGGGGTTTTCAGTTTTCACTCCATTGCAAATACATAGAGCGAAGGTGGTTTTAAATCCAAAGAGTCGCTAATATAAAGTTACGTAAATACTATTTTTTGAATATATTTCAATGTAGAAATGTCTAATGTATGAATATATCGAGATATTTTTGTATATTTGTTGCAATTCTTTTAATTGGAAACATTTATCTCGGACACCGGCTGTTTAGCGAACTTAGGCTCTTATTGGCGACGTAAATGGCGCAAAGAACCATGTGGATTCATTCCAGCAAATACGTTTAGTTACCTTTAAAATTCATATATTTAATAATGAAGATACTTATGTTTATATCGGGATTTTTTAGTATTTCTAATTCAGATTTTTTTTTATAACAGCTTATTTTAAAAAGGATTAACATAAATTAAAAATAATGTTACTTTGATAAAAATAATTTCCAGCAAAACTTAGTTTAGTAGCAACAGAAAAGTTAATAAACTTTTTTATAATTATACAATTACAATTGTAAAATTACTTTGTTAATATATAAGAAACTGCTATTGTTAATACAATATTAAGTTTCTTTTTTTTTTTAAATACACTGCAAAAATGTAAAAGTAAATTAGACACAGAAAGCTGCATTCTTAATTTATTAAAATTATTTTTAATATCTGCTTAAATTTATGAGAACCTAGAATACTTAATCTGCATTTACTTAAATTATGTAATAATTAAGAAGCTTCAAAAAATTATGTTGAAAGAAAAGTTTCATAATGTAAAATAGGATAATTAGTTATATCCTTAAGAAATGTATATATTTATAAATAATTTCGAAATGAAATAAAAGTTTATTAGTGAATAAATCTTTTGCTTTGATAAAAGTAATTTTCAGTAAAATTTAGTTTAGTAGCAACAGAAAAGTTAATAAAACTTTTTAATAATTGTGCTAATTAATATGGATTACGATTGCAAAATTACTTTTTTAATATACAAGAAACTGCTAATGGTAATAAAATATTAAGTTTCTTTTTTTAAAATACACTGCAAAAATGTAAAAGTAAATAAGACACAGAAAGCTGCATTCTTCCTATTTTAAAATTATTTTATAGCAAAAATAATCTGCTTAAATTTATGTGAACTTATAATACATAATCTGCTTTTATTTATGTAATAATTAAAGAGTATAATAAAATTATATTGAAAGACAATATAATGTAAAATAATATAGTTCATAATATTCGCAAGATTCCTACAGCTGTAACATACATTGCGTAAATCATTTTTCGAGCGATATCCCGCCAATTCTTACAGCAAGTTTCCGTATAGCAACCCTAACGAAACAAGTTGGACATTTTGGGACTTCTGGCGCATGCGCACTCTATTATGCGGTGTCTTGTCGCCACTCTCCCCATATAGTCACTAACAAAACCTACTTTAGAAACAAATTTAAAATGCAGGCTAGTGTAATAATTTTGAACAAATCATTAATACAAAAATTTACTGTGTTTTTATTCAAAAGATTTATATTAAAATGTACTATAACTTATTCTATTTATAGTATTTGTACAATTTTACATTTTCCTAACTCAGTCACGTTATATTAAGAATGTAGATATTTCATTTCGTAAATTATTTTCTAAAAAATTGGAAAGAAAATTAATTTGTTATAGTTTTCATTAAATGCAAGACTAAATTTTGCTCATTAGCTTCTTTCAACATTTCCTAATGTGACCACCCTTATTTAAATATAAAATGAGAAACAAAAGTAATCAGTTGGCAATGTTTATTTCACTCAACAAAATTTTATATCTAATACAAACGCAATGATGCCCCCATTGTACTCTTGACATGAAGGGAGCGTATATTCTGCCAATTCTTTTTCAAAAGAGAAATTAAGAAGTTAAGGGACAAGTTCAAATTTTGTGCCAATTCATCAGGGGTCATCTTGACATGGCCAATTGCAACAGCTAGACACAAAACCTAGAAGAAAAATAATATACAACAAATTAACATTCCTTAAATCTGGTTCTCCATTTGCACTAGGCAAGCAAATATTCCCTCCCCAAACTTGTTAACTGAATGCTGATGAGAAACAAGTTCAAATACAGTTCCAATTTCAATCGAAAATTTAAAAGCTCCTATAACCATACCTGCCAACATTGGCATTTTCAAATTAGTACAATTTTTACGGAACAAATATTTCCATTCCTATGACTCATGGTAAGTCAAATAGCGACAATATTTATAAATGTAGTATAGAAATAATAGTAATTCTATTACAAATGCAAAAAAAATATTAAAAAAATTGCATATTAAATTACTCTCAAATATAGCAAATTGTTACATTTTAGCATAATTAAGACTAACAAATAAAGCTGAAAACCGAAAGTGCTTTAATCTCTAAAGTCCGAGAAAACGAAACAGTCGTTCGGCGAGTGCCACCAAAACAATTGAAAACGGCGGTGGCGCGATTTAGTGCGCAGCGTTGGAGTACAGTCCAAAAGAAGAAAAAAAACTAAAGCACTTTCAGTTTTCTACTTTATTAATCTCTAAAGTTCGAGACAACGAAACAGTTGCTTGGTTCGCCAAATCCCGTCGGCAACACAGATGAAAACAATGAATTTGCAGCTCCGCACTTAAGTGTTTTTATTATATACGCGCAACATTATTGTACGGTCCAAACAGAAGGACGAACCAAAATCTAAAGCATTTTTGGTTTTCAGATTCTTTGTTAATCTCTTAAGTCTGAGGCAACGCAATAGTTGTTTGGTTCGCCAGGTACAGTCGGCAACACAAATTAAAACAGTGCATCCCCGGGTCCCGTGGTTTAGTGCTATTATATACGCGCAAGTCCAGTACTATTATTTAAGTTTTGGAGTCCATCCCAAAAGAAGGTAGAGTTAAAAAACTAAAGCACTTTCGGTTTTCTGCTTCTTTATTAACTCTTTAGTTCCCAATGCAGTTTTCTGGAATATCCTTTAGGGACCAGGTTCCCGCCCGAAAAGAAAAACCATTTTCACCCCTCCAAGTGCAGCATTTAGAGAAAAGGCCCTTGCTAAGCTAAGGGTAATTTATCTCTCTTCGCTTTCTGGTTTCCAGATAGAGATTGACAACTAGTAAATCCTCAAGGCGTTTTGTTTGTTTTCTTTAGTAGTACAAAGTATTTGTGTTTTGGAAATGAAGCTGTGAAAAGAAAGGCTTCCAAAGATAAGAATGAAAACCACCTGTTATACCCACCCTAGTGAGATGACAGTCACAAGAATACCTTGGCCCCTCTTCTCCCTCCCGCTGTGAAGGGAAATCTCTGACCCATTGTAGTGAGCGTTAATGGTATCCGACCTCCAAGGTCCACCCAAGAAGGGGGGGGGGGGGGTAGGAGTTGTAAGTGAAAAGACACGGCCGGAATGGGACTCTGCTGGCTGGGCCGTTACGGGAATTAAAGAGTTAACCTGTAAAGCCCGAAAAATCGAAGCAGTGGTTTGGTTTGCCAAATCAAGTCGGCAACAGAAAAGAAAACAATGCATCCTCGCCAACGAGCTTTAGTGCTGAACATATGCGCAAGGAGTGTGAATAAATATTTTGACTAATGTGGCAGCTTTGCAAAATTGTTTCAGTTTCGTTGGTGACTTGAAAAAATATTTATATATATATAAAAAAAAAGGTTTTAGGGAAAAAAAGAAAAGTACCATGAAATCCGTACGATTTTTTTAGCTGTTCGTACACCCGTACAAAATAGTAAAAATCTGTTCATTGTACGGATAATTCGTACAAGTTGGCAAGTATGTATAACAGTAAAAAAAGGCTGAAAATTGTACTTCTTATTGATAGTCTATAAATCTTAGAAGATAAGGATATTTTAATTATGTAAGCCAATCAAAATATCCCCCATTAATACAGGGAACTCGTGCCATGGCCATTAATATACCTCCTGGAATAACCAGCATAGCAACAGTGCAATCCTAGGAATAGAGGAGGAAATAATTACTTCGAAGAGAGATCACAGGATGGCTACAAAATTTAGGAAAAAAGTTCATTGATAATTATCGAGATATCTTAATAATGCCCCGATTTCACAGCAACTTTTCCAGATGTGTGATCTATAGAATATGTACGCAAAAGGGACAATATGACAATTGTTTTAAAAATAGTTTTGGCAGCAATGAAAGGGGAAATGTGCCTTCAAAATCTCCCAGATATGCGTGAAATTTGAAAACATTTACCGACTTCCAAGTTATGTCGCCACTCTGGATCACCAGCCTGCCAACACTTATACTGGCCATATTTTGCGTACCACAAAGGCAAGGGTAAAATATTTCCAGAGGGATGAGCGTGGTTGCATTAAAAGGATGCCAAAAATAGTGTAAATTCCAATAAGAAATGTAAAAGCTCTTACAACAGTATAAAAAGGCTGAAAATATTACATCATCATGGTTTGTACACTCGAAGGAAAAATTCAAGGATACGTTATCATCGCAAAAATACAAAACCTTTTTTTTATTGGCAAACGATGCACGTTCAAATCGAGTAAATGCAAATTTTTTTTATTTTTTTTTTAAGGTCTGAAATTTTGAAGATTAAATAGGAAAAAAATAAAAAATATCATAATCAGTAAACATCATTCAAAATACGGACCCAAAACATAGGCCGAGTTATATTTCAGCTTAAATTGAAAATGCCTTTTCCTGCCATTTTTATACAGTGCATAAAAACAAACCAGTTTTTAGAAAGGTTGCGCTGTGTCGTTCGTTCGCAGTATGCGCGGAGCTTTACGCATCAAAGGGGGAAAGCAAAAGTAGTGGAGGAAATGACAAAATTTATGTTTTCGTTGATTCCTGGCTGCTGATTGGCTTGACTAAATTTCAAAGAATTTTGCTCATTCTGTTAATTAAATTTTTGAGAGGCTATGATTTAAAGGGGGAAAAAAAATTCAAGCTTTATAAACATACTTTGCAAAAAAATTATGTCAAGCACTTAAAATGAATTTTTTTTCAAGCACCTATCCAAGATTTTTTAACAACGTACAAACCATGATCATATTGATAGTCTGTATATATTATAGCAGATATGCATATTTTATTATGTAAGCCAATCAAAATATTCCCCACTGATAACAAACAGCATAGGGAACTCGTGCCATGGCCATTGATATACCTCCTGGAATAACTAGCATTGTAACAATACAATCCTAGGAATAGAGGAGGAAATAATTATTCCCATGAGATAATTAACCTGCACAGGATTCCCACTCTTAACTAAAGAAAAAAAATTCAAGTACCTTATAAAGAAAATTTAACAGGGTGGCCACAAAATTGAGGACAAAAAGTTCCCCCGACAGATTTCTAAAAAAATTCCTCGATTTTGGGGCATTTTTTTTCGAATTTCCCCAATTTTCTTAGGTTTTCCAGATGTCTAGACACCCTGATCAAATAGAACATGTATGCTTAAGAGATAAAATGCAATTTTTTTAAAACATAGTATTGCTGGTAATGAAAAGTTAAAATTATTCCATAACATTAATCTTACTACTAATCTCCATGGAAATAGCACCAAAATAGAGATGAACGTGCCCCTTAAACAAATCAAAATTTCCCCCGATTTTCATGAAATTTTAAAAAGCTATTTCCCTGTTCTGTGGCCACTCTGTTTAGGGAAAATTACACATTTTAGACATAATACAAAACGGGGATTATCGGTGGTCACTTACTTAAATGCTCTCAGAAAAGATTAACTCATTCATTGGAATCAGATAATACATGCATTAGAAACATCATAGAGCAAAGTAACCATTCTAATAAGAACCAAAAAATAAAAATTCAGATTTTACCCCTTCATATTTCAGAAAATAATCATAGCAAGTCAAAAAAAAAAATCCACTACTTTTTAAACACTTAAGAAATGGTCAAAAGTATTAATCAGCAAATTAGGATACTCACTTTTTTCATTTGGAACTTGATGGTAGCCTTCACTTCATCAATCTTTGCCATCATAGACTCATTGTGAGTAAGGAGAGATGGAAACTTGCCGGCTTTATTCAGACCAGGTCCAAGCAATCTCGGAATTTGCTTGATAAGGGATTCTGATGCAAGGAAAGCATCATATTTCTTGGCTAAAAATTAAATTGTGTTTAGTACAATTTGAAATTATACAATGGAATGCAATAGCAACTTAGGATTCAATTTGTCTGGAAGCATTTTGACAAAGTGTGTGATAACACACCTATTTAAAATAAAACTGCCAATTTAGATATAGCACTATATGGACCCTGTTTGCAATAAAACAAACAGGAGGGAATAGTGCAAAAGTATAACCATTTTAACTTTAAATAACAGCTGTTAATTGAAGCACTATAAAAAATAACATCTAATTATTTTAAAACAAGGACTTCAAAAAAGTTATTATAACACACCTTGAGGAACCTACAAGTCTACATATGACGAATAAGAGGGTTCGGAGTGTAAAAAAATTCACCCACAGCATGAAAACTATGTTTACGTCAAAAGCAATGACACAAGTGCACTTATTTCTAACATTAATGTACTAAATGGCCTGTACAATCAATATCCATTAATAAAACAGATCAAGATTTCTTGTTAATACGACTAAGAATTAACTGACCAACTTGCATGCACAATTAAACGCAACATTAAAAAATACAATTGTCAAAGAACACCATTAAAGAAACCAAACAATTGATTTCTGATTATATTGGTTTCTAATTTATTATACCACACATTAAGGAACCTGTATATCTATTTAGAATAACAGGAGGGTTCTGTGTGGACCACACTAAAAAAATAAACCATTACTAACCTAGTTTCTTGACAAGCTTCTTATTTTTGTTCAGCTTTTTCAGCGCTTCTGCGTCCATGCATTCTACATCATTGGCCTTAGCCTCATCACAATGCTGCTGATCTCCCAAAACACATACAGTAAACTTAGGACGAGGAATGTTCTTCAACCTTAAAAGAGGAATAATTATTTTGCAAATGAAAATAGCTTTATAAATATTGACATATTGAATTCTTATAACTCATGATTTCTAAAAGTTGACTTCAGGGCCAAAACGATTTTTTTCAAACCTTTGTTAAAAAAAAAAAATTTAAATGGTAACACTAAAACCACCCTCAACCTTATGCAAAATGAACTTAAAGGGTTGTAAGAACACAAGTTGGTGCAAGCCAATCAACAATTGGTGTCGATTAAAAATAAAATCGTTAATCAATTATTTGCTACTCATTTTACTTGAAATCGAGCCTAAGTTAGTATTAACATTACCTCAACAGTAAGTCCTCAGATCTCAGTTCAAACGCCTCAGGTACATCAGCAGATATGAAGGTCATCATAAAACTTACATTTGAGATATAATTTAACATTTACTGCAGTTGTCTACCTTAATATGATATTGCACAAAAGCAATTATTAGTGACTACATAGATCAAAAACTTTTGAAAGCAAAACATATTTTATTAAAAAAGGACTAGAATGTTCTTTAAAATCGGACTCTACTAATCAATGATAAAATTGACGTTGACAGAAAAAGTCAATAGTATGCTACTTATTATAACTTACCACCCAGCCAGAGTAGTGACGATATATAAATGATCGGTAGTGAAATAAAAATATAACAACTACCTCCCCAGTTGTTTTAAGACCCTGGGTGAAGGTCCGCCATTCCATAAAGGATTTGGCTTCCTGAGGAAATAATCCATGCTGAACTTCGAATTTAGAAACAAGCAACAAATCGTTCATTTAATTTTAAACTGGAGGATTGATTTCAACAGGAATTATTTCACTCAGGTAGATTAGAGGAATCACCGTACTTGACTGTGCCGGAGAAACGCTTGTCCTTCTGAGGATCGTAATTCTTCAATGCAATTTGCAATTCAACTGTCTCCACGAATCCTCTTTGCTTTTTCTGGCTGTTTTCTAACACTGCGTTAACACACTCGTACAATTGGTCTCTGCTAACTTTCGAACTGAAATCAAAATGACACGTGTGAAAATCCTTTCGTACAATTCTTCAAAATAATAGGATATATTTAACAATAACATATCAATTGTGAAGACATAAATATACGGATAAATATATTGTAGAAAAATTTAAAGATTAACATAGATTTTGATTACCTCATTTTGGATTCTTATTGGAATATTCGAAGCCGAGAAAACGCTGCAGCGCCAGCGGAAAAAAGTGCACCTATGAAAGTTTCGTTGGTTGCCAGATGAGATTCAAAGAAATTATAAAGACATGAACGGAAATAGAAAGAAACGTATGACGTCAGGACATCAAAACCAATCAGTGCCTGAGTAGAAAATCCAGAGAAAAACTTCTGTCTGTGGCTCTATATAAAACGTAATTTTCAATACACTTCGAAAACTCTGAAATTTTAAACACGAGTTGTAATTTTTTTTCTTGATTGAGTTTTACTGTTAAATATTAGAAAACAAGTATAATTGAATAAAAGAGAAAAATCCATATCTCTTGCTGAAAATCATAGGAATCTGAATAAATATTTCAGATATGTAAATTCACAATTCATGCATTTTCATAGGATTTACTAATAACAGTATTAAAGTTATTAAAAAGTAATAATAAAGCCCTATTTATACGGGAAGAATTCTGAGGTGAATGCATGGTAACAGGCGCGAAGCCAAGAGAAAGATATGTGGGTTTATTCCCTCCCGAAATTTTTAGATTGTAGAAAAAAGCAGTAGAAAATCAAAAACCAAAATAAAATTTACTAATCCCCCCCCCCCCCCCCCAATAATCATACTAAAGTGTAGTGAAATTGTCCGCTTCTATGTTAAAAACACTACGGGGAAACTTTCCAGGAATTGGAGCTGAAATACTTCTTTCGCCCTTCTTCTTGTTCTTTTTTTTTCTTTTTTTTTTTGTGAACAATTCTATTCTTTCCTACTTCTTCCCTCCCTCTGTATGTTGCTTACATGCTATTAATGGTACAATACCGTGACCCGTTTCTGTTTGGGTTTGACACTTGATACTATATTGACCTCTGACCTGATTCAAAAAGTTCCAGATCAACAGTTGCATATTTTCCTATAGAAAGTGAAGGACTGCGAGTTGCGTATAACATGTAGCATTGCATTCGAGGCTTTTCCTGGAAAACTAGATATATTCTTAATATTAAAGTAAGTACCAACTTTTTTATTTTAAAAAAGAACATGACACTGTGTTAGTTAAATCCTTCATAAAAAATAATGATCCATTTAAAATATGCACCATCGATTAGTATTGGGTCAGGACTCTTTAAATATTGTTTGTAAGTACTGGAAAAATAGTATTGAACTGAACTAATATTTATTCAATACAAGAAATTATTTTGTAGATTTTTTGTAGCTTAAATTTTTTTCAAAGGTCTTTTTTAAAGTATGTATGAACATGAACATTACTGTTGTACAACATGTTTTGTAGCATTGTGTAAACTCGAGATAGCTTTTGGTCCAAGATAAGTTTGTCATGGGCCTCGCAAACTCTAAAACCACACTGGGACAATGAATGAGTATATTTAATTATTTAGTTCTACCTATTCTTAATACATATACCCCTCTCATCTAAAAAACGGATAGTAAACGGTTGTAATCGGCAACATTTTCTTAAATGTTTTGAATTTCATATCCATCCATAGAGAAATTGACCTTGACCAAGAAGTTCGTGATAAACTTTCCAAAAGGCCCCGACAGTTAGATTTTCTATTATGAATTGCGAGGCAAAATATGTACTTAACTTAATTTTCTGCAAATTTTGTGAGTGGAGTTAGCTAATAAAATTTGTATATTTTTATTCACTAAGAAATTGTATGTTGCGAAATTGTGCCGAAGACTTAATGGACAAATTAATTAATTGACTAAGTATTTAAGGGTATTTAATTTAAAAGTGGAGTTGCACCTAGTTCAGCTGTAGATTTTTAAATTATGTCAATATCATCGGAATATGTTAGAATATTTGTTCTGATTTATTGAATACCAGTGCATCGCTACGAAATGTTAACATGTGTAATATTTAAGCTAGCTGTGAGGCCTCGCTTTGTGGAAATCTGTCATTGATTTCCGTAGTCCAGATTTTGGAGCTTATAGCTCATCGACGATCGTTTCTTCACCCCTCGGAAGTATTAGTTTTAAGAATGAATGATATAAGAATTATCGAAATAAATGTCACCAAAATTTCCATTAAAAAAAAAGAAGAAGAAGAAAAAAAAAAAAAAAAAAGACTTATATAAGAACTACCGCAAAAAAATATCACCAAACTGGCAATTTTTTCTTAATGAATAAGGAAAATATATATAAAAAAGTAGATGACACAAATCCACATCAGTAATATAATGTAATTGAAAGTTGTGCGACGTTCCACACTCCTAGTTTAAAGAACTTTTGTTTGAATATATGGAATCAGAAAGTAATTCTTCATAAATATAAACTATTTTCACTCGTTTTTAAAAAATGCGGAAATTGTCTATTATATTGCATGCTTATCAAAGTTCTAAAAACAAGCGTTTTCAACCTTCAGTCATAGAAAACTACTTTTCAAAATAAAGTTTTAAAAACGCATCAAAGGTGCCTGGTTAGTTTTGAACCCACGTACTTTCTGATCACTAGAGCCTGCCACACCTTAACGACTGCATCACTGAAGATTGTTAAAATGTATCTCGAAAGGATTACAAATCTTTCAAACTTAAAGGGAAAGTTTTTCTGAATTTTTTTTTTAATATCTATTCGTATGTAAAGCTGTCTGTCTGTGGCTATGTGGTTCTATAGAAACTTACTTAAAATTGGAGTAGAGATCTGAAATTTTCAACGCAAGAAGTTTTTGCCTTCTAATTTTATGCATGTCAAACAGAATGTTAAAATTTAAATTAATTCTTTTTTAATTAATATTTTAATAATTTTTTTTTACAAAGTGACTTCAAATAGAGATACAGCTTTGAAATTTTCAACAAAAGTAGTTTTAGTCTTCTAATCGGACTTTTGAAAAACAGAATGTTAAAATTTTAATTACTTATTTTAAAATTAATTTTCTTAATTAATTAAGAATTTATTTTACAAAACGACTTCTAATAGGGTTACAGTTCTGAAATTTTTAACATGAGTAATTTTGGCCTTCTTATTGAACTATTGAAAAACAGAATTTTAAATATGTTGTTAGTTTTTTTTTTATTAATTTTTTTTATTAATTAATGAATATTTTACAAAACGGTTTCTAATAGGGTTACAGCTCTGAAATTTTCAACATAAGTAGTTTTAGCTTTCTTATTGGACTTAAAAAAAAACAGAATTTCAAATTTTTATTTAGTTCTTTTTAATTAATTTTTTAAAATTAATTAATAACTATTTTACAATACGATTTCCAATAGAGATACAGCTCTGAAATTTTCAACAAAAGTAGTTTTGGCCTTTTATTTGGCCTTTTGAAAAACAGAATTTTAAATTTTTATTTAGTTCTATTTTAATTAATTTTGTTAACTAACAAATATCTTATAAAACTATTTCTACTTGGGCTAGAGTTCTGAAATTTTTAACACAAGTAGTTTTGGCATTCTAATTGGACTATTTACAATGAGAATGTCAAAATTTTAATTTGATTTTTGATGAATTTTTTTTAATTGATATTTTAAAAAAAAGCGACTTTTAATAGGCCTAGAGCTCTGAAAGTTTCAACATAAGTAGTTTTGGCCTTCTAATTTTGCTTTCCACAAACACGTGTTAAAATAATCTTAAAGGGGTGTTGCATTATTGTATTAACGGGGGGGGGGGGGGATTTTTGTGTGTGTCTAGACAGGGGAGAGGCTTCTAATATTAAGGCTTTACGTAGCAATTATAGATTTTAGTGAGTGAACTGAGCTTATGCTTACCCAACAATGAACCTCTCAGCGAGAGAAGTGAGCTTAATCTTGCTTAGTAATGAACGTTTCAACGAGTGACAGTAAGCCTGTACTTATGTGCCAATGAACTTTTCAGCTAACGAAGCGAGCTTGATTTTGAGTAGCGATGAACCTTCCTCTACGAGCGAATAAGCGCCAAAAACTGGGACCTATACACCAATGACGGATTTCCGCAACGCGAGACCTCATAGCTAGCTAAAATATTGCACATGTTAAAATTTCATAGCGAAGCACGGGTATTCAGCTAGTCTATAATAATAAAACAAGTTGTGTGTCTGTGGCTCTGTGTATCTATATAAACCTACTTAAAATTGGAGTAGAGCTCTGAAATTTTTAGCATAAGTAGTTTTGTCTTTCTAATTGTATGCATGTCAAACAGAATGTTAAAATTTTAGTTAGTTCTTTTTTAATTAATTTACTTTTTACAAAGGGACTTCAAATACAGATATAGCTCTGAAATTTTCAACACAAGTAATTTAGGCCTTCTAATTGGACTTTTGAAAAACAGAGTGTTATTATTATTATTTTTTTTAATTAAGTAATGAATATTTTACAAAATGATTTCTAATAGGGCTACAGCATTAAAATTTTCAACTTAAGTAGTATATGGCCTTCTAATTGGACTTTAGAAAAATAGAATTTAAAATTTTTGTTTAGTTCTTTATTAATTAATTTTTTTAATTAATTAATAATTATTTTACAAAACGATTTCTAATAGTGCTACAGTTCTGAAATTTTCAACATCAGTAGTTTTGGCCTTTTATTTGCCCTTTTGAAAAACAGAATGTTAAATTTTTTGGTTCTATTTTAATTAATTTTTTTAATTAATTAACAACTATTTTACAAAACGATTTCTACTTGCCCTGCAGTTCTGAAAATTTCAACACAAGTAGTTTTGGCCAAAGAACTTAAAACCCGAAGGGTTATTATAGTATCTTTGTTTTGGCATTCTAATTGTACTATTAACAAAAAGAATGTTGAAATTTTAATTTGTTTTTTACTTAATTTTTTCACAAAAATTGACTTCTAAAATAGACCTAGATAGCTCTGAAAGTTTCAATTAACATAAATAGTTTTGGCCTCTAATTTTACTTTCCACAAACACGTGTTAAAATAATATTAATTTTTAATTACGAACTCTTTTTCTTGATCTGAAAGGAGAATTTCTACTTGAAAGAAAACGAACAGGATTTAGATTGCAAACCCAAATCTCTTTGCAGCATTGCATTTATCAACTTATCTTACTTATTTAGAACATAACAAGCGTAACAAAAATGTTTGGTATCTTCTTCTAAAACAACTAGACGTTGTAAAAGAAACTCGCCGTTATAGTAAGAAAAATTTGCAAAATCTAAGTCACCAAGTGGCCGCGTTTAATTTCTTTGGGGCACTTGCGTACAATGAAAATGAACTAAAATAAGATTATTGGGAGGACCTCCATAAGCAATCAGGATTTGCCAGACTAGTGTTTTTATAGAATTAATATCGATTCAGTGCAATATGGGTACAAAATATAGTTCAAACAATGGATATAATCAGATTTTCGTAATAGCTCATAGGTTGTTAGAGTTCTCTTAACTGAAACTGTAACGAATATTTTTTGTTTTGATTGTTGATGTTAGAGAAGTTCTAACTTGATGTTTTATTCTACAAGTAAATAAAAAGAGAGAAAAATTCATCTTGATTTCATATTGTGATTGAATTGAAGTAAGTTTTTCGTTTGTGTCTATTGAATTTGCACATGCATGAAGATTTTAGAATTTAATATTTATCAATTCAGCGATTACCTTTGATTATTAGCCATGTTTAGTACTATATGTTTAACTTTGTATTATTTTCTTAGTTCCAGCTAAAATGTCCAGCTCATCTAATTTAGCTTTGTTGCAAACGCAAATCCAGTCAACAGCTGGTGCTATACCTGTTTTAAATGAAAAAGGTGAGTAACCAACTATACAAGTGGTGTTTCAATCCATAAGGATTACATTTCAAGTGTAACCATCTCTGTATTTGTACTCAATATAATATGCTCACACTTAAAGAAAATTTTAAACAGTATTTTATCAAGCACAACGCATAATATATTTTTTTCTTCTCATAAAGCTCTTTTCAGCAATATATTTGAGTGACTCATGAGAAATTGTCTTATCATATATTACCATATTCATGGCACAGGCAAAAGTACTATAATAACTCTTCAGGTTAAAGAAGGCAAGCTTCCATAAAGATATTGTAAAATAGTTAGGACCACATGACGTCATTGCAGGATTTCACATTGGCACGCTTATCGCTCTTTTTAGTTTCACTTGGCCGATTAAATTTTATGGTTTCCCAGAAATCTTTTATTCCAAAAAAGAAAAAATCTGGCCTGCTCAGTAAACTTTTACTTGACAAATTTACACCTTCAACCAAATTTATGTCAATTTATATTTTTAGTTAAGATAATTCAAGGCGCTCAGCAGTCCTACTTTTCCTTCTTTTCCTACTTTTTAGTAGGAAAGTAGGAAAAGTCCTACTTTTGGAAAAAAAGTCCTACTTTTCCAAAGTTTCTCTTATATAATTTATACTACATGAAAAGCATGCACCTTTTTTTTCTTTTTCATCTTTTTTTTTTTGCTTGTGGTTTCCCTGAAAGCTGAGTTTTGCAACTACACAACGTCTAGAATGTCTTCAGAAAAGCAGTAAATGAATTCGGGGATGAAATTGTGGATTTCATTGTAGACTTGCACTACTTCTTTAAACAGTCCCCTGTCAGAGTTGAGGAATTAAAAGATTTGCAAGATGAACTTGGATTCAAGAATCTTAAGCTTGTTGAAAGTAGGTGGCTGAATCTTGGTCCTGCGATAGACAGGCTTGTCAGCCAATGGCCAGTGGTTTCTGAATATTTTTTAAAAGGTTGCCCAAAATCGACCTAAAGATTTCTGAAAACGCTCGTTATTTGAGGATTGTGATATGTCTGAAAAGGCCCAATGCTACTTTGGTGAAAGTACTCTTCCTTCTCTCCTTGGCAAATACCCTGCAACCTATCTTAGCTCTTTTTCAATGAGAAGAACCTTTGATACATCTTGTGTATGAAAGTATGGATTCCTTAGTAAGAAAGTTGTATGGCCATTGAATGAAATTAATGAAATTTTTAAAAAAATTGAGTCTACAAGAACTGCAGCTGTTAAAGTTTCCGGCAATAGACTTTGAACTTGACGATGATGAACTTGAAATTGGTGTTCAATCGCAAAAGTATTTGACAAAGGTTAAGAAAACTCTTAAAAAAGAATTGACAGTATTAATGCGAAAATGTTTCTAAAATGTAGCCCAAGAATTACTAGAGAAAACCCTTTCACTTAATATTGTGATAAAAGAAGCAAGGTGTCTGAAGCCAGAAAATATATCCGAGTCCCGGTCTTTAAAAGCGGTTAAAAATCTTTCATCCAATGTTCACCTAAGCGCTCCATTAAATGTTTACTTAATAGGTGACGAGTGGAGGGTTTTGCAATACGAGAACATTCCAAAAGACTGGTACACGTACGAAATTGAAGATGAAGCATTTCCTAGATGGATCGATTACTTCTTTAACAACATCTTCTCTCTTAGGAATGATTTAGGACAGGAAAATATCCCGAGCTTACAAGATTGGGTAAGGTTATCATCGTGCTTCCACATGAAAATGAAGATGTTGAACGAGGGTTTTTCCAAACATCAAACTTCTTGACAGACTCCAGAACGGGTCTTACTCAAGCTTTAATAAGTGCACTACAAACAACAAAAAATGGATTAACGGTAGGGATGGAACGGATGTGAGTTTTGCCGGATTTCGGATATCCAGGGTACCATGTCTACCGGATACGGATATCCGAAACGGATTTCACCGGATATCCGGCCGGATATTCGGTCTATATACTAAAAACGATAGTTATACGATATGCTATACGAAAAAAATGGTCATGATATGAAGTATCAAGTAAATTATAATTAGTGGTTAGCGCACCGCACTGCATGCCACAGGTCCATGGTTTGATTCGCGGACTGGGCAAGGTTGACTTAGCTGTTTATACCTGAAATAAATAAACTGAGGAGGACCATGTATGCTTGAGAACTAAACACTGGGGTTTGGCGTCAGAATGACCATCTGACCGGAAAATCTGCTATGTGACACACAAATGCCACTGTCAAGAAAGCTGAGCTGGGCCCAGCAGGCCTTGGTCCACACGGGCTGTTGCGCCACTGAGTTGATTTTTTTTTATTTAAACTTTAGTTGGATGAAACGATGTTTTAGTGATGCCAATACCTACACTTGCTGAACAATTTTGAAACTTCATCACCATTCTGTTTGTGTGTTACTTAAAATTGTACCAAACATTCTGCAATGTGATGAAAATATTTTAGAAATACGTTTGTAAATTGATTCAATATCAATTTACTTCATGCATTGTTTATAATTGATAAATGATTACAAAATTATACCGGATGCATTTGTTAATAACAAAAGATTTATTTTAAATATTTTATGAAATTGAAGTCTATTTTTTTTGTAATGCACCTAAAACATTACGGATTTAAAGAAATCTCATAGAAAACATAAATTGAATCTATCGAAATATCCCGTCTTTAAATATAAACTTAAAAAATTTCGAACCCAAAATTCATCAACATTATGTTATACCATATTTAAAATATATATTTAATATAAACAAACAAAATTAGTACTTACATATTTTTGTGGTTAAGGCTTTTGCTTTAGGATCATCTAAACTCCACAATTTTGGTAAAAATAATGTCGATTCCACTGATCTGTAGAGATCAGTGGTCGATTCCAATGTTGTCTGCGTGCATTTCTTGTTTTAATGAATTGTTTTTTCTTGTTCATCAATATTTGATGCATTTAGTGAGTCTTTTAAGCTTCGTGAATTTCCTTATGCACACTCATTAAATGGTTCCATAAGGGTTTTGTGGAAAAGGATTTTGGGCTTCTGCCGCGCACAATATATTTTTTAAACGATTCTTTGGAGCAAGTAACACATAGGGCTTAGCTTTCGTCATTTCCATTAATTTTAAAATACTTCCAAATGGGTGATTTTAAATGAGCCATTATTAAAAATTATAAATTGGATTGTAATTGGAGAAAACTATGATTCAAGACATTCTAGAGAGCTAAATATAATTCCACATTGTGGCGCTACGTTAAAGACCTAAAAATTACAATACTTCATTTTACGTCAGAAAAAATATACCAGCTTTCAACTTCTGCCAATAAAAATCAGAAATTAGACCATACGATTCACAGCATAAAGGGGTAGGGTATTATCGTCGATAGAAAAAAAAAAAAAGCATAGAGGAGTGCGCATTGGCTATTTATTGCTTTTTACTCGCTAGTATAAGTCAGAAAAAAAGGAGGAAGTAAGAATAACTAAAATTCTTAACAAGTATTTTATGTTATGGAAAAAAAGTACTATTTATTAGCATTTCGGTTCGTATTTTACGGAGAAGCATTCAAAAATAACATCTGGAATTAATCAGATCATAAACTTGGAATGAAAAGAACATATTGCAAAACACGTATGAAGGATGTGTATGGAAAAAGATTGGAGGAATTGTTTATGCTTAGAAAGCATAATTCTCACGAAGGAACTTTTTCGTTTTCTAACTTGACTGCAATTTATGTCCAAGAAAAAAAAATTAAAAAAAAAAAAAGTGTAGGATACGGTGTCAACTTTGTCCGAAAAATATCATTATTTTTTTGCAAAAAATTATTTCTTGTAGATACCTGGTGGCCGGATATATAGCCGGATATCCGAATGAAATTATCGGATGTCCGGTATTTCAAATCGGATATCCGACGTGGTTTCGGATATTGAAAAATCAGCCGGATATGCCGGATATTGGATATTTGCCCGATACCCGTTCCATCCCTAATTAACGGTATTCAATAAGTGTCATTTAGCCCAAATTCCTAGAGAATTTATAAAAAAGGTTGCAACAGCATATAAGTCATATATGGAAAGAATTGAAGAAGATAAGAGAATTGCATCTGAACTAAAACAACAAAAAGAAAGGAAACAAAATGAAGGAGACCAGAAAGAGCTTGAAAGATAGAAGGCAAATATGGAGAAGAAAACACTAACTGCTAAGGGAGCAATTCGTAAAGAAAGGTCATTAGAAAAAGTAGAAATGGAAGCAACAATTGAGAAGGACACTTACAAAACATTAGTTGATGAAGTAGAAGTGAATGAAAGAATAACTAGGGGTGTAGAACATCGCACAACTTTTAATTACACTATATTACTGATGTGAATTTGTGTCATTTACCGTTTTTATATTTCCATCATTCGTTTAGAAAAAATATCCAGTTTGGCGATATGCTTTTCGATAATTCTTATATTATCCTTAGATCAGGATGTTCCAAAACGTGAAGAAATGAAAAAAAAAAAATCAATTTTTTTTTTTTGACCGAATTTTATACTTTTATTACCCTATGTATTACATATGGGTAATTGAAAGTAAAAAATCAGGATTTAAAGAGTGTGAAAATTGGACAAACAATGCTGGAGGTTGCTTACAAAACAGTTCAGGAAGGGATTTCTCATTTAAAGCAAATCAGAAATGAGCAAAAGGAAACTGAAAAGACTAAAAGAACAATGTTGTAGACTTTTTTTGCTCTAGTCAAAGTTAAAAACAAATGAAGTGAAAATAAAATTTTTATTGTATGACTACCTGAATACCTGTGCTTCGCTACGAAATTTTAACATGTGCAATATTTTAGCTAGCTATGAGGCCTCGCGTTGTAGAAATCCGTCATTGGTAAATGGGACCCAGTTTTTGGCGCTTCGCTCACAGGAAGGTTCATCGCAACGCAAAATCGAGCTCGGTTCGTTCGCCTAAAAGTTCATTGAAACATAAGTACTGGCTTACTTCACTCACTGAAAGGTTCATTAATATGCAAGAATAGGCTCGCTTCTCTCGCTGAAAGGTTCATTGTTGCTTAAGCATAAGCTCGTTTCACTCACTAAAATCTATAATTGCTACATAGAGCGTTAATATTATAAGCCTCTCCCCTGTCGAGACAAACAAAAATAAAAAAATCCTGAGTTAATACCATAATACAACACCCCTTTAAGATTATTTTAACACGTGTTTGTGAAAAGCAAAATTAGAAGGCCAAAACTACTTATGTTGAAACTTTCAGAGCTCTAGGCCTGTTAGATGTCGCTTTTTGTGAAAATATTAATTAAAAATATTAATCAAATTAAAATTAATTTTTTTTTGTTGTCAATAGTCCAATTAGAATGCCAAAACTACTTGTGTTGAAAATTTCAGAACTGTAGCTTAAGTAGAAATCGTTTTGTAAAATATTGTTAACGTATTAAAAAAGAACTAAATAAAATTTGAAATTCTGTTTTTCAAAACTCCAATTAGAAGGCCAAACTACTTATGTTGAAAATTTCAGAGCTGTAGCCCTATTAGAAATCGTTCTGTAAAATATTTATTAATTAAAAAGAACTAAATAAAAATTTAAAATTCTGTTTTTCAAAAGTCCAATTAGGAGGCTAAAACTACTTATGTTGAAAATTTCAGAGCTGTAGCCCTATTAGAAATCGTTCTGTAAAGTACTTATTAATTAAAAAATTAATTAAAAAAGAACTAAATAAAATTTTAACATTCTGTTTGCCATACATAAAATTAGAAGGCCAAAACTTCTTGTGTTGAAAATTTCAGACCTCTACTCCAATTTTAAGTAGGTTTCTATAGATCCACAGAGCCACAGACAGACACACAGCTTGTTTTATTAATATAGACTAGCTAAATACCCGTGCTTCGCCACGAAATTTTACCATGTGCAATATTTTAGCCAGCTCTGAAGCACTGTGTTGCGGGAATCCATCATTGGTGTATAGGCTTCAATTTTTGATGCTTTGCTCGCAGGAAGGTTCATCTCAACGCAAAATCGAGTCGTTTTGCTTGCTGAAAAATTCATTGACACATAAACCCAGGCTTATTTAACTCGTTGAAAGGTTCATTACTATGCAAACATGAGCTCGCTTTGCTCGATGAAAGGTTCATTGCTGCGTAAATGTAAGGGCGCTTCACACACTAAAAACTAACTGCTGCGTAAAGCCTTAATATTAAAAGCCCCACCCTCGTCGAGAAACAATAAAAAAATTCCCCGTGAATAACTATAATACAACACCCCTTTAAGAATATCTTAACACGTGATGTATGTAAAAAGCAAAATTAGAAGGTCAAAACTACTTATGATGAAACTTTCAGAGCTCTAGGCCTATTAGAAGTCGCTTTTTGTGAAAATAATAATTAAAAATTCATCAAAAAACAAATTAAAATTTTAACGTTCTTTTTGTCAAATATCCAATTAGAAGACCAAAACTATTTGTGTTGAAGATTTCAGAAATATAGTCCAATTCGAAATCGTTTTGTAAAATATTTGTTAATTAATTAAAACACAAATAATAATTTTAAATTCTGTTTTTCAAAATGCCAATTTGAAGGCCGAAACTACTTACGTTGAAAATTTCAAAGCTGTAGCCCTATTAGAAATCGTTTTGTAAAATATTTATTAGTTAATTAAAAAAAATTAATGAAAAAAGAACTAAATAAAAATTTAAAATTCTGTTTTTCAAAAGTCCAATTAGAAGACTTAAACTACTTATGTTGTAGCCCTATCAGAAATCGTTTTGTAAAATATTTATTAATTAAAAAAGAACTAAATAAAAATTTAATATTCTATTTTTTATAAGACCAATTAGAAGGCCAAAACTAATTATGTAGAAAATTTCAGAACTGTAGCCTTTTTAGAAGTCGTTTTGTAAAAAAAATTGTAAATTATTTAAAAAAATTAATTAAAAAAGAGCTAAAGAAAAATTTAATATTCTGTTTTTTAAAAGTCCAATTAGAAGGCTAAAACTACTTATGTTGAAAATTTCAGAGCTGTATCTCTATTTGAAGTCACTTTGTAAAAAATAAATTAAAAAAATTAATTAAAAAAGAATTAATTAAAATTTTTAAATTCTGTTTGACGTACATAAAATTAGAAAGTCAAAACTTCTTATGTTGAAGATTTCAGATCTCTACTCCAATTTTAAGTAGATTTCTATAGAGCCACAGACAGACAGACACACAGCTTGTTTTATTGTTATAGATTACTAATGGTTTGCTTTGCGTTACATGTTCCTTCAGAAGTGATCCATGCCTGTTTTTTATTTTTAAGCTTAATTTTATATTTAACTAGTATAATCTATCCAACTGGTACCGAACCGGCGCTTTTGGAACGAGATTTGCATTAATTCTTTTTTAAATATTATATTTAATATATATTTCACTTGATCTATAGAATGTTCATTTTAAAATAAAAATATTGTCGACAAATTAGTATGCATTTGAAATAGACGTTTTTGTTTGTTTCCTACTTTAAGGAAAACAAATCCTACTTTTCAGCAAAAATGTCCTACTTTTCCTACTTTTTAAACTTCAAAATCCACTGGGAGGCTTGATAATTGAATACTTTTTAAAATAATGTTAGTATTATATTGAATCACTATAGAAAAAATTTCATCCTGTAATGAAGTATAAATCCTAATATTTGATTTGGGTTTTTGTACAGCCTATATTCCAGTAATGGTGAACTTTTAGTAAGTTTTCGTAAGAAATATGAACATCAAGAATTAATAAAATTACTAACTACAAAATTATTGAAACACATTCTAGAAGAAAATGTTTCCGATAAAGTTTCCATGCATACTTTAAAGCAGTACATTTCGACTGGGAACCAAAAGATATTTAGTTAATGAGTGCACGAAAATTAAATGACATGCAACTGCAAAAACCAATATCATTTACAGGGATGAGTTTGTTCTGCCATGTAGCAGAATTCTGTTTTTTTTTTAATATTTTAGAAAAAAAAAAGAATTCTGCTTTTTAAAAAAAAAATTGCTTTTCTAATTCCTGAAAAAAAATCTATTTTTTCCGCTTTTCCTATCCCACAGAAAAATAACTTTTTTTCTATAGCTGAAGAATTGCAAAGCAGCTTCACTTCCACCTGATTGGGAAGAGCTGACACCCCCACTCAGGGGTTGCATCTCATTCCTGCTCCAAATACACAAATCTACTGAAATGCATTTTTTTAGTCAGGTTGGCGCTCAAACTTGTATTTTGTACTTTTTCAACTGCACCGAAATTTGATCCTTTTGTGGCATTTTTTTCTCTTCTCAAAATGTAGTTTTCTTCTTATTAATTCACTCAATTGATGTGTACTAATAATGCGCTTGCTTTCAAGTCTATCATCCACGGAAATATAATTTATTTACGTTGGTATGTGATGCTCGTTTTCGCTAATCGTTACACTGATGTAATGTCCGTTACTGCTGAGATTTGTGTGGCTATGACGTGCGTTATCGCTGTGATTTAGGTTGTTGTGATGTCATTTTCGCGGAGTGTTGCGCCGATATAACAGTGCTATTGCTGATGATTGTTCCAGTATATTCGGTGCTAACTCTGATATTTACATTTGTGTGATGATCATTTTTGCCAAGTGCTACCCTGTTTTAAAATATGAGATTTTCACCGATGTTACCGAAACAATGACGGTATTATCGTGATGAATTGCACTATCGCCGAGATTTACGTTGTTGTGATGGTAATTTTTGTCAAGTATTACGCTTATACAATAAAGCTATTTTTGAGAGTTGCTCAGGTATATTAGGTTCTAACTTTGATATTTCTGTTTGCGTAAGAGTAATTTTTGCCGAAAGCCACACTGCAGTAACATCTGATATTACTGAAATTTGCTCTAGTATTACCAAGAAAATTTCGATATAATCGAGATTTGTGCATATATGCACGTCGTTGTGATGTTCATTTCCTAGATTTTCACCGGTATTGTAAGCACTGTTGGTTATACTTGCATTAGAGTGATAGTCACTTTTGCCGAGGTTTATGCTATTACCAGCTGGTACCGAAATTTTCAACACCGTTTTCTAGCCATTCGTTTAGACTTCTGATAATGCGATAGCCGCTATATCCGTGATTGGTGCCTGTTTAAGGATCGATTTCTCCGTTTGATTTGAATTTATGCAGAATTTCTAAAATTTGAAAATCATTTTGTATAAAGATATTCTAAAAATTAGTCTCAATTGTAATTTTTCTAAATAATCTGTGCTTAAAATTGTTATTTTAATTGCAATTGTATGTAAAATGGTTTGTTGTTTTTTATTTCACTGAACAAGCTTAACAATATGAATAAAAATTTAAATTTAAAGATTTTTAGTACTTAGAATGTAGCTTAAAAATATAGAAAACTGGGTTTAATTAGATTTGGCCTGTTTGTCAATATGGTATAATTGCTTAAAGCTATTTGACTTGTTGAAAATTTGAAGTTTTTGACGGTTTTCATCATTCTAAGGAATTTTTTTTTGCCTTGGATCTATATCATGCCTGATGACAGCACAAAGTATATCCCTACGTCTTGGTGCCACTATTTGAACCATTTTTGCTCACGTACAGATAGAGACAGTGCAGTGTGATAAATGCACATGAAAAACCACAATTTTTTAAAGTATAGTTTAACATATGTTTTACGCATAAAATTTTTCGATTTTAGTTTTCAGCTTTTTGATTGTTTACCCTGCACTTAGCATATGTGCTAGTTTAGAAGAATTTACTAACCAATAGTTGACAATAATCATGTAGCTATATTTCATCAAATAAAAAACCACAATGGTAATTCAGATTTGTGCCAAATTTTCAAAAATAAATAAGTAGTAATAAACACATAATTGAGTTCATTTATATAACTGATAAGTGATAAACATTTTTTCAAGCAATGTCAAAATAAGTAGAAAAAATAAAAGTTTTTGCAAATAAAAACAACAACCTGTATTTGACATAAAACTAGTCTGTGGAATGAGGCAAAAAAATAACATGTCAGTTCAATCAAATTCACCCTATGGATAATAAGTTTTAAGAATCCACATTCTTATTCAGAAAAGCAATTTTCAACTTAATTTTTTCTACTTTTCCATTACAAGAAAAATAAATCTATTTTCTATTAAATATTTAATGTGAATTATTTTAGTGACTTTCCTCTGCAAAAAATTCAAGATCACATATTTACAAACGATTAAAAACAGAAACCATCAAGTTTTATTTCACTGCAAAAAAATTCCTTTTGTTAAAATTATCTAACAATTTTTTTTTTTTATCTCTTCACTGAACATTACCTGAATTTATTGTGCACAAAAGCAAACAATTTGAACAAACTTTAATACATAATGGTATAAATAACATGTTACTTTGCAATGTAGAATCCTCCATTTCTGTTCTTGCTATTTAAATTTACCACGAATTCGACGAAATAAATCCGATATTATTGATATTTATTTGGTGAAAAAACAGCATCGCCAAGGTAACAATAACGCTCTACTCTTGTGTCACAATTGACGGTTAAGATTTACTGTAAAGTGTCGGATGAATTGTTTAATTCCGAATATGGCAACCCATCGTCTTGGTTTTACAGCAACTCTAGTGACCATTTGATTAGGCCACACAGCATTTTGGATTTGGTGACAGCTTTTTGACATAATTTTCAATTTTGGCGACTTTTTTTTAATTCGACACCTGTAAATCTTAACCCTATTGACCTTCTGCTGTTTCTAAAACTGTGGAACTAAAATTAAAATATAAATGATGATAAAATATAAATAACAAATAAATAAAATATGACTTAAAATAAAACCCTTTTCTAGAAACTGCATTTATTTGAAAAAGAAAATCCTGTCAAATATGATCACGCCAAACAAATGTCTTTTACGTACTCATGTTTTCATAAATTTTATATAAATGAAGTGCTTTTTCCTTTTAGAAGTCCATCCAAAAAGTGTTATTTCTTTTTTCTTTATATTCTGTTACTCAGATTGTGTCATAGTGTTTTTTATGTAATTGTGTGGAATATAATGATTTTAAATTAATTATATTTTCGGTTTTATTTCCTGCTTCTAAAAACATTTTTTTGTTTTAATATTTTTAAACGTAATGAATTAATAATTTTGATAACGTTTCTTATGGATAATTTTTAGAATGTTTCTAATTGGTCATCACAATGGAAGGTCAAGGTCTTTTAAATTAAGTTTGAGTAGCAAAACAGCTACGTTTTTTTTTTTTAAAAAAATATTTTTGTTTGTGGATCTATTAATTTGGGTATTAAAGCATATTCACTTATTTTTTAGGTGAGGTATCTATGCAAAAGGTGAAAGTTTTCAGATATGTATCTGGAAGGAGGTAATTGCATTTTTGTTTTTATTAAGTTTAATATAAATAGCATAATTTAACTTTTTATTTTTTAAATTCACATTTTTATTAAATTTTTGTAAACTGCTTTTTCAGTATTGCACACATTATGTATCTAACTGGCACATTCTTAAATCTTTGCTGTCTATATATTAGAACTCATCACTGTCGTGAACTACATGTTCTAATTGTGATACAAATCTAGAATTGCTTATTGCATGTGCCAGGGAAAGATTAATTCGATTATGAAATTTTTTTTAATGTGCATACAGAGATATAAATGTCATATTTAAAAAAAAAATAGGTAGATTTGTTTTCTTTTCGATATCATAACTTGATTGTGATGAAATTAGGTACTGTATTTATATTCTGTCACAATTGTTGACAAAGTTTGATGATTTAATAAATGTAATTATAATTTTTTTCTGAATAAGAAAAATTTGTATTGGAGTAATAATTCATGTTATGACTGGAAATGTCATTGTTAATTTCTAACTTAAACTTAAAATTTATCTCTTAATTTTGATCTTAAACTTTAAAAAGGACTTTATTCTTTATGTTCTACAATTTATATCACCTTTGAATGGCGATCTTTTTACTTTTTCCCATTTTTTAGAGTCATATCTTTTCCCACTTGCTTCAAAAATTTAATCTTTCGAAGTTTTGTTTACTTCGTAGTATTCTTTTAAAACATCGTACTTAATTATTTTTTCGGCGCCTGAATGTGTTACAGATATGCCGAGGTGTTAGCGTTTTTCATTTTTAAAATGCCATCCATTGGAGGCCGATGGGGTTGTTTTTGGTTCAACGAGAGGTTGTATTTTTTTTGAGAATTCAAGTAGGAGCCGTTGTGTTATCTTTTCTTGGGTAAATTTTGAACGACGTCGTGTATTCTTGGGCCACAAACGAGAGTCCTTGAACCGGTTTACTCCTGGTTTTGGGAAGAAAAGCTGATGCAATAGCCCGAATCCCGACGTCTGATTGGTTGGGAAATCGCCGTAAAAGGGAAGGAGCGTCGCCGTGGACGGTAATTCTTGGTTTTGCTGCCGTTAAACACAGTCGCAAAGGAGTGCGGATCCGGAAGCAGGAGAATGTGCCGTGAAGTCAGCCATGTCGCGGGAAGTGGTTTCCCTCCAATTCACCCGTAACTCTCCTACCACCCCTCCTCAAGAAGGATAGACTCGAGGTGACCAACCACCCAGTCAAGCAACTAACCGGATGAGTCCCATAGCCTAAATACTCCAGTAACCACCGGATCCAAGATGGAGGCCATCTTAGCATCTTTCCTCTCCCATGTCCGCCATTGAGACCAACTACCCAGTCAAGCAACTAACCGGATGAGTCCCATAGCCTAAATACTCCAGGAACCACCGGATCCAAGATGGAGGCCATCTTAGCATCTTTCATCTCCCATGTCCGCCATTGAAGGAATCAATTCACCCGTAACTCTCCTACCACCCCTCATCAAGAAGTTCCCAAAAGAGACTCTATGTGAATTCTTCCCGTAGCCTAAATACTCCAGTAACCACCGGATCCAAAATCAAGGAACCACCGGATCCAAGATGGAGGACATCTTAGCATCTTTCATCTCCCATGTCCGCCATTGAAGGAACCAATTCCCCAGCAACTCTCTGACCACTTCCATCCTCCCGGACCACCAGCCTTTAAGGAACTGTTTAGTTCATTCAGGTAGTCTGTTCATCCCAAAACAGACTCGTGTAATTTATTTATTTTCTTTTAATGAAATTTGATTTATCTCTGAACGGCCAGGGCTCTCTTCCAGTAGGAATTTATTTACCGGATTCATTTATCCGTTTAATTTTAATTTGTTAGTTTTAATTGTTTTGTTTAATTTGATTTTTTTTTAACAACCTCTCCTGAGCGAAGAACAACCTCTTTGCCCTCTTGGGTATTTAATATGAATCCTTAAGGTTCATCTTGTGTGAAGCTTGTAACTGTTGTTTTTGAATAAGTTAATGATTAATAAATTACATTTTTATCTGGTAAAAACAGGGGTGTTGTTTTTGATCTTTAGTTAAGTTAATTTTTGGTGTTTAGGTGTTGAAGTGTTTAAAACTTACTATTTTAGGTACGAGGTTGTTAAGAGTAATAATTTTATTTACTAATATTTAAGTGGCATAACCACTACGACATTCATATAAGAATTCTTTTTAAAAAATTAAAAAAGAAACTATTATTTTTATGAATAGGGTACCTTTATTACAATGGCGGATCCAGAGTTTTATTATGGGGGGGGGGGGGACGGATATTTTTTTAGCTTTGGGATGTGGTATGGTTTAGATAAAATTTGTTATTGTTAAGTTGTTATTACTATACCATGAAATAACTTCTAAAACAATAATTTTCAATGTTATTTAGGTAGAACAAATTTCTATTTAAACAACAAAAACCTTATATAGTTATTTTACTTTTTTTTTTTTAAAACAAGCAACTTTTTAAAAAAAGTGTACAGTGAAAAACTGAACCGTCTTGGTTTCTTTGAAAATTTTTCAATCACATTATTTAGAACAATAGGAATGTTTCTATGAATCTGATGTTAGTCCTGAAAGTCTCTTCTGTCATTCGCGTTCGAAGCCAAGTTTTAAGGTCTTCTGGCATTAAACGGGCTGAAGGCAGCCAAAATAAGTTCTAAAATTGTTTTAAGTTAAGTAGCTACAGCCGTTATTGCATTTTAGACATACTGAAAATTCCTGTTGATTTGGTAACAACTGATTTACATGGTTTACATTTGGTAACAACTGATTTACATGGTTTACATTTGGTAACAACTGATTTTTATGTATATATACTAATAGGATCTTTATAAAATAACTGCATTTTTCAAAGAAAGCATAATTGATGGTAAAAAAACAAATAAGGTTTCCCTCATCTTGTAAATAAAACAAAAACTATATTTTTGCCATTTTATTTTAACTATCTGTTGTGGCACATATTATGACTAAAGTCAAAATTTAAAATTGTTGTAATGTTATAATAGGATTCAAACTATTGAATAACAACTCAATATAAATAAGTTTAAAAATTTAATTTTGCTTTAATCGAAAGTTCTTGTAATATACTATATGTTGTATGTTATACTTTAGGCCTAAATATGCTCCTGAAGAAAGTACCGACGAGGAAAGTGATGATGAATTTCCTTTTGAAAAGAAAGCCATTGCTAGTGCACCAGATCCTACTCCTATGGATGACGAGGAAGCTTTGAAACAAGATCCAAGATTGCGTCGATTGTTAAAAAGGGATCAAGAAGAAGATGATGAAGAAGATAGGTAATTTTTTGCAATTTAACTATTTCAAGTGTCTATTTCAAGTATCATTTGTTTAAATTTGCATTAAAAAAAAATGCCTTTTGATTTTAAAGATTTTTCATCATTTTAATATGTTCTAGTGTTGTGCAAACATATTTTTCATTATCAAAATATCATGGTTCGCTCGTTTTTAAAAAACCTTGAAAAGTGCTTGAAAAAAATCTTTCATTTTCAAGTGCTTGAAAACTTGAATTTTTTAAAAATGTGTTTGCTTAAATTTTATTTCATTTTCTAAAAATAGAGCCCCTTTATAAATTTTGGTTAACAAACTGATTAAAATCCTTTGAATTTAGTTAAGCCAATCAGCAACCAGAAAACAACGAGAAAGTACGAGATTGTATCATTTAGTAAGAGATTCCATAGGAGATTGCTTTCTGAAAAAACTGGCTTACTACGATCAAATTATGGGATGTTTTGTTTTGTTTTTGCACACTGTTTAAAAATGATAGGAAAATGCATTTTCAATTCAAGCTGGGTAGAAAAGCTGAAATGTAATTCATGGACATGGTTGCAATCGTGTTGGATCCGCATTTTGCACGATGTACTTTGTGTGCCAAAAGTTTCAGCACAGCATAAAAAAAAAAAAGCTTTGTGTGTGCTGCAATTTTTGTGTGAAACTGTGAAAGAAAGTGCTTTAAGAAGCTATTCAAAGAGCAAAAAGCATGTGGATTTAGTTTCTATAAGAAGAAGTTCGATGAGTATTGTTAGATCTATTTCTAATGATAAAAACTATCCCGAAAGTTGATATTGTCTGCAACAATCTAGTCGCCATCAATATCATCTCAAGTGAGCATGATGGAGGTGCATGTAGTTTAAAACAAAGTTTTAGATGCTGAAATACTAAGGAAATGAAAACATAAAAACCATGGCTCTTATAAATCAAATGAAAACATTTATAAATTTTTTCATCACATGTTCGTCGATAGCGTGATTTCATTTAAATTTTCATGTGGTGAGAACAAAAATTCTGCAGTATTTGATGGAATCGAGCCTTATCTTCAGAGAGTGTTTGAAGACAGTTAATCATTAAAATTTTGTATTATTTGACAAAAGTTTCAATTTCATGAAATAAGAAAAATAAATGGATATTTACGTCTGAAATTGGCATAGTAACCAAGTGAGTGTTATCTACTTTAGTTCTGTCTTTAAGGGACATAGTATTGCTTCTAAAAAACTCGGAAGATTTTCTTCTTCTATTGTAACTTAAAATTTTTTTTTTATTGAATCTAAAAAATATTTTTTTGTATTTGCTCGATTTGAACATGCACTGTCTATTAGCCAATAAAAAAAAAAAAAAAAAAATGATTTTTTTTAATTGTATATTTGTATTGATAACACATTCTTGAAAAGTCCTTGAATTTTTTTATTCTTTAAGTGTACGAACCATGGATATAATCCATTTATTTATAACTTTGTTTATCAGCATCATTCAAACTTGTGTTTTTACACTTATATGGACAACATTTTAATTAAATTAGCGGTAATACATCATAATTGTACAGTTACTTTTATATTCGAAAATAGTAGATTTAATTAAATGTAAGAGTATATTTGAAAAATATCCTCTAGAGACATCATAAATATCATCACGCTTTCAAAGTACGTTTAATGTGCTTCCCTTATTTTTTTTATTACTTTAATGCATTATAATTTTGTAAAGCATAAAAAGTAAATTTAAGGATATTTAATGCACAAAAATGTATTTTCTGATAAATTTTCTGAAGATATTAAAGTTATTTGTGTTAAATCATGCTTGATTACTAAAGATTTTCTATCATGTTAAATGTGTGATTGCTTTTATGGATTTTCTTTTTATGATTCCTTAACTAACAAATGAAGAAAATATAAAATTTTCTGATTTTATTACAATTTCTAATAATTCCTTGATTTAATTACAATTTCTAAACCTTTACTTCTTCACCTTTATTTGTGTTCCACCTATCCCCTGTAGTTTGAAATCCTGTTTGCAATGAAGGATTTGTATATGATTGAATGAAGTTATATAAATAGGTTCTTTAATTAGAATAGTTACACTTCATCATATGTTAAAACAAGACGTTAACAATGGATAAAATGAGATGAACTATAACCACATTGGATGTAAGCAGCTAATAATTGATTGACCAGGTGTTTCTTTTTCAATATTTACATTTTTAAGTTTTAGACCATACATTATATAAACATGGAAAAAATGTAGGTTGAAAAAGTACTAATATTAATTGATATTAATTATAATTAAGATAAAACATAAAAGTTATTTTGTAATCGCAATTTATGATATATTGCACAGATTAATAATAAACCCTTAGAATTTTTTTTCTATGTGTACATTTTTGTTCCGCTTACAAAATTTTCCTTTTTACTATTTATTATAATATTCCTACTTGCTTATTTTCTTGAATGCTTCTATTGTCATTTCATAGGAACATTCATATTAATAAAATTTATCAATTGCTATGCCTATGAAACATTTATTTTTATCATTCACATATTATCCTTTGATAAAATTTTTTACAATTGCTAAACTTTTTGGAAAGTTAATGTAATAAGATTTTTGTTCCAACATTGCTCGTTAGGATTGAGCGCCATCGTCACATCCACGAGCCAGCTCCTGCTGCCGATGTTAGTGAAGATGAAATGGCTGATAATAAACCTGTGAGGTGGAGGGATGAGGAAGAAAGTAGTGATGAAGAGGAATTAGATGATGATGTAAGTTATTCAAATATCAAAAGATTAAAATATTATGTATATTAGATCGCTAACAATTAATTTTAGATTATTGTGTAGTTACTATGAAAGATGACTCACATTTGAAATCTGAAACTCTTAAGATGTAACATATTTTAATCAAAAGAATCCCTTTCAGAGTTTCAAGGGAAAAAACTATGTATTCTAAAGCTTCATTTTAAGATATGCTGTTCATAAAATATCATCTTGAGGTAGTAATTCTTAACTTTTCTTCTATATAAAAGTTAAAAGTTTTTCAAAAATCTAAAATAACAAAACAGTTACTATTTATTTGTTCTACAGAGTGGCCACAGAACCGGGAAAACCTGGAAATCAGGGAAATGACAGGGAGCTTTCTGATTCTGGAAAAAATCAGGGGAATGTCAGGGAACTTTTTAAAATTTCATAAAAATCAGGGAAATTTTGTTTTGTTTAAGGCAGGTTCATCTCTATTTTGGCACTATTTCCATTGAGATTAGTAGTGGTAAGCCATTAGAAGATTAATATTACGGAGTAATTTAAACTTTTCATTACCAGAAAAACTATTTTTTAAAAAATTGCATATTATCTCTTTAGTATACATGTTCTATTTGATCAGGGTGTCTAGACATCTGGAAAACCTAAGAAAATTGAGGAAATTTGGAAAAAAGTTAGCCCTAAAATCAGGGAATTTTTTAGAAATCTGTCAGGGAAATCAGGGAACTTTTTTTCCTGAATTTTATGGCCACCCTGTACTATTATTGTTCATTTAAAATTAAATCCTGAACTAAGTTATATTGAAGGAGCGACTTTTACTTAAGGAGAAATCATACAGTTAATTTGTTAATGTTTCCATGTAATTAATTTTTAGCGTGCTTTGATAGCATACTAAATTTTCCCTAAAAATTGTATTTTTTTAATAGAAAGTAAAGTTATGAAAAATGAAGAAACAAAATTTTGTTACCAATTTTTAATGATTAAAATTCTATATTTCAGGAAATTGAGAGAAGACGAATGATGTTAAAAAGGAGAGCACAAGAAAAAGTACAAGAAGAAGAGGTTAGTTTTCCTTGTCATTCTTATAGAATTTTAAAAGCTGTTTTTAATGTTTCCAAATGAGTTGTTTATTATGATTATAGAATATGTTTTGTGCTTTTTTAATCCCCTAATGTCTTCTACAAGGAGTTTTCAGAAAAAGTATTTTTTGTTGAAAAAATTTTATTGATTAAATAATTTTAAGTTGATGAAAAGAAAGATAGATTTTCTGAAAAAAAAGATATTTAAATAGTAATACTTCGGATGAATGTTACCAGTTGTGTTTGAATATGACAATACATAGATTAGGATAAAAATGGAATTTTTTTTTAACTTTTCAATTTATTTTTTTAATTTCAGGATGTGTATACATTTTTATGTATAATTTGTTTATAATTTTGTTACTATGCAGATTTATTTCATTATATTTTATTTGCTGTGTTATTATTTTCTTTTCCAAAACATAACATTTATTGCAAGGATGTAAGAACTGCTCCAATTGTGTCAAACTGACTACCCAGCTCCAAACTGCGGTAAAAATCTTTTTTCGGTCCAGATTGTGCCAAACGATTATTTTTTGGCTTCAAAAACTACTTGGCAAGAATTTTGGCTCAAAATTGTTTAAAATTATCATGGAATGTTGCCAAAAAAGCAGTAAAGAATATTTTACACTTCTAAGGCGTTTTTCGTCAATTAATGTGGGGAACGGGTTCACACTTAAAAATACAATCTCTCAGTTATGTTTCAAGTTTTCAAACTGTAGAAGTAGTTCATGTTCTTGAATCTGGACATCTGTTTCATATCTCTTTTCTTGGCTGGTTTTAGCTGTAGAAAATAAATATTTTTCTTTATGCTTTTAGAATACATGAATATTTTTAGAATTTTAATATTTTTACCGAGGCTCTGCACTAAAAATAGAATACAAGTATTGTATTTTTCACACAAGTAATCTTTATGCATTTGGTTTAGAATAACTCTCTTGCCTGGTTTTAATTGTCGAGAATATGTAATTTTCTTTATGGTTAAAGAAAGCAGGAATATTTTTTTAAATCTTATAAATTTCTTAATCCAATTGACAGCTTCCCCTCCCTTCTCCAGGCCTAGTTTCTAAGTCTTCCGTAAAACGGAACTTGAATAATAGTGACAATTAGTAAATGATTTTTTGGCAACCCTGATTGCTGAATCATGATTTTAACCTGGCAACAAACGGGAAAACACATATTACATCATTCATATCTTGTCGCCAATTCCCAGTAAAAACGCCAAGTTGTACCGTAGATTAAGAATTTTTCGAAGAACTTTAATAGGAGTAAGGATGTGTGGAAAAAGTGAGGATGTATGTTCTCCTATTTACAAATATTTGTTCCATTAAATTAGCTCTTGGAAGATAAGGGATTCACGCTTTGTGTTCAAACTGTAGAAGTCATGAAATTAATCTTTATGTATCCATTTTGGATTTTTTTTTCTTGTCTGGTTGTAACTAAAGAGAATAAATATTTTTCTTTGTACTTAAAGAGTACATGATTATTTTTAGCATATATATAAAAAAATTAACCAAATATGTCTTTTTTTGTATAGATTACACAAAGCACAGATTGTCAAACTTAAGTTGAAGATTTTAATTGTTTGGAGATTGTATGTATAGATTGAGGCCAGCAATCTGTGTGTTGCAGTGTTTGCACTTAAAATCCAGACTTTTGTAAATCAAATTCCTTTCAAATCACATATTTTTTATAGGGAATTAGTTTTTTCCTTTGGTTTTAAGAATCTTAGGTTAGCAGGGGTCGCAGACGTCCTATATGTCCTATAAATCCTATATTTTTTAAAAAATCAGAAAAAACTTCCTATACTGTCCTATATTTTTTAATTGTCCTATATATCCTATATTTCTACGTTGATTCGACCTATATTTTCTTCGAATTCGTAATAACGGCACCATTCGTTGTGATTTTTTATATTTCGGATTCTTTGCCACGATCGTAAGTGAAAGAGACCTGAGCAATGTTTGTAACGGCTGCGTCTTATTACTTGTAACGTCACGTAACTACAACTCAACTCAATTCAACTGAACCGCGAGAGTTGTGAAGTGTAAACATGATAACTTTTTCATAGCTCGCAGGCTTTAATTTCTGATCTGTTTTCTCCTCCAATATTGTAAATTAATTGGTAATAATGCAGCAAGATAGCGAAAAAGAAAGATATGCAGAAACAAAACTCTGCACGGGAACAACGGATAAAAACAACTTGCAGGACTGAAAGAACGACATTTCTAGTGCTCAGTCAGTAATTGATGTCAGGAAACAAAAGGGTTAAGATTTACTGTTCGGTGTCGGATTTCGATATTTAAAAAAAAGTCACTAACATTGGAAAATCACGTCAAAACGTTGTGTTGTCCAAGTGGCGATTCTTGTTTTGATGCGTGTTTTCTATTCTCTTAAATTCAGTATAACGAGTTTTAAAGGGAGACAGTTATTTTCTAAGTACTTGATTATAGATATTCCTCTCTTAAAAAGGATAATTTATGTTAATTGGTACTGTCCTCCTAAGTTCGTCTTGTATGTTCATTTCAATAACGTTTCATTTAAAGTTTTAATTAATAAAATATGTAACGAGTTAATTTTAAAGTTCAGTAGAGACTGTGGGCATTTATTTGATGTTTATATTGTCCTATATTTGTTTTTGTAAAAATTCTATATATTTTTATTTTGTCACTTTGACCCCTGGGATAGCTAAAAAAATTTAATCTCCCAATAAACAAATAACCCTAACAAAACCTGCTAAGTAAAGCTGTCAGTTCGAACAAGTTATGAAATCTAATACTTGCTGTTAGCAACCTTGTTTAACTTTTTTTTTTTTGGGATGGGGGAGGTACTTTGCATAGAATTAACTTATTTAGGATTATTGGGAAGAACTTCTATAGGTAATTGGTTTTAGTTAGGCTTGAGTTTTTAAAGAAAAAATTCATTAGTTGTTAAAAGTAGCTCAAACTGAGATTATTTTGAAGAACTTCCAGTGATGGATCGTATGTTATGAAATTATAGAAAACTTTCTAATATTCTAATTTTAGGAAAGAGGTTAAAAATTTTTATGAACGTCATGCTTTTAATTTTTTTTTTTTTGTGATTTATTCAAATTTATGTAAATTTAGAATGCAAATGTATTTATATATGGAACAAGTAACACCTTTTTTTACTTTAAATTAATTTGAAATATTAAGGTTGAAATGTACACAAATATTTGGTGCATTTTTAATTTCAATGTAATAATTTACTGCTCCAAAGACACAGTTAACTGCTCAAAAATCGTGTTTTTACTGCTCGAACCGTGCTCCAAAATCACATTTTGGTACTTTTATCATTGTCATTGTCTTAAAACATACATGATCGTTATCAAACCTGCATTTTTTTTTTTTTAAAGAAAGTAATTCCTCTTGCTTTTTTAAATGTATTTCTGTCAAATATTGATAAAAATATTCTTTAGTGCAAAAGTAGATGCCCAAGATTGACCAAGTCTAAATTTCACAAGTTTTTTTTAACAGTAAAATGCCTGTAAAAGCACATTGTCTGTAGAATCATGATAGTTAACATTGCCAACCTAGCAAGATGTATTAATGTTCTTTTCTCAAATTGAAATTTGCAGTTTTTAATAGAAGAACATGCTTACAGATCTGCAATTCAGTTATATCTTTACAATTTTAAATTGTTAAAAAGTATAGTTTTAAATGTTTTTTTTTTCTTCTTGCTCATTCATCCATAAAAATATGCCTAAATGACAGAATTGAAATTTGAAATTTTCATGTGGAATATTATTTGATTAGTACCATGCCACTAAAAAGAGTTTTTGTCATTAAAGTGTTTAATGTCCTAAACACACTTTGCGATTTAAAAGTATAAAACTGTAACACAAAGCAGTTTTTTAAGTAGAAGTTGATCAATGGTTTTTTGCTTCAGAAATTATATTTATAATAAATATTCTTAATACATAAATTCTTCCAGGAATTGCTTGATCTTGAAGATGATGAACATAAGTCAGAGCCAGAACCATCAGATGAATCAGAATATGAGGAGTATGATGACTCAGAAGAAGAAACAGAGACACGATTAAAGCCAGTTTTTGTCAGGAAGTATGAATACATTTCTATTTTTAGAGCATGTTTTAAATGAACTAGAGGAATTTTTTCTAATCATTATAAAAGGAAAACATTTAAAAGAAACATTTTAATTTACTGTGCAGGGTTGGAAAACGAACAGGTTTTTTTTTTTTTTAAAAGCAAAAAAACCTGACGTGTGTATGGTTTAAGCCAGTTTTTTGTAGTTTAAACATTTAAAAAAAATAAAAAAAAAATCCTTTTATAATTACATGTATACATATTCCAAAATTAAATGTGACATTAACTGGAATAATTAATGTTCAAATAACAATTAATTTTTCTTCTGAAAATAATTTTAATAAAGTATATAAACAATTGTTGCTACTTATGTATGTGGATATTCTAATCGTATTAAGTTTTAATATTTATTTAGAGATTTTTTAAATACGATGTTGATACAATATAATACAATAGTAATTTTTTGCTACATAATACATGAAATATTGCTCTTAGATCCATTGGTAATGGTGATAAGCTTTTCAAAATGTTATTAAAACCTCTATTTTAGAAACAAATTTGTAGCCTATAATTTAAGTTTAATTATAAAAACTTATTATTGATATTTACAAAACTTCAATAATCTTTAATTACAAGATTTATTTTAAACTACATTAGAACTTATTCTATCTACAGTATTCGTATAATTTCTCATTTACAAAAACATCATTCAGTCATGTTATGCCAAGAATGTAGATATTTCATTTAGTGAATTATTTTCTTAAAAATAATTGAAAGTAAATTATAAATAAATAAATATATAATTTAAAATTATTCTTTAACAAAACAATTGTTTTTTTAGAAAAAACAACATTTGGTTTTAACCATGGTGTTCTAAATCATGCCAACCCTATTATTATGTTAGCTAGTAAAATTAATTGTTAAACAATTAGAGCTAATATTAACATAAAGAAATAAATACAAATTAAAATATAGCTGATGTGTTTCTTTCTTAATTGCAACTAATGCGCTTTATTTAAATTGTTAATTTTCTACATTACTAAAAATTGTGGACGATTGAGTTGCTTTTTAAGAAACAATTTCTCTTTCCAATTTTTTTTTCATTTGATTTCTCCCTGTTTTTATTATTGAAAATAATATCTGGTGTTTGTTATTTCTGTGATAATCTGTTTTTAATGTAATATTTAACAGCCTTTAGTATAGTTAAGTTGTTTATGCTTTAATTAATTGCTTGAGGGGCATTTTCCAGTAAGGAAACAATTTCAGAAGGAAAGGAAAGGACATACCAGCATCATCAGAATGAAATTTTAATTTGCAAATATTATTATTCACTATACAATTTTTGAATAAATCAAGCGATAGAGAAATGTCAACTGTGTTTTTATAATCCACAAATAACGAGGAGCTCCACAAATAGCAAGTAAGGAGTAGGGAAGGGACTATTCATCATTTTCTCCCTGTATGTTATAATAAAAACATGATTTCATACCAAAATTCACTGAAATACTAGAGAAGGTATTTAACACAAAGAAAGAAAAAATATATCTGATGTTTTCTTTCTTAATTGCAACTCATGCATTTTATTTAAACTGCTAAACAGTTAATGTTAATGGCTTCAAATGTCTAACTTCAGATTTATCAGTTTCTATAATGCAGTCACCAAATTCAACTGTATTTACTCGCTGTTACTCGTGCTTCGCCACGAAATTTTACCACATGCATTTTAACAATCAAAAAGCATTCATGCATTCCACATCTTGGGTTTTGATCCTGCTTAATATTAGTTAATTTTGATCGCAATAGCTTAATTTTTCTATTCTGTCCTTATTGACTCTTATTCATAATATCAGTTGTGGCTATATTGCAAGTTGGACATTTGAATATTCCACGTTTGGAACTTTTGACCCTGTTTCGACCTCTTATGACTTGTGAATGGGGGTGACTCTATCGAGTACCAGCACCGCGACTGAAGTCTATTGTACTGAAACCCCCTATTTGATCTAAAGAAGACCGGTTGCTGAAATAAATTTCAGTATAGACCTGATTGGAACATTTGACAATTCCCAGGGGTCGATACAATGGTATCCCAGATGTTCAAATCTTTGGGCAGAGTAGTAGTCACAATTGCATAACACATGTGTAGAGCTCTCCTTTGTCATACGACAGCCTCTGCATAGTGGGTCATCTATAACACCTATCAGATTAAGATGTCTATTTAAGGTGCAGTGTCCAGTTAAAAGGCCTACAGCAACCTTGATCTCTTTTCTGCTCAATTTTACTAGCTCTCTCGATCTATTCCAGGGTGACTGTTGATTGAGCTCTTTGGCTTGTCTTTGATCTTTAAATTCAAGCTATGCTTGATAGGATTCAGTCAATAAAAATCTTTTGATAGTTTTCCTGACCGCATTGTGGGGCAGACCCAAAACAGGTTCTGGACCAACAAAGGATAATTCAGATCCTTGTTTAGCTAATCGGTCTGCCATTTCATTACCTTCAATGTCACAGTGACCAGGGACCCAGAGAAGAGAAACCTTGTTACCCTCAGCCAGGTCTTCAAGTGCATTGTGGCATTCCCACACTGTTTTAGAGGTAAAGCAGTGACTCTTTAAAGCCATTAGTGTAGCCTGGCTGTCAGAGAAAATCTTTATGACCCTCCTAACAACCCCCCTATCTAGGCAATTGTAGGCACATGCCGTAATTACAAGAACCTCAGCCTGAAATACAGTAGCCTACTTGCCCAGAAAGAAAGATAGCTTTATTTTTCTTTTAGGACAGAAGACACCTGAACCAGTGCAATAAGATGTCTTTGAACCATCTGTGTACCAAATTTCATCTTCTCTCCTGGTCAGATTGGAGGGAAATCTCCAGTCCTCTCTTGTCGGAAAGATGATATTGTATTTGGCTCTAAAGAAATATTGCTTTAACATCCAGTCAGATCTCATAGTTAGACAGGGATGTTCTTTTACCTGTGTCTGAATATTTTTAAACAAAGGTAATTCATAGGATGTTTTCCATAAACCCATGAGTTTTAGCCGTCGTGAGCACAAAACAGCCTCTAATTCCACTTGTTTGTGTAGTGGTAGAAAATCTAGGAGAATTTCTAGACTCTGTGAGGGAGTAGTTCTCATTGCATTTGTAATTGCAATGGTTGCCATTCTTTGTAAACTAGTGAGTTCTTTTTTCACAGTTTCATTATGGGTTCTATTTCCCCAGGCAATGGCCCCATAAGATATCATTGGAGTAATCACTCCTGTATATATCCAGAGCACCATTTTTGGTGACAAGCCCCAGTTATTTCCAATAGCACGTCTTCAGGCCCAGAACACTCATTTGGCTTTGCTGGTGCTGTATTGGAGATGTGGCTTCCATGTCAAGGTTTTGTCATAGATAACCCCTAAATACTTAACCTCATCTGGATATGCAAGTGGTTTCCCAAAGAATTTTATGGTTTGCATATCATGTATTCTTTTCCTAGTGAACACTGTTAGGTTGGTCTTGCTGGGGTTAACCGACAATCCTACCTCTTTGCACCATTTTTCTACCTTTTTTAGAGCAGTGCTCATGAGGTCAGTTACAGTATTCTGGAATTTACCTCTTACGACCAGTGTTATGTCTTCAGCATAACCTAGACAATGCAGGCCTAAAAAATTAATCCTGTTTAAGAGTTCGTCAACCACCAGACTCCATAGTAGTGGTGACAGCACTCCTCCTTGTGGGCATCCTTTACAATTCTCCACAGTGAGCGAGTCTCCCAAAAGGGAGGCTTGAGCCAGTCTAGTTTCAAGCATATTTTTAATCCAGGTACATACGCTTGAATTAACATTTCTTTTGAGAAGGGCATTATTGATTAATTTCGTTGGAACTTTATCAAAAGCCCCCTCAATATCCAGAAAGGTCGCCATAGCTACACTCAAGAGCCAAAACATTATGACCACCCCTACATTTTGGAATGAACTCGCCTGGATGACGTGGAAGGTACGTGATCAGTGGAAGTGGTATTTAACTGCTGCTGGAGAGTCTGAAGAATCATTCTTTCATTTACTTCTGTGTGTGATGGGAAAGGCTGTGGATCTAAGCGACTTTGATAGAGAGTAGATTGTAATGGCTCGAAGGCTCGGAACAAGTATTTCCAAAACTGCACGACTCGTGGATTGTTCGCGATCTACAGTTGTTAGTATTTATGCAAAGTGGATGAATGACGGTGAAAGCAGCAGTAGACAACATGGTGTTGGACGTCCACACGCTATCAAAGAAAAAGGTCGTCGGAGACTGTCTCGCATGGTGAAGCAAAACCGGAGCCAGACAGTGGCTCAGCTGACAGCCCAATACAATGCAGGGCCAAGTAGAATAGTATCGGAGCACACTGTTCAGCGGACACTGTTGGATATGGGGCTACGCAGCAAACATCCCACTCGTGTGCCTTTGCTGACCAAGTGTCATCGCCAACTGCGCCTGTGCTGGGCCTGGGAACATCGCGACTGGTCCATGGATCAGTGGGAGAGAGTTGCCTGGTCAGATGAATCACGGTTTGTCATTCATCATGGCGATGGCCGTGTCAGGATACGCCATCTTCCAGGCGAACAGTTGCTCCCTCAATGTACAGTAGGTCATACACAGGCCGGTGGTGGCGGTATTATGCTTTGGGGGACATTCTCTTGGGCGTCTCTGGGACCCGTGGTTGTGGTAGAGCAGACCATGAATGCTACAGGTTATCTGAACATCATTGCGGACCTGTTGCACCCTTACATGGCCTCTGTTTGTCCAGCTGGAAATGGAATGTTACAACAGGACTACGCCCCGTGTCACAAGGCTAAAATTGTGTTGGAGTGGTTTCAGTAACATGATGCTGAATTCCAGTTAATGTCCTGGCCGCCTAACTCACCGGATCTTAATCCGATAGAAGACATTTGGGATGTCATGGGACGGCAGCTCAGAGTTCAAAGACCACCAATTCGCAATATCTCGGATTTGCGTGACCGTTGCTTAAACATTTGGTACAATCTGTCTCCGGCCATCTACCAAGGACTTGTGGCATCCATGCCATGGCGGGTTGAAGCTGTGTTGCGCGCCAAAGGTGGGCCAACTCGTTATTGACAGATGGTCATAATGTTTTGGCTCTTGAGTGTATTTCCTTTCCATTGACTGCCCCATCTAGTACCGTAACAAGGTCGTATAGGGCAGTCTCAGTAGATTTCCCAGGTTGATATGCATGTTGAAATCTGGTTTAGCTTTTAAAACCTTATCTCTGATATACCTGTCAATCAATTTCTCCAGAGTCTTAAGGAGAAAAGATGTCAGGCTAATAGGTCTGAAGGCTTTGGCTTCATTGTAGCATGACTTTCCTGGTTTGGGTATAAAGATAACTTTACAGGTTCTCCATGCATGTGGTATATAGCCATATACTATACATGATCTAAAGATTCTGCATAGGTGTGGCATAATAATATCTTTGCTATGTTGGAGTAGAGCTGGTATAATATCGTCAGCCCCAGGTGATTTGAAGGGCTTGAACGAATTAATAGCCCACGCAATTCTATTTGGAGTAATTATACTCTTTGCCATAACCCAGTCCTCTTTTTTACTACGTGATAGTGTAAGATTGGGAATGGCAGGCATGTCACTTGAGTTTGCGACTATGGAGTCAGGAAAGTGTACTCTAAGCATTTCCGCTAGTGTACTTTGCCATCTTCCGTGTATGTGCCATCGTCCTTCCTGTTGGAACCCAGTTGGCACTGACTGTCCTTTGACAGTATTTTGGTCAGTCTAGCTGCACTGGACATATTGTCCGCCTGGCGACAAAAAATCTCTCCACGATTCTTTTTTACTTTTTCTAATGGCCTTATTATAGCTGGTGAGTGCATCTTTATACTTTGACCACTCACCTGTTTTTTTGGCTCTATTAAAGAGCTTTCTACAGTTTTTACGTAGTACACTGAGGTTTTTGTTCCACCAAGGAACTCGCCTTGGTATCCCAGTTGTGACAGCTTTACAATTTAACTGGTAGGCTAGGAGGATGGACCGTTGTACAGAGTCAACCGCTAGCTCTAGGTCACCAGTGAAGGAAAATTAAAGCTCTTACCTTCTAGGAGAAGCCGAAGGTCCTCCCGATAGGAATCTCAGTTGGTGTGTCTGGGATTCCGCTTTTCCTGCTGATTTATTAGTGCAGGGCCTGAAATGGACATTTGGATTAGTTTATGGTCTGATAGTGTAATACATTCAGAAACATGCCAATCCTGTATGCAGTTAACTGCTTTATTATTACAGAAGGTTATGTCAATAACCTCCTTTCTATTGCTAGTAACAAATGTTGGTTTATTACCAGTATTGAGGATATATAGATTGTTCCTTAAGAAAAATTCTATTAGATCCTCACCTCTTTTGTTGCAATTAGTACTGCCCCAAATGGTGTGGTGTGCATTAGCATCGCAACCCACAATGACCTTCATCCCAGACTGTAGGCAACGCTCAACAAAGCTTCTGGCTGAAGTTGTTAGCGGAATTTCATCCTCATATGGAAGATATACTGACATAATATAAGTAATATCTCCATTTTTGCTGATTAACTTGATGGCTACATTATCACTGTCCAGTGGGTCGTCTATAAGAAGAGCATTAATATTTTTATTTGTAATTATACAAGCTCTCTGTTTACTACTTGAGCGATCAAAGAATAGGTTACCACAGTTGCCTAGGCCTAGGATTTTACCCTTGTTGACCCAGGGTTCCTGTATCAAGGCAATGTCTATCCTTCCTTCAACCAGTCTTTTATTGACTAAAGCAGTTGCTGACCGGCTATGATGAAGATTGATTTGAGCAACCTTGATGGTTTTGCTCGTCTTCTTTTGGGTTTCGGGCATTAATTAAGAATAAAATAGCTGTCACCCTAATCAGAAGATTCCTTCTCTTTTAGTGCTGTGTCCTCCTTAGTGGGGGAGACAGACACAACTGTAATATCGGATCCCGAATCTGAGAAGTCGAGATCACCAAAAACTTTATATAGTGATCCAGAAGAATCACTAATAGGACTAGAAGGAGACAGGGTTTCCTGAACCTCCGCTCTAATACTTACTGATGGGGTCGATTCCACTGGATCTGGAACGACCTCCATAGCTTCTGTGGTGGACATCACTGGAGTTACCCGTACGTCCTTCTCCGAAGGTGCCAATGATTCCTCCATAGCGTCATCCGATGCGGGCCTTATGACCACACCATCAGATTCAGTAGGAGGTTTCATTACGGCGGTCTCCAACGCGGGCTGTTGGGCCACTTCGCTGGATTCCGCCAGTGGTTTACCCACAGCAGCAGACGGAGGAGACACACGAGCAACATTGGGGTCGCTAATGATTTTCAGCAATCCTCTCCCAAAGCTCCCCGTGAAGATCTCAAAGTTTTTCTCCTTTATAAACTTGGAGGACTTGAGATCCATCTCGATGATCCACCTGATGTAAGCGTGGTCACCGATGACTTTTCTTTCCCGGATTTTCCACTCAGCAGTGTTGAGGCCTGGATTCAAGCGGGCAATTCGCTTGAGCAGGACCCCATCTGTGGTGAAAATATCCCGGGATTTGAGAGCCATCTTCACGGGTCTCAGTAGGTCTGATGCTTTCTTCACCTGGACTTTTAGTTCTTGGTCTACAATCCTACCATTGTAGTTCTTCGTTAACCAAGCAACGGTGTAGTCATTGGCACAGTGGATCATCAAAGCACCGTTCAGCACACCCGAATTTAAAATATGGGGGGCCTCCCGGGCGACATCCTCTGAGTCAATGACTTTATTGATGTCACCTTGAATAATCAGGGCATCAGCGGGTTGACAGTGAACCATCCTGGAAGTTATCTCGGACGATTGCCATCTTTACTCCGGTGGCAGCTTGGCTATAGGATGGGGACTCAGCCATCCTCGGCCGTTTAGCCTGTGCACCTGTAGATGGGGAAGGGATGGTTTCACTGACCCTACCTCTTTTCCCCGCTGGAGTTGTGCTATGATGTTGAGCAGCGTTGTCTCCAGTTTCAGCGTTAAGACGCTGACGAGCCATTTGCCTCCTATGCTTGTTCTTTTGAGAACGCGACATAGTTGACCATTCAGGTAGAGAGCTAAGGGAGCCTCCGGTTAGATTTGTCGCGAACCCCGAGGGACCACTATCGACAGACGTTTTGGTGCTCGGAACAACTTCGCCACATACCTCAGTGGTTGACTCAGAAGAGCCAGGTCCACTTTGGCCGGATTTGGGTTGCTCCAAACTTGTTTTGCGGTTTGACCCGCCGTTTTTTTAATTTTTTTTATTTCCCATATGTTATTAAGGACTGAGGGTAAGTTTGAGTCGCCACCTGTATGGACCCTCAGTGCAGGCGGAAGGCTAAATACAACGTGATTCGCCACTTCACGAGGTGAACCGTTAGCGACAACCTTTAATCCTGGTTGCCATGTGACATTCACATTCTCTTAAGCACGGTATCCACACCTTGGATTTTGGTTGCCGTTCATCCGTCTTATCTACCTAGGTCTTACGACCATCAGCAGATCGTCAGGGTAGTAACAGACTATGCCATGGCAGCTTTTAGGCACCCTCCTCCTTTTCCAACCGGGCTTGGGACCGGCTTAGGCTGAGTTGTTTCGACCCCTTAAAACTGGTTAACCAACATTGGAATAATTTACTTTCTCTACGCTTGCCCTTGTTGGCTTTTGTACCAGTTTTCAGAGTTATGACTGCACTGGAAGTAGAAAATTGGAATATTCCTTTTTGGAACGTTTTGAACCCTTTTCAACCCTTTAAAATTAGTGAATCAATATTGAAATAGCTTTTTCTATGCTTGCTCTTGTTGACATTTTTACCGTATATCAGAGCTGTGGCTATATTGCAAGTGGGACATTTGAATATTCTATGTTTGGAAAGTTTGACCCAGTTTCGACCGCTTAAAACTGGTTAATCAATATCCTAATAATTTAATTTTTCTTTGTTTACCCTTGTTAACTTTTGTACCAATTTTCTGAGTTTTGACTGCACTGGAAGTAGAGCATTGGAATATTTCTTTTCGGAACGTTTCGACCCATTTTCGACCCTTTAAAATTAGTGAATCGATATTGGAATAGTTTACTTTTTCTATGCTTGCTCCTGTTCATATTTTTACCGAATATCAGAGCTGTGACTACAACGCAAGTGGACCATTCGAATATCCCTAATTTGGAACGTTTGACCCCTTTTCGACTCCTTAAAGTTGGTCAGTTGAGATAGGAATAGTTTAATTTTTCAATGTTTGTCTTTTTTGATATTACTAGTGCCAATTTTCAGAGTTGTGACTATGCATTGGAAATGGGGCATTCAAATTTCCCTAATTTGGAACGTTCGACCCCTCTTCCACCCCAAATTTTTATTTCAGAAACCTTTGCGGGTGTACTCAACAATTCCCCAAAGTTTCATGGTGATTGGATGAATGGTGTAGTAATGCATCAAGGACAAACAGACAGACATACATTCGTTTATATATATATATATATAGATGTGGCTTCTTTTGTTTCTCTTTGTACTATTTTAAGTGATGCCAATGCCATCTATTGAGTGAAAAGGGAATGACATAGCCAAGGGGAAGGGATGCAAAAGCAAGGGACAAACATTTTACAGTGTGTCAGAAAACTATGAATATGTTGTTTAATAATATAAGTAGTAAATTAATTGACTTATAAACTTTATAAAATATTATCTCAGTGGAATAATTGCAGGTTACATATATTAAGTTTTTGTTTTACTCCATATGATAGAGTTTAAATGCTGCAAATGTTCTTTTGAGTGTAAACCAATAACTTATCCAAATTTTTATTATTTATTTACAAAAATAAAGTTGCAAAGGGCGATTCCACGGGAGACGATTTTTGACATAAATTTTTAAATCACAGTATTTGTTTCTTTTTATTATACCAATACAAAGAGAAAGATATAAATTTAATAATAAAAAAACTTTTAAGAACTTAAGTTATTATTTGAATTTTTTGGCGCACTCAGAAATGGTGGCGCCTGAAGACGTGATGCAAACCATTCATCGACACTTGATAATTTTTCCACGAAATCGCTACTACCGGTGGTTTGAGGTTAATTTCACTGATAAATATTGAAGTTATAACATTTGTTTATTGCCTTATATAAAAAAACTAAATTTTTATTATTATTTTTCTAACAATATTAATTAAATAAGAAACCATTGTTGATCGGTTGCACCCGCGATATAAAAGAAATGAAAGTTTGGTTTTCTTAAAGAAATAAACTGGTAATTTTTTGAAACTCTGTAGAAGTAAGAAGAAATAAAAGGAAAACTTGATTCAGTCGCAATAGAAGGTATATTGTCATTTTAATTAAAATTAACGTTGACTAAAATGAGTTGCACCCGCGATCAAAATATTAGAATCACGGGTGTAACAGTTATGACTCTTACGATTACATTGTTATTTGTTTTATATTTTTCATTTATTAAGTTTTTGATAACTTCATATCTTATTTTCTTATTTATAATTACTGATTCCTATTTAATAAGAGTTTATTGTTAATTTTTTACTTTTTTTGTGTAAATAGATCAAACGAAATGGCAGAACAACAGCAAAAGGAGACTGCTTCTCAAAAATATATTGTTAACAACGCTGAAGAATTTTATGATCTGGCTCGTCGCCTTTCTCCAAAAATTTCTTTTATATTTGTATCCCAAAAACAAATTGAAAAAGAAAAAACCATGTTAGATGATAGGTGGAAAGGACTAAAAAATATACCAGCCATTCAATCAAAACATTTTTTTCAATTTGAGGAGGGTAAGAGCATTTGCGTTGTACGAACGTCGAAGTCTAATTCGAAAAGCAAATTAGTTTTGACAAATACTACTAAAAAAAAAACGTGGAAAAGTTACAAAAAAAGTTACGAAAAAGTTACGCGTTTCTGATGTTTACAGTGATTCTGAAGATGAACCTTAAGGCTGATAAATCGCCGACTATTCCAAAAAAATAATTTATTTAAGTTACATAGAAAAGTGCTAATTAATGATACAGCATCTATGATCTCATATCTTTAATTTAAAGTTACATGGAAATGTTTATATTCACTACAGTGAGACGTGTTGCACCCGCGATAATTTTACGTTGCACCCGCGACTGGATAAAAAGTGAATAATTTATAATATTTATTTCTTTTAATAATTTTATTTAAGTTAATAATTAGTTTGTTTTGTATTCTTTTAAAGAATGTAAAAATAATTCAATAAATATTCAATAAGTAACAGACTTTTTTTCATTTTAGCATCATGACCTTTAATGGTGGGCCGATTTCGTTGCACCCGCGATAGCACTTTGAACCTCTCCTGAGTCTATTTATACATTTTATTAAATGTTTTTTATATTAATTTTTGTAAAACAGATTACAATGTAATCCTGCGACTAGTCATTTCTTTAAAAAGAGTTTTTATTTTCTTAGTAAGAAGCCTTGAGTGAGTCTAAATGTTGCACCCGCGAGTACGGAATCGCCCCAAAGCAACTGGGTCATAAATTGTTTACTTTTTGTGGAATGCCTCTTTTACATACTCATGCTGTAGCTCAATAGCTGGGTTCAATGTTAAGAACAGCAATAGCTGAAATATTCTGCAACTTCCAAGTATGGCTAAATTTAGGGATCATTATGCAACTACAATGTATCTCAGTAAATCTGAACTTATAGAAATATTTAAAAAATAAAATTATTTATTCTGAATCTGAATTGTAATACAAAAACACAATATACTATTTTACATCCACTGAACTACAGTATAATTTTTTTTTTGGAATTTAATAGAAAAAAACCTAATTAGTTTATAAAAATTAAATAAACACATATGTTCTTGACTGGAAGGATTACCATATACTGAACTTACTCAGGATTTTGTTGATTGTGGTCTTTATTGCCAATTGGTTTGCTTAATTCTCTTACATAAAATACCTGACTTTCATGATTCATGCATTGGTCTGGATTTAACTCCTTTTAATTCTAAACTTCATCATCAATACATAGTTAATCAAACATTTTTTAAAGCTGTTTAAAAATTATTGTAGCTGTCACTGTTAGGTCAAATTAGGGCAAGTCAGTTCTAATCAGTTACACCTTTCTTTTTAGAAAGTATTCAATCTTTTTTATACAAATCAATATATCTCTCGCCTTTATTGTGGTCAAACTTAATAGGACCTTCGAGTCGCATACCTTTTCAAATTAAGTCTCATCTAAATTTTATGTGGTATGAACATAGCGCTGGTTTTAACAATATGGACTTTAACAAGAACATAACTTAAACACTTATGGTTAAATTACATTTACACTCAGAGTTACATCCTATCTATCTATATAAAACTGAGTTGTCTGTACATCCGAACCTTATACAAATCCACAGTTTTGTACCTAGAGGTACGAAATTTGGTGCATAGAAGCTTTAGTACTTGGGGATTGTAGAGGACAACCTTTAAATTCAATTAAAAGTTGCTTTTATTAAAATTTATTGACATGAAACAAAATCCTTGGAATGGCAATGATATTTTTTTATTAGATCAGAATAAAACCAAAAGTTATTTTAATAGGTTCCCCTTATTTTTCCTGATTATTTTTATGTATTACAATCGTCTGTCTTATAAGCGGTTCAAATATAATTATAATTTACTGTAAATCAACACTCTGCGCATACTCAGTATTAGCATTAGTCTGACCTACCTAATAATCTGAGTGTAAACATAACAGCAAAAATTAATGAAATTCAACGAAAATTTTCAAATATTTACGACATTTGTTAATTTTTCTTTTTATTTCCATGTAAATATTTATTTGTTTTCTCTACCCAGAATATCAAAATTCCTTTTTTTTTTATTATTGTTTTTTATTTTTTGTGTAGTGTTTTTGTATTATATATCCAAATTCCATATCATTTAATATAGATTTGAATACATTTTTAGTATTATACATGTTTTATTATTTACTATCTTACAATTTACACCAGAAACTTATTTCATTTGCGATGTTATTTTTTTTGTGATTTTTTTTACCGTAATTATGAAGTTCGTAAGAGACCAGGTATGAGACTACTTTTTCCTCTGTGTGCAAAAACATTTTGAAAAATACAATTTTTTTTTTGGTTCAGATGAATTATAAGGCATTACTTTGGCATGATTTTGTTAGTGCTTTTTTATAGATAAATGCGGTTTCTTGCAACTGTTTTTATTTTCAGTTATAATTTAATTTTATTATTTATATTTTAACTTAAGTTGGTATTTATCCGTTTGCCGGGTTCCAGATAAAAATAGACAAAGAGAAGGTCTAAATAATACAAATTAACAACTTTAAAATAATTTATAATTTCTATATTTAGAAATGATGATACATTTCCGTGCCATTTATATGGGTAAACATTTAGGCTTGGCACCAATTGATAACAGCCTAACCGAAGACTACTCTTAATGTTTATATATTTAACTTCATTTTATTATTATTTATGTTTTAGTTTTCTTTTAGTTACCATGTTTTTGATTTTTACGAATTTTCTAATCGTTAAATGAAAAAAATCACCAAATGCCCTTTACTACATTTGTTCCACTTTTTCTTAAATGTAAACTTCTATATCTTTCAATGGGTCCCCAGCAGAGCAGGCCACACAGCTAGTACAACTATTTTTAACTACAATAACTTTATCCTTCAAATGTACTTTTATGAAGGAAATTAGTTTATTCGACCTCCTTTATTGTTATTCACGGTGCCAAAAAGCCATAAGAATGCAAAATAGGTAGGATCATAGTTGCCGAAATGCAAATTCTTCTAAAACTCCCTTTTCCCCACTACTACTGTATGGTTTTTAGCTTTCTTTCTATAAATATGCTACATTTGTTTCTTCTTTCATATAATAAGACTATGCAATCTTAAAAAGGTATGTGTTTGTTAGTTTGCATTTATTACACTGTTTTTATTAGGTACATTTTATGTCTTCAGAATTTTTTTTTTTAAAATGAAAAGTTTTTCTATTGTCAATACTAGCTTCACATTGTGTTATTTCAATTCTTACGCATATTAAATTGAATTTATTATAGTTAGTACTTATTGTTTTACTTTAGGCGGGATCGTATTACAGTTCAAGATAAGGAACAACAGGCTCAGAAGGAAAAGGAGCAAGAGATGTTGGCAAAGCGATTGGCAGAAGATCGTCGGCGAACAACCTTGAAAGTTAGTTACCAATGCCTTCTTGTGGTTTTCTCAATTGCTACAAGAAGGCATTGGAATCAATCCTTTCCTGTATGGTGTTTTCATAGTTAAAATAATTGACATTGTAATAGATATTATTTCTAAAAGCAAAAATCTACATTTGTCACTAAAATTTATGTATGATTCAATTGAAGTATGTTAGGTCATAATTTTTCCAATCTTTTTTAATTAAATAAATGCAACAATCAATGGGAATTTTATAAATAATTATCAGTCACTTTTGATACATGTGAATTTGTTAATTAGAAGGGAAGAGATACCAAGCATGCACATTTGGCAACATGTAATGAATGAAGGAAATCTACCCTTGTTAAGGTTGACTACATATGGTAATAATACTAATTTAGTAGATTATGATGATTTAGGAATCGTACAATTTTAATTTTAATATCTGTAACAAAATTTTTAATATTCAATAAATACAATATTATAGATGTATTGTCATCACTCTGTTCTATTAAAAAAAGTAAGAGTTATAAAAGTAACTGTTGTTTCAGAATTTTTCTGCCTAACTGCTCAAAAACTATTTGATTTAAAAATGATAATTTTTATATTTCTTCAGAATTTGGAAAATCTGCAGATAAGAAAAATTTAGATGCAAACTTTAGTTTGTGAATTATATATGTCAAAGTGAACCAACGTTTTTTTTTCATGCATTATCATCTCTAGGGAAAATTAAACACTATAAAAATCTAATATTTTCCAAGTACAGAGGTACATGTCTTATTAATGCACTCACGTTGCCCTTTTTTAAATTTCAATGTAATTTTGTAGTTGATAAAAACCTAAATTTTCAAAAATTCAATTTTTAGCTTGCTCGATTGATATTTTTTCTTAGAAACAATGGAAAAGTGTAGAAGAAATATTAATTTCTTTTAATAAATTATATCGTAACATAGACCAGATTATCAGGATGCAGGTTTTGCAGGGCATGGCCATATTAAATCTTCATTTTCACATACATTTTTGGGCGCAGTATTTTAAGTAGTAGTTTTTAAAAATGTGGTATGTTAATGGTATTTTTTATTATTTAAAAATTTTAAACGAGATTTTATGAACCTTATACAGAGCAGAATTAGGAGTGCAGTTGCATCAAATGACCAGACTTGTTACATGCTTGTGACCATTTTCAGAGCACACCTTTAGAAACTTTATTTACATATGTTCAAAACATGGAGGATAAGACAATGATCCAATTTGGATGTATCGGATGTACATATTTTTTTAAAAATCATTCTTGTTGAACTTAAAAAATTGTCTTAACCATTTAGTTGTCAAAATATAAGACACATATTTGATAAATTTTAAGCATACACTTTCTTAGCACGAGAAAAATTGTAACATTATATTCCAAGTATGAACAATAACAAACCTGCATGGTTGCTGTGACATCATATAGTAATTGACCTGTGATGTTACATGCAAAATAATAATAATATGCAAAATATTTTTTTTGTCAGATAGTAGTAAAATGTACCATGGTTGAAAATCTGGCAACTTAACACAACCCAAACCTTTGTTTTGAAAGTTGAGTTAGATCCAATGTCATTTGAATGCCATTGTTTACAAAGATCATGTGCTCGATGTTTTAAGGATAGTAATTCCTAGCTTATTGATTTTTAGGATCATGTCACATGTCTAGAATTGAAATGAAATAAAGGCATTTTAATTGTTATAAAAAGTAGCATAAAATATTAAAATAGCAACATCACAAATATTCATATTAAAATTTTATTTAGATGGTTGAGGAAGAAGCTAAAAAGGAATTGATGGAGCAGCAGCAAGTTCAAAGTGCATCAGATCTCGTTATTACAGATGATGAAAATGATGAAGCTGCTTATGAGGCATGGAAACTACGCGAGCTGAAACGTATAAAGCGTGATAAGGATGTGAAAGAATCGTAAGTGACAAAAGTTCTGTTAATTGGAAATTTATAAAATTTTGATTAAGTAATTACCTTACATTGTTAATTAATCTATTATATATTTAATATGTGCTAATTAGATCTCTGTAAACTTCTGAAGTCTTAAATCTGACAAAAGTTGAAATTCTTAATTTTTTGTTGTGTCAAATAGTTAAGTTGTGTGTGTTTCATTATGGTGCATCTATTTAATTTGCATAAGTAAAGTATTAAATTAATGATGCATTTTGTCTGCAATTTTTAGAGTAATTTGAGTAGACATATAGTATGAAATTATTTATTCAGTGAGAGCTTGTAATCTAATCATTTTATTTTGTTACTTTAAATCCATTTTGATAATATGTAGAAAAACTATTTTTAATGTTTTTTTTCATAATATTTTTAGCTTTGAAAGAGAAAAGCTTGAAATTGACAGAATTCATAGTATGACTGAGGAAGAAAGGAGAGCTGAGCAAAGAAATAATCCTAAACAGGTTACAAACAAAGCAGCTAAAGGAAAATATAAATTCTTACAAAAGTATTATCATAGAGGAGCATTTTTCTTGGTAAGCATCATTGCTCTTTTATTTACAGGTCTTTGTGTTCTGTTAATTGTACGCTACTCAGTACTAATTTCAGTTTCTAAGCTTTCAACTCAATACATACATAGGGTAAATTCATATTTGCAAGACCAGCCAATAATATTTAATATTTTCCCAATATTCCGCTTCTAGTCCTAACCTCATTGGCACTTGACCCAATTTATGTCATTCTGTGTTTTTCCAACCGACACTTGCTCAGATGTTTTTCACTGAATTTCACAAACATAACTTCTGGACTCCTTCCTTTATAACTCGTCACACGCTAAAATCGACGGGCACCAGGCTTTTTGCTTATGCAGTTAACTATTGATCAGCTAAAATGTATATGTCTGGGACTTTTAGAGCAAAACATCTCCTGCTTCCCTTTACAATAGTGCTTGGCCTTGCTGCTACTAATTATTACTTTTTGACCCCCCCCCCCTTTAAATTCTGAAACTCTTGGTTGAATAGGGAACCCGACCTTTTTACTACACATTTAATGACTCCAAGTTTGGCTTTTACCTTATTTCTCCTAATATGTTGATGCAGCATCTCAGCACTGTGCTTCTGAAGTTTTATATCCTTTGAAATTCAATTAAGAAACCACCTCTCCAAAAATAGATATTTCATATAAAAATAACTTATTATTATTTGATTTTTCATTTCTCTACTTCTACTGATTTGGACTCATCTTTTATTAGTGGAGAAGTTTATTCTTTTTTCTTCAATAGACTTGCTTGGAAATGCTGATTTCCTAGAACCAAGCAGCTTTTATTTTACTTCGTGTGGACTACTGTTGGTAGAATCTTATTGTAGATTCATTGTAATGGTATCTGCAGAGCTTTCTAGCTTGTTTATGTTACAAGTGTGTGAGATCCATACAAATAATGGTTTTTATTTGCAAATAACAAGCACAAAACCAAATGCAATTTATGCAATAAAGGACTTGACATAAGAAGGAAAGTATCCACCATGAAAGTTTATGTATAAGTCATTTGATTTATTTAATAATACATTTTTTTACCTTTCAACTTATACGGCTTTTGTACGGTTTTATGAATTGCTAATTAAATTGTGCAAATTTCTTTGTTGCTTATTGGAAATTTATATTTGCAATTGCTAAAAACTAAAATGTTTTTAACACGTTAAATGGCCAAATTGTTTTACTTGCCGTCTCGTTCCCACCACAAGCAGCTGTCAAGCAGGCCACTACAGGCTGTTTGCAGATAGTTGAGCCAGAGTATAAACAGACTAAAAGTTGTAAAGTACCTAAGGTGCCTGTGGAAAAATGATGAATATAACAAACACTTTTAAATTAATATACAGAAAATATTTACTAAAAATTGTGGGGGAATTGATTCAATAATTTTTCTTGCTGTGGATTCGATTCGATATATACCTTTATTTGACTTGCAACTCTTGGATCGTAACAAAGCCACTCAATCTACTACCTAAAACCAACTTTGAGAGTTGGGAAATCCCATCATTATCAAATAAAATTTACGAGAAAACCGATAAATGTTTGAACATTTGTGCTTTTGGTGGCTTTGAAAATGAAAAATTGGGATTTGATTCAAACTTCTCATACAATTTATGTCAGTGTAATGGGGAATTTTTTTTGAGAATGTTGCACAATAGTATTATAGCAAAGCAGTTAGCATCTTAATTTGTTGTGTGATAATCTTTACATTTGTCTTTTTCTTAATTGATCATGCATTTATAATTAGTAAACAAAACATTCATTTTCAGGACAATGAAGATGATGTTTATCGCAGAGATGTTTCTGCCCCAACTCTTGAGGACCACTTTGACAAAACTATTCTTCCGAAAGTTATGCAAGTATGTATTTTACTCTCACTTCTCCCTCTTCCCTCAAAAGTTGTTGCTTTAAAAATGAAATATTTCATTTAACGTACACAAAACTCATTGGGTATATACTGCTTCCATTTTTAACTAAAAAAGAGTAAAATTTTTCTAATACCAATTACTATAGAGTATAAAAAAATTTCTTTGTTGGATTGATTGCCAAGCTTCCTACTTGGCATCATTGTAACTGACTGGGATAGTCATTTTGTTATGATTGAGTTATAAAATTTTGGTTTGATATTTTGAAGGTTATTGGGAAATATAGTAGTTTAAAAAGCTTTAAAATTCCTTTTCTTAAGATTGATTGACATTTTCTTGATTGTGTACTGCAATTGAGCATATATCTGGTTCATTTAATTTTTCTAAAACATCTGGTTCTTACTCAATTTTTCAAAAAGTCATGTAGGAAATTATTGGTCAGCTTGTTAATACATACTTAGTTTTCCAAAAATAGAGTCATTCCATATTAGCAATTTTTCCTAGATTATGCAGAAAACTTTTATTACTTTCAGACCACTATGTGTTACGAGGACTTGGTACGCTTCAAACTTTTTTTTTTCATTTAAGCCTTTAAAATTATAATATACTAAGAAAAAACTAAATTTTATTAAAAAAAAAAATTCACATAGTACTCTAAATTTTCAAAATTTAAAATTTAAAAAAAAAAATTTATCAAATTTCAAATTCAATCTTTTTTTTTTTTCATTTTTCAATATTTTTTTCTGATTTTTAAAAAAAATGTTCCAAGTAGTACACTCTAACTTTTGAATCATCATATTTAAAATTAAGTAAAATAGTTTTCGAGAAAAATGAAAATTACTGTAGCTATATGTAAATAAAGCGTAAAAAACTGGTAATTTTCAACATTTAAATTTGAAAAAAAAAAGTTTTTATTTTATCAAAAAATCCTTGCCTATTTTTGTCAAATAGATATTAAGAATGGCACAAAAAAATTTCAAGTCATTTCATTCATATTTGTTGAAGGTTTAGCATTTTGAGTAAGGTGGGAATTTAAAAAATCACGAACCGAAAAAAATTCGTTCGAAATACCAAAGGAGCTATTGCAGCAATGCTAAATTCTATGTATAAAAATGTAAAGAATGTGTTCTAATGTATAAGAATGTAAAGTTTAGAATATTAATTAACAGTAATAAAAAAATTATATCTGCCTTTTAACATTTAGAAAAAATACGGAATACACAAAATACAGAAATTTTCAGCCCATTCTTTTGGTTAGTTTGAATTATTTTACATATAGTCTAAGTATAGTAGTACAGCATTTTGAAATATCGGGACTATCATTTTATGAAATGACGTAGTTCAATGAGTAGTTTTATGAAATGGCGTAGGTATTAGTTCAACTATTTTTCACTCTATTTATATAACCTAAAGGAAGAAGCAATAAGTATAGAAATTTTAAGTAGTGAATGTGGTTGCATAAATAAACGAGAAGAACACGTATCTTTGGTATAAGAAATATATTCAACTTATTTTGGACATGCAACTCCAGACAGTGACTCTGGATGAAACATTATCATCATTACAATTTATGAAAGAAAGATGAAAAAATTATTCAAGGTCTTGGTTATGATGGTACTGCATGAAATACTGAAGTCTCTAATTGATCAATTTTATTATTCGCAAATACTTTGTAATAACTAGTACAAGTAGTTGTTTGTTTACCTCATTTAAATGAATTGCCTCTTAGGAAAGTTATGTTACCCTCGATGGTCCAATTTCTTGACGTACTTCTTTTACTGTCCAATAGGAAAACGTTTAACATGTTGTTGAGATTTACCAGTTGAATGTAATAACATAGATAGTGTTTTTCCAGTAATTGATTTTAAGAAGTTGAACACTGACCAGAAATATTGGAAAATATGTCAGGCTGTACTTACAAGTAAAAGCATACAAGGTTAAGCAACAGAAACCCTGGAAACATATCACACTCAAGATGACTGGAAATCGAATTTCACATTTGTATATTGTATCATTTGATTCAACCTCGCAGTTGAAAAAAATAGCTGAGTTTGTATTGAAAATAATTTATACTCCCTTATGGTTTACAATATGTCATCCTAGAATTATTTATGCATCAAAAAACATTTTTAAGATAATAATGCAATGCATCAAGTATTTAGAAGATGACCTTAAGTCTATTGTTCAATCAGTGCTTTTATTGTAAACCCAGAACATCTCCTTTTGGGAATGTTGTTTGACTCGCGAAAACATATTCGATGCCTGACAAGCAAAAGGATACAAAAAGTTCTACAAACAAAATTACCAGCAAAATTCATTTTAAAGGAAAAAAACAACAACAACTACATAAATCTTATTGATTGCCAGTCTACAAAAGTAATGGAACGACGTGTCAAAATAGCTTAGGCAAACAGGAGCTATAGTTCATACTTGAAACAAGAACTAGCGATTGAAAGGAGTTTAAGACATCCTCGCACACACGAGCACATTTTTTCTACAACCACTATCTAGAATCGCATGTCCAAAATATGTTGAATATAGTTCTTATACTAAAGGTAAGTGTTCTTTTCGTTTATTTATGCGACCATATTTACTACTCACAATTTCTATACTTATTGCTTCATCTTTTCAATTATATAAATAAAGTAAAAAATAGTTGAACTTATACCTTGATGGTATTTTATCCTTTCACAAAAAATCTTCCATTTATCTATTATCACTGCTTGATTTTCTAGGTTTACAACATTTAAATCCTGCAAAAATGCACTTGTTAATTGAGCTTCTACTCTAAGGAAAATTGCTTTGTGGCACATGCTCTAGGAAAAGAGAGTAGATTTTCTGAAAAGTCTTTTTTTCTTTGAAATAATTGAACTTTCTGGCTTTTCAGTTGTTTTAATATTTTTCAGTTGAACTAAAATTTTTTTGATGTGAGCATAGTGTCAACTTTTTATCAACTTGAAATTTTTTATACATCAATTTTTTTTTCTCCAGTACGTCCTACTATACAGTCAGACCCTGTTAACGCGAAGTTGATGGGGCCGCCGAAATTGTTGTTAGCTAACAGAATTTCGTGTTAAACGAATAAATTAATTAAGTTTAAAGTATGAGGAACTGCTTTTACTTTTGGTTTAACAGGATTTCATGTTAAGTGATTTCTCGTAACAGGATTTTACTGTATTGAAATAATACTTTATATGCAATCCTATGCTAAGTTTCTTACTAAACTTTCTTTGGAATTACCGGTTTCTTGAATATAATTTACTTTACATTGAAAACTTTGTTACGAATTTCTGTGTATTTGTAAATATTTCGTAGTATTAATTATGTAAAAAGAAAAATTTATGTACATTTTGCATAAGGCAGTGCAAGAGTTTGTTTTTACTTCTCTTTCCTGCAATGCGTCTCTTAATGCTGGAAAACAAGTTTTTAACATTATGGTTAATGGCAATCGCGGTCCCTTGGCGAGAAATCACCAAATATCGCCAAACTTGGCGACATTTTCGATCCCCTTGTACCTGTACAGGGCTTTTGACTGCGATCTGGAAAATTCTCAAAATTTTTATCTCTAGAAGATTCGCAAAGGATTAGCTTTCCTATATAAGGCCAAGAGAGCAGGTGATCTAGTTAGTTAGTTGTTTCTCAGCGAGCATTCAGAGTAGTTTTGATAGTGAACTGTATTGCATTGTCTTTTGCGTTGATTTTAGCAATTGTATATCTAGTTTTTAACTGCTGTTTGTGCTCCATTGTTGTGTAAAGACCTGTATTGAGTCTATTAGAACAAAAAGTTCTCTTTTTAAAAAGAATCTGCAAAGAGTTACATCGAAATAAATTTTTTCAAGTTTTAATCTGCTTTGGCTTCAAGTCTTTCGAATCCATCCACGCAACCACCTTATATAGCAACTTTCCTATTTTCTGAGAGGCATAAGAATTATTTAAATTTAGATGGTGTTTTTTTGTATTGGGTATGAAAGTAAGTTTTAAAGTATTTATAAGAGAGAGTGTTACTAGTATTAAATAACATCAGACCGTAACTTAACCACCTTCATGTTAGAGTGTCTTCATTAGGCTTTAGTTTTCATTACATATCATTTTGTCAAAGTGTGAATAAGTTTTTTTAAATTCAAATTTGTCAATTTTTGTACCAATGAAACACTGCAGGAATCTTTACTTTTCTGTTTTCACCTGAAGAAAAAAGCAATTGCAGTGTGAGACTTATGGGAACCATGCTCCATCAATTTCAACTTGTGAGTACTGGTTTAGCCAGTTTAAAAGAGTTTATTTTGACTCGAAGGATGCCAAGAAACCCCAAAAACGTCAGAATTGGAGACATTCGTCTCCAATTGGGAAGATTCGTCTCCAATTGGGAAGATTCGTCTCAAATGCTAGAATAACTTGTAGAATCTTTGGGAGTGACTCAATAAGCAATTTTATTGTGCCTCAAAGCCATGGGAATGGTTCAAAAGCAAGAAAATGAAGTACTGTACAAACTTGCAAACAGCTGCTCCAAAGGCAAAAACGGAATTTTTTTTTTTGCATCAAATCAGAACTGTTAATGAGAAGTAAATTCATTATGACAGTTCAAAGCGTAATAAATCATGGTATCAAATAGATCAATGGATATTCATGGATCAGGGTTCCCATGGTCATTGAAAGTGCTTAATATTTTTGAACTTATTTTCAAGGCCTTGAAAGTGCTTGAAAATGCTTACAGGTCCTTAAAAGAACTTAATTTTTGAGGATGTTGTGTGCCCAACTGCAAAATTTATAAAAATACATCTCAGACTTGTTATCCCCACATGACCGCCACTTATCTGCGCTTTATCGGAATTCTCTGACTTATTTGTGTTACGCATGCACCAACTTGTAACTTTTTTGGTAGAATATACTTTATTTAAAATTTATATATAGACATGATGCCCGAATTTTTTTTTTTAAAGATCCTTAAAAACATTATTTAGGTCATTAAAAGTCATTGATTTTCATTCTGTGATTTGAGTGGGAACCCTCTGGATCAAAGTTCATGCTCAGTATTTGGTTGGATCATCTGGCGGTAGTATATTATGACCTGCTAAAATTGATTAAAACCATCACGGGGGATTGCTACGGACTATAAAAAGATAAACGGCTGGAATATGAGCAGAGGAATAACAGCCAGAATATGCGAAGGATAAATGGCTGTAATATGATTAAAAGATCTACTTGGAAACACTCAAATGGGATATTCTTTTCCTCCCACCACATTCTCCAGGCATTGCTTTTTTTGACTACTACATGTTTCAATCATTATCTTAAGGTCTATCTAAGCAGCACATCCATTCTTATGAGGAATGCCAAAAATGGGTTGAATCTTGTTTTGTGTCTAAAAACCAGTCGTTCTTTCAATGCAGAATTTGTATGCTGCCAGAGAGATGGGAGAAACTAGTGGCTGGTAATGGACAATGAGTAATCTACCTTTTATCCTTTTTGCACAATAAAACTCTTAATTTTTATATAAAACTAGCTGAATACCCGTGCTTCGCTGCGAAATCTTACCATGTGCATTTTAACAATCAAGAGGCATTCATGCTTTCCACATTTTGGGTGTTCGATCCTGTTTCGACCTCTGAAAATTGAATTTTTGTTTCAAATGTTATAATTCTGTCTATATTGGAAGTAAGGTATAGGGATATTCTTAACATATAAGCTGTTTTGATCCCATTTCGACCCTTTAAAATTAATCAAGATCGAAAAAGCTTATTTTTTCTATGCTTCGCTTTGCTGCCAAATTACAGAAATTTGAATATATTGGAAGTAGAACTCGTTTGGAACGTTCAGATCCCATTCGACTCTTTAAAATTAGTTAAATGATTTTGGAATAGCTTAGTTTATTGGCAGATGTATCAAATTGCAGAAATGGGACATTGCGCTATTCCTTGTATCGTAAGTTTCGATCTATTTTCAAACCTTTAAAATGAGTTCACCAAGATTGGAATTGTTTAATTTATCTATGCTCGCCCTTCGTATTTGTTATGACAAAATTTAAACTGGGACATTGGGATATTACTCGTTTGGATTGTTTTGACCCTTTTTCGACCCTTTAATATTAGTTAATTTTTATCGCAATAGCTTAATTTTTCTATTCTTGTCCTTATTGACTTTTGTTCATAATATCAGAGTTGTGGCTATGTTGCAAGTGGGATATTTGGATATTCCACGTTTGGAATGTTTGACCCCACTTTAACCCCTTAAAACTGTTTAATCGACATTGGAAGTAGAACATTGGGATATTCTGTTTTGGAATGTTTTGACCCATTTTCGACCCTTTAAAATTAGTGTATCCATATTGGAATAGCTTACTTTTTTTATGCTTGCTTTTGTTGAAATTTTTACCGAATATTCGAGCTGTGGCTATATTGCAACTGGGACATTCAAATATTCCACTTTTGGAATGTTTGATCCCTTTTCTACCCCTTAAAACTGGTTAATCGACATCAGAATAATTTACTTTTTCTATGCTTGCCCTTGTTGACTTTTGTACAAAATTTTCAGAGCTATGCCTACACTGAAAGAAGAACATTGGAATATTCCTTTTTGGAACGTTTCAACCCATTTTCGACCCTTTAAAATTAGTGAATCGATATTGGAATAGCTTAATTTTTCTATGCTTGCTCTTGTTGATATGTTTACTGAATATCAGAGCTGCGACTACAACATAAGTGGGACATTCGAATATCCATAATTTGGAATGTATGACCCCATAAAGTTGGTCAATCGATATTGGAGTAGCTTAATTTTTCTATGCTTGCTCTTGTTGATATGTTTATTGAATATCAGAGCTGCGACTACATTATAAGTGTGATATTCTAATATCCCTAATATGGGCCGCTTGACCGCTTTTTGACCCCTTAAAGTTGATTAATCGAGATCGGAATAGCTTACTTTTTCTATGTTTGTCTTATTTTATATTAGTATCAATTTTCAGAGTTTTGACTACATTGGAAGTGGGACTTTCGAATTTTCCTAATTTGGAACGTTTGACCCCTCTTCCACCTCAAATTTTTATGCCAGAAACCTTCGCGGGTGCACTAAAAAATTTCCCAAAGTTTAATGGCGATCGGATGGATGGTGTAGTAATGCATAAAGGACAAACACACCGACATACATTCATTTATATATTATATAGATAATTTTAATTATATAGATATTTTTTTATATAGATAATTTAAAACTTACTTGTACACCCAATATTTCAAAATTTTTTTTTTCAAAACTTGGAGCTAAGAAAGCAGTTTAAACAAAGTGACAAGATAGAGTTAACCAGATTTTCAGTGTATAAAGTTACATTACATTAATATCATTAACTTCTTAATTAAATATGGTCTTTGCTGAAATAGGGTTTCTCAAATTGTTGGTCAGGATCTAAACTAACTAAAACTAACTTTGTCACAAAAAGTAATTTAAAGTGTGTGATTCTCAAATTAAACTTTAAAAGATAAAAGCTAAATATAGAATAGGAAATGTTAATAACCATCATGCAAAGCAGTTGCCTAGGCAATTGCCATTTCGCAGAAGATAGCAGCTTTAATATTTATACTTTTTCATTTTTAAATTATTGGATCTCCACAGTACAACATTTCATTTTTTTCTTCTTTTTTAGCTAAGAAGCATTTTTTGGCATTTTTTAAAAAATTATTTTTGTAATTTGCATTGCGTTTGTATAGTTAATAAGTATTATGCGTATATAGAAAATAATTGAAAAGCTTCAAAATTCAATGGGAGGGTTTAGTTATGGTACGTTCTTGAAGTACAGCTTTCTAAGAAAGTGTGCTCTGTTCTAATAAAGTTAAGGAACCCCTAGACTAATGCTTTCATTACCAATTGTTTCTTATTCTTTCATTGTTTACTTTAAGGTTAAAAACTTTGGTCGCTCTGGACGAACTAAGTATACTCATCTGGTTGATCAGGATACAACTATCTTTGACTCTCCATGGATGGCTGAAACGGCTCAAAATGTGAAGTTCCATCACAATCAGTCAGGTGGAATGAAGCAAGTGTTTGACCGTCCCTCTGCAAAAAAGAGGAAGAAGTGATTCCTAAATATTAAAAAACTCTTGTAAATAACAATTTTTTTTTGTAAATATTGTCTTATTAAAGATGATAATTGTTCATCGACACCAGTGTAACATTTCTTTTCAATTGCATAAATGTTTTATTATTATCCATAAAATTTGTCTTACTTTCAGCTTATGTTATTTTTAAAAGTCCTTGATCTTTTTTCCAAGATTACATCTAGAGCTATAATAAAATATTTTGAAACTGTCTGTTTTGATCTTTAAAAGTATTAAAGATAGGTTTGATTTGTATGGGAACTTGAAGGACTTTACAACCATGACGGATTTAACATGCCTTAGTCCCCATTAGCAAACACGGCGGTCTTTAGTCGGTTCTAGGCCCTGAGGAATATCTCAGCATCAGGATTGTGAGCACTACCCAGCATTAAACTCAACACCTCTCGGTTGTGAGAACAACGCCTCTCCCGACTGGGCTACGCAGCCCATGGTGCTTACTTAGTTAACAGTTTCATTTTTTTTATTGTTATTCTTGGATAAAAGAAAAGCTATTTATTGTGCAATTTTACATTAACTTTTAAGGTCTTTCTCAAAACTGTTATGTTTAGGATTTAATGATTTATGTTAATTTTAATTACAACAAAATATAGTATCGCTTAATTCTTTTTGTACAATACTCAATGAGGATGAGAAGGATCAATCGAATGGGAATGGTCCAGAAAGAACAAAATATGCTTCCTTACGAGATTAAGTTAAGTGTTGTTCCTAGTCACTACAAAAGTTATTGAGTGGTTTCTGAAATAATTTCTGTGCCTCGAAATCAAAAAAATTAGTTTGTCTGATAGGGTTTAAGTTGGCTCCTTTTTAGTGAAATGGATGCAGTAGAATGTACACTTTATAATGATGGAGGCAGGACATGCTGGCTTTGCTTCAGAAGTGAGTTTTTTATATTTATTTTTTAAACAGGTAGCAAGCTAATACAAATCTGTGAAATGGTGTAAAAAAAGTTGTCTAAGCAGTGTTTAAGCAAACAGGGTAATTTCCTGATGGGCAAAATCGTGATTTTTTTTTCAACATTTAATCTGGTAGAAAAATATTGTAATATAATACGTTCTTAGTTTATTTCAATTTGGAGTTCAGTTGGTAACAATCCACAAATGATATGCATAACTCATGCAACTCAAAAGTTAAAGAAAATTGTACATAACATAATAAAACCCTTTTTGTAGCCTTTTAAAGCAAGGGGATTAAAAACTTTCATAATTTTAGTGAAGTCTTTTGAAATGATAATCATTTCAATATTTGTGTCTTGTTCTATAAAATATTAACTTGAGGGCTTTGCCCCCTGCTCGCTATCACACGCCAACCTCATACTACTCTTTTAAACTTTTAAAATCCTGATAAAATTGCACCTAAATATTAGGCTGTGTAAAATCCTGAAAAGAATTCAAAATAAGCGATTAGTATCCCTAAATACGAAATTACTAAGTGGTGTTAATTAATAATGCAGGTCCACAGTTTTGTCATTAAGCGAATACTACAGTACCACTTGGCGAAATTTTTTGTATAACAAAAATGGTCGATGATAAAATATGTAAGTACCATTACATGATTTCAAATCGTTCAATTCTTACTCAATAAGACGGGAATAGGGTATTCTTTCATTAGACGGGTACCTGATAAAGATCATCAAATTGCAAATTGCAGTGATATCTCATTCAAACTAATAACTTTCAAATCCTTTATAATTCCTTTAACAAACAGTAAATATTTAGGCTTGACAATACATTTACGCGTCATTTAAACATTTAGGCTTGGCGACAAGTGCGCCAACTGATACCCGTCTAATGTAAGAGTGCCTGGAATAGCCAGTATGAATAGTGACTAAGTTTCTGGCCTATCCAAAGTTTCTAAAGGTGCAGCTGTATTTAATGAACATTTTCAAATGACAATCTCCTAGCAAGGACAACAATTTAATTAGTGAGCAGTTACTAGTATAAAAAAAATAAATAGGGTTATGTTTGTTTGTTTCGAATTTCTATCTATTTCTGCCACTTATAAAGTGCTTTACACAGCCATATAGGTCTCGTATGTTTGTTTGGAACTACCGACTGTCTATTTTTGCCACATTTAAGTGCTTAACACAGCCAAATACGTCTCGTAATTTTGAGCATCTAGAGGAAAACGACATCGAAATCTTCCAGAGTAAACCCCTCTTTCCAACCCCATCACACCAATGAGAGGACATTGAGGCCAAGACAGATGTAATGTACACCAGCCCCCATTAGTAAAACACCGATATTTGGCGGAGTGAGGACCGAACCCACAAACCTCCTGTCATGAGTCATTTGTTTGTTTTGTTTTTTGGAACTACCGACTGTCTATTTCTGCCACTTATAAAGTGCTTAACACAGCCAAATACGTCTCGTAATTTTGAGCATCTAGAAGAATACGAGATTGAAATCTTCTAGTGTAAACCCCTCTCTTCGACCCCACCACACCAACGAGAGGACATTGAGGCTACGACAGATTTAATATGCAACAGCCCTTATTAGGTATACACCGATATTTGGCGGACGGAGGCCCGAACCCACAACCCTCCGGTTACGAGCACGAAAAAGAAAAGAAAAGAAAAAAAAAAAGGAAAAAAAAGGGGAAATGGGAATTTTGGCGATATGATTATCGATAATTCTTATATTATCTTTTCTTGTAAGTGAAACTGAGCAGAGATAAATATTTTATGGGAATTTCGGTGGTGGGGATGTTTAGAACATTTTAAGAGGCATTATCACAGCGATTTTGAGCAAAATCGTTAGAGCCGTTTTTTAATCAATACCAGTGGTAAATGTGGGAAAAGAAAAGTGAGGGGATGCTCAAAAGTTGGTGACAAATGTACCCCCCCACTCCCAAACATAAATATTATAATTTCGTATCTTATAATAAAAATATTCACTAGTAAAAAAAATAGTTTATACTTCTTAATACTTAGAATACAAAGATACAAAATTTATTGTTATTTTAATGAATATTCTGTGACTTAGTTTTTTTACTTTGTTGGTAAGAGATAAAATAAAGTAATAATTCAACATTATATACATAACTGATAATTTAAATAGTGCTTCTAAATATCCATACTTTTATGAAATTAAATTAATAGAAAACTCTACAAGTGTAACAGCATTTGTTAATAAAAATACTCATATCTTAATACAAAGAAGTATAATACATTTTTATAACAGTTTGATATATATATACAACATAAATAGTTTTTTTTTACATTTGAAAACTTCATGATGAATGAAGCACAATCACCGCACTGATGATTCCCCGAATGAAGCACTTGGGGTGAATGTTGCACAAATTGTCTGTATATATTGTAAATAGTGACGTATTATTTCAAAATTCTATTGTAATTTATTTTTATCCTATTTTATTTAGTAATTAATAGCGATTATACAAGTTAGAGAAAGGTGGCAACACCTAAAGTAATCGAGAAGTTTCGAGATATTTCGTTTCCGATAAATTGGCTGGAAATTTCGAGAATGTCTCACGCGCTTGTATATAAAGGACTGGAGAACGGGAAAGTTTTCAGATTGACTTCGGAGTTCGTTGAAAGCTGATCGCTTTATTTACCTATTGGAGTGAGCTTGTATAATCGCTGAATTCGAAGTTATTTTTGTTGAAGCTTGTGTTGAAGCTTGAGAATAATTAAACTGTTGCCTGTGAATAAATTTTGTGAGTTTTCGGAAGAGAGAATAAATATTTTTAAACCGTGAAAACTGTGCCATCATTGCCTCAGTGGGAAAATTCATAACAGTGGTGTCAGAAGTGGGGTCTCGTAATTTTGAATGCCGACAACTAGAGGAATGATGGAAGACCAAATGAAGCAGTTGATGGAAATGATTGCTGGAATGAAAGCCTGCCAAGAAACCACCGCAGCCGAACTTTCCGCTACGATTGCCGCCGGTCAAGCCCGCCAAGAAACGACGAATGCCGAACTCGCCGCCGCCATTGCCGCCAGTCAAGAAGCAACATCATCAGACATTAAAGCTTTACAAGAAGCGACATCATTAGATATTAAAGCTTTAGCATCCAAGCAAGAATCATCTTCTGCGTCCGTTGATAGATTTATAGAGCGCACAGAGAGTGTTCTTCAATCAATGAAGGCGGATATTTTGGATGTCAGAGAAGATCTTAAGACAGTGAGAAATGAAGTTGAAGAAAAAGTTTCCACCGTGCAAGAAAAAGTTTCCACCGTGCAAGAAAAAGTTTCCACCGTGCAAGAAAAAGTTTCCACCATGCAAGAAAAAGTTTCCACCTTAAAGGAAGAGCAAGACAAATTCATTGACGTTGTAGAAGAAAGGTTGCGAAAAATGGAAACGCGTGAAGCTGTGGCCATAGCGTCACCTAATTGGGATAACGCTTCCATCCCCTTTATGGCGCCGCGCTCTAACATCAAAGTGGCCACTTTTGATGGGAGGTCGTCTTGGCGCGTTTATCAAACGCAGTTTGAAATGATTGCTTCTGCGAATGGTTGGGACGATACTTCGAAAGCATTCCATCTCGCGGCATCTCTTCGAGGTGAAGCTGCTGACATTTTACAAACACTACCTGAAGAGAAGTGGGGAGAATTCGTGGCGCTGGCAAGTGCGTTGGAGTTAAGGTTTGGGGAGCAACATCTAAAGGATTATAACAGACTGCAACTGAAAGTGAGACAGCAGAAGGCCAATGAAACTCTTCAAGAATTGGCATCGGATATAGAAAGACTGTCGCTCCTCGCTTTCCCAGACTGTCCCCCGGATGTACGAGACGATCTTTCTCTGCAGTATTTCATCGACGCTATTCAAGATCCCGATGTGCAGCAGGTGGTAAGGTTATCCCAAAACAAAAACCTGAAGTCGGCCCTCGTGTACGCCATGAGAGTAGAAGCCGCGCAGCTAGCTTCTGGAAAAGACCGACGATATGTGCGTGGTGCATTAGCCGAGGATTCTTCTGACTTTGTCACCAGTAAGCTTCGAGAACTGGAGAGCAAAATTGATAGAATGATGAGAAGCTATCCCGGAGCCAGGGATCGAAGGACCAGAGTCATTTGCTGGCACTGCAAACGGGAAGGGCATCTACGACGTAACTGCCTTGATTTGAAAAAGAAAAGGGATAACACTACCATGGAATCTCAACAACTGAATCTAAGAAGATGCCATCTCGCAGGGCAGGAGCTGCAATGTAGAACAGGTGAAGCCCCGACCAGTCGTTTCCACGTTTCATCCCGACAAGGAGGAAACCAGGGTTTATTCGTGAAGGGGGAGATCAACGGAACTCCATGTCGTCTAATCGTCGATTCGGGAGCGAACGTAACGATCGTAAGGACGGACGTGGCTCGTCGCCTGAACAGCCGACTCCTCTACACAGCGCCCTCTGTTTCTCTACAAACTGTGTCTGGTAGTAATATCTCTGTTCATGGGAAATTGCAAGTGGACATTGCCCTTGGATTTAACACCTACAAGCACACCGTTTATGTTGCCGAAATTGTAGATCCGTGCATTCTCGGACTAGACTTTTTGAAGAAAAATGGAATTACGCTGAATTTTGAGAAAAGCCAGCTGCAAACATGGAGAGGCGAAGTTCCTTTGCACGATCTAGACATGAAAGAGCTGTGCGTATATCGGATTGTAGCTCATGAAGACAATGTCATAGAGAATGCTGAAGAGTCCACATCTATGGAAAGTACCTCTCCAGCCTCGGAGAGAGAACCGAAGAAAGCGACGTTGATGAAACCCTCCCAGGAAGTGGTTCATGTGGAAATGGACAAAGTTAGTGACGAGTTAATCGACATCCGTACTCCTGTTACAAGCATCGAACGGAGGTCCCGGGATCTATCAGCTGCACCCGCGGATGATTCGGACGCAATCTCAAAATCATATAACCAGCAAGATGGGGATCAGAAACTTTCACCGCTTCTGTTGGCATACGGGAGTGCAACTCACGAGACCACCGGATTTTCTCCATCTCTAACGATGTGTGGAAGAGACCTTAGGCTCCCCAGAAACCTCCTCTTTGGACAACCACAGGACACTCCTTCCTCGCCTGTCCAGTATCTAGATGATCTGCAGGCACGTTTGGAAGCCGTACATCGGTTCGCCAGAGAGAGAAACAACATCATGACGGAGCGCATGAAGATCCGGTACTATGCCAAGGCCATGGACCGTTCATTCCAGGAAGGTGACAAACGTCGGAAAGGACTCTCTCCTAAGCTCCAGATGAACTGGGAAGGGCCGTATGGGATCCTTAAGAAGATCAACGACGTCGTGGTGAGAATTCAACGGACACCTTCCTGTAAACCTACAGTTGTACACTACAATAGGCTAGCCCCATATTATGGTAGAAGTCATTGAATGGCTTAAGGACTTCACTGCCCGGGACGTGCAGTCTTTAAGAAGGGGGAAATGTTGCACAAATTGTCTGTATATATTGTAAATAGTGACGTATTATTTCAAAATTCTATTGTAATTTATTTTTATCCTATTTTATTTAGTAATTAATAGCGATTATACAAGTTAGAGAAAGGTGGCAACACCTAAAGTAATCGAGAAGTTTCGAGATATTTCGTTTCCGATAAATTGGCTGGAAATTTCGAGAATGTCTCACGCGCTTGTATATAAAGGACTGGAGAACGGGAAAGTTTTCAGATTGACTTCGGAGTTCGTTGAAAGCTGATCGCTTTATTTACCTATTGGAGTGAGCTTGTATAATCGCTGAATTCGAAGTTATTTTTGTTGAAGCTTGTGTTGAAGCTTGAGAATAATTAAACTGTTGCCTGTGAATAAATTTTGTGAGTTTTCGGAAGAGAGAATAAATATTTTTAAACCGTGAAAACTGTGCCATCATTGCCTCAGTGGGAAAATTCATAACAGTGGTGTCAGAAGTGGGGTCTCGTAATTTTGAATGCCGACAACTAGAGGAATGATGGAAGACCAAATGAAGCAGTTGATGGAAATGATTGCTGGAATGAAAGCCTGCCAAGAAACCACCGCAGCCGAACTTTCCGCTACGATTGCCGCCGGTCAAGCCCGCCAAGAAACGACGAATGCCGAACTCGCCGCCGCCATTGCCGCCAGTCAAGAAGCAACATCATCAGACATTAAAGCTTTACAAGAAGCGACATCATTAGATATTAAAGCTTTAGCATCCAAGCAAGAATCATCTTCTGCGTCCGTTGATAGATTTATAGAGCGCACAGAGAGTGTTCTTCAATCAATGAAGGCGGATATTTTGGATGTCAGAGAAGATCTTAAGACAGTGAGAAATGAAGTTGAAGAAAAAGTTTCCACCGTGCAAGAAAAAGTTTCCACCGTGCAAGAAAAAGTTTCCACCGTGCAAGAAAAAGTTTCCACCATGCAAGAAAAAGTTTCCACCTTAAAGGAAGAGCAAGACAAATTCATTGACGTTGTAGAAGAAAGGTTGCGAAAAATGGAAACGCGTGAAGCTGTGGCCATAGCGTCACCTAATTGGGATAACGCTTCCATCCCCTTTATGGCGCCGCGCTCTAACATCAAAGTGGCCACTTTTGATGGGAGGTCGTCTTGGCGCGTTTATCAAACGCAGTTTGAAATGATTGCTTCTGCGAATGGTTGGGACGATACTTCGAAAGCATTCCATCTCGCGGCATCTCTTCGAGGTGAAGCTGCTGACATTTTACAAACACTACCTGAAGAGAAGTGGGGAGAATTCGTGGCGCTGGCAAGTGCGTTGGAGTTAAGGTTTGGGGAGCAACATCTAAAGGATTATAACAGACTGCAACTGAAAGTGAGACAGCAGAAGGCCAATGAAACTCTTCAAGAATTGGCATCGGATATAGAAAGACTGTCGCTCCTCGCTTTCCCAGACTGTCCCCCGGATGTACGAGACGATCTTTCTCTGCAGTATTTCATCGACGCTATTCAAGATCCCGATGTGCAGCAGGTGGTAAGGTTATCCCAAAACAAAAACCTGAAGTCGGCCCTCGTGTACGCCATGAGAGTAGAAGCCGCGCAGCTAGCTTCTGGAAAAGACCGACGATATGTGCGTGGTGCATTAGCCGAGGATTCTTCTGACTTTGTCACCAGTAAGCTTCGAGAACTGGAGAGCAAAATTGATAGAATGATGAGAAGCTATCCCGGAGCCAGGGATCGAAGGACCAGAGTCATTTGCTGGCACTGCAAACGGGAAGGGCATCTACGACGTAACTGCCTTGATTTGAAAAAGAAAAGGGATAACACTACCATGGAATCTCAACAACTGAATCTAAGAAGATGCCATCTCGCAGGGCAGGAGCTGCAATGTAGAACAGGTGAAGCCCCGACCAGTCGTTTCCACGTTTCATCCCGACAAGGAGGAAACCAGGGTTTATTCGTGAAGGGGGAGATCAACGGAACTCCATGTCGTCTAATCGTCGATTCGGGAGCGAACGTAACGATCGTAAGGACGGACGTGGCTCGTCGCCTGAACAGCCGACTCCTCTACACAGCGCCCTCTGTTTCTCTACAAACTGTGTCTGGTAGTAATATCTCTGTTCATGGGAAATTGCAAGTGGACATTGCCCTTGGATTTAACACCTACAAGCACACCGTTTATGTTGCCGAAATTGTAGATCCGTGCATTCTCGGACTAGACTTTTTGAAGAAAAATGGAATTACGCTGAATTTTGAGAAAAGCCAGCTGCAAACATGGAGAGGCGAAGTTCCTTTGCACGATCTAGACATGAAAGAGCTGTGCGTATATCGGATTGTAGCTCATGAAGACAATGTCATAGAGAATGCTGAAGAGTCCACATCTATGGAAAGTACCTCTCCAGCCTCGGAGAGAGAACCGAAGAAAGCGACGTTGATGAAACCCTCCCAGGAAGTGGTTCATGTGGAAATGGACAAAGTTAGTGACGAGTTAATCGACATCCGTACTCCTGTTACAAGCATCGAACGGAGGTCCCGGGATCTATCAGCTGCACCCGCGGATGATTCGGACGCAATCTCAAAATCATATAACCAGCAAGATGGGGATCAGAAACTTTCACCGCTTCTGTTGGCATACGGGAGTGCAACTCACGAGACCACCGGATTTTCTCCATCTCTAACGATGTGTGGAAGAGACCTTAGGCTCCCCAGAAACCTCCTCTTTGGACAACCACAGGACACTCCTTCCTCGCCTGTCCAGTATCTAGATGATCTGCAGGCACGTTTGGAAGCCGTACATCGGTTCGCCAGAGAGAGAAACAACATCATGACGGAGCGCATGAAGATCCGGTACTATGCCAAGGCCATGGACCGTTCATTCCAGGAAGGTGACAAACGTCGGAAAGGACTCTCTCCTAAGCTCCAGATGAACTGGGAAGGGCCGTATGGGATCCTTAAGAAGATCAACGACGTCGTGGTGAGAATTCAACGGACACCTTCCTGTAAACCTACAGTTGTACACTACAATAGGCTAGCCCCATATTATGGTAGAAGTCATTGAATGGCTTAAGGACTTCACTGCCCGGGACGTGCAGTCTTTAAGAAGGGGGAAATGTTGCACAAATTGTCTGTATATATTGTAAATAGTGACGTATTATTTCAAAATTCTATTGTAATTTATTTTTATCCTATTTTATTTAGTAATTAATAGCGATTATACAAGTTAGAGAAAGGTGGCAACACCTAAAGTAATCGAGAAGTTTCGAGATATTTCGTTTCCGATAAATTGGCTGGAAATTTCGAGAATGTCTCACGCGCTTGTATATAAAGGACTGGAGAACGGGAAAGTTTTCAGATTGACTTCGGAGTTCGTTGAAAGCTGATCGCTTTATTTACCTATTGGAGTGAGCTTGTATAATCGCTGAATTCGAAGTTATTTTTGTTGAAGCTTGTGTTGAAGCTTGAGAATAATTAAACTGTTGCCTGTGAATAAATTTTGTGAGTTTTCGGAAGAGAGAATAAATATTTTTAAACCGTGAAAACTGTGCCATCATTGCCTCAGTGGGAAAATTCATAACAGTGGTGTCAGAAGTGGGGTCTCGTAATTTTGAATGCCGACAACTAGAGGAATGATGGAAGACCAAATGAAGCAGTTGATGGAAATGATTGCTGGAATGAAAGCCTGCCAAGAAACCACCGCAGCCGAACTTTCCGCTACGATTGCCGCCGGTCAAGCCCGCCAAGAAACGACGAATGCCGAACTCGCCGCCGCCATTGCCGCCAGTCAAGAAGCAACATCATCAGACATTAAAGCTTTACAAGAAGCGACATCATTAGATATTAAAGCTTTAGCATCCAAGCAAGAATCATCTTCTGCGTCCGTTGATAGATTTATAGAGCGCACAGAGAGTGTTCTTCAATCAATGAAGGCGGATATTTTGGATGTCAGAGAAGATCTTAAGACAGTGAGAAATGAAGTTGAAGAAAAAGTTTCCACCGTGCAAGAAAAAGTTTCCACCGTGCAAGAAAAAGTTTCCACCGTGCAAGAAAAAGTTTCCACCATGCAAGAAAAAGTTTCCACCTTAAAGGAAGAGCAAGACAAATTCATTGACGTTGTAGAAGAAAGGTTGCGAAAAATGGAAACGCGTGAAGCTGTGGCCATAGCGTCACCTAATTGGGATAACGCTTCCATCCCCTTTATGGCGCCGCGCTCTAACATCAAAGTGGCCACTTTTGATGGGAGGTCGTCTTGGCGCGTTTATCAAACGCAGTTTGAAATGATTGCTTCTGCGAATGGTTGGGACGATACTTCGAAAGCATTCCATCTCGCGGCATCTCTTCGAGGTGAAGCTGCTGACATTTTACAAACACTACCTGAAGAGAAGTGGGGAGAATTCGTGGCGCTGGCAAGTGCGTTGGAGTTAAGGTTTGGGGAGCAACATCTAAAGGATTATAACAGACTGCAACTGAAAGTGAGACAGCAGAAGGCCAATGAAACTCTTCAAGAATTGGCATCGGATATAGAAAGACTGTCGCTCCTCGCTTTCCCAGACTGTCCCCCGGATGTACGAGACGATCTTTCTCTGCAGTATTTCATCGACGCTATTCAAGATCCCGATGTGCAGCAGGTGGTAAGGTTATCCCAAAACAAAAACCTGAAGTCGGCCCTCGTGTACGCCATGAGAGTAGAAGCCGCGCAGCTAGCTTCTGGAAAAGACCGACGATATGTGCGTGGTGCATTAGCCGAGGATTCTTCTGACTTTGTCACCAGTAAGCTTCGAGAACTGGAGAGCAAAATTGATAGAATGATGAGAAGCTATCCCGGAGCCAGGGATCGAAGGACCAGAGTCATTTGCTGGCACTGCAAACGGGAAGGGCATCTACGACGTAACTGCCTTGATTTGAAAAAGAAAAGGGATAACACTACCATGGAATCTCAACAACTGAATCTAAGAAGATGCCATCTCGCAGGGCAGGAGCTGCAATGTAGAACAGGTGAAGCCCCGACCAGTCGTTTCCACGTTTCATCCCGACAAGGAGGAAACCAGGGTTTATTCGTGAAGGGGGAGATCAACGGAACTCCATGTCGTCTAATCGTCGATTCGGGAGCGAACGTAACGATCGTAAGGACGGACGTGGCTCGTCGCCTGAACAGCCGACTCCTCTACACAGCGCCCTCTGTTTCTCTACAAACTGTGTCTGGTAGTAATATCTCTGTTCATGGGAAATTGCAAGTGGACATTGCCCTTGGATTTAACACCTACAAGCACACCGTTTATGTTGCCGAAATTGTAGATCCGTGCATTCTCGGACTAGACTTTTTGAAGAAAAATGGAATTACGCTGAATTTTGAGAAAAGCCAGCTGCAAACATGGAGAGGCGAAGTTCCTTTGCACGATCTAGACATGAAAGAGCTGTGCGTATATCGGATTGTAGCTCATGAAGACAATGTCATAGAGAATGCTGAAGAGTCCACATCTATGGAAAGTACCTCTCCAGCCTCGGAGAGAGAACCGAAGAAAGCGACGTTGATGAAACCCTCCCAGGAAGTGGTTCATGTGGAAATGGACAAAGTTAGTGACGAGTTAATCGACATCCGTACTCCTGTTACAAGCATCGAACGGAGGTCCCGGGATCTATCAGCTGCACCCGCGGATGATTCGGACGCAATCTCAAAATCATATAACCAGCAAGATGGGGATCAGAAACTTTCACCGCTTCTGTTGGCATACGGGAGTGCAACTCACGAGACCACCGGATTTTCTCCATCTCTAACGATGTGTGGAAGAGACCTTAGGCTCCCCAGAAACCTCCTCTTTGGACAACCACAGGACACTCCTTCCTCGCCTGTCCAGTATCTAGATGATCTGCAGGCACGTTTGGAAGCCGTACATCGGTTCGCCAGAGAGAGAAACAACATCATGACGGAGCGCATGAAGATCCGGTACTATGCCAAGGCCATGGACCGTTCATTCCAGGAAGGTGACAAACGTCGGAAAGGACTCTCTCCTAAGCTCCAGATGAACTGGGAAGGGCCGTATGGGATCCTTAAGAAGATCAACGACGTCGTGGTGAGAATTCAACGGACACCTTCCTGTAAACCTACAGTTGTACACTACAATAGGCTAGCCCCATATTATGGTAGAAGTCATTGAATGGCTTAAGGACTTCACTGCCCGGGACGTGCAGTCTTTAAGAAGGGGGAAATGTTGCACAAATTGTCTGTATATATTGTAAATAGTGACGTATTATTTCAAAATTCTATTGTAATTTATTTTTATCCTATTTTATTTAGTAATTAATAGCGATTATACAAGTTAGAGAAAGGTGGCAACACCTAAAGTAATCGAGAAGTTTCGAGATATTTCGTTTCCGATAAATTGGCTGGAAATTTCGAGAATGTCTCACGCGCTTGTATATAAAGGACTGGAGAACGGGAAAGTTTTCAGATTGACTTCGGAGTTCGTTGAAAGCTGATCGCTTTATTTACCTATTGGAGTGAGCTTGTATAATCGCTGAATTCGAAGTTATTTTTGTTGAAGCTTGTGTTGAAGCTTGAGAATAATTAAACTGTTGCCTGTGAATAAATTTTGTGAGTTTTCGGAAGAGAGAATAAATATTTTTAAACCGTGAAAACTGTGCCATCATTGCCTCAGTGGGAAAATTCATAACAATATACAACATAAATAGTTTTTTTTTACATTTGAAAACTTTAAATAATTTTTTCTCTGTGTCACTTCATTTAAAGGTTAATGTTAATTTTCTTTAGTAGTTTTTAGACGGGCTGAGAGTTTCAAAAGAGAGGAGATGGATTGCAGTGTTTTAAGAAGTGTGTGTGGGGGGGCCTGGGGGGGGGGGACGTATGTGTGTTTTCTTGAAAAGTGGGGAGACGCGTCACCCCGCATCTACCCACACTTCTATCACTGGCAATTACTGAAAAACGTGATTTTTTCAATGGCAGCTTCCTTATGCGCATGCGCGATTTTGACGAAAACCTTAATGGTAGGTCCCATGGCCGTCACTAACCCTCATACCAAATTTGAACATCATAGGTCAATTTGTTCGGGAGTTATGCTGACCACGTACACACAAACATTTTTTCTTGATCACTTTTTGAGATCAGGATGTTCTAAAACGTGGAGAAATGCAAAAAAATCGAAAATGTTTTTTTGACCGAATTCTCTACTTTCATTACCCTATGTATTACATTTGGGTAATTGAAAGTAAAAAGAGAATTTTTGTGATGTTTTATGATGAACTAAATTTAAAAAGCAACTTCCGGTCAAGGTTTTAGATTTATTTAAGTTAGACTTAAAAATGCTCTTCTTTGTATTTTATCACTTTCATATAAAGGGTCAATATTAAAAACTCTTCTATTATACTACTAATTATAAAGATAGATATGCTGGATATAAAATGGAAAATTTCAACCGGAAATGAATGCAATTCCGACCGAAGTTTGCTTATAAGGAAGTGATACTGCCCATATACCAATAAATATATGCATCACGGTGATATCCGTCTCACATATACGGAATATTTCATTTGATGTTTCAGAAAAGGAAAGATGATTATGCTGAGCATAAAGTGGTAAATTTCAACCGGATGACTGAAATTCCGGCCGGAAGTCGGCTCGTACGTTTTTTTTTAACTTTCAATTACCCATATGTATACATAGGGTAATGAAAGATTAGCATTCGGTCGAGAAAAAAAAAGGGAAAAAAAAAAAAAAAAAAAAAAAAAAAAATCGATTTTTTTTTTTTTGCATTTCTCCACGTTTTGAAAAACCCTGATTTCAAAAAAGTGATCTAGAAAAAATATCTGTCTGTGTTTATGTTGTTTGTGTGTCTGTGGTCAGCATAACTCCCGAACAAATTGAACTACGATGTTCAAATTTGGTGTGCGGCTTGGTGGTAGCCATGAAAAAATCATGTTTTTCAATAATTGCTAAAAAACGGCTCTAACGATTTTGTTCAAAATCGCTGTGGTAATGTCTCTTACGGTGTTCTAATCATCCCTACCTCCGAAATTCCCGTAAAAATGCTTTAATGGCGTAAAAAGTTGAAAAACGAATGTTTTTAACACAGAATTCTCTTTCTTTGAGCATACCTCATCAATGATCGTTTTTTCTTCTTTTCTCAGTTTCACTTATAAGAAAGGCTAATATAAGAATTATCTAAAAGTATATCGCCAAAATCATCATTTTTGCCGAAGTTTCCCCCCCCCCCCCTTTCCTTTAAAAAAAAAAAAAAAAAGATTTATACAAGAAATATTGCAAAAATTATCGCCAAACTGGCCACTTTTACTAAATGAAGGATGAAAATATAAAAATTATAAATGACACAAATTTACGTCAATATTATAGTGCAATTGAAAGTTGTGCGATGTTCCACACCCCTAGTTTAAATACAATTACGATATGACCAAAATATAAATCTAACTATTGCAATCCTCTCAAATATGGGCTAAGGAAGGAGTTTATCTTCAAAGGGATGCACATCACAGACACTTTTTTTTTAGGTGGGGGGGAGGGACACGAAAGCTAAAAATTTTATTTTTTCATTGATCATACTTTCAGATATTCAATTGTATTTTAGACTCAGATTGATTTTTTTTCTTAACTGTATAGAAATATATTTCCCCCCCGCAATTGTATGAGTCAATCCTAATTGAATCCCATACATGTATTTATAAGGGCAGTGCAATGGTGATCAATGGTTGGCTTAAATTTTTCGCGAGTTTACGTTTATGTAACGGAAAGGTTAGTGTAGACCAGCGTTCGCCACTAACTTTTAGAGACGGGCCGCATGATTTATGTTGGAACTATCCGCGGGCCGCAGATTTATACCGAATACGCCAATAAATATATTGCTTTACTACATTTGTTCAATGTTAGAAATGTGATAATTACTAAAGATTCAACAATATAAAACAGTTTTGAAAACTGAAACAACATATTTTTTTTTTATATTAATAAAATAACAATTGATATTTAATTCTTGTTTCAAATAATTAAAAAAATAATTTTCTTTACATCGTAAATCAAAGTCATGAAAGAAGTTAATCTTTTGTGACCATATTACAATGTGACTTGACATAAACTCATAATCAATAAAAATATTTAAACCATATCTCCTAAATCTTCCATTTTAGTCGATGTTAATTGCGAGACGATGACGGTCGGTCCTCTTTTCACTATCTACTTTGCGTTTAAAACTAATCTTCGACGCCATTATTGCACTGGAGTCATAGAGATCGCGATACTTCTTTTCACGTCAAAACAAAAAAGGTCAGTATGCATTGAAAACACTCAACTCCTGCCCATCACATTCAAAAACGCAGAAATCGAATTGTGCCATTCACAAATCGAGGGGGTAAGGTATCATAAGTACAAAACTAAGCAATGCGAAAGAAGGTGTCATTGGTAATAATTCAAACTATTCCCTTTTTTTTCTCTCTCTCGTTGGCAGTCTTGGGGGGAAAAAAGATTTTTCAAGACTTACTGACGTGGTGTTTTTGATAGTAAACACATACTATTGTAGACAAATTAAAATTATTTCCGCAGAATTTGATTTTTGCTCTTCTGTACTGCCGGCGGGCCGGAGAAAAAGCTGTCGCGGGCCGGATCTGGCCCGCGGGCCGCCTAGTGGCTGACGCTGGTGTAGACTGTTTATTTTTACAACTTAAGAGACGAAATTGTATAAAATGTAATTTTAGTCACTCTTATCTCTTAGCTAAAAAAACATTCAATTTGATTAGAAAAAGATTCAGGCCTTCATCGGCTACTTAGTTTTACCTTCATTACAAGAATGTGGATGGATATTGATTGGTACTCGATGACATTTGCGATCCATGATGGTCATTATGATGACTATCGTAGAACGCAACTGTCGTCAATAACCAACTAAACAAAGTGCGCTTCGCAATAAATGACTTTTAGATATTCAAATACAAAAAAGACTGTCAAGAGCTTTGTAATTGCAAGAGAATGAACCACAATTAAGTGTTTTTGCAAGGTAGAATGCCATACATGACAACTCAAAACATGCGTAATAAAAATGTTATTTTCTCAATGGTTTCTTTATGTATAATGCAATTAAAACAATATTTTTTTCCAAAATGTCAATTAAATTTTTTTCTAAGTCGGGAATTGTTGAATTTAAACGTATTTACTAGTCTTGCAACTGCGTACAATTAATTTTTTATAATATTTTTGTAGCTAATAAAGTATGTGTGAAGGGAGCTCACCAGAAAAGACTTTAGGTCACAATTTCATGCTCTTCAAGTAAAAAAAATATTTTTGAATTCCACCATCAATGTATAAAATCATTCAGAACTGCTTAGATTCTGAGGGTAGACTTGCTTGATCACTGTGTGGCAATGTAAGAGAGTGGACATGCACACCCTGGAATTTGAAAATGAAATGTAAAGTGAAGAAAGGTGGTATTAAACTCTGAAAAACGGATGTTTGGAAGAGATTTTGTATTTAATTGTGTGTGTGAACAGAAATTTGTTATATAACTATTTTTAACATTTCATTAGAAAGTCCCCTTAAAAATCAGGATTCGAACAAAAATCTACCACATGCACCAATTAGTGTAAAATCGGCAACCCCCTTGAAAATAATTCTACCGTAGCCCATGTTTGAGAGGATGTCACTTAGTTACTTTTATATTTTGGTCATATCTGAATTGCATTGAAAAAATTCAGTGTGTACAAGTGGACATACGGTCGAAATTTTTGACTATCTGAGAGATATCATTGTGATACATATATGCAGTGGTATATGGGCAGCATCAGTTCCTTTTAAGAAAACTTCCGGTCGTAATTTCACTCACTTCCGGTTGAAAATTTTCATTTTACATCCAGCATATTCATCCTTATAATTTGATGTAACAACATGTAATATTAATAATTTTTAATTGGGACCCTTTACATGAATGTGGTAAAATTTAAAGAAGGGCATTTTGTAAGTCTAACTTTAAAGAAGTCTTCGACCGAAAGTCGCTTTTTAATTTCAGTTCATCATAAAACATCACCAAATTTCCCTTTTTATTGATAGCATATGTTTCATACATGTAGTTTAAACTGGTGGATGTAGTTAAAGCTGTTATAGAGAGACTTCCGCTCAAAATGCAAATCACTTCCGGTTGAACTTTTTTTACTACTTTTTTTTTAATCTTTCATCTAAAACCAATAATTTACACATGTCTATAAAGCTCATGATTTGGTTGTGACCCCACATATAACTATTTCTATTGATAAAAACGAACATTTTATGCCTAACTTTGAGAATTAGTATAAAAACTCGACCGGAAATGAAATCCGAGTGGCTCCACTTCTCAAAATGATCAGAATGACATATTCAATAAGTGTGCAAATTTCAAGACTTTTGTTTCAAGAAATGCAGTTTTTGGCTATAATTTGGCGCCTAGCCGCTCTACTACTTGGCAAGGTGAACAAAAGTCAATTCAAAGAATTGATTAATAGATGATCCCATCACCCCATTACAATACCATGTTATTTCGGCTAGCTCAAGTTCTAATTTTGCAATAAAATTACTTGCAGAATAAAAATAGAATTTACGTAATATATCTATTATTCAGAATTATTTACAAAATTTCGATTTTAATGTTATTATTATGACTTTATACATACTTTGAGTTCTTTTGGAGAGATATATTATTTATAACACTATTTAATACGACTTTACAAGGGATAAAATAACTTTGAAATAATATCAATTACAAGAAAGGAATTATAGTTTTCAATTTTGAGTAATTTTTGTAAGCTATGTAAAAATGGAGATTGTGTCTTTTACTTTTGGAGCATAGAATAATGAAAAAAATTTCAATGCATTTAACCAATGTTCGCAAAAAATATATATTTATTCCAATTGCATATTTATTTTGAGTGATAAAAATAAATACTTTTAATTGGATTTGAAATAAAGTTTCCGCGACGATAATACTTTATTATATCGTTTTAAAATATAGATCATTTTATCAACCAAATTTCTTTTTTCTACTGCTTTCATACAAATTAAACTGTGTTCCCTAGTTCTAAAAATGGCTCGTTTCTGATGTTTAACAATCGAAAGATCTTTATCAGAATAAATAAGACAATAAAAAGTTACCCATTCAGGAGTATTTCCCGAAGTTTGTAATTTAGCCCGCTCACAAAAGTCCACAACGTCTTCACTGTTTCTTTAATTGAATTTTCTTTGAGGAAATCACCGAATGATTGGAAAAGTATTAAGAAGAGTGCTCTCTTGAGTACAACAGTTTTATTTTTTTTGTATCGATAATTCGTAAGATCTTTCAACAGTTTTATTTATCTGGCTTTTTTTCCTTTTGGAGTAGCTTATTTATTTTATCGTTGGCAAATTTAAAAAAAGTTTTCTGATATTTTTTTGCTAGTTTAATATTTTTAGTTAAAATATCTTTAACTTAATCAATAAATTGATTATTCTATGTTTAAATTAGGAATTACGATTAACAAGACATTTTTAATTTTGTGTCGTCAGTTAATTTTAATTTGTTAAAACTCTATACATACAAGTTGCTTACTACTAAAGTTCTTTGTCTCCTTCTTAACCTTTATACTCCGATATGTACTGTTATAAGAGTTGTGTTTTAGATATAGTAAAGTAACCATTCACTATCCGATGATATTGCTTATAACCCTATCTAAGCAATTTAGGGGTTAATGTTCATATCTCACCAACCTACGCAAGATAAATCAAAATAATCAATTATAAAGTCGAAGCACAAAACGTTTTAGTAAAAACTAGGGGTGCGGAACATCGCACAAATTTCAATTACACTATAATACTAACGTGGATTTGTGTCGTTTGTATGTTATTTTCTTCGTTCATTTAGAATAAATGGCCAGTTTGGTGATATTTTTTGAGATAATTCTTATGTTGATCTAAAAAAACAAAAAAAAAAAAAACAAAAAAAAAAAAAACAACAACTTTGTCCAAATTGTGATTTGGGCGATATACTTTTCGATAATCCCTACACTATCCTTTATTATAAGCAAAACTGAGGAGAAAGAAAGAACGATCGTTGATGAGGTATGCTTAAGGAAAGAGAACTCTGTACTGAAGGCATTCATTTCTCAACTTTTTACGCCATTGAAAAATTTTCACGGGAATTTCCATGGTGGGGATGTATAGAACACTTTAAGAGGCATTAAAACAGCGATTTTTATCCAAATCGTTAGAGCAATCATTGAAAAACAGGATTTTTTCAATGACAGCTACCTTATGCTCATGCGCGATTTTTATGAAAACCTTAATGGTAGGTCCCATGGACGCCACTAATCCTTTTACCAAATTTGAACATCGCAGGTCAATTTGTTCGGGAGTTATGCTGACCACAGACACACATACACACACATATACACACATACACAGACAGACAGATAGACAGACATTTTTTCTAGATCACTTTTTTGAAATCAAGATGTGCCAAAACGTGGAGAAATGAAAAAAAAAAACACGAATTTTTTTTGGACCGAATGCCATACTTTCATTACCCTATGTATATATACATATGGGTAATTGAAAGTAAAAATACATTTTATTCAAAGGAATGCTTTGAATTCAACGCGCGCAAGCCTCGTTTATTTGTTCGTGTTTGTTAACTCTGTTACGTCATGAGAGGTCTTAAAAAATAATAATTTGAAATTAGACGCCAATAGGCAAGTAAGTCACCAACATTTTGAAAACAACTCTTTTATATTTTGTTGGTGATCCATTAGAGATTAATTAATAATTTTTGAAACTTTTCGTGGCCTAACAGCTGAGCACTTATACCTTTTTGGGTTAAGTGCACATTAAAACATACGCTTAAAATATTTACATAAACAAAGGAGACATTTAAAAATGATTTATGTTTTAAAAAAATTACATCATAATGAAATTTACGATATAACGAATATAAATATCTTAACACTTCGAGTATATTTAGTGAAAAAAATAATTTTCTTCTAAGCTTTTTATATTTAAATCCTTAAATTTTCTTGATGGTACAGTTTTAAATTTTAGGCTTAAATAAAACATTAATTCTTTATTTAAAGCAAGGAACTGTTTAATTTCATTTAGTATCAGCTTATAAAACTCTTTAAGATGAAGGTGTACTTAACTCGAAAAGTAATTTTAATAGTACATTAATATACATAAATATTCGTATAAGAAGATAGCATTGAACAAAAACTAGTTTTAGTATTTTTATGAGTTTTCCCCAGATGCAATGATGGCACAGTTTTTATTGGATAAAAACTATTATTTATAATCGCGTCAAAGGCTCACAAAATTTCTCCGAGCAACAGTGCAATCACAATCAAGCTTCAACACAAGCATCAGTAAAAACAACTTCGAATATTGCGGTAATTCTTAATAAATAAAATAAGATAAATTAAAATACAATAGAACTTTAAACGAATATGTGACTATTTACAAATATATACAGAAAATTTGTGTTATAGTATTAAAAAAAAGTTCAAATGCAATTTTTACTTTCAATTACTCATATGTATACATAAGGTAATTAAAGTATAGCATTCAATAAATGAAAAAAACAAAAAAACAAAAAAAAAACACACGATTTTTTGTTTGCATTTCTCCACGTTTTGGAACATCCTGATTTAAAAAAAGTGATCTAGAAAAATGTCTGTCTGTGTCTGTGGTCAGCATAACTCCCGAAGAAATTGACCTACGATGTTCAAATTTTGTGTGCGGGTTGGTGGTGGCCATGGGACATATCGTTAAGGTTTTCGTCAAAATCACGCGCTTAAGGTAGCTGCCATTGAAAAAATCATGTTTTTCAGTGATTGCTAAAAAACGTCTTTAACGATTTTAATAAAAATCGCTGTGGCAATGCCTCTTAAGGTGTTCTAAGCATCCCCACCTCCGAAATTCCCGAAAAAATGCTTTAATGGCGTAAAAAGTTGAAAAACGAATGCCTTCAACACAGAGTTCTCTTTGCTTGAACATAGCTCATCAACGATTGTTTTTTCTCCTCTTCTCAGTTTCACTTATAAGAAAGGATAATATAAGAATTATCGAAAAGTATATCGCCAAAATCACCATTTCGGCGAAATTTTTTTTTTTAAAAGACCCATACAAGAATTATCCCAAAAAATATCGCCAAACTGGCAATTTTTTCTAAAGGAATGATAAAATATAATAACGGTAAAAGACACATATCCTCGTCAGTATTATAGTGTAATTGAAAGTTCTGCGATGTTCCACAGCCTTAGTTTTTATAAGAATAACGTCTAGTATTATTGAAAGCTATATAATATTTTTTAAATTGTTTGTTAATATCGGTCTATTAAAATAAAATTTATTCAGGCATAATTATTGCAATGTTTTATTTTTCAATGACACTTGGGGGGGGGGGGGGATAAGTGATATTTCTAAAACAGCTTCTTTTTGTTATTGTAATCGGTTAGTAGATACATCAGGAATCCAGTATATTACCTTTTTGCCTCCAATTTTTTGAAAGAGACGCTTATGAACAAAGAAAAAAGAACACGCAACACACAAATGTAAATTATGTTTATGAATTATTCAGCCGAGGCTTTTGTGGTGGAGAGAAAAAAGAAAACTTTATAAAGTGATAAAGTACCAGTTCGCTTCAAGAACCTGTTAATAAAATGAATTGTTCATGTAATCTTTTTTTATTCTCACCGCACATAAAAAAAATAAACTTTTGAGTGCACTTCGGTCTCAAGAGGTATTTGAAACGATGAATTTTTGAACAGGGAGAGAGGTGGAAGATAACTACGCAAAGAAGAATAGAACATATCATGGGGACGATTCTAGTTATGAATTGGTGAAAGCCCTTTAGAATTTAGTGGAATAACCTTCTAATTAATGGAAGTTTTGAAACCAGCAAGAATTTTTTTGAAGACAAGTAATAGGTATAAATGATTGTTTACAGAGAAACATAATTCCTCAAGGAACATGTGTTATATTTCATTTATATATAATTCAGGCGAATGATGTTTTTTTTTTTAACATTCCTTCCACTATTTATTGTGTCTCAAGATTGTTTTTTTTTCATTTAACATGCTTTTTCACAACAACATTATTTGTCACTTTCTTGGAGTGAGGTTTAGGTTTTAGAACTAGAAAAGTGGGAAATGTTTCGTACTTCGTATTGTGCGAACTATTTATATCTTAGTGACAGCATTTCATAATATTTTGTTAGTAAGGACAATAATTGAATGATAACTCCTTGTTGGGGATAATTTGATATTGCACTACTTTTTGTTTTGGACTTACAATAACGAGTCGTTTCATTTTTTTATTTTTAGTGTTATATGTCCAAGTGCAAGAGTGTAGTACTTCCAGAACTATTTTGATGCCTGTCCGCTTCAAAATATTACAATTCAATAACGCGGAATCTTGTTGGGTAAATTAAATCAAATTTTAAAATACAGCTACTTCACCCATCCAACCATTACAAAGTTTTAAACTTTTTTAATTTGTGTGGAAGATATTTTATGGGTAGGTATTATTAAGTAGAAGGTATGTGCCAGGTATTTTAGCGGTATTGGTCAATGTCAGAAACGGTTTTTTTTGGGAAGATTGCCCAGTCCATTTCGAGTATCGGTTAAAATAGAAGATTTTTTAAAAAATTAAACATGCCAAAACCATCACGAAACATTTTTTTACCCCTTCGATTTTTCTTATAACACTATATTTCAATTTTAAAACTCTGCACCAACATTTCAAAACTTCCAGTATATTTTAACCAGCACAGTGTGAGATTAACCAGGATTCGTAGCAACGGCCAGTATATAACAGACCTCATCGAAATTGGTCAGTGACGAGTCCAGATGATTTGTTCTACTGGGAATATTTGTTTAAGTTTGAAAAGTAACACTACAGTTTTTCTTTATAAACCACTAAACTAAAAGAAAACTACGTAGAATTGTAACAAGTAGAACTTGTAACTGGTTATAATTTTTTGATAGTATATCTAATAAACTTTCACAAAACATAGGTTTCTTTTCAATTCCATTTAAGTCAGAACAAATTAAAAAAAAAAAAATAATAATGCCAGGAAAGCAGATGATATTGATATAGTCTAGCAAAATTATTTTGGTTCATCAAAATATATGAAATTCAAAGAAATAACTTTAAATTCATTTAGTATTTGAGCTAATCGTAAATGCCTATATAAGCTGTGTTTTAACATTTTTCTCGTGAGCTCATTAGATTAGTTGGCATAGCTTTAATTATATGTTATTAATTAAATGACTATTTTAGATGTATTTAAAGATTAATGTCATACACTGCACATTGAAGTAACTTAAAAGTTACACTGGATTCAGATACCAAATGGCGATATATATATATATATATATATATATATATATATATATATATATATATATATATATATATATATATATATATATATATATATATATATATATATATATATATATATATATATTAAGGCATTTGTGATGTTTGATATAGGGGGCATTTTCAGACAGTTGAAATGTCTAAATTGGTTGGGTATCTTTGGTATCTTTATTCACACAGATATAGTACGCAAAAAAAAAAAAAAAAAATCCGAACGATGGCTATATCTTTGGTTCTAATTATCGTAGAACCTGGCGGTTTGTACCAAAATGTTATGTGTTTTATTTACGATTTTCTATTTGTCTGATGCAATTTTTTTTCTAGGGGGCTGTATACTAAATGAATTTAACTCTATCTTTTAAAATTTCAATACGAACCCCTATTTTGTATGTTTTCATTCGATTTAGAATATCTTGTTTACTCTAGATACCAAATTTCAGTTCATCATGTTGAGAAACACGTCACTTATGAGCGAAAATGTTTTGGAAGATCTTGAGGGTAAATTTCTTTATCAAGGGGAAGAAACGAACGTTTTGCATGCTTCAAGACATAATCTATTAGGCGGTCCCTTAAAGTGAGCTTTTTTTTTACATTTTTGCTAAAATATCGAGATATTTGCCAAAAGTCAAAATGGAATGAAAAAAATTCTGCAGGTGTTTTCTACAATGATAATTCTAATGGAACCAAAAAAATTATATGTTTCTATTTAAAAAAAATTAAAACTTGTTTTATTAATTAATAATTAATTATTAAAACATATTTAATAGAAAAGTTGCATGATATTTATGTTTGGCCTTAAGCAAACTATCTTTTGAAATAAAAATTGCTAAAATATATTAACTATATAAGAATTTATCACAATTTTTTTTTTCTTTTTAACATTAATTTATCAATTTTTTTACATCATTTAAATTACTAATCACTCACTGGAAAATTATGAAATTTGGTATTTAGACGTTTTTCTGGATTTTGAATCTAAATATGGTATAATATTATAGGGTTAACATTGAACTTTTCAAAGCTTGATTTATTTTTAATATGTAGACGACCCCTCATGATAAAAATATTTATGTTCAATTAATAAAAACCTTCCACGATTTACAACAGTACTTGACTTTTGTTATTTCATCGATTAGAATACAAGATACAGCCAACGTTCGGATTTATTTTTTTGCGTACTGTATAATATTTAAACAGTTAGGTTTGAAATTTTCACTACTATCACGATATTACTCTTTGTCTACCATGTTTCACCTTCCATGGGAACATGTACAAATACTTGTGTCTTAAATTAAGTCTCGGTTTCAGACATCTGAATCCTGTCAGTAACTTATTTTGAGATATTTAGATTTTAAGTGTAAGTTTCAAATCTTATTTAAATATTAAAAATATACAATTAAGTTGAATCATAACTTTTTATAGGGCATTGTTCATTTCGTTCACTGTCCTATTCAACCCTCATATCAGGGTTGTATGAAGTAAATTTAAGAGTACCAAGAAAAATTCTTCGAAATATAAATTATTACAGCTAGAGAAATTAAATGTACTGTAAAAGGTTTTTAAATAACTGTTTTATCATAATAACTTAATTCTTATTTTACGTTATAACATGGTTTCAGTAAAGTGTTATTTAAGAAAATGTTCCATTCATTCTTACTATCCTCTTTATTTTTCAGTTTGTTTTAAAGAACTATAATATTTCCCTAACACTTAACCGAATATTTATTACAACAGATATTTCTCTGGTTAAATGTAACGCGACACATAAAAAATTACATATTTTAATGCAAAGGTCTTTCTGATACTTCAAATTAAGGCCACCATTTTATCCCGAGCTGCGCGATTATACGAAGTAACTCCATTTATTTCTAAACGAACCGTGAATAAGATACTTTATTTACCGTATTAAAATCAACTCTTTAAGCTGTTTGGACTTTTGGAAATTCTTTATTGCGCACAACATTCACAGCGGGAACACTAAAAATGGCGGCTTTCCGAACAAACGTGGAATGGCTGCCGTCGGAATTTATGTACCTTCCCAATTTTTGCTTTCACTAAATGACACGGAAATATTTTACGAGTGGATTCGGAAACGGTTTCGCCCTTTTTATTCTTTATTTTTGATTTCCTTTTTTAAAGCATTCAGCACTTTTATTTTGTTTGGTAGAGAGAGAAGCATTTTCGGTAATGCGGCTACTATTCTTGCTTTATTTGGGTGGGAGACGCTCTACCATTGACGACAGCGTTTTCTGTGGCAGAAAATCGTTTTTCGTTGGAAGGACATAAAAGAGAGGCTCCTAGGGGATACTTAAATCCCCAAATCAGCGATTCGAGAAGGCACATTGCCTGTGTAGCAATGTCTTATTCTCAAAGAAGTTTATACCTTTAGTTGAGGAAAGTTTCAGTTTGAACGAATTTAGAGGTGGTGGATTGGCCCCAATGTGTTCTCGAGTAAACCGAATTTGCAAATGATCGCAGATCTTTTTTTCTTCCCAAAGTCTTTCCCAATTAAATATTCGTATAGGAGTTTGGGATTATAAGTTAGGATTCTTAAGCCTGGGATAAGAGATTAAGGGATTTGAGATTTGTACGTTTGAGAAAATAACTTGACGCTTTCCACTTAAGTCTTCCAATTTTAAATTCTTCGAGGTATTTCTAAAAGCTACTGTTAATTTACTGTCTGCTTCATTTATATGTACGTTGTGTCTCTAAATAAACACCACAGTTTATTTTAAATTGCAGTTGAAAAGTATGTGTTGATTTCTATCAATAATTACATGTTGAATTGATCGTTAAAAATTCCCAACTTTTGTTAAATACAGACGAAATGTCCAAACTTTTGAATGCATGTTTTTTTCAGAATCATATGAAATTTTTTATTTTTATCTTGACAATCCCAAATAATTGTTGTAGTTATGTAAAAGGAAACATGATTCACAGTTGTATATTGTTTATCCATAATAAACGACTCATTTTCAATAACATTGCACGTGCAATGTTACCAGACAATTAATTGTTATTGATGAGATAAAAAAAGATTTAAATAAACATTACACATAGTTGTTTTTATGAGCAAAAACCCTTACATGGTTCTGCAAAGCAGTTTATTATTTTGTTTTGAATTAAGTAATGTTTAGTTTTGCTTAATATTTCTCATACTTTTCCCTCAACGTTTAACAAAGCTTGCTTTCTTTTAGTTAATTAGTAATTTCATCTTCGACTAACCCCCCCCCCCCCAGTTTTCAATTTAAAAAAACAAAACAAAAAACAAACACCAATTGTGATTAAATCGTGTTCGCTTAGCTCATCAAGGAATGTCACAGTGCTTACTTTTTCTTCATTATTTAAGATAAAACTGTCTTCTTTTACAAAACGTTAAAGAGTGGATAAATTTTTAATCACACTAAGGATTTTATTTCCTATTGAATGTTGATTTTTTCTCCCTTTTACAGTAATGTAATCCTTTATTTTTAAACAGGAAGACTACAACATTAATTAGTAGGAAAAACAAGCCTTACATTTTAATACATATTTAACCATAAAACAACTTTCTTGTTTGGTTTCAGGAGATAAGGACATTTAAAAAAAAAAAAAAAAAAAAAAAAAAAAAAACAGCATTTTTTTAATCAAACTAATGCTGATAGAGGTAATCTTTATGACGATCACCAGCCTTACCTCGTGTTGAAAGAATGGCTTAACTTTATACCCTGAGATATATATATCACGACGAATATCATTCTTCTTACTGCTGATATATCATTCGTCGAAAGGAAAACTACGGGGGAGTCCCATACGTTTTAGTTTCGAGAAACTCTACGTGAACGACACGTAGCTTTCAATGAAGGACAGCATTCGCGATAATGGAAAAATCCCTGTCGTTTGTCTCCAGGGATTCAGGAGATTTATCTCTAATATCTTTTCTTTCCACTTACTGGGGGATTGATTCACTTTGGAAGGGTGAAACTTTTATTTGTCTTTCACAATAATTAATTATTTGTTCAGATTTGCATCTGCCCTCTAGGGGGAGTTGAGCCTTTGATGAGCTTTCCGTCTAAAACACTACAATTTAATTATAGGTTATTTTTCGTGCAAATGAATAAAGAGAAATATGAATAATTAATGTAAAGTGAAGATTTATGATTTTCATGTTGAATATCTATAGTGCTGTAAAGGGATTTACCAATATCTGATTGAGTTTGTCTTTTTCATTCAGGATCCCGATTGAATTCGAGTGTAAATGTTTGGTTTGTCAAAATCATTTAAATATTTTATTAAAGAGGCATTGGAATTTTATTTAATGTAAAATAAGCAATTAATCAATTTTTTATAACTAATTTTTTTCTTTAAATTTTCTTGTTCTTTTACACGCACAATCAATTTGATTTCTTTTAAAACAGCATAAATTTGATTTAATGATCTTATCATGAATTGAAAGTGAACATGATATATAAGGGGCGGTATAGATATTATTCAATAATTGATATTTTAACATTTGTTCCGCCAGGTACATTTCGTAAAACTATGGAAACAAGTGAGAAATCGTATTGCTTGGTCAATGTTTAATAAACGTAATAGACTTTGAGTTTTGCTGTTTGGTAACGAAAGGAACAAACTTAGCATCAAGTATTTACGACTGACGTAATTTCAGTAGAAATCTACATACTTATAGGGTTTCACAAAATTTGACAACCTTCTTCTCTCATAAAAAATTAAAATATATACAATGTTATCAAAGTCAATCATGTAAACGCTAATGCAAAAGAATAAGGTAAGTGCGTCGTCAACTAAAGATTTGAAATTTTTTTAATTCGAGAATAATTCAATAAGTATGCTTTAAACTTTTCCTATTTTTATATGAACTATAAATACACGAACTCAAATTTTAACATAGATATTTATCTCAGGATGATTAAAATCCAATGTTACAAAAGACTCAAAATGGCCTTATTGGAGTTACCCTGTTACTAATTAAGCATACAGTATATATTCTAAATAAAATAAAAATAATTTTCAATTAAACTAAACTGAACTGAACTGAACTGGACCGGACCTGAACTGAAGCCAAGCCAAGCCAAATCAAACCAAACCAAACCAAACCAAACCAAACCAAACCAAACTAAACTAACTAAACTAAACTAAACTAAACTAAACTAAACTAAACTAAACTAAACTAAACTAAACTAAACTAAACTAAACTAAACTAAACTAAACTAAACTAAACTAAACTAAACTAAACTAAACTAAACGAAACTCAGTGTTGTAATAACCCCGTGGGGGCCTTGGCCTACTGTTCTCAATCTCGCTTACTTGACCATGGGCACCGGATGCTATACAGCAATGTTTCGGTCAGATGGTCAGTCTGATGCGGAACCTTCAGCGTTAAGTTCCCACGTATGCCTGGTTCTCATTTAATCAACCCACTTACAGGATGAAAGGTTGAGATTTTCAATTAAAACTTATTTAAATATAACAAACAGAACTAAAAAGCAAGAGATAAATAATGAACATAAAACAATAGCATATCTTGAGTTCATAACAAGACAGTTGGCCAACAAAACACTTTTATAATTTCATTGACACCTGTACGCTATCAGTAACGTACAAGTTATAAAAACTTTTACTGATTTCGAAACAAGATTAAAAATGCTTTCAAAATAAATGAAACTGATTTATGCAAATAGTGTTGAATAAAACAAATATCCATAAAATGGACTTGTGTCATCTACCGTTTGTATATTTTCATCCTTCATTTAGAATAAATGGACAGTTTGGCGATATTTTTTGCGATAATTCTTGTATGGGTCCATTAAAAAAAAAAAAAAAAGGGGGAAAAAAAAAAAAAAAAAAATGACGAAAGGGTTATTTTGGCGATATACTTTTCGATAATCCTTATATTATCCTTTATTATAAGCGAAACTAAGAGAAGAAAAAACGTTTGTTGATGAGGTAGGCTCAAGGAAAGATAACTCAGTGTTGAAGGCATTCATTTTCCAACTTTTTACACCATAAAACATTTTACGGTAATTTCGGAGGTGGGGATGCTTAGAACACCTTAAGAGGTATTACCACAGCAATTTTTTTTTATCGAAATCGTTAGAGCCGTTTTTTAGCAATCATTGAAAAACATGATTTTTTCAATGGCAGCTACCTTATGCGCCGGCGTGCGCACCCACCCAAATCAGGATGAAAATTGAAATCAGGATGTTCCAAAACGTGGAGAAATGCGAAAAAAATCGATTTTTTTTTGACCAAATGCTATACTTTCATTACCCTATGTATATATACGTATGAGTAATTGAAAGTAAAAAAAGCACATGATCGGAATAAATAAACTCTTATAAAAAATATACATATATTACCTTCATGAATTCCATGAACAATATCCACAAGTATTAAACGTAGATATTAATAGAGAAATATTCAATAATGACTTTAATGGAAATTGTTCAAGCTTGTTAGACATTGAAAGAACTAAGAAACTAGACATTTGTTTTCCAATGTCTATGTTATTTTATGTCTATGTTATGTGAATGATAGTAGATTCGTTGCTGTAAAACGATCTTTTCCTTTATTATACAAATGACGCACTGAAAAAGTAATATAGGAAAAAAACTTCAAAGAGTTACAGTTCTTTCTAACTTCACACTTATTTAAGTATATAAACCTACGGTATATGTCAAATATAGTAAATGGTATGTGTAGAATAAGGTATATTTAGTCACTGATTTATTTGGAATCGAAGAATTTAGCAATATTTCAATAAAAATTGAATTTGCTTTCAAAGAAATGTTTAAATAGATTCTGAGAAATGTTTCCCGACATAAGGATCCTTTAACATATGATCAAGTATTTTGTAGGGTATTCTAGGTAGATATAGTATTTTGTAGAATATGAAATATTTTAACATTTTTAATGTATTTTACATAATTTATAAAACAGCCATAATTAATGTTAGTGTATTCAATAGAAAGTTTCAATGAAACGTTTATAACAGATTGTATTAGAATATTGCTATCTGTAATACGGGATTTTATTTTTTCATAAAAGATACGAGTAGCTTAATTTTTAAATTGTAAATTAGTTAATTTTAAGGATAGTGTTAATTTTTATAAGTGATGGGATTTGACCTCAAGAACACTTATATAATTTACCTTCTTATTCTACAAGAAGAGTCTAAATATTAACATTTTGTAACTTATAAATTAAACTTCCCGTTAAAATCATACTATATTTTTAGATCTTTACCTTACTTCGAGCATTTTTGCAATTTACATTGATGCCTTATCATCTCTAATCTATAATAATACAACAAGCTGTCTGTCTATCTCTCTGTGGAACTGTGGATCTATAGAAACCTACTTAAAATTTGAGTAGAGCTCTGAAATTTTCAACACAAGAAGTTTTGGCCTTCTAATTTTATGTATGTCAAACAGAATGTTAAAATTTTAATTAGTTATTTTTTAATTAATATTTTAATCAATTTTTTTTTTTTTTACAAAGGGACTTCAAATAGAGATACAGCTTTGAAATTTTCAACGTAAGTAGTTTTAGACTTCTAATTGGACTTTTGAAAAACAGAATGTTAAAATTTTAATTAGTTATTTTTTAATTAATTTTCTTAATTAATTAAAATTTTTTTTTGCAAAACGTCTTCTAATAGGGTTACAGCTCTGAAATTTTCAACATAAGTAATTTTGGCCATCTTATTGAATTCTTGAAAAACAGAATTTCAAATTTTTGTTCAGTTCTTTTTAATTAATTTTTTTTAATTAATTAATAACTATTTTACAAAACGATTTCCAATAGGGCTACTGCTCTGAAATTTTCAACATAAGTAGTTTTGACCTTTTATTTGACCTTTTGAAAAACAGAATTTAAATTTTTTATTTAGTTCTTTTTTAATTAATTTTTTTAATTAGTTAATATATATTTAACCAAACGATATCTAATAGGGCTACAGCTCTGAAATTTTCAACATAAATAGTTGTGGGCTCCTAATTGGACTTTTGAAAAACAGAATTTTAAATTTTTATTTAGTTCTTTTTCAATTAATTTTTTTAATTAATGAATATTTTACAGAACGATTTCTAATAGGGTTACAGCTCTGAAATTTTCAACATAAGTAGTTTTAGCCTTCTAATTGAACTTTTGAGAAACAGAATTTTAAATTTTTATTTAGTTCTTTTTTAATTAATTTTTTTAGTTAATTAACAAATATTTTACAAAACGATTTCTACTTGGGGTACAGTTCTGAAATTTTCAACACAAGTAGTTTTGGCATTCTAATTGGACTATTGACAAAAAGAATATTAAAATTTTAACTTGATTTTTGATTAATTTTTTATTTAATATTTTCATAAAAAGCGACTTCTAATGGGCCAAGAGCTCTGAAAGATTAAACATAAGTAGTTTTGGCCTTCTAATTTTGCTTCCCATAAACATGTGTTAAAATAATCTGTAAGGGGTATCTTATGTTATATTATTGTATTAACGGTTTTTGTGTCTCGACAGGAGAGAGTCTTCTAATATTAAGGCTTTACGTAGCAGTTATAGATTTTAGTGTATGAAGCGAGCTTATGCTTACTCAACCATGAACCTTTCAGCGAGAGAAGCGAGCCTATTCTTGCATAGTAATGAACCTTTCAACGAGTGAATTAAGCCTGTACTTATGTGTCAATAAACTTTTCAGCGAACGAAGCGAACTCGATTTTGCGTAGAGATGAACCTTCTTGCGAGCGAAGGGCCAAAAACTGGGACCTATACACCAATGACAAATTTCTACAAAGTGAGGCCTCATAGCTAGCTAAAATATTGCACATGTTAAAATTTCGCAGCGAAGCACTGGTATTCAGCTAGTTATAAAATAAATAAACCACCTCATAACATTTTTGGCTCACATTGTGTTGATTTTCATATATTAGTATAACCCTTTAAATAAAGCAACTAATTTTTTTTTTATTGTTGACGTTGAATGTATCAATAAACGCAGATAAATATGTATTCAATATTCCAGCAAAGAAGTACCTTTCATTACTAAATTCATATACAGCTAAAATAATACCAGGAATGCACTAAAGAAAGCAACAAGATTACGACGCAGAAGAAAAATAAAAAATAATAAAAATAATAAAAAATAATAAACTAATAAAAAAAACAACAACATAATCGGGCACATGTACTGCTCTAATTCTGAAAATTCATCGAGAAAATGATGATTTATTGTTTCCAATTTCTAGGCCTGAGGGGAAGCTTTCAGATTATGGAAATATCCTTTTTCCGAGTTTAAGTTTTAATTAACTTTAACAAACTAACTTAACTTACTCTAAAACATGATGCTTGTATTTAATTAAATGTAATTATTTCTGTATAAGTGTAGTGTACAAGCTAATTAGCGACTTGACTGTAAAGTTGTTCAATATATAACATTTCAAATCTCCCCTCCCCCACCCCCCCCACATTATTGACATTTAAAAATTATTGGTTTCAAATGCCATTTTAAGATTGCCATAATGTGCTAATTTATAATTTTACATGTAGACAAAATTTTCAGGAATTTATAGTAATTTAAATAATTATTAATTGGTTCAACAAAGGATTTACTTGATTATATTTTGAAAATAAGGTAGGTGCAACAAATAAGAACATAATAAGGCAATTTTTGTCTTAATAATTTTTTCATAAAATCAATTAATAGGAAGTAAGCATGTGTTACAGAAAGAAAAATTTGTAATAAAAGATTTAATAAATGAAATAGTTGGAAGTGCAGGATATTTAGCAAATGAAAACATGAATGTTTTGCAAGAATATGTTAATTTGAAAATGTAAATTTGTTTTGCTTGTTAATAATAATAACAACAGTATTATTAACCTTTAGTATGTATTACAGTATATTAACATACTTTTGATAAAACAAAAAATTTCTTTTATGGTTATAAGTTCATTGCCTACTGCAATAAAATGAAAAATGATTGAGTGAAGAATGTATTTGATTTTGTAGATATTCATTTATATATCAATGATTTTATTTTATGAAGCAATGATTCCCTTTTGTGAATACATTATTGATTTTTAAGGTGTACGTATACCCTAGAACATTTTTTTTTTAATTCTGAGTTTAAAAATACAATGATTTTTTACATTAATTTTTACATTAAATAATTAAAAACATTTAATAAAAAAATTCAAATTTCGGCAATTGTTAATTAAGTTTTAAATGGATAATTAGTACCTTTTTCAAACAATGATACATCAAGTTCGAATTTACTTAAAAACGTAATTCCACTTGGAAATCCTTCGAAATATTATTCTTAATGTATTGAAACTCAATTAAGTTTCTTGCATAGAATAGTTTTTTTTTTTTTTTTTTTTTTTTTTTTACAATTTATTTTGTATGAAAACGTGGGGGAAAAAAATCACTATTTTCAATGAATTCTAAGTTTTAAAAATCACTAAAAAATCTATTTCTCAACCAATTTTATATAATTGAGTTTCAAAACATCTAGCATATTATCTAGATTACTATGATGTACAAAAATTATAATTGAACACTTTGTTGTTGAATTATCATTGTTTGAATGTAGCGTGACATAATCAAAGTACAGTCGTTAGAAAACAGGTTTTAAGTTTTAGAAGCGTAGTATCTAAAAGCGGTAGTACCAAATCATAATTGATTGTAACTTTAAAAAAATTAAGGATATTTTCAAAAGTTTACTATTGTTTGAAAGCTAAAGTATCAGAGAATATTATGATATAATAACAAAAAATGAATATTTTGATCGATTTTCGTGAATTGTAGGGTATACCTTAAATCCCTTATTGAATAAAAATCAAGCCTATCTATTTAACTATTTAATTTTCGCTTTCGTTTTATAAACCCTTTTGAGTATCATTTGTAATGAACTACTAAATTCTGAGCGAAAGTTTTTCAATGGATTATAACTTTACTTTCATAGTAAGGAAAGCTATGCCGTATTAATTATTTCATTGTGTATGGCTTGCGAAATTAAAAAATAGCGCAAAAACAACTTATCAACATTTCTATCATCAAGAATTGTTCGAGATCGAAGGCGAGGGAGGTCTTTTAAGTGGAAGAATTCGCATTTTTTTCACATGGCGGGAAACCAGGAAATCTTTCACTACGTGACTTTACAAGTGAGGTGAGGAAATAATTCGAACTACTGTCACCTGGCTTATATCCGAAATAAGCAGTAGCTGTGATTAAGTGGAAGAGAAGAGGTAGAAAGATCTTTTTAAGTTTCAATGTATTTGATGATGAATTCTTAATTTTTCTGTTAGCCTCCATCAATTTTTGACTCATTATGGTACTAAATAAGCTTCACTGTAAGGGGCCATTTGAGTTTGAACTCCAGATGACTGGAGATGCCATTCAACAAATCTATCAGTCGAACCACCGACAGTAAGATTGAGTAAGAAAATAAGTAAAGATCTTTTGTCGTAATTATGGGAATACCTAGAATGTCACCTTAATCTTGCTTGCAACTAATTAGGACGTCATTAAGATGTCTTCTAATATACAAGGCAAATTCTCAAAAAAAATTCTCTTAACTGCTACAAGAATTCCAACTTTCTTAGTTTACTTTCAAAATAAAACTCTTCTAAATTCGACTGAATAATTTTGAGTAATCTCTTCAGTAGCGATTTTTATATTGGAACGTTTCGGACCACCTCCCAACAAAATCATTTCTGGAGAAAATGAAATTTTCTTCCAGCACTTCATCACTCTTCCACTCATTCTCCTCCGAGCATCATCAAAAAACGCAAGTTAAATCTTTTTAGTGATTTTATCACGCTACTGCCACGTGTTTGCCTGGGCTTTTCTCTCCTCCTTAACTATACTCCCCGTAATTGAAGTTTACCACAAACTTTCAGTCCGATAAAGACTTTCTGATAGCTCTTATGGAAGTAATTACTTTTCCAGGGGTCCTTCAAACAACCAGTTCTCGATAAGCGCAGACAAAGGCTGCCTTAGTACATGTTTCAGGAAAAAAACCCGCCATTCTTCCAGATTTATAAAATAAGGTGCAAGGTTTTCAAGATTATTATTAAGGTGGAAAGAAAAGGGAGCTTGAGCTAAAGCAGGTGGCACTTTATCATCCAAAGCTGTCTCTGGCGCAACCGGTGGAAGTAACAGAGATATGACGTAGAAGGATTACTTAGGAAGTGTCGATCCATTCAGCAGTGCGTTTAGAAAGGTGCTTTTGGAAATAAGTTTTACATGCGTTTTTGTTTCGCAGTTGATCGATGTTCTCAAGGAGAGGGTCATTTGTTTCAGTAATAGGATTAAGAAGTTGGGGGGTATTGAAAATAAAGACGAGGATATATTTTTTGAAATTGTTCGGGCATTGGAAAGGTGATATATCATACAAACAAGGATTTATTTAAAAGCGCGTTGCATTAAATGTGATTTTGATTTATTGCTTTTGAAATTATGTTTTAATGTGGGATTTTTTAGGATGTTTTAACAAATTTACCCAGTTGTTTGTTTGAGACTTTTAAATAGATAAACTTGGGTGTACAATTTAGAAGTTATCAATGATCGCATGATTTTATGGGTGTATAAAGTATTAATAAAAATACTAGTAGACACTCACATGCAAGTGTTACGTATCCCTTATCTTATAATAAAATCAATAAACTTGGTATTTTTAATTTAGTTAGTCAACTTACCATTGATGATAATTTGTTTGGAATATTAAATGCATTGAAATGAAATCTTTCAAAATAACCCTTAAGAAAATCAACAATATTTTTTTTAAACAACTTTCATTGGTATTCTAAAATATTATTTTATTAATTTTTTTATTTACATTAAAAAAACTTAGAGGATGAGTAGGGTGATTCAAATTTAGGGGCGAAATTTCAAACTATGGATTTCAGTGGGGCACCAGCTTATTTTGTTTTCCCACCAAAAAAAAAAAAAAAAAAAAAAGTAAGTAATGCTGAATTTGATGCAAATTGGACAGTATTTAGAGGTGGAGCAACTAACTTGAATTTTAAGAATTTCACGCAATAGTCTTATGGCGCTCAACGTAACATAACATACGTCATTTAATATAAACGTTTTAATATTTTGCAAAGAAAACAATCGTTGATGGTCTAGAATATAATATTTGATAGTATAGATTAATCGTATTGTTAGTATATCTGTTTACACTGGAAGTTCATCAGTAATCGTTCACATCACTTTCGTAATAAAGTACTTTTCTAAGGTCTGGAAACTTTCTTTCCACATCGTTCACCACTCTAATGTCCCTAACAATATTTTCTTCAGTTAGGTACTCTTCGTTTTCTTGCCATATATCTGGGTTGGTGAGAAGAAAATCTTTTTTTAATGCCCATTACATCACAGAACCTCAATGAGTTTGGAGGAAAAAATTTATCCGAGCTTTGCTCGGGGATAGAGTTTTCAAGTTTCCAATGCGAGTTAATTTCTTTGTAATGTTCTCAAAATTCGGACTTTCATTATAAAATGCTGTAATAATTTTGGATTTGGTTTTTGTACTGGAATTCCTATAAAAAAGTTTTTTAAAAAAAGTTTCTTTCCAAGATACCAAAGATGAGAAAGAACCTTTTTGAACGAAACACTAGAAATACCTTCAATGATGTTCTCGTAGTCATAAAGTTTCTTCAAGGTAACCAAGTTTTGGAGCCTCAATTAGAAGAGTGGCAAGAAAACACAACACTTCAGGTAGATGCAGGAAACAAATATAGCAAGAGCTCTCAGTACTTTTTCTTATCTCTTAGTAAGTTTGACAATGGCGCTTTAAACATCCATATCTTGATGGCCTGTATGGCTTTTGCCATATATCTTGCGCAGTGAGGTCCACTTGGATCCGTAAAATGTAACGGTACGTCAGGGGAAGAACTACCTAAGATTCAGCCTGCATGTTTGATACAGAAAGCTCTTGATCAAGTTTTTGTTCAATCAGAAGTCATGCCTTCGTGTCAAAATACACTGGTGTGCAAAACTTAAGCAACAATGTAAAAATTTAGCAGATAGCCATGAAATTGCAGAAAAGGAGGTCTGGAGATCTGTACAATGAACACGTAAGTCAGTAGAAATGTCATGCGTATGCAAATATCAGGAACGAAACATCAGAGGCGACGTGAGCGTAAGCAAAACGCGTGATGTCGGCGCGCGCAGCTCAACAGAAGAATAAAAGAAAGGACGGAGACGCAATTCAACATATTCGCTGCAAGTGTCAGTGAGTCAGTTCGTGAAATATGGCTAGAAGAAATCACCTGGACGACTTCACACGTGGAAGAATGATCAGAAAGCTGGAGGAGGGGCATACTGTCACCAGTGTAGCTGCAGAGTTCGGTATCAACAAAAGTGTCGTTTCGCACGCTTGGAAAGCGTTCCAAACCACAGGTACAGCTGTTAAAAAGGTTGGTGGTGGCCGCCCGAGGACGACAACTGCAAGGGATGACCGATATATCGTCCTGCAGGCGAAAAGATTCCGACAGCAGTCAGCAAGCGCCATTGCTCTGCAACTCTGCACAGCAACGAGGCGACAAGTGTCGCGGTTTACTGTGGCCAGACGCCTTCACAAAGGGGGCCTATTCGCCTGCCGTCCTGAACGCTGCCTCCCGTTGAAAGTTGGCCACCGACGCCACCGTTTACAGTGGAGCGGAGAGCACAAAAACTGAACAACTGATCAGTAGAGTCGTGTCCTCTTTACGGATGAGAGTCGGTTCAGTACCGGAAGTGATTCTCAATGCGTTTTGATTTGGAGAGAGGTCGGGACCCGGTTTTATCCCAGTAACATCAAGGAAAGACACAGTAACAGTGGTCCTGGAGTTCTTGTCTGGGGAGGCATTATGCTGAACAGGCAACTGAGCTCCACGTTCGACACATCTCGACAGAGGGTCTGTAACCGGGGATCGCTATTGTGAGGAGGTACTCCTTCCCCATGTGCGTCTGTTCCGAGGTGCCATTGGCCCAGACTTCATTTTTATGGATGACAATGCACGGCCACATTAGACTCTTGCTGTTGAGGGGCTACTGGAAAGTGAAGATATCACTCGAATGAATTGGCCAGCGTACTCTCCAGATTTAAATCCCATCGAACATGTGTGGGATGCTTTGGGGAGACGCATTGCAGCACGCTTACATCCTCCGGAGAACACCCAACAACTCAAACAGATGCTGATTGAGGAATGGACACTCCTAACGCAAGAAATGTTGTACCAGCTGGTTCTGAGTATGCGGAGACGGTGCGAAGCAACCATTGCAGTGAGGGGAGGGCATATCCCCTATTAAGGAACATCTGCTTGTTGTTCTTCCTCTTGAATAGACAATCATGGGTCACGATACTATGCGTTCAATAAAGCTTGTTTTTGTTTGATTCCATACCGTATGCATTGTATTCCTTTTTCAGCGCCGATACTTTCGTCACCCTTTACGTACATAATACTCTCCCTTATCTCAGATGATTTCTCGTGGAGTTATGGCAAAAAAACCCCACCTGTTGCTTAAGTTTTGCACACCAGTGTAAATGGGTCATTCCATGTCAAATCAACACGGCTCCCAACCCGACCCCTTTAGAATTTCATAAAATTTGGTTCACTTATTAGATTCATAGAGAAAAGAAAAAATGCCAAATATTAGGTTTGGATCTCGTTTGGTTTCCAAAATATAGAGTTTCAAAAATGGACCAAAAGTGCAAAATTTCGTATTTCTTGCTTTACATATTTGGGTATAATTTTTTCCCTAATTATACTAAAATATTGATTTTGGTGTCAAAAGAAAGAAAAAGATTTGATCTTTCTAATGATGTATTACTTAGGTGCATTTTTTTTAATTTTCATTTTAAGGTCACACAATTTGACCTTTGACCTTGAATATCTCAAAAAAGAGTATTTTTATTTTTTTCAAAAAAATATATATTATTCTTGCATCAATTCTCTACTCAAATATATTAGTCTCATTTTGGGACCGCAATGGGATGCCAAATTATAAATTTCAATCGTAACTGTAGTCCTACTCTTATCCTACAAAAACTGTTTATATGTGAATAGCTTTTCCTTTTAAAATCTCTTTATATACATGTAATGCAAATAAAACTTTAGCCTTAATTATTAGCTACAAATTATAATTATTTATCTTTGATTTGTTATAACTTTTTAACTTTAAGAGCAAAAACTAATTGCTTACTTATACATTGAAAAAATTGCATTTTTCAGCATTGTATTAAGTTTGCAAACATCGTTTGCTGTAAAATTAAAAAACATGGCATACATAATTGGTAATAATGAGCTTTTGAGATAATTATTTAAAAGGAATGTTGTATGCAATCAGAAACATTTGTTCATACAAATTATTTGAAAAAAATCATATTTCGAGATTTGAAAACAGAAATACTTACAATTTTTTTATTGATACATTATCTTTAAAATATTGTTGAAATTAATTTATCAGATTCATAAGCAACTTCCTTACACATGTAACTTCTATTAATTATTGTGACTCTTTTTCACTTGATTCATTGCATATGTAACTATTTATTTTATAATTTATTTTTTTGTTTGATTTTTTTTTCGATCATGGAATTAGAATACATTTTGCACAGAAGTTGGTTGATAGAAATGGGTCTGAATGCATGAAATTTTTGAGTACCTGGAATAGTTTGGGCGGTTAAGAATCGTTTCTGAAGGAAGATTTTTTTCTCTTTCATACTGTAAGGAAGTTGCATATGCAACTGCATTCCTTCACAATATTGGCAGTTGCCCATTCAAATAACTGTCGAAAAGTCATTATCTGATCCTTATATGGGCTCTGCAAACTGGCAAGAGTGGCTAGCCTTTTTATGGTACCTCCAATGCCATCTGAAATTCCTTTACTATGGGCAGTGGCAAAAAAATTCCATTCTGCTTGAATTCCAAAATCTTTTTAATGGAAACACAGGTTTATAATTTTTTTTTCGATTTTTGTAGTGAGAAGCTGCACCATCAGAAAAGTACAAAAGTTTGTTAGGTTTCAAATTGAATTTTTTCCCGTTGAATTTGATCAAATGCCTTTGGAATAAGTGAACTGCGCTATGGTCGAGACAGTCAGAAACTACTACGAAGTTAAAGTTGTCTACGACTTGGTCAGTGTCTCTTCTATAATAAACCACAAATGGATATATAGTTGCTTGCGAATTATTCCAGTGGAATCCTTGAACTGCATCTTGAAGAATAAAGGAGTAATTTTCAGAAAAATCACAAACAACTACATATTCACCTGATTTCAGATTTTGTTTACAAGCACTAAAAAAGACGATTGTTCCTTAGCAATGAATGAATGCCGTATAAGTTTGGTAAGTTTATCCAGAAACGAATCAATAAAGTCATCACAAGGGCTCGACAAAGTTTCAAGGGTAGATCTGTCACCATTAATTCACTGCTTGTACGTAATTCTTGTAATCCCATTTTCATCAAAAGGTCTTCAATGCACCTCCTAAATTCTTCGAACGTTGAGCAATTACTGCACTCTCCCAAGTAATATATTGTTTGGAGAGGATTACAAACAATTTTTGATTTACAGGATTTATAGGAATCTAATGGAGTTTCAATTTCTTTACTTAATTCCTTCAAATGAGATCCGATTAGCATTAGTTTCACATTTTCATGGATATTACAAACACAGACGGTATGTGTTCTGCTTGCTCCTGCCCAAACACAGTTTTTTGGTCGCATCTCAGCAAACTTAGAAAATCCAATTTTATAATGTGGAAACTCATCCTTGAACTGTTTAAACGCTTTTTTGAGATTACACAACACCAGCCTTTTCTGTACATGTTTCCTTATCCCATCAATTTTCTAGACCGCGAGGTTGCGGGTTCGAGTCCCGTGTTTGGCATGGGTGTTTGTAAATGCACGTTGGCTTGTCTAATGACGAATGTTTCGGCGCATTATAGCCCTCGTGTTGCTGACGGCGCCAGATAATCAAAACAACCAACCAACCAACCCATCAATTTCCATTGATACGAAGTCTTTTTTACCTGGCATAATCCTACTTATATGATCACTATTATAAAAGGATTTTATACATTTTGCTGTTTGAGGACGTCTTCCCTGGTCTGGGATTAGGGGATGCAAAAATTCCTTTTTCTTTAACAAGTAGTTTTGCTTTTCTTACTAAGTAGTTGGATGATCTAAATTCTTTTTCTACTTTTTTGATTGACCAGTTCTTCGGTAAAACTGTTAGTATTTGTAAACTTTTATCCTTGGTGCTATAGAATTTTTCCTTCAACTGATTTATAATATCCAATTCAGCCGAATTGGATTGGTTGTATTCAGATTATCTGGCGCCGTCAGCAACATGAGGGCTATAATGCGCCGAAACATTCGTCATTAGACAAGCCAACATACATTTACAAACACCCATGCCAACACGGGACTCGAACCCGCAACCTCGCGGTCTAGAAGCTAGCACTCTAACCACTATACCGTTTGGTTGGCACAGCCGAATTGGAAGACGAGTCACTATGCACAATTTTCATTACTTTGTTTTTCAAAGCTGTGCTTATTTTATTGAATTTAATTTTTGAATACTTCGTTTCGGAAAGCCTTTTCTTTTTTATTGGAGTTTCTCTAATAGTTTCTAAAGTAAGATTTAAGTTTGACACACCTGCTTCTATTTCAAAAGGACTTTGAGGATGACGATTATTGCGTGAAATTAAGGACAAAAGTTTACATTTGAATTTAAATTTTGGCATCCCATTGCGGTCCCATTATGAAACTAACGTATTTGTGTTGAGAATTAATGTAAGAATAACATATATTTTTTTGAAAAAAATAAAAATACCCTTTTTTGAGATATTCAAGGTCAAATCATTTGACCTTAAAATGAAAATTAAAAAAAATATCCATAAATAATACATCATTAGAAAGATCAAATCTTTATCTATTTTATGACACCAAAATCAATGTTTTATGATAATTAGGGGCCAAATTATAACCAGATCTATAAAGCAAGAATTGCGAAATTTTGACCTTTTGGCCCATTTTTGAAGCTCCGTAAATCAGAAACCAAACGATATTCAAACCTAATATTGGCCATTTTTTCTCTTCTCTATAAACCCAACAGGTGAGCAAAATTTTATTAAATTCTGAAGGGGTCGGGTTGAAAATGTCACTTTTTTGTGTTGATTTGACATGGAATGACCCAAATAGCTTTTATATTTTCGGTTAATTTCCAATGCTCCAGAGTTTCATAGACTGCAATTGTTGGCTGACCAGAAATTTTTTTTGGCACCTCATCTGGTAAACTTCGAAAGCACCTACTCTATGTCTTTACCATGGCCATAACTATTATTCTATCAATTATGTATTTTCCGGTTATATATTGTAAAGGCTTGTCGTCCCAGTGGCACTATTGACGAAAATTGTTGGGTGATGCCTAAAGCTGCATTTTTACTCTGACTGCTTCTAGCCCATCGCATAGACTAAAACTTATGTTAAATTTAGCTGGCACATATTGAAGAAACAACTTCAGTAACTTTTGTAGCACTTCACAAATAATTATATTTCGAATCAGACGATGGCAGAAATTTGCATCAACTTCGCGTTTTGAGGAAAGTTTACATACAGGAATTGTTTCAGCTAACTGTCCAACCAACCACACCAGTATATTTTCGTATCTTAACATTTGTCCTCAGAATCCGATAAAACTTATATTAAACATAAAAAATATACGATCTTTGAAATGACACAGAGTAACTGACCACGACTACGACTGTAAATCTCAATGTCTCTCTGACGTCACTTGTCGTTTTACGACATCAAAACACCGAATGTTTTTTGTTTATTTGATGCTGTAATATACAAAAGATGTTGTAGGTTGCAAATTAAGGATTTTAGATGAATTTTTTTTATGACTTAATAACACAATAAGCGTTTTAGTATGTATAATTGAAAAAATTGCTATATTTGACTGCCATGCGCCACCTCTAAATATTAATAAATTTTAATAAAATTTTAACATAGCAACTTTTGTGGGGGTGCCTCGGTAAAAAAAAATCGAAAGTTGGAAAAAATTAATCACCCCAAGGATAAGCCTTTCTGCGTCTTGTGCTGTTTATACAAATTAAAAAAAATTTATCTTAAGCACTTTTTGTGTCTAATCTACAGCCAATAGCTTTAATTTGAAACAGCACATTTTCAAGCGCGTTAAATTTATAAAACTAGATTTCTATACACTTATATTGTGTTTTGTATTTAAGCTACTAATTTTGATTAAAATTGTCAATTATTAGATATCTACAAAATATTTTTTAAGACAAATTGGCTTAGAAATTTTAATATTAATGTTTATTTTTTTTTTGGGGGGGGGGGGGGGAAAGGGGAAGGGGGAAAAGGGTTGAGCATCAAATATATATTTCCAAATAATCTTCACAGATGTTTAAAATGTTCATACTTTCTCCACCATTAGCGACTGATATCTGCATCTACCTAATAGCGGAACTCTATCCACCTGCATCTTGAACAAATATCCCTTGCTTTCAAATGATGTAGGAGAGGCATATACCATTACTCTCAGGAGTACCATTTCTGGTAACGATGCATTGAATCCGGTCCATCATAGGGATCGGTATCTATTTTATCCATCGCCTTTTGAAAGGTATTTCTTTCTTCGGTAGGTATTTTCTCAACCGAAACGTAAAAGGCATTTGAGCGCGCGTTGGGTACTTTCAAGGGGAACCAAATGTGGAGAGAAATATTTTCCAGCATATTTTTTTTGTTGTGAAGATATTAAAGGTCAAGTTGGTTACACATTAATTTGTTTTTGTTTAAAAAAAATTATCTTTATTGATAATTTTTTATGATGTTGAATAGGAAATATTGTACTTGTGAGTTTAATTAAATTATAAAAAGTTTTAATTAAGTATAAAAAGTGTTAATTAAAAGTATAAAAAGTTAAAAAAACTAAAGATTTGTATTTGAACAAGCCTTTTTTAGCAATTTATTATTATGTACTTAATTATTGACTTTTGTGTAGTTGAAGTTGAATAATAAAAACAAGACAAAGTAAGTTTTTTGTTAATTATGTTTATATATTAGCGCAGATTAAACTTTTTTTTAATAATTAGCGTGTCCATAATTATAGGTTTATTCACACTGAGCAATATTATAATTATATATTTTTATTATTTGATATAACTTTAAAAGTGATTTGATGCTAGTTATTTTGTGGTTCATATATTTTTTTCATTTAATTCCTTTGCATTTTTTAATATTTTTTTTATCAAATAAAGCGAGAGTTCTACTTTTGGGCGACACCTAAACTCTCAACATCCTTTAAAGAGAAACATATTTTAAAGTTTATCTAACTATAATTTGAATTGTTTATTTATGCAACAAAAATTGTAGATTAATTGGATTTTTACAGCATGAATTTTATCTTTTTACATTATCTCTATTCATCGTTTAGCATTCAATAAATAATAATGGTTTAATGAAAAGATTTTATAAGGTTTTTTTTGCCTCTATAAAATGTTATCGACTTAATAAAACAAGTTATTAGAAATTTTTTTATAAATTACTTTCTTGTTTGCCAGATATTTTAATAAACCAAGATAATATTACAGCCATTTAATCTCTTAGATATGCTGTTTATTAAAATTAAAGTTAATTAGATCGGAATTTGAAATATTTCCACAGAAAGGGGAAAAATTATCTGAATGTAATTATAATATTATAAAAAATATCTCATAATGTTTTAATACTTTTGATATGGGAATCCCCCGTTAATTTTTATTATTGGTTGAATTGGGAATGTTCTATTTTTAAAACTATACCGGGGATATTGTGTAAGAAAATTGTTTGGTAAAGGTATGTGTAAATGGTGAAGGAGGGTATATACCTTCTTGAATGTATTTCTAGGGAAAGATTGCAGTTATGTCTTAATTGAGAGGAAGCCAGAGAAACTCCTATTATTACTAGCACATTAACTGAATTACTCTGTGAACTTAATGTTGTTAATATATATAAATTCTAAAAAATTTAAAAACTTATTTTGCAGAAAGGTACTATCAATTACATAAAAAAAAAGTTTTATTCATTCAGTAATTAAATATATACAAATATGCATAACAATAATAGAGGTTTCAGTTATTTATTATTTTGTCAACTTTAAGTGCTATATTATACATTAATAAATATTCATTAGCTTAAAAGTAATTTAATTATATTTTTTCATTTAATAATCTTTCTCCAACCTTTAAATTACATAATAAAATTAAATTCATAAATAGAATGCCCTGACCCCCTGAAATAATCAAATTATCACCATGACATTTTTATACTATCAGGGCTGGCGCTAGCAATTTTGCCGCCCCGGGCAAAAAAGTAAAATGCCTCCCTTTTATAACAAACATTAAAAGAGATAACCTAAACCCTTCCCTACCTAATGTTTGCTTAGTATTAAAAATAAAGCGTGAGCAAAAAAATTGGTATTAAAAATTTTGAAGTTTTGATTTGCCAAAAATACTGATTTCTTGATTTATGATTTCGGCACTAAATTGAAATTAAGGTTGCACAGAAAATAGAAAAGACACATATCTAGTATATAATTATAAAATGCATGTATTAAATAGATAGTAAAACGAATTATAGAACCATTAAAAATAAAAACCTAATTATTAATAATACAGTTAAACTTAAAAGGTTTTATCCCCCTCACTTTCAATTCTGAGAATTTTTTAATAATTACTTTGACATCAATTTCTTCAGCTAGCTCATGTTCAATGACTAATGCTGTCAAGCCATTTAGCCGATTCTCGGTAGTTGTAGAGCTTACATTTTTTTAAAATTAACTTTAATTTGCAGAAACTTCTTTCTCCACTTGCCACACCTATTGGGAGAGAAAGCAAGATTCTTAAAAATACACCGAGATTTGGAGCAAAATCCATCTTTGAAATGAATTTTCAAAGGAATCGATTTTTCTCGATTGGACTTTCTTTTTTATTTAGTAAGGCCAAAACTAATTTTATCTCGTCTGCTAGGTCAAAGTTAGTTCCTGAACATATTTTATTAATATGGCTCATCGAAAAATTGATGAGGGAAAAAAATAGATTTTTTGGACCATATTAAAAAAATTGGCGGTTTCGAGGGATGCCGTTGCCATATCATTAACGACCAAGTTTAATGAGTGGCTACTACATGGGAGGTAAAATGCTCATTGATTTAACGTTTTTATTCCAGATTGTACTCCCAATTTTTAATTCGGTTTTGGATTTGGTCTTTAATACACGAAAATTCTACTCATCTTTCAAAACGTGTTTTTATTTAAAAACTACATACCTCAACCTTCTTATGTCGTTCTCATGCTTTAGGATTTTTTAGGTGAGTGGGTACCTATTCTTAAAAGTTCGTAAAACATATTAAAAGCAAATTTTATTATTCCCCTCCCCATTAATTTTTCATAAGTATTCAAATGAATCTTGGTTGAATAATTTTATTCATAAACTAGTTAATTTTGCAGCCCATTTGCCGCCTCCTAATGTTGGCGCCCTGGGGCAGAGGCCCGGCTTGCCCACCCCTAGCACCGACCCACTATAATTGAATAGGGGAAACACACAGGTACAAATTTGTAAATGAAGTTAGCACAAAAGATTAATTACTTTAATTCTAGCATATATTGCGATAATATTATGTACAAATATCTAATATTTTTTTTACTTATTTTCATTGAAAAATAGGCCGTTTACACTCCCATATATAGATTGAAATGTTTCATTACGATATATTTTATTGATATAGGTTGATTATTTTTAGTATTGCCCCAATCTTCCACATTAGGAATTTCAAATATTTCTAAGACAGTTCTCTAAAAAACTTAACTAGTCCTCTCTCTTTCTGTCTACTATTACCTGCCTTTCACTTTAAGAAACGAAATTATATATATTTATTAAAGATATTGGATATAGGGTGTTAAATGCAAGAGGGATAGAACAATTTATTGTAAATGTAATGTTGATGAAAAGCAATAAACTGTTTCTATGAAAAAATCCTGGATAACTATCTAATGATTGCTTAACAAAAGTCTTACAACATTCACTTCTCACTCAAAGATATGAACTTCGTATTCTACTAAACGTTTTAAATAATAAGGGTGCATAATAGTTGCTTTCAATTAAAATATGAGAGCTTAATATTATTGCATAATAAATTCATTATCGTTATAGAATTTTGAAATATTTGTTGTATTTAGGAACATTGTTATAAATATGTTTTAAAGTATAGTTACGCTATTGTAAAGTTACGATTCTAAGATTGTTGAAATGTCTATATTTTAAACGCATTTTACTTTCAGTATAGATATTTTTTTCTACGAAATATTAGGCTTTATACTCTGAAGTGATTGACTATTTGAGATTGATTCGCTTAAAATTACATTAATAGAACTCACATTTTTAAATAGCCGTCGGTTTTAAATTGTCCTTATTATTATAATAGTTTGATTATAAAGATATACTAAATTTATAAAAAAAATATATTTGCATTGCATATTTTAGATTATTATTTAAAATTCAAGCATAATAAAACATTTTACAAATTTATTGAACGTAGTAACTTTATATTATTGTCACGCTAATTTATGAATTCAACTAGTTTGTAAATATTTCTGAAAACATCAGTATTAACAATACATATTTTTCTGTTTGAGAAAAATAACTTTGATTTCACAGGTTAAAATTGAACAGGAAATTTATTTAATACTTTTTTTGGGGTATTACCGTTCCTTTTGTCGTGTATTTTCAAACAGTACTTTAAGAGCCTTTTTAAAACACTGGAATACTTTCCACCGTTTTTATATCACGCAAAAAATCTTAAAACCGTATTTTAAACTTCAGTGATAAATATAAGCAGTTGAGCAAGTAAAAAAATACAAAAAGAAATCAACGATTTCATTCTTTAGTTCATCCTCTTCTTTCAATATTTTTTAAACTTCCACTTTCGCTTTACCCTATTTTTCTCTACTTATAAAAGAAAAGAGAGAAGTCGTGTTCTTAAGGAAACGGTATATTTCTTTCGAATTCTAGTTGTTTAAGTGGCTTAAGTTACAGAAATTGGTGTTCTTTCTTTCATATATTTCAAATGTTAGGAACATTTTGCATCGTTACTTTAACGCAAAGAAAAGTTTGCACGCTGGCTTAAGTTTATTTTTTTCGTCTTTTGCTCCTCGTTATAAGAAACTAATTCCTCTCCTCGTTTTTAAATTCCTAACTTTAGTTACTTATGTTCTTTTGTTTTTATTACTTGTATTATTTGGTTTCTCTTTATTTTTAATGTTCCCATGGTTATTTCCTTCGAAGCTTTTGTTACAAATTAAGAAGTAATTTCGTCAATCAGGAAGGAAATGTAACTAAACTAATACAAAATAGATACAGTTAAATTATTTGTTTCAAAAACTTCTGACATGGATTGGAGAGTTCTTCACTTTGTTTTAAAATGCATTAAGTCCATAAATACTTAATTTCATTTAATATAACTGCAAATAACTAGTACAACTTTATGGAATCGAATAATTTATTGACATTAGGAAGTTAAAATAACGCATTTGTAAATGTATCTGGTTTAGAACGGATTTATTATTTTTTTGTAATGGTTATAAAAACTTTGGGGAAAAGTTTAAATTTCTAAATATTTGAGTAAAAAAGAGTTTTTTAACGTTGGTAATCTGCTAAATTTGGGGTTTAGGTTACAAATTTGCAATACTCATTTATATGATCTTCCTGTATTATTGAATAGCATTTATATTTGTTAGTGTAACTTATAATTGAAATGATTTAACATCCTAAACTAAAACAAATCAACAATTTTAATTCATTGTGATTTTTTTAAGTAGGGAAATTTTTGTTAAAGTTAAAAGCTAATTTTCAGATATTTATCTTACTACAATGTTTTCTTTTCAGAAGTTTCATTTGGATTGTTATATGATATAGTTGGCTTATATGGAATGGAGAAGTGAAATTGAAGAAAACAAGAACAACAAACAGATTTAATGAAATTTTATAGTTTCGTTCATTGACATAAATAACAAATTCCACTTCTTCTGTACAGGCATAATCAAGATGAGAGTATACAGAACATTTAGCATTCAATGTAACCAGAGCGTCATTCTTGTAAAAAAAAAAAAAAAAAAACTCTACTTAAATGGAAATAGTCTCCACTTGAAAAACTCCTTGAATAGGCATTGTGCTTGGTTTGAAAGTTAACGACCAACTTTTAATAATATCTATGTATAAAAAGCCTTCACTGACTCATAATGAGTTTTTCCACTTTCTCTATAGCAAAAACTAAGAAATTTCGTTCAATTGTCAACATTGGTAAGCACAGATAAAGTAAGCTATTTTAGTTTTGATGAACCAATTTTTAGGGGTTGATATGGGTCCATCCTCAAAAATGTTAAATGTATAAATGTTTTCTGATAGCTGACATGTACAAAGTAAAACCATAGTGACACACGAGCATTTAGATAGTTGATACATATTTTTAAAAACTTATCTGCTTAAATTTCATAACAACTGAAATTTTTTTTTACCATTCAGTGTAGTGCATTTTTGCAGTAATAAGAAGTTGTTTAGCATAATATAACTTAGCAGAGAACCTAACGGCGGAGAAACGTCAGCATTCCAGTTTCTTTACTTTGTTTAATGTAACTCGTAATCGTATTGATAAAAACAAAATTGTGCATAGCTAAAGATTGTGCTCAAAACTAAACTAGATCATTTTCTAAATTTTCTTTGTCAATTTATATATATTATAGTTAACATGATTAATTTGGATATTATACATAATTCTATTATACATAATAACCTAATTGTTGTACATAATAACCATTTATTATGTATAATATTAAAATTTATCAAATTAGCTAAAATATATATGCAAAATAAGAACAGTAAATATGATATATTTTCTATTCAAAGTATTGACATACTTTCAAGGATCATTCTTTTGAAGCTAATATATCTTTCCGGGGAACTGCTACAAGATGAAAAAATGTGTGTGTGTGTGTGTTATTTTCATGTTAGAAATGTTTAGTCAGAAGGAAAAATTTCATTTTCCGATTAAGGGAATTTCTTTCATATTTCATGATTTTTCAAACTATATCTATTCAATGGCTATTGCTCTTAATAACTAAAAATAAAATTTTGTTTCCCGGATTAATTCAGAATTCGTTCAAAGGATTGCCCTTGATTTGAAACTCAGATATTGTTAAAACGCTTAAATAGTTACAGCATGTTTAATTATTAATCTAATGCCTGGTATCGTAGTAACATGAAACTTTAACCGAAACTTTACTTGGAAATTTATAATTTAAATTTGATTATGTGAAAAGAAAATATAAAAACAAAAATTAAAATACGTTTTAAAATTTTATCTTATTTCATTGAGTGGAATTCAACAGATCAGAAACATAAGGAAAGCAAACGCATTCCTTTTTATACTCCCTGCTTCAAGGGTCATTTATTTGCTGTCTTGTTTTTAGTCCAAACGGAGCTTACACATTTTTCCAGTTGCTCTAGGGCAGCTCCTAACATTACGTTCCTCCCTAAAACACTGCCACGACACATCGATTACCGACCCTCGCCCTTTTCTTGAAAAACTTAGCAAAAAAGGCATAAGTCTCTTTTTTTCTAGAAGATATAGAATAGACTAAAATGTTCTCGATACTTTAAAAATTGTTAAAAAACGGAAAGAGATGGATTTTTACGATTTTCTTCATTCAAAGTTTTTCTTTCGTTTTCTTTCTATATTTACTTTAAACGTTTAGTTTACACTTCTATGTTTAGTTCAATATTTTCTTTCATATATGCACGCTACATGCTCATTATACCATGCTCTTTATACTAGTAAAAATAAATTCCATTTAAAAAAATTGCAAAAAAAAAAAAAAAAAAAAAAAAAAAAAAATGAAAAGGGAAACAAATTAAAAAATTACTCCAGTAAAACTAAATTATGTAAAATGCTTCCGTGCTAACCACAGAGAGGTGATATCTGTATTTTTTTTTTTTTCAAATTGAGTTATTGTTACCAGATGTTTTTTTTTTCAATTTGTTCGATATAATGATGTAGTTTATTGATCGTATCTGCACGGGAAATATTAAAAAAGTTAATAAGTTGGCATCAACTACATGAAGTTGTTAAACTTGAAATCGCCATTTCTTATTTTGAGATCAGTTTCAGATACCACTTCTGTACTTAGCACGGCAAAACATATAATGTGCACACCAATTGCGACCAATAATAATACCTTACAAGGACACTATGCTGGTGTAGAGAGAAGCTTAATGAAAAGTTATTTCCATTAATATCCATCCCTCTGTCAGGTTGAAATTAGCATTTTCAGATGTTAAGAGGTCTGTTCATAAAGGGGTATATCCAAATTCTAACGGAAGTTACATGACATAAAATGATTAATGGAAGTTAATTTTCCATTCGTTAAGCCTTTACTATACAAGCTAAAGACATGTGTCACATATCTGTTTGAAGGTCTCTGCAAATTTAACCAGAAGTTCTCACTGAAAGTCTTTTAAAGTTTGACCTGAAGAGTGCTTCTATTGTAACTCTATGCAATATTTCATATCTTGGTTAGAAATATAAGATTGGAATTTGGATATTTGGTAACACTGTTTGTCATCAAATTCGCTAATTTGGAGACATTTTTGTATGCAAAAACTAAACATTTGTAAGGGTTTTGTTGTCATAGTTCGTCAACCTTAGGAGTCTAGATTTTTATTATTAAATGTTGTCAAATTGAACGTGCTTGGTATATGGAACTGATGTAACTCAATAGAAACGTGTTTAGAAATAGCCTTTTAATGGCAATTGGAGTCCTTATATATCTTGTGTTTTATAACACGTCCTTCTCATAAAAGACAGAAAAAAACTTCTAATATCCGGCAGACATATGAATAAATGAAGGGATGTTTTAAATTCTACAACAACACTGAAGATAAAGTACTTTAATTTTAACGTTCGTTACTCAAATTTTTAGGCAAGGATTAAACACATTTTTTTACAACTTTAAATATTTCTATATGCATAAATAGTCGTATTTTTCTGTCATGCATATTAATAAGTGCTTGTAATATTTAAGAAATTTCAACCCGGAACAGTAGTAAAAAAACCCCATAACTTAGAATGCTAATAATTTGTACTCTTACATAAGGAGATTGTATTTCTGGTACTTCTAAAATATTGCCTGAGTGGAATTTTGTGACGACAGCCGCTATTTTTAAGTTATGTGACACCGACAATTACTGCCACTTAGTTATAATTAGAGTAATTTTTAAATGTCTTGTTTATTGCAGAAATTTGTTCTTTTTCGTACCATGGTAAATGATAATGGCTTTAGTTTTCATTGATCGAAGACCTTAGACACTGATTGGTGAAAATTTCGCTTTTCCTCCTGTCTATTAAGATTTTATTGCAAATTTGAATTCTTTTTGAGAAAACCAGAATTGACTATACTCTTCACTTCTTCACTCGCAAACTTCTAATGACCTCCTCGTTTAGCAACTGACTAGATTAAAAGGAATAAGTAAGAAAAATATATTTTCCTACCATTACACTCCCCATTCTGTAATACTTTTTTTGCTTTTAAAAGTGCAACAAAACTTTATAATATTATACACAATGACGTTGTTGTATTAGAGTTTCTCTTGCGCAAGTGTAATACGAAGATATACTGCACCCAAATGTCGTTAGATTGAGACCAGTATGTAAGAGAAATACTTTGAAGGAGGCCTTTATATGAAAAATGAATTTCATTTGTTTTTCGGATGTAGGAAAACTCGGAAATTCCTTCCAAGCAGTCCAACGACCTACACGAACTTATCTGCTACAATCGCCACTGTGCCACTTTGAAAAAAGAGACTGCAATGCACTGGAGAGGCTCTATGCAATATTGAACCAATGGGTCTTATATGTAGTATGTGAATGTTTTATCTTTTAGTATGATTTTAATAGTACCATGAGAGAAGTTATTTACTTGAATCTACAACCATCAACAGATTACATAAAAAGTTATGACTTTCAAGTTTTCCTGGTCTTGTGGCATGTTACAAGGTTCCTGTTAAGCTGAAGCCTCTCTACACAATCTGGACAAAAACGTATATACTGACAGTACTATATCTAGGCAAGGATGTAAAATTATTTTAGGTTATTTAAGCGCAAACCATTTTAAAGGAATTGAACGCGAAAAGATTTTGATAATCTTTCGCCAATCTGTTTTGAAAGGAAAGTACCGAAAGATAAAAATATATCAAAATATTAATGAAATGTTTAACATCATTTGTATATTGTAATCGTGATTGGTACTGCGGCTTATAAATTGTTCTAATACAACGTAAATTTGCGCATGCGAATAACATTAATATTTCCTCAGTGTGCTGCCGACGCAAAGTAGTGGATAAAAAACAAATTAAATCCGTGACGAATCATGTTCGGCAGATAGGTTTTGTTTATATTTTCCCACTTTTGTTTCAAAGCGAAGAATGTAGTAGTAGATAAGTTGAGAATTAATTGTTAATTAAGATTATTATCAAACTTTACCCTCTACTATAGAAAATATGTTACAGTTATGAATTGGAAATTTGACACACTGATATGGATGATATTTTAGATGCAGAAGAAGGGCTCAATTATGCGCACTTGTGCCCTTTATAAAGACATCGACTTGTAAATGACTTACGCCGTTTTGGAAATAAGCTTTTTGTACTTTCTACGTCTCTCGCATTTTTCATGACAATAAAACTTTACTTTAAAGAGAGAAGAGAGAAAACAAATCCTTCGGCAGCACTCTGGGTTTTTATGTCTCAGTATAAAGTTCAGAGGAAAGGACGAATCCGAATTTTTAAAGTCACTTTTTTATTGTATTTTTTGCTGCAGCTTCCTTTTGATAGATTTGTTTCCCATCTGTTTCTAGCGTCCGAATGCGAGGAATAAAGTTCGGACAAAGGGATTACGTGAAGCGTTGGCTGTTTTTTTTAGGGTGGTCCGATGCAACAAATCGCAATTTTCTGTTGAGCAACTGAGTAGAAAAGTTTGACAAAGAAAGGAGAAAAGCAGCCTCGAGGTCGTTTGGTCCTTGCGTAAATAAGGAGAGTAAACTATTGGTTGACCAATACATTTTTGAGCATAAATGTGTTTTCGCTTTGGATTTTTACACTCCCTGTTTTCTAGACCATTTGGTATTATTTAGCCTATACAATGAATCCAAAAGGATGTTTGTTAAGTAAAGCTTCATAGTAAACAATTAAAATCAGTCAAATCGAGTATTTCATTACCATTGTATACATATTCTGATTTGAAAAAGTAAAAAAAAAAAAAAAAAATGTAGCTATTCATTAGATAGTGATAAATTCACGAAAGCTATCATTTTTATACTGATTTTTAAAAAAAAAATAACTTTCGTATCCATAAATCTATTATGGATAAAAGTCCTTAGCATTAGTATGAAATACAATAAATTCAATGTATTTCTAAATTAAATAACATTTCATTTAAGTTTAAGTTCACAAATTTACACATAGATGAAACAGTGATGATGTAACATAGACTGACAATGGTTGCAATTTTATATAAAATTTTTCTTTTCCTTTTTTAGGGCTTGTGTTAGATTGCTACTCTTTTAATTATCGAAACAATCAACAGTTACTATTTTTTTTTATCCTTTGGTTGTTTTTCTTTAATTCGGAGATATTGGCGTTAAGCTTGATTTTGTAGAATAAAGTATTATCGGGAAACTGAATATTCCGACTTGCTCTTATCACAATCTAAGGGCAAGCAAACAACTGAAGGTTCACTAGAGTTGATCACTAACACGGGTTAGGAAGGCGGTAGGGTATTGACCGCTGATAGCGTGCAAACGTAAATCACATGTATTGAAGGATTAGAACAATTCATTACTTGAATTAGGATGATTAATTTAGAACTTTGGCTTATTTGAAAAGTTTAAATACGCGGAGGAAAGGACACACGACACACGGAGATTGGGAGAAGAGGACTCGAGTTATGGTCTCCAAGTCGGACGAGTTTGCATCAAAGATGATCCAACATAGAACGTACCATTTCTCTATCTCTCGCTCCAAACACAGCCTTAGACTTAGTTAATTTAAGCACGCATTTATCTCGTCATTTTGTATCTAGTGCTTTCGCTTTTGTATCTAGTGTATCTAGTCTTACTTCACGCTTTAGGATGCTTTCTCCCAATGTCTAATGTTTTATCCTATGTGTGGGCTGTAATTAATAATATTGCTTTATTTGAATCTGAGTTGCTCCTTCCCTCGGTGTTACTTTGCATTCCTGACTCCCAATTTGATACGGTGTCAGCTAGGCTTGGGCGATGTATCGATACATCGTCAAAAACCGGTGTGAAGTCAACATCGTCGAATCGGTGTCACTATTTTCGCATAACCGATACATCACGATTTTTTTTGACGAGCGCTCGATTCTTGCTTAGCTCTTCAAGGACGAAGAAACGTGATGCTATTATTCATGCGCGGGGTTTCTAAGATACTATAGAAACGTATTGAAACCGTCGACACCGCGCCGTTTGAAACACGATCCGCATCGCAGTAATCCACCCTGCGTATGCGCGGTGTCTCCAAGACTATATAGAAAAGTACTGTAACGTTAACATCGCGCCGTTTGAGACGATTTCCATTTGTTTTTGCTGGTGCGATACTTCGAATCATCGGCATCGTGGTAACCGTATCTTCGGTATGTGCGATGTTTACAAGATTATATAGAAACAAAGCGCCACATACGGCATCTCGCACTTATTCACTCATACAAGTTGCATTCGCTTTTGCATCCCCTGGCTTTTGAAATTTCAAATAACGTTGGAAAAAAGTGCAAATTTGAAGGAAAAAAAAGCACGTATGACATTTTGAAATTATAATTCAATTTTGCAATGTGTTTTTTTTTTAGGTCTCGCGTTTATTTCCTATTTCGTTTTTACAACTGAGTATTGAAATTTCGAGGTCGTTTTCAGGCTCCAGTAGTCTAGTAATATTGGAGATTCGATGAAAGAAATATTCCTTTTATTGTTTGAACATTATTTATTTTGTTCTCTCAACTCTTGGAAAACGTCTTGATTTTTATTTAATTTATCATCAGATATAAGACCTTGATATTCTATTTTTGGAATTCAATTGAGTATTTCCTAAACTTTTTTTTTTTTTTTTCATTTTTTCTGTAACTTGGAAGAAATAAAATATAGCATTTTTGTATTTTTAAATCTTTTGCATCAGAATTACTTCAGGATTTTTTTATATCTAACATTTTTACCCTTTGAAAGCTTTGCTCTATTTATTAACTCAAGGGGATTGCGGTATTCTAGCACGGTAATTTCTGTCTAATTTTTACCCAGTTAAGATAATCAGGTTATTTATTACTATGATGGTTTATTATATCTGCCAAAGTCCATATGAATTAGCGCATGGACTGATCACAGTTATTTCTCTAATTTGATTGCTTAAATACTTATAAATGATTTTTTCCCATTTACGTTAAAGGATTTTCTCTTCTGACTAGTAAGTAAATAAATGTTTTATAATTTTTTTTCCGTTTGTACAATTTGAATAAAGTTTATTTCCATAAGATTAATTACTCAATTTAACTTGCTACTTAAAAATGCGGAAATGCAGATTTTTTTGGCACAAAATAAAGATTATTAGAATTTTTTAATGTTATGCATTAATTTTATTTTTTTGTTTAATAGTTATATTGTACATAGTAAGTAATACAATAACTAAAGTAACATGTGCACTGCCATGAAGTGCACTTGTCCTCCCCCCCCCCTTCTCCTTTCCTGATAATAACAAAATAAAATTTCAATAAGATAGAGAAATTAAAAAATCTAGATTAAACAAAAAAAAAAAAAAAAAAAAAAAAAAATGGCTTATACCCCTTTGGGTGCTTAGTGTATCCTCCTGAAAATAATTCGGTCGCTGCTCATGTTATTTAAAATAAACTTCCATACATGAATTCAATAAAATATGACAAAGCTAAGTAAGCATAACTCTTTCGGCTATATAGCGTGTTATGAAAACGTTGTTTTATAATATTTTGTAAAAAAAAAAAGTTCACATCGTGATGTATCGTGACATCGTGATGTTTGCTTCCCGATACATCACGATGCAGAAATGTTAACATCGCCCAGGCCTAGTGTCAGCACAACGCCATGTGGCCCAAGGTACCCACTAACGATCACGATGGCAGCCTAACAAATGCCTAACACTTGTGATGCATAAAAGGGAAATAAGATTAGGTGAAAACAATGCCCTTTAAATTGATACAATACACGTTAAATTGCTTGCTACAGCCAACTGTACGTTCAATTTTTAATTAATTTCATAAATGTTTTAAATGAAATAATAAATGATAACAATCACTTCAAAAATTCACTCTGATATAGTGATTTGTTCATTCATATTAAATATTGAATTGTGTCAAAGACTTTGATATGCACCTTGATTTCACTCAAAATTCATGATCTTCCCTCTTTTCTTTCGCATAGCAATTTTTTCCTAAAATAAAATAAATCCCACTTTGCAAAATTGTTTATGTTTCTCAACTATTACAATTTTATTTTTATCTATTAAAAGAATCCATTAAATGTGCATATTTTATTTTCTCTAATTTCCCTTATTAATGAGCAAATTTCTAATTTGAAATGAATATACAAAATTTTCCAACACATGAATTTAGGTTGGCGTATCTACTCTGTACTGTTAGTTTTCAGAAATAATTATGTTTTATCTAGCGAAATATTAAAAAATCTAATTTAATGAACATGTATTATTTGTTATTATTATTGTGTAAAATACTATTCTTCTTGTGTAAAATACTATTGTATTCCTAAGTATTTTACGTATAATTTGTCATTTTTACATATACTCAAAACTATATAATGTTCTTTTAAATAAGGTTTGATAATCAGTAACTGATAATTTTCTTAAAATTAATTTTAATTAAAAAAACTAAGTATTTGAAAAAATTAATAAATTGATTATTATATATTTTGAATGCAAAATGACGTTAAGACATTTTAATACAAAAAGTTAATCAAATGTCTTTAACTTCATAATGCTCTAATGCCTTTTACTTATTGAAGCTTGCTTTAGAATACAGAAATATGTATGAAACCTCACAAATTATGTTAAATAAAAATGGCATACAAAATGAATTTGTCCCTTATAATTCCTCAATATTCATACTTAAGTTATAACACGTATTTGTTACTTCCATGCGAACGTTATATCATTAAAATATTCAATATCTAAGAGATTTTTATTAAATATAATTAGATCTTTAATCCATAAAATTCCTGTATTTTAAAGCACTTGACATTATTTTATTAAACTCTTCTTTTGCTATTGTTATCAACATAGAAAAAAATAAAGAGTATTTCTAATATAATTTAATTGTAACTTATATTTTCTTTTAAAAGAACAGAAATTATCTTTCACTGTTGCGTTATTTGTTTTATTATGATGAACAATTTGATTAATATTTTTAAATACTTTACATTACCAAGTAAGATTATGAAATATTCTTGAAATCAATAGTTTCACTTTTACCTTCAAAAACACTAGAAAGTGTGGAAACATTTATTTTACTAGGAATTAAATATTTATATTAAATACTACACATTAATTGAAGTATAAATTGAAATTAAAATAAGTAATTGAAACAGAAGATCTTTACCCTTGCTGCTTACTGGAATTTTTTTTCAAAAAACTTTCGGGTTCCTCAATTTGTTTTTTAAAGAAAATGAATCAATCGAAAAAAAAAATTAATTGTTTATTCAACTGACTTCAGAGAATGTTGAATATCAAAGATACGAGCTTTAAAAAAGCCATTATAAAAGGCTTGAAATCATACCATATTTTAAACTAATATATTCAATTAACAGTGCTATTTTAATGGAAAATTAAAGTATGCTTCAAATATTGTTGAACAAATACTTAACGTTTTATTTAATAAATTGAATCTAAATTTTAAGTTATAGAATTTTAATCTCATAAAATTATTAATTCAGCAATTTAAGGTAATTATTATATGTAATATGATAATTCTTTCTACAATATCACTGAAATTATTTTCTGTTATACACTAAAAGGACAATATTGCATACTGCTCACAGTGGAATACAATTTTCAAACTTAATGTAAACATTAATGATATTTCAGATTACATTTGAAGATTGGATAAAAGTAGTTGTTCACTTCCATTTCTAAGTTGGAAATGTTTCTGCAAATTAATTTGAAATGACTTTGAAGGAAAAAAAATACGGTCTTATTTTGTATTTTACGTAAATAACTGAAATGAACTTTGTATATTTACACTTTATAGATATTGCGTTTCACTATGTAAAATACAAACTCAAATTAAAATTCTTAATTCTTCTACGTTTTGTTTAATTTTCATTTTATTTTGAATTATTTTATTTCATTTTGTTTATTTTTTAGTAAATGTGTTCAAACTGATGGAGGAAATTGATCACGGTGTTTTCCAGGAGTGATGAAGAAGGGTTAATAGCTAAGCTTTCTGTATAAGCACCTAGAAATAAACGGTAAATTTTGAAAAAGACATTTAAGTGAATATCGCATTTAGTACGACAATCTTAGATTCTGAAAAAGATGCACCCACCAAAACCTACCTCTTCAATCAATCGAGTAATTCTTGTAGATATAAATTATATTCTTTGAAGCCAAGTTGGAGATAAATTACTTCATAAGTGACGTAATATATATTGTCAACTCTATGCAACTCTATATAAACTTGCTAAGAATGCCACAATTTGATGCCAGAGAAGTCAAATCGTCTGCTATCTTCTTAATCAGAAATTAAAGAGTGGTGCGGTACAAACCGAAAGCGGTGTTCATTTTTTGGCAAATTATGAGCTATTTAGTTAACGGTTTAATTCAACTCCCTCAAAGTTGACTTTTGCACAGCTTCCGACGCTTTTATACCACTAAACCAGTATATTCATAATCTACTAGCATTTTTCTGTATTCTATAAATTGCCGACCAAACGGTGTAGTGGTTAGCGTGCTGGCTTCTAGATCGCGAGATTGCGGGTTCGAGTCCCGTGTTGGCATGGGTGTTTGTAAATGTATGTTGGCTTGTCTAATGACGAATGTTTCGGCGCATTATAGCCCTCGTGTTGCTGACGGCGCCAGATAATCTGAAAACAACCAACCTGCATTCTATAAAAATTTCAAATTGATGTTCAAAGAGGACCTAAATTTGCAGTTCAAAAATAAAAGGTATCTGAGGTCACTTCTTATTTCAAATTTCAAACTATAATTGTGATAGTCGTGGTAATATTGAAAATAAACTAAATATCAATCCAATCTATCCTCTTTAAATTTTAAAAAAGAAAAATTGCTTTCACTAAAAAAATTTTCCCTTTAAAATAAGAACTTTCCCAAAACGCTTATTTTTAAGGTAATGTGGCCAGTCTTCATACAATTTCCTATTTTTTTTTTGAATACTGTTTTACTTAATGAAAAAAGTTTAATGAAAAAAGACATAACTATTATTTTGATGAGCGTAATTTAAATGAATCGAATGCAAAGACAATTGTTCCAAAAATGTATATTAAAAGTTCAAAAAAGTTGATGAAGAATCAAAGGTTAAAAAGTACAAAACTATCACTTGTATTCCCAATAAAATTTAACGGTAGTTCAAAAATCACTCACACATGCTGATGATCATACTTTTCAGACCCCTCTACCTCCCCCCCTATAGGGTTCCGAAAACACTTGAGGTTCTTATAAGAAATATGAATTATTTGCAAAAAATCCTCACCTTTCATTAAAGAGCATTAAAAGACATAATTTAGCAGAAGATTGAATTTTTCCAATTCAATAACTACATAAAAAAAGATAAACACTATATAGAAATAAAAACAATAATTTTTTATGCCAAACAAACAAATAACTTAATTCACAGGAAAAGTAAGTCTTAAAATAATGCTCTTTGCATGGTTATATTTTGTTTCAGTTTTTTTTTAATGACAGCAGAGCTATTTATAAGGTTGAAACCTCCAAATAGTCAGATTATCCTCAACTACTTTACTACACATAGAATTTGCAATGAATCATTTTAGAAAACTATCAAGCAAACTCTTTAAACTAAAAGTGAATATCTATTTTTTTTAATTAATATTTTATATTATTTTGATTAGTATTAGTGTAATAAACACTCTGCGTCACTTTACAACTGTAATGAGTCTTATAAAAGAGAAATAGACCAACATTCATGGTTTTCAGAGTACGTGAAAAATGAGCTCACAATTTTCTCTTTTGAAATCAAAGAAAAAAAAAATATTAAAAAAGAAAATTAAGGTGAAGAACATTGATTACAAGTGTAATTGGAAAAAAAGAAAAGAAGAAAAAAAAAAAAACGAAAAAAAAAAAAAAAAAAAAAAAACGTTTTAACAAAAAGCAAAAGGAAAATGATTATGTATCCTCGGATGATGATGAAGCCCAATGCATGTATTGTGGTTAGCTTATGGTCTCAATGAAATGAAAGATGAAAAAGATGCAGATAGTGCAATTTTCTGCGCACATTTTTTGGTTGCAGAAGAAGAAAATTAAAATGTTGAAACCCCCATTTGTGTGCAATGTGTGTTGACTATAAGGTTTTCCAGTAGTTGTTAATATTTTGTACATATTTTTATTTAATTAATTATTTTAGATTTAATAAATATATGTTTCAATTAAAAGTTTATTGAATTCAAGAAACAACATATTGATTTTTAAAAGATTCCCAACTCTGCTAAATTTACTGCCTTGTTTACTACATTACGCGGGATATGCAAAGGTAAATTCATTTCACTGTATACTTTTTCAGTTAATCTGTTGGTCTTATTAATACTTTGCTCGAGCCAAACAACAATTTCTTTGTTCATTTGATAATATTATATTTCCCACTATACCTACCTCTCTCTTTATACCATTTCAAATAAAACTAAAACATCTTTTTAGAAATATTTGGAGGGAATTTGTGTTAAAAGTTTACAAGAATATCGAAAAAGTGTCTTGATAAAATTAATTTAATATCAATTTCAATCAACAGTTTCTGCATGAATTTTAAAATAAAGTTTATCAATTATTATAATAAGTTAAGGAAAAAATTATCGTCGAAGTGTGTTTATAACAAATCTTTTTCTTAATTTCATAGGATAATATGCTGCACGCGATTGTCACCAACAGGAGAAAAACTAAGTTTTAAGTTGTTTTGATGATTTTTCCTGAGTGAAGCTGGAGGCATTCTCCTGTATTTGCTTACAATTTGATGCAATGGTTGCGTGTCTGAATTTCATGAAAGAACCCAGTCGATATCTTCTGCCTGCCAGATAGTCAATGCTCTTGAATAAAATATGATACGACAATCAGCATAGAGCTAGCAATTCTTATTATATACATCCTGTTTTAGATTATAGTGCTTTACAATTACAATAAACGTGGGATATATTTGAATAACATAAGTGGATGTGAGTACATGAGAAGTAATGGTAAATAATTAAAAGTGTTTTGAATTTCAGGAACATAAAATTGTGGTAAGTTTGAGATCGTACTGACATTTTGATTTTTTTGGTGTTATGGTTTGATATTTTTTTTCTAAGTTTTGCATTTTATTCTAAGAGAATTAAATAAGTTACTGTGTGTCTAAAATAATTCTCTTATAGAACCAAGTAATCGATGCTCTAAATATTACGCCTTTAAAGCAAACCAATATTAACGTGCACCTCTTTGTGTGAAATTTTGCCACTGTAATTGTAAACATTCAATAATCTTTTACTTTTATTTTTAATTTAAAAGTGAATGTGTAACTGGCTTCTTTGTTACGAGGCGTTCCCATTCGTTACGTTTTGTTTTAATGGTTCTGTGTGAGCTCTTTCTACGTGGCAAACAGTGATACAAAATTAGTAAGCTGATTTTAATAATATTTTTGTGTGTGAATGACCTGTCGTAAATAGTTAATTTATCGTATGCTTTATTTTAAGTTAAAAGAATTATAATTTTACATTTATAAAATTTTACATTTATATGGTTATTGTCCTCAGTTACAAAGAAACATTTATAAAGGGATGGTATTCTGGATTAAATATCAATGGCGTATTTAACATACATAAATAAAAATTTTTACTCACTTATTTCTAATTTTATTTTTCAACCATAAAGTAAGAAAACAGATTTATCAATTCATTCCATAGGATTGTTCTACTAGAACACATTTTCCTTATCATAGTCTGCTCTAACAATATACTATTAAAATTTTGATCAAGAACATTTAATATGCAGACAAGTTTTGAGTTTTTGTTCATAAAATGTTTCTAAATTTTTGTCTAAATATTCATAATGTATATTGTTAGGATTTTTTTTTTAGAGAAAGGATGGCACCAGAGGTATGAAAATAATTAATTTATTATTCTCCTACAATTATACAATTCTTAAAAATGGCTGCAGAAATTCGCAAAAAAACTAACACTAGAGTTTCTGTCGTAAAGACTCTATAGCAGTGAAAAAGCACAGTTTAATCTTTAAAAAAAAAAAAAAAATAACTAAATTGATCTGATCTAAAACCAAAGTTCTTCTCTCAACACCCAGTATTTTTTTACGGGTACATACCAGTATTAATATTTACGTAATAATAACGGTTGAGGATAACCTCTAACTTTTCAGAAATATCAACACAACCTAATTGTTGTTAATGTTTTGAAGCTTGTATTTGATCTATTACTTATAATTTTTACATTAATAAAAAGATGTTACTTGAAAGTGATTATAGAAGAAAAATATAATTAGAATTTATCAAATATTTACATTAACTATTCATATTTACAAATTCTCGATCATCTCTCTATATATAAGGCAAAGTCCTCACTAACTCACTCATCACTAATTTCCCCCCTTCCCATAGGACCACAACTCTGAAAATTGGTACAAATATCAACAATGATAAACATAGAAAAAGTAAGCTATTCATATCTCGATTACCCCACTTTAAGGGGTGTAAAAGGGGTTAAACGTTCCAAACGAGGGATATTCGAATGTCCTACTTCCTACATGGTAACAATTTTGAGAATTGGTACAAATATCAACAAAGACAAACATAGAAAAATTAAGCTATTCCGATCTCGATTAACTCACTTTAAGGGGTTGAAAAGGGGTTAAACGTTCATAACGAGGGATATTCGAATGTCCTATTTCTCATTTGGCCACAATTCTGAAAATTGGTGCAAATGTCAACAAACATAGAAAAATAAAGTTATCTCGATCTCAATTAACCCACTTTAAGGGGTGGAAAAGGGGTTAAACGTTCCAAGCGAGGGATATTCGAATGTCCCATTTCCCATATGGTCACGATTTTGGAAATTGGTACAAATGTCAACAGTGGTAAACATAGAAAAGGTAAACTATTCTGATCTCAATTAACCAACTTTAAGGGGTCGAGAAGGGATTAAACGCTCCAAACAAGGGATATCTGAATGACACATTTCCAATGTTGTCAAAATTCTGATATTTGATGCAAATGTTAAAAAATGAGCAAATATAGAAAAAATAAGTTATTCCGATATCGATTAATGAATTTATAAGGGATGAAAAGTCGACGTAACATTGTAACTATACGAGGGATATCTTAATGTCTGAATTCTAATACAGTAACAACTTTAAAATTGAGAACTAAGAGCAAGCATAATTAAAATAAACTATTGCAATCTCGATTAACTAATTAAAAAGGGCCCAAAGGGGAGGGGGGGGGGTTAAACGTTCTAAACGAGGGGTATTCAAATGTCTCATTTCCAATATATTCACAGTTATAAATTTTGGAAAAATGCCAACAAAGGTAAGTTCCTATTTTGATATATCTATTTGCCGGGATCGAAATGGGAGCAAACGTCTGAAATGTAGAATACATGAATGTATTTTGATTTCTAAAATGCACATGATAAAATTTCGTAGCTCAGCATGGGTATTCAGCTAGTAGATCTATAAAATAATGATATATGCAATCCATTTGTAAGAAGGCAGTGTTCATGATATAAGGATATAAGTAAGCCATTTAAATAGAAAATCATACGAACCATATGTTAAGTCACATAGAAATTTTATACTTGTTCTATTTCATAACACTAAATAAATTTACTTATATTCCTCTAAATTATTTACTTACTTGCACATATTATTACCGTATGAAAAATGTGTTCATAGCAGCCTTGACTTCCTGATCGATTTTTACGATTTTAGTTTTTATTTTAAATAACTATTAAACATATTTTTTTCATTAATATTTTATCAATAGAAAAAGAAAAAGTTGACAATAGCGCATTTTGCGATGTCAAACCACTACATTTTAATACAGCGTCATTATTGCCAGTACCATTCTGGAAAGTTTAATATATCGTTTCTCTTCGGATTCAATTTAACTTGAAGTGGAGTCCATTGCAGAAATTAAATAACACAGATTTCATCACGAGAACAGTTCCATCAAAGCCAACACTTGATGAGATGAAGCCGTGTGTTGAAGTTAGTTGCAAGAGTGGGTTTATAATACGCTTGCACCGTTGATTAATGGCTTGGTGAAACGTGAGGAATTGCTTTAGGCGTAGTGGTAACTCGAGACAGCCTTTGATGAAGTAGCTGTTCGGGTCCTTTAACTCGTCTCACTCCTCATTCATGGTAAATAATTAATCGCGCTGATACTCTCTTTCATTGCCTCGAGAGTTATATCGATTTCGTTGAACAATCGAGATCCTGCTGAGTTTACCATAGCGTGATTACCTTGATAACACAGGGTGATTTTATGTTTTTGCTCATAATGTTTATTGAGGGAGGGAATGGGTTTGTGTGGAAATTGAGGTGGAGTGATTTTCATCTGCTCGAGTAGAATTTTGTGCTAAGCGGAATTCGTGAAGTCTGATTATGGTGAAATTCGATGAGATAAATGTCAGTGATTGGAGACCAATTTTGACGAGGTTGGATAGTTCTTGTGTAATTGCAAAGTACGTGAGAGTATTGCTGTTTCGAACAGTAAAATGACGTTTATTACATTGAATGAGCTAGATTCTTCAGAGTTTACTGTTGCGTGATTGCGTTTTTGTTCGAAGTATTTGTGAGGGAAGATATATGGTTTTGAAAATTGCTTTTGTTGCATAGTTTAAAGCTTTTTTTAAAAAAGGGAATTGGTGAGTTGTGATTACGGTAAGGCTCGTATGATGAATGTATCCATAATTGACGCCGAAATTTATATTTGGTTATTACTTATATTAAAATACAAAGCAAGCTTTAGTATTGTCATTTTTAGCATAAACGAACAAAAATGTTCTTGATTTCGTTAAATGATGGATATGTCACTGAATTATCAATAGCATAATTATTGTGATAAATCTGAGGCTTTTGTGTTTTTGTTCTAAATGTATATGTCGTGTTCTGTCTGTTTTCTGATTCGTGTTTTGGAAAATGGTAGGGATGAATTGCTTATGTTTTTTATTTTTTATTTATTTAAATAGGTTAGTTCTGACTATGGTAGATTTCAATGAGGCAAATATGTAGCATTAAAGACCTAGTTTTATGATTAGATATTTTTTTTAGAGTAATTGGGAAATACGCATGACAGCATTTGGTAATAATAAATTATCATGATTTTTTATAAAAATTTACATCTTTTTTTTTTTTTAACTTCATAAATGTTGATTATCATAATATAATAGACCATTTGATCTTTCTGTTTAAAATGTTTTTGAGAGAAATTGGTGCCATTGTAAAACGTGTGAGTTGTTTAATTGTGCTTTACTTACAACTTTTTGTAAGCTGAAATTATTGAATTGAGATTACGGTCTTTTACAAGGCAAATTCTAATGAGTGGAAACCATATAATAATGGCAGGGATTTAAATGATCTTCAATGTGTGTATTATTTAGCAGTAAATATTGCTAATAGAATATTAATCAAATTGGAATTAGAATGTTACAATAACGATGAGTTTCAACTAAATTACAATAAATACGTTTGAAACTTTTTGAAATCACATTAAAATGATTTTCAGAAGCATGTGGAATATAACAGTGGATTTCAAATCCTCTTGCTAAATTTTATGTCAAATAGCAAATAGGTGATTTTAAAAACCAATTTAAATTGTTTTTAAATTTATAACTTTTAATAACAATTTTAATAATAATAAATAACAGTTTATAAAAAAAATACATTCTTTACTTTTTAAAATTTAGTTCACATTTTGGTTCGCATTTAGTTTATTGGTTCGCATTAGTTCATTGTTTCTTCAAATTTTAACTATACTTTCATTTGACCAAATATAATAGAGTTCCCAAGACATTAACACATTACTCTAACCTTAAATTTAGTTTACTTAGTTAAATTATTTTAAAAACGCTAAAAGAGAAACAACCCACTATCGCACCGTAAAGAGCTGCTTAGGAACATTGTTTTAAAATTTATATTTTATAATGAAAAGTTGTTTTTCTCGGCACTGCATCAAGAATAAAAGTTTAAAAATTAATCATCACGTTTCGTTTTGAAAACTCGCTGACAAAGTAATAATTGAAAATGCAATTTCAAGTAATATTTCAACTTTTTTGTAAACTTCGAAGATATTAACAGTTATAAATCACGTACTAATTTCTCAACTGCGTTCTTCTGTCGTGATCTTTTAAAAATATCCCTACAGTCGCCGAAAATTTATTTTCTGGCCGAAGATGATAAAGTGGAAACATAAAGACTAGCTAGAGATAAATTAATTATTAACATAGAGAAAATGAGGTTTGAGAGTAAGCATTCAGAAAAACTACTTTTTTTTTTTTTTTTTTTTTTTTTTAATTATGTGGGACATGCAGCGAAAAAGGTCTGTTCCGTTCTTTTCAAAAATTCGTTTCAACTTTTGAAAGCAATTTCCTTTCCTCATTCTTATTTTTTCCCCAGGTTTTGTAAAGAAGTTAGTATAAAGTTGTATTAAATTGTCGCTGCGACATTTTTGCGTGTTGCATGATTAAACATCGTACAAATTGCTGGTTCTAGAAAACTCATGCGATTTTTTTGGTGGAACAACTTGGATGCTCTGTTTTGCATAAGAATGGTTTTTCAAGTTATCAGTGAGTGTAAAAAATATTCTGAAAAATAATGTGTTTTTTACTACCACCTAAAAAGTGCATCTTTTCTTTTTTGGGGAAGTAAAAACCTCACAATATAATTTAAGCGAACTAGTATCATCACAAATTTTTTATTGTCAGGATTCCAATTAACCTTATTATTGCATCGTATTTGAGTTTTTTCTAGCTATAAATGTAAGAAATAAAATAATTGCTTACTTCATTTGCATATTATTCGATATTCCTTTAATTTTTTTAGATTAAAATATTTTTTTTTTATGTATTTCTTTTTGAATGTACGTATTATACTGTGTATATTTGATAGTTATCCTAAAAAATGTTATTGTGTATTAACATGTAGGAGATTTTACGATGAACATATCTTACGGAATTTAATAAAATTATTAAATAAAAGTTATTTTGTTTACTTACATAAGACTCTAACTATAGTAACAAAAAATTTCCAATATATTTCAAATATTTTCAATCACTCAAAAAGATAAATTTCTTCAAACTTTAAAATCAACTTTTAAACCTCAAAAAACCCAAAAACTACTATTCAAAATCCATAAACATCCATTCGCGTAAAGAGGCAATTTCAAAACTTCGGTTCCATATTCCTCAGAGAATTACAAAGAACTCTTCCTTTTTTTTTCGCAGAAAAACAAATGAAAGCTAAAGTTCCCCGTCCTTGTTTTTCCCAAGAAAAATTATCGAAATAAAGAGCGCGAGAAAACTTGAACAATAATCGATATATCAATATGTATTCTCAAAGGGTAGATGTGCATTCAGTAAAGAAGCTGGAATCGGTGATGTGTGTGACCAGTGCTACAGTATTCGGGAGTCACGCATCAGAAAGTACCTGTAATACTTTGCCGCCATTTTTACAAGGTGTGGTTATCTCTTTCTTATGAGAACAAAAGGCGTGTTCTCAACTAGCTGTCGCTTTCGTTTTATTTTGATTGTATTTTTGCTGTTTGGGAAATAAGGGGTTTAAAGTTTTTGAAGAAGTATTTTTAGATCAGAGTTATTTTTCTCGGGATGGGAATGAGTTTCTCCCTGAACCGCGAAATCAAACTTTTGGAAAATGAGCTGTAGTTACTGGTAGGTTTTATTGCACTTAGGCTTTTTCAAATTAACCAATGGTGATAATAACTTTAAAAGTTCTGTTATTTTAAGATATAGCTGTTTATTAGTGAACTAATTGCATATGAAATACAACTGACATACAATAAGAGAGATAATACAATCGATATTCTGGAATTTTTAAAATTTTTTTATAATAATGTTTTTACATATTTAACTGACAGTTTTTGTATTATTTTAACCAGTAATATTACTGATTACTTTGAATTAGTTAACAAACATTTAAGAATAAACTATATGGAATGTCATATATTTCATAATATTTTTTTTATTGGCTTAGAGATACATGATATTGTCTACTCTAAAAATGAAAGCACTGAAACCCTGGAAGTGAACTCGTGTTTTTTGTTCTGAATTTTAGATTATTTTGATTTGAACCATATTATATAGTATTGCGCATAATGTTTTATCATATGGGCAATTCTCTGAAAACAGAAACCACTACAAATAAAAGAAAAATTTCGAAGGAATGTAAAAGTATTGAATTGCTACTAAAGTTACATGCTCGAAGTATAAAAAAAAATTATTTAATAAATTTTGTTTATGACATAATTTAACTGAACTTTTTCACATTGAAAGTTCGTTCATTTCATTGACTCTAAATTATTTAAAACAGATTATAACAAATAGGCATTTTTTAAAGGAACATATTCAAGAAAAATAATAAAAATTGTACTTGATGTAGTCATTATAATTAGTAGAAATACAAAAGTTCAGTAATATTACATTATATGTCAAAAAGTTATGAAACTAAGCTTCAAGTCTTTACACATGTCCAGTGCATCGGTATGAAACATACATTTTTTAGAAATAAAAATATGTTTAAAATATCAATTTTTAAAAAACTTCATTTTTTAAAAAAAATTCAATCACAAAGTGCTGTGCAACTTCTTTAAACAATACAAAAATAATGAAATTTTTTATTTTAGAAAACACATATGCCCCATGCGTCGTTTTTTTTTTTTTTTTTTTTTTTTTTTTTTAAACAATTGCGTCAATGCAAGATTTTTAAATACACAATTATTTTGATAACAATTATTGTAAAATTCGATATTTACGTCAACTATCTAAAGTTCTTTAAGTTAAAAACCTATCTAAACTAATATATCTTTATAAAAAGGAAACGAAATAAATCTTAAACTTGGATTAAACATTTATATGTAAGTCCCAATCATCACTCCAAATTTTCGAAATCGAGCAAAAACTCTGAATTCGGGAGAGGCTTTTTCTTCTGGGAAATTTTATTTTTTAATAATGTCTTTCGTGGAATTGGAAGGTTTGTGTTCTTTAACTGGAAATTTCCAAGTCTTCCTTAATGCTTATTTCAGCAAAGAAATTTCAAAATCTTCCACCAATCTAGAAACTATGAAGAAAGGACATTGTTTTTTTCCAAATTGCACAATTCATCAAGTTTGTATTCTTCTATTTTTCTGCTGTTATTAGAGCATTCTGAAAAAAGATTTTTTTTTCTATGAATAGGCTTTTATTAGATGTTTCGCCTTGATGCCTCTAATTGTAGCTGCCTGTTGCATATAATTTCTTCAACACCCGGAACAGCATTAGGTGAGGGATTCATATTTTATACAGTGTTGTTACGAAACTCGAAACTGTATTATTCTCTTTTAGTGTCGGAACAAATCAAATGAGTTTAGCTCTCGATGCGAAAGAATGTAGCTAGAGTAAGGAAAGGAACACGGTTTCTTGACCATAAGGCATTTTGATCCTCGTATTGTTATTAGCATTTATAGCTCATCGCGAAGTCTATTTGCAAAATACGTACAGATGTGTTTGTTTTATCATATAACTTTAATGTATTTTTTCACTCCATATTGGTCCATGATTTCTCTTCCTGTTTCTTCATCATTTATACTTATAAGAGTAAAACTGTGATATTTTCTAATTGAGGTTAAGTCTGCAGGTAGTATACTTTGTTTCGTTATTTTAAATCTTGTTTTGGAAAAATTTAAATTCTTTTTTAAAAACTTACCAAATTATTTTAGGACAGGTAATAGAATTAAATCAAGATTTATTCCTTAATAATTTTTCTGGTATTGATAAAATAGTTTAATAAGTTTATCAATAAACGTCGCATTTATTGATGGTACTTATGCTTTTAAAGATGTGGATAATTTTGAAATTTTTATATCAAGTGTATTATCAATTTAAAAATTAATAATACTCATGTTTAACATGCTTTTCTCAGATGAATAAATTTAGATAAATACTTTTCTGTTGAAAAATGTTATGTATTGCGATTATTATTCTATTGAAAACCATAATTTAAAATGTTTTAATTTTTACAATTCAAATTTCATCATTTTTTCAACTAAATAATTTATACTTTGTGTTATTTATTTAAATAGAGATGCTACTGAAAATGAATTTATATCGAAATAATATGAAGAAATATTCATTTTAACTCGTTTAACAAAAGTACGTAAGCTTCCATTTCAATATTAAAAATGATGCTGAAGTATTAGATTTAGAAGATGTCATATTTACAATTTATAAAAAATTAAACGTGAAATGTGAAAACACACACACACACACACACACACACACACACACACACACACACACACACACACACACACACACACACACACACACACACACACACACACACACACACACACACACATGTATAAGTTAGTAGTCAAAATTTATATACTAAGTAAGTAGTCAAAATTTAGTCAATTTTATAGTGCCATTGTTGTTAACCAAAAATTTGTCAAAAATCGTATCTAAATTTGTATTACTGAAATTTAGCTTAATTTCATTGTTTAATAGTTTATTAATAGTTTATATAATATAAATAATAGTAATATACACATATTAGACTAAGGACAATTAAATACACCACACAATGCCGAAAAGAATTTTCAAATCACACCGAAAGCTAAGGAAAAAAAAAAAGAAAGAAGAAAAAAAAAAAAAAAAAAAAAAAAAATCATTGATTTAACGGCACTTATAAATTTGCATTTTCTTCTACTTCTTTTTTAAGTTATGTAGGTGTCTATTAAACGCGTTTGAAAATTATTCAAGTGAAATGTTTAAATTAACACGCTCGTAGTCATAATTTTCCGTATAAAATATATTGGTTGTTTTGGACTATCATTCACTTCCGAAATAGCAATAATTTTAATTTTATTCGTCCATATAGTTTTAAATTTCATTTCATAAAAAGAGAAAATTATGTACATAAACAGCATATAGTAAAAAGACTTTAGTATTAGTATGATAAAATAAAATAATAGATCAAATTAGAAACATTCTTAACTCAAATCACTCGAATAAACTCTTCCATTACAGTTAAGCATGGATAATCCAAATACGAGTCATACGAAACATAGATTAACCGAAACCGTCTAGCAGGGTAAATCAAAAGTTTTGATAATTTTTCTTAACTTAAAGCCTAGTTTGAGTAACATTACCTTAAATAAGGTTATTTGTAAGACGAGTTATAATTATACACAGTTTGGTCTTTAATGTAACTCTTTCTTTGTTCCATATTGCACTTATGACATTGGTATATTATTTTCGTAAATGATCGGTTCTCCAAAAAATCAATTATACAAAAACCTTCAGTCCCCAAAAGTTTCCTTAAATCAATTCTCCACTGAATATAGTTCATACTGTAGATTCATACAGTGGAGAATCGATCTAATAACATTGCAAATTACCAGGTTTCTTAAATTTTTAAATATTTTTTACAACAGATACTTCATTGCTCATTGGTATTGTTATGAATTTTTCCACTGAGGCAATGATGGCACAGTTTTCACGGTTTAAAAATATTTATTCTCTCTTCAGAAAACTCACAAAATTTATTCACAGGCAACAGTTTAATTACTCTCAAGCTTCAACACAAGCTTAAAAAAAAAATAACTTCGAATTCAGAGATTATACAAGCTCACTCCAATAGGTAAACAAAGCGATCAGCTTTCAACGAAGTCCGAAGTCAATCTGAAAACTTTCCCTTTCTCCAGTCTTTTATATACAAGCGCGTGAGACATTCTCGAAATTTCCAGCCAATTCATCGGAAAAGAAATATCTCGAAACTTCTCGATTGCTTTAGGTGTTGCCACCTTTTCTAACTTGTATAATCGCTATTAATTAATAAATAAAATAAGATAAAAATAAATTACAATAGAATTTTGAAATAATAAGTCACTATTTACAATATATACAGACAATTTGTGCAACATTTCCCCCTTCTTAAAGACTGCACGTCCCGGGCAGTGAAGTCCTTAAGCCATTCAATGACTTCTACCATAATATGGGGCTAGCCTATTGTAGAGTACAACTCTGGGTTTACAGGAAGGTGTTCGTTGAATTCTCACCACGACGTCGTTGATCTTCTTAAGGAAACCATACGGCCCTTCCCAGTTCGTCTGGAGCTTAGGGGAGAGTCCTTTCCGACGTTTAGGGTTCCCTAACCACACCTTGTCACCTTCCTGGAATGAACGGTCCATGGCCTTGGCATAGTACCGGATCTTCATGCGCTCCGTCATGATGTTGTTTCTCTCTCTGGCGAACCGATGTACGGCTTCCAAACGTGCCTGCAGATCATCTAGATACTGGACAGGCGAGGAAGGAGTGTCCGGTGGTTGTCCAAAGAGGAGGTTGCTGGGGAGCCTAAGGTCTCTTCCAAACATCGTTAGAGATGGAGAAAATCCGGTGGTCTCGTGAGTTGCACTCCCGTATGCCAACAGAAGCGGTGAAAGTTTCTGATCCCCGTCTTGCTGATTATATGATTTTGAGATTGCGTCCGAATCATCCGCGGGTGCAGCTGATAGATCCCGGGACCTCCGTTCGATGCTTGTAACAGGAGCACGGATGGCGATTCCCTCTTCACTAACTTTGTCCATTTCCACATGAACCACTTCCTGGGATGGTTTCATCAACGTCGCTTTCTTCGGTTCTCTTTCCGAGGCTGGAGAGGTACTTTTCATAGATGTGGACTCTTCAGCATTCTCTATGACATTGTCTTCATGAGCTACAATCCGATATACGCACAGCTCTTTCATGTCTAGATCGTACAAAGGAACTTCGCCTCTCCATGTTTGCAGCTTGCTTTTCTCAAAATTCAGCGTAATTCCATTTTTCTTCAGAAAGTCTAGTCCGAGAATGCACGGATCTACAATTTCGGCAACATAAACGATGTGCTTGTAGGTGTTAAATCCAAGGGCAATGTCCACTTGCAATTTCCCACGAACAGAGATATTACCACCAGACACAGTTTGTAGAGAAACAGAGGGCGCTGTGTAGAGGAGTCGGCTGTTCAGGCGACGAGCCACGTCCGTCCTTACGATCGTTACGTTCGCTCCCGAATCGACGATTAGACGACATGGAGTTCCGTTGATCTCCCCCTTCACGAATAAACCCTGGTTTCCTCCTTGTCGGGATGAAACGTGGAAACGACTGGTCGGGGCTTCACCCGTTCTACATTGCAGCTTCTGCCCTGCGAGATGACATCTTCTTAGATTCAGTTGTGGAGAATCTGTGGTAGTGTTATCCCTTCTCTTTTTCAAATCAAGGCAGTTTCGTCGTAGATGCCCTTCCCGTTTGCAGTGCCAGCAAACGACTCTGGTCCTTCGATCCCTGGCTCCGGGATAGCTTCTCATCATTCGATCAATTTTGCTCTCCAGTTCTCGAAGCTTACTGGTGACAAAGTCAGAAGAATACTCGGCTAATGCACCACGCACATATCGTCGGTCTTTTCCAGAAGCTAGCTGCGCGGCTTCCACTCTCATGGCGTACACGAGGGCCGACTTCAGGTTTTTGTTTTGGGATAACCTTACCGCCTGCTGCACATCGGGATCTTGAATAGCGTCGATGTAATACTGTAGAGAAAGATCGTCTCGTACATCCGGGGGACAGTCAGGGAAAGCGAGGAGCGAGTCTTTCTATATCCGATGCCAATTCTTGAAGAGTTTCATTGGCCTTCTGCTGTCTCACTTTCAGTTGCAGTCTGTTGTAATCCTTTAGATGCTGCTCCCTAAACCTTAACTCCAACGCACTTGCCAGCGCCACGAATTCTCCCCGCTTCTCTTCAGGAAGCGTCTGTAAAATGTCAGCAGCTTCACCTCGAATAGATGCTGCGAAATGGAATGCTTTCGAAGTATCGTCCTATCCATTTGCAGAAGCAATCATTTCAAACTGCGTTTGATAAACGCGCTAAGACGACTTCCCATCAAAAGTTGCCACTTTGATGTTGGAACGTGGCGCAATGAAGGGAGTGGAAACATTATCCCAAATAGGAGTTGCAAAGGTCACAGCTTCGCGAGCTTCCATTTTCCGTAGTCTTTCTTCTACAGCGTCATGAAACTTTTCCTGCTCGTCCTTCAAGGTGGAAACTTTGTCTCCTAAGTTGTTCACTTTTCCATTAAACTCCTCAAACTTTTCATCAACTTCCTTTCTTACTGCATTGAACACTTCTTCTTTCACGGATTGCAGAACATTTGAGGTAGTTTCTATTATGGTTGATTCCACCATTGAGGCTAGCTCTATCTTCATTTCTTCTTTTATTTCATTCACAGCTGCAGATGTTGTTTCACACTTGGCGGCTAAAGCTTTAATCTCCGATGATGTTGCTTCTTTGCTGGCGGCGATTGCGGCTGCGAGTTCGGCGTTAGTCGTTTCTTGGCGGGTTTGACCAGCGGCGATTGTAGCGGCGAGTTCGGCATTTGTCGTTTCTTGACGGGCTTGACCAGCGGCGATTGTAGCGGCGAGTTCGGCATTTGTCGTTTCTTGACGGGCTTGACCAGCGGCGATTGTAGCGGCGGTTGATTCTTGTCCGGCTTTTATTTCGGCTTTCATTTCAGCGGCTGTGGATTCTTGTCCGGCTTTTATTCCAGCAATCATTTCCATTAATTGTTTCATTTGGTCTTCCATCATTCCTCTAGTTGTCGGCATTCAAAATTACGAGACCACACTTCTGACACCACTGTTATGAATTTTTCCACTGAGGCAATGATGGCACAGTTTTCACGGTTTAAAAATATTTATTCTCTCTTCAGAAAACTCACAAAATTTATTCACAGGCAACAGTTTAATTACTCTCAAGCTTCAACAAAAATAACTTCGAATTCAGCGATTATACAAGCTCACTCCAATAGGTAAACAAAGCGATCAGCTTTCAACGAAGTCCGAAGTCAATCTGAAAACTTTCCCGTTCTCCAGTCTTTTATATACAAGCGCGTGAGACATTCTCGAAATTTCCAGCCAATTCATCGGAAAAGAAATATCTCGAAACTTCTCGATTGCTTTAGGTGTTGCCACCTTTTTCTAACTTGTATAATCGCTATTAATTAATAAATAAAATAAGATAAAAATAAATTACAATAGAATTTTGAAATAATAAGTCACTATTTACAATATATACAGACAATTTGTGCAACAGTATAAAACAAATTTTATACCCGCAATCTCATTTCAAAACAGTTTGGAAACTTTGACGTGCGTTCTCTGTCATAAGAGCAAGAAAATTATACTTAATTAAAACTTAATAAATTCCACTAAAGGGTATTGCCTTATGGATAAAAAAAAAACTACATCACACCATTGAAATTCACAAAATAAAAACGGTGCTATTTCAAACACATAACTATTGGTATAAGCGGAAAGAAGTAAATCGTTTCTTGCGCGCTAAGAAGTAAGAGGGCCACTTCATGCATAATACATTTTACTCGGGGGCAGACACCAGCTCTGGAATATTTATTAAATGGTCTCCATCTCGTTGGCAAACGACTGATTGGCGAAAATATGGAAGCGAAGTGAAGATGAAAGTATGAAATATTTATTAAGGTCTCCGGACTAGATCCCTGAAGCTTTTTCTCTTATGACCACGTGATATATAAAAAAGAGATGCCCCGTCGATTCGGATAGTTCTCGTAATTTGAGGTTTCTGGTGTGAAACGGTGTTTGTGTCTATAGACATGAAACATTGGGAGATGGTGTCTGAAATATTAATATCAGTGAAAAGGAAAACTGAAGGGCTTTATTAATGTGTTATTGACACATAACACGACTTGTTGTCAGTAACACTTATTTTGTTAATAATACATGAATTGTATTTAAATATTAGATATCCATAAGCAGAATCGTGTCATAGTTAATATAAAATATTAAAGATAGTTTTCTTTGATATCCCTCATAAGTAGATGATAATTGTGTAATGGTTTTTTAATGATGCCCAGATGTTCTCTATTATTCATAGCTGTAAAACTATATCTTGTCTCAAAAGAGACATTACATTTTTAAACTTAAACATATTTTAAATAGTTCTCACAGGAGGTTTTAAACTACTTTTACTTTTATTGGATAGTCAATAAAACTCAAGATTAATTTCAAGCAATTTCACGCCCCTGAGAGTAACTATTTTCGAGATACTCATGTTTAAAGTCACATTTGGAAAGTCTTGTAATAGTTTATGAAGAGAAAATAATTTTCAATTGCTAGCTTCTATCGTTATATTTACTTTAACTCATATTTTTGACGAAAGGTACGTATAAATATAACCATTTTTACTTGCTAAAAATAAATGGCGTAGTGTGTATTCATAATTACTTTTGAAACTATTAGTAAATAAAAAAAAGACATCATAAGTTAAAGACCTTTTCTACTAAAAAAAATTCGCATACTAATCTATTTGATATATAGAAGATCCAAAGAAAAAATAATGGAATTCAATATAAAAGATCATATTGATTTTGTATAATGAATTTTTCATGTAAATATTAAAAGGTTTAAGTACGTTTAAACTTATTGACTTTGAAATTATCTCTAACTTACTCACAGATACAATACTTTATTTTAAGAGACAGTCACTAAATTAAATACTGGTTTTGAAAGTACCTTCTCTAATCTTTGACACAATAAAGGATTTTCTTTCATTTCTCAGAATTACATTAAAAAATTTATCTACTTCCGAAATATATAACATCATTTCGGATTAATTCAACACGGAAAATTAGAAAAGGGAACTAAGACGAGTTGCTTTTTTAGTGCATAGTTCCTAATATGATAACCTGAAGGTATGAGTTCTATTTTAAGGTAACGTCATGTATTTTCTAACGTCATGTACTATCACCTAACTAATTACTTTTCCCTACACAGGTAGCACAGCGGTATTAGCGTATTAGCCAAAGTTGGAAACAAGGGGTCTGGGAAGATTTGGCCAATCCATGCTGAAATTTGAACATCGTTTCAAAAAGAACAATTAAAAAAAAAAAAAAAAAAAAAAAAAAAAAAAAAAAAACATGTCAAATTCTTCACAAAGCATTTTTTTTTACCCCTTCGTCCTTTCTTATAAAAATCTATTTTAATTTTAAAACTCAGCATCAACATTTCAAAACTTAAAGAATATTATACCCAGCAATTGGCGAGATAGGCCAAGATACGAAGCAACGACCAGTCTACAGCTGTCATCATCGGGATTGGCCAGTGTTGAACGATATTGGCCAACGTATTTTTGCTACTGGGGTTTAACCTTTAAATTTAATAATCAGATTATCAATTTCCTAATTCTAACATAGTGCATCTCCTCTATTTTTATGTAGCGATAGTATAATTCCTATTAACATTTTATAGGATAGTAGGTGACAATCTTAAAAATAAAAGGATAGTTGACAATAGTTTAAAGTTGATTCTAAGTCATATAGTAATAATATCTCTATGATATTAATACTCACATTGACATGTGAAGATGTTGCTTTAGCTCAAGTATAGTAGATTATTATCATTAAAATCATAGAATTATCAAAAGTAACATAAATGTTAAAGATTTAGAATTATATATATGGGCGACTCTCTGGCTGATGCACGGGGCATTTTGCGTTCTTTTTCTACTCTTAAACAAATTAAAGTATAAAAAAATTATTATAGATTTGCTAGTCATGTTTTAGTTTTCTATAATTTTAGTTGTTGGTAAAGTTGTATAGAGAAATAATTGTTTTTACTATGCCAAATATGAATTTAAAAACAATCGAAGCAAGTCAATTAAATTGATAATTCACTTGATATAAAAATTTCAAAATCATCTACGTCTTTAAAAGTAAAATACCATCAATAAATGCGTCACTGACACTGAGCATTTATTGATAAACTTATTAAACTATTTTATCAATACCAGAAGAATTATTAAGGAATAAATCTTGATTTAATTCTATAACCTGCCGTATTATAATTTGGTAAGTTATTAAAAAATAATCTAAATTTTCCAAAACAAGATTTAAAATAACGAAAACAAAGTATACAACCTGCAGAGTTAACCTCAACTGGAAAATATCACACAATTTTACTTTTATAAGTATAAATGATGAAGAAACAGGAAGAGAAATCGTGGTCCAATACGGAGTGAAAAAATTGCAACTCACGATAGCTTTCGTCCACAGAATGGTGATTGGATAAAAAAAAAGATACCAAGAGAAGTACAGTACTCCGCAGTGGAGTACGACCATTTGTTAGATTTAGATTTGGAAGAGCAGAAAAAACTACATATATATTGAACAGCCCTTCACGATCTTCCATTTTTTACTTGTCTCATTTTTTCCATTTCGGGAGAAAGTGCAAGAATTCTCATTCGTTTTCATTTCTATCCTTCGATGTTTCCTTCTGTTTTTCACCCTGCCTTTTCATTTCACCTTCTTACTTTTTCACGCAAAAGATATGAAAAAGGAAAGGTGCAGGAGTACGAAACCTTGCAGTTTTTACTTTCGTTTCCTGAAGCACTATGCTTGAGTGTATTTTCGATGGATTCATACACGTCAAATGTTCATGTTATTGGTCAAAAGAAAATGCATTTAGGTTATATTTTTTCGATTTAAAGTTTTTTTAAATTTTTTTATTTTTTGTTTATATTCGTGAATAAGTGTAGTTGGTTTTAAAAGTGTTAAAATAGGGTAAATTTTTAAAAAATATCCTTAAAAATTTCTAAAGAATACATAGAAGAGACGTACATATATTTTTACTAACGTACAATTATAACTTACTAAAATATTTCTTAGTGAAACCTGAATTAAGTTTAAATATGATAAACGTTTTCATTACACTTTCTATTAAATCCTCTTTGATAATATTTATTTACTGTTTAGGATAAATTACCATATGATTTTAATTCATTCCATAAAAATTCTCATGACGTTGAAAAATATTTTTGGAGAGCCTATTTTTTGAAACTGTATTGTGTGTGTGAATAATTCTCTACACTAAAAAAAAAGTATAAAAAATATTTTATTCAATATCTAACTTTACTTAAAGAATTAGAATCCACATATGAAACATAATTTAAAATCAGCTTTTATCCTGCATTATGAAGAAAGTGACACGTCTTGGAGATAACATAACAAAGCAAAGATCATATTGGTACATATTTTTTTTAAAAATATACTGATTAAGAAAGTTATTTAATGAAAATTGATTGAATGAAATTTTAAAGATTGTTCTAAAAATTGTGTGTTATGCACACAATTTTTACATGACAATTCTTACGAACATATAAAATAAAATTAGTAGCCATTGGATAATGTTCATGCGAATGAAGCTACAGTATGCAAAAAAATATCTGAATTATGGTTATATCTTGTATTCTAATTGAAGGAAAAGCACCGTTTACATTTTTCGAAGCTTGTAATAATTGTTTATAGTTTTTTCCATATGGGTCATCTACGTATTAAAACTAAACTACACTTACATGTTCTACAGCAATCCCATAATATTATGCCATAATTAGATTTAGCATCAGAAAAAAAGGCGAACTTTATAATTTTTCTAAAAATGCTCGGTAATTTAAATGATAAGGGAATAAAATTTTAAAAAGAACCTTATTTTTTGGCCATAAATTGTTAAATAATTAATATATTTCTGTAATGTTTTGTTTTTCAAACGATAGTTTGAAAATAGACCAGACATAAATATCATTAAACTTTTTTGTATTAAATAGTTGTTTTTAATAATTGAGTATTAATCAATCAAAACTTTTTTTAAACTTTTCAAATAGAAACATATATTTTTGCTCATTTACTTCGATTGGAAAGACCTGCAGATTTTTTTCCCCCCATTTTGACATTTGGTTTTTAATATTTTAATAAAAGTATAAAAAAAAGCCTATTAGAAATTATAGCTTAATTGAGGTAATTTTTTTTTCAATGCAAAAATTGTAAGTATTTCTTTTCTGTTTTACACAGTTGGTCACATAGGTATTAAAGTTTGTATTTTTCAATAGTAGATTCAGATAGTCTCAAACGAACATTAAAAGGATCCATACATTTTTGAAACAAGGAAGTTTTGAAAGGTGTGTGTCAAATTAATTTCTTTGTCAGTTCTATCCAGTAATAGAGCAAAACCCCTGGATAAAAGATAACAAACGCCATGTAAGACGACTCCAGTTCAATTCCCAACGTCGGTTGTATGTAATTTCTGCTTTTGAAAATAAGTATATACAACGGGAATTGTGCTTTCAAAGTAGGGGCTTTCAAAATTCGAGGTTCATCCATTCGATACTTGAAATTCAAAGCTTTTAAAAGAAAATTCTCTAATGCATTCTCAATTGAAATTAGGACTAATATAACAGTTTAGATGTTACAAAATTTTGGCGCAGTATAACCTTTGGGGATTGACTTGATTTGAATAAGATTTTAAGTTTTAATTACATCATTCACAGTATAAAATTATATTTATTAACGTGAAAAAATGCACATGAATCAGATATTATAATAAACATGTATAACAATAGTACATAATTACATAATGAATGAAGACGATGGGAATTAGTAAAAGTATAAACTTTAAATGTTACTTACTGAATAGACTTGAATTAACAGAATATATTTGAATTAGATTTCGATTGTAAAATAAAAAGTACCCAAAAGGGGTTTTGATTTAGAAAGCACCAATAATTTCAAGATGTCTACTCAACCGCATCCGAATCGTCTGCACCCTCACAAGTTAAAAATGTAAATAAAAAAGAACAAGTGGCTCCCTCTTCTGGCGAGCGGCGGATTGAACTCAACTTACTTCCGCCCGAGCTGAATGAATGCCAAGATGGCTCTGGAAGAGGGCAAATCTTACAAATAGGTCGTTTGAAGACTCCTTTAGAAGTTTGTATTTTAATGACCCGTACAAGTCCATTGTCCCCTGGGTAGACATCAACAATTCTACCTAGAGGCCAGATGCTAGGTGGAATGTCCTTTTCTTTAACAATCACTAAATCACCAACTTTCAAATTTCCATGAGTAACAATCCACTTCCCACGGGATTGAAGACTTGACAAACAATCCTGAGACCATCTCGTCCAAAAACCATTGCGTAGTCTCTGAAGAAGATCCCATCTTGACTTAAGGGACATGGAAATTGTAGGTTCTCTTTTAGGAAGAGAGAGAAGTGGAGCACCAATAAGAAAGTGGCCTGGAGTTATCGCTTCAACGTCAGTAGGACCAGAACTTAGAGAAGTTAGTGGTCTTGAATTAAGGCACGCTTCAATTTGAATTAGAAGCGTATACAGTTCCTCGAAATTGAGCACAGCTGTCTTGCAAGTCTTTATAAGATGTGCTGGCATCGTCACAGAAAATGTCAGATGGCAGTCCTCTGCGTGCAATGAATCTTCTAAGACACGCTAAGAATGCAGGTTTAGATAGATCAGAGACAGCTTCAAGATGCACAGCTTCAAGATGCACAGCTTTAGTTGTGAAACAGATAAACAGAGCAATATACGACTTAATGTTTACTCTTGATCTTGGGAGATCAGGTTTAGTGAGAATTGGACCTGCAAAACCGATTCCCATCTTTTGGAAGGGTTGACATTAAGTAACACGATCTTTAGGAAGGTTGCCCATCAGTTGGGTTATGTTATGATTTTTGAATCTTAAGCAAGTTATGCATTTTTGAAGATGTCTTCTTACTTTATCACGATCTGAGATGAACCAATATTTTTGACGAATCAAAGATAACACAACTGAAGTTCCGGCATGAAGAGATTGTTTTTGATATTGCTCAATAATGAGATCAGTGATGTGGTGTTTTTTTGGAATAAGAATCGGAAACTTAGCATTATTTGAGAGATTAGAGTTCTTTAGCTTTCCTCCAACTCTTAGAATATTGTGTTAATCTAGAAAAGGATTCAAAGGTAAATACTTATTGTTTGATGGAAGGGTACCTTTTGTTTGAAGAGCACTAATTTCGGACTTTTAACTCTGTTTGTTGAATTGCTCTAACAATATGAATGGTAGCAGCATCAAGTTCAGAAACACTGAGATGGGCTTTAAGTCTAGCCTCAGAAGGTATCTTACAATTTAAAATGAATCGAAGTCACCATGCAACAACTCTTCTAAGACGATTGAAGGATGAGTATTTTGAAAAAAGTTCTCGATTTAGATTTACAGAATTTTGAAGAACTAGAGTAGTGGATGCTTCAGTTTGTATGTTGTCTTGTTTGGTTCCCGGAATGAAAGGAGGGACAAAAAGTTTGGATTCTGCCAACCAGTATGGACCTTTCCACCATAGACTGTGATGCAATAGTTTGTTTGGAGAAATACCCCTGGAAGCGCAATCTGCTGGATTAATAGAGCCAGGAACAAAAACCCACGATTCTTTCTTTGTGAGATTTCGAATATGAGCAATTCTATTTTTAACGAATTGATCAGTTTTGACTTGGTTGATTGAGTGGATTCAGAAAAGTGATTTGTGAGTCAGACCATAAGAAGACGTCTGAAATATTAATTGGAATTGATTGAATTACTTAATGGTACAGTCTGGACAGTAAAACAGCAGCAGAGAGTTCGAGACGAGGCAACGTTACTGGTTTTAAAGGAGCTACTTTGGTTTTTGAGGCAACACAATTGACGAATATTTCATTCGTATCACTTGTAACTCGTAAGTAAAACACCGCTGAATATGTCTTCATAGAGGCGTCACAGAATCTGTGAAGTTGAATATTTTTGAAGGAATCAGTCTTCATGAATCTTGGTACCTTGATTTTCTTCAAATCATCAATTTTTAAATAGAACTCCCTCCAAGATTTCAAAATCTCCAGTGGAATATCTTCATCCCAAGAAGCTTTATTTTTCCACAATTCTTGCATCAGGATCTTTAAAGTTATTGTTGTGGGCGATAAAAAACCAAGTGAGTCATACACTTTGGCAATGACTGACAATAGCTGTCTCTTGGTTTTAACCACAAATTGATCAGCAATTTTAATCTGAATCATATCTTTTCTTGCATTCCAATAGATGCACAAAAGTTTAATACATTTATCTTCTTCCAACTGGAACCCCTCTTTAGTGGATTTTATTTCATCAGGAAGATCTGCAAGGACTTCAGAATAATTCGATGACCATTTTTTCAATGTAAATCCTCCCTTGAGTAGAATTCGATTTACATCCGAAATCAAAGATTTAGCTTCTACAACTGAACAAGAGCCAAAGAGTAAGTCATCTACATAGAAATTTCCTCCGACTATTTTAAGTGCTTCAGGAAAGTTAGAAGTGTTATCAATAGCGATTTGCTTTAGAGTTCTGTTGGCCAGATAAGGAGCACAAACCGTGCCGTATGTCACCGTCATTAGTTTATTGGTATCAAGTGGTTGTACTGGGTTGAATCGCCAAAGATTCAACCGTACAAATCGTATCTTTTGATAATTTGTATGCTCTGGATTTATAAGGAATTGCCTGACCATTTTTTCAATATCGCACAAGGCAACTCGAAATGTCCTAAACTGAGTCAAAAGATCAAATATGGATGTTTGAAGTTTTGGACCCACATGAAGAATGTCATTCAAAGATGTTCCATTCGAGCTCTTAGCAGAACCATTAAACACAACACGCAGTTTTGTTGTAGTGCTGTCATCCTTTCTTACACCATGGTGGGGTAAGTAAAACTCCTGTGGACTAGAATCGGTTGTAGTTTGATTGCTTTCAACTACCATGTGATTTAGAGTAATGTATTCTTCCATAAAGGATAAATATTACTTAAAGAAATTAGTATCTCTTCTGAACTTATTTTCGAGGTGGTAGAATCTCTTTATAGCTTGTTGTTTTGAATCACCTAATTCCTTCTCAGTTTTAAAAGGAAAGTTCACTATATATCTTCCAGTACTATTTCTTGTCACTGAAGATGTATAGATTTCTTCACAAAGTTTGTCAGAGTCCTCAGAATGGTTATAAGGTTCAGGTACTGATTCTTGTACAAAAAATTGTTTTAGTGCATTATTTCGAGTTAAACTATGGCAGTTTACAATTGATGAAGTTTCTTTTTTTTTTATATATTGGTCCACATAGTAACCATCCAAATTTAGAATTGATTGCATTTGGAGTGCTTTTAGGATCAAGAATCTATTCTCCCAATATTAATTCCATAAACTTATCCGAACCTATAAGAACATCAATTGGCCTAGTACAAACAGAAATAAATATTACTAATTACAAACAGAAATAAATACATCTGCTATGCTGAGCAAGAAGGAGTGAATTAGTGTAAACATAGCCAAGGTCAAATGAAAGCATTTGGAATGTGGCGAAATTAATACAAAAGAAAACGTCGAAAGTACGCACTACGGCAAAGACGGACCAAAAAATGGGGATTGACTTGACTTGAATAAGATTTTAAGTTTCAATTACATCATTCACAGTATAAAATTATATTTATTAACGTGAAAAAATGCACATAAATCAGATATTATAATAAACATGCATAACAATAGTACATAATTACATAATGAATGAAGACGATGGGAATTAGTAAGAGTATAAACTTTAAATGTTACTTACTGAATAGACTTGAATTAACAGAATATATTTGAATTATATTTCAATTGTAAAATAGTACCCAAAAGGGGTTTTGATTTAGAAAACACCAATAATTTCAAGATGTCTACTCAACCGCATTCGAATCGTCTGCACCCTCACAAGTTAAAAATGTAAATAAAAAAGAACAAGTGGCTCCCTCTTTTGGAGGGCGGCGGACTAAACTGAGCAACCCTCATTGTGATCTTTTGCATTATGGAAATAAACAACATTGTAACCAATCTGTGTTCGAAACCTTGATAAGATTACAAAAAAATTGGCTGAAAAATCACCGAAAAATTTATGAACATTTCAGAAAGACGCAAACACGCATATATTAGACACTTATTTCATAGATTACAATTTTTAAGTAAAAAATATAGCGAATATACCTAACGATAGGATTAAATTTACATAAAACTTTTCATCATTTTTGAGGTAATATAGGGATTTAAGAAGTTTGCATTCGTATTTAATGTTCCATTACGTTGAAAAATATACACAAAGTTTCAAAAAATAAGTTTTATCAATTAAATAGATTTTTTTTTATCCTTTTTTCCTTAGGTTAGTGAAACATATAAGAAATAAGTGTGACCTAACTAGCACAATTAGCATCAAGTATTTTTTATCAATGTCAGATAAATTCATAACATAACAATTTTATATTTGTAAATTTTATCAACATTAATACATGTAAATTTTCTTTCCGATTTTAATTGGATTGCGTAGTAAGTTGGCCCATCTTTAATTTTATAATAATGTTACATAAAAATTTATTCCTGAATGAGTTATTTATTAATTTTTTACTAGCCTCTTGTTAAATATGACAAAATAAATCTAAGTAGTCTCTGAGTAATTTTAGTCCAACATCTGTAACGTATTGTAACACACGTTGGTTCGCTTGCTTACATGAGGCGGGGGACCTTTAAAATACGCTTTTCAATATCCAGATTTATCCTTAGCTCGTACACATGACGTGTTTTTCAACATTATGAACTGAAATTTCATATTTAGGGTAAACGAGGTATTATAGATCGAATGAAAAAAACAAAAAACAAAAAAAAACACGTGTTCGTATTGAAATTTTCGATGTTAGAGTACAATTTGCTCAGTAAGCAGTTCCCGAAGAATTTTGTTTTGCACCAGGCATATGAAAAATATTATACAAATTATCTTGGTGTAAGTTGCAATATTCTACGCCTTTTAGAACCGATTATATAGCCATCGTCTGATTTTTTATGCGTACTGTTTTAAAGAACTTTTCTATTACGATAGTGTAGGGGTAAAAAATTTAATTATGGATAGGTTTCACTAAGACAGTTTGAGCATTTTTCTCATCCAATGTTTATATGCGTATAGTAATATCTGTATTAGTATGTTGGACTATAATAAGAGATTTGAATTTAGTTTAATATTTTAATAGATAAGTATATTTATGCAATAATTAATACAATTACTAATTAATCAACGACAATTAAAAATTTAACCACTTAGTGATTTAAGGTTTTCCCTAGTAATAAAGAAAAATTACATTTACCATCCCCGAAAACATTTCCATCATTACTGGATACGTCTAGTACACTGAATTAATCTCGAAAAGGTATAACTCAACTAATGAATTTATTTTGTAAATGCAAATTTTAAGGGCTATTCTTCCATTGTTATTCTTCTTGATGTGATTTTGATATGATTTTTTTTTTTTTTTTTTATGATTCGAGAAATAAAAAATATTATTTTGAATATTTATTGTACATGAAAAGTAAACGTAAGAATAATTGCATATATATATATTGACATGACATTGCATATATATATATTGACATGACATTGCATATATATATATACTTGACATGACATTGCATATATATCTACTTGGTATGACATTGCATATATATCTACTTGACATGACATTGCATATATATCTACTTGATATGAAATTGCATATATATTGAATTATTATATGAAATTGCATATATTGCATATATATATATACTTGGCATGACATTGCCTACATATACATGACATTGCAAACATATACATGACATATATATATATATATATATATATATATATATATATATATATATATATATATATATATATATATATATATATATATATATATATATATATATATATATATATATATATATATATATATATGCTGAAACTAAAGCCTGTTGAGTTGGATTTGACCATCGCCTAAGTGGCACAGCAGTATTGGATAATGTCGGAAACAGGGAGATTCTGGGAGATTGGCCAATTCTGGTTGAAGCTTGAGTATCGTTCAAAATACACGATTTTTTTTTTTTATAGATAAACATGTTGAAAACCTCTCAAAACTTACTTCTTTGCCCTCTTTTCTTTTTTTTATAAATAAAATAAAAATGTGTGACTAATCCGGTTTACTAAATTATACATCGGAATTGTTCAATGTCAAAAGCGTTCAAGCAATGGCCAGCGTTTTTTTGTTATGTCGTTTCGTTATACAAGATTAAAAAAAAAAAAAAAAAAACATTGTATGCAGATGTACCATTTACTTCCTAAAAAGGTAAAATTATCGCCATGGACAAATGTATCTACAAAGTAACTATCGCTGTGTGTGTATGGTAGATTGAAAATACATTAAGTGAATAGGAATTATGCTGGGATCAAATGAAATGTCGTTATACACAGGTTTCACAGTAAAAGCAAATACTGTTTTTCTTTGAAATATCTGTATATATTTACTTTGGACACCTGTCATTTATTTCTAAAACATTTATTTCTGAAATAAATACTAAAAAATATACAAGTACTATCACAAAGAGTTTTTTCTTCATGCATTTCTATTCAGTAACATCAAATTCAGATGCGGAGCATGTAAATGTCGGGACATTTAAAATTTTTCAAGGTTGACGATATATGATAAAAAGAAAACGAAAACCATGCCAATTTGCAGCTTCTTTTTCATAAACAAATAAATCACAAAGTCAGTGAGTTTGGAAAAAAAAATTGGCGCAAAAAGCCCATCACCGAATATCCAAGATATAATCTAATATATCTATTTGCAGCCAAGATGTGAACTTCCTATAGAATAATTATAGCCATCTTTCGGCCTTTAAATCATTTCTATTTGGAATTTCTGTTCTAAATTAGGTATTAAAACTCATTTTATCAAGACTTTTCATCTGATTTATCTCATATATGTCATTAGCATTTGTAGTTTTGTTTGATTATTTCGAACTGAGATGGATGGACTGAGCACTTGTATAAGCTGTTCCTTATAATAGTGTAGCGCAGAAGTTAAAACTATACTGTACTACAATGTGGGTATGTAGGAACTCTGAACTTCCTGTTCATTTTCTAAAAAACGATTAAGTTGGTACGTTCGTATTTCCAGTCTTGAATATATGAATAACAAATGAAAATGAAAAATACGTAACTTTAAAATAAATTAATGTTTTACAAGTAATATTTTTAGGAGTACAAGTAAAATCTTTAATATGAAATGTACCATTTGAGAATCCATTGAGAATGAACCCATGTTAGAGGTCTAAAAGCACACGAAGATAGAAAATATTAAAGTAGTAAGAAAATAAGATATTTTTTCGTCTTTTTCTGCTCAAAAATAAAAGAAACCCCAGACTCCATTTGTCTTGAGGGATTGAGAGGATTTTTACAAAGCTCACTTTATTCCTCTACTTTCCAGTCTCTAACTTTACCTCTAGATCAAAAATGGACTTTCCTGAGATGTCAAAGCTCCCGGAATATGTTTTTTTCACTGTGGCTAAGTTTTCTCCTACATCCCTCGCGCTGATTTGTTCATTTCTTAACAATAACTCAACAATTCAGAAGTATTTGGCGAAACTTTTTAGTGATTATTCCATTGTTCTTGCATCTAGTTACAAAAACTATTAACTTCTACCATTGAAACATAAATTGTTTTTGATTTAAATTTATATAATTTTGTTTTGATGTAAAGTATATACTATAAATTAAATAACGTTATGAAAACCAACGTAAATGGTAGCTTATGCTTGGTGTTGCTCATAATCATACAATAAAAACCTACTATAGCACATAGCCCACCTGATGGCAGCGTGGATAACGTTCTGGCATGCCAAATGTACTAGTTCGAATACTGGGTTAGGTATGGATGTTCGTTGTCGTTTGGAATCTACCTTAAGCTGTAAGTCTCGAGGTAATTTTATTATGCATAAAAATAGGTCGTTGAGCGCACGCAAAACAGATCAACTAGCACATGGACTTTAAACTTCTACGACAGTTAGAATACAATGTTTTCATACTGAATATGCAACTAATTGTTATTCTAGTTTTTTTCAGCCATTTAAAATCGACTAAAGTTTTCGTAACTCCAAAACAACGGAATTCATTCCTATGAGGATTTTCCCTGAATTTTTTAAGAGTGTGTTTATCTGACGGCAGCCATTTTATGTTCACTAAATGTAAAATTTTATAATTGAATTTCAAAATTTTTATGTTAGTTATCTGTATATTTTGTCGATAGTTATTTCATTCTTATAAACCCAGAGTTAATTTTTTCCAAAGAAATTGGTTTTCAATAAATTATTTATTAAAGTAAAAAATATTACCTAGTCATAATTTAAATGAAGATACTTAAATTGCCACATTATGAAAAACTTAATATAAATATCTTCTATCTATATAAAAACGAATGTCTGTATGTTTGTTCTTTATGCATTACTACACCGTTCGTTCGCTATGAAACTTTGGGAAGTTGTTGAGTAGACTCCAGCGAAGGTTTCTGGTATAATTTTTTTTTAAATATCAACTTATCAGGGGTCGAAAAGGGGTCAAACGTTCCAAACTAGGAATCTTCAAATGGCCCACTTACAATTTAGTCCCAGCTCCGATATTCGGCACAAATGTTACCAGGGGAAAGCATAGGAAAAGTAAGCTACATTAACATCGATCAAAAAGTTCTAAAGTGTCGAAAAGCGGTCAAATCGTTCCAAAAAGGAATATTCCAATGTTCTACTTCCAATGCAGTCACAATTCTAAAAATGGTTACAAATGTCAACAATGGCAAGCATAAAAAAGCAAACTATTCCTACGTCGATTAACCAGTTTTGAGGGGTAGAAAAGGGGTCAAACGTTCCAATCCAAACGTGGAATATTCAAATGTCCCTTTTGCAAAATAGCCACAACTCTGATGTTTGACACAAATGTCAATAAAGACAAGAATACAAAAAGTTGATTATTCCGATGTTGATTACTAAATTTTTAAGGATCGAAAAGGAGTCGAAACGTTCCAAACGAGGAATATCCCAATGTTTCATTTCCAATATAGTCACACTTCGGAAATTTGGTACAAAAGTCAACAAGGACAAAAAGAGAAAAAGTAAGCTATTGCGATCTCGGCTAACTAATATTAAAGGGTCGAAAAAGAGTCTTAACATTCCAAACGAGTAATAATCCCACTTCCAATACAGTCACAACTTTGAAATTTGATACCACTTCCAATGTAGTCACAACTCTAATTTGGTACAAATATCAGCAAAGGGAAACATAGAAAAAGTAAGCTTCTTCGAACTCGATGAACTAATTTTAAAGGGCCGAAATGGGGTCAAATCGTACGAAGAATATTTCTATTCACTACTTCGAGAATAGTCACACTTATAAAATTTGAATCAAATGTCAACAAGGGCAAACATAGGTAAATTAAGGTATTCCGATTTTAATAAAACCAATTTTCAGGCGCCGAAACGAGATCGAACATCCAAGATGTGGAATGCATGAATAACTTTCGATTGCTAAAATGCACTAGGTAAAATTTCGTAGCGAAGCAAGAGTATTCAGCTAGTATTAAATAAAAATTATTAATTATTAAAATTATTTGTTTGTCAATTGGTATAAAAGATTGGATATATCCATTGACCGTATATAATTACATAATGAATACATTTTTGGTCAGGTTCTCGCAACCCCTGAATTAAGAAAGTTCGTGACGATTGTTAATCCTCTGCATAAATTAAAGCATACATTTCTTACTTTACTTCTAACATTATATTATTAATTCTAACGCAATCTATAAATCCATATTGTTGAGTATAAAGATACGACAGGGAAAAATATGTAACTGTCACCAAACTCCCCAAAAATCTTAGTTTCATCTCGAATACCAAACAATACTTAATACCCGCTCTCTAAGAAGTAAAATATTCACGAAGCATGTAATATTCATGCTCATCAAAGAACTAAAAAAAAAAAAAAAAAAAAAAAAAAAAAAAAACGAAAATTGAACAATGGCCGCTCCCTTTTTATACCGTCTTTTCGGAAATGAGTGTTTCGACAGTGGAAGGAAGCAGGGAAAGACGAATGGGTCGGTGGAGTATGACGAATTGCTTTCTCGAGAGAAGTTTGCATTTGACATGATGTGACATGTTCATCGAAAACTTATGGAACACCTGTGGTTATGCATGGACTGTGAAGGTGACATGTTACTGACGGGAACGGACGTGCAGTTAAGGAAGTTGGAGTTAGTTTGTGAGGCTATTATGGTAAAAATAGCGTATGAAGTGTTCTCTTTTCAGGTTTTGTGTCGAATTGCGTTTTGTGTGAATGACTGGTTTTTAGTTAGTTATAGATTTTTCATGGAAATTTTGGATTGCTTAATGGACTGTGATAATTGTGTACAAATATAATGTATTGATTTTGAAAAATTCATTAATAAAATTATATGGACTGCTGAATCGATTCAATGGTTGATTCGTCACCGGAAAAAAGTGTTATCTATTCAGGTTTTGTGCCGAATTGCGTTTTGTGTGATTGACTGGTGTTTAGTTAGCTATAGATTTTTCATGGAAATTTTGGATTGCTTAATGGACTGTGATAATTGTGTACAAATATAATGTATTGATTTTGAAAAATTCGTTAATAAAATTATATGGACTGCTGAATCGATTCAATGGTTGATTCGTCACCGGAAAAAAGTGTTCTCTATTCAGGTTTTGTGTCGAATTGCGTTTTATGTGATTGACTGGTGTTTAGTTAGCTATAGATTTTTGATGGAAATTTTGGATTGCTTAATAGACTGTGATAATTGTGTACAAATATAATGTATTGATTTTGAAAAATTCATTAATAAAATTATATGGACTGCTGAATCGATTCAATGGTTGATTCGTCACCGGAAAAAACTTATTAAATCAGTCTGAATTTTAACTAATTAAATTAGTAATCTTTATTATCTTCTACTGCGGACATGATATCAGTAGTTATAGGGTAGGAAAATAATCCCAATGTTTTTCTATTGTCTCAAGACGCATTTTAATAGCTTCGAAAGATTGCAACTCTATTAATAATTCAGTTTATGCTTTAGGTTGGTTTTTATTTTCAAATCTTAGCTTGTTGAGGAAAATAAAGATATGCTTTTGTTTGTTACATGGAATTGGAGTACATTGAATAGATGAGCCTGTTTCTTATCACTTGGTTAAGGTTATACTACTCTATTATTACAAATAAGAGTTTATGCTAATCAAATATTATAATATTTAGAAGAGACTGTGTTATATGAATGAGATGAATCATAATCACACATAGACATCATTTTCATTCAAAGAACTTACAGATTGTATGGCTCTCCGAGTAGAAGTTTGTAAACTTAAAAAAATAGTTTATTTGCTAGTTAATATTTGTTACTGCATCATGAAAAACTACGTCTATTTATTTACATTTAGTGTTGAATGCACAAAAATATACAATAACGCATGCATAAAACTTTAATTTGTAAAAGACCTTCTATTAAATCGAACAGAACATGCGTTTTATAGCATATATCATGTAACTGTTGTCTGAAATCAATATTTAACTTGAAACCTTAAGGAATCCTGAATATTCACTATTTAAAAACGCCCTGTGTAACAAATCACCTGTTTTCACAATCAATCCACAACAGTAAACATTGCCGAATACTTGACTTCCAAAGTGTCCCAACAATCTCAGTTTAACTTGTTTCCCCATAACGGAATTTAAGCTCATATCAGTTTTTCCACTCATCACTGGCTTAGAAACCTATTATCGCATGAATTTAATTAAAACCTGTCAGGCGGATATAATCTTCTTTTATTAGTCAGATAACAAGCCAGTAGTCTTTTCCTTATCGACAACAACCATGCTCGATGCAATTTCGTTTTAATCAATAGCCGTTACAGTATGTCCCAACGCATCAAGATGCATTTTAAGCAAAGGATGCACTGAAGCACCAGACAAAAGTGAAATGATTATGCTGATCTTGAAGAATAAAAATAAAAGCTATGTGTAGTTAGTACATTCAAACGACTACCTTGGAGCAAAGTGGATAATTCTTGTTTAAATTTGAAGTTAAGAAGTTTAAGGCTTTGCATCTTGCTGAATTTTTTAGTATAGTGGAACGAAGGTAATTTCTCGTGAAAATTAAAATTAAAACCTATATAAATTGAGAACATAAGACAATATTTTGATGGTAAATAAGAATTTGTGGCTGTGTAATTCAGTGTTAAAAGTAATGTCCGAACTAACCATGATGTTAATTCAGAATTATGATGTATGTCATATTAGAAAAATTTATACTTTTATTACGATGTTAATAGCACTGTGAAATGACGTTTGTTGCACTGGAACAATTTTTTTTTTAGCAATGCTAACATTACTGTTGAATGATGTGTGTTATATTAAAACAATTTTAATTTTTCGCAAAATGTTAACCATACTGAATAATGATGCATGTTTTACAGAACATATAATATATTTTTTAGCATTGTTAACAATAATGTACAATGATACATGTTATACTAGAACCATTAATATTTTTTTACCTCGTTATTAACAATACTGTAGGATGATGTATTATGTACTAGAAAATTTATGTTTTTATCAAGATGTTAACGGTAATGTAAAATAATGAATGTCACACTAAAACAATGCATATTTTTGAGCATATAATGAGTATTGTTAACCATACTGTAGAATTATGTGTGTTTTAATAGAACAATTTATATTTTTTTATTACCATGTTAATAATTTAATAGTACTAGAGAATGATGATTGCTATATATATATATATATATATATATAGCAATGTTAACAATACTATAGAATGATGCATGCTGTACTATAACAATTAATATTTTTTTTACTTTAATCAAATTCATCAAATATTAAGGTAGATATTGCATAAAAAACACAAAAAAGTAGCAACAAATTACCCATTCGGACATATCCCTTAGGTGTTAGTTAGTCACATTTACGAAAGTATGTGGTAAATCTTCAGATGGGCTGGAAACGTGGAATTTATCTTCTTTTTACTGCAAAGACACGTGTAACGCTACATTCAAATGTATGCAATTGTGTACCAGATAATAAATTAGTAGAAAATAGAATATTAGAACAGATATAGAGGGATGAATATTTTAGAGAGAACTTAATAAGCATGTCGAATATACTAAGTCTAGTGGCAAATTTACTATTTATTTAAATTACATTATACGCCATTACCTAAAAAGGTGAAGAGGTCAATCCAACTATTAAATTTAAAATTTTCGCAATTCTATGCAGTATAATTCAAATTAATCCGTATTTTTTTTTTTACATAGTGACAAGGGTTAGTAACTGGGATGGGATTTGATTAGTGTTTTTCTAACACATGAAAAGTAATTCAATGTAGCAGGTATTAGCTAATATTCATCTTTTTAAATGTGTAAGATTTTATTATTATTATCATACGTAATTAAATTCTTGAATATCTTTACTATTACTTAATTGTTACTATAGTTTTTTTTTAATCCAATTATTGTTTGATGTCGCCGTACGTTGTTTCACTATTAATTGTTTTATTATATAATTATTTACAAGTGAATTTTGCTTATTTTACTTATTTGGAAGTTTTGCTGGATGAAAGTTTATCTTCATAAATTAAAAAAACAAACATTATTAAGCATTAAATTGAACATGACCATCATTATAACATTGAGCTATGTAACTTTAGTAGTGTTTAAGATAAATTTATTTACATACTTGAAATAAATTTATTGCGATTTCATATTTTAGGGGAAATATCTCAAATAAAGATATTTTGGCACATGTTTTTTTACCTTATCATCTCATTACTACATACTTCACATTTTAAACTTAGCTCTGCCATAATTTAAATTATAAACGAGTTTATGAAAAAAATTTACAATGATTACAGTAGCGTTTTCTTTTTTTGAAAGATTCTTTTCCATCTCTCTTCATATTTTGCTCGGTATTGTGTCGTTCAGAAATTAGCAATATTAAAGGCTATCAAGCTGATATTTCATCTTTCTTGATATCACCTTTCTAATTTTTTTTAATATCTTAATGAAAACTTTCCTCACGGATAATAGTCTCGCATGGAAATAGCCCAGGTACTAACGGAGAAAACAAATTTTTAAGCTCCTATGGGAATTTAATATTTTAAAATTTATTAAACTTTTTTCTCGAATAGAATTATAATTTGTTTTTTTATTTAAAAGAAAGTTGTTGGAAGATTTACCGGCTATTATCCCATTTGTCTCCAATTAGAGCTTAAAATTTTCATTTTTCACCAATTTTCTAATCAGGTTCTACAAATAGTTATTTCTTCAGCTTTGTTTCGGATAAACCCAAGAGCTTCTTATAAATGCATATAAAATATTCTTTTTTTTGGTAATGTCTTAACAATTTTTTTTATATAAAGAGTAATTTTATTTGAATTTTTGGGTGAATGACTTTTTGTAAATTGATCAAACTTGTATTTTCACTCGAGATTTCAGGAGTGTTCCTTGAATTTATTAATATTCTTTTCTATTATCGCTATTTTCTCTTGTATAGAAAACCTCTGAATTTGATGTTCACGACAAGAGACAGACATTGCAACTCACTCAAAACTGCAGCCATATATATATAACAGTAACTCAAATCAAAAGTAAAATGAGCTTCTTCTCAAAGCTCGGAATTTTAAAAAAGTGTACAGCTCTGAATTTTTAAAGACATTGATGGAAGTAAGAAAAATTAATGTAACATTGCTATTAAATTGATACGCATTATACATGAGATTTGCTAGAAAACTGTATTATATAGTTAAATAATAGATTATTTGCTATTTAAAATAAAACATAACATACTTCTAATTGGAGTGGAAACTAAAGTAATACATCAATGAAAAGATAAAAAAATCTCAAAACCTTTTTTTTTTTATTTCTAGGGTACTGAGCTCACTTAAGCAACAGAAATCCAACCCCTAACCAAATTTAGACAAGAAAATAATATTAAATGGTATACCTTTAAAAATTATTAGCCTCTATTCATATTCAATCACAAGAAATTCCTCATTTCTACAACAATTTCAGTTTTTTCAAAATTTAAAACTAAGAATAACAGCTACTCAAGTTTCTCGCTACTCAAGATTCCTAATTACCATAACAAAAAGAGACGTTTCCGGAGCCCTCAAAAAGCGAGGTCAGGAATTTAAAATTCAAAGTTATACAATCTAAATGGTTGCTTGATGTGAAATAGAATTATCCTCAATTTGCATAATTCCTTTGCATGCTCCAAGTGTTCTTCTGGGTCTGACAGTGTTGGGAAAGGCTAAAACCTAGTCTGATGGACCTGCATATTAATTGCATCATTTCTGAATCTTTGTTAGGGATAAGAAGGGAGGTTGGTAGAAGGAGAAAACTATTTTTATGCTGCTAAATGTTTTAAGGGTCCATAAAAGTTTTTTTTCCTGTAAATGATGTGCGCGTTTTCTTTTAAAATTCAAGGAGCGCACGCTGTTAGTGAGGTGTCTCTTAAAGGTTATATTTGGAGAGGGACCATCTTTGTATAGGTTGTTTTGGATATTGTCCTCCTTTGTTAAATTATTTAGATGGGAAATTTTGTGCACCTGAAAAAGTTGGGAAGTAAATTGTTATTATTTGACGGATTATGAATTTTATGAAAGGATATTCTGTGTTTATATAGAATGGAGGATTTGATAAATTTATGTTTGAACAAAAAACGAAATACTATTGTTTATTATTAGAATTTTATTCATGAAATATATATTCATAAAAATTCATTGGAAAAAAATAAAATTAAAACTGGTCTTATATTAAATTTGCAAGAAATGATTAGGAAAAAGAATTCGAATGATGCCTATATCTTCTATTCTAAAAGTCGTAAAGTATTGCGGTTTGCACCAAAGTAATTTTTACTTGGGGGTGTTTACTATATAAATTGAACTCTAACTTTGAAATTTTCACTGCAACCCCTATTTTTTACCTTTTAATTCGATCTAGAATACTTCGTTTACCCTCGATCTAAATTTCAAATCATTGTCTTGAAAAATAACGTCACTTATGAGCTAAGGGCAAATTTCAATTTTGAGAAGCATATTCCTCGCATCAAAACAAGCAAGGAAATGGGAGAGTATTTAAGGACTTTATGGTATTAGTCTAAAGTTACTCAGAAGCTACTTAAACTAATTGTGTTATGTTTAACAAGATGTAAATACAAAATTACTAAAGTAATTTAATTAAAAACGAATTTAATGTAACATAATTAACGAAGTTGAAGATTGGCCAACTTCATTCGCAGTCCAATTAAGGTGGGAAACAAGAATTAACATATATTTGTGTTGATAAGGAAATTGATACGTTATGGCTTATCTGACATTGATAAAATGCTTTGTTAATTATGCTAATTATGTTCCGCTTATTTTTTTTATGTTGCACTAACCTTAGAAAAAAGGATTATTTTTTATTTATTTAAATAACAAAAGTTTGATTTAAAAAAACTTTGTGGATATTTTTCAATGGAATGGAACATTGCATACGAAAACAAACTCTCTGAATCACTGTATTATCTGATAATGCTGAAACGTTTTATATAAATATAATTCTATCCTTATGGACATTCGTTGTATTTTTTCTTTAAAGTTGTAAAGTCAAATAACCATCCTTTCTTAAATATCCATAAATTTCCCGGTGATGCAAGAAGCCAAATTTTTTGTAACCTTATTTTAGTTTTGAACTCAGAATGGTTAAATGATTATTCTCACAAGGTGCAAAAAGATTCAGTTGAAGAATATACTATGCCAAAATTTTGCAACATATAAACTATTATTCTAGCTCCAATTTCAAGGGAGAATGCCTTAGAGAATGGTTTTATAAAGGAAACTTCTTTGCATTTCAAATACCAAATGGGAGATCTGGAATTTTGCAAACACCAACTTTGAAAGCTATTGTGTTTACTAGCTTTTTGTTGAGTATACTTATTTTTGAAAGCAAAAATTAGGTAGCGCTGATACTGATAATTGAAACGGAGGCACCTCACATGGTACTCGTGTATGTTGCCTCTGATCCAGGAGTTTGGTTTGATCACTGTATAGAATCTATAAAGGAATGAATTTTACGCACCCGTCCTAAAATTCAAAGTTGCGAAATGTATAGTACAATTCAATATTCGTTTTTTACTCTCTGAATCTAGTGAAAAGTATTAAAAGTTACCATTGACGTTTCCAACAGTTTGAAAAGATAAAATAAATCCCAAAATTTTTACATTGACATTTTTTTTTTTCAATTAAACTTTTATTAATTTCAAATGTAATCTAGAATGCTGTTCCTAAAAGTAGGCTCTTTTGAAAATTAAGCTAAAATATTGAAAGTCAACTATCAAAAGTGAATGAAAAAAAATTCTGGTGTGTTTTTTACCATGATAATTCTAATGAAACCAAAACAAAACAAATATATGTTTCTCTTTAAAAATTTAAAATACTTTTATTTATGACAAGTAGTTATTAAAAATTGTTTAATGAAAAAATCAATGGCATTTATGTTTATCGCCTACTATTTTTCGAAATAAAAATTACTAAAATTTATTAATTATTCAACAATTTATGCTAAAAAAGCAATTTCTTTCATCAATTAGAATATAAGATATAGCCATCTCGGATATTTTTGCTTAGTATACCTGTGAACAGGCCTATAAAGTGTGGATATTTAGCTATTTGAGATTTATTTTTAATAAATGTTTTGAAATAAATACATTGTAAATTGTTTCTGACTTCGATGCTTTCAATTAAATACGTTGAAATAATTTACTTTTCAATTTACTGTGATTATTATTTTTTTTTATCATTATTATTACTTTAGAATATGAACTTAAGCTTTGATCTTTCTTTTTTTAAATGGTAAAGATTTACGTAAAATATATTTTGAGACAAACACATGTATAAGTTTAAGAATTCATGACTAATTTATTTGATTATCAATTGCCTGTATTTGAATTTGTAAATTTATTGTAAACGTTGAGAACTGCATAAGAAAAACTTCATTTCAAATTCTTACGAAGCAATTCTACAAACCATGGTAGTTTTGAGCCAATGTAAATATTATTTTTATTATTTTCACTGGTGCAATATTATCAAATGGTTAATTCAAATCTGAAAATGCGTTTCAAATTATTTTCAAAATTTTTGAAAGTTTGTCAGGATGTGTTTTATTTTACACTGCACTGACTAATCTCAGAATGTTAAAGATCAATCAGTTTTAGAATTTGCGTTTTGTTATTATAGGAATATTTTATTTATTCTAACACTTTAAAAGAGCATAGGAAATATATTGGAACAAGTTACAAACCTGGTACACTTTTCTTCAATTTAAATTATATAGGAGAAAAAAAAAATAAGATTTTGAATCGCAGCATAAGAAAACAGCAATTTATTGAAACTATGAAATTGATAAATTATTATTCAATTCTAAGCATTTAGTATTGTATTACGCTTTGGTTAATATAACCAATAAAAATTCATGAAAAATAGTAACTTCTCATTTGGATCTCTAGAAATTTTTCTTTTGTTTTATATTGCCTGATTTGATTTGGCTCACCCTAATATTCATTAATGACCTTTTTCTCTTATCTTACATTTTCTTTACGTATAAAAGCCAAAAAACTCACTCAATGATTCATAACTAATTCTAACTTCTCATATAGTCAAAACTTTGAAATTTGGTGTAAATATCAAAAAAGGCGAACCTAGAAAAATCGACGTATCAACTATTAAGGTGTTAAAAGAGTGAAAGTGTATTTTCATAAAACATTAACAACAGAAACAGATTGGCTTAATGTGAAGCGAGAACAAAACCTAACTGATGTAATTATTTATAAGAAGACAAGCAGGAATAAATACAATAAAAACAGATGAAAGTATTATCAACAAAAGTTAATACAAAAGAATACCCGATTGTCTTAACTTATTAAAGTTTTATTTAAAACCTCTGATTTGTTAAAAGAATCTTAACCTGATGCTTATTTTCATTAAAATTCAGCGAAGTATTCCCAGGTTTTAATTTCCAAGTAGAATTACTAGTTTTAGCCCATTCCTATGAATAACTAGTAATATTGAACTATTTTTAATAAAATAATCAAATATGAAATAACTTTAAATGAGTTTCAGTAATAAGCCACAAAATCCTAAATAAACGCGTAACTCTTTACTAAAACTCATTTGAATTCTCATTAAATCGAGATTTTTGCTTCCGAAAACTTGAGTCATTTGTATTTAACCTCATTTTTCTAAATCATAATGTCTACCGTTTGTTGGAAAATTTTTAATTCTTAATGTTGTTACTGGGCAGATGAAGCCGTGAAACTAAAATTAATTTTCATAAAAAATCTTTCTTGCGAGTTGATGGACTTTGTCTTGCGAAGAGTATATATTTTATTTGTTTGAGTGAAAAATATGCTGACGTAGAGAAATTTATTTTTCTGCTTCAAAATAATGAATTTTAGGAGAGAGAAAAAAGATTTCCAACTTCCTTCAAGTAAATTTATTTTTTTCCTGCTCTAAATGTATTTTCTACGTTCAAAACCTGGGAAAAATATTTCGTTCCTTGGAACGCATTAGACTTTGTATAACCAAGGGCTTAAAATTGCTTCCCGTGAAAACTTAAGTCCTGTGTATATTATTTTAAATGCATTTTATTAAAATAAATCTTCAGAAATTTGAGTGAGTTTTCAATTTAGGTGATACTTAGTTACTTTAGAATTATGACTTAATTTTAAACTGCAAACGTGACGAATTGCAAAGAAGTAATTAGCATTAGCTATCAACAATTCAATTGAAAATGAAAAACTATTATTGATTTATAACTCTGTTGATTTATAACTTGTTATTTTATTGAAATGTAATATGAGGCTTTTTGTCTCAATTGCATTGATAAATTAACTATGGTGTTTTTAAAAATAAAACTTAAAAAGTAATTTTTAAATTTTGCGTTACATCTTTATTGAATGTATATTGATTATTTTTAGAAAAATATCCAATTTTAGGTAAAATAGGAGGAATTAGGTAAATTAAGGTTATATTTTTGGGTGAAACTAGGGGTGTGAAACATCGCACAATTTTTAATTAATTACACTATAATATAGATCATTGTTAACGAGGAAGGATGAAAAGAAGTTATATGGTATTTTTCAAAATCTTTTCAATTTATCAAGTTGAGACTTTTATTTGAATTTTACTCGAGATAGTTTATGAAGTGACATAAGGCATTATATTAAGGCCCTTTTTTATGTTTTTTTTTATGAACAAGTACTTTTAAAATCATCCCTAGTGACTAAGATTATACATGCTTCAATTTAACCTTTAACTATTGCATATGGTCTGACAGACCACGAGTTATTTTTTGTGGAATGTTTCCACCCTCTAAATATTTCATCTTTGACTTTTATATTACGTTTCTTAAATCTTAATCTGATAATCACCAATTTGTTTGGAGAAGTATGGACCACTTGTTGCCCTTGCACCAAAAACATCAAACCACTCAACCAAGCAGTTAAAGGTTAATTGTAGTGTTTCTGATATTCCAGAAAAAAAGAAAAAAAAAAAAAAAAAAAAGCTCATATGAAACTACAATGCTTAGGCATGTTACATTTCTATTACGATGCAAGTCAAATTCCAGCTTTCACTGTAGTATATATGTAATGTTCAGATCGTACTTAAAATTGAGAAGTGAGTGACTAATTAACCAAATATTCTCTATTAAGGAGCAGACGAAAACATTTATTCAATTAGTTGAGATGATTGGTAAGCGAGAGGAGGTACACATCCTTATAGAATAGCAATTGGCAATAGAATGGATATGAACTGTAGTCTTCTCATGTGAAGTTGGAACTCTGACGCATGGGTTTTTGTTCAGTAATGAAAAATGAATTATGCGAATGGGTACTGGAATTGTGTTCTCTCTACGGAGCTCAGAGTCTTGAATATTAAGTATGTTGAAAAGTGGGAAATACTGGACTGAAAGAAGTGATGAGAAAAAGAAATGAATTAAAAATAGAAGATGCGTTTTGAAAGGATACATTAAATTAAAATTAAATTAAATTAAATTCGATTTTAAAAATAGGTTTATCATTACATATATATCTCCTCTTTAATTAAACATTATTCTAAAATGGTAGCTCATTGTTCACACTTAAATTTATTCATTTTCAGAATTAATAACGTTACGCCTAAATCTAGAAATTATATTTAAAGTTACTTACACTCGTTTTCAAATTGTGCAATTTAAATGGAAAGCTATGAACTAAGAAACTAAATGCGATTCATTTATTAAATAAACGATATTAAATAATACTTTATTTCGAGTTTTGATTAGAAAAGTTTCATTTTCTTTTACGATATCATAAAGATTCCTACCTTATTTGTTTTCTGTTCATACTTTACCACAAATTTCTTTGTACACGTGTTTTCAACTTTAAGACCATAATGCAGAAGTCTTATCGTGTAATATCCAAAGAATTTATATCTTTCTTGCGAAAGAGTTAAATTCTTTTATTGTTTCCGAGCATTATTGCCTAGCGTTGCTATGGTAACGCTAAGAGGAGATATTTGGGAAAGATGCCGATAATAATACTACACAACTTTCGAAGCAAGTTATCTATGGAATCTGAGAATCAAAATTAAAATACTGGAATTTGAGAAGGGAAAGAATAGAAAGGGTGTGAATTCTGTGATTAAAGAGTGTACTTTGGATATATACAAACATTTCATTTATACCATTGTTTTAAAAACAGATTTTTAAAATTGTTTAAAACATCAAGTTTAAATTACAGTATAAGTCTCCCTGTAATAGAAAATAAAATCCTGTAATATCTCGGTGAAATTCAAATTGGTAAGGAGATTAATTCTTGGGATTATCTTAAATTTTGTATGTCTATAAAAAAAATTTATGAACACATTTTTTATTAATATAACTTTCATTGTTTACCATTTAAGTAAATTGATTTTTATACTATATCACGGTATTGTAATTAACCATATTTTAAAAATTAAAATGAATATTGTTACAATTTTTTCGCAAAGGAAATGATGACACAGCTTTTACTAAATAAAAACTGTACATTTATTCTTCCTTCAAATGCTCACAAAACTACTTCGAATAACAGAACAAACGCTATCAAGTTTCAATACAAGCTACTATACCATACAACATCGATCACAGTGACAATTCAACTCAGCGAGAAAGTAAACAAAGCATCCGATGCTTTCCAAGCAATATTCAATACTCGTTTGCTCTCGACTCTATTTCTTGAATTCCTTTTATAAGCTTGCGGCAGAAATTTCTTGCCAAATCCAGTTAAGGGGACTTGTTACCATTTGTTTTCACAAAAAATTATAAAAATATAAACTTTATAATTTTTGTGTGTTTATAATCTGTAAAACCTTCTCCATATTCTGGCAAGTTCTTGAGCTGATCCTATAACTGCAATTGCCTACAAATTATTTTTATAATGGAGAATTTAGCATAGCTGTTGAAAACGTGTTAGGGCGTACGTTTATCGATCATTATTTCTCCGCATACCATCACACCTCTACTACCGAAACGATCACATTCCATAACATTCGAAGAATAATTTCTTGTTACTAACTCTTTCCAGATGTAAACACGTTTAAAATCACCTGTAAAACTAAATCTCGACTCATCAGTAAAGAGAACATGGAACCATTGGTGTTCACTCTATTTCTGAATTTCTTTGCACTAATTAAAGCTATCCCTCTTTTTTTTGTGAAGACAGTGAAACACATACCCTTGTCTTTCTGGCATGAGATAATAATTTTTAAATATTGTGATTATTTATTTTTGAAAAAATTAAAAACCAAGAAAAATCCATAATAATTGAGTGTATTTTGATAAAAGTAAAAAAAAAAAAAAAAAAAAAAAAAAAAAAAAAATTATATATATATATATATATATATATATATATATATATATATATATATATATATATATATATATATATATATATATATATATATATATATATATATATATATATATATATATATTTTCAAATTGAAAGCTTTCTGTAATACATAGTTACATCTTTACAGAATTTTGCTAGGTGAATTAAAAATAATTCTCAAAGGTAAAATATTGAAATTTTCGATTTATTATGTTATATATTAAGCTAAATGTTATGTTTTAAAACAGAATAATAAAAAATTAATTCTGGGTACACATAACTTTTAAAACTATATAAATTAGATGATCTAAAAATTTGATTTGTGAATTGTTAATGGTTCTGAAGATATATCGATTTGAATTTGCAACATCTGTGAAAAACGCTAGTGCCTGAAGAACGCACTTTAAACAGATGGTCCAAGGCGTTACGCCCATTAGAAATGTATAAATAACAGGTTATTTCGTGACGTTCAAATCATTAGAGGATTAAGATAAAAAGATCTTTCTCTTCAAAAATGCATAAATTATTTTTAAAAATCAATTTTTTCTTCTGATTTTTGACGAAATTTTGGTACTGGACCCCCTTAAAACAAATACGCCACTCTTTACAATTTTATATCAAAGATTTTTGTTACAACATTGTCTTCATATATGGGTTGATCCGTGACGTCCGATCAGTGGTCACGGTTGATCTGAATATGCTTTCAAAATAATTTAAAGTTTTAATATATAAATTTAAACTCATAGAAAAAATTATAAGACAACGCTTTTTTTAGTATACATACATACTATACTTTATAGTGCATTATTATGAAGAATCCAATATTTGTCGAAGCTGTCATTTTATTTCGCACTTATATAAGCTAAAATACGTCAACGCTCTTTTCAAGATTAAAGAGCGTCTTATCGACGGAAGCACAAAGAAAGTCGTAAAACTGACGCATAAAAGCGTAATGATACAGGAATTCACGATCGGTCAACTGTAACCATTAACACATCCATAAACTGGAGTTTAATGGCTCCCATACTCTATTTTATTAAGTTGCGAAAGTTTTTACTACTATTCGTATGATAGTAAGTACTTGGTAAACGAATGGATGTTATTCAGAAACCAAAATAACTTATTGATTGACTTGTTCAAAAGATTTTATTCGTAATCGTACGAAATGTAATGGATGTATAGAAATAATTATTTAAACTAATGTATTTCAACATTCGTTCGTGTACTTTAAGATGAAAGTCAAAATAATGTCCTAAATTAGATTATTATAAAACGTCAAAAGGCGATTGGAGCAACATGATTGTTAATGTTTGAATGACAATTATGTATAACACAACCGAACTACATATAATTTTGCAGTGAACAGTTTTATCCTATGCAGTATATTTATTTATATATCAATGAATCAGGGAGATTTCGAAGTTACATTCTTAAATTTTCTATCTGTATTATTATTCTTTGTCGAAAATATTTGTGGTTAGGATATCTGTAAAATTGATTCGAGAATTGAATATATGTTTAATACACAGATACACTATATAAGGACTCCTAAATGGCAACTTAAATAAACACTTTAAGTAGCCTAGAGAGGAATTTAAAACAATAAGAATAACTTAATACGTTTCTTTGTCTTATTAATATCAAAGTAAAACTAAAATATAAGGGTAGAATTCAATGAGTTTCACTCGCTCTCAAGAATATGAAAACACGTTGAAACCGTTATTGGCTGAGAAGAAAAGTTTACAGATAGATTTATTTTAACTAATTACCTTAGAAGGGACCAGGTTTGGTTGTCACAATGTTTGCTTTTGAATTTTTGAAGTGTTCTTTTCCGGTAGGGCGGATGGGTAGTGAATCTCTTTATCGCTAGCTTATAATTTAGCTGAGTACCCAAATAACTATTTCTTTGAAGTTTTGAAACGATATAAAAATTAGTTATTTAATTTTTTTTTGCTGATTAACACTGGTCCCGGTTTTTTTTTTTGAGCATATACTTTGGGCTTGGTTGCCACAAGTTAGTCAAATAGGGAAAAATAACACTTTAAAAATTTCAATAAATGGTGTTAAGACCATAAATAAGCTAAAATTTCTTGTTTACGAAAAGATATTTTAAAAGTTAGGCAGTAATTTAAATTTGAGACTAAAAAATGATTTTAAGTTTTTTTTTTTTTTTTTTTTTTTTTTATTTTTTTTTATTTTTTAAAGATGCTTGTGTTTTTTTTACTTGTTTTATTGCTATAAGCATTGTGTTCCTAGTAATTTCCCTCTTTTTTCAACGATTTATGTTTTTACAATGACAAGTTAAAAGAATTATCAAAAAACTGTTCCGGTAGGGCTAAATAACCATTTTTTTTGGTGACAAACAACCACGAACTATCATTTTAGACAAATCAGGAATTGATATCAACTAAATTAGCCTCATCTTAATACAAAGCAACGTCATACAATGTTAAAAAATCACGGTAAAGCTGTTGAGACACTAACTTCATTAAATACTGTCGTGTTTAGCTTATTACATAAACTGTCGTGATTTCCTCTCTCTATTGTCTATTCAATGGTACCATCAAATTCGAATGTTATTTCTCAATAAATAATATTCAACAAAAATGTGGCCAAACTTTTGAGTCTGGGAGACCAGGAAGTGAATTATTAACAGGTAAAAATACAGTATTTATTTACTTCAATCACTTTAAACAATCATTGAGAAGCAAGTTAGATATCTCTGTGCATTAATAATTTAGCGGAAGTGCAGGGTTTTAATTTCTAGGGAGTGAGGAGAGTTTGACTTACGGCATGGAATGTGCTGGACTCAGGTTAGTGTCTGTGCGGGTGGCGTTTGAGTGCTGGGCTCTATCAGTCATGGGTGGATTCTCTGGACAGCCAGGCTTGTGGAATCGAGTCAGGGTTGGAGGTTCTACTCTGCTGACCGGGCTCTTATCAGTCGAGGGCTCCAGGGTAGATTCTCTAGAGATGTAGGCTTGTGGAATCGAGTCTCTGCTGGCCGGGATCTATCAGTCAAGGGTTCCGGTTCTAAAGAATTTTTTCAGGAATGTAAAACTACGTGTACACACACTCGCAATAATGCTTATCATTGAGTAATTAATGTAAAGATCGCAACGGGGAAACTGCGATTAAGAACTGGAATTTGTGGTAATCAACCTTTGCGATAATCTATTTAAAGAAACCTTCTATTAATATTTATGTTGTTTAATAAATTTACTGTATAAATACTAGGAAACATTACCAACCACTTCTAAATCTTCTTTTTATTTTGCTGTTAATCTGTATATTTAGATGAAGATTGTATAAAGGATTGAAAAAAAGGAAACTTTAAAAGAAGCTAAATAGACGTAAATTCTGAATAGAGACGTTTACAAAGATATGTGTTTAGAATATCTGTAAAATCTTGTATAGATTATATATTCTTAAAATATCAATCATCTTAGAATATATCTGAATTAAATATATTCGTTTAATGTACACTTTATAAAAAATAGATGAGTACTGATACAGTCGTGCACAAAAGTTTAGACACAGAGGCAATTCAAGCAATAGTATTCATTTATTTTTCACTACTTTTTTTTCAAATATATATTCTTAAAGCAATAAGGAAAAAGTGTAGGGTAAAAAATTTCCAGGAAAAATGAAATAAAATTGTCTAACATCGACAAGTTGAAACTTTGTAAACTTTCCATGCCTCAAAAGTATCGGCACAAACGTAAGATTTATGTAAATTCTTGAGAGGAAGTGATTGCATCATTAAAGGGGAGTGCCCTAAGTTTCTATAATAGGATTGAAGTAATTTTCACTGGTTAGAATGATGCCTAACTCTACGCAATTTTGATATGTAGAGATTTTAAGAATTCGGAAGTTCAAGGACATAGATATATCCATTTCTGATATTTCAATTGCACTAAATCTTTCCAAAAGAGGTATTTATAGAGTTTAAGCTCATGGAGACCACTATCAACCAAAATCACGATCTGAAAGGCCTCGAAAGATCAGCAAACGGGTTGATAGACAAATTATAAAACTGGCTTTAAATCAACATTACTTTGCAAATCAGATAAAAAATATAACTTCCATTAAAGTTTCATCAGAAACTGTACGTAGATGAAATTATGGAAGGCGTTTTTTTTTTTTTTTTTTTTTTTTTTTTTTTTAAATCTTTATTTAAATACAAGCCACGTTAACAGTTTTATGTTTTATCACAAAGAAGTAAGGCTGAATTGGGCTCAGAAGCACATGTCATACAGTGATGAATGGATACAGGTGATCTTTAGTGATGAAAAAGATGTAGTTTAGATGGTCCAGAAAGATTTTCCTACTACTGGCATTGATCTTCATTAAGATCCCGTAACTCAGTTTAACCGACGTCTAGGTGGAGGTTCAGTCATGGTTTGGGGAGGAATTCAATGGCCAAACTTCCCTAGCGTTTTTAAGGAAAAAACATAAATTTGAAGCTTACTAGGCAACTCTAGAAAGTAACTTACTACCGTAAAATGGGGTGAATCGGAACAATTTTCAACTTTCAAAGTAAAAATCGGTTGTAATAAAATCGTTAAGGAACATATTTTTGACATTAAAACTTGCGTCGTACCTTCTTCTTTGAGGATCAACCCAAAAAATGTTGAAAAAACTAGGACTTTAATTTATTTTGAATTTTTTCATGGTGTTCCGATTCACCCCGCAGAAAGGGGTGAATCGGAACACTCGTTGCAATTTATGTCTAATTTATGTCTCGACACTAGAGCAATTTATGTCTGATCTTATTTAAATGTTTATAGGGTGACAAAAAACAAGTAATAATGCATCGTGGTAAATAGGAACACAAAATTATCATAAAAAATCATTTAATATGACGGATGAAATTTGTGTTTGTCAATTATTGTCAAAACAAATCATATGTTTGAAAGCCTATCAACTCTTCTGATATAACTCATCCAAATAGTCTTTAAAATTAATAATATTTTTTAATCTACTTTATGTTTGCTTGCCGTATGACTGCAAATTCCTTAAATTATCTTGAGAAAGGAGAAAAGTATCCTCATTTGTTTCAGAATCTCTTCGTTCATGGACGCTTTTTGTAAAACACACTTACATAGCAATAATCTTGTGGGTGTAAAACTTTGCTCACATAGAGTCTTCATACATTTTTCCATATAACTTAAAGATAACGAAGTCATTTGGGGAAAAAACCACTATAACAATCGGGTTTTCTGCTATGCGGAAACTAGGCTCCCCTTCTGACATTTATTCAAGCCTGCAATCTTGATTACTGTCATGAAGGGAGTAATTAGACTCTTCTTCAGTAGCTGAATCTTGTGTAGAACATAATCTTGCTAAAAATAGCTTTTTAATATCACTTTTCAAGTGTTCCGATTCACCCCGCAAATCTCAAAATCGAGACGAGGAAAAACATAAAAATTCGTAAAAAAATTTAACTTGGTTTTAAAAAAAAAATTAAGTATGGCATGCTGTTGTGGATGTTTATTCTTATCTAAAAGTATATTAGTTAAGTCTATAACTCATACATGTTATTAATTACGGGATAAGTTTTGGAGAGGTTAAAACTCATAGGATTGTATGCACGCTCTTTCAGAATTTAAAAAAAAAAAAAAGGACAGTGTTGAAAACCCCCACAAAACCTGTTCCAAGATTCCAAACATGTTAGACAAGTAAAAAAAAAATATATATATATTTAATTAATAAAAATGCATTATTTGTGTAAAGTAATAATTTCTTTGTAATTTCATGAAGTTTCGTTCCGATTCACCCCGCTGTTCCTATTCACCCCATTTTACGGTACCATTTGATGAGCTTTTAAGGTGACCTAACTGGAAATTTCAACGAGACAATACCTACATCTACACATCCAGGTCAACGAAAAAGTGGTTTAGAGCCAAAACAATCATAGTTCTGGATTGGCATGCTAATAGTCTTGACTGTAATTCTATTGAAAATGTATGGAGAGTTCTTACAAAAGTTGTATATCTTTGGAAAGCAGTATTCCATCATTTTTGAATTTAAAGAAGCCATTGAAAAGACGTGGTATGGAATCGAGCTTGAAACCTTTCAAAAGCTTGTGCTTTTAATGAAAAATCATGTTTTTGATTTGATAAGATATCGTTAAAGATTAATTGTTTGCTAAAACTTTTCGTTAGCTTATAAAAAAAATAATAATATAATAATAATAATATTTGTGCCTAAACTTATGTGCAAAAGATTTTTGTCGTTTTTGCTAATTTCACGACTAATTCGTTACAGATTTGTTTTTCATTTTCAAATTTCTATTTTGAATGTAATATGTTCATATTATTAAGTGATATAAAGATTCAATCTTCTGTCTTATTACTATTTTATAAAACACAAATTTTGTGTTGTGTCTAAACTTTTGTACAAACACAGAATAAATTACAATTTTAAAAATAAAACAAAAACACCTAATTCGCTTAAAGTTTAATTTAAAAAACTTTATTTAGTATTTCTTTGTCATTAGTGAATACTTCCTTGTCATTAATTAATACTTCTTTTTCACTTAAGTAATAAAATAGTATAAATAAAATAACTTGAATTCATAAAGATACGCCTAAATTGCATTTCACTGCAAGATGCTTATTAGAATAAGGAAACATGTTTTACAGAGCGCGTTATCGGCAAAGAAGAAAGTTTTATATCTTGATTCAAGTACTTTAAGTGTTAGCTGCAGCGTTTGCAGCTAACATTTTGAGGCGGGCCGTATAACTTATGTTAGAGCTTTCCACGGGCCGGATACACCTATATACAGTGGCTCCCATAAGTCTTCGTACACTTTCAAATTTCAATCAAATACTACATTTTCCATTTCAAAAATTAATATTTCATAATATAATTTTTTTAATAATATCTCTAATTTCATCTTAATTAAATTATATAAAATATTTTTAATACAGAGTAAAAATTTTTTTTTTTTTAGAAAAATTCTTCGAGCAGAACACCCATCTAGTTAAGTTGATCTGACTACCCTTTCAAATAATTTCAATTGAAAATGAAGTCAAATTTGTTTCCCTACCTTCTGAAGAAACTTTTATAGCACACAAACGTGGAATTTTCTAAAATTTTCTTACAGTGAATCTTTTTTCACGTTTAGATAACTGTGTTGGGCAATCTCTTTTTGGCTGGTTTTGAATTTATTTTCTTGTTTAAAACATTTTACTACATACTGAAGTATTAAATGGAATAAATTTAATATATTAGCCATACATAGAATACATTTACAACTATTACGATGAAATATGATCAATTATAGACTGCTGTTTGTTGATTCTTTACGACCACGAACTATTTTAAAGAATAAATAGATTATAATAAATAGTAAAAGCAAATATTAAAGGTAATCGATTTTTTAAATGTTGCCATAATGCAAAAATTAAAAAAAAAAAAAAAAAAAAAGCTTAAATATATATACAGGGTGGGGCATAAAGATCTCCCCATTTTAAGAGGTCAATAAAAATATATAGGACATTGAAAACAAATATTTTATTTTACATTCGGATAGAATAATGTTTGCCATTAATTAATTTTTACAATCTGCAACAATTTTTACTATTAATTAATTTCGAGGTTTTGTTGTACGAAAAAGGATATCGTCTAAATGTTTTCCTTCGTTCTCTATACACTTGTGAGGATATCGTCTAAATGTTTTCCTTCGTTCTCTATACACTTGTGAAGTCTCTCCCGGAAATTCAGCATAACCTTTTCCACCATTGCTGGAGGAATTGCTGCAATTTCGAATCGAACCTGTTTCTCTAAAATTAGCAACCCATAAGGATATTGTCTTTCTGTCGGGTATTCTTCCATGCCTGCTTACTCCAAAGTGCCTACGAAATAATCGTTGCTTTTCAATGATGGAATCCGCATTTTTAAAATAAGTTTCGACAACGAACGCACGATGCTCACTAGTCCAAGACATACTGTCAGTTGAAATAGCGTAATTAGGGAAATATAACAACGCTACTTCGAACATGCCCTCTACACTAGCGCCACCGCAGCGACAGCGGCAAATTAGGGAGATCTTTATGCCCCATCCTGTATATATATATATATATATATATATATATATATATATATATATATATATATATATATATATATATATATATATATATATATATATATTTATTTATGAAATTATCAGAAAATGTTATAGTGTACGAACGCTTTTGTGGTATTTTTTCCTTTTGTTATATGAAGTTATATTTTTATCAAAGTAGAACGATTCAATATTTCTTTTAAAAATGTTCGGATTCATTTAGAATTAAATAGACATTCTACAAAAATTTTTTGAAGCTAATATTCGAATTCAGTTCCCACTTTTTCCACACATTTTTAAGGTGTACGAAGACTTTTGGGAGACACTGCATGATCTTTAATTATTATCGATTTAACAATATATAGCACTTCTAAAAACTGAAAAAAACAAAACCAACCAATATTGACATTTTACGTATTTTAATAAAATTACATTTGATATTTAATTATTTTTTTCAAATAATTAAAAAATAACAATTTTCCTTATTTTTTAATTAATGTCTAAAAAAGAAGTAAATATTTCATTCCAGCGTGACAATATGAGGTGACCTAATATTTAATAAAACTATTTAAACTGTATTTCCAGATTACTTTGTTTTGTCGATCTCAATTGTGAGACGATGACGGTCGAAATAATTCAGTTTATTTTATGAAAGAGTCACTATTTGTTGCAGTATTTGTTACAGTCAATCTTAATAAATTGTCCAAATGAGGTTCAGTTGTTCCTGTATTTATTCTTGAGGAAAACTAACTTGCTGAAAGCTTCTTCGTATAGTTTCTTCGGGTATATAGTAAAGAACTCTATTCTGCCTAGTAAACACACACAACTTTGGACAAATTAAAATTATGTAAAAAAAAGTTCAAATCATGAAGCTTGATTTTTTTCCTACTGTGCGGCTGGCGGGCTGCAGAAAAATCTGTCGCTAGATGGATACGGCCCGTGGGCCGCGTAATGGCTAACGCTGCTCTAATGAAATCTTGTATCATTGCTACCATGTATTACATATTTTCATGCCAGAGTGCACGGGTAGTTTTGAAATAAGTTTTGTGAATTTACCTTGTTATTAGAAGCAAGCATAATAACTATCGCAATAGAACGTACTTATTAAATTATGAAAACAACTCGTAAAATGCAAGTAAATATCGTCTAAAAACAATTTAAGTCATTTTCAAAAATTAATCACATCATTAACACAATTTCAATAACACACATAATAAAATCATTACTAATTAGATTAACAAACAGAATTTTATTCATTACAAACTAAAATCTTACAAACAAATTTCAAAACAAGATATTATATCCCATTCATAAGTATTTTCAGTCCTATTCAAAAGAATCCTCCAAAACTTTTCAATCAAACATCTTTAATAACACGAGGTACATCCATTTTGATGATAACTATCAACGAATTCGCCATATCCCGCCATTCAAATGATATACGAACACGACTATGTTAATGTACTACTTAACTGAGTAGCCCTCAGTGCATGTTTGAATAAATAGCCAGACACACGCTTCGAGAAATTAGCCCTATTCAAGCATTTCCGCGATGTTAAATGCTGGTAATTCCTAGAACTGACACTTTTCCCCAATTTCAAAGGAAACTTATGAGTTCTGTAGACGTGTAGGGATTACGGTGATGATTTCTCTGCTTTAGGAAGGTTGTTCATTGTTTAATTTGAACAGATGGAGCGGAATATTGAATTAAAAGGAAGGTGGAAAACTTGAGCGGCGCTTAAGGCGTTGCTTTCTGACTCGAGTTCGGAGTGTGATTTGGTAAGGAATGAATGGGAGTTGTGGAAGAAGGCCATTAATGATATAGAAAAGGTAATAACCAAAGGTTTATTTTCCTGTTTTCCAGTTAGTTTAAAGTGAGTGGTTGAAGCTTTTATATCAAATGAATTTATTTTTTGTTTAAGTGGGTATTAGAGATATTGTTATTGTTTAGTTTATAACCTGCGTAAATTTAAACCTTTAAGATACATGTAACGTACTTTTAAAAATTTCCAATGGTGTTAATTAATAAATAAGGGAAGAGAGAAGAAAATCATTATGCATTGGTAATCGTAATGAATGTGTTTTCTAATACTATGTGTAACCATGTAATATTGCTATGAAGTTTTATGAATTTATACTTAGTTTTTCTTAGCTGAAGTTAAAATAATTGCTTTGTCAATGGATTTTATACTTGCTAGAAGTTGGGAGTATAAGAATTAATTTTATATCAAATATACTTTATTCACAGAAAAGTTATAGTATAAATTAAAAAGAGAACAACAACACCCCCCTCTTATTATTAAGCATGATGTTTATTTTTATAAAAAGTATTTTGTGATTTTTAAATCTGCGTCCAATTCATACAACGATGAGCTTTTATCTGCTCCTTAAAGGATGTATTTCTGTAATATATGATCCCTCAGCTATGGAACCAATCTTACAAAATTTGTTTAAAATAAATTAAAATTTACAAAAGTTGTTTACCATAAATCAGGGATCTAGGATCTTACATAAACCCAGAATGATAAAGTGACGTATGTTGATTCTGATATTGATTTATTGAAATGTTTAAAGTAGTTCTTAAGTTATTTCCGAGGTATGAAGAACTACGTCTGGCATTTCAAGTAACCAATATCATGAATGACATATATCACTTTATCATTCTGGGCTCAAGTACGACCCTAGGGTCCAAGTGACCCTGATTTACAATACTTATAAATTTTTCTATATTAAAAAAAAAAAAAAAAAAAAAAAAAAAAAAAAAAAAAACTAATAAGATAAAAAATTCCATAAGTCAATTTAAACTTCTCATTTTAGAGAAACATCTAACTAGTTTATAATACTCATTTGAGTCTTTTCAATATATATATAAAAAAAAAAAAAAAACACAAAGAGTGAAACCTAAAAAAACTAACTCCATGTATTTAATTTATAAATTAATCTTTTTATCCCAAATGTAATTAAAATTCTCTTAATTTCACCTTCTTACTCCTGAAATATCAATATTTTAATTTCACATGCAATTCATATTTCGCATCCCCTCTCCCTTAGCATATTTTAACAAATAAATTATATACCATTTGTTAACTCTAATATCTCGGTTAAATTTCAAGATAAGCAATTGCACTCAGTTTTCCCCTTTACGAAGACAACGGTGATAAAACATGCTAACGAGAAGCTCCCTGGCAATTCTTTTCAATTGTTACCCGAAGAAATAGGAATATATCTTTAGAAATGTTAAGTGGCAAACAGGGAGAGTCGTAGTATTTGTTTTGTGATCGCGGAGATTTGGAGGATCTCCAATGTCTCGTTTTTCCTCAGATGTTACCTTCATCCTGACAACAGGATTCATGGCATCATTTTTCAGAAGAGCTCTTGCCTCACATTTTCTAAGAATAACAAATTCTTATTCATGTAATCACAAGTGCGTTTCATTTTTGAAACGTTCTTCTGTCAGTGATTTAGTTATTCCTTGAATTGTGACTTTATGTCAATAAGTTGGATAGTGACGGCCGCTGCCATTAAATATATATAATTCTACATACGTTTTCATCACGGTATATCATCAATAACTATCTACATTGGTAATAATTGAAATATAACATGCGTTATAGATGACGACATATAATAAGAAAATTCACCTAGTCATTTTGAAGTTATTTTATAAAATTAGAGGTGTCGAACACCACACAACTTTCAATTATACTTAATATTTATCTCAGAATTTAAATTTCCATGAATTGGTATATTTTAAAATTTTCATTTTCATATTTAAATTAATTAAAAAAAAATAAAAATTGCCAGTTTGGTGATATTTTTGGTAACAATTATTGCGTTAGCAAAAAACACCTCCAAATTTACGATTTGTTTTTTCATAAATACTACATTATCCTTTATTATAAGTGAAACAGATTATAAATGCTCGTTGACGGGCGAGGGTTGAAGGGCAAGGAAAGAGCCCTATGTCAAAGATATTCGTTTTTCAACTTTTCACCCTTTTGTCGCATTTCTACGGAAATTTTGGAAATGAGCCTTTTGGCGAGAACACCTTAAAAGTCATTAATTACCTCATCCATTTTCATCAAAATAGTTCGAGTCGTTTTTGGTTATTGCTGAAAAACATAAATTTTTCAATGGCAGCTACTTTTTGCACATGCATAATTTTGACGAAAGCCTTAATGACAGGTTACATGGCCACCATTAGCCCGTATATCAAATTTGAAGATCGTAGGTCAATTCATTCATGATCTATGTATACTACGTCACACACAAACACACACATACTTTTTCTCTAGCCCACTTTTTTGAACTCAGCACGTTATAGAATGCAAAAAATTTAATTTTTTGATTGAATGCATTACTTTTATTACTCTATGTTAACATATGAGTAATTGAAAGTATAAAATTATTAAGTAAGTGAGTTTAGAGATAAACTAGCTGGGAAAACTTGTTACCGAATATCCAAGTTGCAACTCACTATCTCTATTTACAGCTAAGTTCTTAATTTCCCATAGGGGTAAAATGGAGTAAGTTTACAAGTTGAACGTTAAAGCTTTTCCTGTTGAATTTCATGCAATCCTAACAATCCCTTTGAGACCTTCAAGCTGATGAATAAACTTCAAACTGATGCTTGCAGATTTGATAGTTTAGGTTTAATGAACTTCAAATTGACATTTGGTATTTTCGGTTTTAATGTTCGGAAGAATTTTGGTATTGGGAGCTCGTCTCAACAATATCTTTCGTTTGTAAACCTTATCACATGTGTTTGTGGCATTTATTGTTTTGTCTGGGAATATTGACTTTAGATAAGTAGTGCCTTTATACAAGTTTATCTCTATATCAGTGTTTTATAAAAGCTAAAAACTTATCCATGGTTAACAATTAAAACAATCAGTTCATTGCTGGTTTGATTTTGTCTATAGTTTACATTCTGGATTAAATGATTTTTACGTATTTTGAAATAAAGAATAAAACGCTTTGCTAAGTATATATATTTTCGGATAATGATCGAAATGAGAGTAGTTAAGTTAGGTGTAGTGGACAAATAAGAGATGCTTTTAACAGCAAATAGTGAAAAAATTCCTTGAATCTGTTACTGAAAAGGTAAACATTATATATCTTTATATCCTCTTTAATTGAAAGAGGATTTAGAAGGAAATGTTAGTGAACGCAACTAGAATCAACTCTAAAGTAATTACACACCGATTTTTTTTTAAAAAAGAAAGCATCAATAAGAAACTAATTGCAACTCATTATTAGAGAACTATTTATTGTTTTGTATTTTTAAAAAAGATTTTTTTATACATTGTGAAGTAATTACAGTATTGATTTGTTTAAACTTACAGATTCAGTTCACAGGCTATGTTAGATTTTTTTTTTTAAATGTACATTTGATGTTTTCCAAATATATGAAAATTTAGTATCAGAATAGTTAAAAAAGTATGTAACCTTGATTTTGTTCGATTTGAAAAGTTGATTATTCTATGAAATATCAAATTAAGCAAATTTGATGACAAATTTGTTATTCTGTTCACTGTTATGTATTTTTTTCTGTCTTGGATTACAAAGAAAAGGTGCAAGTTGTAGACAAAAAAATAACTATACAATGCAAATATCAGATTCTTACAAATGATTTTGCTCGTGAAAAATAAGTTAAAGCTTCTACTAAAAGCGTAATTCAATTCAATCCACATTATTTTCTGCCATTTTTAATACCATACCTTTAGTTATACGATACCTAAAGAATGGGAATAAAATCGAAAGAAATAAGCCATTAAGATCAAAAGACAAACGTATATCCTTATATTCACAAAAGCAATCGGTATCTAATACACTTACAAGAAATTGAAGAAAAATGCGCCCACTAAAAAAAAATTCCACTAAAAGTGCTTTCAATGTTTTTTCCATGTACAATACCCGTATTGGCTATTATCTTCTCTCGAGTAATAACTTCTTTAGCTCATAATATCTCAATTTAAAGGGAATAAGTGCCAAGGGATGGTTAAGAATATAATGATACTTAAATTCAGCGCACACGCTGTAATTTAATAAAACACTTCTTCCAACTGAAGAAGTGCATCGGAGCTAAAGCCCCTTTATTACTTATCTAATGCTTCTCAACTTTTGAGTGGCTAGGGGTGGGTGGTGTAAGGAAAGTGCTCACTTCTTGATTAACTGGAATGTTGCTGTTATTAAATGGGACATCTTGATAGCCAGAAAGAGTGCGTTAAAATTAATTCATTTTTGTGTGTCTCTTCTCTTTAATGGAATAAAATGGATTATAAAGGAGGTTGAAGTAAATGTAAGTGGTCATTTGCAAAGAGTATTAGGTATCCAACGAAACTGGAATCGAATTATTCTGGATGAGAAAGCTTTCGGTTAAAAAAAAAAAAAAAAAAATATCTTACCTTGCTGAAGCACTTGGGAAATTTTAATCGTATGATAATAAAGGTACAGTGAAATGTTAACATAAGGATCAAAGGTAGCTTGAATTTTTATTTTTCATTTACATGGAAGTAACAAATGAACTAGTAAGGTAAAACTTCAATACTTAGGAAGGATAGATACTATTTAATTCTCACATCTTGGGCAGAGGGAACCACAATCCTTACATTGGTCTTTTTTTCAAAGCTCAGCACTTGAAATAATTCTTACCAGTCTACATTCACCTCATAATTTGATAATTTTTTTATGGTAACACTGTTGTCATAAGTGCAAGAATTTTGCAAAAACTTTTATAGTTATGGTCCACTTTTTCAATGCTAGTACGAAAATTCAAAATTTCTCATTTACCTGAAAAATGCTATGTTTCATCTATCATACACCAAATTTTTGATCAAATTGAAAATTACTTGATTTATTATACATGGACATTCTAATTGAGAGAGAGAGAGAGAAAGAGAGAGAAAAACCCCCATCTGGAAACATCCACCAATGTTTACCGCTATATATATGTGAAGTTTCTGACTAAAACGATGATGCATGTTTACAAATGACTGGGCCATTTGGTATTGTATCTTAATGTAATGTATTTAAGATTTTTAAATTTTAAAGAGATTCACTCAGAGATAACTGAATTGATTTAACTATGAGTATCAAGTTAGAATGAGATGTTTTGTGAATCTTTTAATAATGTTACAACTTTCAGAAACTATTGTCATTCAGTGTGTGAACATTTAAGAGAATGGAGTGAAATTAGATATTTGTGGTTCGTTTGCATATTCTCTAAAATGAATTGAATAATATAGAATGCAATCTTGCCTAAAATCAGTGTTTTCTTTTAGAAAAAAACAAAATTTGCAATTCAATTTATACTCTTTAGTAAACATAAAGAAACAAAATGTTTGAAATTATTTAAAAAAGAATTCTTCATTTTTTCTCCAAATAAATTTGAAATTGATTAATGTTAAGCGGAGATATTTTTATCAGGCAATCCCTGTATGGATATTTTATAAAAACAATTTTTCCTCCTTTTTCTAATAACAAAAGAAAAGAGGAAAATATGACCCTGTCTCAGGTATAAAAGAAATAAAAGAAAAAAAGAAAAAAGCTTTGCCGTAATGAAAGGAGCCTTTATTCCAACAAAACTCTTGTCATTCAAAACCATGTAATCCCTGGCACAATAGAAGATATTTTGGAAGACTACCTTTTATGAAATAGGAGCCTTCATGAACAAAAAGACAACATTACCTAAAAATGTTAACCTTTTAATAAAGACACACTAATTTTTTTTCCAAACTCAACTTCTGAAAAGTCCTTGCTTGAAATGAGATAAAAAAAAAAAAAAAATCTCAATTATAAGGAAAGGTAATTATTTATGCCTACTGGAGTGCCAAAAATATGTGCAACTGCTTCAAAGGATTTAAACAAACACATTGTAATTTGGAGTAACTGAATTTTCTCATTAAAGGAGTGAAGTATAGGAAGAAAAAACAAATAAGATAACAAAAAGATCGCAAATTTTGTCAATTAACGATATTTTATTAATTAACTAAAAATGCGATGTTTGCAAGATTGGTGGCAAGTTTGGGAGAAAATATAGTTGTTAACTTCAAGTTTTGATTATTAATATTTACCCCTCACAAACTGACGGGGACAGAGTTTGAAAAGCGTGTAGTAGAACCACTAAAACTATAAAAATAATTTTAATTAATAAGTTAATTGAAAATAAGAATATTTTTCTGCCTCAAAAATAAAATTAAAATTGATAATTTTTTTATCATTTTATATGCATTGATGTATGTTATTTTTGACAATCATTGGCCTTCCATCCAATTAAAGGAACGAAAATTTTGATTTCTGAGTTTACAGATCCTTTCACATACTTGGATATTTCTTTGGATCCAATTGACTCCCTACCATACGCACGTGTCTAGGTTTTTTTTTAAAAATAAAAATCGATTCAATAGTTATTTATGAAAGGTACAATTTTTAGCATATCAGGACTTCAATTCATGACCTTTTTTTTTTATACTAGTACGACTAAAAAAGTAAAATACTCAGAACATTAGCAACACTGCAAAGTAATTTCATAACATCATAATGTGCTTAAGGTAGCTATTAATGTGAAAAGATGAATACAAAACAGACAGTTTACATGGATGCATATATTGCATGCGTTTAAAGTTAAAATTGCATTTTTTCATAAATTTTTTAAAATTCATCATTTTGGATTCAACTTAAATAATACAGGACAATTGTTTATGTATATATCAACAGTGCCATCTGTCAATAATTTATTTTAAGGAGAAAATCTTCCATTTTTTTTCTAAGCATTTAGAAGAAAACAATACAGTTTAAATTTCAAATGTCCATGAATTACCAATTTTTAAATTTTTTGTCACCTTTGATTCATCCATGAACATAATATTTGGAGGGACACTAAATGTCATGTGATCTGAAAAAAGGATGGGGAAAAAAAAAAAAAAAAAAAAAAAAAAAAAAAACATTTTGTAAATACGTTTTTGTGTCCAGTGCATAGCAGTCAATATAAATGACTTAAAACTGTTTTAGAGTTGTGAATTTCAACCGCCCATCAAGGAAAATTAAGGTATTGGGATAGTGCATTACTTTTATTGAATGCTATTACCTCTGTTTTATCAGTTAAAATGTGACAAAGAATTAAAAAAGACAAGGAAAAGCATTAACATATTTATTTTTCACGGAATAACAAACATTCTTCACTAAATACGTTACTAAATAAAGAGAGAGTTGATTTACCTTAAAAAATCTAATTTTATTCAAGTTAATTCAAATAATTAGCTTTATTTCATTGAAGAGATACCATCACATTATATTCTTCAGAACTCAATATCACTAAAAATATATTTTTTTAATGTTTGAATTCAAGTTTTACAAAGAACACGATACTTTCAAAGATTGAATCACATTCTTTTCATTCAAAATGGAGTCGGAGGTCTTTTATAAAATGAATTAGCTAATTTAATTTTCTTCACTTACTATGACTAATCCCTATGGAAATTGGATAAAAAGAAAATTTCTTTAATGTCAGTAGCTTTGAAAGCCTAACTTGAAAAATCAACATTGGACCTTTTAATGGGATTTCCAAATCTTTCAAAACATATTTGTAATTTTTGTCGTTTTCTTTTTGTCTAAATGGGAGCTCTTTTACCAAAGGGATCTATTTTATAATAGAAGCTGATGGATTTAATATTCCATTATTGAACATTTTGAAAGGTAGTCGTTAAAGTTATTACATTTATGCGATAAAATGCAGACCTAATGGAAATGATTTAAACTCTTATGGCAAAGCTTGAATCAGTAGATATATTTTTATTTCTGTGTGAGAGTTTAAAATATATTTATCTAAAATGTCTTAAGCTTGAGTAGTTTATTCTAAAATAGACAATTTCACATCAACTCTTTGATAATAATTCTACGATAATTCGTTATTTGAAATTTATTCCAAATTGCAATATATATTTTAATTTAAATGGTAAACGTGCAATGAACATCAAAACTAATTTAAATTATACTCAATACTGTTCCATAATATTTCTATATAATTGTAAGTAGTGTACATATTCCTTTTTAAAGTTCTCTTTTTTAAATTTGTTAACACCGATAGTACAGGCATGAAAAAGTTAGCAACACACAAGCTAGTCAAGAAATTTCATGATTATACTAAGCGTTCCGATAACCAAATCTTTTGTCCTGGATTTTTCGGGAAAGTTTTGCACGCGAGGATACAGAAACCATCAGGAAATTGAATTGTGAGACAGTTGGATTTGGTGAGTGGTTTTGTAAGGAGCTCAGTGCTTATTTACTTTTGTGGTACCTAAATTATCGTTGTACCTGAAGTTGTGCGTGCTGAAGCTTTTATTAAAGCTTAATAATGAGTTCTTTCACAGTTGTTTAATGAAGTTTTGAGAGATTATAAATTCGAAGAATAAACAATAAGTTTTATTTAGTAAAGCCGTGTAATTATTTTTTCTGGAAAATGCGTAAAAGTACTTTTGACGTAGGTAATACGGTAAAGCCGTTTGGTAGAGGTTTAAAGAGACACACATAGTAACAAGTTGTATAGTGGGTTTTAATTACCCAGGTTTATGTCTAGAGGATCACTAATGACAATAGAAATAAAGAAGAGGACAGCCTTATTGAAAATAAACTTAAACATTCAATTATTTTGAGATTGCAGGTGGAGTGGGGGGGGGGGGGATTCAAAGATTTATCCCGTTTCAGGATGTAATACAGCATATACAGTGAGTTTCTCGATGTTTTACATTTAGTTGTAGATAGGATTAAAGAGAGTTATGTTGGGAGAGTGGGTGTAGAGTCTTCATCTCACGAGAGGTCGTGTTCATCTCTTTTGGGTCCCATCTTATTCCATTAGCAGCTAAGGTAGATCCTACCTAAGTTGAACCATTGATTGGAGTCTTCCAAGGGCTGAATTTTACGAGAGTCTATCATTGGACAGCCTAAGACAACAAGTTCTCAGGGGGACATTTCTTATCCCTTGCTTTCGTTGGAGTGGTCACTTGAATAGTCTGAAATTAGCATATGGTGCATAATCTCTAGACATCTTGTCTCGCTGGGGGGTTCAGACGATCAACAGGGGAATCGGGGATTTTTCCCAAATTACCGAAGTTGTATGGAACATCACTTTACCATGGATGAAAAGGGTGCTAAGTTATCACCCATGAGGTGATTAGGGAACATAAAATAAAAAATAGAATATGTTAATGAAACATTAAAATAAACTCTATAAATATAGAGGTCAAAGACCTCACTCACTGACTCATCATTAATTATCTCACTTTATATATAAACACAGCGCTAAAATTTGGTACAAATGACATTAAGAATATACCCAGAAAAATTAAGCTGTTTCGATATGGATTAACCAAATGTGAGAGTACAAAAAGGGGTCTACTTCCAATAAAACCAGGAAAATGAAACCTACTCAATTTGTGGTGATTGAAAGTTACTTAGTGCGATAAAGATATAATAATTCTGAATAGCTATCCTAAGTGGTCAAAAAGGAGCCAACTTTTCCAAGTGAGAAATATCCCTACACATATTTCCACTAAAAGATAGGCCAAACAGGAAATTGGTGAAAAATATGTAGAAATGTACATAGTAAAACTAAGCTATGAGGATTTTGAACAAACACCTAAAAAGGATAAGAGATAAAAATCTCTAAATGTAGAATTTTTTCAATGTCCTATTTCCCATAAAGTCAGTACACTGAAAGTTAGTAATATTGTATAGCTAAATCACCTGTACTTCGCTATGACTATCAGATAGCTTTATTACAAAATTTCAGCCACATTTTAGTTTTAAATATTCCTTACTTAAATAAGAATATTGAATATGATTTCAATACCAATCAATTAACTATACTATTCAGTGAAAAGCTTGAAAGTGTTTATTTTTTGCCGAAAATAATTAATTGAAAATAAGTCAAATCCCTTCTCATCATGTCTAAAAAAAATATATATTTTATTTTTTGTAGTTAGTATTTACTAAGAAGCACCTATCAAGAATTGTTCCCAGTGAAAAAAAAAAAAAAAATGGATAAAGTAAATGATATTTACTTTTGAATTTCCTGAGCACTTGATTTATTTTCTTTGATCTTTTCTTTTAAACTATTATTTGGTCTGGAGAAATATATTTTGTACTGTGTAAATATTTGTTAAACAGTTATCTTTTATACTTTAACAGTGAAATGTTGACCCTTCTATCTAAAATATAAAATCAAATACCCTTTAGAAATAATTATTTTTTTAATAAGAAGTGAAATGTGCCTGATCCAAACTTGACTTAATATTGAATAATTTATCAATTTAAAAATAATTAACCATTGTTGTTTATAAATCAGTGATACATTGTATATAAAATATTATTTTATAGATAATTTTTTTTGTATACATTAGAGTACTTTATACATTTTTTGGAATAACTTTTTGTTTACCATCTGATTTTTTATTCATTTAAAGAAAGCTTCATCTTACCTAATTAATTTTAACTGATAATTTTACTTAAAAAATGGTGATCTGATTAATAGGTATTTAGAATAAATTTTAAGCTTGCATTTCTTTTTAATATATGTTACTATGTTAAAGGAAGTAATCGTAATTCTATAAAATAACTGATTGAATAATATAAAAAATTGAATGATTGAATATATAAAGTGTAAAATAAGTTTCCGGGCTTCATATTTTCTAACGGTAACTAGTTACAGTTATCTATTAGTTAAAGTGCATAATTCGTTTAAAATGTAATAAAAGTCAAGTACCATTGCAAATCTTGTAAGGATTTGTATAATTGTATATAATTTTTTGTCATAAGGAGTCATTTACATTATTAAACTGAATTAAATTCTGAAAGGTTCAATGGAAACACCATAATATCATACCATATTTAGCATACAAAACCGGGTGAAATACAAAATGTCAAAATGAGTGGTTAGAAATTTAAATGAGGTCAAAGAATTGACAAATTAATGTTAAAAGAAAAAGTTGCTTTTTGGTTATAAATTCTTAAATAATTAATATATTTTAGTAATTTTTGTTTCTAACGATGGTTTGTTAAGTGTCAAACATAAATAGAAATCAACTCTTGCACAAAGCAGTTTTTTAATAATTAATTATTTAATAATAAAATAAGTAAATAAGTTTAAATTTTTTTTTAAATAGAAACATGTATTTTTTTTTTGTTCCAGAGCGCTTCAGAATTTTTTTACATTCCACTTTGACTTTTGGTTCTCAATATTTTAGCAAAAATGTTAAAAAGCTCCCTTTAAGGGACCATGTAATAGATTATGTCTTGAAACACACAAACGTTCGAATTCTTTCCCACTTTAAAGAAATTCGCCCTGAAGATCATCCAAAACATTTTCGCTCATAAGTGAGGAGTTTTTGAACGTAATGAACTGAAATTTGGTATTTATGGTCAACGTAGTTATTCTACATGGAATGAAAACATAAACAAATTGTTGTTCGTATTGAAATTTTCAAAGATTGCACTAAATTTATTTAATAAACAGCCCCCTAAGAATTTTTTTTTTCTACCAGACATATAGAAAATCGCAAACAAAACTTTTTGGTGCAAACCGCAAGATTCTACGATAATTAGAACCGAAGATATAGCCTTCGCTTGGATATTTTTTTCGTTCTGTAGCGACATATAATAATATTTTGGTGATAAATAACCGTTAATTATGTTTCCATGATTTTATTTTATCAAATCTTATCTTAATTTTAACAAGATTTGAGGTGAAATGATTTAACAAAAATAAATGTTTTTAGGAGGGGATAGGGGGATTACCCAAAGAATTTTATAAAAATTCATTTGTTTAGGTTTTAAATAATATAACCCATAAAAAAGTTTTTAATATAAATCCTTTATACGCATTGCTAATTTTTAAATTCATTAACAAAGTGCCGTTTCTCTTGCCAGCATGCTGGCATTTAAATTTATAAATATTAAAAACATCTCTACCAGCAAAATATGCGGTAAACTACTTTTCAAACTTTATTCATTAAAAATGAATGTGAATTTATGCATTCAGATCCAAATATCTTCAAATCCAAGTTAATATAAAGAATTTAAAAACTCATTTTTCTAAACAAGCATATTTGTTACACTGTTGTTTAATAACTTACTATTACTCAATTGTTACGATTATTTCTGTTGTCTAAATCATTGAAGTAATTTTTTAAAAATTTTATCTTTTAAAATGATTTAGTTCGTTATTTTAGAAAGCAAACGGTTGATGCATAGTTCTCAAGTGTATTTTGCTTTGGCTCTATTTAGTTATAAAAAAAAAAAAGAAAAAGTGTGTGATTATTTATATACTTTAAACTTTTAATGAGTTATGGATTTAACAGTAACTTGTTGGTGCTAAGCGGTATCATTAAACTTTTTAGTGGTAACAAGTCACAAATAAAATGTATAATTCACTAATTTATTGCTTTCATTAAATGAGTAACCCGTGATTTTCCACCACTAAATTATTCACTTTAATACGTATATGAAAGCAGCTTGACGTTTAGTGTCATTGATTGATTGATTTTACAAATTCAAATAAAAGTAATGTTCAATGCTTTTTGAAGAATATTTTAAACTTCAAAGGTGATTCCTTTTTCACGTTGATCCAATAGTATCCCTGAACTAGATCTTCCCCGGTAAATCGAAGGGGTTTACTCAGCCTTAAGGATTTGGTTGATTTTTACGATCGAATTTAAAGAGATTTCAAGCCAACTTCTCAATAGTTATTTAAAGAAGTGGTTTTTTTTTTTTTTTTTTTTTTTTTTTTTATAAATCTAGTGGAATTTTAGGTCCCAAGACTGAAATGAAATATTATTGTAGGAGTTACAAGAGCAACGCTCTAACAGAAAATGACGAACTCTTGAAATCAAATCATGAAGTGAAAGATATTGCAAAGCATTAATATTCAACTGTAGAATCTTTTATATTTAAATGTGCTATTTGTATATTAAAATTTTAAACATATGACGTACAAAATGTTGTTTTGAAAAAGTACCTGGGATTATTTTTGAATATTTATTTGTGTTCTTAATTATTGTTTTATTTCTGCAAGAAGTAAAAGTTAATATGGTAAAAATTTTTGAGGAACTATTCGAAAATAATTATATATCACTCAAACTTCTAGGTCTAGTGTCTAAATGTCTAACTGTAGTTTATGTTTAATCCATATTTATTCCTTATAAACAAACAGTATATTTAAAATTTCTTAGTACATTTTATTTATAGAAATTGTAATTTTTCTTGTTTTCTTTCTTATATTGCTTATAAATAACAAAAGAAAATATAGATATTTATTAATTGCGGCTTATTAATATATAGAAAACTAGATAAATATTCATTTTCTATAATAAATGTCTCTACATAACAACTAATTGCTTAATAAACAGAGATAAACTTTCAATTCCTTAGATATGATTCATACTACATTTAAATATGGACTTATACTACACACCATACATAAAATTAACTTTTGAGCTGTAATTATGATATTTTAAACCCAAATTTCAGAGACTATATCTTGATATTTGAAAAGGAAAGCAATAAGTTTAGTATAATTAACAATGAGTTTTTATAACGTAGAAAGATAGAAACAGAGAAAGTTTCAAAATTCCTAATCAGCCGCAGCTAAAATCATATCAGCCGTTAAAATATACTATTATTTTTAACGTATGTACAGTGTACACCTTTTGAGATGTTCTGAAAGTTACATAGAAAATAAACTGTTTTATCATGACTTATTAACATAAGAAAAATTAACAAATTTCTAGATCTATGTGTTATAAGTCGCATAAAAATAATAATAAAAAAAAAAAAAAAAAAAAAGAGAATTGAAATTTTTTTAATTTTTACCTGTACATTATTTCTTGGTATTAGGAAAGAAAATAATTTCTGACTGAAAAAACAGCCATTTAATTTGACTTTATATATTGATACAAACGGAATATGATACAAATTTCGAAATATTTTTTTCTTTAATTAATTGTAACGTTCAATATTTTGTTATTACTTATATCATCAAACTCAAATTGTTCAAAATCACGATTCCATAACTTTTTCACAGTTTTCCTATACCAAAAATCAAAGGTGCTAATCATATTACAAATAGTCTTCGGGCAATAACTTAAGTTTAAAACGCTTAAATGGCTTTTATACACTCGAGAAAATCTCTCTATCTCTCTTGAACCAAATTTATACAATCACTTATGCTGACACAAGAAAAGAGATTTTCACAAGAAAGGGACCGAACCACTTCAATAGTTTCTTGAATGTCTCTTCAAGAAATGAGGAGGAAGAGGGTTTGACAGCGATGAAAGACCGTTACAACTGACGCGAGCAGAGTAAACACATTTTTGGAGCTTGGAACTTACTACTGCAAGGAATTGACCCTTTATTCTTTCTTGTAAGAACCTGTATTTTAAAGTGTTCTTTCGTGTTTTTTATCTTTCTATTTGAGAATGAAACAGGAAATGAAATGTTGAGTGAGTACGAGGTTCCCGATGCACTCAGAATACATGAGTCGTGCTCGAATATGAAATATTGGAGGGGAGGAGGCACTTTGTTATTAAAATGTTGGTAAAAAGATTTTGACAAATATAAGACGGAGTTATGGAATTTGAAAGAAAGAAAAGTTCCCAGAGCATTTGCGTATCTAGTCTTTTCTGTTGTTGTTTACCAATTGAAATGAAAAAGATAATACTGAATTTAAGAGAGCTTCGTATTACTAAAAATTTAAATTATCACATTATAATATTTATAGTGTAAGAAGGTTTGTTAAAAAAATAACGGTAAAAATGCAGCATACAATAAATATAGTCGTTCAAGAATGAAAATGTGCTATGTCTACTTTAGGTAAGAAATGACTTTTTGGTATCGTTGGAAGAGGAGACGCATCGATTATTAAAAGCATCTACTTGATTAATATGAAATAAATTTTTAATAAATAAGTAATACGCAAAATAACTAAGTTCATGTGTGGAGTTAGTAACTTCTTTAGTTGAGATCGAAATATTTTCCTGAAAATACATTTGGAAAGAGGATCAGTAATCGACAGTTTCAGTGAAAAATATATTTTAATTAATTGTGTTTCAAATATGATAAACTTTCTATATCGTATGATGTTACTTTCTAATTATATGTAATTTTAAAAAGGTATTTGAAGGTTGGTTTAAATTAAACGAGTGCCTGGAACTCTAGCTGGTAAGTTGATTAATTGGACGATAACTGTTAGGCGTTGATTAGGGTTTACAGCAGCTTGAACAATCTAGCTTTTAAGTTAATGGGAGATGACTGATGACGAGAGTTGACGGCAGAAAATGGAAAATGTTTGATCTACTAAAGCCTCCAGCCAGAGGTAACCACGTTACAAACAAGCTTCTTCTGTGACTAACGTTGGAAGCGTTACACAGTGCTAGTGCTGGAATCTAATGACTGGCTAATTCAATTGGTACGCCGATTGACAATGAGTAAAACAGCTTTAAAATAACAAGAGACACAATATTTTAATTCTATAAATAGATGATATTTCTCTGAAGTCGATACTTTCAGTAAATATTTTTTTAAGCAGAATTATCAGAAATGTTTTTATTAATTCCATTTATTCCATTATTAATTTATATTTTATCATTTTGTTGAGTGTTTAAATTAAATAAGCAATGATATTCAAATCTTTTATTTTATTTTTATTGTAATAGTTCATTAAGAATTTATACATAGTTTTTAACTGTTTTATAAGACGATTAAATTATACCTCTTACAAAAGTTTGATTAACTTTACTATTTTTATAATAATTTTAAATTTATAAATACAAAGAAAGTTTTTATGTGGTTATGATATACATAACACTTGTGATTGTTAGTTACAGTTGTGTTAAATGTCATAGTTTCAATTAAAGTAATTTTTTTAAATAATATTAACGTTGAAGTTAAGCTTATCTGGTAATTTTTGTAACAACATTTACAATTACAATTAATTCGATACAAAATATGTCCAAGAGTAATAAATTTTACAATACTTCTAAATTCTATTAATAATCCTACTAATTTCTTGAATGATCTTCATATAAAGGGGTTGTTAAAGGCCTTTGTAGTTTTCTTCATGTAGAAGAATTATCCATTTAGTAAATATAAATGAATAATTTGTAAATATAAAAGAAAACTCGTAATTAAATTCTTTTTGATATTGAAATAAATTACGTATTGACCATCAATATTTTATATTTAATTTAATGCTGATTTTCATAGTAAGATTAAAGTATATTTCACATGCATAATTTTGACGAAAGCCTTAATGACAGGTTACATGGCCACCATTAGCCCGTATATCAAATTTGAAGATCGTAGGTCAATTCATTCATGATCTATGTATACTACGTCACACACAAACACACACATACTTTTTCTCTAGCCCACTTTTTTGAACTCAGCACGTTATAGAATGCAAAAAATTTAATTTTTTGATTGAATGCATTACTTTTATTACTCTATGTTAACATATGAGTAATTGAAAGTATAAAATTATTAAGTAAGTGAGTTTAGAGATAAACTAGCTGGGAAAACTTGTTACCGAATATCCAAGTTGCAACTCACTATCTCTATTTACAGCTAAGTTCTTAATTTCCCATAGGGGTAAAATGGAGTAAGTTTACAAGTTGAACGTTAAAGCTTTTCCTGTTGAATTTCATGCAATCCTAACAATCCCTTTGAGACCTTCAAGCTGATGAATAAACTTCAAACTGATGCTTGCAGATTTGATAGTTTAGGTTTAATGAACTTCAAATTGACATTTGGTATTTTCGGTTTTAATGTTCGGAAGAATTTTGGTATTGGGAGCTCGTCTCAACAATATCTTTCGTTTGTAAACCTTATCACATGTGTTTGTGGCATTTATTGTTTTGTCTGGGAATATTGACTTTAGATAAGTAGTGCCTTTATACAAGTTTATCTCTATATCAGTGTTTTATAAAAGCTAAAAACTTATCCATGGTTAACAATTAAAACAATCAGTTCATTGCTGGTTTGATTTTGTCTATAGTTTACATTCTGGATTAAATGATTTTTACGTATTTTGAAATAAAGAATAAAACGCTTTGCTAAGTATATATATTTTCGGATAATGATCGAAATGAGAGTAGTTAAGTTAGGTGTAGTGGACAAATAAGAGATGCTTTTAACAGCAAATAGTGAAAAAATTCCTTGAATCTGTTACTGAAAAGGTAAACATTATATATCTTTATATCCTCTTTAATTGAAAGAGGATTTAGAAGGAAATGTTAGTGAACGCAACTAGAATCAACTCTAAAGTAATTACACACCGATTTTTTTTTAAAAAAGAAAGCATCAATAAGAAACTAATTGCAACTCATTATTAGAGAACTATTTATTGTTTTGTATTTTTAAAAAAGATTTTTTTATACATTGTGAAGTAATTACAGTATTGATTTGTTTAAACTTACAGATTCAGTTCACAGGCTATGTTAGATTTTTTTTTTTAAATGTACATTTGATGTTTTCCAAATATATGAAAATTTAGTATCAGAATAGTTAAAAAAGTATGTAACCTTGATTTTGTTCGATTTGAAAAGTTGATTATTCTATGAAATATCAAATTAAGCAAATTTGATGACAAATTTGTTATTCTGTTCACTGTTATGTATTTTTTTCTGTCTTGGATTACAAAGAAAAGGTGCAAGTTGTAGACAAAAAAATAACTATACAATGCAAATATCAGATTCTTACAAATGATTTTGCTCGTGAAAAATAAGTTAAAGCTTCTACTAAAAGCGTAATTCAATTCAATCCACATTATTTTCTGCCATTTTTAATACCATACCTTTAGTTATACGATACCTAAAGAATGGGAATAAAATCGAAAGAAATAAGCCATTAAGATCAAAAGACAAACGTATATCCTTATATTCACAAAAGCAATCGGTATCTAATACACTTACAAGAAATTGAAGAAAAATGCGCCCACTAAAAAAAAATTCCACTAAAAGTGCTTTCAATGTTTTTTCCATGTACAATACCCGTATTGGCTATTATCTTCTCTCGAGTAATAACTTCTTTAGCTCATAATATCTCAATTTAAAGGGAATAAGTGCCAAGGGATGGTTAAGAATATAATGATACTTAAATTCAGCGCACACGCTGTAATTTAATAAAACACTTCTTCCAACTGAAGAAGTGCATCGGAGCTAAAGCCCCTTTATTACTTATCTAATGCTTCTCAACTTTTGAGTGGCTAGGGGTGGGTGGTGTAAGGAAAGTGCTCACTTCTTGATTAACTGGAATGTTGCTGTTATTAAATGGGACATCTTGATAGCCAGAAAGAGTGCGTTAAAATTAATTCATTTTTGTGTGTCTCTTCTCTTTAATGGAATAAAATGGATTATAAAGGAGGTTGAAGTAAATGTAAGTGGTCATTTGCAAAGAGTATTAGGTATCCAACGAAACTGGAATCGAATTATTCTGGATGAGAAAGCTTTCGGTTAAAAAAAAAAAAAAAAAAATATCTTACCTTGCTGAAGCACTTGGGAAATTTTAATCGTATGATAATAAAGGTACAGTGAAATGTTAACATAAGGATCAAAGGTAGCTTGAATTTTTATTTTTCATTTACATGGAAGTAACAAATGAACTAGTAAGGTAAAACTTCAATACTTAGGAAGGATAGATACTATTTAATTCTCACATCTTGGGCAGAGGGAACCACAATCCTTACATTGGTCTTTTTTTCAAAGCTCAGCACTTGAAATAATTCTTACCAGTCTACATTCACCTCATAATTTGATAATTTTTTTATGGTAACACTGTTGTCATAAGTGCAAGAATTTTGCAAAAACTTTTATAGTTATGGTCCACTTTTTCAATGCTAGTACGAAAATTCAAAATTTCTCATTTACCTGAAAAATGCTATGTTTCATCTATCATACACCAAATTTTTGATCAAATTGAAAATTACTTGATTTATTATACATGGACATTCTAATTGAGAGAGAGAGAGAGAAAGAGAGAGAAAAACCCCCATCTGGAAACATCCACCAATGTTTACCGCTATATATATGTGAAGTTTCTGACTAAAACGATGATGCATGTTTACAAATGACTGGGCCATTTGGTATTGTATCTTAATGTAATGTATTTAAGATTTTTAAATTTTAAAGAGATTCACTCAGAGATAACTGAATTGATTTAACTATGAGTATCAAGTTAGAATGAGATGTTTTGTGAATCTTTTAATAATGTTACAACTTTCAGAAACTATTGTCATTCAGTGTGTGAACATTTAAGAGAATGGAGTGAAATTAGATATTTGTGGTTCGTTTGCATATTCTCTAAAATGAATTGAATAATATAGAATGCAATCTTGCCTAAAATCAGTGTTTTCTTTTAGAAAAAAACAAAATTTGCAATTCAATTTATACTCTTTAGTAAACATAAAGAAACAAAATGTTTGAAATTATTTAAAAAAGAATTCTTCATTTTTTCTCCAAATAAATTTGAAATTGATTAATGTTAAGCGGAGATATTTTTATCAGGCAATCCCTGTATGGATATTTTATAAAAACAATTTTTCCTCCTTTTTCTAATAAAAAAAGAAAAGAGGAAAATATGACCCTGTCTCAGGTATAAAAGAAATAAAAGAAAAAAAGAAAAAAGCTTTGCCGTAATGAAAGGAGCCTTTATTCCAACAAAACTCTTGTCATTCAAAACCATGTAATCCCTGGCACAATAGAAGATATTTTGGAAGACTACCTTTTATGAAATAGGAGCCTTCATGAACAAAAAGACAACATTACCTAAAAATGTTAACCTTTTAATAAAGACACACTAATTTTTTTTCCAAACTCAACTTCTGAAAAGTCCTTGCTTGAAATGAGATAAAAAAAAAAAAAAAATCTCAATTATAAGGAAAGGTAATTATTTATGCCTACTGGAGTGCCAAAAATATGTGCAACTGCTTCAAAGGATTTAAACAAACACATTGTAATTTGGAGTAACTGAATTTTCTCATTAAAGGAGTGAAGTATAGGAAGAAAAAACAAATAAGATAACAAAAAGATCGCAAATTTTGTCAATTAACGATATTTTATTAATTAACTAAAAATGCGATGTTTGCAAGATTGGTGGCAAGTTTGGGAGAAAATATAGTTGTTAACTTCAAGTTTTGATTATTAATATTTACCCCTCACAAACTGACGGGGACAGAGTTTGAAAAGCGTGTAGTAGAACCACTAAAACTATAAAAATAATTTTAATTAATAAGTTAATTGAAAATAAGAATATTTTTCTGCCTCAAAAATAAAATTAAAATTGATAATTTTTTTATCATTTTATATGCATTGATGTATGTTATTTTTGACAATCATTGGCCTTCCATCCAATTAAAGGAACGAAAATTTTGATTTCTGAGTTTACAGATCCTTTCACATACTTGGATATTTCTTTGGATCCAATTGACTCCCTACCATACGCACGTGTCTAGGTTTTTTTTTAAAAATAAAAATCGATTCAATAGTTATTTATGAAAGGTACAATTTTTAGCATATCAGGACTTCAATTCATGACCTTTTTTTTTTATACTAGTACGACTAAAAAAGTAAAATACTCAGAACATTAGCAACACTGCAAAGTAATTTCATAACATCATAATGTGCTTAAGGTAGCTATTAATGTGAAAAGATGAATACAAAACAGACAGTTTACATGGATGCATATATTGCATGCGTTTAAAGTTAAAATTGCATTTTTTCATAAATTTTTTAAAATTCATCATTTTGGATTCAACTTAAATAATACAGGACAATTGTTTATGTATATATCAACAGTGCCATCTGTCAATAATTTATTTTAAGGAGAAAATCTTCCATTTTTTTTCTAAGCATTTAGAAGAAAACAATACAGTTTAAATTTCAAATGTCCATGAATTACCAATTTTTAAATTTTTTGTCACCTTTGATTCATCCATGAACATAATATTTGGAGGGACACTAAATGTCATGTGATCTGAAAAAAGGATGGGGAAAAAAAAAAAAAAAAAAAAAAAAAAAAAAACATTTTGTAAATACGTTTTTGTGTCCAGTGCATAGCAGTCAATATAAATGACTTAAAACTGTTTTAGAGTTGTGAATTTCAACCGCCCATCAAGGAAAATTAAGGTATTGGGATAGTGCATTACTTTTATTGAATGCTATTACCTCTGTTTTATCAGTTAAAATGTGACAAAGAATTAAAAAAGACAAGGAAAAGCATTAACATATTTATTTTTCACGGAATAACAAACATTCTTCACTAAATACGTTACTAAATAAAGAGAGAGTTGATTTACCTTAAAAAATCTAATTTTATTCAAGTTAATTCAAATAATTAGCTTTATTTCATTGAAGAGATACCATCACATTATATTCTTCAGAACTCAATATCACTAAAAATATATTTTTTTAATGTTTGAATTCAAGTTTTACAAAGAACACGATACTTTCAAAGATTGAATCACATTCTTTTCATTCAAAATGGAGTCGGAGGTCTTTTATAAAATGAATTAGCTAATTTAATTTTCTTCACTTACTATGACTAATCCCTATGGAAATTGGATAAAAAGAAAATTTCTTTAATGTCAGTAGCTTTGAAAGCCTAACTTGAAAAATCAACATTGGACCTTTTAATGGGATTTCCAAATCTTTCAAAACATATTTGTAATTTTTGTCGTTTTCTTTTTGTCTAAATGGGAGCTCTTTTACCAAAGGGATCTATTTTATAATAGAAGCTGATGGATTTAATATTCCATTATTGAACATTTTGAAAGGTAGTCGTTAAAGTTATTACATTTATGCGATAAAATGCAGACCTAATGGAAATGATTTAAACTCTTATGGCAAAGCTTGAATCAGTAGATATATTTTTATTTCTGTGTGAGAGTTTAAAATATATTTATCTAAAATGTCTTAAGCTTGAGTAGTTTATTCTAAAATAGACAATTTCACATCAACTCTTTGATAATAATTCTACGATAATTCGTTATTTGAAATTTATTCCAAATTGCAATATATATTTTAATTTAAATGGTAAACGTGCAATGAACATCAAAACTAATTTAAATTATACTCAATACTGTTCCATAATATTTCTATATAATTGTAAGTAGTGTACATATTCCTTTTTAAAGTTCTCTTTTTTAAATTTGTTAACACCGATAGTACAGGCATGAAAAAGTTAGCAACACACAAGCTAGTCAAGAAATTTCATGATTATACTAAGCGTTCCGATAACCAAATCTTTTGTCCTGGATTTTTCGGGAAAGTTTTGCACGCGAGGATACAGAAACCATCAGGAAATTGAATTGTGAGACAGTTGGATTTGGTGAGTGGTTTTGTAAGGAGCTCAGTGCTTATTTACTTTTGTGGTACCTAAATTATCGTTGTACCTGAAGTTGTGCGTGCTGAAGCTTTTATTAAAGCTTAATAATGAGTTCTTTCACAGTTGTTTAATGAAGTTTTGAGAGATTATAAATTCGAAGAATAAACAATAAGTTTTATTTAGTAAAGCCGTGTAATTATTTTTTCTGGAAAATGCGTAAAAGTACTTTTGACGTAGGTAATACGGTAAAGCCGTTTGGTAGAGGTTTAAAGAGACACACATAGTAACAAGTTGTATAGTGGGTTTTAATTACCCAGGTTTATGTCTAGAGGATCACTAATGACAATAGAAATAAAGAAGAGGACAGCCTTATTGAAAATAAACTTAAACATTCAATTATTTTGAGATTGCAGGTGGAGTGGGGGGGGGGGGGATTCAAAGATTTATCCCGTTTCAGGATGTAATACAGCATATACAGTGAGTTTCTCGATGTTTTACATTTAGTTGTAGATAGGATTAAAGAGAGTTATGTTGGGAGAGTGGGTGTAGAGTCTTCATCTCACGAGAGGTCGTGTTCATCTCTTTTGGGTCCCATCTTATTCCATTAGCAGCTAAGGTAGATCCTACCTAAGTTGAACCATTGATTGGAGTCTTCCAAGGGCTGAATTTTACGAGAGTCTATCATTGGACAGCCTAAGACAACAAGTTCTCAGGGGGACATTTCTTATCCCTTGCTTTCGTTGGAGTGGTCACTTGAATAGTCTGAAATTAGCATATGGTGCATAATCTCTAGACATCTTGTCTCGCTGGGGGGTTCAGACGATCAACAGGGGAATCGGGGATTTTTCCCAAATTACCGAAGTTGTATGGAACATCACTTTACCATGGATGAAAAGGGTGCTAAGTTATCACCCATGAGGTGATTAGGGAACATAAAATAAAAAATAGAATATGTTAATGAAGCATTAAAATAAACTCTATAAATATAGAGGTCAAAGACCTCACTCACTGACTCATCATTAATTATCTCACTTTATATATAAACACAGCGCTAAAATTTGGTACAAATGACATTAAGAATATACCCAGAAAAATTAAGCTGTTTCGATATGGATTAACCAAATGTGAGAGTACAAAAAGGGGTCTACTTCCAATAAAACCAGGAAAATGAAACCTACTCAATTTGTGGTGATTGAAAGTTACTTAGTGCGATAAAGATATAATAATTCTGAATAGCTATCCTAAGTGGTCAAAAAGGAGCCAACTTTTCCAAGTGAGAAATATCCCTACACATATTTCCACTAAAAGATAGGCCAAACAGGAAATTGGTGAAAAATATGTAGAAATGTACATAGTAAAACTAAGCTATGAGGATTTTGAACAAACACCTAAAAAGGATAAGAGATAAAAATCTCTAAATGTAGAATTTTTTCAATGTCCTATTTCCCATAAAGTCAGTACACTGAAAGTTAGTAATATTGTATAGCTAAATCACCTGTACTTCGCTATGACTATCAGATAGCTTTATTACAAAATTTCAGCCACATTTTAGTTTTAAATATTCCTTACTTAAATAAGAATATTGAATATGATTTCAATACCAATCAATTAACTATACTATTCAGTGAAAAGCTTGAAAGTGTTTATTTTTTGCCGAAAATAATTAATTGAAAATAAGTCAAATCCCTTCTCATCATGTCTAAAAAAAATATATATTTTATTTTTTGTAGTTAGTATTTACTAAGAAGCACCTATCAAGAATTGTTCCCAGTGAAAAAAAAAAAAAAAATGGATAAAGTAAATGATATTTACTTTTGAATTTCCTGAGCACTTGATTTATTTTCTTTGATCTTTTCTTTTAAACTATTATTTGGTCTGGAGAAATATATTTTGTACTGTGTAAATATTTGTTAAACAGTTATCTTTTATACTTTAACAGTGAAATGTTGACCCTTCTATCTAAAATATAAAATCAAATACCCTTTAGAAATAATTATTTTTTTAATAAGAAGTGAAATGTGCCTGATCCAAACTTGACTTAATATTGAATAATTTATCAATTTAAAAATAATTAACCATTGTTGTTTATAAATCAGTGATACATTGTATATAAAATATTATTTTATAGATAATTTTTTTTGTATACATTAGAGTACTTTATACATTTTTTGGAATAACTTTTTGTTTACCATCTGATTTTTTATTCATTTAAAGAAAGCTTCATCTTACCTAATTAATTTTAACTGATAATTTTACTTAAAAAATGGTGATCTGATTAATAGGTATTTAGAATAAATTTTAAGCTTGCATTTCTTTTTAATATATGTTACTATGTTAAAGGAAGTAATCGTAATTCTATAAAATAACTGATTGAATAATATAAAAAATTGAATGATTGAATATATAAAGTGTAAAATAAGTTTCCGGGCTTCATATTTTCTAACGGTAACTAGTTACAGTTATCTATTAGTTAAAGTGCATAATTCGTTTAAAATGTAATAAAAGTCAAGTACCATTGCAAATCTTGTAAGGATTTGTATAATTGTATATAATTTTTTGTCATAAGGAGTCATTTACATTATTAAACTGAATTAAATTCTGAAAGGTTCAATGGAAACACCATAATATCATACCATATTTAGCATACAAAACCGGGTGAAATACAAAATGTCAAAATGAGTGGTTAGAAATTTAAATGAGGTCAAAGAATTGACAAATTAATGTTAAAAGAAAAAGTTGCTTTTTGGTTATAAATTCTTAAATAATTAATATATTTTAGTAATTTTTGTTTCTAACGATGGTTTGTTAAGTGTCAAACATAAATAGAAATCAACTCTTGCACAAAGCAGTTTTTTAATAATTAATTATTTAATAATAAAATAAGTAAATAAGTTTAAATTTTTTTTTAAATAGAAACATGTATTTTTTTTTTGTTCCAGAGCGCTTCAGAATTTTTTTACATTCCACTTTGACTTTTGGTTCTCAATATTTTAGCAAAAATGTTAAAAAGCTCCCTTTAAGGGACCATGTAATAGATTATGTCTTGAAACACACAAACGTTCGAATTCTTTCCCACTTTAAAGAAATTCGCCCTGAAGATCATCCAAAACATTTTCGCTCATAAGTGAGGAGTTTTTGAACGTAATGAACTGAAATTTGGTATTTATGGTCAACGTAGTTATTCTACATGGAATGAAAACATAAACAAATTGTTGTTCGTATTGAAATTTTCAAAGATTGCACTAAATTTATTTAATAAACAGCCCCCTAAGAATTTTTTTTTTCTACCAGACATATAGAAAATCGCAAACAAAACTTTTTGGTGCAAACCGCAAGATTCTACGATAATTAGAACCGAAGATATAGCCTTCGCTTGGATATTTTTTTCGTTCTGTAGCGACATATAATAATATTTTGGTGATAAATAACCGTTAATTATGTTTCCATGATTTTATTTTATCAAATCTTATCTTAATTTTAACAAGATTTGAGGTGAAATGATTTAACAAAAATAAATGTTTTTAGGAGGGGATAGGGGGATTACCCAAAGAATTTTATAAAAATTCATTTGTTTAGGTTTTAAATAATATAACCCATAAAAAAGTTTTTAATATAAATCCTTTATACGCATTGCTAATTTTTAAATTCATTAACAAAGTGCCGTTTCTCTTGCCAGCATGCTGGCATTTAAATTTATAAATATTAAAAACATCTCTACCAGCAAAATATGCGGTAAACTACTTTTCAAACTTTATTCATTAAAAATGAATGTGAATTTATGCATTCAGATCCAAATATCTTCAAATCCAAGTTAATATAAAGAATTTAAAAACTCATTTTTCTAAACAAGCATATTTGTTACACTGTTGTTTAATAACTTACTATTACTCAATTGTTACGATTATTTCTGTTGTCTAAATCATTGAAGTAATTTTTTAAAAATTTTATCTTTTAAAATGATTTAGTTCGTTATTTTAGAAAGCAAACGGTTGATGCATAGTTCTCAAGTGTATTTTGCTTTGGCTCTATTTAGTTATAAAAAAAAAAAAGAAAAAGTGTGTGATTATTTATATACTTTAAACTTTTAATGAGTTATGGATTTAACAGTAACTTGTTGGTGCTAAGCGGTATCATTAAACTTTTTAGTGGTAACAAGTCACAAATAAAATGTATAATTCACTAATTTATTGCTTTCATTAAATGAGTAACCCGTGATTTTCCACCACTAAATTATTCACTTTAATACGTATATGAAAGCAGCTTGACGTTTAGTGTCATTGATTGATTGATTTTACAAATTCAAATAAAAGTAATGTTCAATGCTTTTTGAAGAATATTTTAAACTTCAAAGGTGATTCCTTTTTCACGTTGATCCAATAGTATCCCTGAACTAGATCTTCCCCGGTAAATCGAAGGGGTTTACTCAGCCTTAAGGATTTGGTTGATTTTTACGATCGAATTTAAAGAGATTTCAAGCCAACTTCTCAATAGTTATTTAAAGAAGTGGTTTTTTTTTTTTTTTTTTTTTTTTTTTTTTATAAATCTAGTGGAATTTTAGGTCCCAAGACTGAAATGAAATATTATTGTAGGAGTTACAAGAGCAACGCTCTAACAGAAAATGACGAACTCTTGAAATCAAATCATGAAGTGAAAGATATTGCAAAGCATTAATATTCAACTGTAGAATCTTTTATATTTAAATGTGCTATTTGTATATTAAAATTTTAAACATATGACGTACAAAATGTTGTTTTGAAAAAGTACCTGGGATTATTTTTGAATATTTATTTGTGTTCTTAATTATTGTTTTATTTCTGCAAGAAGTAAAAGTTAATATGGTAAAAATTTTTGAGGAACTATTCGAAAATAATTATATATCACTCAAACTTCTAGGTCTAGTGTCTAAATGTCTAACTGTAGTTTATGTTTAATCCATATTTATTCCTTATAAACAAACAGTATATTTAAAATTTCTTAGTACATTTTATTTATAGAAATTGTAATTTTTCTTGTTTTCTTTCTTATATTGCTTATAAATAACAAAAGAAAATATAGATATTTATTAATTGCGGCTTATTAATATATAGAAAACTAGATAAATATTCATTTTCTATAATAAATGTCTCTACATAACAACTAATTGCTTAATAAACAGAGATAAACTTTCAATTCCTTAGATATGATTCATACTACATTTAAATATGGACTTATACTACACACCATACATAAAATTAACTTTTGAGCTGTAATTATGATATTTTAAACCCAAATTTCAGAGACTATATCTTGATATTTGAAAAGGAAAGCAATAAGTTTAGTATAATTAACAATGAGTTTTTATAACGTAGAAAGATAGAAACAGAGAAAGTTTCAAAATTCCTAATCAGCCGCAGCTAAAATCATATCAGCCGTTAAAATATACTATTATTTTTAACGTATGTACAGTGTACACCTTTTGAGATGTTCTGAAAGTTACATAGAAAATAAACTGTTTTATCATGACTTATTAACATAAGAAAAATTAACAAATTTCTAGATCTATGTGTTATAAGTCGCATAAAAATAATAATAAAAAAAAAAAAAAAAAAAAAGAGAATTGAAATTTTTTTAATTTTTACCTGTACATTATTTCTTGGTATTAGGAAAGAAAATAATTTCTGACTGAAAAAACAGCCATTTAATTTGACTTTATATATTGATACAAACGGAATATGATACAAATTTCGAAATATTTTTTTCTTTAATTAATTGTAACGTTCAATATTTTGTTATTACTTATATCATCAAACTCAAATTGTTCAAAATCACGATTCCATAACTTTTTCACAGTTTTCCTATACCAAAAATCAAAGGTGCTAATCATATTACAAATAGTCTTCGGGCAATAACTTAAGTTTAAAACGCTTAAATGGCTTTTATACACTCGAGAAAATCTCTCTATCTCTCTTGAACCAAATTTATACAATCACTTATGCTGACACAAGAAAAGAGATTTTCACAAGAAAGGGACCGAACCACTTCAATAGTTTCTTGAATGTCTCTTCAAGAAATGAGGAGGAAGAGGGTTTGACAGCGATGAAAGACCGTTACAACTGACGCGAGCAGAGTAAACACATTTTTGGAGCTTGGAACTTACTACTGCAAGGAATTGACCCTTTATTCTTTCTTGTAAGAACCTGTATTTTAAAGTGTTCTTTCGTGTTTTTTATCTTTCTATTTGAGAATGAAACAGGAAATGAAATGTTGAGTGAGTACGAGGTTCCCGATGCACTCAGAATACATGAGTCGTGCTCGAATATGAAATATTGGAGGGGAGGAGGCACTTTGTTATTAAAATGTTGGTAAAAAGATTTTGACAAATATAAGACGGAGTTATGGAATTTGAAAGAAAGAAAAGTTCCCAGAGCATTTGCGTATCTAGTCTTTTCTGTTGTTGTTTACCAATTGAAATGAAAAAGATAATACTGAATTTAAGAGAGCTTCGTATTACTAAAAATTTAAATTATCACATTATAATATTTATAGTGTAAGAAGGTTTGTTAAAAAAATAACGGTAAAAATGCAGCATACAATAAATATAGTCGTTCAAGAATGAAAATGTGCTATGTCTACTTTAGGTAAGAAATGACTTTTTGGTATCGTTGGAAGAGGAGACGCATCGATTATTAAAAGCATCTACTTGATTAATATGAAATAAATTTTTAATAAATAAGTAATACGCAAAATAACTAAGTTCATGTGTGGAGTTAGTAACTTCTTTAGTTGAGATCGAAATATTTTCCTGAAAATACATTTGGAAAGAGGATCAGTAATCGACAGTTTCAGTGAAAAATATATTTTAATTAATTGTGTTTCAAATATGATAAACTTTCTATATCGTATGATGTTACTTTCTAATTATATGTAATTTTAAAAAGGTATTTGAAGGTTGGTTTAAATTAAACGAGTGCCTGGAACTCTAGCTGGTAAGTTGATTAATTGGACGATAACTGTTAGGCGTTGATTAGGGTTTACAGCAGCTTGAACAATCTAGCTTTTAAGTTAATGGGAGATGACTGATGACGAGAGTTGACGGCAGAAAATGGAAAATGTTTGATCTACTAAAGCCTCCAGCCAGAGGTAACCACGTTACAAACAAGCTTCTTCTGTGACTAACGTTGGAAGCGTTACACAGTGCTAGTGCTGGAATCTAATGACTGGCTAATTCAATTGGTACGCCGATTGACAATGAGTAAAACAGCTTTAAAATAACAAGAGACACAATATTTTAATTCTATAAATAGATGATATTTCTCTGAAGTCGATACTTTCAGTAAATATTTTTTTAAGCAGAATTATCAGAAATGTTTTTATTAATTCCATTTATTCCATTATTAATTTATATTTTATCATTTTGTTGAGTGTTTAAATTAAATAAGCAATGATATTCAAATCTTTTATTTTATTTTTATTGTAATAGTTCATTAAGAATTTATACATAGTTTTTAACTGTTTTATAAGACGATTAAATTATACCTCTTACAAAAGTTTGATTAACTTTACTATTTTTATAATAATTTTAAATTTATAAATACAAAGAAAGTTTTTATGTGGTTATGATATACATAACACTTGTGATTGTTAGTTACAGTTGTGTTAAATGTCATAGTTTCAATTAAAGTAATTTTTTTAAATAATATTAACGTTGAAGTTAAGCTTATCTGGTAATTTTTGTAACAACATTTACAATTACAATTAATTCGATACAAAATATGTCCAAGAGTAATAAATTTTACAATACTTCTAAATTCTATTAATAATCCTACTAATTTCTTGAATGATCTTCATATAAAGGGGTTGTTAAAGGCCTTTGTAGTTTTCTTCATGTAGAAGAATTATCCATTTAGTAAATATAAATGAATAATTTGTAAATATAAAAGAAAACTCGTAATTAAATTCTTTTTGATATTGAAATAAATTACGTATTGACCATCAATATTTTATATTTAATTTAATGCTGATTTTCATAGTAAGATTAAAGTATATTTTTTTTTTATGTTTCAAACACTGAAGGTAAATAAAAATGCATTATTTGATTGAAAATAGTTTTTATGATATTTTAATTGATGTTGATATAAGCAATAAAAGTTTAAAAAATGCATTAATTAAAACTTTAAATTCAATAACATATTGAAAAATAGATATAAACCTATTTGTTAATACATTTTTCACCGATATTCTTTTCTTTGTAAGAAATATTCGTTTAGTAAATATTTAATCTAACATGAGAACTGAATGCAAAGATACATTGTTAACTGAAGACTAGAGTTATGTACTGTATGAACATTAGGCTTTTTTCATCCTTATTTACATGAAAGAAATTCTCTATAAAAATTTATTTAGAGAATTAAACCTTTATTTCGTCAATTACAATTATGTAGAGAACTTTATTGTAATGCCTTGAAAAATATTAAATCCCAAATTTTAAAAATGGTCTTAACTTTATCGAGGAATATTGCAAATTAAAATTAACAATTTGAAAATCAAAACAATTACAAGAAAGCTGCTATCTCGCACAAGTTATGATATTTCTTAAAACCTAAAAAATAATCATCTTCTATGTAATAAAATAATACATACACTTGTAAAGGATAAACGATTTCTTTATTTTCTTTCAAATTTGGTAATAAACATTTTTAGAAAGATTTTTTTCTTTTATTTTTCTGAAAACTTAAAAAAACTCAAGCCGATGATGTATAGCTATTTGTTAATTATTTTTGTTTGCAATATATTTCTCATTCAATTTTATCAATTACAATACTAGATTTTTAAAACTATATAAGAATTTCATCAAAAAGAATTTCTAACTTTTAAAATTAGTAATGTGTGTACTATCAATTTTTAATATAATCATACACAGGGCAAAAAACCTTACAAGTTAATTAAAAATTTCCTTAGTGAATTAAATTGAAAGTACTTAATTAAGTGGTGAAAATAACTGGTTGAGAAAAATTATATAAGAATTTCTACAAATATTTTATAAAAACTTAATTTCAACAAAAACAAACTTTCAGTCTAAAAATATAAAACAAATTGATACCATTAATTTTCCAACAAATTATATATTTCCATTTCAACTAAAATACTCTGTTTATAATCTAATATTTAAAAGTATGATTTTGGTGTGGATGGTTTTTCCATACATCTCCCCCTTCATAATGCATCATAACAATAGTAAATAAAAAAACGTGTTGATCTTCTTCCATCACAAAACAAAACGATATCCCCTTCTTTTAAAACCATTCCATCCTCTGCTCACCACTTGCCAATATAACAAAGTGCGTGCGATTATCGTCTATCTTTGGCATGGACGGACCGTTTGTTTCAAACGACTCTCCTGGGCCAGATCTCCGGAGAAAGATCCTTGTCTAGAACATAATCTTCCGTCAGGGAGAACTGTAAAATTGGCCGGACTTGATGGAGGACAGGTGTAAATAAAGGATTTAAGTGTCCTGGGAAACACATAAAGTCCCGGACGAAATGATTCCCACTCTACAGATCATGACATCTGGCTGGAGGGAGATAAAAGCCGAGGATTATGCGGGATGAATTGCGTTGCCCATGTTAGTTTTGCGTTAAAGAAAGAGTATTATTGTCCAGTTATAATGAGATTGCATCTTTATCTGCATCTACTGGGGCTTCATTGTCAAGTGATGTTGGAGAAATATTTATGCGCTACATCAAATCAAAGAAACTCGATCTATCGTAATTCTACAAGCTATACACCTACGGCAATATTTTCTCAATCACAATGTTCTTCAAAGTATTGCTTAAAATTGTTTGAAATTTTATACTAGAAGTGAAGACAGCAATATCATTAAAGTAACGAAATTTAATGGAAAACAAAGTGCGCAAAGTAAAATGGTTAGTCAGAAAAAGTTATGAAATCTAGTAGTTGCCCTCACGTGCCCCTCACGTTGCCCTCACATAAGCAATCAGTGCTTGGAAGACTAGTTGACCTATTTTTATGCACCATGACGGCTAATAAATCCGGGACCTACAGCTTAACGTCGATTACGAATTACAATGAACATTCTGGGATTCGAACCCGGCACCTTTGGCATGCATGGCCAGAACTCTAACCACACAGCCATAAGGTGGCCTTGGAAGACTAAAGTTTTTATACAATTAGTCTCAATTCAGTGCAATGAGTGCAAATACATTATTTAGAAATAACCTGTCAAGTTCTGATTTTTAAATCCAAGTTTGCTTTCAATTTGAGAATTTCTTTTTGCTTTTCTCAGAATGTATTCCATTATGTTTAAAAGTATAGGGTAAGACAAAAATTGTATGGGTATAATTTTTAAGCAAATTGAACAGTGACTTAGTTTATTTAGAAATTGTTCTGTTCATTTGATACCATAAGTATATTAAAATTTCTTTACTAAGATCTTCTTAGATAAGTTGTCGTTGAAAACATGATGAAAGAATGTTAGGATGTTTGTATTAACACTAGAAAGACTGAAACTTAGTATATACCTATATTGCCCCAAAACAGTCAAAATGACTGCATTGTGGAAGAATAACTAATAAGTAAAGAAATTTGTATAACGCATACATATATACCGGAAAAGAAAGGAGGGGGAGGTAACTACAATTATTAATAAAAAAATTTATATGTTGTACAAAAAGTCACAAAATTCTAAGAAATTGTGTCATTATATACATAATTGTTTTTCTAACTGAAATTAAAAAGCAGTCAAAATGACTTCCTTGGGTAATCTAGTTTTAAACTTCTTATAAAAGTTTAAAAGTTTATGTATCCGTTCTTTCATTTGTGTCCCTTGGTACGGCTATCTCTAACCGCAGTTAGTACAGGGGTCTTCCACAAAAGGACAATATTAGATGTTTAATTTAATTTTTTACCGTTACAGTAAATTATTTTAGAAAATCAAAAATATATAATTGAGCTACCAGATAAATTCTCATTCAAACAAAATCGAAGTTAATGTGAGCAATAGAAATATTTAGAAAACTCTCTCTCTCTCAAAATGTCGAGCTGTATCTTTGATAGGACAGTCTCCTTTAAAGAGGGTTTTTAATAATTTCTCACATTTTGTAGAATATTTTTGAATATATTTAAAAATATGTAAAAACTACATGACAAAAGTAAATAACATATTATAGGCTAATTGCATGTTTAAAGTTCATGCCTATTGGTAGTATAAGTGGTAAATATAACAAATTCAAATAGTTCAAGTTGAAGTATTGATCAGCATCTTCAATGCAAATATTTATTTTGAATTTAATACTTTAAGTAACAACATTTTAGCTTAAATGTGTCCATCATAGAATGAAGTTTGACCAGCACAAATCTAGTGTTTGTGATATCATATTCTGGAATATTACAGATTATTTATCTTAAAGATATGCCATACACTGTCTTGCCTCTTTCCACTTATTACTTAATTCTAAAAGTAGAAAATGGTTTCAGAAACTTTAATTCTGACATATAATATGAATTAAATTTATTTGAATGGAAAGTTTCCAATCTGGAGTGATTCCAAATCAAATGATTGACATGCACTTATTATTCTAAAAGGAAATATTCAATTTAGGAAGAGCCATTTTATATCAAAAGCAACAAATTTCTTCTTCAATTGATACGATAAAAGGAAATAGTATAGACGTTTAACATTAAACTATTAAAAAAAAAACCCAAAACAACGTCAATTAAATGCATCATATAGTGAAAATTTCCATTATATTTTAAAATGCTTTTTTCTTCCAGCGATAAAGGTAGTTTGAAGAACTAATTTTCTGTATACTTTATTTTTAGCTCTACCTAAATATACTATACGTATTTGAGGACTAAGTAGAATCCATTAAAAAAGAGAGTGTAAATGTATATCAGAAAAATAATCAAAAACATAATACCAAGTTGCTTTTAGATATAAGGTTCAAAAACAGTGATATTTTATGTTATCGTTGCAGCTTGAATTATTCTCTTAATTTAGTACAACTTTAAATTTTGCTATACGTTTTTCTTACAGTACAATATTTTTACTGTTGAGTAAAGCAAATTATTTTATTTTAATATCATAATTAGTCATGCTGATTGAATATCAAAAGAGAAGAATAAATATCAATATCGAAACAAAAAGATTTCTTAATAAGCAAAAAATTTAAATAAATTGTAATAATACAATTTCAAGCAGGTTTTTTTTTTTTTTTTTTTTTTTTTTTTTTTTGTAGTTAAATTTAGGCTGATATAAATAATTAATGAATTAAAACTTTTTGAATAAGATCATTTCATGAAATGCTTGTTAGAGAAGTATTATGGAAATAAATGGGATTGTTTTCTGAAAGAAGGATAATTTAGGGAAAAACGAATGTTTATTTTATTCTCAATCTATTTTAAATGATATATATACTTCAGAATCTGTTATGTTTAATTTAGGGACATAATTTAGGATTTATTATTTTTAACTTTTAATTAGGTAGATGGAATTTTTTAAAATTAATTCAGCTTTAGTTTATAAGTTTATTTTGAGCAACAAAGTAACACTGATCACAAAAGTAATTTGTTTCAACGCAAGCTAATCAATATAAAATTTTACAGCATTTAAAAAATTGTATAAGTTTTCTACCGTCGGCTTTAAAAATAATTTACTATTAAATTTTTGCTTTAAAGTATATATTTAATAGCACAAGTTTACATGATTTTATGAATTGCGTTAGTTAAAAATAATTTTGAATGAGTTAAAAGTGAACTATTTTTCTAAAAAAAATTTGCTTTTCGTATTTAAGCAATAAAATTATAATCTGGTTAATTAAACACCATTAAATATATTCCGTAACATTATGTACATTTTCACCTTTTCATTAGAGGACACTCTTTCACAACCCTGGCTCTTAATTCCAGATATATTTATCACCCCAAAAAACATTGGAATGGAGGTTGAAAACGAGTGAAATGTATTAGTACAACGAAGATATCATACTACGAAAATAAAGTGATATTTACTGAAATTACTAACTGCACGTTATCGAAAAATGTGATATAGTTTTCAGAATATAGTTCTTAGGAGTTTATACTTTAGGAGTTAAATTGTACTCTTCTAATAGGGTTTACACTGTCCCGTTAATTGAATAACTAAAACAGTTACCCCAACTTTATTATACATATGATTTTTTTCTAAAACAGAACAATACCCAAACAATTTACCTTATAAAACCACTTACCTACATCAGTTGCCAATGAGAGATGGATTTTCAACTTACACAATACAAAAACTAGTCATCAGTTCAATATGTAAGAACTTAGGAATACAAGGTTATAATTTGTAAAAAAAAGCATCCGTGTTAAATATCGCGGAATGAAATCCGGTATCGCAATGAAATTCAAATTAAACATTAAATTATATATCCTACAATCTTCTACTTTGTGCTAGAAGATATGTTTTGTTTGAAAGGTGTGATAATTTGAAGAAAAGGCCTTTCCCTCGATCTGGGAGCATGGGTAATTACTATACTCTCAAGTTATTTATCAGAAAAGTAGAAATTTCGAACTTTATGCATCTAAATTCTTAAGTAAAGCTCTATAGAATCATATTTCAAGATAGAGAATCTTTGTATCATTTCATTTCAATATTCGTAACCTACAACCTAATATTTTTAATTACTATTTGTAATTTTGCCTTCAAACCAATATACTGTCTTACAAATATTAACTCATCCCCAACGGACTTAATAACTCTCTTCTGCAATTTATATAATATAGTAATTTGTACCACTTTATACTAAAAAAAGCATTCGGTATTGAGTTTAAAACCCATTTGAATTAGTATGATGGAATGTAAACAGCTGGTAAGCTAATGGCAGAATGCAATTGGAAATTCGTTTTTCCTCACAACCAAGCTTTTTGGTGGATTCTATCATTGCAATCCTATTGCTAATAATGTGATTACTGGTACCTTTCCATCCCATAATTGCATCATCCAAATTTACCAGGACCATTTCTATGTGCGACTTTCTTGCAGTAACAGACCAATACCCAAACCTTTACGCACCACCTATAAAAATCACGCGTCACAATCAATGGCAAATTAGGGAAGGATTCAACTTCTCGAATAAGAAAAATAAAACACCAATCCAATTGTGAGGGGCAATCTGTAAGCATTACGGACAACGAGGTTCCTCTTTCGAAAAAGCATGACGATGGCGAATAAATATCGCGGTGGAACTCAATTTACACGCTCCATCTTCCCATGACACAGTGCATCGTGTTAGAAGAAGATCCTTCAGACCTTTTTTTTTCTTCTCGTGAAGATAGGGCGATCTGAAGGGAACGCACGTTCACGTGGGTCTGACAGCTTGTAATCACGTTCCCCTCAAGCTGTTTCTCATGTAAGTAGTACTGATGTTCAACATACCCTTCATTTTATCACCTATTATGTTTTCCACGTAGAATGCTCCAGAACGTGATGAGGGTCTTTTACTGGAGTAAGAATGATGAAAAGTTTGGTCATGTTTTTTTGGTGTTGTTGTTGTTGTTGATCACACAACGCTCCAATTTAATCCACGCAAGGTTTTATTTGATGTCGTTTCTGTTTTGATTTCGGTTGTGGGGCCTGGTTAATCACAATGTGTAGATGGCTTTGCTTATTGAAGGGACACGTGCTCAAGTGTTATCATAAAAACAGAATAGTGTTTTTCGTCAGGAGGTAGCATTGAAGAAGTTATTGTATAAATATTTACTTACAAAGAATAACTTTTAAAATAAATTTTTAATATGCATTGCCAATTTTTATGTGCAATTGCAACTTATTTAAGCGATTTTGAACAGACTTTTCCATCTAGAAGAAAACCATCGATTCCATGTCATTAACTTTTTTTTATCCATAAAACTTAATAGAATGCACTGTTATGGACTATGAATTTATCTGCCAGGTTTCAACTCGATTGGATCAATTAGCACTCCACAGATTTTCCCACCACAAAAACATAAACCTACAAAATTGAATTAAATGTAAAGCATTTGAAAAATCCTGCCATTTAATCCAAAATATCTTTTCTACGAATAGGTGATATCTATGGTCTTAAATAAATACATCGTACTTCATTTTTGGGTAGTTGTTCGTGATAAACGAAAAACTATATTTTCAACATTATTTTTACATTGCCTTACTCCTCAATAGAGCACGTAATATTCAAAATTATATATTTGATATTTGACATAATGCGATTCTAGGATCCCCCCCCCCTTCACCTTCTCTGAATTGGATGGATTTAGGTAAATAGTAAGTAATTAACAAAATGCTTTAAATTGAGTTTATGGTATAGTTGGATCAGATTAATACTTAATTACACGTTTCAATTTTACTTTAATGCATTAACTATTTGATTATTTTCTTTACACAACTGTTAATAGACTTTCGATATTAATGGAAAGATTTCCGACTCATTTCCACCAAATTAAGACAAATTTCACTTATATAGTGTTTACATAAAAGCGTCCAATTATGAACAAATATAATTTTTATACAAAATTGAGATAAGAGACTTTTAGGAATTTAAGAAATTTTAGACCATCCGTATGATTTGTTAAAACTAATATTCTATTAAAATTGCTCTATTTCTGCATTAAATTACTTTTCAATCCAAGTTATTAACCCCATTTGTTACATTTAAATGCAATTTGACTTTACTTATGTTGTTTTACATTTGTAACAAGAGATAAATTTCATACGCAGCAGAATAATTTAGAAAAATATCTGTTGGTAGTTCGTTTATTGGAAGAAGGCATTTCATCGCCATTGCTCAGTTTTTATTCTAGCAATCTTTCCTTGGAATGCTTCCAGTTACACCGCACTATTTATTAGTAACGTAATATATGCGCTCCTTTAAGTTTGAGCGTAGATCTTGTTATGTATTTATTCATGGTTCCCCATACATTCTAAGTCTTAATGCAAGCAGCAAGTAGCAGCTTTTAGGCACGATTCCAACCCACAGTTCTGTTTCGTAACAGAGGTAAATAAGTGTACTGTTTACTCTCTGCATATTTAAGCTCTATATTTCTTAACTTTTAAAATAATTTATTTTAACAACTTAGTACTTTTATACCATTAGTGCTAGGAAATTGGTACGACTCAACCACGAGCATTAATCTTAAGCCGAGTTCATAACACATTTAAAACTGTTAAATAGCATTTTAATAGAAATATACAAATTTGTCCCTTTTAGAGAAATATTAAATTAATTTAAACCTTAACTATTATATTAAGTATTCTTTCTTTCTTCACTATTAAATTAAGCAGGAAAGCGGTGTGCTCTTCATATACCTAGACTCACAAAAATGAATCCATAAATCAAATTTTTAGTTTTTAAATTTCTCAAATTAAATCAGTATATAGCTGATAAACTAACACATTAAAATATGAGAAGTTGTTAGTATTAATTTAATTCAAACTTTAGTAATTAATCTGGAAAATATCTTTTTATAGAAATGCAGATTTTTCATTTATTAATGGAAATAGCCTAACTTAGAAAGTTAATAAATTGTCAAGGAACTAAAGATAATAAATAATAATAAACTAAGTTTGTTTCAAAATGGTTAGTTTTTTCATTAACTTCCATATTCTTGCAATTAATATGAAATTTAAAAGATTATTAATTTATAATCATTTAATTAATAAAAATGTATGAATAAAAGGGTTTGAAAGTTCTCTCTCTCAATTTTTCATTAAATTCATTGACTCTCTCATCTATTAATTTTCCATAGTCAGTATTAGGAAAGGTACCACAGTAAACAAACAATTTATACAAATTTTTTCCATTGTTTGTTAGAGTATTGCCTAGACACAAATATTAAGACAATTAATTTTGTTTATGTAAAAGAAATTTTTTAAATTTGTTAATTTTAAGTACTTTCAATACAGTTTCTAAACTATTAAAGAGCAAAAGTCAAAAATAAAACCAAATTCTTCAAAAATTAACTGAAAAATTTGGCAAAAAATCGATATTCAAGATTCAGTTATCATGGGATAGTCATTTTATTAATACAAATAAAATTTGACATAGATTAAATAGTAATGATATTAATAACTGAAAAATTTTGTAAGAGAATCGCATTTTTTAAAAATATTTATTTTTACTTTATTATTGTTTTCTCACTAATTAAAGAATATTATAAACTAATTTAAGCCGTAGTTTACTACACGACTGGTATGACTACATTTGAATACATAATTGATTATACTTTTGAATTAAATGCAATGAATTAAAATTCTGTAATTTCTAGAAATATACATTTACAAAAACTTTTGTAAGCTAAATTAAAAGACAATTATTTCTTAATTAAATTTTATAGCTTAAATTAATACGAAATAATTAGTTTACCTATAAATACAAAAAAAAAAACAAAAAAAAAAAAAAAAAAAAAACCCACCTTTATTTTTCTGTTTTTATTTTATATTAAGACAAAGTCGGAATGAAAATATGTTTTAAATCTTGGACATTTTTATGCAACTTTCCTTGATGATTTAGGATTACGTTGTTTGAAGGAATGTAATTGTTTTGCTTTATTTAAACTTGATTTAAGGGTTATTTTAAATCGTGTTAATACGTATATGCATCAATAGATGCCGATAGCTAATTTGGATTGTATAAAAGTATATCTTTCAATTAATAGAAGATACAACATGCATAATTTTCAATTCTATTTTGACATGGACCTACACATTTTCCAAGATCAATAGTTGTATTGTAACAAAATCCTTTTGAAAGAATTTAATTAGCTTTAATTATATTACAATTTGAACTACAGTTCTAAGAAATTTAGTATTAAGAAATCTTTAGTTAAACATATTTATACCATTCACATAATATAACTCAGAACAACTAGAATCTCTTATAGTTAAAAGAGTGATTAATAAATGTTTGCCCATGTTTCACGCTTTTTTGTTAAGAGCAAGATTATGAGAAGTTGAACCACCCCTGATTCACATATCCGATTTTACCCCAAAAGTTACCAGTTGCTAATAGCCTTATTAGATGATCAAATCTGAAATTATTTGTTCAGTAGTTGTACCGTTCAACTTCTATGACCTGTCAAAGATCACCTTTGAAAATGAAAAAATTAGTGTTTTTGTGACACATGAAAACTATTTTTATTCGTATAAAACTTTGCAAACAACTTGCCGCCTGCATTTCTCCTGCTATGAAATGTACTAGAATAGGTATTTATGAAACATATAAAAAGTTCATGACAAGTAAATTGCGCAAGATTATTCAAGGTCACACATTGTCCAGGTTTTCATGCTTTTTATCATTTTCAAGTCTGAATTATGTATTGCGCGTTTGATTTACCACTGCAAACTAAGTGTGTCGTGGTGTTTATTACCACTTAAATATTTAAAAAGAAAATTATTACTACTTAACGACCTCGTACCTAAAATGGTAAGCTTTAGACTCTTCTACACATAAACACAATAATTACCTACTAATAGATCAAGAAAACACCACTGTTTTTACCAGATAAAAATGTAATTTATTAATCATTAAATATTAAAATTATAAGACATCTCTTATTCATGAAACAGTTACACTACTCAAAACAAGATGAACCTTAAGGATTCAAATGAAATACCCAAGAGGGCAAAGAGGTTGTTCTTCGCTCAGGAGAGGTTGTTAAAAAAATCAAATGGAATAAAACAATTAAAACTAACAAATTAAAATTAACCGGATAAATAAATCCTGTCTTAAATTCCTAATGGAAGAGAGCCCTGGCCGTTCTGATATAAATTAATTTCATCAAAAGAAAATAAAGAAATTACACGAGTCTGTTTTGGTTAAACAGACTACCTGTATGAACTAAAACAGTTCCTTAAAGGCTGGAATCCGGGAGGATGGAAAGTGGTCAGAGAGTTGCTGGTGACTGGGTGCCTTCAATGGCGGACATGGGTATAGATGAAGATGCGATGTAGGCCACCATCTTGGATGAGGTGGTGCTCTGGATAGGTTAGGATACTGGTATCATCCTTCGGAGTGTTAGTGTACTTTAAGTTGGGTCACCTCAGGTCTCTGGGGGACCGTCGGGATGGAATAGCTGGAATCCTGGAGGATGGAGGGTGGTCAGAGAGTTGCAGGTGGCTGGGTGCCTTCAATGGCGGACAGGGGTATAGATGAAGATGCTAAGTGGGCCACCATCTTGGATGAGGTGGTTCTCTGGTCAAGTCACTGGAATCATCCTTCGGAGGGTTTGATAATTAGTTAAGTAAAGTCCTCACTTCATTAGATGGAGGGAAACCACTTCCCGAGGCATGGCTGACTTCATCCTATCCTTCGGAGGGTTTGGTAATTAGATAAGTTGATGCATCATTTTATGAGATGGAGGGAAACCACTTCCCGAGGCATGGCTGACTTCATCCTATCCTTCGGAGGGTTTGGTAATTAGATAAGTTGATACATCATTTTATGAGATGGAGGGAAACCACTTCCCGAGGCATGGCTGACTTCGCGGCACATTCTCATGCATAGGGATCCGCGCTCCTTTGCGACTATTTGGATCGGCAGCAAAACCAAGAGTGACTGTCCACGGCAACGTTCTTTTCCCTTTAAGGCGATTGCCCGACCAATCAGACGTCGGGAATCGGGCTATTGCATCAGCTCTTTTCTCAAAAACAGAAGTAAACCGGTTCAAGGACTCTCGTTTGTGGCCCAAGAATACACGGCGTCGTTCACAAATTACGCCAAGAAAAGATAACAAAACGGCTACTACCTCGAATTCTCAAAAAAATACAACCTCTCGTTGAACCAAAAACAACCCCATCGGCCTCCAATGGATGGCAGTTTGAAAATTAAAAACGCTAACACCTCGGCATACCTGTAACACGTTCAGGCACCGAAAAAATAATTAAATACGATGTTTTAAAAGAATACTACGAGGTAAACAAAAACTTAGAAAGATTAAAATTTTTGAAGCAAGTGGGAAAATATATGACTCTAAAAATGGGAAAAAAGTAAAAAGATTGCCATTCAAAGGTGAATTAACTCTAGAACAGAAAGAATAAAGTCCTTTTTAAAGTTTAAGATCTGAATTAAGAGGATGAATTTTAAGCTGTTAGATCCAATTAAGAATTGACTTTTAAGTTTAAGTTAGAAATTAACAATTAAATTTTCAGTCATAACAAGTGTCATTGGGTAGAGCTATATTAGTAATATTTATCAATGCATAAAACATTGAGGCAAGTTGAACACGTTGGAAGTTATTTGGTACCAAAATCGAAAAATCTCCGAATTTGCCACAAATTTGCCCTCATATATCTTGCTGAGGGAATAATATATTGACACAACTCTGAGACTATTTAAACACTCTTTTATTATACTTAATGAGAAATTAAACTTTATTGAGGGAAGTTGAAGGGGGAAAAAATGAATTTTTTTTCTCATCCCATCCTTACATATTGATGAATTTCTGTTTTCATTCATGTTTTCAAAAATTAATCTGTTTTTACTTTAATCTTCCTCATTTTTATAACAATTGCTTGCAGTATGTTTTTTAAGCTATTAAATTAAGTTTGACTGGATCTGCTCCAGAAAGTTGCAAAGGACCGAAGAAAACTGAGCTTCGGTGTACTGCGTCGATATCATAACGAAATGGCTACTTAAACTCCTCATCTCCTCTCTGATGAAGAAATTTCATTTTAAACACGTTATTCCCACAATCTTCTAGCCGTTTACCAGTGTAAAGCCGTTTATCGTACAGGACTGCCTAAAAAGAATAGGACTGAATTTCATATCTGCAGTCCTTATCAGCAATTAGCTTTATCTCTTTTATGATATTCTCTATTTGGCGGGGAACAGTAATTTGGATTTCAACTGTGAATTCACCATTACCCATGCAATTAGTTCCAGGCACAAGTCAGACCAAATCCTAAAGACGAAGACAATATCACTCGGCCGAAAATTTATAATACTGATGTTTTGCCCAGAAGAAAATTACACATCAACGTTTGAATCTTCAGAGGATTTGTCCCTACATATTTTTAGAGGAGAATACCAAATTCCTAAAATAATCACAAGTCAAGACAAATCCAGAAGTGGATTTACAAAAAGAATTGAAGGAATGACAAAAAAGATCAATTATGAAATTACTGCAGATTTTGAAGAACCCACTACAGAGAATAGAAATTACATCTATTCAAACCTTCTAACATACCTGATTGTCTCCAAAGATACTAAGATAAAGTTCGTCATCTTATTTAATGACTTTATCTTTAATAACACTGCATATTTCAGTCGTACCTTTCATTTTGTGGAAATGTGACGTAAGTTGTTCCCGTGTCAAATATTCATTTCAACAAAATTTCTTCTTTCCATCAACTGTGAGATTTCTCATCATATTTATAACAGTTTGGGATATTAATTTACTACCTGTTTTATTTTTTTGTTGAAGCATTCTAAACTGTTTTTGATTTTGGTTTAAACGTGTAACTTTCCTTATGGGTTTCAGTGTCCATCTTTCTTTGCGCACAAGACTTGAATAGATGTAATTTTTATCCTCTGTTGTGGGTTCTTCAAAAGTTGTAGTAATTTCATAATTGGTCTTCTTTGTCACTGCTTCCATTCTTTTTGAAAATGCACTTCTAACTTTATCTTGAAAAGTGATTATTTTTTTTTGAAATTTGGTGTTTTCCTCTAGCAATATGGAGGGACAAATCCTCTGCAGTTGTAAACGTTGATGAACAATTTTCTTCTTCGCAAAACATCAGAGTTATAAATTTAAGGGTGATAGATATTATCTTAGTCTTTAAGATTTGGTCTGACTTGTGCCTGGAACGGATTGCATGGATAATGGGCAATTCACAGTTGAAATCCAAATTACTGCCCTCCCCCCCCCCCAACAAATGGAGAATATTATAAAAGATAATTTCATATCCGCAATATAGCAATAGCTTTAAGTCCCATTCTTTTTACGCTTTCGTGTACGATAAACTGTTTTACAATGGTAAACTGCCAGAAAATTGTGTGATTGACGTGTTTAAAATGATATTTCTTCATAAGAGAGGATATGATGATGAGTTTAGTGCCATTGCGTGATGATATCGACACAGTACACCGAAGCTCAGTTTTCTCTGGTACTTTGCAACTTTCTGGAGCCGATCCAGTCAAACTTAATTTAATAGCTTAAAAGACATAATATAAGCAATTGTTATAAAAATGCGGAAGATTAAAGTGAGAACAGATTAATTTTTTGAAAACATGAATGAAAACAGAAATGCATCAATATGTAAGGATGGAGTGCAAAAAAAAAAAAAAAAAAAAAAAAAAAAAAATCTTCAACTTGCCTCAATAAAGTTTAATTTCTCATTAACTATAATAAAAGAGTGTTTAAATAGTCTTAGCACTGTGTCAATATTTTCTTCCCGTAGAAAGATATACGAGCGTAAATTTGTGGCAAATTCGGAGATTTTTTGATTTTAGCACCAAATAATTTCCAACGTGTTTAACTTGCCTCAATGTTTTATGTACTGATAAATATTACTAATATAGCTCTACCCAACGACACCTTGTTTGCAGTGGCAAATAAAACTCGCAATATATAATTCAGATTTGAAAATGATAAAAAACATGAAAGCCTGGACAATTCGTGACTTTGAATAATCTTGCGCAATTTACTTATCATGAACTTATATGTTTCATAAAGATCTATTCTAGTACATTCCATAACAGAAAACATGCAAGCTACATGTTGCTTGCGAAGTTTATATGGATAAAAATAGTTTTCATGTGTCACAAAATCACAATTTTTTTCATTTTTAAAGGTGATTTTTTACAGGTCATAGAATTTGAACGGTACCACTACGGAACAAATAATTTCAGATTTTATCATTTAATAAGAGTAGTAGCAAACAGTAATTTTTTGGGGAAAATCAGAGATGGTGTGAATCACCCCCTAAATGTTAAGTGGCTCTATCTCTCAGAATCTTGTTCTTAATAGCTAGGTCTATATCGCTGTTTTTATGGCATTCAAGCCACGTAAAAGTAGCAACTATTTCTGAAATCTTCAAGTATCTGTATTATCCTCATTATACATTGTAAATTTTTTTTTTTTTTTTATAGTTTAATGAACGCACTAGCGATTATTCTAATAAGTTTTGTTATTACTTCTATACTACACAGTGTTAAGATTACATAAATCTATGTCCACCCATTTGTTTGGCCGACCAAACGGTATAGTGGTTAGCATACTAGCTCTAGACCGCGAGGTTGCGGGTTCGAGTGCCGTGTAAGGCATGGTATGTTGGCTTGTCAAATGACGAATGTTTCGGTTGCTGTGTGTTTGAATGTTCGTGTTGAATGTTAACGTGACGAATGTTCTGACGGCGCCAGATAATCTGAAAACAACCAACCAACCCATTTGTTTGTCTAAGGTAAACATTTCCAGACAAAACTTATAAACGCCACAGTCACATACGATTTTGTCAAATGAAATATCTCGTTGAGAAGAGTTCCCATAGCAAAATTTAACTGAAATTTATGACTCTTAGTACCAGAAAGGACAGCAGTAATTCAATTTTTAAATCGTTAGGTCTAAACTATAAATACCACAGACATGTGGAATTTATATTTTAGGACATATCAAGCATAGCACATATCAGCTTGAAGGTATGGATACGATAAGGAGAATTAAATAAAATTCAACCTTAAGTTACAAAAAAAAAAAAAAAAAAAAAAAAAAAAAAAACTTTTCGAAATTCAAGCAGATGATTGCTCCATAGTTATAGGAAATTCATATCTTGGCTGCTAATATAAATATTATTTAAAGGCTATGTAAATATTCCACATCAGACTTAAAAAATGTCGATTAAATTTCATCAACCTGGCTTAGCTTTAAAATACTTGAAAGCTGTAGTGTAATAATAAATTAAAAATGATTGGTTTACAGCTAAAAATAACTTATTTTTTGAAAATACATTGTATCATTTGGTAACAATGGTACAGTATACAATATATTTTTAAAAGAACAATAGGAGTCAACAATATACCAGTGAACTTAAAATTTTACAATATCAAATCATCAGAAAATTTCAAGAAGTCCTCTGTTGCATAAACAATGTAATAATATATATTGCAATAATTTCAATCAGAGCCTTAGTAATATAATTTCTCAATTTGTTTTCAAAGTTTGATAAAGTTTTTAATAAGAGGAATAAGTATTATTTAAACGAAGTTGTAATGAATTTAAATCTTCTCATTTAGAAAAGTAATTCAATTTTGTTGTGTCTTCACCCATTGCTTCGTTTGGATCAAATGGTAATAATTCAAGAGGAGACAGCAAGTTTAGGTATCCCATAGAGCATCATTATGAATTTTTATAGAAAGTAGAAAAATACTAGAAGATTGTGAATATGTAATGATCTGCTTGGGATAAATGGTTAAAACGGTACAAATATAGATTTTGAATGAATTGAACTAGATCTGATTGTAAAATATGTCATAACTTGCCAAATAATGAATATTATTTTTTATTTGGTAAAACTCCTGTCTTTAATTTTCAATGGGGAAGGATGCCTTCGATTTCAGATCTGAGACTTCGAAAACTTGCTTCTTTTAAAAGTGAACCAAATTGTCTATAAATGTTACATTACTGATGGCGTAACAGATGACACCAATTTGGCTAACTTTTAAAAGAAGCAAGTTTTCGAATCCACAGACCTGAAGTCTCTTCACACTTTCTTATTGAAAATTAAAGACAGGAGTTTTATCAAATAAAAAAAAACAAAAAAAACCGCTCATTATTTGACAAGTTATGATATATTGTTTTGGAAAATGGATTTAGTTGAGCTCATTCAATGTGAATTTTGGAATAGTTTCGTCTAATTTTGCTCCAGAAGATCAGAATATTCATATATAATACACTGCGATGCAAAAGTTTAGACAATGACGTCATTCGGATTTAAAATTTAAAATTGTGGTAGTAGAATTACAAAAGCCTATAAATATATTCAAAAACTATTTTAAAATACTATAATCAAAACAAAGTCGTTGGATTTGCCATAATAAGGTTTTTGGGTAAAAATAGAAATGTGCTTGTTGCAAAAGTATAGACACAATCACGAGTTTTTTCCAAGTTTTGCTTGCAAATGCAAATTTAAAAGGGACAACGTCACAGACTTTGAGTATTTAAGTTCTGCAAACGATAACACTTCGTAATCTAGATGCTACGGACTAAAGAAATTCAAACGGATGAGCTTATGTGAATTTAGCAGTTGAAAGCTAAAGGTAAATTCATTTCGTAAATTTAAACTGTTTTATTAATCGACCGAAGATGTCTACTTATCAAATTTTATCTAAAGAATGTAAATACAAAGAAAAACTTAGATCTGACAGGCCACGTGTGGCGAATAAACCTTTTAATCGTCAGATCCAAAAACTGTCGAGTGCCCAACAAATCAATGTTCGTGAATTTCAAAAGTAATTAGGACTTTCAGTATAAAAGTATACGATTCTTAAACGAATTTTGAAAACAGGAACTATGGTTTATTGCAAAATGAAAAAGATACCAGCTCTGATGTTACATCATAAGTCACAGAGAATGTTGTGGTCTCGAAATCATATGTCATATGAACCGAAAAGGGAATCAGTGGTATTTTCAGAAGAAAAAAGTGGAATATGATTAGTCTAGATGGCTAGAAATCGTACTGGCATGATTTGTGGAAGGAACCTTGGCATTTTTTTTAAGTCCCAGACGAGATGGTGGCTCGATGATCGTTTGGACTGCTTTTTGATACAATGGACAAGTGTCTTTGCACTCTACCAGTGAACACCAAACGTCACAGCATTACACTAAGACATTGGAGGATAAGCTGCTGTCATTTTCTGAATTTCAGCAAGTTAGTGCTTTGATCTTCACTGTAGACAATACAAAATGCCCGATTCTCAGAATTTTAAAGTTCTCGACTGGCCCCAGATCATAACACCGTAGAGAACCTTTAGGGCATCATGTGTCGCAAAGTTTACAGCAATTTTAGACAATAATCTACTTTAAATGAACTCAAGAGATCCATAGAGGATACATGGTACCAAATCGAGCCAGCCCAAAATCCATACAAAATTTAGTTTCTTTGATGAAAACTCATACTTATAAACTACTCAACAAGAATGGATCCACAATAAAATTTTAAATCATGTTTATTTTAATTTCATCTCATTTGTGTCTCTTGAGACAATTTTAATTTGTTTCGTTTCCAAGAAATAACTTGCAATGGGCACAATTAACTTTTGTAGTTATACATATTGTAAAATATGCATTGCATATTTCACCGAAGTTGTATTACGAAAATTGATTAAGCTGATTTTGAAATCTGTGTGAATTTGCTCATATTGTCTAAACAGTTGAATTGCAGTGTATACTAGCATTTCTCAAAATTCTAAAAAAAAAAAAAAAAAAAAAATTCAGAATGATATTTGATGGGGTACCTAAATTTCCAGTCGCCTCTCGGACAATAAGTAAGTACGTAGTTTAATACTTTCGAGTCATAATTTTTTTAAATAAATACATGAATAAATAAAATATTACAAACTCACCAATTATAATAAATATAATCAAACAGAAAAGTGAGTCGGAATAATAATTATACAATCACATTTACCAATTACATTTTTAATATATTATTAATGCTTTTAGATAAAATTAAGTATGGCATAAAGAATTGCTATTTCTCTTTGGAAAGTGGTAGCAATAGGAAATTGATCTACTTAACTTTAAAGAGAAGATAAAATAACCATCGAAAGACAAACAATCAATTAAAAAGTTAATGTGGACCATAACTGTAAATGAATACTTCACATACTAAATTTCCTTTTCGGTGAAGATCAAGAAGGTATTACTGGATGCCAAGAAAAAGGGCGAAGGTATTACTGGATGTCAAGAAAAAGTTCAATTACCCTTTGAAGTGGGGCAATGATTAATTGCTCTTCTTAACCTCAAAGAGAAAACAAAACTAGAATTGCAGGCCAAGTCTTCAAATAAAACGACAGGAATCATAATTTAAAACAAATACACTTTCCGATTCCATACTACAAAATAATTTCTTTTTATTTTAGGTGAAGATTAGGAAGGGAATGCTTTTAAGTTGAGTTGCACCATTTGAAATGTAATGAAACCAGTACCTTTGACAAGAAAACTTCAAGGAAATTAGTTTTTACAGTAAAATTTTGACTGCTCTTTTGCTGACCATTTTTGCAATTTTCAATGTCCATATATTCCCATGTGTAAAGTAATGACCCCCCTCCCCCAGTAATATCCTTTTAAGACACCATTTATACTAACACTAAAAAAATATCATGTACTTTTGCGCATCTCCAAACTATTCCAATGGTTTTAGCTTTCGTCTCCAAACTACAAACGGAAATTGGGGTAGGATGAAACTGCACTATTCTATTCTCCTTTACTCCGCACCCTAGTCATTTCCTACGCCTAGAAATTAACTTCCTGAAGAAACGGAAATGCCCCATTTTCCGAATATTCTGCCCTTGTGTGTTGGTTAGGACATTTGCCCCAATGTGAGGTTTCAATGCTTCGATTTGACCATTCAATCATCCAGACTTTTCAATTATCAGATTTTGTGAGAGCTGGAATACAATGGTGCAGTTAGTGGGCTGAATCCATTAATCGCTTTTTCAGAAACTTCAATGGCAATTATTACTTTCAGCTGCTTTCCGATTTCAAATATCGAAAAAGTAACTTACTGAGGTGAATGATGGATGTCCTTATGTTTCATTTTGACCCAAGATAATTTATTTTTGGATTTCAGATTTTTTTTTTCAATAGAAAAATATGACTATTGTAAGAATGATAAAAAAAGGAAGTTATTGCGTGTTTATAAGAATTTTTAGCTTTTAAAATTGTGTGAATAGATGCTGGTGTTTTATTCATATTTTAAGTTGGCAAGTTGAAAAAATATTGAATTTTAGATTATTTTTATGTATAATTATTTATTACAAAAATTATATATTATGCATTAATAAACTTTTGTATGCCATAAATATAATGAGCAGCAATTTTAAAATGTTCCATAACTGATATTAAAATGTTTTTAAATTTATGGAAAAAATCTTTAAAATTGAAAGTAAATTAAAAATAAATATTTATTCAAAGAAATAGTATAGTTTGAAATATTTAAACTATTTTAATATATTTTTTATTTTAATATTATATTCTAATGTCAATATAGTGTAATTCTATTTGAATTTATTTCTTTTAATTTAAAGTTTGCTTTAGTGCATAATTAACTTAGAAATTTTATTAAATTTTGTTTAACATTTTCATCTATGACTTTTATACAAACAAATATGTTTATTGATGATTTGACTTTGTAAAATTTATTTTTGATAAAAAAACTTTATAAATGAATTTGTTTTCTTTGTACATATACGTTAAAATAATATAGCAATTCACAACTTAACTAGATATCAGACAGTTGCGTGATGCCGATCACAAATACAGTTCGGGAACACGATTACAAACAACAACCCTCAGAAGTGGAATCATAAATGTCACCCTGTTGCAAATTTTCACAATGCCTATGGACATTTGAAACTGTACTTGAATTATGTAAAGTATAAAATTTATAAATGATAACTGCTAGTAAGCTTTGAAATCAATAGGAATGAGTATTAAATAGTAAAACTACATTGATTTTCCGTTAGAGATAAGTGCGAAATGTAAATTGAAATTTTTAAAAAAAGAAAGTAGAAAAGATGGCTATGTTAAGAAGAAAAATAATTCTAAAGGCAATTTTTAAAAGATTATATATTTTAACCTTTTATATGACCCCATTTACAAATCAATTAGAATTTTTTTATTTTTCATCTCAGAAGATCATTAGAAAAACCCCATATCTTCAAAACCAACTGAATTCCACAGAATTACAAACGCGTGCAAAATTGAAGGAATATCAACATTTCCCTAATAACATGAAATTCATATCAAAGATAAATTTTTATGTAACATAATGATAAGTAAAAGAACACAGTTGCAAAATGAAATGCAAAGTGTACAGTGGGAGTATATGCAAAACAATGGAGTGCCATTAGTGCGCAGTGGTATAAATGTATCCATATTAAAAATCAAGCAACCTAAGGAGTTGACGTTAGCTGTGAGATATAATCACTCCAGTTATCAGTTTACTTTGCATTGTATCCTCATTTTAAGTATGAGATTCTTTATGAGCTCTAATAACTAAATTTCTCTTCTCACCTAATAGCTATTTTCAAGTGATAAGTTATTAATACATTGAATCTTTTCGAACGTGTCTCCTCGAAGTGTTGCACACTTTTTATTTGGATTAGATTAGTGGTCTGGAGTAACATTTATGAGTAATACTTGCATTTTTAATCATTTTCAAAGAAACCGTGTGGTAAAATATTCCATACATATCAATAAACGCGATTTAGAAACAAATATTTCATCATTATAAGCTTGTCTGGAGCTAGGAAACGTAATTATCATTAAAAAAAAAAAAAAAAAAAAAAAAAAAAAAAAAACTAGTTTAATGATCTTTGCCACTCATAGGGAGTTCTATAGAGTAATCTACCATATTGCGCCCAAAGACCAAAACATTTTTATTGAAAGGAATGTGTTCAGTTTCATGAATAATATTGAATGTCAGAGAATATTCAGTAAGGTTGGAACCTGATATAACGCGATACATGTTAATTTAAGATACCGATTTGGCGGGAAAATGTTTTTAGTCTTGGGATGCAATAATTTGGATTACTTTAAAAAGATACCCAGAAGTGCAAAAGATAATTAAACTTTAATTGCACTGATAATTTTTACTGTAATCGCGTTACCTTTACTGCACTATATATATCTAATATAGTGAAATATTGTTTTCTGATTCGTGTTTATTGATATAATGGAATATTTTATACCACAGTTGCTATGAATGAAACAGTGGTTGGTTGTTTTCAGATTATCTGGCACCGTCAGCAATACGAGGGCTATAATGCGCCGAAACATTCGTCATTTGACAAGCCAACATACATTTACAAACACCTAGGTTCACTTACATAAGATTGAAACCCGCAACCTCACGGTCTAGAAGCTAGCACGCTAAGCACTATACCGTTTGGTCGGCACCAGTGGTTGGCAAACCGCGGCTCGCAATTTGCGTGTAGTATTTCGGAATATGGTCCCGTTTAATTTTCAATTAAGTCAAACTCATTAAAATTAAGATGCATTAATGATGTATTAAAAATAAAAGGTCTGTAATTCAAAAAAAAAATAAAAAAAAAATTGTCTATGAGGGGTCATATATATATAATTTTTTTTTTTTTTTTAATTTAAATTTTTTGCAATTTACATCTCCCACTTAATCTCTTAAAGGCAAAGAAAATTGCGTTTCAATCCTTTTTTGAGACTTGCTTTATAGTGTTACGAATTTTCGTATATTTGTAAATATTTCGTAGTGTTAATTTTGTAAACAGGAAAATTTATGTACATTTCGCATAGGGCAGTGCAATAGTTCGTCTTTAGTTTGCTTCCCCGCAATGTGTGTCTTAATGCTTGATAACGAGTTTTACAGAGATAACGCTGGGAAGCGAGTTTTACAAGGAGCAGGGCATATAACATTATGGTAATGGCAATCTCGCCAAATTGACGAGATAGATCCAAGTTGGCGACGGTTTTGGCGACTAATTTTTCCGCCAAATTTGGCGAGAAATCTCAAATGTCGCCAAATTTTCACGTTATGAGTATTTATGACTATGAATTTACAAGGTATTGTAAAGAATGCTCGATATTATAAAGCAGAAAAATGAAATTTTATAAACCATTTACGATTTATTTTCCAAACAAATAAAAAAATAATATAATATATTCAGTCTGAAAGTATTCTCAGCGATAGTAATTATTCTTTAATATATTTATTTTATCCTTTATGAGCTAAACTCTTTCAATGGAAATTTATTTATGAGGGATTCATATCTCATTCGTTAAACTAGCTCCTTGTGAATAATGTGTACAATATAAATGGTATAGGCTGTGAAAGAAAATAACTGTTTTAATGCAAACATATTTTGGGTAATGTGATTTAGGTGCTGAAATAGAAATAATTAGAAAGCGAAATTTTCGCTATTGTTTTAAAATAATGAAGAAATTATTCAAAATTTGGTTCTATAATGAATGTGAAAATCTTTAAATAGTAGAATACATTATAAATGAAATATAAATGTAAATTACTTCCTTTGCAATTGTAATTTGCAACTTTAATTGAATATTTAGTTTCAACTCTTGGAATAAATTTGTGCTTTGAAACAGAGAAATATATCAACCTTCAGATTTGTATTCATATAACGAATGTTTTATCAACAGAACATTTACAACAATGTATATAGGTAAATAATAAATACTACATTAACACATTTCATTTATCTGCGTAGGAAACTTAAACTACAAAATCTTGATAAACGACATTCAATTTAAAGTACATTATGTACTGTATAAACAAAGTTAGTATTTAAAAAAACTATATTATGGTATATAAAATTATGTCGAGGTATACTTTAGATCCATTTTTACTCGAGCAAATTACACCAATTAAAACGAGTTCTCAAATGTAAATTTGGAAGTTAAAGTATCATTAGGCACTTTCGTGTTTATACTTACATGCTGAAACTTTTTCGGTTTTTATGAGCTGATGTTTTTGCATGAGAAAAATTCCCAGTTAACCATGCTTTTGTAAAAATTGGAAGTCTCTTACTTAAATTCTTATACTACACTTAAAAACTAAATATTAGTAATATTTGGTTTACTGGTTGGTATTAGTAATATTAAATATTACACTTAAAGACGAAAGTTTACTGATATATATGGAAAACATGTTTACATTTTTGTACATTTTGCTACTTTCTAACAACAACACCAAACCTTTTCTGTGACTATCACTAATTATTTTCGATTACAATCTTCATCTATAATTTTTGCAGGACAATGATTTTTAAGCGTGAGATTTGGAGTTGGGTACCTTTTGTCAACTTTAACTTGGAGTCAAAAAAAGAAAAGTAATTTCAAAGAAAATTATGATCTCTAAAATTTAATTACTTAATCCAAAACGCATATTTTAATTTTGTTTGTCTGACATTTCAAAAATATTGTGCATGTATGTTCAATATTCCAGGAGTTATTATGTGACTTAGAATTTAATTTAAATTTAATGCATGGATAAGTTATTCATAGTTCTAAAATAATTCCTCGCGTACATAAATTAATGCCAATCATTTCCAAAGTTACAAACATTAAGGTATGTAAAAATTGCTTGATGCAAAGATAAAAAGATAGTGAATACTGAAGCTTAAAAAGATGCAGTGATTTCTTTCAAAAGATTAAATTTCTTAAAAATCTTATTTACTAATTTATTGATTAATTTTATTCAATTGATGACCTTGCCATTGATATAAAATTGGTTAACTGTTAAAAGTGCTCTTGAGTTGAGAGTATTGATACACGAATCATTTGATTGTAAAGAAACTTCTTACAGTTTCAAGATGTTTCTGGAGGAGGAGGAAAAATCTTCTCAACTTTTAATAGAGACCAAAATCAAATTGAAACTCAACAAGGCTACCACATCCTTATTGAAGAACACATGAATTTGACTTTAAATTTTATCGATGCCTCTACATTGTACAAGACAAATAATAATTTCTGGAAAAATGTAGAAATCTTCTTTTAAAATCAAACAATTCACATATACCAAAATAGATCAAATAAAAATAATGGAGTTAAGCTCTACAGGTTTGCGTTGAAATCTATTTTTTTTACTTTGATCCTTTCACAGAATTCGCAAGCCATTTCAACTGTCAAATTTGGATTGTACTTCTGAGGCAGCAAATTGGTTTTAACCACATCCTTCTGCATCCGCCACCCTATGGTGGACAAATATTAAAAAAGGAAAATAACAGCTCTTTCTGAAGACAAAGTAGCTGTTCCATGTTTCTGAAATTGAGCGTTTTATATGGACCAATCTATGCTTCTAATCTGGACATGGTTCCCGTTAGGCCTCCTGCATAGAAGAACTCAGTATTTTGAATTGAAAACTAAACGTTTAAATCAATTTTAGCATCTACACCATACCAAAGCAAGTGTATCAACAAAGGCTCCATTCATCAGTGCGTACAGTTTAGCATAGTATAGTTTAGAATATTTCGGCTGTCTGTTTCTGCCTCTATGACCTGCTTATTATAGCAAAACATGCCTCATAATTTTGAACCACGTTAAGAATACAAGGTCGAAGCTCTATCGCGCATATCTCTCTCCAACCCCACCACACTAACGATAGGGTACTGAGGCTATGAACTATTCAATTTAATGAGAACCAGTCCTCATAATTTTTATTCATCCACCTCGTGAGCTCGGTGCCTTTAACCACCGGGGCATTGTAACCATTCCTCCTGTCTATCCGTCAGAGGTCAATGTTTACCATCGATAAACAACTGGATAGACTGCTTCGATGTCAATGCAAGGAGAAAAACGCGCCGGTGTTTGATGACGCTGGGTGGATGATCAACCATACACAGTTCACTTTTATAGTTAGATGAGAATGCGAGAAAATTTGTAAAGTGCTAGAGTAGATATTTTTTTGCATATTATTACTAACTAAGATCAACTACTGACATTTTTGCTGTGTACAACTCAAAATTTTATTTTAAATCCTCGGCAATCCGTATTTTCTGTCCACCCAACGGCATCTGGTAACAGCGTCATTTTCCCAGCGTTAAGCAGTCTATCCAGTTGTTTATCTATATCGATGATGTTTACAGACAAAAGTACGCATACTGAGACCATCGATATGCAGAGTGTTTATAAAATAACTTTGCCAATACAGTTCTGCATAAAAGTTTAGTCACAGCACAATATTGGTGTTTTATAAAATAGTATTAAGACAGAAGATTTAATCGTTATATCACTTAATAATATGCACATATTACATTCGAAATAGAAATTTGAAAATGAAAAACAAATCTGTAGCTAATTAGTCACTAAAATAACCAAAAACGACAAAAATCTGTTACACATACTTTCGACACATTAATTTTTTTTAATTTTTGTAAGCAAGCGAAAAGTTTTAGCAATCAATTAAGTTTTCCCGATGTTGTATCAAATCAAAAATATGGTATTCATTAAAAGCTCAAGTTTTTGCAAGGTTTCAGGCTTGATTCCATAACGCGCCTTTTCAATGGCTTCTTTAAGTTCAAAAATGGTGGAATGCTACTTTCCAAGGTATACAACTTTTGTAAGAATTCCCCATACATTTTCTATAGGATTACAGTCAAGACTATTGGCAGGCTAATCGAGAACCATGATTGTTTTGGCTCTAAACAGCTTTTACGTTGACCTGGATGTGTGGATGGATGCATTGTCTCGTAGAAACTTCCAGTTAGGTCCCCTTAAAATCTCATCAAATGGTAGTAAGTTACTTTCTAGAGATGCCTGGTAGGCCTCAGAGTTAAAAAAACAACAACAAAAAAAAAAAAAAAACGCTAGGGAAGTTTGGCAGTTGAATCCAAATCCTCCCCAAACCATGGCTGAACCTCTACCTAGACGTCAGCTAAACTGAGTTTCAGGATTTTTATGAAGATCATACCAGTAGTGGGAAAATCTTTCTGGACCATCTAGTCTCCATTTTTTTTCATCGCTTAAGACCACCTGTAGCCATTCGTCACTGTATTACATGTACTGCTGAGCTCAATTCAGTCTTGCTCTTTTGTGATGAGACTACAAACGTGGCTTGCGTTTAAGTTTAGATTAAAAAAAAAAAAAAACACGCAGTCCACAGTTCTACGTACTGTTTCCCTTGAAACTTTAATTGCAATTATATTTTTGATCTGATTTGCAGATTGCAAATTTTTTATTTGAAGCCAGTTTTATAATTTGTCTATCATCCCATTTGCTGGTCGTTCAAGGCCTCCCAGATCGTGATTTTGGTGGATATTGGTCACCATGGACTTAAACTCAATAAATAGGCCTTTTAGAACGATTTTGTGCAATTGAAATATCATAAATGGATTTATTGCTGGCATTTAGCTTATAAATTCTTAAAATCTCTACGTATGAAAATTGCTTAGACTTAGGCATCAGTCTAATCAGTGAAAATTACTTCAAACCTTTTATAGCAACTCAAAGACACTCCCTTTGATGATACGATCACTTTCAAGAATTTGCATAAATCTTATGTTTGTGCCTATACTTTTTGATGTTAGACAATTTTATTTCATTTTTCATGGAAATGTTCTACCCTATACTTTTGCCTTATGACTTTAAGAATATATATTTACAAAAAAAAAAGAAAAAAAAAAACCCTAGTGCAAATTAAACGCCATTTCGTTGCCATTCTCAGAATCCCGAGCTCATACCTCTGAATGATGTGGGTTGACTGAAAATTGCTTTTTTTTGTAATTTCTCGTTTTGCTTTATTTTTATCCCAAATTATAATAAAAAAGTAAAGAGTGAAGAAAATATAAATAAATTTTTTCCGTTATTTAGAGTGCGTCAATTGTGATAAGTCGTGATCACATCTCTTACCGCAAATTCTGGATAAAGAGTGCTTGCTAATTGACTTGAAACCGGAAAGGCCGCTGACTATCCCCTTTGTAAACATAAAAAATCTTCGTATTTGGAGTAAAGTATGTCAGAAATTTCAATAGAATTCATCTGCTTGCAGAACTAAAATAGCATACGAGCAATCCAAAAGTAACACTTGGAGATCATTGGACTTGCACTATATTTACGTTTACGGAATCACTGATATCTACTTATGGATAACACATAGGGGGTTTCCGCTCTGCAAGTAGATGCAGACGATTAAATTACTGCTATACTGTACCCAATATAAGGATCGGCAAAAAGTTGTTTATGGTTACTAACATACGTTACTGAGAGGGAGGAGGTGTCTAATATAGTTATCCGTAACGTTTATTCGACTTTATTTATACCGTGGTGATATGCGGAATAACTGTATAATTTACATATCTTTATTATTTTTAAGATGCACGTAATTCCCTCTTGCATCTTTCCACAAGGCGGCTTGCGCATTTATAATTCTAGAATAATCATAGCAACAAAACATCCATAGTTTACCCGATTTTAAACTAAAATCGATCGACTGTAAGCACTTCTTTCTGAACATGCTACTTCCCCAGCTTCAAGTCAATAAGTAAAGTTGCACAAATCTAAAGTTGTGGTTATAAATCAATATGCCTGATAACTATTTTTCAACAATCATCGAAGCTATAGTGTAACAATGATGTAACTGAAAAAATCAGAATTTTCAGGAAACGTAAAAATCTAATTGAATTCACTATAAACTTAGTGAAGCCTATGAACTTAGAACTAGGGTAATATTGTTACAGTTCTGTTTGTTCTCATTGATGAACTAAGAATTCTTTGACACAACAGAAACCTTGAACTTAAATCCGTTCTGACAAATTTGCAGTCAAGTCGTTTCAGCATAGCGGTGTTATGAATTTATGAAAAGCTTTGTCATGAAAACCAGTGTAAAATGGGTATCGTAATGGTATAAGGAATCTAAAGAAAGTAATAATTTGAAAATAGCGAAAAATGTCAATACTTCTTAAGGCGGGAAAATACGTTTTGAGTATATTCGAGCAGACTCATAGGGTTGACTAAATTTATTTAGGTGAAGTCGAAGTAACTCATTCGAACGAAATGGTTAATATGATTACATGACCTTTTTCAAATCTTTTATATTAAATTCAATTTTGTGTATTTGTGACGGGTAAATCTTCGGAGGGCTAAATAAACCCACTTTGTAGCATCTAATCGAGCTGAAACTTGACAGAAAGCATGCATTATCAATATCGAGTCTATCAAGTTTTGGATAAAAAATAGTTGGTCAACGTCACGGGATGAATGATTTTCTTATAAGTGGTAAATTATTTTGAAAGCTGAGCTTAAAATCGCTCAACAGTTGCATTGAACGTAAACATTGGTAATGCATAAAATATTTATATCTAAAACTTTTATGGGTTAATTTTTAATGGGTGATTGAGATGAAAAAAATCTAATTTTTATTTAGCTGATTTATACCACAAGCTAAATTTATGTTATTTTTACCAAAAATTGAGATTTCTATTGAAAATACTTAAGACCAGAATTTAAAAAAGTTGAAGTTTCATAAATTACTTAAGAGTGCTAAGAACTTATAATGGTTTTATTTTCCACAAAAATAAATAAATATTTTTTTTACACTCGGTTATTGCCAGTGAATATATCCTTACTTGGGAACTTGACCGAAATTAAAAGTTGGAAACTTCAATCCTGGCATTGGTAATCCAAATCCATTTGCTTGATCAGGTTGGACTTGAAACGCCATGGAGGGTTCACACGAAGGACACGAGGTTACTTGTGCGGTAAATATTGGCGAAGCTTGTGAGATGGATGAAGAAAATTGATCATTTTGTGAGGTCTGACCTTCAAAATGCTGCTTTAGTACTCCTTCAAGAAGATATTGGGGAGCAGTCGTGTAAAATTCTTTAAGTTTGTCCGAAGTAACTATTTCTTTTCCATGTTCACACATGAAAGTAATACAGGCTACTTTAACAAAAGCCAAGCTATGACGATCTGCAGCGGCAGCAACTTCAAATAGATTATGAATGGAAATGTTCTTCTCGATGTATTCTTCACAAATTTCTTTTAATTCGATAAGACCGTACCTATCGGCTCCTTCTACTAGTTTAATCGCCATATCCACTGTAGTGAAATCCAGAATATCATCGGTGTATATGTAGGAAAGCAGGTTTTCAAGGACGTCCGCTTCCATGTCCTTTAATTCCACGCAGTCCTTTTCTTTCCATTCACCAGTGAACATGGCGCTGTAAAAACAAAAAGGATGCATATAAAATACTTAAGGGGGGGGGGAGGGGTTTGATGGCTCTATCTAGTCAATGTTAAAAAAAAAGCCTTTTTTTATGTACCTTTTTCTCAGAAACTACTCATAGCATTGGTTTAAAATTTTGTGCAACCAATATTAAAACCCTTTTACATAGACTGACATATGCTTTTGTAAAAATAAAGTTTTGTTTTGGATTTATGATGTTTTGAAGTTTTTTTATAAAATTTTCAGGGGAAAAGAAAAAAAAAAAAAAAAAAAAAAACAACCATGGTTAGGAATTAGAAAAAAAAAATCTAATCAATATTTCTGTACGAGCACATGTCTAAAAATACAATATGTACCAGGAAAAGATTTCATAGCAAAATATTGAGTAGATCCTGAGAAAAAGGTAAATATGTATGAAAAGACAGCATTTTGTGAAAACAACGTTTAAGGTAGTAGTCTGGTAACTTGGGTTCAAAAAAAAAAATCGAAATTTTTTTTTTGCTTAATTTAAAAGTACAATGTCTTGAGAATATACTGTGAAAATTTCAGACAGAAATTCGAAGTATTTCGGGAGTTATAACGAGTTTCCTAGAGCGCCTCGGAGTCCAACCTTTAAGGTCGACCGGCAGCTGCAACCGCTTGGACCCTTCTATTGTTTGCGCTTTTAGTAGATTTAAGTTAAAATTCACAGTACTCTGTTAGTATTTGATCGTACGTTGACAAGTAAGCATCTAAGATGGATAGGAAAGGAAAAAAACGTGGTACGAAAAGTCCTGGAGATCCAGGCATTAAACGCGTTTTTCTCAAAACATTGTTTTTCTGGTCGGCCCGGGTTCTAACTTTTTTTCTACTGAACCGATTGTTTTCAAATTTTAACAGGCTGTTCTACACACTTATAGTTCTCGTCGGTACTAACGAGAATTTTTTTCACCCCTAACTTTTTATTTTACAACCCTTTCTTTGGTAAAATAAAAGGACTTTTTTTTTCAAAGTCCGCCATTTTGTTATTTACCCTTGAAATTTAACTTCAGTAGTTCCGACCAGAATGACATGTCTATAGATTAAGAATAATCAAGAATATTTGATTTAACCTTTAATTGCTGTGGTTGGGTGGTTTGATAATTTTGGCGCAAGAGCAACACGTGGTCCATACTGCATAAAACAATTTAATGAACATCAGTTTAAAATTTAAGCAACATAATATCGGAAAAAATAATATAAAAGTCAAACTTGAAATATTTTAAGGAGCTGAATCATTCTACAAAAAATGACTCGCGGTCTGTCAGACCGCACACAGCAGTTAAAGGTTAAGATAACATCAAGAGCCAAAATCACCCGGGCCACCCACGTGCATTTTTTTTGAGGTTCCAACTTCGAGTGACAATAATAATAGTAATAAACTATTAAATTTTTTCAAATAATTTTTTTTTATATTTTCAATATGTAAATAAAAATACTCTAAATATTCAAGATAATTCATTTTTATTTTCCTATAAAAAAACCACCCTCCAAAGAAGTCATGAAAATAGGCATAAGTTACCAGACTACTACCTTAAAGTACATATCGGACGTTTTTTTTTTTCAATGATGTATTCTTTCGAAAATATATCAAAATACTTCGAATGAGTGCATTGCCCACCAAGTTAAACCATTTTGTAGTTAACATTTCAAATATTGTGATGCGCTAAAAACCTCAAAATGGATTCCGAGAATTTTTTTTTCCTTCCGACCCCCTTTAATATGTTTATCTGTAATTCCTTATAAACAAGTTAATAAAAACTAATCTAACTGGTAATCTAACTTGTATAATTTTCCTCATTCATCTTTGTATTAAAAATAACGTTGCGAGTTGAATAGTCTGAATTTCAAGAAAATGGGGCATCTATTAAAAGAGGTCATGTTATTATCAATTATCATATATTAATTCTAAGTCGTATTCAATTTTTATTTGGGCAAATTAATCCATTATTGAAAGATTACATTATGTTAACTTGTCTTAAACATTTTAATATTAATTTAAAAAAGCGCGTATAGAAAAAAATGAATTTAATACGATAACAGATACTGTAGACTTTTTCATGGTTCAATCAGATTTTAAATCTATGAAAAGTAGTTCAAATCATACCAAATATAAACGGTGCTTAAAATTAATTGAACATGCTTTAACCTAGAAAGTATTTATCCCTAGTATGTTTTACTCAATTTAATTTTGTTTACGTTAGAAAACTTCAATAACGTCAGTACTTTAAGGTTAAGAGTGATACTTTTTACTACAGATTGGATGCGATATATTGGTTGGTTGTTTTCAGATTATCTGGCGCCGTCAGCAACACGAGGTCTATAATGGGCCGAAACATTCGTCTTTTGACAAGCCAACATACATTTACAAACACCCATGTTTAACACGGGACTCGAACCCGCAACCTCGTGGTCTAGAAGCTAGCACGCTAATCACTATACCGTTTGGTCGGCTGCGATATATTGAATTTTCTTGGTGGGTTCTTTTGGGAAATTTCCTGCACAAAGGAACGTTAGGCTTATGCTGTGCCGAATGAATATTCTTGAATCAAAATGTGCACGAGAGCCTTACTGTACTGAAACAGCGTAATATCTATCCAATTGCTGACGAGCCAAAATAAAATTATGTAACAAGTAAACTCACAAAAATTTCAACTCAAGAGTCTGCAGGAAAAATGTCAAGTTCATCTACGTCGCTAGTTAAGGTACTGCACCATAATATTGTAATTGCAATATCTACAATAATAACTCGTAATTTTAAACTGTTAGATAATGGTTGGTTGTTTTCAGATTATCTGGAGCCGTCAGCAACACGAGGGCTATAATGCTCCGAAACATTCGTTATTTGAAAAGCCAACATACATTTACAAACACCCATGCCTTACAAGGGACTCTAACCCGCAACCTCGCGGTCTAGAAGCTAGCACGCTAGCCACTATACCGTTTGGTCGGCATGTTAGATAATGAGATGTTGACACCTGAGAAAGTACCTCTCCCCGCCACCCTAACCAAAGATTAGTTAGTTTTTACGCTTAAAGACCTATTTGTGTGCACAGTAACGGGTAATCACGCTGGATTGGTTGGTTGTATTCAGAATATCTGGCGCCGTCAGCAACACGAGGGCTATAATGCGCCGAAACATTTCGTCATTTAACAAACCAACATACATTTACAAACACCCATGCCTAACACGGGAGTGGAACCCGCAACCTCGCGGTCTAGAAGCCAGCACGCTAACCACTATACCGTTTGGTCGGCATAATCACGTTGGAACCTATAGCATAAAATGGATTCCGACCCACAATGAACATCCATGACTAACCCACGATCCGAAATCAGCACCTTTGGCATGCAGGTTGATTGGGTGTTTTATGGCGCAATGGCTTCACTAACTGCACCAAACAGTTGCAAGTTTTCTAATTATCAAATTTCTTTAATGAGATTAAAAACAACGAAGGTAAGTTTAAAATTGAATCAAACAATAAAAACAGATTTCTTGTAAAAATGATTTTGATGAGATGGTGAACTTAAAATCAATGACATTGAAGGCTGATTTGTTTTAAAATGCAGCATCCTGGCCAAGTTAAAAGGGTATTCACCTAAGAAAAACAGAAAAAAAATCTCCACGGGCATGGCATACGGGGCACCTACTGATGCCAGCAGAAAATTCACGTGGGCAAAATGAGAGTGACAAATTCTAAAACGTGTCAGGGGCACGTCCTCTCCGAGAGATTGGGTTGGTTGGTTATTTTCAGATTATATGGCGCCGTCAGCAACACGAGGGCTATAATGCACCGAAATATTCGTCATTGGACAAGCCAACATATTTACAAACACTCATGCCTTACACGGGACTCGAACCCGAAACCTAGCTGTTTAGAAGCTAGTAAGCTAACCACTATACCGTTTGGTCGGCCTAGAGATTGGGGTTAGAAACGAATGCAGCTTGTTAGCTACCTGTGCATCTCACGTGACCTTGTCGAATGAGACAGCAGAGTCAAATTTTACATGAGTCTCCAAGGGCAAAGCCAAGTGTTAGGTCTACTCGCACATTGTGCGACAGAATTACGCGTTCATTTCCCATGATTCCCACACGACTTGGGATCCAACTGAAAAAAAAAAAAAAAAAAAAAAAAAACTTTAAAATCGCTCTTAAAAAGTGTAATATGAAGCTTTAAAATATCTAGTATGAATGGATGGGTTTTGCTTACTTATGGCATGTTAGGCCAGAACATTAACCACACATCCATCAGGATGGTTGCTACCGAAAGAACATTGAGGCCTTAACAGATCTAACATGAAGCACCCAACATTAACCCTTTGCACTCGATTGGATGCCGAAACACTAGAGGACCACTAGGTTTGATGCGGAAATGTTATGCAAGGCCAATGACTGTTTAGTTTCTATCAAGCAAATCCATAAACGCAAAATGAACCTAAAATTTCTTGAGTTGCTAGTCCCTCCGAGCGAGACTCGAGTGCAAAGGATTAATTGTATATTCTTGTGTTATGGCAGCACCCTGCCTCGATCCAATGAGCAGTTCATCACAAGAGCGATGTCAGCTACCCGAGCCACTGAGGACTTAAAAAAAAACAGAATCTTCAATTTAATGACTCGTATTATTCTATTAAAAAGCGCAAGAAAACCCCGAATCATACTTGCATTGCGAAAATCGATGATAGTGTTTCTTTTTTTTTTATCCTTGTGGTACAGTTTTATGTATATGGCCAGTGCCATAATCGGCATGATACATGGCAGTAAAAAATGCAATAGAAAATCTCTAAAATACATTTTTATTCCAATCTTGATTATTTTGCTTAATCTTCTAAGGAGAAAGATTCCTGGCAGTGTGAAATTTTTGAAAACTCTCTCCAGCCCCTATTACCTTTGGTTAGGTACGTGACCTTTTCTTTCGCGGTTAGTCGCGTGGCGGTCAATGTCCCCCGGATTCAAATTTTCGTGTATACCATTAAATTAGGGACCAAATATCAAAGTGAGGATTTTAATTACAAACACATAATTGAACAGAATAAAGTAAAAATTAAAAAATATTTTAAAAATAACGTGGCAAAAAAAAAAAAAACAACCCTGTAAGAAGGCTTTGATCATGAACTGTCATCTATTGAGAGATTGTAGTGGACATTTGTGAAACGAGCGACTAACCAATGGTTAAGGAGTATAATGTAAACTCGAGATCTACTTAATTTGAACAGGTTTTTTCAGAGGTATCGTAACTAATTCAGATTATTGGACATTCAATCTCTTTCCCAAGATTTGTAATTAAGACTGTAAAACAGAGTATAGGAGATGAAAAGAGATTTGATATTATTTAGTGATCTACTAAATCAATTTGAACTATAGATATCTTGACCTAATCTAGATGATCGGGAACACAATTTCATTCAAATGTTTTGCTTTTAAGGTAGGGAAATCGAACAATGAGGATGAACGAGGAGTATGATCATAACTTGCAACCGACTGAATACATTGAACCTCGTTCTACCGTGCTACAGCTGTTTGAGTCTAGACAATGCCGGTTTTGAAAAGTTTTTATAAATCCCGATAAAAAATAAAAGTTTCGCTTCTATATATCTTTTAGTTTACAATTTCAAGATGCATTAGAATTTAAAACTATAATAAGAATTTAAACAAGGAAAGGCTTAGCATGTATTTCAACGATTATGCTTTAATGCCAAATGGCTATCTCAGAGTACAATAAAAATTATGATCTGATCGTACGTAACTAGCTTAAGATTTCTAATAAACAAGTTAACTTTAAAATTAACGCAAAAGATACACTTTGACACAAATGTTATAGAAACATTTGCTTGGTCCAACCGAATAAAAAGTTTGGTAACATGGTGATGGATGCATTTTTAACCTATAAGGTTGACTAAATGTTTAGAGCATACGATTATTGACGTTCATTTTTTTTAACCTTTAATTGCTGTGGTTGGGTGGTTTGATAATTTTGGCGCAAGAGCAACACGTGGTCCATACTGCATAAAACAATTTAATGAACATCAGTTTAAAATTTAAGCAACATAATATCGGAAAAAATAATATAAAAGTCAAACTTGAAATATTTTAAGGAGCTGAATCATTCTACAAAAAATGACTCGCGGTCTGTCAGACCGCACACAGCAGTTAAAGGTTAAAATCGTAAATGGATTCACTAAACAAAGCAATACGTTTACGCTTACTTAAGTCTTAGTATTAAATTGTCTCAACATTAACTACCAATTCTAAAACGTTTTTATTTCCTTAATCTTTTTTAGAAAAAAGTTTTGAATATTAGATGCACTACTTTGTTAGTTTATGCATGTATTAAATATTAGTTATATAACCTAAATTGTACAATTGGGTACATAATTACATGAAGTTTTTGGTCCTGTGCAAACAATCCATCCAGCAGTTGCATATTTAATACAATTATGAGGAATATTTCTATCCGATGTTAAATTAGTTTATTATAATCAAATAAACATTGTTATTTTGAACTCGGATGACAATGTAACACTCGATTTAGTAACTTGCAACTTGCTTCCGAACCCTTTGCAAGTGAGGCGAGAGTCATCTGGTGAACCAAATCGTAAAAAAAAAAAAAAAAAATCAACACGCCCATTGACGAAAGCTACCAATATTGATGCAACTATGAAATTGTTTAAAACTAGAATATAATACGTTTTGCTAGCTGGAACATTAAGTGCTTAGTTATGTTATCTCTCAACGTTAAGCAAAAGTTTCTTTATCACGATTTCTTTTGATAAAGGGTCAGATTAAAATTCCTGGACCATATTCTATATTTTTTAGCATTTGCACCCAAACATTTATATATTCCAGATAAATCCAAATTGAAATCGGTGCATAAAGGTAAGGTTGGTTGTATTCAGATTATCTGGCGCCGTCAGCAACACGAGGGCTATAATGCGCCGAAACATTTCGTCATTTGACAAACCAACATACATTTACAAACACCCATGCCAAACACGGGACTCGAACCCGCAACCTCGCGGTCTAGAAGCCAGCACGCTAACCACTATACCGTTTGGTCGGCGCGTAAAGGTAAGGATTTTTCAGTGCTGAAGACCATAAAGACATTATTTCGATTAAAAAAATAAGCTTGCATTTGCAAAATGTAAATACTTTATATGCAGATTATAATTTTTTAAAGTTAGCTATTAAAATCAGTTACGTATTAATATATTTTAAGAATATAAAAATATTAAGTGAATTATTTTCCATACCTGAATACCGACGATCGTGCAGACAATATACACTTGTGAATTGGAAATTTTCTGTCGCCACAAATAAGGACTGCATCCTTGAGAATTTCTTCATGCATCAACTTAGATAAGTCTCGACCTAAGGAGTTTCCAGCATCGAGTTCACCCGATTTAGTCTTTGATGAAGTCATGCGAATAATTGTGATATTACCCTTAATAGTCAGATATCCATCGGGCAACAATATGTCCACAAGACTGTCTTTTTTAATAAATTCATCGAAACCAAGATCACAATGAAGTAACTCACAGGCGAGTTCCATCTTATTTATTTCTTTACCATCTTCAGCAATCAGGCAAGCTTCGAATTCTGCAAATGTATTTGCCATATTTCCTGAAAAGCTAAAGAATAGGCCAATGGTGCCTTTCTTTGCGAACTTTGGCACAAGCTTCATTTTCCACGTTCCTGTATGAACACCTTCTGAAACGGATTCGAAGCTAGAGCTTTCTAAGCAATGACTTGCATCCATTCTTAATAATTCAAAATCATCTATTCTCCATTCCATTGAAGTTGAAACCTCTTTGAGAGTTGTAGTGCAGTAATGTTCTGCAATTTTAGGCCGCTTAGCTGGATCAGAGTTAAGTTTAGACATCTTTGGAAATCTTAACTTCAAAGAAAAACTCCTCCCAACTATCGCAATGCGTATACGAGTGTCTTTTATCGCCAATCTTTGTTGCCAGAGCTTTTTATAAAATCTTGTTTCTCAAACTGGTGTTAAAGGGTCAATTACACGGGGCAAGTTTACCAGCTACTAGAACTAGCTCCGTGTCACCCAATCACGTAGCAGCTAGCCCTGCTAGTGATTCGATGACCCGTGTATTGACCCTTAAGGGCCAATTACACGGGGCGAGTTTACTAGCAGGTTAGTTTACTATATCATAGTAAACTAGCTCTGTGTGTTTCGTAAACAAAACATTTTGGTGCAAACTGCCAGATTCTAAGATAATTAGAACCAAAGATAGAGTCATTGTTCTGATTTTTTTTTGCGTACTGTACCATTTCCCATCAAGTGAAGTCACACAATTCTATTATATATTGCCAGAACTGGCAACGAATTTCACAAATGATTCGAGGCATTGTTATAACGTCTGTGAAATTAACCCATTAACGACGGCTGGCAAGAACACTTGCCAATCGAAATTTTAGGTTTTTTTTGTGCTAATAAATTGCGATTGTGGTTCCACTTAGTGTTTTTTAAAAATCTTAAAAATTCAGAATATACCTTAAATCATCTAAATAAACAGAGTAAAAGTTAAAAACAATGACTGTTTATTCATTTCAAAGTCGTCTTTAATGCGTTAAATACGTTGAAGGGGGAGAGTGGTGATGCCTCCTGCGATGCTCCCTTAGCATGATCGCTACTAGTCACGTGCCAGCGCATGAAGTTTAATTTTTATAACGTGGTTGCGCGTAAAATTTTGGTTTTGTAACATTCCTGTGAGCAATTCAGTGCGACTCTCCAATAATAGTTACTATGTCCTAATCAGCCTGTATCTATCGTGGGTGCAATTAATGCCGATATTATCTGATCAAACAAAACTTTTTTATGGACCTTATTTCTCTAAAGCTCTTTTCAAATCCAAAATCTTGATTGAAAAGATTCTCATCTACAACGATCTACCAAAGCTAATAAGTCTGACGTAAGGCAACCGACCAAACGGTATAGTGGTTAGCGTGCTAGCTTCTAGACCGCGAGGTTGCGGGTTCGAGTCCTGTGTTAGGCATGGGTGTTTGTGAATGTATGTTGGCTTATCTAATGACGAATGTTTCGGCGCATTATAGCCCTCGTGTTGCTGACGGTGCCAGATAATCTGAAAACAACCAATTGACGCAAGGCAATAAAAACACATGTGTTTAGTTTATTTTGTTTAAAAAAATTTTGGCCATAAGAAAAATCTTCAACAATGATCGGTAAAAACTATTTCATTTACAGCGCTGCTACGCAACGGTACGTTGAATTGATTGGACTTCATATGGATTTCTGCATTTACGTTCGATTATCTTTTATTTATTTTGATTAAAACAGTTTTGGCAACAGAAAAAGTTTCAACGAATGATTGGTTAAATGGGATTTATGAGTATTCCAAAGCGATATTATATGTTATGTGTAAAATCGACCATTTAGTGAGAGTGATAGCCCTAAAATTTGATAGAATGCATTGTCATCAAATCTATCTACCAGATATCTTCAGATCGACTGGATTACGATAAGTGGGTTAATTAGCCCTCCGCATATTTGCCCGCTATTGACATACCCACCCACATAAAATCGAGCTTAATATAAAGGATTTGAAAAAGACGAAATTTTTATAATGATGAGTATTAAGGAACAATTTTTTTTTTTTTTAAATTGTTACCTTTCAATATCTATATAAAAATGGTGTGCTACATAACTGAAAAGCTATTTTTTTAGCAAGCTTGAAAAAAACAAGTTAAATGTTCTAGTACAAAAGTCAATAATAACAATGACGAAATATAACTGAAATTTATATACATAAATAACAGGTGATTTTGGAAGTATAAGGAAACCCGTTGTCTTCAAATTCCGTCAAATTAGGCAAATTGTGATTTTGAAACAGATATTGAATTTGAAAGAAAAATTTTTTGCACAAAGCATCTACAATAGTCTTAAACATGAACATGATTGGAAAAAAAAAGAAAAAGTTATTTATTTAAACGTTTTAAGAAATGTAAAAAAGTTTATCGAATTCACCGGATGTTCCATTCAATTTTGATTAACCAGTAGTACAATCCATTCCATGGCTTGGCTTGTTAAGGTTGATTAGAAATAACTTTCATATAACATAAACCTTTTGAGGCTGGGGGGGGGGGGACATTGAATAGTCGTGATCTCAATGTTCTTTCAGTGATGCGAGGTTGGAGAGAGATGTGTCCGAGAATATTTCAGCGTCGTAGTCTCCTCTTAGTTTTAAATTACAAGCCGTATTTGGTTGTATTCAGATTATCTGGCCCCGTCAGCAACACGAGAGCTATAATGCGCCGAAACATTTGTCATTAGACAAGCCAACATACATTTACAAACACCCATGCCTAACACGGTACTCGAACCCGCAACCTCGCTTTTCTAGAAGCTAGAACGCTAACCACTATACCGTTTGGTCGGCCAAGGCGTATTTGAGTTTGTTAAGCAATTGATAGTGGCAGAAATAGGCAGCCTAAACAGTAATAACGAACGAACTAAAGAATCTTACTGTGATTCATCTTGTAATTATTGCTTCATAAGGTTAGCTTGAGTGTCGTGTTTTTGAAACCATAATTAAAGCATAAATTTCTGATACAATAGGAGTATAGTATTATATGATGATAGCCAATATGTAAAAATAGTTCATGAGAAAAAAAAAAAAGAAAAAAAAAAAAACACGAAACTTTAACATATATTTTTCATTTTACTTGGTTTAATGTGAGGTGATGTAAAACGAGTATTTATTAGACTGATCAAAGTTTGGAATACTTTTATTGTTAATATGAAATTAGAAAGTTTATAAGTTTATTTTATTAGATTACTAATGCAACGATAAAGAATTATATAACTTTTTTTTTAATCTGTTGTTAATTTTTTTTTAAAGTTCAAAAGCTGAATTGACAACTGACAGATAGTGCCGTCAACTAGTGCAGTGTGTTAATTTGTGAGCAATATTCCGATTATCAAGCAGTGTTGGTTTCTCTGTCGTATACCAGTGAGTGTGAAGTTGAGCTACTATGACACGGGTGGATTAGATTTTGAGAATCGAAACTGGTCTCAAAACTTGTAAAAACTGGTCTCAAAAGATTGGAGGACAGGCATTAATATGCTCTTGAGGGACTTTAAAGATTTATGAATTTGTTTCCAGGAAAGAAATATCACCACCTGAAACTGCATCTTTGGAAATACAAGCTATCTTCCAACGTCGAAATGAAATGGTCGTATCAGCCATGTATGTGAACTTGCCTCACCGATAAAGAAGCTAATTGTTGATCAGCTTGGCCCCAATAACACCTACAAGATAATTTCGAGCCGTATTCGAAAACTTCAAATGGTAAGGTTATTTTCAGATTTTTATACTGGCAACATGAAACTAGAAAAAAAGTGTATGAATATATTTAGGCAGATTGCAGGACTATTTAAGACAGTTAAATAAATGGAGTCGTCAAATTAGTGATAAATGTTAAGTATTTTACATTCTCGTTTTGATTTAGTTGTTCAATAGCTTTATCAATTAAACGAGAAATATTTTTCATCGGAATATATTTCGCAATCACTTTTGGCAGAATTGTTTGTTGAATTGTATTAAAAATGCTAGCTCAGATTTTTATATTCCTGGAGTGTTTGCTTTAAGTACTATAAATTTTTAAGAGATGCAATTTGTAAAAGGTTTCAATTGTTTATTATTTGGACCTTCTAAAAATCGATGTCTTCGGGTTAACCAAAATGTAAGGTATGGTGATTCGACTTTTTGGGGTAAATTGATATTTCGTGATTCAATGAGCCTGCTATGAAGTGAGAAAGGTTACGATCTAAGTCACTGAAAGATAAATCTGAATTGTTTGCAAATACTGGAAATAAATCTAAACTTGTAAAAACTATGTTTATATTTGATTCAGAAGCTACACATCATTTGGTCAATGATCGCATTTTATTTTTAACTTTTCTATAAAAGTTACAAATAGCAATAAAAATGTAAAGCAGGGAAATGGTTTTGTAGAAGCAAAATATATAGGACATATTTGCGTGTTAAAAGGTTGTAATTTATACGCCTTTACGCAATGTAAATCATGTACCAGATTTGAGTAAAAATTTAACAAGCTTTGGAATTATTGAATGCTTAGTTTTTAGAGTTTTATAGGTAAGAAGTGTTTCTCGACAATTTTCGATCCGAAAAGAAAAGATTTTTTTTTGCGTGTTTTTTTTTTTAAACCAGAATTCCCTTCACACCAAAAAATTAAGTCCCACTTCTCTAATTTTAATTCTCAAATTGTAACTACTGTTGATAGATCTTTAGAGTTATAGTATAAAAGATGCACAAATATTAAGGGGACTTGGTACCCCTTGTTTTCGCCAAAAATAATAAAAATATAGATTTTCTATTTTTTGCGTGTTTTTAATCTTAGAAATCTTCTTATTCTAGCAAGTTTTTGAGCTGATCCGATTACTGCAATTGCAGAAAAACTATATTTTTATGGAGAATTTAGCATTGGCTGTAATAGCTCCTTTGATGTTTGGAACGCATTTTTTTTTCAGTTTGTGATTTTTGAAATTCTCACCTTACTCAAAATACTAAAACTTCAGAAAATATGAATGAAATAACTTGAAATTCTGTGTGTGTCATTCTTAATATCTATTTGACAAAAATAGGCAAGGATTTTTGAATAAAATAAAAACTTTTTTTTTAGAAAATTTAAATGTTGAAAAATACCCGGTTTAACTATTTTACTTACATCAAAACCAATGCCTAAAAAGTTAAAGTATATTACTCGGATTTTTTTTTAAAAAAAGTCAGAAAAAAATATTGAAAAATTAAAAGAAGATAGACTTTGAAATTTGAATTTTTTAAAAATTTAAAAATTTTGAAAATTTAGAGCTTTATGTGAACTTTTTTTTAAAACAACATTTAGCTTTTACTTAGCTAATACTTCCAAATATGTAAAAATTATAAATTTAAAGCCTTAAAAAAAAAAAAAAGTTTGAAGGGTACCAAGTCTCCTTAATTTGGATATCTATTAATCAGCGACTCGAAAACAAAATTGTGAATGGTACCAAATCAGAGTTAAGAAGCCAACCAGTTGACTGTCATTATTGTAATCAATAAATACTACGCCTTGCCAGGTCATTTAAAAAAAAAAAAAAAAAAAAAAAAAAAAAAAAAAAAAATGAAAACGCTAGTGATTGTTTTTTGTAACTTTTATCATGTAGATTTGTGGGAACCATAAACCACTGAAAGTTAGGAGGTTAATTTAAATTTTTTTAGGCATAGTAGATGAGTATTCTCATTGGCTTACCAGATTGCTGAAAAGGAGTAACTAAAAGAGTAGTGTAAGCCATAACCTGTGTAAGCGCGGCCTTTTGTTTTGCATTTAGTCGCTTGAGGGACAAATGTCCCCCAAATTAAAATGTTCGTGCATACCATTAAATTCGTGACCAAATATCAAAGAAAGTGGATATTTTTCTTAAAAAAACAACGTTATGGAATAGAATAAAGTAAAAATTAAAAAGTATTTAAAAAAAATAATAATAATATAAATAATAATATTAACTGTAAGTATAAAAAACATATTATTATTGAAATGAACTTCATGAAGATTCAAATTTATTTTTAAAATAGTTTTAAAAACAGTAAGCATAATCACATTAAAAGTTTTTGATAAAATTATTGCGAAAACATAAATTTACATCCTAAAATAATATAAAAACAATTATATAAGGCAGAGAGATAGATTTTATCATAAAAAGTCATTCATCGTCCTCTGCAACATATGTCACAGTTATTACACATATGTATGTATGTATGTATTGCAATTTTTTTTTATTGATTAGAAATGTGTTTGTCAACTCATATCATAAAAATAACATTCCCCCCTCACAAAACATAAAAAATATAAATATATAATTAAGATAAAAAAATTTAGATTACCTACCAAAATTAAAATATAGGGTTTGTCGCGGGGGGATAAGGGGGGGGGGGGACACACGTCAACCAAATAGGATCTGTGTCACTTGAGTACACGCATGGTACTAAATGAATACACATAGGGAAACGTCAATGTTAGAAAAGTACTGGGACGGGTTTTGATCATCATGGGCTGCAATCAATCGAGAAAATGACAAAACAATTTTTTTGGGGGACATTTGTCGACTGCGCGACTAACCAAGGATTAAGGTAAGCTCTTGAAGAATTTTATTACGCATACCAAGAGCGTTCACTTAGACTTAAAGTTTTAATTATAAGATCTGGCTATTGTCTTGAATTTTCTAACGATCAGCTGGATTCTTATTTTCAAAATGTGGACACTGAACATCAAAGAATAAATGTGTACTAAGGGAGAATAATTTAAATTTCATTTGAAATTTTGAATTTGGGAGAGGGGGGGGGGGGAGGGGTATTCTCTTTATTTTGATAAGTTTAAGCTTTGTAATTGCGTAATGGCTGAATTTGCACTGTTTAGAAATATATATAGGTTCAAATTTATTATTCGGTACCTCTTGGTAACTTTTGAAATTTTGTGATTTAGTGCCGGATGTGGCAACCCTTCGACTTGGGTGACAGCTTGGATTTGACAACACGCCGTTTTAAGGCTATTTCGGATTTAGCTACACAGCCTTTCAACTTTTTTTTTTTAATTTTGGCGACTTTTTGTAAAAGTCTCCAAAAGGTACCGTACGGTAAATCATAACCTGACTATTATTACAAAAACTTATTTTTTAAAAAAAATTGTGTTTTTCCGGAATGCTGAAATTCTTATTCAATCTACAGTAAATTTTCAGCATTAATGAAAATTCCGTGCTCAGTTTTTATCAGTATTTATATTTGGAAAACGTTCACATATAAATATGGATAAAGTTTTAAAGTACTGTACGGATTCTGCGCCAAGAATTGCTTACATAAAACCGCGCCAAATTATGACAACTATAAGCAATTCACTTGTTATTAAAAAAAAGGGCGTCGGCTGACACTTGTTGGCGTAATTCTTGGCGCAGAATCCGTGTGCGACTTGGAATTTTAACCTGAAAATTTTCCGGAAAATCTGGTTTTGTATAGAATCTTAATCCAAAAGAAATGAAACCATCAGAAAAAGAAACCATCTTGCATCTATTAATTCCGGCATCAACGTAAATATTAAATCAATACGGTTTAAATAGGAAATAATTTGTAACAGTATTAAGAAAAAAAAATATAGCTAATTCAATTTATTGGATACTGCCAGAAGTCAAATTTCATAAGATATATTGTAATTGACTGAATTGCTGATTTTGGAAACTCGTGTATAAAGCACATTTAAGAGATTTGTGATTGGTTGTTTGAAGTCGTTGCTATTCTGCTCACAGAAATACAGCCGAATTCGGGCGGAACGTAAGATAATTATATAGATAGATTCTACAGAAATTAACGTTGTAGTTGAAAAGTTCATGTGTGATGAAATGGATGTAGCAGCACTACAGGCATTGCAGCCGGGCTGCATTTACATTTATTTGCTCAAAACTAAAATAATATATTTTGCAATTTTCTAAAAGGAAGATCCAATTTCTACGGTAAGTAAAAAAAAAAATCCGATAAACGGCAATTCTCTTGCCTGAATAATTGTAGAGAAAAAAAAAACAACCCGCCCTAATAACCATGTGACGAGTATGTGACGAAAAGCGATATCGCATAGAGATCACGCGATGTCACGGCGATATCACACAGGGGTCACATAGTCGTCCAATGTCCGTTTTAGAGGGGGGTTTGCGACGTAACTTTGTGATATCGCTGCGATATCGCTTTTCGTCACATTGTGACATTGGGGACGAATTTGCGATTTTTGCGATATCGCATTGTGATCTGTATGTGATCTTAGTGATTTTGGCGACATCTATGTGATTTATGTGATCTTCGCAACGAAAGCTTTGTCACTGCGATATCGCTTTGTGACCTAAATGTGATCTTAGTGATTTTGGCGACATCCGTGTGATTTATGCGATCTTTGCAACGAAAGCTTTGTCACTGCGATATCGCTTTGTGACCTAAATGTGATCTTAGTGATTTTGGCGACATCCGTGTGATTTATGCGATTTTCGCAACGAAAGCTTTGTCGCTGCGATGTCACATTGTGACCTAAATGTGATCTTAGTGATTTTGGCGACATCCGTGTGATTTATGCGATCTTCGCAACGAAAGCTTTGTCACTGCGATATCGCTTTGTGACCTAAATGTGATCTTAGTGATTTTTGCGACATCCGTGCGATTTATGCGATTTTCGCAACGAAAGCTTTGTCGCTGCGATGTCACATTGTGACCTAAATGTGATCTTAGTGATTTTGGCGACATCCGTGTGATTTATGCGATTTTCGCAACGAAAGCTTTGTCACCGCGATGTCACATTGTGATCTCAGTGATTTTGGCGACATCCGTGTGATTTATGCGATCTTCGCAACGAAAGCTTTGTCACTGCGATATCGCTTTGTGACCTAAATGTGATCTTAGTGATTTTTGCGACATCCGTGTGATTTATGCGATTTTCGCAACGAAAGCTTTGTCGCTGCGATGTCACATTGTGACCTAAATGTGATCTTAGTGATTTTGGCGACATCCGTGTGATTTATGCGATTTTCGCAACGAAAGCTTTGTCACCGCGATGTCACATTGTGATCTGTATGTGATCTCAGTGATTTTGGCGACATCCGTGTGATTTATGCGATCTTCGCAACGAAAGCTTTGTCACTGCGATATCGCTTTGTGACCTAAATGTGATCTTAGTGATTTTGGCGACATCCGTGTGATTTATGCGATTTTCGCAACGAAAGCTTTGTCGCTGCGATGTCACATTGTGATCTGTATGTGATCTTAGTGATTTTGGCGACATCCTTGTGATTTATGCGATCTTCGCAACGAAAGCTTTGTCACTGCGATATCGCTTTGTGACCTAAATGTGATCTTAGTGATTTTGGCGACATCCGTGTGATTTATGCGATTTTCTCGACGAAAGCTTTGTCGCTGCGATATCGCTTTGTGACCTAAATGTGATCTTAGTGATTTTGGCGACATCCATGTGATTTATGCGATTTTCGCAACGAAAGCTTTGTCGCTGCGATATGGCTTTGTGACCTAAATGTGATCTTAGTGATTTTGGCGACATCCGTGTGATTTATGCGATTTTCGCAACAAAAGCTTTGTCACTGAGATGTCACATTGTGATCTGTATGTGATCTTAGTGATTTTGGCGACATCCATGTGATTTATGCGATTTTCGCAACGAAAGCTTTGTCACTGCGATATCGCTTTGTGACCTAAATGTGATCTCAGTGATTTTGGCGACATCCGTGTGATTTATGCGATCTTCGCAACGAAAGCTTTGTTGCTGCGATGTCACATTGTGATCTGTATGTGATCTTAGTGATTTTGGCGACATCCGTGTGATTTATGCGACTTTCGCAAAGAAAGCTTTGTCGCTGCGATGTCACATTGTGATCTTAGTGATTTTGGCGACATCTATGTGATTTTCACAACAAAAGCCTTGTTCCTGCAACATAATTATACAAAAAATTCACAATTAATTTTTTTTATCAACTACCTATATCTGCTTCAAGTACCTACTCTCACTATGAAGAGGCTCAGTATCTTTTCTTTACGTCAAATATTTTCTAATACTATGGTAATATAATTTATACTATCAAGGCCAGTCATTACTTTAATGACTGGCCTTAATGGTATAATCATAGTATTAGAAAATATTTGAATATTTTCTAAAAGTATGAACTTTTCTAAACTTAATATACATGAACTTAATGGTATAATAAATTAAAGAATCATAGCATTAGAAAATATTTCTTCGTCTTCAACAAGACTTTGGGAAGTAAAAACTAGTCTCCTATATTAAAAACCAATGAAACAGTTAACTACCTAATTAGCCTTTAACCAAGAGAATTTATCCATTCCAATAGATTTCTCAGCTAAATATATACCTTAAAAATAAGACAAAACATGACTAAATCTATTAAAGCACAATGTAATGTATCTCATACATCTCAATTTTTCTTTTAAACAGATTACAATGTTGTTTTGCCATTTTGTGCAAATCTTCTCCTTTATAAGTTTAGCATAAAAGAAAAATACAAAACTAAAAACAGGTTGAACAAATCAAGCAAAAATGGAAATATGCAATTAAAATAAGAGTAAAAACATAAAAAGGTAATAAGTTTATTTTATTGAACACAAAGCAAACATATTCTTTGTTACACTAAATATTGCAGAATGCTTTTCTTTTCAGCAAGGTATCTGTCCATCTGACTGCCAGGAATTAAGCCACTTCCTTCAATGTAGCCTATTCTTTCTTCGTGTTTCAGAGCATTAGGTGTAGGCTTTGGACCTAGAAAATAAAAAATAGGTTATTCTTAAATTTTAGTTTAAAATACACCATTTTTAAAATTGCCACTCACAATACAATTTTAAAAATCTAATGCAATTATAGCACAAGATGCTAGTTAATAAAAATAAAAACAGAAATTCTGTGCCAACTTTAAGTATTCATAACAAGGTTATAATAGTAATTAAAATGTGTAATGCCAACATAAATAATTGATAATTACACTCAATTTTGATATTGTTACAAGTGATTATTTACAGCTTCCATCACTGTAATCCATTAATTGCTAAAAAATTAATTTGGAATATTATGACTTACTATTTTCTGATTTTTTTTTTTTAATATTTTCCCCCTTACCTTTGTAAAACTAAAACTGATAAATGGTATACCAATTAAAAAGCTAAAACACCTCTGCTTCTGACAAATAGTTTATTTACAATTGCACATATTGCTATCTGTTTGACAAATAATTTATTGTTTTTGGCTTTCAATGAATATGCAGTAGGAAATATGTTAACTCGATCTGGAAATGATCCTCTTTTCAATTGTGAGACTTAAAACTACAAAAAAAAAAAAAAAAATTGTTTTAAAACAGTTTTTAATTTTAAACATTTCCCTCCATTATTTCTTAAAAAATATAACTTATATATTAAAAAAGTTCCATTGAATTGAATAATGGATTCATAAGATACAATTTATCACTAGACGACCAGATATCCGAGCCATGCCAAGTTCTGTCTTTCAAATCAAGGTTCAATACATATCTTAGTAAAAGAATACAATACCTAACGCTGATATTTATGTTTATCTATGACTCACTCTGATAACAGAGGTTTTATCAGACTAATACTTCCTAATTAGTGAAAAAAAAAAAAATTCCATTTTTAATTATTGCTAAAAAATTGACTTGTTACTGAAAGTTGTTACGTCCAACAACCATTTGGGACCTCTAATTCCCCAAAATTGATATTTAAGAACACTATTATTAAAAGCAATAAATTTGGCAACAGTAAGTGATTTTAAAAAAATAAGGCAATTTGAGGGGCTTCAAACGACTGTTCGAAGAAGATGCCTGCTATACTTTTTGTTACTTTTAGAGTTTTGCAACAAAAGATAAAATAAAAAATTATAGAGTGCTTTTATTTTACTATCTAATTGTCTATCATTAGAAATTTTATACAAAAACTAGTTATATCACAGAATAACTAGACAACTGTTATAACTAATTATTTCACAATTTAACCTCTACGATATGTTGTTTCAAACTTTGCTTAAAGTACTTCAGTCCTTATATAGAAAAACTAATTTCACTTTCATACATTGACAATAACACACGCATAACATATATGGTCCAATTAGAGAATTCAAAAGCTAAAAAAAAAAAACATCCTCAGACTTAACTTTTTCCTTAGTGGCATTATTGTATTTCTTCTAAATCAATTACATTTTATTGAAGATTTATCTGAAGACTACAATTTCTTGAAATTTGAAAGAAATTAATGCTGTTATGTTCAATTAGTATTGCAAAATGTTGACAGCAGCCATACTTAACCATCTATGTAACACTGTTCTTGCTTCATGGATTACATAAATATTTTTAGGTATATATATATTTAGATATACAAACAAAATAAAATGAAAAACGGCAGAAATTTGGAATTTCATCAGGGGGCAACTTTCAGGGTGTTTAGCAACTTGGAACTTCAAAAAAAGGGACTAAGGGACCAAAAGTTTGAAAAAAAGGTACTTGTAAAAAAAAAAGGGACTAAGGGACCAAAAGTTTGAAAAAAAGGTACTTGTAAAAAAAAAAGGGACTTTTACACAAAATTTGTTTTTATAGCATAGAAAAAAATGCCTAGTATTCAGTACTTACAATTTAAGGGGTGGAATTAAAAATTATTTGTCCAAGTGTAAACTTTGCACTCCAAACATTCATCTGGAATGCCTATTAAAAAGAAAAGAATTAATTATTGACTGTATATTACTAAAAAAAACACTGAAAATTATGATTACCACATTTTTAAAATTGTAAACAGACAGAACGCAAATAACAATTTTGGAGTGCAAATTTCACCTTTGCATCGGATTATTTCAACACATGATTGAACACTAGAATTCTTACGATCTGCAGAAAACCTATATTTAACACCAAAAAGTGCTTATTCATTCGAACTAAGAAGAGAGCTACTTAAAAACATGCACGACCATCTTTTTCATTGAGAGTTAAAAACATTCTCTCATTCCATCAGGTGGATAACCTTAGAGTTATTCCTCTAACTTTCCCCATTTCACCTTGGCATCATCATGAAACTACAATTTTTAACCCTTTCTCAAATTTTAAAAAGTCTGAAACCCCTGATACTGTTTTTAAAAGTATCTTTTATGATCATCGTAATAATTTTTCTCATTTCAAATCTATTTTTACTGATGTGATCCATGTTGAAACAACATTGACATTCAACGTGGAAACCACATGGGCAAAAATGAACACTCATGTGGAAACAATGTGACAAATCCACGTTGAACCAATATTGACATTCAACATTGAAACCACGTGGGCAATAGCTAGCATGTGGAAGCAGTGTGATATATCTACGTAGAAACAACGTTGGCACTCAACATTGTATCCACGCTCCTTTAAGTGAACACTTCCGCTTGAAAACAACGTTGCAGTTCCACGTTGAAACAACATTGTGCATGTTGGTATTGAACGTTGACACCACATTGAAACAACATGGTTGCGTTGCTTGGGATATATATACATACATAAATACATATAGTAATTTCAAAACAATAAAGAATTTAAATTGAAATATTTTTAGTTAAAAATTAATATTGTGCATGGATAGTCAATGGAATTGAAGTTAATGATTCAAATATATTTAAGAATCATAAGCAAATTGAAATTGTCTAGAGTTTTAGTCGAGAGTTTAGTGATTTTATAGACTTTTAGATATATAGATTTTATAGACATGTGAATTTATAGAATAGAGACCAGGTAGTCTCTATTCTATAAATTCTATTCGACTATTATGAAAAGAATGTTTTTTATGCACACTTTTCCTGCACAAAAATTATAAAATGAGTAAAACTACATGAACAATAATGGCATTTTTCATTTAAAAAATTTTAGCCAGAAAACTAGTTTTGCTATCAAAAGAGTAATTTACCTGTTGACTATTATAATCGTCTTCAGCTCCATGTTGTCTTTTCATTGTTCTTGCTTTATCCATCTGGTTTAGCAGGTTCTTGTCCCATGTCAGATACTTCTCCATGAACCATCAACTAAATTCTCCCCAAAGGTGCTTTTGAGAAACTTTCTCTCAAATATGGCAAGGACCTATTGACTACAAAATAGTAAAAATTAGGTGACTGATTTTTTGGATAACAGATCATTTATATGATAAAATGTGGTACCAGCATCATAACAGCCATATGAAACCAGGAAAGAATGCTATTAAACACAAAACTATAGATATTTTATATCACAGGTTTTACAAATAACCTTACTTAAGAGTAATATTACACTAAAGTAGGTCTGAACCTAAAGTTTAGAAAAAGTTATACATTTTGAATTGATGATCATTAACACGAGATGAAACATTTTGAATAGTGAATTTTCATCATCGGTCATCACAGCTTCACATGTAGCTCGGATATCAGCAAGGCACTTTTACCAAAATACGATGATTGCTAAGATACATTCAAAAAGGAAATAAGATATATGTTTGAATTAAACTAGAGATGATGTCTTGACTAAGCTGCAGTATGCTTATCGGATAACAGAAGAAGAGGTAAAATTATGCCTTGTTTAATAAGAAGACACGTAAGACATAATAATGTACAACCTCAAAAAACAATTACCATATTTTTTATGGCATCACAATGTAAAAAAAAAACAATCAAGCTATTTCAATATGTTGCAAAAAGATACTAATCAAAAATTGATTTTAGCAATAAGTTTTCTATAATTCAACAAGATGAGGTTTAAAGTACCCACTTGTAACAAAACCAGGTTATATTATATACAGCTTGTATATGCTACTTAGAAAAGGTACTTTGCTATGCTATTGTGCTTTATTCTATCCATCATGATAAATAGCAGAGCATTTTTGTAACTTCCTATTAATTGAGGAGACATACCAAGAAAGCATACAAAATTTTTCATCAACAAATTTCCTGATGGAGCAGGGCAACCTATAAACTGGCATTGTTTTGTGGCCTCTTGAGGGAAGGGAGTAGTAGATGATAGATAGTTTATGAATTATGATGTTTTTACGGATGCAAATACCTTTGTTAAATATATTATATCGGCGGAATTTGCCAAAAATACAAAAACTAATGTAATTTTTTTTACAAAGAAAAAGTAGAAAATGCCTTGAGGAATTGGATAAGATCTGGAATTTAGCGGAGTTTTGGATAAGATCTGTGATGCGCAACCAATTCCACTAATACGGAGAGTGCATTGTGTCGTATCAGTTTCTTCATAAACCATAAACTGCTTAGTGACTTTTAATTACCCTCAAGGTAAAGTTGTCTATACATCAAAGAAAATGGAGAGTGATATTGTACAACAAGTAAAAAATAAAGTTATTGTCACATGATGAATATTACCTCAGGAAAGTGGTATGCTGCATATTGGAAAGAATAATCACTAGTTTATTGGCCGGGCACTTAACGTTAGTCTTAATGAAGACAAATTCTCATACATCTACCAAACTAAGCCATCTAAAAATCAGTTTTAAGAGGCTTAAACCTTTATTATCCAGCCACACCCCTCAACTGTGTATTACCGCATGATTTTTAACACATTGAATCAAAAGTTTGAAATTTGTAACTGCATATAGTATTTTGTTTATTATCTTATTTTTAGTTTACTTTTCATAAATATTTAAATGCTTAAGTTTATGTTCTGTGCTTAGTCACCAGATTTATTTGATTGTAGACATATACTGTGGGTAAAAAAAGTCTCAGTACGGAAGCCAAAGTTACAAATAAATTAGCAAAATTTCTACTCTTTTGCTTCATATCTTCAGTAACTACTGAAATTATGTTTAATTTGGTTCTTTAAAATAAGTTTAAAATAAATGTCTGTTTTTACAAAACGCAGCAAGTATTTAAATTGAAATACTTGGGAGATATTGCTTAAGTCGCACATGGCTTAAAAATTTATAAAAATATTGAAGGGACATCTCAAACGGTGAGAAATATTATTAAAATAGCGGGTCTGAATGAACTTGCAGCCCGTAAGAATCCTTAAACAAGTACCTGTAACAGAAAAAAATGCCTTGAGTTTGCAAAAAAGCATGTAAGTTATCAGTTATCTTTCTGTGAATCAGTTCTTTTTAATGATGAATTAAAATTTAATATCCAAGGGTCAGATAATCGAGTTATGGTCTGGATAAAACCAAACCAACAAATGTTAATTTAGAATTTATGTGGAACTGTCAAACACAGTGGAGGAGGTGTTATAGTATGAGGGTGTATGAGAGCTGTTGGTGTGTCGCAATTTACGTTATGTAGAAGGAAACAAGCATAAATATGTGTATCTTGAAATTCTAACACAAAATGTCTTAACCAGTGCACAGAAATTGTCACTTGGGAAATTGTCTTCCATGCTTTTGTTAATTCTTAAGCCAAGTGCGACTTGAGGTGCACTTATTCGCGGATTAAATTGAACCTTGCAATAGGATATTTCTTTTATGAAAGCGTTTTAGCTTTGAAGATCTTCTGGATCAAACTCTATCCTCAAAAGTTTGAAGCTCACAGTGCCTTTCAATAATATATATTAAAGATTTCGCCAATTTTTTTCATAGATAATCCATCATTTCATAACTGGGTAAATTCCTAGTTCACATTTATGGGTTGGCGCACTTTTGAAAAGTTGGCGACAAAGCCAGAATGTCGCCAATTCGGAATTCCAATATGAAAAATTGAGAAACGAACCAGCTCTATGATTTGTGGTATAGAAAGGTTGAAGCCAAAGCACGTCAATAAAAAAAATGAGGTTGCCAAATTTAGAACTGTATCGCCTACAAAACAGCGCCAAATCGGCTTGGCGATATTTTAACGTCAACTAGGAATAGACCCATAACTGAATTACCAACTCACAAATGGATTTAGGAACTCTATTTTAAGACAATCAGCTACAAGCTAAAATTAAACAATTGCTGCTATCATGTCTTCATAACACTTGCGTACACTTCAGCTTGGAAAATTTATTGCAAATCTGTTATGGAAGACATCAGAATTCATTTTCATATTGCATACGGAAACTTTTTTTGCATGGCACTTAGCAATATCTCCTAAATATTTCAATTTAAATACTTGCTGCGTTTTGTAAAAACAGACATTTATTATTAACTTATTTTAAAGAGTCAAATTAAACATATTTCAATAGTTACTAAAGATATGAAGCTAAAGATTAGAAATAATGCTAATTTATTTGCAACTTTGGCTATCGTACGGAGACTTTTTTTACCCACTGTAATTAACTCAGTTTGAGAACACATTTCTGATAAAGAAAAGTTTAATTGACTAAAAATAATTTTAAGTTAAATAATAATAATAAAAAATAAAAAAACACTGATTACCATGCTTTGATTTGATTTGGTGGTGGTTTTGCTTGATTATGCTTCCCGGGAGACCGATCACCATGCTTTTTGAGCTGTAATTTGGGGCAACAACCACAACGTATTGTCAACTAGAGTATTGCCACTGCATATATCTAAAACTAAGACAATTTATGTATGGTTACGTCATAGTCAATTGCTTATACAACATATAAATAAAATGGATATTTTTGATTGGTTTAAAATTTGAATATGTTTTTAAATCTGTACTTTTCATTAGTTGGGTTTTGATACCATGTGCTTCAAAAATTTCTTTTGTCATGAAATGAAAAATTTTACTTCTTAATTAGTTTCCAAATTTTTGATTTCACGTACTTTCCTTTTCTTTTTAATTATGTGTTATTTTTTTATTGACATGCTGAGTTATATAACGAATTGAAAAACTCGTTTCAATCAAATGCATTCACGTGCATTATTAAATATAAATATGCTCAGCTTACAAATTTCCTAAGTTACATATAAGCACACACAATGAATTTATTTTCTGATTACAACACTATATGCTTATAAATATTCTAGAGCAGCGTTTGCCATTAACTTTTAGAGATGAGCGGTATAAGTTATGTTCCAGTTTTTTGTGGGCCGCAGATTTTTACAGAATATGCCAAAATGATTCCTATATATTTATTTTTTTTTTATTTTTTTTTCATTTTTAGGAGTTAAAAAAAATATTCTCATTAGATTATTTTAGCTAAGATTATCAAGTTTTAGATTATTAAGAAAAAACTATTATAAACTATTCAAGTTTTAGATTATCAAGCATTAGATTATCAAGTCTAAAAAAATAAGCGAATCTTTAATTAAAACCTGTCTATTGTGTTTTTTTGTGACTTCTGACTTGACATAATATTCAATAAAGGTATTTAAATCATAATTTCCATATATTCTGCTGATTTATTCGATATCATCAATCTTACTGATCATGTTATTCATTTGCTTAAACTAATCATGGACGTATTTGTTAAAGTTTAAGCTGATTTATGATGGATTTTAGTGTATTTGTAATTTGGCAAGTAGCAAGGACTCTTTATCCGAATGATATACATTTTTGCAAGTAGTGTTTTTCATATTCATATAAATTGTGTGATCAGTTTACATCAGCATCATATGTCCAGAAAACACTCAAATCTAAACATGTCATTTTAATAAATTTTGTTTGCTTAATTGTATAAATATGGGGGGGGGGGGTAATAGATATTTTATTATCTATCCATAACATCCAGGATATATTTTTCAAAAGTCAGGTTTATACAGAATTCTGATATCCAAAAGATATGTCATATATGCATCGTTTATTGCATTAAAAATATATTCGTTTTCGGTATACAATGCAATTTATTTGTCTGGAATCCTTGTAAATCTATTACTTATTACTTTCAATTACCCATGTGTATACATAGGGTAATGAAAGTATAGTATTCAGTAAAAAAAATGTGAACGTTTTTTTTTTTTTTTTTTTTTTTTTTTTTTTTTTTTTTTTTGCATTTCTCTATGATTTGGATTATCCTGAATTCAAAACTGTTATCTAGAAAAAATGTGTCTGTGTGTCTGTGGTCAGCATAACTCCCGAACAATTTGACTTACGATATTCAAATTTGGTGTGGAAGTTGATGATGGCACAGGGATCTACCATTAGGGTTTTCGTCAAAACCGCGCATGCAAATAAGGTAGTTGCCATTGAAAAAATAGTATTTTTCAGTAATTGCTAAAAAACGTCTCAAACGATTTTGTTCAAAATTGCTGTGATAATTCCTCTTGAGGTGTTCTAATCATCCCCACCTCCGAAATTCCCGTAAAAATGTTTGAATGGCTTAAAAAGTTGAAGAATGAATGCCTTTAACACAGAGTTCTCTTTCCTTGAGCATACCTCATCAACGATTGTTTTTTCTTCTCTCCTCAGTTTCACTTATGGGAAACGATAATATACGAATTATAGAAAAGTAAATTGCCTAAATCATCATTTTGGCGAATTTTTTTTTTTAAAGACCCATGCAAGAATTATCGCAAAAAATATCACCTAACTGGCCATTTTTGCTAAATGAATGATGAAAATATAAAAACCGTAAATGACACAAATCCACATCAGTATTATAGGGTAATTGAAAGTTGTGCGATGTTCAACACGCCTAGTTTTTATTATAATTATAGTCTATATTAAAGAAACGTAACTTTACAATCGAAATTACATCTTCCACATTGAAAAACTGATTAATTCAAAATCGAAAATCTGACTAAAATTTTATAATGATTTGTTCGAAATTCCGATAAGATGATAATTTTTATCATTCATTCCAATATTCAACAAATTTATTTCAACAAATATTTTTATTGCTTTGAAAAGAAATTCATTTCCGGAATACATGCAGTTTGGATATCCGGAATCCAAATAAATTAATAGTTAACTTTTACTGTAATTATAGTAAAGAATGGTGAGTTTTTTCTTGAAATAACTTACTGAAAGGCATCCGGCCAATATTGATTATATTATTCAAAATCGGAAATTTGATTTTAAATTTTTGTAATGGTTTGACAATTCGGATAAAAGTAACCTGGAATTTGGTTTATAGGCCAAATTAAAATAACTTCGTGAATTTTACCAATTGTAAAATCGTATAAAACGAACAACTATGACATTTGATTCTTTTATAGCAAAATTCTAATTTCTCATGAACCAGAATAACATCTAATATCGCCTCTGTTTACATCTGTGCATGGAATGTATTTTCCTCTATAATCATGGCACATTCGCAATCTACCATTTTATGCACAAAATGGTGAACGCTCAAGTCAATGAGATTCTGACCGTTCAACTTTTACCCGGAATTTAATACTGGCACAATTAAACGATCACTATGAATTGTTGCAATTGAAATTATTAAAACCAAAATATATATATATATATAAAAATTATTATTATCTGCTCTCGAAAAGCATACAAACATTAACTGAATTAAGAAAATTTAAAATAAATATGGTATCCTTTATTTTGTCCTTGCAAAAAGTAAGAATTAAATTTTGCTGAATACTATAAAGTAGTTTGCATTCTATTATTATTAAAAACTCTTTAACAATCAATCAAGTATTAAATCCGCAATACCAAAATAAATTTGTCGCATCAATAATTTTGTTTCAGTTTTATAATTGTGTTGTTTAGATTGACCAATAACCGAACGATCAAATTCAAAGGGAATTCTTTGACGATTTGCATTTCAATTCCTACATTATTTTCTATGTTTTATAAATTGTTACTGGCAATAATGTATTAAATCCGGCATTCTATAGAATACCTGCACCTAGGCATTTTAAATTATTCCAAAAATTAGCCGGCAAAGTATAAAACGATTAAACATTTCACGCATTGCTCAGGCATTCTAAAGAATGCCAAATGACAAACCGACCAAGTATAAAATACATCACCAATTTTTTGTATAGTTCATATAAATAACGATTTTACTTTTTATAAGAAATAAAGTTAAGTGAAATTGAAATTAAGTAAATTATCAACTTTCTTGGTACAACAAAAAGGTTCATATTTTATTTTGTTTCATTAATAAAATTCATAATTTTTTTTTTTTTTTTATTACTTAAATTCTTTTTAAGTATTTTAAATAAAAGCTTTTTCAAGGGCTGTTTTTCATTATTTTTTCAAAATTACAAATGTATTGTTGAGGAAGAACATTTTTTTTTTTCTTCAAAGTTTTATCATGGCTCTTTTTCATACTTTGCTAAAAATGCCGGTCATTATATAAGGTAGTTCGGCATTTCGTACGTTGCCGGTCATGTGTTCTCAAACATACTTTTCTTGACGAGGGGCGGAGAATGAAGGAACAAGGGACAAGAATGAACAATGAAATCCCCATCAGAGTTTTCAGAATCTGACCTTGAAAGGACCCACAGAAAGAGTGGCAGCAAATGATCAACGACACGTTCTGTCGAAAATCTGACCGGTTCGTGACGTCACTCCCCGTTTTCAAGTGAACGCTGGATCACGGGACGCTTTCCTAGGAAACCAGGGCTTTTAGACGCTTTCGTTTGAAACGGTTTATCATACTTTTTTTTACAATGCTCTGTTTTCTGAATGAATTTAAGTAGTGAAAATGATTTAATTTTTTTTTTTTAAATTTTTATATATATATATATATATATATATTACACATTTTTATTGACTGGAAGGTTAAAATATAACATACGTATCGTTATGTTATTTTATTAAAATATTTGTTACTTTTAATTTGTCTTCTGCTGGCTCTGTAAGTTTATACAATAACAGACTTACATAGTTTTCGTCTTTTTTTTTTTTTTTTTTTTTTTTTTAACTATTTAATGTGAAACAGAATTCGGTGAATATATGTGATATGTGAGCATGATAGGAATTAGAAAAAAATTACAAATATAGTAAATAAATTATTCGATTGCATCATGCTTCTTAATCGTTACTGAAATAATAAAAGGAAATAATGTTTGCTTCCAAATCAAAATAAAGTATTTTAATTGTCAATATGTGTTTTTCATGGCTCTCTCAAGTTAATTAACTATTTTTAGAAATAATAATCTTGCGGTTAAAGTTGTATTATTTTTATATTTATCTACCATTTTCAACATCATTTCCAGATTGGTTGGTGCCCATCTGATGGCTGTGTGGTTAGTTCTCTGGTCACACATGCCAAAAGGTGCTGGATCCGAATCCCGGATTAAGCAGGGATGTTCGTTGTGGTTCGGAATCCACGTTAAGCTGTAGGTCCCGTCGTAATTAGCCGTCATTGTGCATAAAAATAGGTCATTGAGCGTATAAACCAACCAAACAGATTGGTAGTATTTCTTCCATTTGTACTGCTTCCTTTATTGAACAAAATCAAATTGAAAATAAATCATTATTTGCAGTTATTTATTATTCATTTTGTTAAGTTTTAAATGAAAAGCATTAGTAAATAACCAAAGAATATCTAAGAATATTTTTCAATATTATTTGGAACGTTAACCCAATTAATAGATAAAAATGGAAAAGAAAAAAGCCGAACCTAACAAATCATGTGAGAAAATAGAATCGGTTTCTGTCAAGATTGGATCAAGGGAAAGATACTAAACTTTTCATCCCCCCCCCCCCCCTCTCCTTCACCCGACAACGCGACCAGTCTTTTAACAAACGGAACAGATGTGCAATCTTGGTTCTTTGGTTCATTGAATTTTGCTTGCGAGACAAAAAAAAAAGGAGGAACTGGAGGCCAGAGGCCAAACTGACCTAAAGCGACCCTCTATAACCATTTCAATTAGTTATCCCGCCAATCGATCTTATTATTTGTTCGCGTCTCTTGAATTGATCTCGTATTTCATCGCCTGCTGGTTTTGTAAAGACTCTTGTCTCTTCAACACAAGCTTCACATTATCAGATTATCCAAAGAAATACTTCTTCCGTAATAAAATAAAATAAATAAATAAAAAATACACCATTTTTTTAAAAAAAATCCGCAAATACCCTCATTTTCAAATTATCTTCCAAAATACCAGCCAAACTTTAAAATACGGTAATTTTTGCAGGTAATTACCCGATTACCGGCTGCTTGTGTAAGTTGTTAATTTAACCTTTTCACATGGGCTCCTGTGAGAGGAAGGGGGCATGTGACAATTTCGGAATTGGGCTGAGAGGAAGAAATTTCGACAGCACACATGGCCAGCCCATTCAGTTGGGACACAAAGGGGTATTTTGAAGCTGCTTGACAGGGGGGCAATTTAGTAAATGATAAGTGACTTTTACCTGCTAGGCGGGTTTTCGCTAACTGCATTTCTACGATTTCCTTTGCTGAATGTTTATTCTTTTGGCTCTATGAAGTCTTGATATTTTTTTACTAAATTATTTTGCAAATGTTTAAAGTATCCAAACCATAAATAAAAACTTAACTTTAAGTTAACTTTAGTGAATTTTAAGAGCATTTAATATTCTGATTCCATAAATCTGTTAAAATTTGTCGTAAAACTCTTTTTAATATTTTTCAACTTTTAATTTAAATTTTTGTAGAATCAAATTATTTTAAAAGTGTTTATTTTAAACAAAATTTTTAAAATCAAAATTCCCTTTATTGCGTGTCGATAGTCATATGACCAATTGTTATCAATTTACAGGTTATGAAATAGAAATGTGGGATGTAAATTTGGTATATTATATTTTACACTTATGTTGTATTATTACTTTTATTTACTAAAGACAGATAGATAAATTTTCTATAATCTGAAGAATTATAGTATGAAAGGTGTAAAATTAAAATAATACAGACAAAAAGTACAATAATATAATTTATCGTATGAGTTTTCATCCTTTTATTAAAAAAATATATAAAAATAAAAAAATGTCTTCAATTTTGACGATATGTAGCAACACAAATATTGTTTAGTTGGTGAAATTCCCGATAAGAGGAGGTGTAAATTTCTGAAACATGATCTGAAGAAATTGAAAGACATAGGCCCTTGAAGAAAGTTATCTCCACAGTGTAATACAGGGGCTAAAATGACGTAGTTTTAAAAAAGAAGGTAAGGAAGATGAGAAGTGTACGCGAATCTTTTTTTATTTCAGTTCACATGTCATAAACATATTGTGAATAAAAACAGTCAGTAACTGTTGCAAAATAACTGTTTTATTTTACAATTTGGTTGATTACGTCTTCTGTAAATTTTTACGCGAATTTTAGTGGTGAGGATGTTGAAATTTTTTTTTAAAGTAATAAACAATAATTGGTATATTCACTATAAAAACAAAAGTAATAAATATAACATTAATAAGCAGTTTTTAAAATAAATCAATATATATCCTTTCACGCTTTTGTACAATTGCTTTACTTTTTTTATATATATAAATGGCAGGCTTTTATAGTTCTTCGCATATATGTATTTGAAATTCATTACAAGCAATAGTTACAGTTTCTATAACATATTTTTGAATAAAAAAAGGAAATAAACGTTTCACCTTTTACCTCTCTTGTCCAAAGTATTGAATCGTTATACCTTATTCTTGTACGTTGTTCTGTATTGGAGCATTTTGAATTTATAGTAAAATATTGCAGTTTCTTACTTTAGAAAATAGTTTATGTTTATATAAAAAATGCAATAATTTTCAACTATTGTGACATAATGGTTAAGTACTATTTAGAATATTTAAGAGAACTTAATAATTACACAGCAATCCAATCAATTATCCAATAATGATAAAATGTTTTATACGATCGTTCACTATTGAAACAAACTAAGATTTATACAAATAGTTAAAACTAATTGCATACAAGCAAAAAGAAAATAGTTAAAAGCACACTAAAAATGTCATTCTGATTTCAAATATTTCATACCGCATTGAGAAACATTTTTAAGGTGTATTTTTATATTTTGGAAATCTGAATAGAAATGAAAAACAGATTAAATTTTAACATTTATATTGAAAGTGTGCAAAATTTTTATTTTATATCTCATTTTTTATTAGCATCCTAAATTTTAATTGCGTCATTAGATTTCCAACAAAAAGTAGGCTACTAATATATGTACATTTTCTATTTCTACCACACAATCTTGAAATTCCAAATCTTCCACACCTGTGAGGGGCGTGAATGACTGTCTTCAAGGATGGACGACTGTATTGTACTACTACCAGTACCTTACAATGGCCAAGGAACACCCCTCTGGGTAGACTCCAATAGTGAAAATTTCTTTCCCCCCCTTCAAGAACGACCTTATGGTGAGCCCCTAGCTAATGTTGCATGCAAAATATATATATATATATATATATATATATATATATATATATAAGGTTTCTGGGATAATTTTTCTTTTAATTTTTTTTTTTATTAATTAACAAATATTATAAATAAACGATTTCTAATAAAGCTACATCTCTGAAATTTTCTAGATAAGTATAGTTTCGGCCTTCTAATTGGATTTTTGCTAAACAGAATTTTAAAATTTTGATTTCTTTTTTTTTAAATTAATTTTTTTAATTAATTAACAAATATTTCATAAAACGATTTTTAATAGGACTACAGCTCTGAAATTTTCAACATAATTAGTTTTGGCCTTCTAATTAGACTTTTGACAAACATAATTTAAAATTTTGATTAGCTTTTTTTTAATTAAATTTTGTAATTAACAAATATTTTACTAAACGATTTCTAATTGGCTATAGTTCTGAAATTTGTAACATAAGTAGTTTTTGCCTTTTAATTGGTCTTTTGAAAAATAGAATTTCTTCTAATAGGCCTAGAGCTTTGAAAATTTCAACATAGTTATGGCCTTCTAATTTTGTTTTTTACAAATAAGTGTTAAAATATTCTCAAATGGGTGTTATATTATTGTATTACCAGGGATTTTTTTTTTTTTTTTGCTTCTTGACAGGGTAGGGGCTTCTAATATTAAGGGTTTACGTAGCAATAACTTTTTAGGGAATGAAGCGAGCTTATGCTTGCATAGCAATGAACCTTTCAACGTGTGAAGTAAGCCTGTGCTTATGTGTCAATGAACTTTTCAGAGAGCAAAGCCAGCTTGGTTTTGGGTATCAATGAATCATCCTGCGAACAAAGCGTCAAAAGTTGGAACCTATACACCAATTACGGATCTCGGTCGGCAACGCAACTCTAACTAAAATATTGCACATAGCACAATTTCGCAGCGAAGCACGGGTACTATTCAGCTAGTTGCGAATAAAAACGAAAACTAATTAACTTCTGAAGTAATTCAGGAGATCATGCCTCTAGTGGCGCCATCTAGTTATAACTGGGGGACTAAATAGGGGAAAATGCAAAATTTTAAAGTAATAAAGAGATGGGAAATAAATATCATCAATATATATATATAGTTTAAAAGACACGAGTCATATCTAATACGATCAGATTTTTCTGATTAAAAAATCAGGACATGTCTCTGCTATGGGAAAGGGATAATTTTTTTTACGTATTTATTTATGGAGTTCGGAACACACAATTCTAAAATCTTCAATGTTTGCGGTTTTTTCGGAAGATATACAATATACATTGTAATTCATAGGTTTATTTAACTTTTTTATTAGCTTTCAACCATACTTAATATATTTTTTTGAGGCTATAATCCAGAAACTCTGCAGAAATATGACAAGTTAATTTTAGTTATTAACAAAGATTTCAGAGTAATTGCAGAAAGTTGTGCCTTCTCAGAATTCCAAATTTTACTAACAATAGAAAATGTTCTTTCAATATCTGCAGTTTTCCCGACAAACTAAAGCTGAATTCCACAATTTTCATAATTTGGCAATTTCAATTGAATGCTGGTGGAAATGTAAATGGGTAATGTAAATGTCGTCAAAATCACTAAGATCACATACAGATCACAATGTGATATCGCAGTGACAAAGCTTTCGTTGCGAAAATCGCATAAATCACATGGATGTCGCCAAAATCACTAAGATCACATACAGATCACAATGTGATATCGCAGTGACAAAGCTTTCGTTGCGAAAATCGCATAAATCACATGGATGTCGCCAAAATCACTAAGATCACATACAGATCACAATGTGATATCGCAGTGACAAAGTTTTCGTTGCGAAAATCGCATAAATCACATGGATGTCGCCAAAGTCACTAAGATCACATACAGATCACAATGTGATATCGCAGTGACAAAGTTTTCGTTGCGAAAATCGCATAAATCACATGGATGTCGCCAAAGTCACTAAGATCACATACAGATCACAATGTGATATCGCAGTGACAAAGTTTTCGTTGCGAAAATCGCATAAATCACATGGATGTCGCCAAAATCACTAAGATCACATGCAGATCACAATGTGATATCGCAGTGACAAAGCTTTCGTTGCTAAAATCGCATAAATCACATGGATGTCGCCAAAATCACTAAGATCACATACAGATCACAATGTGATATCGCAGTGACAAAGTTTTCGTTACGAAAATCGCATAAATCACATGGATGTCGCCAAAGTCACTAAGATCACATACAGATCACAATGTGACATCGCAGCGACAAAGCTTTCGTTGCTAAAATCGCATAAATCACATAGATGTCGCCAAAGTCACTAAGATCGCATACTGATCACAATGTGATATAGCAGTGACGTGAGATTCGTTGATAAAATCACATAGATGTCCCCAAAATCACATAGAGATCACACTGATACCACAAAAATAGCATAAATGTTAAAATGTGATATCCCTGTGTATCCCTGTGATATCGCAAAATTACGTCTTATATCACATACATGTCACAAAATGACTTATTTGTGATTTTCATTATATAAAATTATTTTGGGATATCACTGGATGTCGCTGCCATATCACAAAGTAACATCACGACTTCGTCACAGTGTGATGTCGCTGCGATATCACATGGAAGTCGAAAGTGACGTGAACTTTTGCGACATCGCTGCGATATCCCATGCAAGTCACATTGTGACCGTGATCTTTGCGACGAAAAACTTCGTTGCAGTGACGTAACTGTGACAAAGATGGTTAGTAGGGCGCTTTCAATCAAAGGAACACAGCAGCCGTGTGTTCCTGAAACGTGTTTCGGGCAGCCACGTTTCCATGGTAACCAATCGAAAGCAATAGAAGCCTTCCCTCCACGCAATGTAATAGCGGTGTTGCTTTTCAGGAATTAATTCTAACTTTGGCTGCCCTTGAGAATTCGATGAGCTGATTGGCTCAGCATATGAGAATCTGCGTGGTTGGGGTGAGTGTGTAAACAAAACCACACCATTTTATGACGACATCATTGTCTGATTCGCAAGTTTAAAAGAGAGGAAGATTGATTTGGTTTTCAAAAAATAAGTGTTTTATCTCTCATCTTATTGATTTTATAAAAATTGAAAGGAGGCTTTGATTTGAGTATGAGTATTAAAGATTATTAAGATGAAGCCAATGCAGAAGAACCTACAGTTACATCCCTAAGGTGAGCTTAGACTTTAACTTAGGAGACACACAAATCGCACAATACATAACAGGACATGGGCCATGCCCAACCTACTTTCACTCTAAAGCCCTGGAAAGCACAAATGAATGTGTGTGTGTGGCGAAATTGGGGACTTCATGGGGGGCGTTCATGAAATTGGGGAGCGTTCATGACTGATTGTGAAAAGTGTGTGGTGTTAGTAAACGCATGTTTCCGGCTGCACTAGCATTTTCGATCACGGGCCGGGATGCAGTTAATACTCTGCTGTTTTATTGTGTACCGATGTTTCACAGAATCTAACAAAAATAAAACGACAAGCAAGGGAAAAAAAGGAACAAGAGAAAAAAAAGTTTATAATACGAATAAGAATTCCAATAATTGATGTTTCGATTAGATTTCATTAGCTTTTGACTTGCCAAATGCAATTAAATCTACTTTAATTGTATATCCTCTAGAGACCGAGCGTCCACTAAAATGGACAAACTTTTGAATTTTTTGCGCAATAATTTTTTTTAAGGTAAATTATTTTTATGTTATTTGATCCCCAAAAGAGGGAAAAACAAACAAAAAATGTGAAAAAATCTCATCGCAATCTCAGGTGTCTAAAAGATATATAGGAAATTATAAGAACTTCGCGTGAGCAAAACTTCAAATTCCTGGCAAAATTGGGAAGATATTATCTATAATCAAATAGTAGGGTTTTCATTTGCTGACAATTTAAAAATTCTATTCATTATTTCTTTTTGATAAATAATGGTGACAACATTGATGTAGAATCGTTAATGATGTAACATTGTAAATAATATTACTCAAGCTTAAAAATAATTTTTAGTGGGGTTCTTTTTGTTAAATTTTGAGGTAACATGTTTATTAAAATATTCTAAATATTATTAATATTTTTTTTTTCTAATGGAGCGTCCAAGTACTTACTGTTACTTGATAGTGCTCGCAGTCACTTGGCCACAACAGGGCCGGTAGCGATGGCCACTTGTTAGGGGGCATCGAGTGGGAGGACCATTGTTGCCCCTAACGTCTTACATCTACGTCATCCCCTCCACGTCTTACATCTATGTCTTACCCCGGATTCGAACCGAGACCAGCTTAGTATTCTAATGGGCTAATCACTATACTGAATAGGCGGCATTTGAAATGGTATAGTGTTTAGCGTTCTAGCTTCTAGACCACGAGGTTGCGGGTTCGAGTCCCGTGTTAGGCATGGGTGTTTGTAAATGTATGTTGGCTTGTCAAATGACGAATGTTTCGGAGCATTATAGCCCTCGTGTTGCTGATGGCGCCAGATAATCTGAAAACATCCAACCAATAGGCGGCATTTGAGAATTCTTAAAATTATATAAGCAACAATTTCTATTGTAAATATTCTTATAGTAAAGATAATGAGTCCAGTGTCATACATTGTAATTTTAAAAGAGAGATAAAATGTTTGTTATTTATTAACTTCCATATAATTTAAAAAATAGCTAAAACTTAACCTATTTTACCTAAAAACTTCACCTTATAAAGGTACGTTGAGAATCTATTTTAAAAATTTGTCCTTTCTGAACAATTTTGTTTTAAGTTTATGACCGGGTGCTTTATTTATCATTTTAAAACACATTGCAATAAATTTTATTATACACTAAATAACTTATTGGTTTTAGCTAATTTTTGTTCATAGATACATATTTAAAAGTAAAAATACCAACGCTTCTGTGTTTCACTGACTTAAACACTAAATTCAGAAGTTAATAAACGTCCGCATAGAACATAATGGCTTAGACGAGTACAAATATCAAACCCTATCCTTATAAAGTTTTCAATAAACCCATTTGAAGTTTCTCCAGGCATTATTCTACCGAACCACAAAAAAGAAATTTCGATTTTCGGGAACCAAAACTCAGCCACCACTCATATAACAAAGAAATATGCATGGAACACCTTTAAAACTATCCCATCTGCCTCCTTCCCAATCCCCCTCCCATTTTTTTGAGGCAGAAGAAAGCAATTTCCTCCAAGAAGGTTCACCGCACGTAATAGATTGTAATCAGTTTCTGCGAAGCCCGTTTCACAGTCGCCATTTTCGCGCCAACCAGGAAAACGCAGTCTTCCATCCATTTAGATAAATCGCGATACTTCTCTTAAGCCATTCAAAAAGGACGCTTTCAACAATTCTAATGAAACGGACACTGAAAAGACGCACCGGTTTCAGCGATGGATTTGAATTGGTTACTGCATGCGATAGAAGCTTGTGCTTGGCTGAACTCGAAGAACAATTTGAACTCCGATTTCCTTTGGTGCCTCTGCTTCGTCATTAGCGACGCGTACTTTAAAATAAGGACCGAGGTCTTAAAGTTTAAAACTTTTTTGTAGAAGTTTGTGTGTGTGGTTAAGAAGATAGATTACCCTGGTTGGAGCTCTTTTTAATCTGTTTCTTTAGATAGGCAAAATTTGTTTTTGGGAAGTTTTTTTGTTAAAATAGTTGTTAGGAACAGTTGTGGTTATATAGTAGAAATTTAATTTGGTTCTCTGAACTTACATGCATTAGAGAACTTATTGAAGTATAAAATCATATCTAAATCATTGCTTTTTGTACTTTTAAAACTGATTCGATGATTATAGTTTATACAAACTGAAATCTTTTTTTTTTTGGGAAATATTTATTCTTAGGGAGGCATCCTGAACTCTTACACTCGTCAACCCCTGAAGATTGCAACCCAATCCTCATTTAATCGCTGTTATGTTTAAAAGCATTTGTTAAGACGATGATTGTAATGGCATATTTTTAAGTTATTGAACAGTGACTGTTTATTTAAAGTTGTTTTGTTTATTTGATACTGTAAGTAGATTCCAATTTATTTGCTACCAACTTTATATACAAGTTACCATTCACAAGACTAATAAGAAAATATGAGGATTTTTGCTCTAAATTTCTTATAAATGTTTAAAAGTTCATATATGTTTTCTTTCTCCACCACATGAATATCTGTCCTTTGATTCGGCTACCTTGTCCTAGGTAGAACAGGAGTGTTCTACTAAGGAACAATTTTAGGGATTTATAATTTAATTTTTTATTGTTATAAAAAATTATTTTAGAAAATTGTAAATATATAATTATTTAGCCAGGTAAATTCTTCTTCAAACAAAATTATAACAAAGTTTCTTTGGGCAACAGAAAAAATAAAAAAAAAATTTACAAGATTAAATCTGGTAGGACAGTCTCCCCTATATACAAATTAAAGTTTCTCAATATAGCACCTTAGTCCAAATTTGAATTCCACTGTTTAAGTTTTCTTACCTTGTGCTGAACGTTTTTTAACAAATAAATATATTGTTACGAATTTTTGTATATTTGTAAATATTTCGTAGTGTTAATTTAGTAAATAGGAAAATTTATGTATATTTTGCATAAGGCAGTGCAATAGTACGCCTTTAAGTTGGTTTCCTGACCATATGGGTGTTATCGCTTGATAAGGAGTTTTACAGAGGTAACTCTGGGAAGCGAGTTTCAAGGGGCAGGGCATTTAACATTATGGTAATGGGAATCTCGCCAAATTGGCGAGATAGAGCCAAGTTGGCGACTGTTTTGGCGACTAATTTTTGTCGCCAAACTTGGCGACCATTTGGCGACATTTTCGGTACATGTATAGGTACATGTATCCCATGTACATGTAATAGGACTTTTCGACTACAATCTGGAAAGTTCTCCAAATGTCTATCTCTGGAATATTCAAGAAAGTTCCCCATTCCTATATAAGGACGGCCGCGAGTAGGGTTAGTTAGTTGTCTCTCAACGTTCATTGTGAGAGCTGTATTCCTGACTTGAGTTAGTTCTTGGATTTTGAGTCACTGAATTAGTTGACTGGAGATACTGAGCGAACTGTATTGCATTGTCTTTTGTAGTGATTTAGCAGTTGTTGTCAAGTTTTTAACTGCTGTTTTGTGCTCTATTGAGGTGAAAAGAGCTGTATTCTGTCCACTAGAACGAGAAGTTCTGGAGCTGTAAGAGAACTGTGAAGAGTTATTTTGGAATAAATTTCTGCAAGTTTTCATCTGCTTTGGCTTCAAATCTTTCGAACCCGTCCACGCAACAATATGTTTTAATAATAGTTGGCTAGAATTTCACTGCATACTCGAGATGCGGCATAAACAGTCCTTTGTAAAGTGAAAAAATAGTATCACTAGATTTTTTTATGAGATTGTCTGATGAATCCTATCATTATATTAGCTTTTTTGGATTAATACCCTGCAATAATACCTAAAGTGTGTTAAAAGTTCTGTTAATTGTCACCCGTAAACCATTAATAACTTCACTCTCATTTATTTCATTTGTTTGCAGATAGTAGATGCATTCATATTAGGGCGGGTAAAAAAAAACAACCTTTTTTGGAAATTCAAAATTTCAAGTCGATAAAAAGTTTCCGCTATGCTCACATGTTTACCAAATTTTTTTTTTAAGTTCAATTGAAAAATATTCAGGTCTCCCGGAATGGACCTGAAATTTGATTTTTTTTTGACAAAACCGAAGATTTTTAATTTTGTTTGAAAATATAAATATAAAGCAAATTTTTATTTTCAAGAATAAAAATGTGAAGTTTAGAATATTAATTAACAGTAGTAAAAAAATTATATCTGTCATTTAACATTTAGGTCTCCCGAATCTACATGAAAACCTTAATTTATTTTACAAAGTGCGGATATTTTTTATTTTTCAACCCATTCTTTCTATTAGTTTCAATAATTTTATTTATAGTCTAGGTATGGTAGTACAGCATTTTGAAGTATCCGGAATATTATTTTATGAAATGGCGTATGCTAAATTCAAGTGTTTAGTCATATAACTTCTGCACGCCCTTGGAGTCTCCAACCAACAAATACTCTAGGTTTGAGACATGAAGGTAACGTTATTGAGAATGATTCAATGTCACAGAGTTCGAGTGATGAAAGTGTACTTGATAGTAAAATGCTTTTACCAGGGCTACTTCCCTGCCCTGTCTCTTTGAAAATAGCGTCCTTTTCTGAAAAAATCTAAAATTTTTGTTTCTTTTCCAGCGGAATGCAATATACGGATCACCCCTTCGAAATCGTCAGCTACGCGTGCGCATTCATGTTCAAACGTGCCTCTCACTGACCAGAGACTGACTGAAGTCATTGACTGGCTGCTGATACCACGTGCGTTATTAAAAGGTGGATTGTAGAGGGGCTTCCCCCAATTCCCAAATGTAATTTCGTAAGTGACTTAATTAAGGGCATTTCATCGGCTTTTTACTATGCTTTCTTGCATAAAATAGAGAAAACAGGTAATCCTATGCATGAATTCATGGAAAACGTAGATTAATACTATGTTGTCCGCACGTTTAGTGGGGATTCTTTTTTTTGGGAGAGGGAGGGGGGGGGGTCTGCTAGGACTGGTTCAGAAGTTTATTTCGCCTATGTCTATCACCGACGTCTTTTCGAGGTTTTTGGGGTATCGTAAATTGTCAAGTTTTACTTCTCTGTCATTTGTGCGATAGTTTTCGTAGTGTTACCGGCATTTTCCGGATAGTTTTCGTGGTGCTGCCGACATTTTCTTGATCGTTTTCGAGGTGTCGCCGGCATTTGTCCAATAGTTTCATGGGATACCAACTTGGTGTCACCGAACATCATAGTGTTAAGAGTTAGTTTAAGGTTTTTAACCATCAAGTGCTTTTAGTAAGTATTTAAAAAGCATATTTCTGCTCTGATACGCGATATTACAATCGTGCATCACTGTTATTATTGTAGTTATTTACTTTGTTCAAAAACTTAATTTGCTTTAGTTTAAAAAAAATTTAATTTCAAAAGTACCCTTTGGATTTCAAAAATACCCATTAAAATTTAGAGAGGGGGTGAAAATACCCTTTGGAAATAATTAACTGGCGAATACTTCCATTAAGATATTAGTTAAACTATTTTTCATTCTATTTATATAATTGAAAGGATGAAGCAATAAATACAGAAGTAGTAAGTAGTAAACGTGGTCGCATAAATAAATGAGAAGATCACGTATATTTGGTATAAGAACTATATTGTTGCACAAATTGTCTGTATATAGTGTAAATAGTGACGTATTATTTTAAAATTCTATTGTAATTTATTTTTATCTTATTTTATTTATTAACAACGATTATACAAGTTAGAAAAAGGTGGCAACACCTAAAGCAATCGAGAAGTTTCGAGATATTTCTTTTCCGATGAATTGGCTGGAAATTTCGCGAATGTCTCACGCGCTTGTGTATAAAAGACTGGAGAACGGGAAAGTTTTCAGATTGACTTCGGACTTCGTTGAAAGCTGATCGCGATCGCTTTGTTGACCTATTGGAGTGAGCTTGTATAGTCGCTATATTCGAAGCTGTTCTTGTTGAAGCTTGTATTGAAGATTAATAGTGATTGCACTGTTATCTGTGAATAAATTTTGTGAGTTTTCTGAAGAGAATAAATACTAGTTTTTATCTGAAAAACTGTGCCGTCATTGCCTCAGCGGAAAAATTCATAACAATATTCAACATAATTTGGACACGCAAGTCCAGACAGTGTCTCTGGATGAAACGTAGTATCATCATTACAATTTATGAAAGAAAGCTGCATTTAAGAGAAAACTATTCAAGGTCTTGGTTATGATGTTACTGTATGAAATACTGAAGTCTCTAATTGATCAATTTTTCATTCTTCGAAAATACTTTAAAATAACCAGTACAATCAGTTGTTTAATTTAAACAAATTGCCTCTTAGAAAAGTTATGATTACTCTCGATGGTCCAGTTTCTTGACACACTTCTTTTACTGTCCAATAGGAAAACGTTTAACAAGTTGTAGCAATTTACCAGTTGAATACAATAACATAGATAATGTTTTTCCAGAAGTTGATTTTAAGGAGTTGTGCACCGACAGGAAATATTGAAAAATAAGTCAGGCTATATTAACAATACACCTAAGGTTTAGCAAGAAGAAATCCTGGAAAAAACTATCATTCAAGATAACTGAAAATGGTAAATTGAATTTCAGGTAGATATATTATATCAATTGATTCAACCTCGTAGTTGGGGGGGGGGGGGGGAAAGAAGCTGAGTTTGTAATGAAAATTTATACTCCTTTATGGTTTACAATATGTCCTCCTAGAATTATTTATGCATCAAAAAACATTTTTAACGCAATGCATTAAGTGCTTTAATGGTAAAAACAGAAAACCTTTTGGGGATGTTGTTTGACTCATGAAAACATATTCTATATCTGACAAGCGAAAGGATTAAAAAAGTTCTACATACAAAGTTACAAGCAAAGTTACCTGAAAAAAATCATTTTGAGTGAAAAAAAAAAAACTACATCAATCAAATGATTGTCAGTCTACAATAATAAAAAAACTACGTGGCTTACTGGCTTAGGCAAACAGGAGCTGAAGTTCATAGTTGAAATAAAAATTAGAGATAGAAAGGAGTTTAAAAGATAATCGTTTTTTCTAGAACCACTGTCTAAAATTACTTATCTTAAATATGTTGAATATAGTTCTAATACCAAAGATCTTCTCGTTTATTTATGCCACCATATTTACTACTCGCAATTTCTATACTTATTGCATCATCCTTTCGATTTTATAAATAGAGTAAAATAGAGTGAAAAATAGTTGAACTAAAACCTTGATGGTATTTTAATCTTTAATAATAGGCAATAGATAAATCTTTGATTTATTTATTATCATTCCATAAAATGATATTCCCGATATTTCAAAACTATAAATCAAATAATTGAAATTAACCTAAAGATTTGGTTGAAAATCGCAAAAAATCTGTATATTTTGCAAAAAAAACTAAGGTTTTCAAGTAGTTTCCGGAAGATCTAAGTGTTAAATAGCATATATCATTTATTATTACTGTTAATTAATTTTCGATACTTTACATTTTTATTCTTGAAAATAAAAATTTGCTTTATATTTATGTTTTTTAAAAAATAAAAAATCTTCGTTTTTCACAAAAAAAAAAAAAAAAAAAAAAAATCAGGTCTATTCCTGGAAGCCTAAATATTTTTCATAATTTTTTTTTTTTGGTAAACATGTGAGCATAGTAGCAATTTTTTATCGACTTGTAATTTTGAATTTCCCAAAAAGTTTTTTTTTTTTTTTTTTTTTTTTTTTTTTTGATACGCCCTAATTTATATTTCTGCAAACAAGGTGTGGAACTTTACATTAAACTTTATAACTAGGTTTAAGATTCTTCAACGTGTGCCTACATCATGGATTTAAGGATTTTTTTGGGTCCCAATATCAAATATCTCTCTATATTTAAAAAAATAAGCATTAACATTTTCTCCTCACGTTAAGGTACATTCATTTCTCCTCACGCATAGCCCTGAAATTTTAAACAAAATTAGTATTTAACATGGAATGATGTCCTGCTAAGCCGGAATTTCAAAATTCTAATTTGTGATCTTAATTAATTTCACAATTTTGGAATGATGTAATTACTATGCGAGTAATAATTGTGGATCATTTACTTGTTGAATGGAAAGTAATTTCCACTTCATATAAAGCTCTGACTATAACTCATAAAGCTCCACTTAAATAAAAGAGCTGTTTACCAAAAAATCTCTCTTGCGAGGATAATCCGAAACTATTCAGTTAGTATTCATTTATGATTTTGAGCTAGTTTTCATATTTGATATTTTGAGGTTTTGCCCAATTGTGTCTCTGAGAAGAGTTGGGAGAGGGCACATTAATGGAAATATGGAAATATATTTATTTTTCTCGAAACGAATTTCTTTCTTTCAAGTGTACACGTAGATGGTTTAAATCCTCACGAAAGTAATACATTTTAAACAATTCAATATAAGCGCCTTGGAGGTTACGAAGCAAACCAAAGGGATCGTATCAACCTCTCTAGTTACTTTATCTAAGGTGTGCCCAAATGAAAAGGAGACTGCAGATATATGTAAGGGAAGTTTATAAAAAACATTATAATTACAGTTCATGTGGAACAGCACTCCTATAAAAAAAAAAAAAAAAAAAAAAATTCCATTGACAAAAAAACACTTGATTCCATTTCGTCGGAAGGTTTTGGATGGCTTCAATGTAGAAACTCTTGGGTTGTTTTTTCCACAGTGTCTTGAATTTCATGTCACAAGTGAACCTTTGACCTTTCAGAGACTTTTAAGAGGAACTACCAGAATATGGTGCACCGTGCGAGACACTGCTCTCCATACACCTCTTTCAACCAGCGAAAAATTTCTGAAGCATGCTTCTCTTCTACAGGAAGAACTTGGATAACTGCTTTTTGTGTTAATCTGGAGGAAACCCTCATGCAACGATCTGCAGAAACAACTCTCCAGAAATTAGGATATTGATTCGAAGCCGTTAACTACGCATATGCAACTGGAGGTACCACCACGGCATCTATCAGCTCACATATTAACAAACTGAAATTTGATGCAACGTATCTACAACTAAGATCTCCTTTTCATTTGGGCTCGCCATATACCAGGTACTACTAGGTATTACAATAGTATAGGGAAAAAAAAATCAAAAACTTTAAGATAAAACCCATGTTTACTACGCGTAAGCAACTGGAATATATCACCACGGCATCTATCAGCTAACATATTAACAAATTGAAATTTGATGCAACGTTGCTACAACTAAGGTCTACTTTTTCATTTGAACACGCCATATATCAAGTATTACTAGGTATTACAACGGTATAGCAAAAAAAAAAAAAAAAAAAAAAAAAAAAAAAAAATCGAAAACTTTAAGGTAAAACCAGTGCAGTTAAGGTAAACCAGTACATACGCATATGGAACTGGAGATACCACCACAGCACCTATCAGCTAACATATTAACAAACTGAAATTTGATGCAACGTATCTACAACTAAGGTCTCCTTTGAATTTGGGCACGCTATATACCAGGTACTACTAGGTATTACAATGGTATAGCAACAACAAAAAAAAAAAATTAAAAAAAATTCGAAAACTTTAAGATAAAACCGGTGTTTACGAAGCATATGCAACTGGAGATACCACCACGGCATTTGTCGGCTAATATATTAACAAACTGAAATTTGATGTAACGTATCTACAACTAAGGTCTTCTTTTCATTTGGGCACGCCATATATCAGGTACTATTTTATATTACAATGGTATAGCAAAAAGCAAAAAAAAAAAAAAAAAAAAAAATTGGAAAAGATAAAACCAGTGTTTCTTATTGATAAGGTTTTTATTATTTATATATATATTAAGGTATATATATATATATATATATATATATATATATATATATATATATATATATATATAATCTTATTTGATCTTTTATTGATGATAATAATAGTACGTATTTTGAAATTTTGTATGTAAAAAATATATAAAAACTTATAAAAATGCTTAAATAATAGGTAGCTATAGTACTTAAATAATCAATTAATACTATTTCAGCTTGGTTAAATGTACGTTTAATCCATTCTACGTGGAACGGAATGCTTTAAATAATATCAATAAGTTGTAACGTAAGTTTCTGATGAAAACTTACCACTTGCATAAAACATGTAGAGTAATTTTATATTTTAGATGCTTCAAATGTATATTTAATGATGGTATTTTTACCACAGAAACTACGAAATTTAAGAAATACAACTAATAAAATTATAACAAATTACTAGATCATAATGATGGTTAATTATCCAAACCGTCATAGCAAAAAGGGAAGACAGTTTATATTTTAATGCGAAGAAGGGGAAAAGATTAAATCTCAAAGAGTAACAAAAGTTTCGAATCTTTTCAATGAAAACTGAAGAAAAGTCTGTTTTATTTATCTTAAAAATATTTAATTAAAGTAATTAAGCAATGAAAACATTTTTTTTAAATTTAATTTTCAATTTGATCAATCAGTTGAAAAAGAAATTTCGGCATTGAATTTCTAAACATTTCAAGCTTTTAAAAAGTTTAACAATAACTTGTGAAGGTAAAATAATCTGTTTACGTCAAAATATTCGATGTCCTCCATTGAAGCGTGTTACTTTGAAAATTAAGTTAATAGCTCAAATTGTTGGAAAAAACTCAGTACAGAAAAAAGTATGTAATGAATCACTGTTTGCTGTAAAGAGAAATACTTTATGAGTATGTGAGTTTGTATTTGAATTAAACTCTACCACGGCAGTAATTTATTACGATAATAAGGTTTACTTAAAACTTTACAAACTAAATTTTTTGTATACATTTGATTAAATGAAGCAATAGATTTCAATAACATTCATTGCATTGATTAGTAGTTTTCTTCAGAGTTTAAAGGTGGAATTTGAAATTTCTTTAGAAAAAAATCTAAACTCAGTATATTTGTTTTGGCAAAATGTTACTGACTTGTTTATATTTAATATATATATTTAATGAAAAAAGTCATTAGTTATTTAGAAAAACTTTGATAAAAATCCTTATACATTTAAATTAAAAAGCATATTTAAAATAAATTAAGTAAATAGACTGAATAAGGCAAGCAGTTTCAAAATTAATTTTCCACAAAAATATATGATTATATGATTACTGTGAAAAAAAAAGTACAAATTAAAAGTTTTTGATTAAAATATATATATATATATATATATATATATATATATATATATATATATATATATATATATATATATATATATATATATATATATATATATATATATATATATATATATATATATATATATATATATATATCTTGGAATAAAAGACAATATAAATGAAAAGTTGAAGTTGCATTAAAATTATACTTTTAACCGATATTTATTTTGCTGACTTTTAAAAAAAGAAAAATCTCCTTTTACAGTTTATCAAATAAGAAAGTTATTTAATAATTTTTTAAAAAGCACTTGCCCTCCGCCCAACTTTATTCCCGGTTTCCTTTTACCTATAAGGGTAGTGTAATTATTGTCTTGTACTTCTAACAATTATTCCTGTTCTCTATCTCATAAATATTTTTTTTTTCATGATAAAATAAATTTTAGAATTTTTTGTTGTAATAGGAACTGTGATAAAACTTTACTTTTTAAAATGAGTTTTAGTATTGAAAAATAAAAAAATTCTGACTTATTGATTGCAATTTTATTATGTATATTTACAACTGGGAATAGAACATAGTTAGCATTCTTAAAATCATTTAAATCTCTGCACTTCCGCAAAATGTATGACAAAAAGAAGATATTACTTTAAAGAAAGATTAAAAGTAAGAAATCTGAAATTTAAGAAAATAACTGTAAGAATTTGCCCTGATTATTTTTTAATATTAATTTTGAGAAATATAAAATAACATTTGTTTCTTGTACTTAGTTAAGAATATTTTTTTTATATAACTAAGCAAAATATATTTAATCTTACATTGATAAAAAATGCATGTTCTGGCACAGATTAAAATTAATTGACTTTAAAATTTATAAACTATTATGCAAATAAAGTTAGTGTGTTGTATGAATCGATCGTATTGTTTTTATCACATAAACATGTTTATCTTAATAAGTCTCTCACACAGAATTTCTTACCTAATTCAGTTAGAAGTCAAGAGTTTTCTGCAAGCAGTGCTAGCTTGTTTAATTAGAATAAACACAGAATCTTATATTTCTTGTGTTCAATTAAGCCACTTCCATGTACCAGAAAAGAAATTAAGAAAGTTACAGAAGCATGTACAAATTGCTAAGTAATTACAAATGAGAAAATAGTATGCGATAATTAGGGTTGTTTCCTGCTTATGTAAAAAAAAAAGTTCGAAACCTAAGAAAAACGTTCGAAGCAACGCAGTTCATCTTGTTATAAGAGGGAAATGTTTTTCTCTTAAAAAACATTTATTAAACTTTGTCTTCTAAATGAAGAGAGTTTTTCATGTTTATCTTTTTATTACTCCCTTTTGCAATTGAGGCGCATTAAGAGGCGAGTAAATATTTTTAATTGCTAAGGAAATAATGTGGAACTGTGTAGTTTTTTTTAGTACTTTAGAGGCTGTAAATATACTAAAACACATTTACTACCAAACACACTACAGGTAAGTTGTTGGAAAATATTATCATAGCATTTTGTATATTTGATAATAAGAGATAAATAATTTAAAATAAGAATATAAATTTCCAAAAATAATAAGAGCTAAATAGTTTGTAAAAATTGTGATAGTTTTATTTTAAGAGAAACATTTCCACTAATTTTAACATTTTTGTCTTCAAGAGTATAAAAAGTATCTTCAGAGTAAAGAAATGTTTTAATGCAATTGTTCACAGTTCCATTTTGTTGAAATAAAAGGTTACGCATGCCTACTTGTAAAACTCTACATTCTTTAAAATCCACTTCAATTAAACACATTATACGTCCTTTTAATAATCCATCAAGATTAATGTATCAACGAATTTTGATTCTATCATATTAATTAACTTAATAACTTATTCATTTTGACAGCTTTACATGGGTACTTTGAACGTTATTATTTAATGTAAGGTAATATTCTCCCTTATATCTCAATGAGAATTATCACATTTGCATGATTTTTTTACGTCACTATTACTATAATAATTATACTATTAGTTCAATTTCAATTAAATTAGGAGCAAAAGTTATCTTTTTCTATCATTAAAATATGTGACAGCGTAAAACTTGAATATTTCTTTAAAAGTTAAATTTCGTTACTTGGTGTATATGTAACTTTACTATTACTAAAGTGTTATATGCTAAGATAGATATTTATGATTGGAAGGAAATAAAATGAACTACTGATGTGTTGTTGTTAACATGAGAAGTACATAGATAATAAATGTTAACTAAAAGTTGTTTCATTAGTTTTAAAACCATTGTTTAAGAGGTTCTTGAAATGCTTGAAAATAAATTCCAGTAAACAATTATATATGATTTTATGAAATATTTTAACATGTTTTGAATTTCTTGAAAATACATCTACATAAATATTAAATAAATTCCGATACCATTTATTTGTTTGTATAGCAGGCAAAAAATTCTGAACAATGACAATATTTTCGTTTCTAACAGACTTAGGATAAAGCTGTTCGCATTCATTTATTTTGCTTACTATTTTCAATAAATTGTACAAAATATTCATTAAAGAATAAATGAGTATATTATTTCTATTAAAACGTCTATTCTAAACGTTATTTCTTAAAAACGTCTACATTTTACTATAACACTACTTTATGTTGAAAAACACTTTATAGAAGTAAAAATGTGTTTCGGATCCTAATAACATTGTATAATACGCGATTAAAACCGATTTACTACTTGATATAGTCTAAAGCATTTGCAAATGTTATAGGAACAAAATAATTCTCTGTTTTTATATGATATTAATAGTGTGGTAATAAAATTAAAAAATGCAATTATTTATAAATGTGAACAGAAGGTACATAGGACAGACTATTGTTTGAAAAAAATAAATAATAATAATACAATATGTTGATCATTAAATAGTATATGCCTAAAAAGCTTTGTTTCATTTAACCATGAGATAGTATCTTTTTTATCCTCATTTAAATAACTAAATACTTAATAGTTTTTTTTTACATCCTATATAATTATTTATTTATATTTATAATACATCCAAAATGGAATGGTGTTTTGAAAGCGGTATTGAAATTTAAATTTTTTATTCAGTGTTAATATTTAGATGACATAAATCCATATTTATATATTTAAAAACCTTTCATGAAACCTTCAATAGATTTAGATTGGAATTTTTTTATTTTACCAATCAAGTCAAAAGATAGTGCTTTCTGATTTTTTATATTACTTACTGAACCTTTGCATATATAGTAAATACATTGATAACGTTGTAATTAAGTAAACATTTAATATTTTAATAAATTATTTAGATTTACAGACTTAAATTGGTTTATATTAACATTCAATATAAACACTAAAAAAACTTACTGTTAGTGGGAATTCACGGAAATTCACCTAGATTCAGAATTTTTAGATCCGAGAATGTAAGACTATCGTGTGTATGCTCATAAAATTTTTTAGACGATAGGACATTAACTTTTAATTAATCTTGTGAGTAAGCTATGTTTAGATTTTTTCCCAAATTTTGTATCGTTATGTTCCGCTTGATAAATTTTTATAAAAAACATACTGATGTTTAAAATTATTATTGTTTTTCAATATATATATATATATATATATATATATAAACATTATTCAGAAAACAAATATCAATTAAAAGCAGAAAGTACATTTTTAAAGTAAGTTTTAAAGTTCATCGAAAATTACGCCAAAAAGCTGTTTTTAATAATTTTTGCTACAGGGATAAGTTGAGAATCCCTTTTATTAAAGAATATTAAGGTAAATATATTTCTCCCTCCTTTGTACTTTACCTTGCCTAACTTATTAATTAGAATATGCTATCAGTTCATGCATTGCATTTATAAATCTCTTTATTATTAAATAATTAGATATAAAATCAACAATAACAAATTTGTGGTTGGCATTTTTATCATTTCAAAAGACTCCATCTAACTTCCAAATACTAGAAACGAACTACGATGAAACCTAAATATGAATCCGACTGTAAAAAATCTCACAGTATCCGAAAAGATACATCACCCCCGACAACAATCACTTTAACCACACTCTTTGAAACATCCCCTATCGAATTCCACGATGTCCCAATACCGGATGGTGTGGTAGGGATGTCCTGGATCGATCCCTCCCCATCCCTTTTAAGGAACTTTCTCATAGATGGCTCTGCTGGTAGAAACAGATTCTGGTGAAACCAAAATCTGTGGGACATGCCTTTTCCAAGAGAGAGAGAGTCGAGGAATAGATGCTTAGTTTCCTCTACAAGTTTCTCCGATGTATTGTCAGTCTCAGCACGCAATGATGCTCGTTCTTTGTTTGGGAATTATCTAGGTTTCACCGTGGATTATATGCTCTAAAGAGAGGAATTGTCGATAGATTGTTTGGTTTGAACAGAAGTTGATTTGTTGGAGGTTGTTGGGATGCTTTTTGTTGCTCAAGAGAGTTTGATTTTTTTTTTTTACAATTCTTAAACTGTTCGTAAAAAATTGAAAGTTTGAAGAGGAAAGATTTCTCGTAGGAAAAGGTATATTGAACTTTTTATTTGTCATTTAGAGTTCATTTAAATTCGTTCTTTGTAGTATTAGTTTTTATCCCCAATATAGTATTTGTTATCTTGATTTATTTTTAATTCCTTTGTTTTTAATGTTTGGTTTTCCAACAAGATTTTTTAAGCATATAAATATATCCCAACTATATTATCATATAACTTAATGTAGACTTGAGTTTTTATTTAAAATTATGTAAAGCTGGTTATAGGATTTGAAATTCTTTGTTCTATATTTATTACTTGCTTTAAATTGGAATATAAAAAATTGGTGGTATGTGTTGTCATACATTTTTTTAAAGTATGGATCTTTTATGATATTTTTGGTAGACGAAATCTTTTTGAAAACTTGTCAGAATTTAATGATAACTAGTAAAGCGTTCGTATTAATTAAAAAAAGGAAATATTATTGAATGAAAATGTTTTTTAATGCGTGTATTGAAATTTTAACAATATCAGATTTATTGCATCATAGACTTAAACAATATATTATATAATGTACTAAACTGTCACCTAGTAAAGTTAAAACTTTTGTTTTATATTGTTAATTTTACTACTTAATGGTTTGTTACTCATTATAATATTCATATTTATGTAAATAATACAATGGTTCTCTGCATGATATACATTGAATATTATACTCTGTATAGTATTCATTGTATTTAAATAAAAGGCATCTACAAATTTTTCTTCACCCATGCCATTTTTATGTATTTTCTAGTATTTAAACGTCGTTACATATATTTGTTGCATAAGGTCACGAAATATTGTTAATTCTCTCGCATTATATTTTATTCAAATGAATATATATTTTGATCGTATGTCTATACAATTAAAGTAAGTTCTTTGATTTTTTTTTTTAAATATTGATTTTTAGTGAATTTTTGGTCGAATGCCTTATGTTCATCCTTTTTTACTAATTTAATGCCACATGTTTTTAATCAACCAATTTTATGGAATTTATGTATGTTTATTTTACATACACAGCACTCGGCAACAGTGGTTATTTAAGAGACTACTTGAATCTAAAAAATATATTTTAATACATTTTCGTTGTTGCTATTAGTCAAAAGATGTGATTGATTGTAGTGATAATAAAAAACATTTACTTAAAATAATAGTATGGGTAAGGTTCATAATTTCCATCAAACATGTTTTGAACTGTTCTTTTTTAAAATATTAAATTAAGTTTTCTTGCAAATCTTCAAATATTATTTGAAATGCGATACAAAAAAAGACTGATTTGAAAAAAAGAAATCCAAATGCAATATCGTAATTAAAAGCAAAATTTTTATTGATCAGGCACGAGGGTATTAAATAAATAATATAATTAATAATACATATAAAAAATTTGATGTTGTGTCAACTTATGTAAATGTTATATTTTTGTCTTTTGCACATAATCATAAGGTTATCGTCTCCCCGCCATAGTTTATTAACATTCAAATTCTCCATATCCATGCAGTAAATGATTTTTTAAAATTTAATTATCTATTTGGTGAGTTATTGCTTCCGGGGTAGTATAATTACGCATCCATGTCGACAATATAAGATGTCCCCAAAAAGGTGATAATGGGGTTTATTTCCTCTGCTAGTAGATGTACAGCATCAATGCAAATGGAATAAGTGCTTAAAATGAAGTTTGAAATCATATGAGAGTACGATTTTAAGACTAATTTATTTAAAAATTACATCATAAAATTTTTCTTGCACTAATCTTGGATGGAAAGAAGTCCAAGCCAAAAAAGTATTTCCTGAGATCCAATCACGTTAATGCAAAATATTCATACTCTATCTTTAAAATTAACCAAAATACAATTCATTAAAATATGAATACAGTTTTAGAATAGCTCGCTTAGTAAATTTATTTAAGGCAGCCAACCAAATTGATTATTTTTATCCTCAGATTGAAGTTTATGAATCATTTTAGTAAAAAGTTCATGTTTCGAATCAAAATTTTAATTCAACAAGTTGGTTTTAATTAAACGTTCTAAATAACTCTTTTTTGATGCGTATTATAAGAAAATTGTATCCATATTGACTTAATTATGTGCATTTTACTAATTACAACAAAATTCAAGATTTCGGCAAATATTTTCAAGTATTCCACCAATTAATTAGATTTCTGTGGACCTTTGATGCGTTTTTCGGGATTTTTACTGAATTTAAAAAACCTTACAAAGCTTTAGTTGCAATTTGTTTGATTGATTCACTTATAAAGCCTGCATCATATAGGAAAGTTATTTTCTCCTCCAATAACTGGAGCTTTTGATGCAAATTTTCTTTAAACATATCCTGATATACATCAGTGCTGATACGACCGCTGATGAACACAAAATATGCTTTTCCGTAGCTAAAGGCCGACCAAACGGTATAGTGGTTAGCGTGCTAGCTTCTGGACCGCGAGGTTGCGGGTTCGAGTCCCGTGTTAGGCATGGGTGTTTGTAAATGTATGTTGGCTTGTCTAATGACGAATGTTTCGGCGCATTATAGCCCTCGTGTTGCTGACGGCGCCAGATAATCTGAATACAACCAACCAACCGTAGCTAAAGGCAACTCACATCTTGACACATTTAATTATGACTTTGTGCTACGGTTTATGTCAAGGTGTGGGCTGATTTTGGCAACTCATCGGGAAGATTTGGTTTTCATCAACAGTCGGCTTATCTGAATGTGTTACAAAATATAGAATTAATTTTATAAATTATTTTATGTAAAATCTTGAGGTGTATTCAGTACAAATATTCAGCAACATAACATTGAAGAAGAAAATTAATTGCAAGAGTTTGGAATCGACTGCAATAGCCTGAAAAAATATTTGAGTACTTGCTGACTCTATGTTGCATCAAGTTTACAATGTTCTATGTAAAAACGCTCAATTAGCTGCATATTAACTTAATTTTTCCTATTTTATAAATTGAGGACTTAAACTTCTATACGGTTGTCATTAACGTTAATATTTCATCTTATTACAATAAATTATAATTCATCTACAATTAGAACTATCCAGATTATTCTTGTCATATTTATAACTATAAATTTTAATTAAATTAAATTGTTAAGCTTAATTTATGAATCAAAATCATTTTGTGAAATTCAAATTAATTGATTTCGCTAGTTTTAAATATTTAGATAATTTCTAATCAAGTCTGAAACAAAAATCATAAGATAAAAACCTTTTAATTGCACCATCCGCACAATTAGAGATAAAATAATTAATGACTTTAATAATATACTTCCATTCATTCATTTAAATATATATGTTTACTTCTATTACTGACAGCACAATTAAAGTCTCACCTTTGTAGGCTTTTTATTTGTTTAAAGTCATTACATTAACAAACATTTTCTACTCACTTTTAACAATACCTAAGAGGAATAATTTCGGTGCAATAAGAAAAAAAAATTCTTTCACTAGTCTCATTAAAATTTGAGAATTTTCCTCGACTGTCGAATTTGAATTTATGCATTCATTACGTTATAATTAATGGTATAGGCATTGAGAAATAACGATAATCTTGTAATCAGGGTATATTATTCCTGGTTAATTTTACGTCATACCCTCACAGGATAATTTCTGTTAACATAATAAATAATGACTTTAAATGCAATCGTAAGTATCAGGTAAAAGGTGGGGGGAGGGGGGGGGTCTTGATTATTTGTTGATTATTTTAAATATAAAAATATAAAATTATTTTTCAAGGTATAGCCTTACTTGAGTATACGTCGTTGAAATATGTAGCGTTGCACGAATTTATTTTTATGTTTTATGTTTATGTCAAAGTTTTATGTACTTAACATTCAATAATGTGTTTTTGAGTTTGTCAAGTTTTTAAAAATTAGATTGTGACTGTTATTGTTACTATATGTTTCTATTAAGTTACTATCTCTTATCCTGATTTAAAACATGAGTGTTTAATAATATCTAGGGACTTAAATCTCTGCCTATTAATGTTGAAGTTAAATGATAAATAAACGCCTTTCAATTTAGAGTTTTCTTATGAGTAAATATGGCGCAAATATGGAGAGTTTGTATTACTCGAAAAATTGTATTACTCTAAATAGGACATTCTCCAGTAAGTGAATAATTTAGTCTAAGACTTCTTTTTCAACTCTCTTAAAATGACATGTTTTGCAAATATTCTAATAACATTGTATAGTAAGAATAGCAAGTAAGAAGTAAAGAAGGAACTGGGTAAGAAAGGGAAAATTTACCACTATTTCCCGTATGCATTATAATACAACCTTGATTTCATATTATCACGTTGTATCTTAGTACTACATAGTAGGAGTTTTGTTTCAAAATTATCGTATTATATCAGGCTGAAATACTAGGGAAAGTAAGGTCAGACAAAAAAGGTACTCACGTTCAACTTCTGACTTGAAGTTTTTATAATTCCAGAACTTCAGAAACCACCCAAATTCAACTATATTTTATAAAATACATGTGAATGACGTTTCCAAGCGCAGGAAGAGACGCAAAAGCTAGGGGCCAACATTTAAAAGTGCATCACAAAAAATTATGAATATATTGGTAAAAATAAAAGTAGCAAATGGTTGATTTCCATAAATTTTATAAAATGGTATTATCTAAGTGGAATAATTTAGATTACATTTAATATTAATAAAGTTTTATTTGACTCCATATGACAGGTTTTAAGTGCTAAAATGTTTTTGTGAGTATAAACCAATAATTGAATCGAATTTTTATTATTTTTCTACAAAAATAAAGCTGCAAGGACATAAACCATCATTTACTGGAGAATATACCGTTTCTAAATTCTAATCCAACTCTGTTTTGGTCTAATATGTGACCTTTCCATAAAATTACTATGAAAGCACTCTTTCAATTGAACTGATTATTGCGTTGAAATCTTAAAGTTGGAATCTCTAATCGAATCTTATGGATTTCTACTTATCTTATCTAACTTCATACTGATATATAACATATTTTATAGTTTTTAAAAACTAGACTTAATCAGTGAAGGAAATTAACATTTAGCCATAATTTCCAAGCTGGAATATGGGCTGATATCTTTCTACATGATACCTTTTACCTGACTTATAAAATATGTAAATTTTTTGGTTTTGTCTGGGAATGTGGATCGCATATATAAGATTTTTTTTTTTTAAAACTTAGAGTAGTGTCGAACATCACTAACGCAGTTAGTTATTACAAGTAAGAAATTTTACTATTCAATGAAATGTTGCAGAATGTAAAATGCAGCTACATTTTTATTTATTAAATAACATGAATTTTCTCAGACATTTATTTTGGAATCAAAAGCCTGTTGTTTTATAAAATTCCACCGACAAAAACCATTCCAATTAGAAAGTCAAAGTTTAGAGCTTTCTTCGCTGAAAATCTTCTCTAACACTAAACAAATATTCTCTTTTTGTGAGAAATCTTTTGAAATAGAAAAACCTTCCGTTTCCATTGTCTTAAAATTTAAGAATGTCACTTTGACGCTAAGAACGCATCCATGTAGAAGAAAGAAAATCCAAAAACCGTAGGGACTTGTTTCTCCGTTCCCTTTGAACATAAAACGTAAACAAAAGCGTCACAGCGAGCTAGACTTTGTTTACTTTTAGAATACTTTTGTTTGGTTTTGATTTTTTTTTTTTTTTTTTTTTTTTTTTTTTTTTTTGCTAAGAGTACGGGAAACATTTTACAGCGTATTTCTGTATGTTGTGGAATTTTACAAATCGCTGGTGCTATTCTTTAGAAAATTCCTTCAGTTTGTGATATTTTTTTATCAAGTCAAATTTAATTTAAATCTTTTAGAGTAAAAAGTTTCAAGATTAAAAACCAGTATGCAAGTATAAAAAGTTTTAATAAAAATGAATTTGTCATTAATGAGAAAAATTCAAGGGTTTATGAGTAAAATTAATGCAATATCAAATTAATAGAAATTTACATTATTCTATTTTTACAGGAAATATTATACAGTACTTATTATATATTATAGTTAACTGGAGGTATTGATAAATGAATACAATAAGTGTTACGAGGACACATTTTTTCGAAAACAAACATACCATATAATAGCATACCCGGAATAAATAATGAACTATATAAATACACAAACATGCTTTGATGCTTTGTATATTTGAAGTATTGACTTTATAGTTCTTTACTTAATCTAATTTCAAATTTAGAATTAAAAAGAAACATGGACTTCAAGCGAACAAAAGAAACATTGATAATACTTTCAAGTACAAATCGAAATCAAAATTGAAAAAAAAAAAAAATAAATAAAGAAGACAATTTTAAAACCATGAACACATATTTTGGTTGCAATAACGATATTTTTAATGTTTTATAATATAATTTTTATTTAATTTAAAGAAACAAATGTAGATTCATAACTGAATCTCAGTTTTTGCTTTGGAAATATATAATTTTTAGTTTTTATTATTTCATGTGGGCGTAATCGAATATCTTTCGTATATATTATTAAACGTATAATTTATGTACACTGTTCAAAACAATTAAAGGATAATCAGTTTTTTTCCTTACTAACTTCTTAGTGGAACAGCATAAATACATGAAATTCACATTAAAGAGAATCTTAAGTAGTAAAATATTTGATATATTGCTTATACTCCTGTTGTAGGCATTCTATAAGATAGTTGCTTAAAATATGATGGACTTACTATCGATAAATGATACAAATCAGAATGGGTTATTTTGCTTTTAAAGTATTTTTAAGTGACAAATCGGAAATCTACAGAATTTTCAACAGGACGGATGTCATTTTTTAATTTTGAAAAAATGAATGTTTATTTCATATATTTTAATATATTTTTAAATACACTGGTCAAAACAATCAAAGTATAATCAGTTTTCCCTTGATAACTTCTCAGTGAAGCAGCATAAACACATGAAATTCTTATGAATTACTATAAAGAGACATCTTTATGTAACATATAACCATAAGTAAAACAATTCAGTCGCAAATAGAAATGCAAAGTTTACAATGGGGCATATGTAAAAGAAAGGAGTACCATTAGTATGCATTAGATTCATCCACATAGGAAGAGTACATACAAAGGAGTACCATTAGATACCTCCACATTATTAAAAATCACTCAACTCAATGAGTTGATATTTAGTGTGAGATATGACCTCCACTGTCATCAGTGTTTACTTGGAACTGTATTCTCATTCTTAACATGAGTTTCTTGATGAATTCTATAGGCTAAATTGCTCTTCCCACCTTTCAAACTGTTTGCAAATGATGAAAAGTTCCCAATACATTAAATCTTTCCACAATGGACATCGTAATATCGTAGAAGCGTCTAACACATGCTTAATTAAATTTGAATTAGAGGAGCTTAAGTTTAAGGGCGATATTCATATTTTTTAATCGTTTATCCAAAGCAAAGTAGGATAAAATATGCCATAAGTATCAATAAACATGCTTTAGAAACCGATATTTCACCATAAAAAACTTGTCTAGATTAAGTTAACGTATTTACAGAAAAAAGTAGAATTTAATTATCTTTCGCGCCCCTGTGGAGCTAAATAAAGCAATCAAACATTTTGCATCCAAGATTAAAACTTTTTAACATCAAATACTTTTTACTGAAGATAATATTTTCTGTCTCATAAGTAATATCGGACATCGGAAGAATCTGTAGAAAGTTGGGAATATGATATTACGTGGTAAATGCCAGTTCAAGATAACGATTTGGTGGGAAAAGAGTTATGATCTTTTGATACAATATGTTGGATTGCTTTATTAAGCTCCTCATAATCACAAAAGATAATTAAATTCGACTTTTTTTACCGTAATTACGTTGACATGATCTAGACAAATCTTTAGTGGTGAAATATCGGTATCTAAATTATGTCGATTACTCTTTTGCTTTGAATAAACGATTAAAAAATATAAATATCGTCCCTATACGCAAGATAGATCATTCTTCTAATCGAAATTTCATCAAGTAGGTGTGGGACGCTTCTATCATATCCATTGCGGAAATATTTAATGTATTGAGAACTTTTCAACACTTGCAAACAATTCAAAAGATGGGACAAGCAATTTAGCCTTTATAATGTAACAAGAAACTCATGTTAATTATGAGAATACAGTGCCTAGTAAACACTGGTGACAGGGGAGGTCATATTTCACACTAAATATCAACTCGATCAGTTGCGTGATTTTTAATGTGGATGCATTTGTACAGCTGCACACTAATGATACTCCTTTCTTTTGCATATGCCTCACTGTACACTTTGCATTTCAATTTGCGACTGAGTTGTTTTACTTATGGTTATATGTTACATAAAGATGTCTCTTTATAGTAATTCATAAGAATTTCATGTGTTTATGCTGCTTCACTGAGAAGTTATCAAGGGAAAACTGATTATCCTTTGATTGTTTTGACCAGTGTATTTAAAAATATATTAAAATATATGAAATAAACATTCATTTTTTTAAAATTAAAAAATGACATCCGTCCTGTTGAAAATTCTGTAGATTTCCGATTTGTCACTTAAAAATACTTTAAAAGCAAAATAACCCATTCTGATTTGTATCATTTATCGATAGTAAGTCCATCATATTTTAAGCAACTATCTTATAGAATGCCTACAACAGGAGTATAAGCAATATATCAAATATTTTACAAGCATAAAAAATAATCTTTTCTCTAACGCGAGACTCAAAACCATTTATCTACTCCCAAACTTTGAATCGAATAAAACCCTCAATCTATATAAAAAAAAACCCAGAAATATCCAGAGTCTGGTTTATGCCTTTAAAATCATTTCTCTTCTAAACAATACAACCAGAGATCAAAAGAAGAGATACGTCCGATTCCTATCACAATGGATTCAAAAGAACATAAAACTTAATTGAAAAACTTCCCGATTTCCGATACTTAGTCCGGGATGGAGCGAGTGTTGTCTTTCAATGGCTCCCGGATAACTCCAGAGCACATTTCATCAAATCTCCTCCGGATAAAATAATACCGGGCCGGTAATGCGATTTCTTATGATTTTTTAGCCTCCCCCCTCCCAAGAGCGCGAATAGACGTTCGAAACAGCGATAATTCCATCCCCCAACCTGAAGGGTATTTTCCGATTTTCCGATATGGATTGCAATCCATCTAGAGGGAGGAGGAAAAAAGTATTTGCGTTAGCCAAATAAGAAACGGTCTAGGAATGAGGTCATGCAGTTTGGATTCCAGTTATGCCAGTTATTCCAGGTCATGCAGTTATTGAATATTACTATGAGTAGGTTATGTAGAGGGAAATTGTATTTGGCTTATGGACGTTTAAGCAAATGTTGAGCCGTTAAGGTGGGTTTAATGCTCATAGTTACTGAAATTAAACCACTCCTACTTAGAGCTGTATAGAGCCATTATTATCCATAAGGTTTTTAAAATGTTAGATATAAAGGAAAGGACATTGAAAACTAAATAAAAATGAAATAAAAAAAACCCTGAGCAATTTTAAAAAACTTGCAAGTTTATGCAAAGGACATTTTAATAGTAACAAATAAAGGAGACAGTACTCTGCCAAGAGCTGTCAGGAGCCTGTAGTAGCCATAAGGTTTTATAAAATGTTAAAGATAATGTCGAAATGATATTTAAAACAAAAAATGTGTAAAAAAATTACGCAAATGTTTTAAAAACAACAAATGTAGAAGAGAACAAATCCCCTGCCTAGAGCTGTCTGGAGCCTTTAGTATGATAATATATATATATATATATATATATATATATATATATATATATATATATATATATATATATATATATATATATATATATATATATATATATATATATATATATATATATAAAATTGGACAATTTAAAAAGTACAAATTTGCAGAAACGATGTTTTAAAAACAACAAATATAGAAAACATATTTAACTTTTACCGTCTATTGTTTTCTTTTTGATCTGAATTTCATTCCTCGATAAGGTTCAGCCTGCATATTTAACTTCCATACAAGTTTTTAACTCTTTTGTCCAATTGGACAAATACGTCTCGGAAATTAGATGTTTCCATATCGAATAAAACAATTCAAATTTTTCTTTGGTTTTTATGTTTGTAAGGCTTTTAAGGTATTAAGGAATTTAAACATGATTTATCGAATTTGGAAACACTCTCAAATTGCAAATGGTGGACTTATGTTTTTGAGCACGAACATAACTGAAGTTTTAATTGGTTCATTTTTTAGTGTTACAGTAATAAAAAATATATTTATGTCATACTTAGGTCAAAATAGTTCTTATTGTCCTTATTATGTAATAGTTGAGCTTTTTAGAAATTATGTTCGTTGGATATATTGTCTCAATCATATTAAATAGTGGGGCAGTATATCAGTGATAAAAATAATACAGGATTATATATCTATTACTTTATAGAGGATTGGGACAAATAGTCAACTATAACCATACGATGGAGAGATATTTTCTTAAGATATTTCCTACAAACGAGATTACACATAGTAATTTGTTTTTTCCCGTGTCAACTTTAAATTAAACTGATTTTCATAGCTGAATTTTAATCATGCAAAAGTTGGGCCGAAAGGGGTAAAGTACTAAATTTTTATATGGCGGGGAAATTTTTAACTGATTTTTTTGTCTTCGAATATAATTTTACCATTATAACAGTAGTAGGTATACACAACTTTATGAAGATATGTTGATTGTTACAAGTTTCATTTGTCGTTAAATAGGAGAACTTTCATTGTGTGTGTGTGTTCTTTTTTCCTGAGAATGATATGATAGACTAAAGATAATGAACTTTCTTATTTGAAGCACACTTCAATAATCTTTATTCTGAAAACAGGGTATCAAAAAGAATTCTAAACATTCGAAGCTAAATTAAAAATTATTGAAGATGGTATTTAAATTGTAATTGGGGGGTACAACTATTTTGTAATAGCATTTCTATGTTTTCAAAGGACACAAAATAATGGTATAATGCATGATTGTAAAATTTTCCTATTGTTCGTGCACAACATCAATTTGTATGATGGTATAATGGACAATTAAATAATAAATATAAATTTAAATAATATAAAAACTATAATAAATTCTTATTTAAATTTATATTGCTATTAGGCAAGGTTATGTTCCTATGAAATTGTCTAGCCGAGGGTAAAAAAAAAATATGTTTCGAAAAATTAAAATTGTTTGTATGTACTGTTATGTTGAAGAATATTGACCCATACTGAATACATATATACCTATAAAGAATAACCCTTAGAATGGATACAAAATCAGAGTAAGAATATCCCAAACTTAGTTGACATTTTTAATGTGCGTTTTACGATTAACAAACAAACACACATTCAAAATAAATTCGAAATCTATTTATGCAAAATTAAAATCTATTTATGCAAAATTAAAAGAATATATATTGACAAGTAAATAATGAGAATTAAATTAATAACACAACACATTCAACGTACAACAGTTAATTTACATTTGAAAAATTAATTCAATATTACTAAATATGTGTGCAGTCCCTAAAAAAGTCAGTTTATTCAGGCATTTCCCATAATACCTTCTTTGCAATACTCCCGCCTTCTTTAAAGTAGGGGACATAAATCGTAATTTCTGTCTCTGAACTTGTTTTTATAGCGCAATTATCGCTAATTAAGTGAGCGTAAAATTTTAAAAGGCATCTTCGCGTGATTAAAAAGGCAACCTTGCGTTTTTACCATTTGTCGGGAATGCTCGAATTTAGCAAAAGAGGTCACACTTTTCTAAGATTTTCAGTGTTTTTATTCCCCCATCATTAAGGTTCATTTCCTTTGAAACAGCGTCTAGAGAATTCCCGAAACATCAATTAATGATCAATACGTCTGTGTTAAGGTACTCGAAGCTTTGGTAAAAGATTAGGGCTAAGAATTGTTTTGGAAATTATAGTGGTATTTTATTTGATAAGGCATAAAATATTTGGTGAGGCAAATTAAAATGAAGTGTGTAATTTATAAGTTTGTTTCAAATGAATTGTAATTCTCAAAAAAAAAAAAAAAAAAAAAAAAAAAATATTAGTACAAAGCTTGGTATTAGTTAGGAATTAATTTGCATGGTAAGTTCTATAGCTCGATTGAATTATAAAAAATGGGAGATAAAAACGTATCACATTCATTTTGAACATGTTCATATGATTATTTTAAAAATAACTTATCAAACAAAATGAATAACATTAGGATATTTTAGTCTTTTACTTAGAAATTTGATTTAATATTTTGATTGATTTTTAAGTGAAATTTTGCATAAAAAAATAGGTAAACCGTACTTAAAATCTGTTATAAGTACGTACAAAAGTGTAAAAAATAACTGACTCTTATAAGGTAATTATTTGACGAACCATTATATTACATGGGTTTTGAAACAATACTTGTAAAAACAACTATTAGATGAGTCTTTTAAGAAGTACCATAATTGAAAAGTAAAAATAAATTGTACAATACATTTAATGATAAATTACTAATTTTCAAATTACATTTTAAAAGTGATGTTATATAAATATTTCTTTGAAGAATGACCCAATCGTAAATAAAATAATTAATCAGTTAATATACTTAACATTTCATATTGTCTAGCAAAAAATTATAAAACCAATTTGGCATAAAGGGTTTGCTAAAAACTTTTTGAAAAATGCACTTAACACTTATAGATATTAATTTTAAAATTGGGTTTTACAAATGAAAATATAAAAATTTAAAGTGCCTTATGAATTTTTATCATTATTCTTTACTTTAAAAGTTATATGTTTTGATTAATTTTCTAATCAGAGGTATAAATTCTAATTAACAATCGTAAAATGCAGTAACGTAGTTATTACTATTTTCCAAAGGGAATACAAGACAATTGAAAACAAGTAATTAACTAAAAGGAGAAAAATGATAGTTTCATTAAATGAAAACTATTCAGCAATCAACGCAGACATTGGTATTCAAATTAAAATTAGTACTTTGATGAAATCTGTTCCCTTTATTAGATAATTAAAATTCTTTGCTGCAGGGAGGGAAAAATATGCCAGAAGTATATTAAGTTTACACAGATTTCCATTCCCAATTCGCTTATTTCTTGTAACAGCAAATAACATCCAAATGAACTTTAAAGTTTAGGAAGTGCGTTTTACCTTAAAAAAACCCCAAAGCAATCACAACCAAAGTGTAGAATAAATAATTCAAATGGGACAATTCCTTAAGCGATTTGTGTATGTGTTGGGCTTCTCAAAGACAAACACCGTGAGTTGTCCCCTACCCTCACATTTGGAGAAATATATCTCAAATGAGTGTTTGTCTTTCGCCGATCGAGATTTAGTAGGCCCTGGCGTGTCGTTTCTCAACTGCTGTGATCTTCAACGTCGAGTCGATTTGTCGGTTATTTACATAGTCGCGCAATTATTTGACAAGCTATTCTCTTTAGCCTATGCTCTGGCAGAACGCAATAGGGGGTCGTTCATAAACTGCAAATTGTGGGAAACGATAAAACTATAGCGTAGTCTATCATACTTCACTTCTATAATGCTCCCTGAATCGGATGTTATATCTCTAATTTGGTTGAAAAATGACGTAAATGAAAAATTTGGCCAAAATTAGATAAACACGCCATAAGTATAAAGACAATTCTATTTACCAGAAGGAATAACATTTTTACTGTAATTCGTTATATAGTCGTATTTAAATTATTCACATCTATATATCAATACTAATTACACCTACGCGTTTGTTCTACAGAATAAGTGATATATGATGTAATTCGCGTTCATTTTTTTTTTGTTGTTGTTGTTGTTACGGTTAAGACTGAGAACTAAGTACTTTTTAATGTCCTTAAAAGCTCTTTCTCTGTTACTAAAAAGGCTTTTGTAAATATCTTTTTATAGAAAAGTGGTTGATACTTACTTTTCATATAATAATACACTTATATACATACACTTACTTTTCATATAATAAATATTTTATATTTATTTTAATGCTATTTTTATACTGATGAGTGCGTTTGTTTAAAAGTATCTTACCTAAGGCTTAAATTAAACGAAATAACGTAACTGATTATTATTTCGAGAAAAATTGAGCATTTTTTTTTTCTCAAATATTAACTACCTTTTTCTTATTTTAATCTTGTGAGCATTATACTGATTTAAATATTTCTTTAATTTGTTGTTAGTACAATATATACTTTTATAGAAAATAGAATTGTTGTTTTTTCACATTAGTGAATTATGATGCGAAGCATAATGTAGAAAAATATATTGCATACGTACATTGTTAAAAATTTTAGTCCACCTTGCACCAAAATTGGTTCTCAGTTAGCTGCAACCAACATTTGGTGCTTAGTTTCACGATTTATCGGTGCTACCTCGGACCGTAAGCACCATTAAATCGTGAAATTAAACACCGAATGTTGGTTACAGCTAAATGGGAACCAATATTTGGTGCAATGTTGAACACAATTTTTAACAGTGTACTATTGAGATCATGAAGAAATGATATCTGAAAAAAAAAAAAAAAAAAAAAAAAAAAAAAAATCAGCTCTATTATTTCGCATAGCAATGTGGCAAAGATATATATTGAAGTTAACTGAACAGACTGAAACTTATCAGGCAAATCGGATATGAAGCATAAAAATAACAAGAAAACAATTAAATTAATTTACGAATATCTCTCCCATAATAGCTGTCATTAAATAATCATTTACGGATATATTATAAAGTTTGTATTTTTTTAAAAAATATGTTAAAAGTGGATGAACACATAGCGAGATTTAAATTACCAAGTATACATTCTCCAAATGAAATGAACGGCACATGTTGGATTTGAATAAAGTAATTGATATTCATATCAAACACACTGCATCTACTATTTCCAAAAATATCAATAAAGGCACCAGTTTGGGCACAATATTTTTTTTTTTTTTAAACTAGACAAAATTTTCTTTTTACACTGTATATCAGAACACCTTCATCAATATTTCTAACGCTATTGTTTGGCCAAACCATTTGTTTAGTTAAAGAATTTAATTAGTTTTTATGGTAAATAATTAACCTCAAATATAATCTTATTTGACCTGCAATTTTCGTTTGTACAAACTATGTCATTGGCGGAACAATGTTTTGCAAAAATAATAGATGTATGTATAACCACGCAGTTTGGTTTGTTAAAAATAATGATTCCAGATCTTGTAATATTGAGTGTACGTAAGGTAAACCTACACACCCTTTATGTAATTTTCTCAGTACGTTATTACGCAGAAGAAAAATTACGCGTTAAAAGTTATTTGTGAGTTTTTGTATTTCTTTGCTTGAGGCATTACCAGCTATTAATTATAGAATCTTTGGAGTTGTTTTTGTTTTATTACGTTTACCTTAAAAGTTGGCATAGATGTCAAAATATATATCATTATAATTAATGCATACAATGAACTGTGGCAAGTAAGTTAATAAACTAATATTAGCGGTCATTTCAAACAATTAAGTTGTCTAGTATATTTTATGTTTCATACGAATACCAGCAAAGGTCTTGAAAAGTTGAAAGAACTGGAAAGATAAAAGTTTAAGAAACTTCTTCAATAAACTTCTTAAACATAACAATTTACACTCTGTTTTCTTTAACTATTTCCTAATTAATACCCTTTATATTCTACAGGTAAATAAAAAAAAACTTTGATGAAGCTATCTTATAAGCCGAGAAATTGGTGATATCAGCAACTAATAGTGGGCTAAACAAGCCAAAAGAATCTCTTCAGTAATTAAAGAAATCCCTAAATCAATTATCTATAGTGCTTTGGTTCGTGGATTTGGAAGGAAAAAAATAGTCCCGTATAAGCTGATCAGCAAAAGAACCACGTACCTGGAAAGTTAAAGCTTGTAATCACGTTCAAGGAAGCTCTTTTTATCTGTAAGTACTGCTCACTTCTACTTATTTTTTTCTCTCGGATTTACACCTTTTCAGGGAACTTTTAAAAATGATAATGCTTAAAAGTATTTCTTGGAACTAGATGTTTGCGAAATTTAAGTTTTTCCTTATTTCTTGGATTTTTGCATTTTAAATTTCGAAGTGTGTTGGACGGTTTAAAGCGTGTAAAGAAGAGGATATGTATTTTGTGTCTTACAATGAAGTACTTGTTTTTTGTAAAGGTACACTGAATAAAATAGTTTCTGTGAAACTTTGAGAATAGTTTCATGAGATTAAATTCAGTTTATACAATATAAAAATAAAATAACATAACCTAGACGCATGGAAAACGAGTATTTTCATTTGATGTTGCTAAAGTTGTGTGCAGCATACATTTCAATAGTTTTTTTTTTGAAGAAATAGTTTAAAGGTTTAAACTAGGCGTGGCCATTGTGATCCTAAAAGTAATTAATTTTAGATGTAAAAAAATAAAAAATATTTTTCAAAATTTATTTTATTCACTAATAAATAATATTGAAATAGAATAAGTTATTTATTAAAAAAAATTTGGATTGAAAACTAGTGTTTTATTTCAAAATTAATTCATTTTTTTCTTTCATTATCCACAAGTTACTGACATTTCATTTAAAATTTATAAAAACTATCATTGTAACTTTTTTAGAATAGGTATTCAAATAATTCTTTATATTTAATAATCAATTAACCTCTTACAGCATTTATTTACATTTATGAACAACATATTTTAAATGAATGTCCGTCTTTTAATACAATCAGATTTAGATATTTTAATATAGACCATCCTCCATTATCATCTCTTTTATTTTCACCTCTTCATACAAATCTTTTTAACTTCTTACTTGAAATTGGTTTTTATCATTTGATTTGAATACGTTGTTTTGTCGTCTTTACTTTTTATGAACCGTCATGTTTTTATTAACTAATTTTAACATTGGTTGACAGCAATCAAATTGTTCGGCGCAGTGAAGCATCTATGAATCAAAATGAGACTTTTCATTTCTCTTGACTAATTGTTATTAATTGCTGTTTTAATTAAAACTTTTTTTATATCACAGACATTCTTGTACAGGAAATTTCTTCAAATTTATTAAAAGTTATTGAAAACTTTTTAAGTATTATGGGTCTATTTTCTCAAACTGCATTTAATCATCATTATTTAATAAAAATATTATAAACTAATACTTGACTTCTAATTTTATTTTACGTTTTTAGGAAATCCTTGCAATTTTTTTCCCTTTTGAATATATATTTAATTTTATTTCACTTGATAGTATTTCTCCAATTTCACTCGAAAGTTTCTTTACTCGATACTGAATTTAAATTTCGTTAAGAGTAGTTGATAGCAAAAAAAATTAACTAAGTTACAAGAAAAAAGAACCGCTAATGACATGTCTTGTAGTAATGTTATAAAAAATATTGTCTAATATCTCAATTTAAAATAGATTTTTAATTTAGTATCAAGTAAATTAATGCTTTCGATTTTTGTTACAAAATTAAAAAAAATGAAGATTGAAACAATTTTATTCTAAAGAAATATCTATTCCAGCGACAACTTAGGAAATTAAAGCTTTTATAAACCTGCGGCGAAATTTAATTAAATCACTTTTTCTAGAACAAAAACAGACAGTAACTGCTTTGTCTTTGCTTAAAATTTGGCAGCAACAAGCTATTAAAAGTAAATGCTTTACTTTTGAGGGAGGAATTTCGAAATCTTCCTCTGTTTTTTTTTTTTTTTTATCATTCGCGGAGCTTAATTTTTTAATTAAAGTGTCACTGCAGTAAAAGATTTGACTTTCGCAGTGTTAAAATGTAATATGAAGAAGCTCGTTCTAAAAAATAGGGATGAAGATCTTAGAATTAAGTAAGAAAATGTCATTTTAATTATTTTACTTGGATGAAAAAACAACTTACATAAGACGGTTCTCGTTTTAAAATACCGTAATTGTAACTAAAAATGCCATAAAAGTAATAAATAGAACACTTATATTCCATTTAGAGGGTAAAACTTGGTCCAAATTAGATCAAATATCAACTTTTAATATTTTTTATGAATGTTTTTTTTTTTTTTTAAACTAAATCAGTTGTGTTTTACATTTTTTATTCTTTTGATAAATACTGAATTCTAAACTGAACCACTGATTTTGGACTCTCTCTATCGGGAGAATAGTTTCCGTCGAATAGTCTATAGCAGGTAACGGTTGCTATAGAAATAAGATTCGCCGATTTAGAATAGGGGTGCTGCAAGCAGAAAATTGGCGGCCTGTAAGGTTAAAATACGATAATCACGTAGTATGTTATAATCACTTAGTTAGTTAGATAATAAATAAAATATCGCATCGGGGCATTCTGCAAGTCTTTCTCCTGGTATCCCTGTGGAAAATGGGACTAGTATTGTTTCCATGGCAATACAGTAACAATGCTAGAAAATGCGGAAACAATGCTAGGGGGGGGGGGGGAGCTATTCTTGAGACAAACAGACATTAACTGACCACATTTTACATATTCTGTTTACGAAGTGATTGTTTTAATTCAAAAATATCAGGGAAGAAATTTGGATTTATCATACACAAATATTACATATGCGAATTTATTTACTATATACATAAACTAAGGTAATGAGCAGGAATTGTTAACATTTTTTAAATACCCATGACTATTAATGATAGCATTGTATACTAGAGATATATAATTAATTTTTTTACTAGTTGACTTTGTTTATAAACCGAGGGCTTTATCAAAACATTAAAATCTTCAGACAATGATTTACCAGCGGGGATATAAAGAGAAAGATGCTACTTAGAGTATCAATACCTGAAGACGTTTAAAATTGTTAAGACGTGTATTTGTTAATATTGTTGTTACGAGACAATGACGTACAATGGATCTCGTATAGGCCCTTGCATAAAAAAAAATTTCGTTAAAATATGTTTTATTCAGATAAGCTTTAAATTTTCAGACCAAAATAATAAAATAATAAAAATTGAAAATTCTAAAAATCCTAGCTTGTTATGATTTGCAAGGCTTACTTTATTTTATGCTTATTTAGAATTTTTAACACTTCCATTTACCAAGATAATGCCCTTGTATTTTGATATACATGTAATTTTGTATGAATTTAATTTTTTGTTACAAATTGTAAAATTTAAGTAGCCTGGAATGTTCCTAGATGTTTATATAATAATGGGTTTTGAAGTAGTTTAGTGATTTTATGTCATTATTTTCATTCGATTTTCATGTAGAGGATTGAACATACCGGACTTTTATTGTTTTTTTCTATTCGCAACCGCAAAATGGAAATTTGTAACAGTTATCACATCATTAATATTTTGTCTTCACGGATTGCATATTGGATGAACTAGACATGTTTTTCTTTAATTCTCCATATTATATATTGTAGACTATCCAATTATATTATGATTGAAGGAAACATAATAATATTCAAGTCAATTACTCTACTTTACATAGATATCATAAGAATATAGATGAATTTTTCTTCTATTTGTAATAAATTAACAATAAGGACTGTTTCATAAGTAAATAATGAAAGTAATAATGAAATAAATATTACTACTCGACATATTTAGTAGTTTTTGTTTTATCAAACACTAAACATCAAGTGTATTCCTCTTGTAATATGTTGCGATATTAAATCCTTTCTAGTCTAAAATATAGTTTTAACATACAAATTCTGTGGTAATTTTTTAATTCCTTAGTTTATTATCAATTTGTGTATTATGAAAATATCAGCACGTATTACATTATATACACTGAGTGATTAAAATATTAGCAATACCCTACTAAATACTAATGATTTATTGAATATCTTCTGGCTTTAATGACCATCGATAATCTTTCGGGAATGAACTTTATAAGTTTGTGAAACTGTTATGAAGAAATATTAGATCACTAATAAAAATAACAATTTTTAATCTCCTCTGGCATAGTAAGAAAGTTTCGGACCTTTAAATATATCTTTTCACTTCATATCACTGAATGTTCATTTGGATTTTGAGATCGTATTACTGAGCAACCCCCTTCTTCACATTAGATTCTTTATGTCGGGATTCTTAGACCACAAAAGCCATTAATTTGTTTTTGGTTTTGCATGATTTCAAATGAAATCGTACTGGCCATTAGTAATTAAAACCAAATTTGTTTAATGTCTGTATTGTAGAGCACACAGCTCTACAATACAGATAATAAAACTATTAAACAGATTCAAAAAACAGAATTAAAACAATAAGATTCCACACATTTTTTTCACGCAAATTAAAAAAAAAAAAAACCTTATAGTTTTGTTTTATACCAATAGCTTTAAAACCAGTTTTTCGGCATATTTTCATTCTTATCAGCTTTCAGCTTCATTAAATTACAAACAATGGGAATTAGCTCACACATACCCCAGCGCCATCTTTTGATGAAAGAAGTTATTTTTTCTTTGTTTCTCGATTTTTTTCTGAACACTGTAAAAACTGCAAAATGTCCTGTTGCTACATATAAATATCATAATTTGTGCAGCAAATTACCACTTTTTTTTTTATTACTTTAACATCAAAATTAGTTTTATTCCTCTTGGAGTTAACAACCATTCCATTCCGACCATGGAGTTCCATACATTAGAAATCACCATTTACTGGTCATTTCAAAGGATATTTCCACAACGTACATCAAGATATTATGCTATGCGTAGAAGACTCCATCAAAGAACCGGAACGAATTTCTTCTTACATACAAGTGTATTTGAAAATCCATCTTCCCATCCCTTCACTTGAAATACATGTCGGCAATCCTAACGATAGAGATCTTCTGTTCTATCGGGCCCGGGGGTTCTCCCATTTTCCCCATCGCAGACTTTTGTTCTGTTATTCGATTCGTCTTGGCTACTTCTTCGTTAGAGGCCTCCGGGGAGATTTTACGGCATTTTCGCTTCTGCCTCCTTGATGCATTTATGCCTCGGAAAGTTTGTTCTTGTGGCTTATTTTTTGCAATACTTTACCAAAGAAATTAATTCATGGCCTGAAACTCTGTAATACTTATTTATGATGCGGTTTATAAAGTAATTTTTCCCCCGAAGTATTAGTATGTTTCTGGTCTTTGTCCTTAATTTACTGTTCCAATTGGTAAATAGTTTTTATTATATCTTGCTTAGTTTATTTTTAATAGTTTAAATGTAAATTAGTATTTTTTAGCTAATTCAATCTTAGGATTCACTTTTTATATTTGTTGTTAAAAGGATTTTGATGAAAAAACCTACTTTTCAAAACTATTATGAAATTAAAATATAATTGATAAATATAATAGTTCACGTTAAATTGGGATTTTAAAACACATTAATGTCTTATAAGTTTGTTTTTAGATTTTTGTTAATCTTTAGTTACTTCCTGCTTAACATGTATAGTTTTATTTTCATTTGTAGAAAAAAAAATACCTTTCAAAATTAAAGTATAAATGCTTTAAAAGTTTCCATTATTTTATTTCTTTTTCTTTGAATAATTTATTTTAATTTTAATACTCTTGACTTTATGAAAGATTAATACATGATAGATCATGAAAATTATAGTCTTAGTACCAAATATGGCAGTTTGCTTCAAGTACATTTTATCTTCAATTTACAAATATTTAATGTAAAATATGTGTACAAATACATGGAGGTTACAACTAAATGTGAAGTTGAACTGATGAATTGAACAAAATACAAGAAATTTGTAAAAGTACTTTGTTAAAACATCAGCAAATTGTCTGCATATGATTTTTTTAGCATAACGTGTAGTCTTTTCTGTGTATAAGCACTTGAATGAATTCTACAAATTGTGTAGGGACATGTCTTTTAACAAAAACTCTTATTACTTTATAAAAATGTGTGTACACTAAAAAGTATTCAAATTAAGTTCAATTAAAATTTATTTAAAGAAGATTCCAAATTTTGACACTTTGTTTTTGATCTATTTCTTGTTTTTTCAACATTTCAAATTTGATTAAATATAATTTGCTACTTAGCAACGCCATTGTTTCTCATTTACTCATATTCCTGTAGTGTTATTTAACCCCATCTTCCTTTAAAAAGTAATTTCACTAAGATATTCATATCGAAATTGCTTGAAATGTTAATTCATCATTAAGGCGAACAATTATTAAGGATTAAGATAATGAACAAAATTAACTGCACTTTGCTAAATAATTTTGAATTTAAGGTGTTTATATTAACCTATTAATTTACCAGTTGTAACCATTTAAGTGATAATTTTTTAATCTCTCATAATTCTAATCGTTCTTATTTGTTGTATCGATATTAAAATAAAAATCAAATTTTTGTAATATTTAGAATTTTATATGCAATTGTTGTAAATTGCTTTTACAAACTATCGTGTTAACCACTTTTAATTGTAACTATGTTTTATGGAACACAAATTTCTATTTCTTTGATTCCAGACCTTTTCATATACATGTATTTTCATTCGAATACAATTTTACTCTAATTACATGCACCTTTCGAATTTCATTACACTTGATTCATATATTTTCATACTTATAGAAAGGAGTGATGGATGAATTTAACAGGTGAATACAAACCATCAAGATTTATGCATTTACGAAATCAGTGCCTCATGATTGGTCTATATACTTAAACAAATTTAGATAGATTTTTTGGAAGCTTACAATACTTTAATCATTTAATTTTGATGTAGATTTGATATAGAAAACTTTGAATTTTGATGTAGATTTGATGTAGAAAAATTTTGATGTAGAAGAATTTGATTTGTTGCACATTTAACATCTTGGAAAAACATATCTGATTACGTGTAACAATATCATTTTCAATACTTATAATAAAGTATATTACATATTCATCAATGTCATTTAGAGACTCATAACGCCGACCAATCGGTATAGTGGTTAGCATGCTAGCTTCTAAACCGCAAGGTTGCGGGTTCGAGTCCCGTGTTAGGCACGGGTGTTTGTAAATGTATGTTGGCTTGTCTAATGACGAATGTTTTGGCGCATTATTTCCCTCGTGTTGCTGACGGCGCCAGATAATCTGAAAACAACCAACCAAGAGACTCACAACCTAGCTACATAATCTTTTAATAAAAACATGCTCCCTAGGATATAAAAATAAGACATTTCCGTTCAAGCAGCAATACTTAAAGGCTACCAAATTGATTCGCCTGTCACCTCCATCATATATTTCACTCTCCAAAAGTGTTGGTAGAAATCAATACACGATACCGCAAGAGGAATATTCAAGTAATTTACGACTTGCCGTTTTATATATATCGCATTCCCCATCCAAGCAGACGCATTCGGGAATTGATCAAGAAACTCTTGGATACTGGCCCCCTTTCTCAGATATGAAAGATGCGCTTCATAAAAGTAAGAGCAACAACACGGTCTGAGTGACAGATGAAAAATGTTGTATTTCTGCCACAGATGGTGCCGTATCTAAATCATTTGCCATTGATACAGTATCTGGGCTTTCTTAATTACGGCCCTTGGGAGCCGATTTCGACTGATGCACTGAGCTAAATTGCCCGTAACTCTTAATTTTCTTGACTTGGAGTTTTATCTGGTTTCTAATTGCATAGAGAAAAATGATGTGTTTTGTGTGTCGTGAAATAAATACTCTAGAAAATGTCGTATTAGTATTGGGTGACATTAACCTTTCCTATCATTCAATATAGTATCAACCTATTTAGGTATAATGCTTACATGTATTTTCTATTTTATCTAAAACAAATGAAGCAGAAAAGGTTTAAGAATTTAATGTTGATTTTCAGACATTAATTCTAAATCCTTTTAACCATTTCCTTCCACGTTGGGGTAATTCCAAACCCTTTTCACCCTTTCTTTTCCCGTTGGAATTAAATATTACTTTAAAAAAGCTTGTTAGTCACGAGTTTTTTTTATATGAATGCGATTAATAAATTTTACGAACTGCTTGTTGGTATTGTGTAGTATCTTAACGAATACCACTTTAAAGCTGCAATTTGGCATGGAAATAGTATAAACCTGATTTATTCCTGTATTTTATGCCCTTTTTTAGTTTACGTGTTATTCTCGAGGTATATTTGAGTCGTTTTCTATTACGTGAAATTACTTTGTTAGTTACATGTAATACGTACTTTACAATCTCATTAGGTCACTTCAAAAAATTATCAGAGCCGTTATGTCAGCTTAGTAATTGTTCATGTATTTCAAATTACTTTACCTCATGTGATTTAAGAAGTTTCTCCCTCAGTAGAATGATATAATAACTGTACATATAAAGGTTAATTTTTATTCGTTGTAGTATTCTGAGTATTAAATTAATAAGTTAACATTAGAAAATTCATTTAATATAATTAAGTAACTAATTAATTATTGATTCATTTAAGACATTACAAGACTAAAATATTAAGATACAGACATATTAAAATATTAAGATAATAATCAAACAAATATTTTAATAGTTACTTTTTATATTTTCCATTAAGAGTAATTGGTAATGCTTTCTGCTCAATTTAATTTTTTTTTCTTCAAAATGTTCCCTCTTTTTATGCAAATAAACTTTTCAGAAATAAATATATATTTTAAAAATGTAGTTATCAAATTGAAAAAAGTTGAAATTTCAGCTGCAATAAATGTCAATATAAATTATTTTATGTTTATTGTAGCATTTCATTGAACATAAAGTAGGCTTACATACTTTGTATAGAAAACTAAATTAGATTTAAATTAACAAACTCATCATGCAAACCTTAAGGAAAAAAAAAAAAAAAAAAAAAAAAAACATTCATTACAGACATTTAACATCTAAATTTATCTTAAAGTATTACTTTCTAATAAGCTGAATAAAATGACAACTTGAAAGGCAAGACAATAGCTTCTAGGCCTACTTAACACGATTAAATAAGATGTTCTGATAAAATAACATTTCAGGTGCTATGAATTTGTTTTTTAAACTTTCTATTTCATCTCATTATTCATTTTAGGTCTTGACATTAACATTGAGAAAGTTTGGTAATTAGTAATGGAAAAAATTAAACTTTTCAAAATCCAACTTTGACTTTCGCCAAAAGAAATAAAATCAGGACAGTTCTTTCAAAAGTTTCTGAAACGTGAATGGCAACGTGAAACCTCGTCTTCGTTGAATATCCCTCGTGGCAATTATCTCTTCAAGTGTCACCAAATGTTTCGTATGCAAATTGTTAGTCATAGTTGCCATAGTTACGGTTAAACATAGTATGGATCAAATGCCAGAGTAGGATATATGACGCTACACATTTCCCAAGGGATGTAACTTCAAAATTTGTGACGATGAATAATTTCATTATATTTTATTTATTCACTCTTAGGAAAGAGAAGATGTTCAAGTTTCAACGGGATTTTTCATCCTTTGCTTAGGTTTTAAAAGATAATATATCATTCAGTATCTCAAAGCAAGAAAATTTAAGTGATAGAATTCATAACCTTTTCACTAGTGATTTAGCCAAATATCATATTACAACCTTTTAACTATTCAAAATAGAGATTTATATGTAATAAATGTCTAACATATTTTTCTAATGTTTGTTGAAATATAATATCAAAAGAATTATAATTTTCATTCTATTTTATGTATTCACTCTTAAGAAAACGAAGTTGTTAAAGTTTCAACGGGATTTTTCTTCCTTTGTTTAGGTTTTAGATAATTGGTCAATCAGTGTCTCACTGCAGACAAAAATTAAGTGATGGAATTCATATTTTCAATAGTGATTTATCCAAACAACCTTTAAATACTCAAAGAAGAGATTTCTATTTAATAAATGTATGTCGTTCTAATGTATGTTGAAATATAATATAAAAAGGATTGTAATTTTTTGAATGGCTAATGGGTAAAAAAAATAAATTACTTTATATACTACATTCTAAAAGAATATAATATATTTCTTCAAGGTTATAATATTTATACTTGTAACAATTATCGCTAAAAATAAAATTCTTTTTCATAGTATTTAACCCTTTGCACTCCAGGCCTTTTTCGCGTGGAGGAATCAGCAACTCGAGACATTTTAGGTTCGGCTGGTGTTTATGGATTTGCTTCATAGAAACTAAACACAGTCATTGGCCTTGCATCGAATTTCCGCATCACACCTAATGGTCCTCTCGTGGTTTGGCATCCAATCGTGTGGCGCCTGAGAGGCACCACTGGAGTGCAAAGGGTTAAGAAATAAGACGAATTGTTGAGATAACTGACTTTTATTTGAAATTTATGGAATTTATATTTTGAACTTAAATTTATTACATGTATTGAATTTTTATGCACAAATACGCTTTGCAAACGCACTTTTTGTCAAATTTATAAATAAGTCTAAGTCTGTAAAAATAGTTAAATAAGTTTTAGTTATAGTTAGTTAAAATAATCAGAGATATGCTAATCGTGTCAAAATTTTGTATTTTACTTACTATTTCAATCTGTTATACTTAATAGTTCAATAATAGTTAAAATTGTTATAATTTTTTTATAAATTTACAATTCTTTTCTTATTTTTTTTTTCTAAGCTGAAAGGGCAAATTTTTAAATCTATATTCGATTTCATTCAATTTTTACAACGATTAAGAACTAGAGTTATTAAAAATCTTATAACGTTTTGTGAATTTAAAAATGCGGAACTTGAATTCTAACAAAAATCACTATAGCCATTTTTTTTTTTACAGTGAAATAAGTCCTTATAAGTCCCTTTCTAAAAACTATGTTACATTTTAATTAAAAAAATGCATTTTCCCATTCGATAATGGGAAGAAATCATAATTATATATATATATATATATATATATATATATATATATATATATATATATATATATATATATATATATATAACTTAGAATATAAAGGAAAACCACGAGAATCGAAACCTTTGCATTTTTAGTGAATATTAAGGTCCTCAATAGAGAAAACCGTAAGTAGAAGAACAAAATAGACCTTTAACGACACCATAAGCTCCTTCCGGTAATAATGGGAAGTGATCTGAACCCAGTAACTACATCCTGAGTGCTGCCAAACAGTGGCTTAGTGATCAAAGGCACTGAAGGATAATGAAAGAAACTTTCTCCTTTTCTCACTGTTTATGCTGAACTACTAGATTAACTTAGAGGGTGGAGAATAAATTAGTGATGCAAACTTGCTTTTTTATAGAGGTGAAATATCTTTTGGAAAATTAATAATCTCTTAGTTCGATTATTAGATTATTAATTAATAATCTCTTAGTTAATTAATAAGCTCTTAAATTAATAAACTTCTCTTGAAGACCATATTCCAATACAAATTTATAAGAAAAAATTCAAAGGAATTTTCTATAAAAGAGAAGAAAATCGTAAGGAAACAAAGATATACTTCTATAGTCAGCGCATTGGCCACCCAACTACAAGAAATACTAAATTATAATACTATCAATTAAATTATTGTAACTAAAACAGAATCACAGAATCTAAAATAATATACAATAAACAATTAGATCCCGACTTGTCTCTTATCAGGAGGTTTGACAAGTCCTGAACTCCAAAAAAGGTGTTTCTAATTGAGTAGCCAGTATAAACTTTAATGCAAATACAGGAAACCCAACTCCTCCCGAATTCTTGTGGTCTAACAACATGAAAAAGAAATTCAACTATTAGAAATGTGATAAATACAATAAAGTTCTTACTTATAATATTATAATAAGTAAAGATATTCCAATTATAAAAAGAGATAATAGTACAATACCAAAGCCAATATCACCCGAACTGACTTAAGTATTTAAAGTAAGCTCGCTTAATCTTTAATAATAAAACAAGCTGTGTGTCTGTCTGTCTGTCTGTTTGTAGCTCTGTGGATCTATAGAAACCTACTTACATTTGGAGTAGAGCTCTGAAATTTTCTGCAAAAGTAGTTTTGGCCTTCTAATTACATACATCACAAACAGAATGTTAAAATTTTAATTAGTTCTGTTCTTTTTTATTGAATTTTTGTAATTAAGTAATAAATATGTTACAAAACGATATCTAATAGGGCTACAGCTCTGAAATTTTCAACATAAGAAATTTTGGCCTTTTAATAGGACTTTTAAAACACAGAATTTTAAATCTTTATTTATTATTTTTTAATTATTTTTCTTAATTAATTAATAAACATTTTACAAATGACTACTAATAGGGCTACAGCTCTGAAATTTTCAACATAAGTAGTTTTGGCCTTCTAATTGGAATTTTGAAAAACAGAATTTTGAACTTTTATTAAGTTTATTTTTAATTAAATTTTTAAATTAATTAATATTTTACAAAACGATTTCTAATAGGGCTACAGCTCTAAAATTTTGAACGTAAGTAGTTTAGCCTTCTAATTAGACTTTTGAAAAACAGAATTTTAAATTCTTGTTTAGTTCGTTATTAATTAATTTTTTTAATTAATTAACAAATATTTTACAAAACAATTTCTAATTGGGCTACATTTCTGAAATTTTCAACACAAGTAGTTTTGGCCTTCTAATTGGACTGACAAAAAGAATGTTAAAATTTTAATTAGTTTTCAATTAATTTTTTCACAAAAAGCGACTTCGATTAGGCCTAGATCTCTGAAAGTTTCAACATAAGTAGTTTTAGCCTCTAATTTTGCTTTCCACAAACACGTGGTAAAATAATCTTAAAGGGCTGTTGTATTATTGTATTTAATGGGGATTTTTTTTTCCTTCACGATAGAGAGGCTTCCATTATTAAGGCTTTACGAAGCAATTAGATTTTAGTGAGTGAAGCGAGCTTATGCTTACTCAACAATGAACCTTTCAACGAGTGATGTAAGCCGGTGTTTATGTGTCAATGAACTTTTCAGCGAACGAAGCGAGCTCGATTTTGCGTAAAGATGAACCTTCCTGTGAGCGAAGAGCTAAAAACTGGGAACAGATTACACGAATGACAGATTCCCGTTACGCGTGGCCTCACAGCTAGCTAAAATATTGCACATGTTAAAATTTTGTAGCGAAGCACGGGTATTTAGCTAGTATTGATAATATAAGAGTTGGCTTGGTAAGATTAGCATGTGAAACTCTTGCGCCAGAAAATATCCAAACAACCAATTTCCCAGTAGCACAAATACGATGGCCAGTCTCACTCGACATTTCCCTATTCAAATGTGGACTGTTGAAGACTGGCCGTTGTTACGATTCTTGGCCAATCGCGGCCAGTGGTGGATAAGATATACTGGAAGTTTTGAACGTTGATGCGCAATTTTAAAATTGAATTAAATTTTTATAAAAAAAGGACGTAAGTGCAAGAAATATCTTTTGTGAGGATTTTGATATGTTATTCTTTAAAAAAAATAATTGTGTATTGTGGAACGATGCTCGAGTACCGGCCACGATTGACCAATCTTCCCCGATTCCAGTTTCCTACATTTGCCAATACCACTGTGCTACCTAGATTATTCTAAACGTACTATGTATAAGTCATTATCTATGATTTTAAAAGGAAACTATCAAATAGCGTCTTGCTAAAGTGTTTCATTTTTCTTAAACATTTTTAAAATACGGGTAATGCTTTTATGAGTCCATGAATTTTTTTTTTTTAGAAATCACTACCCAAATATATTCTTGGGAATTTTTTTGTTAAAAATATAACTGGAATTAAATGACATTATGAAGAATATGTTTGCTAAATAAGGATATTTATTTAATTTTAAGGAGAATAGTTTACATACTATTAAATTAACATTAGAACTACAATTTAAATAAATTACTATTTAATTCCTACTATTAATAAGATATTAAATTATATATTGAAGAAATTTAAAGTCTGAAAATTAAACTTTCGAATAGATTACAAAAATATCTCTTAATATCAGATTGTTATACATAAAATTAAGCAATTGTTTTAAAAATATGAAGATCATTACGAAAATTAATAAAAGCTTAATTTGTTTTACTTGCACATAATTTGCCTTACGATGATTTTACTAAATGTAAGAATACTTACTGTTTAAAAATCTAATACTTATTAATAGATATTTCAAAATCAAAATTCATATATTTCAGGTGTTTGATTAGGGTATAAGTAACAAAAATATGTGTTTAAATTAAAAAACTGAAATACAAATTTAAATTAAAAATTATTGTAAAGCATGAGGAATTATAAAGTTTTTTTTTATATTTTCATTGTCTTTTAAAGATGTATTATGTCCCTTAATTTCTATGTCTAACTGTATATGTCCACAAAAGTATATGCCGTTCTACATTGAAATTCGTGAATTTTTAATTACATCTTGAATGCCAAATTAATACATGTTTATCATTAGCAAACTCCAATTTTTGATTTTTGCAGTATAAGTTTTATTTTAGAATTTCTACTGTTAAACTTCAGTATATTTTGAAGTTATAATTTAAAAAATCTTTATACCTTATTAAATATATCATGAAGTTAATATACTTTTACAACATACGATATTCTAGAAATGAAATGGAAAAAAGAAAAAAAAAAAAAAAAAAAAAAAAAAGAAAGAAAGAAAAAAAAAGAAGAAAAAAAAATACTAACAACATTTTATTCGATCAGTTATTGATGCTTTTAGCAAAATTATTAGTGAATGGTCTGTATTTATCTTAATGAAGAAAGCAGATGGATATCCAGAGTATTAACTGTTAGAAATATGTAAGCATCATATTTATATTTCCCACACATAGTGCGTTACTGAGATATAAATGGTAAATGAACCATAAGTATAAGAAAAGTACAAGGAAATAATATCACTAATGCAGATGTCTATTTGCTTATTATTTGTATCACCATTATCCACATACGTACGTGTATCCCTTAACGTATAACATGTTACAGTGTTATAACTTATTCTGGTCAGATTGCACTCTATGATATAACTTCTAGAATTTCGTCTGTATTCTTTATCGTAAGTAGACTAAACAAGTATTCAAACTCTGTGTATATTATTTGTTGTACTTGAAAAATGTAAAAACTTTGTAATTGGGGAAAGTTTGTTATAAATATATATATATATATTTCATAAGGGGTCATATGCTTATGCATATTAGCACAGAAACAAACACAAATGTTAAAAAGAGCCACCATCATTTCTATATTTTAGTATAGCAACTGATAAAACATCTGAAACCCCCCCCCCCTCAATTTTTCATAAATTTTCAGTCATTGGATAATGGTGATGTGAGAAAAATATATATATATTTTTTTAAATAGATAAAATTATTTTACTGGTATTGCATTCGTATTTCTTGGTAAAATAATAAATATATTCAAAAAAGTTTGTTTCAAAGCAATACTTTCTTAAAGTCTAAATCCACATGCATATGATAATCACGTGTATATTTAGTTTATATATTATTTTAATTTTTTTCTATAAACATTTGGAATTCCCATTTTTGTACAGATATTTTAGTGCTAGATATTTATTTCAAATGCTTTTTGATAATTATATTTAATGGGATTTTGTGGTATATCTTTTCAAAAGTTTTCTGCAAGACTCGAAAAATCATCCATGATGTCATATAGAAGTATTGACGAAAAAAGAAAAGAAGTTATGTATGATTTTTTTACAAAGAAGTTCGGTATGAAAAAAATATTCTTTGAAAATAGTCTAATGAAAGTTGAAATATTCAAAAAAAAAAAAAAAAAAAAAAAAAAAAAAAAAATGCCATTAAACCTAAGTTACATGATTCATATCGATGAAATTTGCAATAATGGCACGTAAGAGTATGTATTATTTATATATTATGTATATGTGTAAATTTCTGGGATTTTAGAACAATTTATATCCCACGGTGTTTCTTAACAGAAAGACTTATGAGAAAGCACATGCGGATCACATTGAATTACATGTAGTTATATTGTAACCAAAGTTAACTTACAAAATCACAGTCTGTAATTGAATTAATATACATAAAGTCCAAGTATATAATAAATTGAATTAAGCACTCATCGACGCTTCAAATCTAACCAAATTATGATATGTCCTAAAGCGTTTGAATTTTTTAAAATTGTATTACTGCACGTTCTATTATGTAATTTTACTACCACGTACGTACTTTAATAAGTTTCATTAAAAGGAAATCTAATCTGAATTACCAAATTATGAATTGAAGAATTTCTAATTATAAAAACTCATGTTCCATTTCAATATTTACAATGCTAATTTGGGATAAAAATGCGAAATTATGTATTTAATTGGGTTGAATACAAAATAAACAGAAGTGGAGTTGCATAAGAACGAAGAAATATAATACCACATTAAGTATAGTGGGACATGAAAAATAATTGAAACGGATAAAAAAATACAGGATGTATTTGAATTAAACTGCGAGTAGTAAAAGTCCTCTAGTTATCAATGGATCTTAATAAGATTTTGTATAAGTAACTTTGATATTAGGATAGAGACGATTAAAAAAAAAAAATTATATATATATATATATATATATATATATATATTGAAAAAATAGTAAATATTTCCTATTTCTCAAAAAATAATTCACTTATATCTTATAAAACAGACTTTTATTTTGTTATAGTTATTCAAAACTTTTTATTCTAAAATTTCATGTACAACTTTTTCTATAAAGTCTAGTGTGTAAAGTTAACTTCCAACATTTCTATCAGCTGAAAAAAGTTTTAAAAAAATCTTCAAGTATCACTTTCCCATAGTTAAAATAATATACATTTTAAATTTTATGATGTCATGATCATGCAGATAAGCTCTACTTGGCTCTAAACATTTGCAGTTTAATTATAACCAGCCTGTATAAAAATTCAACAATTATCAAATTTAAGTTGTAACACATTTTTTCACGACATTCCCTCTATCTCCTACACATCTGTACTTAAAACCATGAGATGAGAGTTTAACATTAAAATAGAGTTTCTAACCTTTTTGTAACGTAGGCGCTACTTTTAATGAAAAGTTCTTATTCGATCGATGAAACATTTAAGCAAAGTATGAATGATTGACCTTAGTTTGGAAGTAGCAAATATTCTTTATTTTACCCATTATATTTTTGTGATGCTTTATAATTATTTTAAACTTTAAATATGATTTGAAAACTGTATTAAAAAACAATCGGAGAGTCTTCCACCACTAAAGATTTTATATGATGATTTTTTTGTAAATTAAAAACAGATAAACTGATATGCATACATATAGTCTCGGGAATGCAAATAAAATGCACACAGCAATATTTCTATTAAATTGAGTAGTAAAGTTTCAAAATACTATAACTTAAATTTGTTGTAATTATTTCTGACATAAACAACTATATAAAAATAAAATTTATCATATGAAAAGTAGCTATTGTGATCTTTATATTTGTAGTTGTTTGTGCAACTTATCGGGAAAATATTTCGAATTTAATAGGTTTACGGTGTCTTTTTCTTTAAATACAATTCCATTCATTACAAACTTTTGTGTGCTTATTTTTTAGACTCTTAGACTCTTTAACAGCTATAAATTTAATTCTTATAAATATTTTGGCAGCAGTTAATTTTAACTTCCGTGTGATTGTGATTTACAACGTGACCAAAATTACTAGGGGCTCCAGTGAAATTTATATATATATATATATATATATATATATATATATATATATATATAAAGTGGATTTGTATCTTATGTGTGTGTAAATAGATTTTAAACGTTACACAGAAATAAAAACTTAAAATTGGTATTATAATTTTATTGAAAATGAAATATAACTTAAAATACAACAGTACACAATTAGTATTTCTAGATTGAAACTCTAATTACTTATACAAATTCTATTAAATACTATTTTAAGTATATACCAGATTATATATACTATTTTTCTCCCATTTTCCCATACTAGGAAATAAGGATAGATTTAAACCCAAGCTTAAAGGAAAAGGGAATCTCCACTTTCCCGATGAAAGTTCTTTTTTTCATCAGAAATAAGACTTATGGCTTGTGTGGAGAAAAATGTACTATAGACGGGTTAGACCTGCAGAAAGCATTTCGCTGATGTTCGTAGAAAAGGAGTTTTTTTTTCTTTTGCTTCTGTCGAGTCGGTGCTTTTTCGTTTTTTGACACAACTTAACACCTAGTTGTCTTGGAAGAACTACATTTTTGTATAGGGAAAACTTTATTGAGAAAAAATTATCTTTGCTCTTAAGAAGATTGAGTTTGTGTTTTATTTAGCTTTGTATATTTTTTTTAGAGTGATTATCCTTATTTTGGATAAGTAGTGCATTTTTTTAGTTTACTAGTTGTTAAGAGTATGTGATTGAAAGATAAATGGTAAGTGTTACTTTTAGCTTAGGTTTTAAAATTGGATTTTTTTATTTTATTTACAAAGATCAATAATAGATTTTTAAGTTTTAAAGTTCAAAATACTCTAAATTAATGTGGAGATAGAATAGAGTATAAACTTATTTCCGTAACTTATTTATCTTGAAAGTTTTAGAATGATTTGAAAATAGTAATAAAATACACATTTCTAATTTTGGGATGATAATTGAGAATACAGCTGGTTTTTTAGTATTATATTGTTCAATCTAAACATGTTCATTTTCAATGGAGTTTCCAATCGTAAATAGAACTATCTAAGTACTGGGAAAGTTTAAATGGGTTGAAGGGGTTTTCATTCAGTGATAGTTGATTTCTGTAATATTCATTGAGAGGGAATATAGCTTTAATTTGTGATGTTCTGCATCACTAATTTTTTTTTTTGTAATTCACAGAAAATAATATTTTTGTCTTTGCATTATTTGTCTAAATTTCATTTTCTACTTTACGTGAAACTTGCTCGGATGAAATTTGAGATTTGACTTGATTGATGTTGTTAATTGTAGATAACTAATTGTGTGTACTTTATTTTACTTTAATATATTTTCTAGAATTCAATTCTATATATTTGAGTAAACTATAATCTAGATAATCTTCAGATGACTTTTTGTGTATGATATAAAATCTCGTTTTTATTTGTTAATTACCTAATGGATAACATTTCTATAATATTTCATGCACAATAAATTAAACTTTGTTTCCTTTTAATATTTTATTTTTAACATTCTCTTACAAAAGAAAATAAAAGATTAAGAGGAATTACCTAACTCATTTATTTTCATTATCATTCTTTTACCCTCAGTTACACTTCCCATTAAATCTGTATATCATTCGAAGCCCTAGCATTGTTATTGGTGGACGTACTTTGTTACCATAACATTACATATAAAATGTATAAAAAATCGTTTCGCTTTAATTAATTTCGAGCCTCAAATAATAACACTACCACAGAAAAATAAACCAAAGGTACCTTATAAATTAATGAGAACATTCTCCTTAACTATACAATTCCCAGGTACACTTCCCTTACACACCTGAATTTTATAGTCATCATGAGTTATTTATTTAATATCTCATGGACTGATGCATTTTGTGTTTGCATGATATTACATGTAAAATATATCCAAAAACAATTTCGATTATCTCTTCTTTGGTACCCCACAGAAAAAGACAACATAAATTACAAAACTATTTTTATTTATCTGCTTAAAAGAAGTTCTTTTTAAGCCTACAGGTAACTTAAAAGGAACACTCCGGTATACTTCCCTCATACCTGTACTCAGGTAGCCCGGCGGTATTGACCAATGTCGGAAAAAGGGATTCTGGAAGGTTGGCCAATTCTGGTCAAAACTCGAGTATCGTTCTAAAAATAAACACATCAAAAATATAACAAAACATATTTTTTTGCCCTCCGTGCTTTCTTATAAATGAAATTTTCTCAATTTTAAAGCTGTGCATCAACATTTCAAAACTTCTTGGATATTTTATTCAGCATTCGGAGAGATTGGCTAATATCGGTAACAATGGTCAGTTTCAAAAGGTTTCACTTCGTTATTGGTCAATGTTGAGCGATATTTGTCAGTGTTGTTGTGCTGGTGTATTTTAAAAGCATCCCTCGTTTTCTATGTATATAGACAATATCGAAGTGACTAATGGATATTATTTTCCTAATATTGCACATAAGCCAAGTATTCAAAAATAATTTGGGTTTTTAATTTATCTCACAGCTGGTTCACAGCAAAAATACACTAAGCAACTAAAACTATCAGTAATGCATCCCCTCATATCTGCATTTTAAAAGCATCCTATTTTTTATGGGAATTACAAACAGCAACCCAGCAACTGATCAATCTTATTTCAATAACATTTTACTTGTAACGTATTCAAAACCACTCAAAAAGACTCAAGCCACAAAAAGATCTGTTACCACACAAAAAGACCCAAAGAGACAAAAATTACCTGACTAATTTATCAACGTAATAGAAATAATTCTCCTTAACTATATATCTCTCAGGCGTACTTTCCCTCAACTTTCCCTGATATCTGTATATCACAGACATACCTGTTTTTCTATGCATATCGAAAGTATCATATCAACTGATGGATCTTATTTCAATGACATTCTGCATGTACTAAAACTAATTTTGATTTCTTTTATCTCGCCTCTGGTACTTACACACAAAGATGCAAAGGGACAAAATAAATTACCTAACTAGTTCCATTTATCACCATAAATGAGACAATTCTCTTTAACTATACATCTCTCAGATATACTTCCCTTATATCTGTATATCATAGGCATCCCTGATTCTTTTATGTCTATGTATATATATATCATCAAAACAATTGATAGATCTTCTTTCACTAGCATTTCTCATGTAACATATTCAAAATTAATTTTGATTTCTTTTATCTCGCCTCTGGTACCACACACAAAGACGCAAAATAAATTACCTAACTAGTTTCATTTATCAACGTGAAAGAGACAATGCTCCTTAACTATACAACTCTCAGGTATACTTCCTCTGCTCCCGGTGAATTCTGTGTATCAGATGCATCCCCGTTTTTCTGTGTGAATCGACAGCATCCCGGTGACTGATGGATCTTGTTTCCTTTGAGACAAGACTCGCATTTCCTCTTTCGTTCTCTGAGGGATTACAGGGCTTTGTTCGCCAGATGATGCCTCACTGGAGACTGCGGACGCTTAATCTTTTCCTTTGCGCGGCCCGATGTTTCAGTTTCAATTCGCCAACCTGTCTTCTTTTTTTCTGGGATGGGGAAGGGGAGGGGAATATTTTTTTTACAGTTGTCAAAAGCAAGGAAAGGTGGTGATGGGTATAAGGTGTTAGCTTTGGGGTATTTCTGTTTAAGGGTTGGTGGAATTTATGGGAATCTAGAATATTGGATATGATTTCTCTTGAGATGGTTATATTAGAAAAAGGAATCAGAGCTAAAACACTTGAGTTTATACCATTTTAAGGGTTATTTTACGATTCATTTCTTTTTCCAATATTTCTTCCTTTTCTAATTGTTTTTACTGTATCCTAATTAGGAGTTTTAAAAACTCTATATTTGAGATAAAACAGAAAATATTACATAAACCAACTTTTCAGATATTTGTTAAATATAATATTTCTGATTTTGTATTTACTATTATTAGTATCTAGTGTAGGTAAAGGAAGGAAATGTTTTTATGTGTTGAGGTATACGTATAGGCTTCAAATCGCAAAAATCGTGGAAGATTTGTAAGGCCGTAAAAAACAAAGCAAAATAAAAACAACACAAAAGAAGGAAACCCTATGATGGAGGAGCATACTAAAAAGGAAATATATAATAATTAGTATACTAATAACAGTTTTTTATATAAAAATTACTTTTTTAAAAGTTATTCTCAGATTGTAGTTTTTTCTATTTTGCATTTCATTCAAACAGTAATAACTCCAGTTTAAATAATATTTTTTTAAATTTGTTTTTTGCTATATAATCTGCATACATTGTTGAATGTTTTGACCCTAAATACTAAGTGATTTGTAAATAAATATTTTTTAAATTGAATTTTAAAGATAAGATTCTGTATAAAAAAACTTGGATTTTTCTAATAGATTCAGTTAAAGCAAGATATCACAAAATATACACACTGTAAAATTCTGTTAATAGGGTCACAACACAGAGCAGGGTATTCCGCATTATTGAACACAAAATTGTATCTGTGGGTGAATTAGAATTTTTGTCATTATCATTCGAAATTAGCCTAATTAGTTGATTAAATGTTAATTAATTATTAAAATTGAAGAAATTTAATTTTTTTTTTATTGGAAACAGTTTAACAAATAATGTACTTTTCAAGATGCAAAGGTCTAATTTTTAAATTGAAAATTAAAAAAAAAATGTTGAAACCTCTACGTATACCTTAACTGAACCGTGTTATTCATAAAATATTTGAAAAACTCTAAGAATATAGAATAATATTTAAAATCATTTGGAATGAACTTAAAAATGTTGGAAAATGAAAACAATAAAATTTATTTATGGATACATTTGTAAAAAAAAACAAACATAAAAACCGTAATGATGAGGCATTTAAAATTTTAAAAATTGTTTTGAAATTTTTGTGAACTATTTTAAGACATTTTGAAATAAAAATTCATGTTTCGAATATGTCTTTTCAGTAAAATTGCACTGTGAATTTGTTCTTGAAGTCAATTTTGAAGAATTTTTTGTTACATTAAATATTTTCAAGTATTAAATGCTAATGACTATTTTGTAATAAAATGCATGAATACACATTCTGTATTATCGCACATAGTTTTTTTCTTCTTGTTTTTCTATTTAATATTGGAATTTCAAAAATAATCCAAAAATAAAACCAGTTTTAGTTTCTACATTAAGTACATTGTGAGAATACACATTCAAACGTAGGAAATCTCTAGAAAACTTACTCCCTCTCACTTTAGAAGATATATACACTAAGTGTATAGTTCAACTATAGAGGGAAGCTTATACTAGTATTTGTATTTCTGTTTTATCGTCGGAGATAAATATTTCTAGAAGAAACTACCAATGCTAAGGAAACGTGTCGCATTCTTTAGTGTCTCATTGTAATTACGTTCTATTTACATAAAATATCGACCAATCATCCCAAATAAAGGCACCCTCTCTCAAATCATTTCCCAAGTAAATAATGGTAAACCACATCCCTCATTAGAGAGATCTTAAAACTCTCCATAATTATTATTCAAACTTAAACCTTCAACAAATATAATAAGCATTTTAAAAATTAAAAAATAAAATAAAAAATTCCCAGCACATTAACAACACTCGCATGACATCCGATATTTTCATGGACTTAACCCGCCCCTCCGAGAAGTGATAATAACGAGTTATCCTCACGCCTGGAACGTCAAGATATCCACTTTAAATGATGATCGAAAATCTGATACCTACCTTCAGAAGCCTATAATTAAGTGCCCTACCTTTCGCCGCCCCTAGTACACCAGGGCTTAACCAGGGCTCCCTCCTGAACTCGTGTAATTAGTCATCCTTGACCAGCCCTTTTGCAGAAATAAACGATACTCTCAGCAGAGCTCTAGTTTTAACCCTAAGAAATAGGAAAATAATGTGGTCGTTAAGGAATAACGGGGGAAGGACTGTTATTAATGGGGTTACTGTGCGTTCTTCGAAGTTTTGGGAGGTTGTTCTTGGAGATAGACAAATGAAGGCAATATCGTGCAACTAGATAGATAGGCTCCTCTGCATGCAGATATTATGTTAAGGGTGGTCCTTAATTGATAAATAAGCTCCAGCGTTTAATGAGTGCTTGACGTTCGTTAAAGTGGAGTGGTGCTGAAAATATACCACGGATAAATTTGTCTGGATTGGTTTTACTTTCTATTGACTCTCATGTGCTGTTGTAGTTAGTGAAATTACTTGTATGAGTAAAAGTTTCAATTTGTGTGGAAATAGTTTTGAAGTTCTATAAGCAGATGCTTTACCAGTTGTGAGTGTGTCAGTGTTTTATTACGCTATCTTGATAGCTGAAAATGCTATATTAGTTGTTTTATAATTAAGTTACTTTCTAGATTATGTAATTTCTCAATTTATTTTTCAATACTTTCAGGCATTGGTATACTTTTCAAAACCGTGTGTAACATTTGGGGTTTTTGATTAATGTGTTTGAGTAAAAGCACATTCTTTACCTCCATAACTTTTAAAGATATTAAAATAATGGATTTTTATGATATCTCTTTTTCAATTGTTATGCTCAATTCTTAAATGTTAAAAGTCAATTAAATGAATATTTCTTTACATTCTTGGTTATGAAATGGAATATTTTACATTATGGAATTAATTATCAAAAAAGTACGTTTAAATGATAAATACATTTTTTAAAAAATCACACTAAAAAAATATGAAAATATCAAAAAACATTTTGTAGAAGTACTTGACAATCTTCGTACTTCAAAGATGATCAAAATTGAAAAACTGCTACTGCTATTTTTTTGAAATTGAAGATCTTCGTCATGAAGTCTTTAATTTTAGAGAGAGTATGTATACTCTTCTAAAAAAAGTAAAATACATACAATACTGCAATATTAAATTAAAAAAAATGGAATAGAGTAATTTGAATACAAAAAACAGAATAATATAGAATTTTATTTCATATCAGTTTGAAGAATAGATTTCATATCTTTTGATATATTTAAAATATTAAAATACTAGTGAGCCCGTGCGCAGCTCATACGTTTAATATGGATCAAAAGAATTTATGACCTTCATTTCCTGGGATAATTTGTAAGCACCACATTTGAAGTGGGATGTTAAATAAAGCATAGAAAAAAGGATATACAGGGTGTCTCTAAACTCATGGTACAAACGCTAGGGGGTGATAGAACACATCAAGACGAGTAATAGTAAATAGGAAACCAAGGGTCCCAGACGTATTCCAAAGGAGATAGGTGCCATCAAAGTTTAGGGTCCCAAATTGCAAATGATCATAAAAAAGGGAAAAATAAGTCGATTTATTTGCGGTTTTCGCTGAAATCATTCTTTAAATTAGTATTTTCTTTAAATTTTTTTTAAAGACAAAGTTCTAAAAATGTTGGTAGAGGGTGCTCTAGACTTTGGAGTACCGAAAAACTACTTTTTTACAGTTTTTTTAAAACTGTTTTAAATGTTTGCTAAAGCTCTCAGACCTTAACTTAAATTTTGAGCTCATAATTGGAATCATCGGCAGCGGTTTCTGGAAGAAAAACATAAAAATGTGATATGGGGAAGAAGAGGAACGGGTATTCAAATTTTCACTAGCATAAAAGCCACTGATTCGAGTGTGCAACTAGTGTGTGTATAAAACTGGAGACTGTTCACAGCAGCGGTTTTCATTTGCTAATAGCTGATGAGATGGATGCGTCCTCTAATCAGGAGAAGGCCGAGATGCATTACATGTACGGAGCTGCACACGGCAATGCAAGGGAAGCTCAAAGATTATACCGAGAGCATTTTCCAACCAGAAGAGTCCCTGATGTGAGGACATTTCAACGACTGCACCAACAACTGTGCGAAAGGGGTTCCTTTGCAAGTTGCATGCAGGATACCGGATGTTCCAGGAGTGTAAGAACGCCATCCTTTACGGAGGAAATTTTGGATCGTATCAGCGAGATGCCAGAATCTAGCACTCTGGAACTATCCAGAGCCGTTAACGTTTCCCACCATACAGTGTGGAGAGTTCTGCGAGATGAAGAAATGCATCCGTACCATGCGCAGAGAGTTCAAGGCCTGGAACCAGCGGATTACCAGGCACGTGTCAATTTTGCTACGTGGTTTCTCCAACAGACAGCTGTGGACCCTGATTTTTGTGCACATGTGTTGTTCACGGACGAATGCACATTCTCACGCGAAGGTATTTTGAATATCCGCAATTATCATGTGTGGGCAAATGAAAACCCACACGCAGTACGTCCACGTTCGTTTCAGCGACGTTTCGCGGTCAATATTTTTGCCGGAATCGTTCAAGATCATTTAATTGGGCCATACCTCCTGCCAACAAGACTGGATGGAGATTCATATCTTGTGTTTCTACAAGAAGTGTTGCCAGAACTATTAAATCATGTTCCAACACCCATCAAACAAAGCATGTGATTCCAACACGACGGGGCACCAGCCCATTACAGAGTGGGTGTCCGTAACGCCCTGAATATTATGTATCCGGGGCGATGGATAAGTCGTGGCGGTCCAATCAACTAGCCGACTCGTTCACCCGATTTGTCATGTCTTGACTTTTTCTTGTGGGGTCATATGAAGAGCCTAATCTACGAAGATGGTCCCGTAGATTCAGCTGAAGACCTTGATGCCCGGATATCAGTAGCTGCGGCCACCATAAGAGAGATGCCTTGTGTTTTTGCCGATGTACGGAGGTCGATCCATCGACGGCTTGAAGCCTGCGTTCTTGTTGGAGGCCGCAATTTTGAACAATTACTGTGATGGAGTACCTCTTGTTGTTTATTTTCATTTTGTTGAAACAAGTGTTTTTCTTCCTTTTGTTGGTTTCTTTTCATTCCATCTCTGTCTGTCTTGTTTTCCATTATTTTGTTATTATTTTGCTCATTACACACTATCGTTTAAAATTAATAAATGAATGCATTAATTAATGAATGTTTTTTGTTTTGATGTGTACTATCACCTCTTAAAGTTTGCTTCATCACTTATTATTTTGCTCATTACATACGATAGTTTAAAATTCAACCCCCTCAACACAGCTAAATTTGCTCCACTTAACCGCTGCCGATGATTCCAATTATGAGCTCAAAATTTAAGTTAAGGTCTAAGCTTTAGCAAACATTTAAAACAGTTAAAAAAAAAACGGTAAATAAGTAGTTTTTCGGTATTCCAAAGTCTAGGGCGCCCTCTACCAACATTTTTAGAACTTTGTCTTTAAAAAAAATTTAAAGAAAATACTAATTTAAAGAATGATTTCAGCGAAAACCGCAAATAAATCGACTTATTTTTCCCTTTTTTATGATCATTTGCAATTTGGGACCCTAAACTTTGATGGCGCCTATCTCCTTTGGAATACGTCTGGGACCCTTGGTTTCCTATTTACTATTACTCGTCTTGATGTGTTCTATCACCCCCTAGCGTTTGTACCATGAGTTTAGAGACACCCTGTATATACAAGAGTTTTTAGAAATAAAATATCAAAGCCAAATTTCTATATATATATAAAACTGAGTTGTCTGTACGTCTGAACCTTATACAAATCCACAGTTTTTCTCCTAGAGGTACGAAATTTGGTACATAGAAACTTTAGTACTTGAAGATTATAGAGAAAAACTTTTAAATCCAAATAAAAGTTGCTTTCATTAAAATTTAATGACATTAAAAAATTTAGCATGGCAACGATATTTTTTTTATTACATCAGAATAAAACCAAAAGTTAAAAGTGTCCTCCTTATTTTTCTGGTTATTTTTATGTATTACAATCGTCTGTCCGAAAAGAATTTGGAATTTTATTGTAATATTTCAATATATTTATACAGCCAGTCGATACCGTAAAGACCTTCTACGCATATGCAGTTTTAAAGCATTATTTATTATGTATCGTTTTATTTTTCTACGTTTGAAATTCAACCTGTTTTTGTTTACATTTTGTGTTGTCGTCGAAGATGTATTGTGCTCGGCGGGTATTGACATTTTGATTTTATTCAATGAGTATCTTACATCTTACATATCTTACATCTAAAAGTTTGTTTACCAACATAATTTATCACTATATATTGGTGCCATTATGGGATGCTTTCAGTCGGATTTTGATCAACTCAATAAATCTATTATATCTTTTTTCAGGATGTGTCTATTATAAGATCAAATGTAAATAGGCCGTCTAATGTGAAACACCTACGTATATCATTAAATGTGCTGTGTGGCACCGCGTTGACCAATATCGGTACTATATCCATGCCACTTGACGATAGTTTTTCGGTTGGCAAACAGTTTGGTAGATAACGCTATTTTTTCAATGCTTGCTAATTTTTCGCTTTATACAGATTTTGTTTTATTTTTAAACAAAAATTAAGAACTTGGTACAATATATGTTCTTGATTATTTTTAAAACAGAGGCTAGAGGCACCTGACGTATTTTGTTGAGTGTGTTTACCGGTGCTTTATACATATTAAAAAAATATACAAAATTTTAAACAGTCTAGTTTTTCTGGCTGAATTAATTTAAATTGTGTATCTAATTTCATTTGATGAGAGTGAATCAAAATATACATAGAATCTATCATAGCAACAGGTTAATTAGACTCAATTTTAGTTCATTACTTGCAGCCTCAATTGTAAATTCGCCGAAGAGTATGGAAATTCACTGAAAACTTCCAAATCATTTCGACATTTGCTAATATGCCGCCAAAGAGAAGAACGAATATAAATGCTAAGTATAGAGCATCTGCCGCTAAGAGAGCTAGGGCATCACCGCTGCAAAAACAGCATTGACTAGAGAATGACCAAGCCCGTTATTACAAAACGAACGAAAACAGCCATATGTTATAGTATATTGGAAGCTGGTCACCAACAGTTAATCCGAAGAAATTCCTAATATATGTAACACAGAACTGACGGATGTCCTTCAACGGGTCCCCAGCAGCGCAGGGCCACACAGCTAGTTCAGTTATGAAAATGTCAAAGATTCTCACTTGTGCCATTTTTTTTCAAACATTAATATGAACACATAATCATACATATTATAGTCATGCGTATAATTGTTGAATAATTAATCATACGTATAATTGTTTGTATATTTTGAACTTATAAAAAAGATAAGCTAACTTAGGAAAAAATTAATATAGTTTGAAACTGATTTCGTCTTTTGACAATATTGTCTTGAAGGACTTCTTAGAAGACATTATCCCTTTCATTTAGAATTTGGAGAAACGATATTCTGGTAAGCTTAGAAATATATTCAAATTTCTATTGATTTTGCTCTGCATAAAGTTGGTTAGTCACTATCTTTTTTGTTAAATAAAATAATAAAATATTCGTCAAGTTTAAAAATGAACTGCCATTTTGACCAATCCTTGTTGACTTCCCCACAAAAGAATGATCAAGCATGTTAATTTATTAAATTTGCGACTGATATTCATCTTGATATCCTAAAATATCTTCACATAAAGTCCTCTCTCACAAAGTACTAAACTTTTTTTTAACTTCAATTTTCAAACAAAAAACGTAATGCGCAATTGTAAATCAATTATTCGCCCGAAGAGTAAATTTTAGACTTCAATTTCTTACATCATTTATACCGACCAAACGGTATAGTGGTTAGCGTGCTAGCTTCTAGACCGCGAGGTTGCAAGTTCGAATCCCGTGTTAGGCATGGGTGTTTGTAAATGTATGTTGGCTTGTCTAATGACGAATGTTTCGACGCATTATAGCCCTCGTGTTGCTGACGGCGCCATATAATCTGAAAACAACCAAACTTACATCATTTATCAATTTTGGCTTTGTATAGAAGGAGAAAAAGTACCGTCACAAACAATCCTTTTCAGAAAAAAAGATATAAGATGAAACAAGCAAATTACTTTATTATCCTTTTATAATTTATAAGAACACTTCATGTTGCTTTACGAAGAAAACAGTCTTTCTTTACATTATATTTCCGTTTCATTTTTATTGAAATCAGTCATACTTCAAAACTCTATATAATAAAAGTGAAATCTCCTTTAACATTTACATATGCATAACATTAATCATAGTTTCCTCATCATATTTTACATTTATTTAAAGACCATTGACCAGTTCGAATAATCAACTTCCCATCACATAACTTCCAAACTCTAATCCCGCAAGCGAAATAAGAAATTCCGGAAGAATCAACAAGAACATAATAAATAAAAGAAAAACGAATCGTATTTTCCCATACTTTTCTTTCTCGCCTACATCTCCTCCAATTTACTATCTAAGCTATTAAAATTACTTTTCATTTCCTATTGCATGTAAAATTTCTCTCCGATGCATGAAATGTGGTATTGGCTCCAATCCAAAATGGCCGCATGCCAGATGACGCTAAATATCGCGGTCGAGAGAAGTTGACTGGATAAAATATCGTTTTGGTCTAGATGTGATCTTCTCCTTAAATGTTTTATCACTATCGCTTTCGATGTTTTGTTTTTTTGAGAGAGTGGAAAAGAGTGTAAAATAAATATTAAAGCAGGACCGTAAAGTGAAAGAAAAGAGCGAAAAATGGCACCCAAGAGAATCTTCAATGTAATATCATCTGTAAATAAAGGTAATGCGGTTTAAAGTTGTTGTTGTTTTAGTGGCTGAAAGGGAACATTCATTTGTCCCAAACGTTTTGAAAAGAATTGCTGTTTTCTTGGAAAGTATTTTTGGAGTTGTTTATCTCAGCTTTTCACTCCTTGAAAGATACCTTTGAAAATAAAAGAATTGAGCGATTTGTCAAGTTAGGTATTTTCGATTAAACATGTCAGTTTTACATTTTGAGCTAAATGATTGGAATGTTTATTATATAATGTGCTACATAATTTTGTTTTTATTAGCACTTCCTTTCAAAAGTATTAAATAAAGCAATATAAAAATTAATAATCATATTTGACATAAAACTTAATGTGGAACTAAAAGTATTTGAAGGACTAAACTGATAAAATTTAATTTTCATAACAAATAATACATAATACTAGTGCCATGGTCTTCAAAAGTTTGTTGAACATTTAAAAAATTAAAAAAATGGCATCATTTTTAGTTGAATGGATATTTTTATAGATTGAATTTGACTAGACTGATAAAAACAATCACTGCTCTAAACAGTTTTAGAAAGCAATTAATTTTATATTTAATAATGGGCAACTGAATTATAATTTTAGTTAGATTCTAGAAAAATATTTCATTAAATATAAATGTCTTTGAATTAATTAAAATATATATTAGTTTTATCCTTACTAAAGAAAATTTTGGCACTCTATTAAGAAATCTTAAAAGAAAGTATTGCAAGACATCTATTATAAAAATGCAAAATATTAATTCAAATGGGTTTGGTTGATATTCCCCAAACTCACCATTTGTTTGAAATAATCCTGCCAATACGCTTAATATGATACGTTTGATATGAATCTTATTGTACCTACCAAGGAATATTTTTATATTCATCGATTTTACCAATTATCAATATGATATGAACATTTTTATTAAAAAAATTAAATTAAATTTTTATCTTTTTGAAATAAATCAGAGTAACACAATATATATTATAGAACTTTTCTTTTTAATATTTAATCATCGTGGTTATAAATATTTCATTGATGTTCTTCAAAAAAAAAAAAAAAAAAAATAAATAAATAAATTAAAAAAAAAAAAAAAAAAATCTTTGAATACTCTTCGTAAGTGAAATCCGCATACAAAAATTCAGCTCGAAAATTAATCTTGTAGTTCTGCTCATTTAATTTCCTAAATTAATATCTAGTAGAAATAGTTTCAATTATGCACAAGTTTATCGTTTAGTAATATAGAAAACATTCAAATATCGTTGATTTTTAAATAGGTTAAAATCTTGGTTTGAGCACTAGTTAAGTCCCCCTTCAAATAAATCTATTTAATTAACATTTTCATTAGGATTCTGGATATTATTTTAAGGACATTAATTTTTAATTTCAATTCGGAGGAAAGCCTTATTTGAGCCATTTCAATCTATTTCATTCTACTAAATTATTCAAAAGAAGACAAATTCTTAAGATTGCCAATCCCATAAAACATTAATTTATTGCTTTATTGATAACGCTCTCTTAAAATTTCAGGGAGATCTTCCAATACACGGACTTTAAATATTGATCTTCTGTACTGTTCACCTTCAACTTGAGCATTAAAGGGACAAACATGTAAATGACTTGTATGGATTTCCTATTTTCCAATCCCTTAGAAAGTGAGAATCAAATTACTGTACATTTAAAGGGACCGTCGAAAGGATGCATGGCATTTTTTTGTTGTTGTATTTTCAGTTTTCTTTTGATCGTTATTTTCTGCTGCAAATTATCTCATCATTTTTTAAACATTTTGGAATTATAGAATTTAGAACTACTCGGTACCTCTAAAATAATTTGAAGTTATAGATTATATTTATTGAATGTGGGGGTAGATGATTTGTGCAAATTTGGAGCTCTTCTTATGCAATTTAAATTTTGTAGCTTTATTTAGTGTCTTCCACAAAAAGACCTTATTGGCCAAATTGTATCACCACATGAAAAGACATAAAACGAGGAAGAAAAAGTTAAACCATAAATTGAAATAAAATTATACCATATATTATACAATTAAACTATACATTGACATAAAATGAAAAAAATGATAGTAATAATTAAACCATAAATTGAATCGTTGTTGCATCTTTAAGAACAGACCTAGAATTATTTGTTCAGAAAATGTTGTACCAGTAAAATGATTTTGAGATACAGCAAAACCCAATAAAAATATTATTCCTAAGTAGAAAACACTAGAATCATTATTGTTATAAAAAGAAGCGAAGGCATTATTCTTATAAAAAAAACTCCATGTTCAGATATTTTGAGCTATTACGGAATCTTATAACACTATTTTTTTTTACATTGACACTCAGATAATTTTTGAAGGATGTTAAACTCTTCTTAGATATTTATTTGGCTACCAGCTACAAAAACATTAATAACAGAATTTAATAAAATGAGTAGAAAATTATTTCTTGGGATGTTTTAAAATAAGTTTTAAGGGTATTAGTTAATAATTACTAAATGGTTAATTATATAAACATTTAGTTTTGAAGTTACTTTTGATAGTTTTACTCATAATCAATTCTATACAAACTAAAATTTTCCAATACATTTTCTTTAATTTTATGTCTAAATATAGTATTTATTCTAAACACCTAAATAATTATTAATGAAATATCAAACCTTTACCCTAGTCAGATGTTTTAATTAATATTTCAAAAGCTTCTTCAAGTTCAACGAGTGGATGTAGTTACAAAAAAAAAAAAAAAAAAATCCCCGCAGAACAAAACTTATTTTTGAAAGCTTATTTTGAAGTTCTCTATGAAAATGGTTTTTTAAAATAATATTATAAGTAAGTTCGGATAAGCAATTGTGAATTAGTATTGATTTAATTTTCAAAATACAATTTATTGTAATTTTGCATTATTAAATCTATTTTATTCCCAGAAAATTATTTTTTGTAAAGTTACTTTTCAAGGGTCGTATAATGTAGAATTTTGTTTATTGTGAAAAGTAAAATTTTTTATGGTAATTAAGTATTATCCTTGAGTCACTATATAAAACTAAAATATTTCTAGTGTACATGGAACCGAATAACTGATAAAAGTACACATTATATGTCGCACAGAGATTATAAAAACGGAAATTCGAACAAATCCCTAATGTAGATTATCATTTCACGGAATATGTTAAAATTACAACTCCGTGGGGTGATTTTCCTAAGGAAAGCAAGCATCAAATCCCTTAACTGTTTTAGTGAAAAGATAAAATAATATTGTTTAAATTGTTAACAACTTTAATATAACTCCTGCTTTAATAGTTAAAACATCTGTAGTGTTAATTGCACCAGAAAGGAAAGGCAGATGTCAGGGACGGTGAAGCATGTTGTGTTGTTTGTGGAATGGAATCTAGTGGAGCACATTCATGTGACATTTGTAAAAATCCACTGCCTGCAGTATATGGGAATACAGTAGGAAAAATGAGATAAATATTGAAAATTCTATGCTATTTATGCTAAAAAGTAGAGAGCATTAAAGATCAAAGGGAAAATGCTGCAAAAAACCTGAAAAGATCAGCTGAAAAAATGAAAGAAGTTTATTTGAAAACATTTAAAGACGTGTTAGTGGATTCCACAATTTTGGTTGATGTACATAAAGTAGAAAGAGGCCCATTAGATAGAAATAACATTGTGGGAACGTATTAGATGTAAAAAATAATTTATATCAAATTGGAGCCTCGTTTGAAATTATAAAAGATAGTCTACCTAGAAAGTTTTTCAAGTAGCTACTACAACATTTACCGAAACAGTTCCACAAACTAAGCTAAGTCTGAATGAGATTACAAGAAAATTATATTATTTGGGGGGGGGGGAGGTGGGTCAAGGATTTAAAAAGTGTTATTGTGAACAACCCAAATACAATGTAAAACAAAAAGATGTGTGTGTAAAAAAGGTAACGCACTTTGTTATTCGAAATGTCACAAACCAACAACGTGTCTTAATAAAAATAAATGGACAAAATGATTTATTAATTACATTCCCTAAAAATGCTTCAAATTTCTCCAAAAATAAATATCCTCTTTGTTTATAAAAATATCAGCTTAAGTGCTATTTCTTTTGTTAATTAGTTTCGAATAAATCATTTGCAATGACTATTGTTATATTACCTACTCTACATTTAATAATCTAAGGTTTACTAAATAAATACCTTTAATATGTAAACAATATTATTTCATCTTCTCACTAAAACAGTCAAAAGATTTGATCAAATCACTTACTTTCTTTAAGGAAATCACCCCACAGAGTTGTATTTTAATATCTTCCATGAATTGATCATCTACCTTAGGGATTTGATAAAATCTCCGTTCTTATCATCTCCCCGGGACATATGTATGAAAAACAATATGAAATCTAGGTGTTACCATTAAAAAAAATTTAAATTAATATTTATAGTATATATCCCACACACATATTAAAAAACCTCAATGACTTATATACAAATTATTAACAATAACAATATCAATAAAATGTTTTTTCATTTGTACTGATTATCTTCTTTTTTTAAAGTAATTCTTTAATTGCATCACTGGAGTTTAGAAATAAATATATTAAAGATTTTCTTTTAAAGTTATACTACTTAATAACTGGGTATAAAAATCCAATCTTAATAGATATGAAAGATTATATCTTACACATCAAATGAGTTTAAATTAAAACGTACGTGTGAATTTGACTTTAATTATAACGTTTTAAACGTTTCCACTGACAATTAATTAATAAAATATTAATTAAGATTTTATTCACCACTCACTATCTTTCTATAGCGTCATTGTCTTTCATATTATTTCGTCACACTCTACCTAATTACAATAAAATAATTTTTTTAATATAACTTCTGAATAAAGTATACTTTGCACTCAATACATATTGTGATGGTGAAGGACTTCTTTAAAACCAAAACAATAGACGATGAAATTTTTCCTCCAAAAGAAATGTCCCCTCAAACTTTTCTAAACAACTTCAGTTATTTGGTAATTATAATGCTCTCATATTCAGAGCAGATAAAAGTTGGTTCTCCTGTCATTAACACTATTTTGCCTTCTTATTAATGGGAATTGTTGTTTGGGTTATCGATTACGGATTTTCTCCCTTATGAAAATATCCTATCAGATTTATAAAAGAAATAACTTCATTAAATCTGATTGTTCCTGCAATGAAAGAGTGATATTAAGTATTTATTGGCCAGCCTCATATGTGTTTTAACATTTTAATGAAATCCAATATCGAATTTAATGAAATCAAATAGTTAATAAAATCATATATATAATGAAATCTCGCATATTAAATGAAATGAAATATTTAATAAAATGAAATATTTAATGAAATGAAATATTTAATGAAATGAAATATTTAATGAAATAAAATACTCAATGAAATCAAATATTTAATGAAATCAAAGATCGAAATAAGTGTTATGTAAAGATTTTAAAAATTATTAGATGACTGTATGAGTGAGATAATATAATTTATATTATCTCACTCATTAAGAGTTTTTAATGTAAATGATTATCCGTATTTTTATCGAGTGCATGAAATTAAATTTATTTCTTTATAAAATCCCTATACTTGATTATAGGAAGGCAAGCAAATACATGTTGGTTTACATCAGTATTTATTCAATATTATAATTTTTTTTAAACGTAGTATAATTAGAGAATAAAAATTAACAGATTCAAATGATTTTTTTTAACAATGAATTTGAATTATTGTCCTTATTTACTCACGTGATGAAAAGTAACATAGAAATACATAGGGCAAATTACAAGTATTACAAGTATATATCATTTGTTAAATTTTTTGAGAAAAAGGCTTTGGATAGATTACTTTATAATTAAATGGTACATTAAAATAAAAATAGTAAATTTTTCTAATCAAAGTAAATTTAATAAGTTTGATGCACAAGTTGTTTCGGGTAAAAATATAATTTTACTTATTTATAAATTAAATGGAACTTGAAATTTTTGTTGTCAACGAAACTTTTATGAAATTAGGAACATATCACATTATATGTACAACAGAAATAAAAAAAAAACAAAAAAACCCTTCCTTTTCACAAACAATTCACTATATAAAGTTTAGATAAATAGCATACTTTATTGAATTACAGTAAATGTACAGGTATAAACAAAAACTAAAGTATACATCAAAATAAGAAGTTGAACCATCAATCAAACCAGGCCCCATCCACAAAACAGAAAAAACTCATTCAATTCAACCCAACTCCCTGCTTTACTTGAAGTTAATCTTCTTAACCGAACATCGATATCCAATCCACTCTTACGATTAATCGATGTTTACATCGATACAGATCTTCTTTCCCAAATCTTCTGCTTCCGGAAATTCAATTTATAACTCATCCTCACCCGAATCAGCTTAATGGTCATCGGATGCACTGACCACCCAATCCCGGGGAGAAAGTTATGGTTATGGTGATCTAGGGTGTCTGTTTTGTGCAGGCAATTATTGTAAAACAAGGTATTTGAGAAGTTCCAGGCAGTTGTGGAGGAAGCAGCGAACACCAGCACAACGGGAAATATTGCTAAAAGCCTCCTCCTTGACACATGAACTATATTGCTCTTGGCATAACCATTACTGAGGGAATTTCTCTCTCGTGAACTGAGGGGGAAATGCACATATTTACAGATTGAATGTCAAAGTTCAGATAATTTAGTTCAGGTAACTTAAGATGTGAAAAGCATTATTTAATGGATGTTTCGAGATTTTATTTAAAAAAAAATAAAAAAATTTGATATTATTTTAGAAATTTATTTTGTTGGAGATTTCTCTGATTTCTTTCATCTCCAGTACTTACATATCAAGTGTTCAATATTATTTATAATTTTAAGGTAGAATTTTTTAAATAGTAATTATTTAGAGGTCTCGAAGAAAATATTCCTTGAAAAATACTATCTTGAAATACATTTTTTGTTTACTTACACTTAATAAGAACATAGTATTTTTTTTCATGAAAAACTTTTTTTAAATTTCTATTAATTATTTTTGCTATTACTAAATTTTTTTATTATATACTATATTGCATGAAAATTACTTTTTAGTATACTAACATTTTGTGAGTTCTATGAAATGAACCCAAAATATGAAATTTTTTTCTTAAATGTTTATTTAAATAATTTTTAGATTGATAACAGATATGGTTATACTGTTGCTTATATTTAAAAAAAAAAAGTGTTATACAAAAAGATAATTTAAGTTTTTTAGTTGAATAGCCTACTTTAGTTTGGTAAAAGTTTGATGTGCTTATTTGACACATGTTTGTATAGAGTGAACGAAGCCAAACATTACAAGTTGAAATTCTTCGTTCCAAAACAGTCCATATTAAATAAAAATATATTAGTAAAAGTTTATCGCTTTATAATTCTATATAAAAATAAATTCTTAATTTATATCACTTAATAGTGGAATAAAATTCGTCTGTATTTATAATCTCTTTAAACCATTTAAAAACTATGCAAAACAGTAAATGATTTTTATTCTGAACTATAAATGCAATACAAGGTAAGTATGTTGTATAAAATAATATGTTATAGCCTATATAATTTAATGCAATGTAGGGCTTATTGTGTGACAAATAAAAGAATTATCAGTCATCGTATGCATTATTATTATTATTTTAATTGCAAATATGATATATCGTAGAAATTAATTTTACCACTATTTTATAATTTCAATGTTATTTTAATATAACTTGTGTTTTGAAATTAATTCCCAGTAAAGTTTAAAATAATTTCTTATAAAAATATTTCCATCGCTTCGATTTATCTTTGAAAAATATTGTTTTTAACCAGTTATTTAGATTTGGTATTTATTGAATACAAAGCCATTAAAATACGTAATTCATATTTATGTATAATATCAATATAAGCAAAAATTGTTTCAATAAATAGGTTTAAAAATAAAGAGGATTCTAAAAAGATAAAAACTCACAAGATACCAAATATTCCCCTTTTCTACATCATTACGTTAAATAGAAGGTAATCTATGTATTAAATATAGAATATAAAGTAACTATATATTCTTGTAATAATCACATTTCATGCCATAAATTACATTATTAATAAAAAATGTATCATCTCCGGGTATAATTGTAGCACATTTCAATAAGTCCCAATTACATATCTTGTACATCTCAGCACAGCACCCAGCGTTCCATAGTGACCAGGAAAACATGGGGCAACATAGTTGGTGTAATTTCCTAATTTGCGGTTGTAATCCATTGTCTAAGCTGTTCAAGGCTGCATATTTTAACTTAGTACACCTTTGATTTTATAAGTTCCTTTTAAGTAAATCTTGGGGGTTTTAATCTGGGGACCGTGGAGCCCACATTCTTGGCGAGGCTCTGGTTGAACTCTAGGTTCTGTGACGAGATGTGTAAGGGGGATAAACACATTGAATTGTACTAAAGGTCTGTTTTGATATGACATGTGTTTGATTAATAATGTAATTTATGTAATAAAATGTTATAATCACATAGTTACTTTATAGTCAACCTGAATAATTAATTAATAAATGTTTTTTAGAAAAATTCAGAAAAACATTTTTAATTCGTCAGAAATTTAATATTATGTTAAAAAGTTTTTAGTTTAAGCATCAAACTTGTTTATTTGGTGCAATTTAACTGTACTATCGTCCTTTTAACGAAATAACTGTTACTGGATCTACTGAATAAAGTTACTTTTTACTTAAATCTAAAATTAATCTCCTAGACACCAAATGAAAATGTAATCTGAGCCATAAGCTCCTCTAACGACATTCCTTTGAAAGGATTAGACCAGAAATTGCCAGTTTGTCTCCATAGAAACTCAAACTTCAAAGAGAATTCATTAAAAGCGAATTTACTTCTAATATTATGGACTGAAATGTATAAATTGATTGTTATGTCGTGTTATCTTGAAAAGCTGAAATTAGAAAAGGAAATAATTCATAATACTTAGATTATTATTTTTAGAAACATTAACAAAAACAGAAATACATATTTTAAACAACAAAATTTGCTTATAATTCATTTGCATTTATTAAATATTTAAACATTGTATTTTTGCAAAAGAGTGCTCTTAGAATTACAACATTAATAATATTGTTGGTAAACATTCTTTGAAATATAGATTTATTGATCTTTTAATTAAATATTTGTTGAATTCCTCTACAATTTTAGAATTTTCCACATATAATTCCATTTTAACTGTATGAAGTGGATGTTGTAATTTTACTTTATACACTTAAACTATAGACTTCATGAGGTGTATCTCTATTGTTATTTGAGGGATTCTGTAACTTATTAAAGTTAAAGTAACAATGCTGCTTGAATTTATAAGGAAAGACAGAATTCCTACTAAGTGATGTTTAGCCATGTGGTATCGGTGTCTGATCACATTTGCGACGTTACAACATTTGTAGTACTTTGTGCTAGTGAACAAATATCCCCACGTACATATCCTAAGTAAGTTCTACGAGCCTATATCTATAAATACAGAATTTAAATTACTTGCTAGAAGAAGTTAAGACTTTTTTTGAAACTAATCGTGAAATTAGGGTTCCTGTTTTAAAGGTGTATTTCCATACATGACTATATCCATAGTTGTTTATATGTAGTACAGTGTACAGAAAAGAATCTGAAAGCTCATTAAGTAGACGTGGTAGATCTTTGATTGAAGAACTATTGATGCACATTGGATCATTGAACTAATTATTGATGCCCCTTCGGTGGATCTAAAACGTTCTATGCGTCTTGCGTTTCCATTTCACGTTATTTTTTTTATAAAAATAATTTTAGACGTATAGCTGTAATAATGTATAAAAGACGTTTTACAACCTCAGAAAATTGTTTATCAAAGTACTGAGAGGATTTATACTACTATACTATGACTGCTGACACTTGGGATATAATTTAAATACCCAAACTATATATTTAGGAATTATTCTTTAAAAAACTAACATATAAAATTAGTTTTATTATAAATCCTTCATATGCATTGACAATTTGAATGAGCAATTTTAATTTATTTAAGTAATTTTGAGCATAGATTGTTTTCAGAGTACTTGACCATCAAGTTTTTTTTCCATTAACTAACTTTTTATCCCCAAAACGTGAAAGATGAACTGTACTCAATTTCTCTACCAAGTTTAAGCTCGACTGGAAGACAGCAAGTGAGTTAATTTGTCATCTGAAAATTTTGCCCGTCATAAACAAAATCCATGTTAATATAAAATATTTAAAAGTTCAAAATGGTAGCTTTTGTATCATACGTCATCACTTTAATTGGGGAAGGTTTCAGTAATTTAATATAGTCCCATGGTACGTGCTTGAATATGGCTTTGTATCTATATCTGATGTATGTCAACTTGAACGTATGCAAAAGTGACCTTTTAATGATAGCACCAAATCTTGATAGATTGCAAATTCGTAAGTCAATCCGCTTGAGAATTATGCAGACCACAGACAGGCGCATATACATTTTTCTAGAATACTTTTTTCAACTCAGCATGTTCACAAGTAATCATTAAAATCATTTTAAAATATCCCCACTCGAACTAACTGAGCAAATATTAGTTTTTGAAGAAACATTGTAAACAGTTTTATACTAAGATTCGATCCATCAAAAGACATTCTACGATTGCATTCCATTTGCGTGAGCGTCGCTCAGGAAAGCTTATTTGATAGACAACTTGGAATGAGGATCGCATTGTGAATGTGAAACATTTCCTATTATTTCTTCATTGTGTGTGAAGAACATGGCGTAAACAACTTGGCACAGAAGGTCTTTTTCTATCCAGGGGATGTTTCTTGTGTCCATCAAAAGGCACTCTTCCATTTATAGGATGTTGTGGAAGCTTCTCAGATGTCTCAGTTTTTTTTGCGCTCAAGCAGAAAGGAAATGTCGCGGAAAATGAATTTCGGAATTTATCGCAGTTGGGTTGTAACTATTTATTTGATACGTGGATGAGAAATGTCGTTTGACGTTATTAGAGTTTTGCTTTTGAATTTTGTTTTTTAACGTTTTACAAAACTGGTGTGGGTTGTTTCTGAGATCTTCTATAGGAATAACAATAGTATATATTATTTCAATCATGCAAACATGTACAAATTGATTATTTGTATGAATAAGGTACGATGGAATGGATTTTTTTTTTTTATTAATTTATTTTAGAAACTTTCCAAAACTTTACTAATATTTTTACGACAATTGCGTCAATTTTTACTGTACTAGCAATCTTCATGTGTGTTGTTTTTTACAGAGTTGAAAGTTTTCGACCGATGTAATTGTAACAACCATTTTGTACAAAATTGGATGCTAAATTACAAAAAAATATTTATCTTGAATCATATTATTTTAACAAAGCTGAGTGCAATATAAAGTAAATAAAGTTAAACTGTTTTATTTTTCTGTAAAATATCATTGTAAGTTTATAGGAAATAATTTTGATGATATTAGATATTTTTAAAACTTTTAATCACATATTTTCGAAAATTGTGAATACTCATCCATCCATGTTTATAAACTAGAAATATTTATCCATCATATTTTATTAAATTATATTCAAATCTGTGTCAAAATTGTCTGTTCGTATTGTCATTAAATTGCTTAAGTGAAAGTATAAAAGAGAAAATGATGCATTTACATATCATTAATTTAAACTCAAGAGAAATTAATGTCTCCAGTATAATTTTTTTCTGCAAATACTCATAGTAGTATTCCTTTTAACGCTTTTTTGTGAAATTTATTCTTTGACTAAGATTAAATAAAGTCCATCTTTGTTTCTACATAAACTATTTTGTAATTTTATTAACAACGTAATTTCGTCATTCAATTGAAACATTAATCATACATCAGTGTTTGAGACTTTTATAATAACTAGTAACTTGTGAAAAACAGTAAATAAATAGCTACGGTTTTATATCTATAAAAAAATATTAAAATTTGTTTTTATATTTTTATCATTCATCTTTTATGGATTGGTAGTTTTAAATTCTCATCTCGACCATCTTTATTTAATAATTATTAAAGAAAATTTAATTATTACGAATACTTGAACTTACTTTTGTGCTAGAACATAAGTGTAAGCTTATGTTCTAACACAATCAAGTTCGTGAAAGTAATTTCATTATTAGTAAAGCAAAATCTTTTGAAAATGTTTTTGTAAATAGCTTTTTTATATAAATTTAAAGAGTTACGATATAGAAATATTCAGCTGTTAAATGGCATAATTTTAAGATAGGGCAGTGAAAAATTGTTCATTTGAAAATTTTCTTAAGGCCAAAATTTAAGTAGAAGCCTTTGCCAAGTTTAAAAATTAAAAACAAAGATTTACAAAATAAGTTATTTATTAAATTTTTAAAGAGAATTTGTCGTGTATAAGTATAATTTGAAATTTTAGTGTTGAAACCTCTTTGAAATTTCTATACTCATATGTACTTGTTTTATTTTTCAATTACCAAATTCAAATCAATATCTTCTTTTATCATCAATTTCGACTGCATATGTTGGCACTGTAACACAAATAGAGTATATTACATTTTATAGCAGAATTGGACTCATCCTTTTCTAAACTATATCCAGAACACAGTAAAACATCGTGAGCAACGCAATATCCTATTAGCCTTTAAAATATGCCAACAAGCATGCTATCTGAATTACGCCATCACCAACTCTCACCTTAATTTTAAAGCAGCACTCTGAATCTTCACGATAACATCCTCTCCTGCCTAATCCAGCCCTCAATAACCACTGTAATAGAGCTATCACCAGCATACACATCGATGGACTTGGAAAACGACCAATATTATAAAAAAAAATAATCCCAAAGTGTGCCGAAAGCCTTATCTAAAATTTTCCATGCAGTAACTCCCTGCCTTCTTGTCGAATATTATCCTTGCATCCTTGACTCTATCCTCTTTTTAGTGACCTTTTACCATTCTCAATCATGAGAGATAGTGGTCATGGAATTTTACGGCTTTCATTGTTTCTTGTTTCTTTTTCTGGCAAACATCAGGGTCTTAATCTTACCCTGGGGAGCCACAAAAAAGTTTGGCCACGGTCATTTTGTCTCGATATTTACAGCAAATGACAGAATAAAAGGCACTTGTCCGGTGGTATTAAAGGATGGAGGAGGAAAGTTTTAGAGATTGTTTTAATCTGTAAAAGCCATTTGTTGTCTGAGCCGAGTTTTGTGTTAGATTCATTCACCGTCTCTGTTCATGTAGCTATTTTGAAATGTTATTTACACCTAAGGTTTCAAATGATTTTTCGACCTTATGCTTTAGAAGGAGATTTAATTAAATAATTAAATTAAGGGCAATTCTCTTGTATATGCACTGGACATTTTGGTTCTTTTTTGTACTCGTAAACATATAAGAATTGTAAAATTAAGATGAATCGGGTAGTTATGTTGTTATTTTATATAATATTACTTGGTGACAAAGTTATATGGAAAAATAATTATTTTAACTACGTAAAAAATACATTTATAAGTCATAAACGTGTCCCGTGTTAAAATTATTATTTTGATCACCAAGTAATATATAAAACAAAAACATATATCTACCAGATTCATCTAAATGTTTTAATTCTTAACTTTTTGTGAGAATAAAAGAGCCAAAATGTCTTCTGAGCAGAGAATTGCGCTTAAAAGTTTTAATTAATTTTATCTATGTGTTCCTTACACACAAATACTTTTATACTGGAATATACATACTTTATACCTTTCGTTAAATCAACTTTTAAAAATTTTTCAAATAGTTTTAAATAAAAGTTGCATTTTCTTCAACGAATACAATAATTAGATATTTTTCAAAATTGTAAAAACGTTATTGGATGCTACACATATATTGGCGGCAACGTAAATAAGTACAGGTGAACAGTATTTGTACGAGTATTCATTTTAAATCTTATAACGTTAATTTTAAAAATGATTTGCAGAGAAAGATTCTGCTGGTAGTTGGGGAGTTATATGGGGATACAATATTTATTCAATTTTTAATCGATAACATCATATATAAGCAGTTAAGAAAATGCTGAAATTCAAAACGGGTTCTTCTAAGATGCACTTAAATGTTATAAAAGCCACAATCTTCTAATACCACAAGTTGTTTCAAAGGAATGGGTATAACCAATGTATTGCTTATAATAGAAACATTGAAATCCGAAAAGCAATAAAGAGAACAATTATTTTACATTTAACAAATAAAGCATGAAAATGAATACCAAATGATTTTCAAAATTGATCACCAATATTATATTTAATTATACCAACGATATATTGGTAATATTTACTTAAATTGAATATTGTGCAACTAGCTATTCGTTGTGTACATTAATTTGTATTTATAGTGTACTAAAACATAAGACATTTAGAAATCAATAAAATTTTCTTAAGAAAAAAACAAAAACTGTAGAAGTTTGAAGTAGATAAATAATGATCACGTGAAGTATAATTCATTAATTCAAATGTATTTAGTAATATGAAAGGTAATGAAGTAATATGAATCTGGAAATAATAATAAGATATCTACTACAATGAGGGTTGTGGGTTCGGGCCTCCGTCCGCCAAATATCAGTGTGTACCTAATGGGGGCTTGTACACATTAAATCTGTCATGGCCTCAATGTCCTCTCGTTGGTGTGGTGGGGTCGGAGAGAGGGGTTTACACTAGAAGATTTCGATCTCGTATTCTTCTAGATGCTCAAAATTACGAGACGTATTTGGCTGTGTTAAGCACTTTATAAGTGGCAGAAATAGACAGTCGGAGGTTTAAAAACAATCAAAACAATCCATACCACTACAATGAATTTATTTCTTAATTGAGTAATGGTATGACGAGTATTTAGATTTTTTTTATAATTTCAAATCTTTAATCAATGTACTTCGTAATTCAGATTTTTTCATTTTCATATTTGTTTGTTGATTGATAATTGTTGCTAAGTCTTTTTAATTATTCTTTAACTCTAAATTACATACTGATCAAATGAGTCTTTGATAATGTCGCTGTAGACGCAAACTTTATTCCGATTAAGTTCTTTACTTGAATAAGATGTAGACATCATTCGAACTAAACTGTAATAAGACATGCTTCTGCTACACAAAAACTCAAGATTTTGTACTCTAATAAGCTTGGAATTGTTTGTAAATGGTTCTAATGTATTTATGAAAGACTCGTTTTAATGATTTAATATATTATTTGGAAATATATATATATTTAATAATTGCTCTACATAAGAATATATAAAAGTTTGTTTATTAATGATTTACTTACACATCCATAATTTAATATTTCAAAGTAAAAAATACATTAAAATTTAATATTTTTCTCTCAGTTTGTCAGTAAATCATAAAAGTTTGTAAAGTGGTCATGGATACTCTGCCGTCATAAGCTAAAATGCACTTTAAAAAAAAAAATTCAAATACATATTTTGACACATTCTGATAAGTCCTTAGAAAGCAATCTGTTTACTTCATTGAATCGCTCAATTGGTTAGGTCATACAAATCTATGAAACAATAAAAAAGTGAAGATAATAAAAAAAAAAAGTAAAAAATGATTCGAAATTCTGACAAAGTTATACCAAACAAAATATAAACTTATAGGGATTCTATTTTAAGTCCAAAATATGTAAAAGTATTCAACGCAATTTTATAGCAGATAAATTAAAAACTGATTGTACAAATTTGTGATAAAATCTAAATAATAAAAATAATCTGTTTTTATTAAAAAAAAAAAATTCTCGAAATACAATGGTAACTTTTCACACGATTTAAAATTATTCGAAAGAAAAAATAAAATGAAAATGTTTTATCATTTAAATTAAATTGTATAGCAATGTTTATACGTTTTTATATTAAGACTGTACAAAACTAGAGAACATTCCAATACGAGTACTTGCCCTCTAACCTTATATATAATAAATTCTTTGTTTATGTCAACATCAGCAGTAAAAAGACTGGGGGAAAAATCAAAAGGGTAAGAAATCCTTTGATGAAATTAATTTTTAAATCAAATTTAATAAATAGTTCAATAAATATGCTTTAATTAGAAAGTTCCAGAAACATACTCATTTAAGTATGAAATTAACGTCAGAAAACGCGAATTATCTTCAAAATTTACATCAAAGTAAACTTTTTTTCAGAGCTTATTTATTACAAAGTTTAAACTAGAATTTTTCTTCCGGAAAGCCAAAAACCAACCTCATCACCAAAAAGAAACTAACAAACACGGCATGCGCTTCCATTCCCAGGGCTTTATCAACGCAATTTCGGAGTTCGATTTTTCATTTTGAACACTTCATTAATTATTGGTCGTCGTTAAGAGAAGCATCAACAGCCGTTCAAAGCAGTCCAGTTTATAGCTTCAACACTGCTCGTTAGGTATTACGAAAAAAAAAAAAAAAAAAAAAAAAAAAAAAAAAAACAATTTCTCTTACGTGAAGTAGCACAAAAAAGCACCAAAAGCACTTAAGGAAAGCTCTTGTTCGATGACATGAATTATGGTGAAGAGTCCGGAATTTCAAATGCATCTATTTATTAGTCCAATATAGAGGACGCATAGTGGCAGAAACTATGAATACTCATAAAAATGCTTTTAAAGAAGTGCACGACGATTTATTGGATTTTAAACGCATTTCGTTAAGAAAATTGCATTATGTCATCTTTGCACTTGAGACCTTTGTTTTATATGGGAAGTTTTGAAAAGAGCAGAATAGGAGTTGAGTTTGGAAAGTTGTTACTTTTTTCTATTAAATGAATTTAATTATTGTGCTTCATGAAAGTTTTAAGTCATGAAATATAACTTTCGTGGAATATATAAGAAATACATAAAAATGCGTCGAGCATTTAATTGCTTTTTAGTTCAAGACGGCCTTTTGCCCAATATGCAGTAATAAGAACTGTCTACATCTATATTTCTTTTATATTACACAAAAAAAATTATGATAGTCTTGAGAAATTAAAATACAAATTTCGTGGATATACCAAATTGAGAATACATCAGCTATCTTTCAGTAATACTAAGTGCTCCTAAAATGAAAAGCTTGGTTCTCATAGCAATCAGATTTATATTTCTTTAAATTCAGCTCTGTTGAAAATATTTTTACTAGAAAATTAATGTAATTAAAATTTTACAACATTATTCAACCACATACCAATACAAATTTATATTAAAATGTATACAACAAAATAGAGTTGAAAACATATAATAGTCAACGCATATATATTAAACACACATAATTCTAACAAATATAAAATCAGAGTTATATCCATTTAACTCTTTTAAATAAAAGAAATTGAATATTTATTAATAAACAATTATTAATAAATAATGACTTCACCTGCCTCTCATCAAGGGGTTTGATATAGAAACACAAAGGAAAAATCCCTAATGCATATCCGAGAACACGAATCCGGGTGGTGGGCCACAACTTCACTTACTACAAATATGGAACATAAAAATGTATAAACTTCTTACTCAATATGTTTAAAACAATTCCAAACATTTCAAACGTCAAAAGACGTAATAAGAATTTACTAAAAAACAGTTTGATAAAAAATGAAATTACCTCAGAGGCTGACTTAAACTACGAAATGGGATTTCAATACCGCTACCTAAATTGAAAAAAAAATAATAATATTGGAAATTAAAATCACAAAAATTATTTGGAAATTATTTTTAGTTAAATTATTTTTAAACATTTTATAAGATTTATAAAAATCTGAATCATCACAAATTTTCTTAATTCTATTAAATGGGGAATAGAATCCTCAATGTTGTGTAATGAAATAAAATAGTATCTTGTAGTTATTCTACCATAACAATAAATTACAAATAATTTTATATTCGGAAATGATTATCTAAAAGAATTCAATTGTTTATCACTCCAGTTAGAATTTCTAAAAAGTTTCAAGGAAATTTCATATCAAAATAGTTACTTTTCTTAAACTCAAGGGAAGAATAGTTTGTGTTATAATCGTTCATTTTCCAAGATCTTACATCTTTTTAAGTGTATTTCGTATTTCTGGGTGCAGATGTTTCTATTTTCTTAAAAGGTTCTACAACAACGATTTTTATAGAAATCGTTAGAGGCACTTTTTGACAATTGCATAGAAACATATTTTGTCAAGGCGTACAAGGCAACATAATTTGTCGTTCCCTAGAGTCACATCCACTACTAGAGTACTTATCTTATATTTTTACGCACCTTATGCGCATACATTATTTTGTCGAAAGCCTTAATGACAAGTCTCATGGCTACCAGGAACTGGTATGCAAAAGTTGAACTTAGTGGGTTAATTGATTTGGGAGCTACGCAGACACACATACATTTTCTATATCAGTTTTTTAAACTTATAACTTACTATAATGTGTAGAAATGCATTTTTTTAAACCAATGTAATTAATTTATTGCACTATCTTACATAAAAAATAATTAAAACTAAAAATATTACAGTTGAAAATTGTTGGTTTTAATTATAAAGGATTTTTTTTTTAAATGTATTGAATATCTGGTTAGACAACTCTGGATCTGATTTGAATGAAAAAGTAATGGCGGATTGTAAATAAAATCATATATTAATATTTTTTATATTTTAAGCTAAAATCATTCTCTAGAGGTACCTCCACTACTAGAGTGCTTAACTTATATATTTACGCACCTTATCAAATAAATAGCTGAAATCTAAATGAGACTGAATAACAAAAAAAAAAAAAAAAAAAAAAAAAAAAAAAAAAAAAAAAAACCTTCAGATTAAAATAATTTCTAAGACATTTGAAATGAGCTTATATACAAAGCAAAATGTTTCAATAAAAGTCTTTACAATGGTGAAAAACGCAATTGATGTAAAATTGTGTGGCTTCTTTTCAAAATATCAAATGCAGTTTATTTTTAAATCAAGAAGAGTTTATAAGATTTCAAAGAATATAAGAAGACAAGGAATAAATTATTTTGCAATACAGTTTTTCAAAAAAAAAAAATATTGTGAGTAGATGTTAGATACATATTTTCTCTTTGAATCAATGGACACTTAATCTCAAATCTTATTTGAATTTACATCATACTGATTCAATGGGAAAACTTCCCGTTTCTTACTTATTAAAGAAGCTTTCTTCCTGACTTAAAGTGCTGAAATATCCTTGCATTTTACATCTTATTATTGTATAAATATTATTTTCTAGGATGATAATAATGAAAAGCTATTTTTCTTTAGCAGTAAACAGAACTTGTTTGAATGAGAGTTTGTAAAAGAAAATATACTTCATTCCACGAAAAAGGTTTTTGAAATATAAATTATTAGTTTTAAAGATGGCAAAAGATATTCCTTTCAATGTTACTTTTGTTAAGATATGATTATTGTTTATCGATTAAAACATGTAATTTATCGAATGGATAATTTTTAATGATTAGATTCCAAAGATAAATAATTGTCCAACCTGTTTAAAAGCTATGGTTAAATTGTAAACTTTATAACGTATATATTAATTTTATGGCATATATTTTTTTATTGTTGAATTCTTAGAGTATTATTATTAAGGTATTTTATATAAATAGAAACACAGGAAATGTGTATTTTGAATGTTGTTTTCAAATTTTAATTTTAATTTCATTATGCATTATCGTACAAAAATTATAATATTTTAAATTCCTGAATCTCCTTATAATAGGCTTCCTGTAGTGCAATTGAAAACATTTGATATCTCTGTCGCGTAGTAGAAGGTATCAAACTGTAATTTAGTGTTTCAAAATGGCTTTCAAATCTGTTTTAAATGGTGGGATCCCTTTATATTGGAAATGAACACAGAAAAATAAATATTAAGAAAGTTATGTTTTAATAAAATAAGGAATAAGGAATATATTAATTAAAAAACATTTTGAAGCGCGTTTTTCATGAATTAGCAACAATAACTTTGCTCTGATTTATGATAATTTGAGAAAATTTACGATATTACAGTTTTAATTTATGGTATGTTAATGTACTTAAATAGGATATCTAGCATTTTTTAACTGGAGGACTTAATTGTAGTAACAATCTTCCACATTAGAAAAATATTTAGGGGATACCTATGTATAATAACCAGAATAATCTTATTTTCAAATATCTTAAATATGTATTTACCTCTAAAATTTAAGCTTTTTCTAATATTTAAACACTTTTTCTAATATTTAAACACTTTTTCTAATATTTAAACACTCTTTACTAAAGTGCGATATTTTAATACATTATAGTCATCAACAATCACCAATTGCTGCAATATGCCCGTATCATTTCGATATACGTCTGTTTGGATTGTCTGTCCTATGACATGCTGAATAGCTATGAGAACCTAACAGCTGAGTTCCTTGAAAGTACTTAAAACAGATTTATAATATCACAACCATTTATAATAGAAACTGTTTGATTTTATACATGAAGGATATTGGGGATAAAGGTGCTATTTGAAGCTTTTCTTTACACGGAAATTTTCTCTTCCTCTGGTGGCATGCGAAAGGAAGTATTGGTCTGTAATTCGATAAAAAATGGAGGTAAAAGGTTTGATTTACCTATGACCTAGGTGCAATGACAGAGCGATACTAGTTGTTAATTTAAACATTTACTTTGGTTTACATTGTTCCTTTATCCCCTGAACCTTCCATATATAATCCTTACTATAACAAAACACTTATTTTAAGCTTTTGTATGCGCACTTTTAATAACACTCATAGTAGCACTCCACAATAAGCTAATCTTTGTCTAGACACAGAGACAAATCTTCAACGTGATGTGCTTCACAGCACAGCCTCCCAAGTATTTAATCAAAATCCTACGATAGCGTAATCTGTTGCCTAATTCGCAATTCATGTTCGAAAATTAACTCTAATTAACGCGAGATCGAACGCCAAAGGAATATTAATTTTGGTAATCTTGGTTGAGGAAGAAGACCGTTACTCAACGGAAGCTAACTGGTAACCTCGAAGTGTTGAAGATTACGATTATGATTAGTGGTGTGTCTGTAGTACAATCCGATTAGGTGTCGAAGGTTTTGGTAGTGTGCTTGGGGTTCTAAGCAAGTAATGATGCACTAACGACCTGCCATTCGTATATTATTTCTCTTACAGTTAGGGGATTTGAATTGTTATTGTGTTGGAATGTTGCGTTGCTAAAGTGATTATTATTAAATAATATATTTATTTGAGATTTGGAAATTATACTGGATTGTCCTTGTATTTAATACAGTTTTTAGTGCTTATGCATACGGTGGTGTTGCAAATTTGCTTAAACATATCGGTATCTGGTTTGTTAAATCTGCTTCTGGTAGTTATATAAAAATGAATGCTATTGATAAAATTGTACTAAAGGGGCTGATTAAAATTTCATCTGGGCAATCTTATTAAAAAATTATCTTTAAAATGACCGGTAACAAAATATTAAACAAAATATTAAACTAACAAAATATTAATATTTTAGTCTAAGTTTAATCATTTTGAAAAACATATATGTTTAAATGATTTGTTATCAATATTGGTTCGAACGGAATTGGCTTGTTGATTAAAATTGGTGCAACTACTTTTTCTCAAATAAATAACTGGACTAACTTTTGTAAACCCTGATTGAGAATTTTAGGTCATTTTACGCTCAATGTTCTTAAAATCATTACGTGAACATTTCGAGCAAAAATATATGAATTAACAAATAATAGTTTAAAAAAACTAAAAAACACGCTTTAATGGAAAAGTGAACTAAAAAGTAGAAAATAATTTTAAATAAGTTTGAAATAAGAATATAGTGATTAACAAGAAATATTTATTTTATCGTAAAAAAGGGTGGGGTGCTTGATGTCAATTGATTTAAATATTTGATGACAGGAAATAATTGGAAAAAGTAGGGCCATTATGAAACTGTCTTAAAAAGCCCCCCCCCCCCTTTTTTACGATAAAATAAATATTTCTTGTTAATCAATCTATTCTTATTTCAAACTTATTTGAAATTATTTTCTACTTTTTAGTTTGGTTTCCTATTAAAGAGTGTTTTTTAGCTTTTTAAACTATAAATTATTTTTGTTGTAAACTAATTTTTTTAGTGAATTTTTTAGTGTACAAAACTCTCCAGTTGTTTCTGCCAATAGTCACATGCTTATTTCAAATTTAAGTCATGTGTATGTCGTAGTACATGCCGTATTTCTTGGCACAAAGCACTACTCTGTCTATGAATGCAAAAAATCACTAAATCTTGAAGATCCTGGTAAGGTTATTGCGGCTAAAAAAACATGATTTCTATTAAAGCGTGTTTTTTAAACTATTAATTATTCAATTGTGAAACGTGAATGAAACTCCCTATTAGTTGATCCGGCCAGTAGTCATATGCTTGTCTCAATGATTAACTCATGCATGTCTCAGTACACCTCATATTAAGGTGAAACCGCGAATAGCTCATTAATTCGGTTATTTCGCCTTAGATCGTGTCTACATTTTCCTGGAAAACTGTGGTATTTCTAGAGCTAATCCTTGCAATCCAGAGTTCCAATCAGATGAAAGGAATGCTTTAATATTAGATCAAAACCAATCGGTGGCTCGTCCACCATTATTATATGATAAATCTGAATTACTTTTTGCTGATAGTATAACCGTAGTGCCCACTACAGACCATTCTAATGTCTGCCTAATCAACTGTCGATGATAGGATCTGTGAAAATTAGGGTTGTAACGAGTAACGGGACACAAGGGCTCGATTTCGGAAAAGGTTGTTTGGTTGGTTGGAGTTTAACGGTGCAAGGGCAACACGAGCTAATCCTTGCGGTAATACGACAAACTTATTGAATTGTTGTATTGTCATCAGTCCTTGATAACTGTGCACAATTTCAAATTAATCCAACATTTTGAAGTGGTCGAAATCGAGTTCAAAGATTCCATTACATAGATACATACAAAGCTAATAAAATCGTCTTAAAAATGATTTTAACGTAGATGAATTTTTTAAATAAATATAAAAGTATTTATTTGCAGTATTTTTACATTTGAAAGTAAAAATCAAACGATAAACTTTTCTGAAAAATACTTCTTTCATAAAAGAAAATAAGAAATTCGTTTATTGGTTCTCTTATATTATTGTCATGGGTATCCATGGTAACCGAGATGGTAAAGTGGAGTTGAAACAAAATCTGCTCATGCTGGAGATTTGAGCAAAATGTGACTCAGCTTTCAAAATATACTCTACTTAAGATATGCCTGAAATTGTAAAAAGATACTTCTATAAAAGCTTGCTGTAAAATCTGTGCACTATTTTTGTAGGGTTAAAGATTTCTGGCAAATGTTGGATGTTTATATACTATTTATGATTACTCAAAGGTATAGATTTAAAGTATTTGACCAGAAATCCATATAAACAGTGAAGTTTACTCTAAATTTGCAGTCACATCCAATGCTATTTTTACACTTCTTTATAAATAATAAATATTAAAATGTACTTAATGAGAATGCTTAAGCTTCTTGTATTAGTTGTAGCATAAATTTGAATTATAACAAGATAAACTGCAAGTTATCTAGTTTAGTAAAGTAAATAAATTTAATTTGCTGAAACTAACTAATTTATATCACTAGGAAATTATCGATTGTCAGATCTACTAGAAACATGCATATTTTTTAAAAATTACAACAGAATATTTATAGTTTTGTATATTAAAAATGTAGTAGTTGTAAATAAGTTCAATAGTAAGCTATTTTTAAAATAATTTTTTTTACAACTGGAAATGTTCCTATACTTATTGCAACATTTCAAATTAAAATAAACAAACTTTTAATTTTGAGAAAAAAAAATAATCTAATAGTAAATATTTGCTACATTTCTCCATTCAAACCAATTCAAATGCATTTAGATAATAAATACTTTTATTGCAGATTTCGATATAGGTTGAATATAAATATTAATTTATGAAAATGTATTAACTTTTCCTTAAAATTTGACAATTTTACATATCTGTAGAAAATATCCATGAAATTACATTGTATATATCTATAATTATGAAAACTTCATTATTTGTTTCCCCTAAAATTTAACTTTTTTAAGAGACACCATCTGTCATTGGGTATACGTTAAGTTTTTATTACAAATATTCATTTCAGAAATAACAGTAGGGGAGACTTGTGTATCTAGGGCCACCATGTACCAAGGGCTTCATCACTTTTATTGAATAATGCTTAGTTCTAAAGTTTTTTTTACTCAATTGGATAAATGACAACACCCAATTAATCTTTTGGCAGCCATTTTGTAATCTTAGAGGAGAAAGTTGTGGCAATTTATAAGTGGATAAAGTTTTTATATGGTCTGCAGTAAAATTTTGCATCTCATGTCATTTATTGTTTCATAAAGTTAAGTCAAATACTTCTCTTTGAATTCTAGAAAATAATTTTGTTTGTGACATTAAGTACTAAATGAGATGTTTAAATTTGTCCTTTTTCCATGTGCATTTATAGTAGACGTTTTATATGAAATAAACAAGTCGTCTAACTAGGGCCACATAGTTGCTTATTGTGTTCAAATGGCCAAAACCAAAATATGTTGGTGCTTCAAAGCGATAATTCATGCAGCTTTTTTTTTTTTTTTTAATCAGTTTTTCAAGTTACGAAAATACTTGTCATTCACAAATAATTTGACATTTTGCAATTTACTATAGTTATTATGATATTATATGATAAACTAATAACTGATAATTACTTGATATTGTTTCTTTTATAAAATTCATCTGTGTATGTTTGTCTTCTATTCATTATGGACTAAAACCTCACTTAAAGAAAATAGGCAGAGTTGCATCAGCTACTGTCTCTAAGTACAACGTGGTCTTGTACTTAGGGTCATTTGAGAAATTCCTTTAAAAACTTTTTATTTGACATAATCTATTATTTAAGTATTTATATTAATCCCAATATGAAGTAATTACTATAACGATGTATGCATATCAGTTTCACATTTTTTAAACGGCTCAGTGGCTCATTTTTTGTGCAATAAAAAAAGGCGGCCCTAGGTACACATGTCTCCCCTATAGATAAATAAAAATTAACAAGATGCGCATCCAATTTAAAAAAAACCTCAATCTAACATTAAAATCGTAAAACTTTTGGAAATTTTCATTTAAAATAACCATTTTCATTCAAAACTTTACAGATATTGTAAAATTTCCGTGTGCTGCATCATAAGTCCCAATACATGACCCTACGAAACATTTTTATTTATATTTAATTTTTAACAGATCCTTTTTAATTAATGATACTTAATTTGCAAATGTCCAAGAAATAAATTAATTTTGTAAGTAAAGATTATATGGGCTGAAATTTAAGATGGAATGCAATATTTTCTGTAAAGGAATTTATTAAATGTCTAATAGAAATGACGAAAAGCTAAATATTTTTTAAAAATTACACTGGCAATTTAAGAAATATAGTTTAATTCTTTTGTAGAACGCCGACCAAACGATGTAGTGGTTAGTGTGCTAGCTTCTAGACCACGAGGTTGCGGGTTTGAGTCCCGTGTTTGGCCTGGGTGTTTGTAAATGTATGTTAGCTTGTCTAATAACGAATGTTTCGGTGCATTATAGCCCTCGTGTTGCTGACGGCGCCAGATAATCTGAAAACAACCAACCAACCAACCAACCAACCAACCAACCAACCAACCAACCAACCAACCAACCTTTTGTAGAACATTGTTTTTAAATTCACTCAATGTGTTGCAATATTTCAAAATTGCAAAATACTTATTCTACCTTGAAAAATACTGCTTAATGTAACAAAAGCTTTAAAAGTATGCTAAAGAAGAGATTATAAAAAAATTAATAATTTCAAATGTAATATTTTGTTTCAAAAATTTTCTTCTTATACTTATGCCTGCTTAGGACTCAATAATTATATGATTAAAAATACAAAACTTTCTCAGATTAATGTCATAAAAAATATCACTAAAATTATTTTTCCAAAAATATTACAATTTTAATAATCTTGGGAATCTTGAAAACCTTTAAAAATGGGTTACATGATTTAAAAATTGTGGTTATTTTATTAGGTATATGTAGTTTTTTTTTTCAAATGTTTTTATCATATTATAATTATTTTATAAGCACAGCAGTTTATTTTTTAAATAATATTTTATATTTTCTTTTAAATAAATATATTTTAAATAAAAATATTACAATTTTAATAATCTTGGGAATCTTGAAAACCTTTAAAAATGGGTTACATGTTTTAAAAATTGTGGTTATTTTATTAGGTATATGTAGGTTTTTTTCAAATGTTTTTATCATATTATAATTATTTTATAAGCACAGCAGTTTATTTTTTAAATAATATTTTATATTTTCTTTTAAATAAATATATTTTAAATAAAAATATTACAATTTTAATAATCTTGGGAATCTTGAAAACCTTTAAAAATGGGTTACATGATTTAAAAATTGTGGTTATTTTATTAGGTATATGTAGGTTTTTTTCAAATGTTTTTATCATATTATAATTATTTTATAAGCACAGCAGTTTATTTTTTAAATAATATTTTATATTTTCTTTTAAATAAATATATTTAAATAGGGTTTGATGCTAATAAGGATTTAAAATTCCCACAAAAATCCTATACTTTAAGGAAAACAAATTCTATTTTTTTTTTTTTTTTTTTTTTTTTTTTTTTTTTTTTAATTTATAGAATTTTGTAAACGAGTAAGCACTATAATGAGAGTAACTGCAGCACAACTAGTGGAGATTTTCAAAAGTTATTAATTACGTCTTGAAAAGTATAAGGGATGTAGAAATAGTTTAATTACAAAAGTGTAAAGAGTTGCAATTGCATTGAAATCGTTTGAATATTTCTTATTAAATGGATTCAAATATCCATGTCAATCCCTACAAAATCCAATGTGAAGTGAAAGATGATGCCCAACTAGAGAGTGTAGCTCGATTTCAAATGTATTCATGACCCTGACCATGTTGAACACATTGAGAATACTGAATGTCAGTTTTTTATTAAAATAAATTTTACGTATCACAACTGTTTTATTTTTTATGTAAAAATTGACTGTACACTTTTTTTCATGTGATCAGTCTTGAATTTAAGTTAAGGAAGGATATATAAATATTTGAATTTCATCGATTAGACTAAATCAAAATTCCAGTTTAAATTAAAGATGTTCTATACTTTCATTTTTTTAATTTTTATCGCTATATCTCATAATTTTCGAGATAAAACCAATTGATTCTAAAAATCTTCACTAAATGCGTTGCATACCCTCTCATACAATAGAATAAACTGTACTACTTTACGCAAGCACTTTTTTCACAGCTCTAGTTTTAATAAATCAAATGTTATTTGAGTTTTACCAGTTTTACTTTGCATATTGCATATATTTTGTGAGTTTTCTAATTTACATTTTGTTAGTTATTATTGTTTGTTTAACCAAAATAAAAATTCTAATCTATACATGTTAAATATCATAATAAATAAAATACAAAAAAAAAAAAAAAAAAAATACTTTGGTATTAAAATTCTGATGTTTGAATGACGCATTTACTTCAAATGTGCCAAAGTGTATCAAAATTTAATTTAAAAATCTTAGTCACTTTCATTTAATTTTATATCATATCTTGTACGATGCATCTAATGCTAATTAAGACATGTCTCAAAGAATTTTATGGAGAAAGACGAGAAAACATCTCTAATTTGTATTCATTACCTTAGTACACAGAAGTTAGAAAATAACTGAATCAGAATGAATAAAAACCAAAGTAACTTAATAAAAAATTATAAGGATTTCCCATCGACATTTTTTCTTTCATTTTTGTCATTTTCGTTAGGTTGAGAACAATTAGTGTGAAATAAATTCCAAATATCCCACTGGGCCAATGCATTAACTTAATCATTAGGAAAAGACGCCGGCGGTAGAATAAGAAGTTTTTTTTTTCCTTTAATACATTTCCGACTTTTTCCACTCTTAGTATTTTTTTTTTTTGCGTTAAGGGAAAAAAGTCTTAAGGTATTCATTTTACCGTATACAAGAATTGATAAAATGACTTATAATGAGTGTTGAGTTTTTAGACTTTTTTGTCGTCGCACTGAGATTAGAGGAAATATTATTTCGCTTATTTTATTTTTAATATAACTATACATATTTTTCATGAATCCATTAAGTTTTTGTAATATGTAGACCGTTTCACTTTATGTTTTGTACAAATATTATTGGAATGTAAGACTTTTTTGTATAGCAAATATTAGGTTAATAAATAATCCATAAGATTCCTTAAGATTAGCACTCATAAAGTTTAATAGATTTCTACTAATATAAAGTTCTTCACGAATTAATCAACATCCATTACATAATTGATGGAATCAACAGCACATAGACTGTAAAATGGTATGCTAAAAATATTTTTGATTGAATTTTTACACAGTTTAAATTCATTAGGATGCAGATTTACCTCATTAAAACCAATTACACATAGTTAATTATTTTCGAAACTCATAAACACTTTGGTATGCATGTTCTCAAATATTTTGTAAACCAAGATACTATAATTTCTACCAAAAATGTGCATGATAAAATTGGTTACTCAACTAGTATTAAAACTAGACTTAACGTTTACCCTTTTTCTATTCTTCAAAATGCGGATTCAAAATCACAATAGCTTTGTTTTATTATGTTCAACTTGGTCATCATATGTACCAATTTTCAGCGTACTGGATTTTTGAGAAATTGGTATATTCCTCATGTAGCACATTTAATTTCGTTTAGAACACTTAAGATTTGTTATCTGAGATCCTCAATGTTTTGTTGACATTTGCACCACATTTCAGAGTCATGACTACTTTCAAAGTGATCCACAGTAGTATTCAATCCTTTTTAGAGCTTTAAAATTGATTAATTGAAATCGCAACAGCTATGTTCGTTCTTTTAGACATGTGTACTAAATTTCAGAGTTGAGGTTAAATGGAAGTGAAAGAAATAGTGATGAGTGAGTCAGTTAGTCAGTTATAGTTTTGACTTTAATATATAGAGGTACTGAGACAAGAATGAAATAACTACTAAGTTTTTCCTGTTTAAATAAGAGTAAATATTTTCAAAATTTAAATGCTCTGTTTTAAATTATATATTAAAATTTATTAAAAACAACTTATACAAAAAAAAAAAAAAAAAAAAAAAAAGCAATAGAGATTTAATATAAACATTAAAAATTGTTCATGTCCAAAGCCCTTGTAGAATATATTAATATTCTGTTATGTTTCATTTAGGTAATGTTTCCCTTCTTCACTCATAATATCCTATCTGAAAGCTTTCCATGAACAAATTGTATCCTTAGTAAACGTTACCCAAAGGTAACGCATGGATACTTTAATGATATGTTTGACGAACATAATGAGGGTGGAATATTAAACCTTTTGTAATTTCCACTTTAATAAACGGTGCTTCGCTCCCATATACCACGTGCACAAAGCATCTACATCATGAGCGAAATTGCAATCGTCTCTTTGCTCAACGTGGTTGTGATTAGAACTAGAATTCTCCATGGCTGATCATGATATTTAATTTCGGAGGTATATTAGTGCTCACTTTTGCGAGGGTTAGTAGAATACATTGAAAAAAGAAGTTGAGTTTAATGGTGAACATTGTGTTAGGTTTAAGGATAAATTTATTTTGAGGAGTTTATTTATGTTGGTGCATAATGCTAATAAATTAATATAGTGCTATAAGAAAAAGAATGAAAGATTGTTACTCTAATCAACCTATAGTAACTGTAGTTATATCTTTAAAAGACATTATTTTATCTTAAAACGAGAATTTAGAAAAGTAATAATGCTTTAAAATTTTAAGAGTGTGATAAGATGTATCTTTTTTTGTGCAATTTTTAAAAAGAAGTTTCCCTGTAAATTAAAGTTTTGAAATTATTCTATATTCGATTTTAATTTACAAAGAATACTCAATTTGAAACCAATTGAAATGGATTAAATTATTTAACTGTTCTGGAAAATAAATTAAAATACGTTTAAAAATCAGTATTCATAGGTATATATAAAATAAGATAAGCATACGAGTGCTGAAACGAAATCTTTATTGTGATTGAAACAGTTTTGAAAAACCATTTTTCAAATTAGGATCACCGTGTCTTAAATAAACAAACTAATTACCATTCATTTATACTTTTTTCTTTTCCTTTGTAGAAAAATTAATTTTTCTTTTGTATTACAATTTAAATAATAAATCTCATTTTGAAAGTTTTTCCAATAGTTTTTTTTTTAGCTTAAAGGCTTTTTTAGATTTAAAGTTTCTATAAAAATCATGTAACACATTTAAACATATACTCATGGCTATACGAACAAGTACTTACAAATATATCGTATTACAATGTTTACCTATATATTTGAATTGAAAAGTAAATTTCTTCAGGTCGTGAGAAAACTGTGATTCAAAACATTTGATGCTAGCATTTATCAAGAAGGAATGTGTGCGATCCTCTTCAAAACGAAAATGCTTTAAAAATGCAGATGATATATCAAAATACCTACGGTAAAACGGAATAAAACTCAGATGAATTTTTCTTTTGCATTCCTCCTGCGTTTTAAATTTTTTTGCAAGAGCTGTGTTGGGAAAGCACAAAAATTGAATCCGCAGTTATGAAATGTGGATAGTGATATTTCAAAGTCCGGAAAAATATCTTTTAAAAATACCCTTCAAATCTCTTTAATAAAGACATTGTCGTAAAAGCTTTCTGTCGGCGCAATATAAAATATTCATATATATTGGGTGTGGTTTGGGAAAGTAAGGATACTTATAAATGTTAGAAAATTGTCTTGGAAGCAATGAATAGGGTAAGAATTGGTTTTAATAATCCTTATGAGTAACGGTTTAGAAAACTGTTTTTCCTCAACTAGTAGAAATAGTGTGGATAAAAAGAGAAAAAATTAAAATACCATTTGTTATTTTGAAGTTCAAATTAATTTCTGCCCTTTTTTTGCTGAATTTGAATTAGAATGTTATTGGGAATTTCATTGCAGTTTCCTCACAATTAAGTTTTTTTTTTTTTTTTTTTTTTTTTTTTTTTTTTTAATTTTTTTTTATAGATTTAAGGTTCTATTTTCATGTATACATACATATTAACTATATTTCTTATATAGATTAATTTTATCTTGAAAAAAAAAATATTTCTGTCGATTTAAACCTTTATTTTATAGATAAGTCTATTCTAGGTTTTATAACGAGTTGCATAGAAAGTGTCTTAGGATTTCTTAAATATTTCTGTTGCGGTTTATTTCTAATGAGAAAAGTTAATTTATCTACTGCGTCGTAATAAACTTTCAATGTGTTTGGTAATTGTGAAGCCTTTTACGCTTCTTTTGAAATCAAATTTTAGATATGTAATTTGAAACAATTTTGAAACAAATTTATATAAATATAATATCCGTTTTAATAGCAATAGAATATGGATTTTACTATAAATACGTGCATCTATTTATGCTTAACTTTATATTTTTATGAAAAATGAGTTTAATATAATATTTAGTTTAATATACTATTAATTGAAATTGCTACATATTAGATATTCCCTTTAATGTTTGTGAGGATAGCTATTGATAAAAGAAAAAAAAAATCATACAATAAACAGATTTCACACTTTGACTACAAATAATTACTCATACATATAGTGCATAATGAGGCGTCGTGTATAAATGCACATATAATAGTTGAAATAAAACAGATGATATCAGTAACATATAACTCTACTCAAATAAAATATATTTAAAGATACTGCTTTGTTTCTTATACTGTTATGTTTTCTAACAGTTAAACTATTTCAGAATGTCTGTATCTTTAGGGAATTGAAACAGGATTGTAGTTTCGTCGCCAATTTCTCTCCCCTGAAGAACTGTATATTTTTTTCCAAACCGCTCGCTAGGCACTTAAGGACGCATTTCTGATGTTTCGCTGTATATTTCATGAAACTCATTGAAGATTCACTTTATCATTCCTCAAGGGAGTGTCTGTGGAGAAGATTCTTTGACCACCGAAAAAGGAGATAGGAAGGGAGGTATTATTTGGCAACACGTATTGTGAAATTCATGAGATGATTCATCAAATGAAATTCTGGGCGACGAAACGGCAATTTTTAGTTTTTTTTCAACCAACGAATTTTGAAACGTTTGTACTGCGTTCACATACAGTCGTAAGAATATATTGGGTAATTCAATAATCGGAAAATGATTGTTGTACAATGTCATATTTTTAAACTACTTTGTAATATTGCTTTTCTGGAATCATATATGGTGCTTAGAAAATAGGTAGATTTGTCAGGTCTTGGCACATAGATAAAAGTTTTTTTAGATGCCTTAAAACATGATTTTATTTCATGCAATAGAAAGAAATAGAAAATTAGCTTACCCAGAGTGAAAATTAAAACATGGTATGTAGTAGACATGTTTATTCTCAGAAATAGAACTGGTATTAATGAAATTGATACAAAATAGCTTTTTTGTAAAAAATTATTCGACTTCTTCTTTCTCAGATATAGAACTTGTATACATAAAATTTATACAAAATAGCTTTTTTGTAAAAACTATAGTCATCATATAAACAAAACAATTTTTTTATATTTTTTTTATTATGTTTCAGGTCACAGTGTCATAGTTATTATTCTAAAGTTAGATTCAAAATTATGGATTTTTGAAAACTTTAAAAATCAATGCAGTCTTAAAACTTTTATCGCGATTCTTTAATACTAATTTAATAATTTATTTTCACATTAAGACACACTTGAAAAACCGACAAATTAAGTAACCATTATAAAAATGGAAGAAAATGTTTAGTTTATATATATATTTGAGAAACGGAACATAATTACAGAGATATTTCATAGATGCAGTTTAATTTCATTGTTTTGTGGTTCACCCAGGGAAAAGAGCTTATTTCGAATAACAATAATATATTTATTAACAGAATATAGCAACAGCAAAAAAAAATTAATAACAACAAACTCAACATAAGGGTGAAGCGGCCGTGGAACACTATAAAGTTACACACACAACTATAAAGTTACAAAACCAAAAAAGGGTGTGCACTTAAGCACAAGCAAGTTGGGCTTTATATAGGTGGCAGTTCTATCCAAGAGTCAAAGTCACAGTCAAAGTAAGTCAAGTCACGATCACAGCTAAGGCATGACACGATGACACCACAGCTTAATCAAAATTTAAGAAGAAAAAAATTAGTTTCTTTTATATAGAGAATAATCTCCGTTGTAACCATTTGTACCATGTGATCTTAATTTGTGTTTTATAACCCATTAGCTGAGTATCCATGTTGCGTTCCGAAATTTTCCATGTGAATTTTAGCAATCAAAAGACATTCATGTATTCCACAATTTAGACTTTTGATCCAGTTTCGATCCCGAAAAAATGATTTATCAAAATATGCATACCTTACTTTATCTATGCTTGCCTTTGTTGATATTTGTTCTAAAATTTATAATTGTGAATATATTGGAAATTAAACATTTGAATATCCCTCGTTTAAAACGGATAACTCCCTTTTTGATCTTTTTAATTTGTTAATCGAGATTGAAATAGTCTATTGTGTTTATGTTTGCTCTTAGTTATAATTTTCAAAGTTGCAACTGTAATGGAAGTGAAACATTATGATATTTCGCATAGAATTAATGTTGCGTCGAATTTTTTTACCTTAAAAATTTATTAATCGATATTGGAAAAACTTATTTTTTCTATATATGCCCTTCTAAACATTTTCACCAATTATCCGAGTTATGACTACATTGGAAGCGGAACATTCGAATATCCTTCGTATGGGATATTTAACCCTTTTTCTACCCCATAAAGTGGGTTAATCAATATAGAAATAGCTTACTTTTTCTATGTTAGTCTTTATTGATATTTGAAACAAATATCAGCGTTGTGACTACATTGGTGGTGGGACATTCGATTATCCCTCTTTTGGAATGTTTAACCCATTTTCCACAATTTAAAGGGGGTTAATCGAGATTGGAATAACTTACTTTTTCTATGTTGACATTTGTACCAATTTTCAGAGTTGTGACCAAATGGGATGTGAGACTATCGAAAATCCCTCGTTTGGAACATTTAACTCCTCTTCGACCCCTTAAAGTGGGTTAATCGAGATCGGAATAGCTTACTTTTCTATGTTTGTCTTTGTTGACATTTGTACTAATTTTCAGAGCTGTGACCAAAAGGGAAGTGGGAGAATTAGTGAAGAGTGAATGAGGGCTTTGCCTTATATCCAATATTCAGAGTTGTGACCAAATGGGAAGTGGAACATTCGAATATCTCTGTTTTGGAACGAGTAACCTTTTCCCCACGCCTTAAAGTGAGTTAATCGAGATCGGAATAGCTTACCTTTTCTATGTTTGCTATTTTTTAGATTTGTACCAATTTTCAGAGCTGTGACCAAATAAGTGGGACATTCGAATAACCCTCTTTCGACCCCTTAAAGTGGATTGATTGAGATCGGAATAGCTTATTTTCAGAATAAGCTATTCCGGAATATCAATTTTCAGAGTTGTGACCATATGGGAAGTGGGAGAATTAGTGATGAGTGAGGGCTTTGCCTTATAAATGTAGATATTGTGACATTCTATCCGAGGCGTTTTCAAATATTAAATAATGTTTAGTGGATACAGACTTGGCGTTAAGAAATCATTCTACATTATCTCAGAAACTTTTAGCTATAATTGTTATGACAAAGCACACTGAACCTTAAAAGGGAGAAGTGCAAGGTAAGATTGTTTTTTTTTTTTTATCTATCTAGAATCTATTTTATGACCTCATAAAATTAAGCAAACATATTTTAGACTACTAGAGATATCACCTCTTTCTTAGAATAATGACGCAAATGTGAAAGTTAGATATTTACAGCCCCCCTCCCCCCCCCAAAAAAAAATTGCTTTCACTATAAATTTAGTAACTGACGATTGCAAATTCCTTTCAACTTGGAACTTGCCTAATACTGTTACAATAAGTGTTCAAAGTAAATTGGGAGATTTTTTTTTCTGGTAACCTAGAGAGACCATACTCTGTTTTGACAAATTTGTAGTCGAGTCATTAATTCACCAGAGCGGCGAAATCTAAAGAAAATAATATTTATGATAATTCTTGTATCAAATTAAAATTTGGCACAAAAGAGATATGGAAGTAAGCTTTGCCGGCTTAAATATCGTAAAAAATGTTTAGACAAAAATAAAATAACAAAGTTTTGAATATCGATTACATAATTATTGCCTTTAATACGTTATTTTCAAAAATGCCATTTTTTTTCTAATAATTATTGATATTTATGTTTATTTTTTATTTTCAGAGACTTGAATTTTATGATTGATTACTTTTATGACTTATAACTCGAGAAGGTTCTAAATAGAGACTACTTTACTATGACTACCCTGCATTAATTATCACATTTCTTTCTATTATAAAGGAATATTCCAAGGACTCAATATTCCTTTATAATAGATTTTCAAATTGAATTGGTTTTATAATTTTTCATCATTTCCCATTGTTTTGAATTAGGATTTAACGGGAACTTCAGTAACTTTTTATTTAATAGGAAATATGTTCAAAGGGCACCACATTTAAAAGTGTTGTCTTTTTATACATTTCTAAGATTAAACTGAAAAAGTTTTATTAAAACTTGTGAAATTACTTGCACTCACGTTTTTAGAAAGATCTTGGATGAACTCAATTAAAATATTTGTACAAACTAATGAGTATCCATAAATCTACCCACATAATCTACAAATCGTTAACCTTCTTGTATAAATAACTCTATTATAAAATAAGCGTAGTATTAAAAAGATATACTTATAAACATACCATTTTCATGTTCATTAAATCATTTAATGTAACTAAAAGTTTTTATTTCCTTTGCAATATATAATATTGAACAATGACTTTTAAAATTACTTCTTAAATATAACTTCAAATAATTTCATAACTCTTCTAATATTTTTGCATAATTTATACTACTTTGTTTAAAACCTTTTTTCAATTTAATCTTCAAGAAACATTACAAATTTAACCGCGACTGCTACATCTTTGCGGATTTAATGGAAGCCTAAAGAAAAATCCCAATCTTCTATTCATATATAAAGTCTCTTTCAACAGCACCGAAATTTTGAAAGTAAATCTTTTAAGTATTTTCTCTATAATTTAATGTTGGCCTCGTTACTTTTTCTCGCTGTTGTATTTTTTAAAAAAAGAAAAGAAAGAGGAATTTAGAGAAGAGATTCCTAAAGATGTGCTTCAGATTACTCGTATCGTCCATTAGCAAAAATTCCTCATCTTATTTGTTTTCTCTTCTTTCTACTTGTATAAAATTTATTATTTTTTATGCCGTTGTGTTTTTTTGCTGTTTAATTTATTGAATTTCTTTACCTTTGGTTTGATTTTGAAATAATGGGTATAAAAATGGTTTTGATTTTCGAATGTGGGTTCCATAATTAAATAAAAGATGCTTTGCATGTTCCTCTGTTGAGTGATTTAAAAGAAAATAAAAAAGTAATGGAAATTTAATGAATGCGAATATGAATAATTGAAGAGGAGAATTTTAAAAGATTTCAAAACAGTTAATTAGCTTGTTTAATAAGATATTAAAACTTTTCTTAAAATTAAAAACGTTACTTATTTAAAAAGAATAACACAAAATAACTAGCAGTTATTGTAAATAAGCAAACGAAAAGAGAGAGAGAAAAAGAGATAGAGAAAGAGAGAGAGAGAGAGAAAGAGAGAAAAGAGAGAGAGAAAAAGAAAGTGATTTATGTAACTTTTGCATTTATTCAGAAAACATTTATTCTTATATAATAATTTTTAGTAGTAAAATTTACATCTTCATTTTCAATAAGTCTAAAAATAAATAATATGCAAAAATACACTGAAACTTGGGAAGGAGTTTGTCTATACTAACAGCAAAATATCGTTTCCTCCAATACAACCAGGATTGGTAAACAATGTAATTCAAATGCGTAGTATTTTAAAATTTCTTCTTTCAAAAACTGTTCCGTGATTCCTCGTTTGTAGTATGTATCTTTCTAAAAAAATTATTAAGACATTATGTACAGTAAATTATGTCAGAAATGGTGTGTTCCTAGAAATACAGACAATTTTGCAACTCCCACGCATTGTACTTAACACACTCACTATAATACAAGATTAGCTAAATATCTTGAAATAAATAATTTTTTTCAATGAAATCTTACTTACGTATCCAGACATCTTGGGGCAAAACTTTTATATATTTATATTATTATTTATACTTATTTTTATTTTGAGTTAAGCCACTCAAGTGACATCTATACAATTCAGGACTTGAATGCCGAAGAAAAATTGGTCTAACGCATTTCTTTCGAGCAATTGTTCTAGAATGTGTATGTGTGTAGATATATACAATATTGTCAGCAACTGCTGTTTGGTAGGAGCACCACGATTCTTCTACTATAGGACATAAGTTATACTAAGATACAAATACGTTGCTTTTCCTTACGAATACGTTGATCTTTTATGATTGTAGATTGCTTTTATGCGATTATCAAGTCAACAAGCGAACTTCTATTGCCTCTTATAGCATTGCTATAATATATTGTGAGCTGGTTGAAATCTCTATCTGTTAAATGGAGTTATCCGCTCATCATTTTCCAAATGACAGTTTATTCTTGCTCATAATTGCCTTCAACCTTAGAAACTACGTTCTATTCCATTCTAAATGTGACCCACACATTGTACTTCTTTTTTTTTTACCTGGACATTTTTCCATGAAGCTGGGATTCTGCTATTGAAATGTCGGTCTTTTTGTCCCCTTCTACGATGCATTCTGCATGGATAACACTTCGTTCTTGCTTTGAGTGGGAGAATATGTGGATCATTCTGTCACTTTCCTTCTTACTTGAATATCTGGGGTAATTTATCATGCAAAAAGAAGCATGTCACATCTTCCAAGTTTGGAATCATACGCCCATTCTTTTACCTTTCCAGGTCTAACAATCTTTAAATTATTAGTTATTTCGCATAGATCACATATGGTGGTGCAAACACCAATCTGAGAAGAATCACCACGCGACTACTAAGTGCCATCACCGCGAACCACAAACTAAAAATGGTTGCTTTTGTAAGCAAATTAGGTTAGACATCCAATATAGCTACAAAAAATGCTGTTTATAATGCAAATAAAATGCTTGAAAATACTCACTTTCTGTAGTGTTGTGTTCTTCGACGGAATCCTTTTTTATAGATTTGGTAAGATAATCCTTTGAAGTCAAGAGTAAATTCTGGATATTGAGATCATAAGACTTAAGAGACAATGGAAGCGGAAAATCATTTACACTGCGAGTCCTCCATACCCTTGGCCGACGCAACGTATATGCCACTGCCCTTCTGTTGATTTCAGCTACAATCTGGTATATACCAAACATTGAAAAGCTTTTAAAAAAGATAGATTGTTTACAATTATCGTAATTGATTTCAATAATCCAGAAATCCATATTTCTTTTATGTAAATTTCATCCTCCCCATTTCTTACATGAAAAATGTCGATTGATTTAAAAAAAAAATCCATTAGGTCATAGACTCTAAAAGTTTTTTCAGTTTCGCTTAGCTTACTTTCTGTTTCTTAAACCTTTTCGTGGTACTATTTAATTTTTGAGTGGTAACTCACTTTTCGTGAAATTTATATTTCTTTGGTTTAGTACCAAACCTACGTTTGATCGAAGACCCTATACATTATGAAAAAAATCGTATCGGAACCTATACATTATGAAAAAAATCGAATCGGAACCTATACATTATGAAAAAATCTCAATTATACAATTAATAAACCGGAACAGCTATTTATCAGTTAAAAACATTTAGAAAATATAAGTACTGGCACAATGCTCGCAATTTTAAAATTAAAAAAGTATTTATAATCAAATATTGGCAGGCAAGAATAAGTTTAGTTGATTTCATACTTTCTAGCAAAATAATAATAATACTTTCCAGCAAAAACAATTATTATATTAAATATTATTAATGAAACAGCTGATTATTAATAATGAACAGATTAGCTGGTGAAAACCACAGCAAAATTGTTTCCATGTTTTATTTAAAGAGATATAATTTCAGTAAAAATTGGAATTTTCATTAATGATTGGTTTTAAATACAGATATATATAAGGCCTCTATGATGGAGTCATAAAAAATTGCATTTCTTAAAAAAAAAAATGAAGGGTTCTCATACTGCTTAAGAAAAATTACTAGAAATTTTTTAAAGCCTTGTATATTTTCTTCTTCCTGTGGTAACGGTTCTAAAATATTAACCCGTCCCCTTAAAGATCATAATTGTCAGTTTCTCTTTTATTTCAATGGATTTATTAGCTATATTGACCAAACTTGATACTTTTCAATAACTGATACTGCATTGCTAGTGTCAATATTTCAATAATTCTGTCAAAATCTTTAAATTGTGCCAATTTGATACATAAGGGTATTGTATTAATTTCCCAATAGGTTTGTTTTTACACAACATATGCAGATCTACTGGAGGAGGGAGTTAACTTGTTATATAACAGATCAATTAAAAAAATAAAATTAAAAAAATTCAATAATAAATGTCCATGTCACTTAATAGATGAGTTAAACTTAATAATAAATTACACTTAATAAATAACACTTAATAATAAATTAAGAGTTTTAACAAAACAAAAGCAAACAATATGAATTCAAATATTATAATACCCAAACTTATTAATTTACAGTTAAAAAAGTAACCAAATACACACTGCATATTGTTTGGCAAACAAAACTTATGCTCGGTAAAAACAGCGTCCTATGGCACCCAAGAAAAATGTTCTGTAAATCAAATTCAAAGTATGGTCTATCTTTTATGTTCATTCATATACCCCAAATCTAAAATTTTAACTACTACATACAAAGAAAGTATATAATAGTTAAATTTTAGATTTATAGTATATGAATGATCCGAAATCCTATTATGTGGTAAAAATAGTGGTTATATTGACTTTAAGAGATTTTAAATAAATTACAATACTTAACTAATAAGTTTTATACAGAACTATAAATAATTTGTGAAAAGAAATTTTGCTGTGACTTTTTTAACCTAATGTATAGCTAGCATTCAGATTTTTTTAATACTTTTCACATTGGAATTTAGGCGGTTCTCGGAATTAACTTTATAGTCACAATATATTTCGTAAAAAAGCGACTTCCACTCACGTTATCCTAAAACTTTTAGAACCGAAAATAATATCCTGGCTAGAAATTTCTTATTGAATCCATGACTCCATTGAATACTCGACTTCATGTTTGAAATTCCATGTTTTATCCAAACAATTAAGGAATCTAAAATAAAGTCAGTGTTCGCATTTTGTTTACCTAATGCACAAGATCAGTATGCTATGTTTAAAAAGTTTGAATTCCAAAATAACCAAAGTTATAAATATATATTATTATCTGGTATTTCTCAACCTATGAAATTATTTTTCATATAAACAATTGATACTAATATTTTTTTATTGCTTGTTGATTTATCACTTGATGTAGTAAAAAGTTATAAATATATGTTATTATCAGGTATTTCACAACCTATGAAATTATTTCTTATATGAACAATTGATATTAATATTTTCCTCTTACTTGTTGATTTATCACTTGATGTAGTAAAACGTTATAAATATATATTATTATCTGGTATTTCACAACCTATGAAATTATTTCTCATATAAACAATTTATACTAATATTATCCTCTTGCTTGTTGATTTATCACTTGATGTAGTAAAAAGTTATAAGTATATGTTATTATCTGGTATTTTACAACCTATGAAATTATTTCTTATATGAACAATTGATATTAATATTTTCCTCTTACTTGTTGATTTATCACTTGATGTAGTAAAACGTTATAAATATATATTATTATCTGGTATTTCCCAACCTATGAAATTATTTCTCATATAAGCAATTGATACTAATATTTTCCTCTTGCTTGATTTATCACTTGATGTATTAAAACGAAAAAAATCTTAACCTTTGCTGTACGAATCCTTGTAATTTGTAAGTAAAAACTCTCCAGGGAGCCTAACTAATGCGATCTCATAAGATGCAACTAGTTCCTCGTTATCACAGTCCGCCATTGCGTCTCAAGTTCCCTTAATTCAGAACAAATAGTCGAGGTCGTCGTCTTGATTAATGGTCATTTGAAACACGCGGAATCCTCAAGTTCCGTTTTCAAAGTGTAGTTCCTGTAGTGCATGTAATTGCAGTTACTCGATACCTTCGTGTGACAGAGACAAATATCGGCGCAGGACTGGGACTCTGGTATAACTGGGATTTCCGTTTTAATGACCATTTGGATCATCCGGAGTGGAGAGATTCACGAGAGACTGTCTACATGACGACAGAAGTTCACGTTTGTAATCTGCTGGGAATGTATTGAGTTCGAAACGTGATTTTTTAAAATGAAGGATAGTTATTGTACTTTATTTAACATTTTCGAATTGCGTGGGGATGTGAAAGTCAACGTTATTATAATTAATATTTTGTGTTTGAATGGTAGTCTTTAGAGTTTAACAGCAATGATATATAATTTTGTGTGTAAAAGTTCAAATAAAATATAAGTTTTATTGTTTTTCAGTATAATGTTCCCTCAAATTTATTTTTTAAATTTTAGATTATAAAGAAGAATTCTAGTTAAAATGTCATTTAGTATATTTTAAACACTTTTTATCTTAATACGATAGTGCAATTTGGGAAAATTGTATTTTTGCTATTACATAAGATTCCATGCGCAATCGTTTAATGTCTATTTTTGATTAAATTCTAGATAGATACCTAGATTATGACCTTGATTCAGTATATCTAGCAACTGGTATTATCATATGCAACTGGTATTAGATCGACTCTCAGCACAAGGCGCCTTTTCAAACACTTTTTTCAAGCATTTACTGTCAATTAATTGTCATATTTGCTTAAAGCAGACCCACGTCAATTCTTTAACTGTATGGTAATTGTTCTTAAACTCCTCTGCTCTCCTAGAAGATACTACCGACGGCTTGATTTTTCGGTGGTAGTATAAATATTTTGAATCTCCGAAACTATATATCTCATCTAGTAGCGAATAACTTCTACTGAAAACATATTCATATACATATTTGTTGGCATTAAATATCTTATTAAAATTCCAACTAAATTATGATTTTATATATTTTATCCTAGTCGACTCTAAAGTGCTTAATTTTTCTCTCAAATTGACAAAACATCTGTACTTGTGTCTGATCAACCAAACACTAAATGATTTTTTCTCCCATTTCAAGCCTTTTCAATTGTATCTACCCTATCATTACATTTACTTAATTGTTATAAAAAACTGGTTATGGAATTTTTAAAGTAAAGGAAAAAATTCGAGATTAAAAATGTTAAATATCCAACTCTTGAAACTATTTGAAATCAATGTTTTAATAGAATTTTAGGTTTTTTAAAAGTTTTTAGAAAAATATTGGATTTACAATATTATATGACGCTGCCCAATCATTGGAGTGGAATTAATGGTGACTGCTGCAAGTTAAATCTATCAAGGCCTCAATGTCCTTTCGTAGGTGTGGCGTGAGTGTGGAGTGAAAAAGGTAATGGATCAAGCTTCAGAATCGCATCACCTGACCAATTTCAAAATTGCAAGGCGTAATTGTAGTTATTGTTATAATGATAAGGCTCTGTAAGGACACCGTATAGCGCTTGAATAAGAATTCAAACAATCCACCATTATATTATTTTAAAATTTTGTTATATCCTATTCTAACTTAAAGACTGCATATAGTCCTTGATATAACAATAAAGTGTAATAAAATCATATTTATGCTCATAAAGCTATTTTTAGACATTTTTAAAAATATCCTTTCTGTTTTTTTCATTCCATAATTTAAACCTTCATCCAATATGTATACAAAAGCATGGACTTTACCCAAGAAATTAACCCCTTTTCAAATATTCTTCAACACAAAACATTTAGCCCCTCTAATGATTACTTTCCGGTATCTCATAACAATCCACGTGGCAAAATTAACATTAATCTCTTCAATCGCTACACAAAGCATTTTTTTCAACCTTCTCCCAAGCAGAGGGTTAATTTACATCACTTTTATATTTCGTGTTACGCAGTTTCAGTCTGAAGCAATTATTTCTGTGTTAATCGCTTCATAAAAGAACGATTAGGTATGCACCTACTAATGAATTCATTATTTGAATTTCGTTTAGAAAAAAAAAAGTCTTCGCTTCATGCCTGATGAGATTTGGGTAACTAATTATGAAAGTTGTGATTTTGTGTTTGATGTTGCCCTTTGTAATAATCGGTAATGTTTCCTGTTGCATAAAGAAAGGCATTTTTAATTCTGGATTCTTAATGAAAATGGCTCAGTCTCTTTTTCTTGTCAGAATTTGCATAGCTTGGAGAAACATTTTTATAGAGAAAATATTGCTTCAGATCTTAAGTTTGCTTTACTTGCTGTCATTTACCTGGAAATTAATCACACGACAAATCAATTCTTATCAATCCAATAATTATTGTTTCGTATTTGCAAAGTAAACACGTTTCACCATCAACATATTATCTTAGAGAAAATTGAATTTTAATCACTATGACACTAAAAAGGCAATTTGAATAAAGATTGTTACAAAGATACAGATAATGTAAATATATATTCAAAATCCTAAATAGTATATTACCTTTGAAGAGTGTCAAAACAAAATCAAGTTGATCACAATTGTAAGAATTTCCATTTTATTTTTTTGGTGACAGTCGATTTCATATGTGTTAAAAAAGTTAACTCATTCAAATCTGAGCAAATACTACTATCAATTTTCTTAAAAAATACCACCTGAAAGCACTGATCCTACCATACAGGGACAAATCTATTCAATGAATTTAAAGAAAATAAATATTTATACAGAAATCTTTAAATTCCAATTATTTTTCTTATACTTCTTATAGGACTTCTAAATGATTTACAAGTAAATTCGATGTACTTGTAAATATATATAAGTTCATTCAGAGCAACATTTTATAGTAGTCTGTAACAAACATTTCTAAACAAAGATGAGAAACGTCTCATGAATCGCTGTAGAGTGATTGACACATTTGAAATTAATCTAATTTGTTACTGTTTACGAAGTAATGTATATGCAAATGATATTGTATCTGTGTATAAATTGAAAATTCTTCAGCAATGTTATAAACATTGGCAGTGATTTATAAAGGGAAGAAATTGCATCTCCACTTTTTGAATTTTTAGTGATATTTGACTACAAAATCATTGAAATTTAAAAGTTTGTGTCTCCCTCATATCTTCACTTTTGACAGTTCACACTCAAGCATAGATAACTGTTGGACCTGTAAGGAAGACGTTTTTTTTTTATATTTTAAAAATCAGAACTAAACCTAATTTAATTATGTAGTTTAATTTTGTATCTGTTTATTGTAGTCTAAGTTGTAAAATTTAATACATCTTATGATATGCATTACTTGATAAATTGTTATAAATATAAACCAATAAATACATAATTATTTGTTTAAATACTGATAAAACCAGTCAGTTTGATCAGAAAAGATAGATCCATGTTTTTTTTTATATAGTTTAATTTTTGTTCTATTTATTGTAGTCTAAGTTGTAAAATTTTATCTATCTTATGATATGCATTGCTTGATAAGTTGTTATAAACATAAGCCAGTAAATACATAATTATTTGTTTAAATACTGATAAAACCAGTCACTTTGATCAGAAGTGGATAGATGCATGTTTTTTTTTTTTTTTTTTTTTTTTTTTTTTTATTAATACACCAAGAAATTATGTAAACTAATGTGGGATTTAGGTAGTGAAAAAAAGTGCTCCCATTCCAAATGAAGTTCTGCCCATGTTTTGAAATCTTTTGTATTAATTTCGCTTTTGTTTGTATGTGGGTGTGTGGTGGACAAATCTGGAGAGGGTCTACTAACCAACTTGCCATCATCCAATCGAACTGAAATTTCACAGATAGATTCGTTGACACGATGAGAAAACATTCTATCAAGTTTTGAGGTCTATCTCTAAAAGGCCACTTTTACATACTCTTCTATTGATCCTTCGAAAGACTTATTAAACTACTTGTCGTTATCTAATCAATCTGAAACAACTTGATAGATAAAACTCATTGGCTATGACAATTCTTTCTATTAAGTTTTGGAGGCTGTCACTATAAAGTTTGCAAGCAAACAACTAAGATACCACTTTTACACACATTTGTACTGTTGCTTTGGTGGACAAATTAACGCACTTTCTATCATCCAATTCAGTTGAAACTTGACAGATAGACTTGCTATTGAGGACAATGCATTCTATTAAGTTTTGGGGATAAAAAAAAAGTAAGTGATTTGCATGAAATCGGTGGCTTTTTTCATTGAGGTCAAACACAAGGAAAACTCGTTCTGAATCCAAAACAATCTCAGTTGCAATTGCATATAAAACTTGGCAACGCATATAAAGTATAAGGATTTGAAGTACAAATATTTTTTCTGGATACATTTTGTTTTAACTAGAAAAATCTATTTGTATCTTACCTTTCTTTAGATTTAATAGAATATTGCAAAGCTGACTTTAGATCTTTAGAGTTTTTTTTCCTGGTGTCCTTCCTTATTTAAGAAATTATACAACATTTTGCATGTTAAAATAATTTCTTAAAAATGGCTCTATTGCCATGTTACTGTCTTTTGTAGATTTTGCAGATTCCTGGATCATTGTATACTTCTTGAAAACGACGTACACATTTCACTTCATCAAGATGCATGGAATAGTATCTTGGTAAAGTTTTTCTTTGGCTTTCTAAGAACATGTTAATACGATTCATGTTAATTCAACATGTTAATACGATTGAGTGTAGTTTCTAAACATTTACTGTTGGATACAGAAGATACACGTGCTGTCGAAAAAATAATTTACAACTAAATAAGGGTGAAATCAGATAAATTCACAAAGTTTTCATTGAAAATTGATTCCTCAGGCATTTGTCCTTTTTCATAAAGTTTCAACTTGAGGAATGTTTCGTAACACTTTTATATCTCGTCTCAAATAATGAAGACTTCATCTAAAAAGTGACTTAAAGATCAAATTTGTTTTCGTCTTAAACGATATTTTATGTTACGTACTTTTGTGTTAAACGAATAAATTAACGTTAAGTTTAAGTTTCATTGTTCGTGACACTGCTTATATTTCTCGTTAAAAGGAATTTCGTGTTAAGCAATTTCGTGTTAAGCAATTTCGCGTTAACGGGGTTTGACTGCATAATTATTTATAGTAAAACTACATAACATTACTTATATCACAATTGTAGTTTTAGAAGATAGTTTGAATCCTTTTTTTTTTCAATGATAGTAAAAAACAACTCAGAAACCGTGACGACAGCTGACACGGCATTTAAGTGGACAAGTTATCGCTCACCATGGTGCAATAACAAAAACCTCCAAGTCCAAAACTGCCCCATGATTTCAACATTATTGCTATACCTTCTGTTTCTTAATTTTTTTCCTTTCTAGGTGCAGTGGAAACGCGTAAATATAAAGTATCAGCTTTAAGCCAGCTTTACTTTGTTCATGGCTTTATGTGGTTTAACGACGTGAAGTATGTTCTGCTGAATCGAAACTCCCACTACTTCTTGTTTAGCTTCCTCTTTTGTTTTAATGGCCGTCTCTTTAAAAGTATTTTACAGGGCATGTACTTAAATTTATAGTTTACAATAGATGTATGGCAGACGATTTTTATTGGGATTAAATAATTACATTTTTAATGTTAAAACTCATGCAGTAGTTAAGAAATTGCAAAAAATGATTGATATTAAATCTATAAGTTTATGTAAATTTAGAATGATTTTGTAAAAAATAAATTTAGAATGATTTTGTAAAAAATAAATTTAGAAGATTCATTTAAGGTTTTATGCTTGTAAAGTTCGTTTTTAACAAAATTGTAAGCAAATGAAATGTTAATGCTTTGTAAAATTTCTATACTGAAACAATTTATTCAGATTCGTTTGTAGCAGTATGATACATTTTTGATAGATTAATATTTAATAGTACTTGCAAATTTATATTTTATTCTGTTTAGCTTATTTACAAGAGCACGAAAAGAACGAACTTAACTTTAGAATATACATTCTATATTTTCAAATCAGAACAAATGCATCATTTTGTTTAATATAAAGTATGTTAGATACGTTTTAAAGAAAAAACAATAGAAATTGAAAACAATATTTGCCTTTGAGAATTAAAGATTAAATATATATAGTTTATTCAATTTAAATAAAACAGTTTATTCAAATTATGTTATATCGCATAAGGTTATTTCTTTATCCTACTTTATTTCAGTACAAAATAAGTAGACAAACATATAAAATAGAAATAGTACATGACTATCGTGCACATGCATTATTACTTTTATCTATACGCTCTTTTAGAACTATGCAAAACGATATCAAACACGATATTTTCCAGAAAAATCATAAAAACGAATGACAAAAAGTATCTAACTAAAGTAGACATCAAAGATGTTCAGTTATTTGAAAGAAACACAAGAAGTACATCACTGAAAATTGCTATTAGAAAAAACAAATAAATGATCGCGTCAAAATACCGTTGCATCCCTATAAGACTTTAACATTTTGTATTATAAAACTCCATTTCCTTCCGTGAAATATTGTTTGAGAAGTGAGGATTGGGATTATTTCAATAAAGCCCCCCTCTGTACCTCCCATTCTGGAATTCTCGTCTTTTTGCTCCAGAAATTACTTCTCATTCCTGAAGAAAAATGTGTTTTGTCAATGGTTATAGAAATCGTTTCTGGCATCAAGCCAGTTTGAGTTTTTGCCAGCTAATAGGTACTACGTGATAGCAATGGCATGTCATATAGTAGGTACCTTCATGTTATTGTTTGGGGATACATAAACTTTAAATATTATAATATAATTTGATCAAAATTTTGATTGTTTTTATTGAAGAATGGAGTTAGTAATAATTATAAACTCCAATATTTTGATAACAAAATGAATGCTGAGTAACGAAGTCAGTCAGAGCAATATAAATACTTTGTATTCAAACTTAGAAAACACCGCACATGTAAAATACCATTCATTTTTAAATTCTTTATATTAACTTCGATTTTGTGTGCATGTTTTTCTATGGGAACGGAATCTGAGGCAGTCAAATTACCCCTCTTGCCGTCATCCAATCTGGCTGAAACTTGGCATTTGGGTTCGATGTCAATGACAATGCATTCAATCAAATTTTATGGATGTTACTATCACTAAAAGGTCGCTTTTACGGAATATTAATAAAACAACTTTCCATTATCCAGTCGCGTTAAAATGGCATTGACTCGTCATTGTTGAAACTCTTTCACGTTGCCGAATTTTTTTAAATAAATAAATAATAAAATTACTTTAATCATAATAAATAAATGACATTTAGATGTGAGAGCATAAATTCACGCTCATTTTTAATAAATAAATTTTGAATCGTAGTTTGCGTCACATTTTGCTGATAGAAATGTTTTTGATATTGGCTCTGTGCTAATGAATATAAAAATTAGCAATGCATGAAAAGGATTTTTTAAAAATTCTGTTTTTATGGGTTATATTATTTAATTTAGGTTCATAATTTTGGCATCAATACATTTGAAGGTTTTTCTCTAAAGGCTGTTGGATTGTGTGTTAAGGACAACATTAAGTAATTATCCTCAAACTTGTAATGTGAGTTTGTAAAAGTATGGTTAGACTAAAAAGGTTTAATATTTTCCCAGAAAAGGAAAATCTTCAAGTTTTCATTTCTTTCAAATTCATGCTGGATAGGTTTGGGAATCTCAAATGACCACCCGAAAAGTAATCGTATAAAGAGTTTTCATATAAATTACGCCTTGATATTGCAGTGATTTTGAAACTACTCAAAACTGAAGATAGAATTTTCAATTTGAAATAATGTTATTTTAGGATTTACTACTGATTATCTGACTGAATTCTGATTTTCATAGCAGAAGAATTTCATTTTACAGTAATAAGATTTATTATCTTTGAAATCATTCTCTATAATTTTATTCTGTTAAATACTACTTTATTTTATGTTGTTTATTGTTAAACATCAGTTGAAAAACATATGGAAAGAAAAAACTCTTTTCAATTTCTGATCAATATTCAACACAAAATACATTGAAAATAATATTACGTTTAATGGAAGGTGTTTTTTGAAGAAAGAACTTACCAAAAAACTGAACATGTTAATGTCAGCAAATGAATTCAAAATTAGTTAGCCAATAAATAAGTAAATTAATATTCTTTTTATTTAGAGAATTCACAGTGTTATAAAATAAAAACAAATTTAATAGCAAACATTTCATTAGGATTGGCACATTTTCAAAATTTAATTATTTGATGTAAAATAATTAGTCCTCATTCATTAACCCTTATTTTGTAATAATGTTTTCACGTATACATACGCATACTATTCCGTTGTCAAAGCTCAAAAGATTTACGATCAAAACTTCATTGATTATATGCATGTAATTTTGATAACTAATTTACAAAAGTTTTGTTTGTATTGAGATAATTTTCTGTTCAGAGCTCCCATTTAGCATGTATTTAAAAAATGAGGTAATTATCATAAGTAATTATTTTGAAGCAATTATTATACTATTATTGGAAGCAATTATAATTATTACATCGTAGATTTAGTTATATAACACCTCAGAAATTTCAGTATTAAAATTTGTATGGAACATTTCTTACGTCATTTGGTGTGTCATGTGACGAAGTGCGTTTCATATCGAAAGTCAATATAAATCAAATGATAAATGTAAGAAAAGATAAAATGCTCTATTTCAAAGTTTAAATTGAATTTATCAAAATCACTTCCAAGTGATTCAAACCATCTTCTCTTAGTATTCAATTGCACATTTATTATAAATTATGTTCAAATTTATAATTATATTACATCACTAGTTTAATGAAACATGTAGTAAAATACTTACGAGCATATAAGTTTATGGCGGCAAACCTCGTCATGTTGCCATGTATTATTCATGCTTCTTATCTATTATTTGAAGTTAATTAAAAGTTACGAAGAGGTAAATCTGCTTTCCTAAGCGCCGTTTGTAGGAAAGCAGAAATGGATTATTATACATTATTAGCAGTAATTATTAAACTGTGATTTTTTTTTTTTTTTTTTTTTTTTTGATTTTTTTTTTTGTGATGAATCTCATAGTTTTCAGGAAATAATTGCTAATTTTTTTTTCAGTTGAATTTTTTTCGTGTTTACGCATTTTGCGCTAAGTTTCAAATTAATAGAAAATTAGAAAGTGTGTCAAAATTAAATTGTACGGTTTCAAATACACCAACACTGCAAAAGAAAGCGTAAAATAATAACTATAACGATATTCTAAATAAATAACTAATATTGATTTGTATAAACAAAATTTTAGATTACAAATTTCATAAAATAATTCTTAATTTTCCTTTTTAATTTTAGAAAGTGGCTGTCTGAAGGTATCTTTGGTTGAAAGGACAATTTCTTGAAATAGTGTATGCATCGTAAGTAGATGAATTATCTTAACTATGTCGTTAAAATTGATCTATACTTGGGTTTTTTAAATTTTAGTTAAAATATATCTCATTTTGGTAAGTGTAATTACTCTTATATATTAAATTAATAAACAAAAACCCACACTAATAATTTTAAATTTCAACTGAGAACTGTTCATTAAAAATGAGTAAGATGTATTTAAAAAAAATTCCTAAATATCAGAAACATTTTTTACACACACTTAATTAGGGAATATTTTCTTGTAAGGATATTTTATGAAATTATTTGAGTGAAATTTGTTCAGATTAAGCGTATGTAACAACGTATTTCTGAACTTGTCTTGTTTTTCTATAATGAGTTTTATCCATTTTGTACAAAAACTAATTTTTTTTTATTTTAAAAATATCAAGTATTTAAAATACTATTTAAACTGTAGTTTCACAATGAAAACCATTGGAAACCTTGCAAATTATTCACTATGTAAAAACGTATGCAATAGTTAATAATATAATTAAAAAAATGGTTCCGGTTCTTGTCTTGTATTATTACAATTATTGCTTTCAAACTAAATTTTTCAAGCTCCCAAACCATTAGTAAAATTATTTGAAATGACACCTATTTAGAGTACAAAATCAGATAACAAGTAAAAAAATTAAATAATCTTACACAATTTTTGTTAGTTAAAAGTAAAAAGAATTGCATTGATATTACATTATTGAACTTTTTTGTACTAATTTTGTAGATACAAAACTTTTATCAAGTACGTGGCCATTAATTAACAAAACAGGTTCACCTGGTTGACGAAATTATAAAGTTTAGAAATTCATAGTCAGACAGTGCAATTAAAATTTCCAAGGATTCTGTCACCTTGAGTATTCAGTCTTAGTGAATATTTTCATGACGTTTTCTTGTGCTCACCTACTATATTTCGAGTTCATACATCATCTTCGCCCATTCGATGTATACTAAATATTTTCAACCATCCTATTTCAGTACAAAAGTCTTATAAATCAATTTTAATTATAAATTTTTATAAGAGTTTAGTTAAACTTATGAAAGAAACTTCGATTTAATTTAAGTTATATCGCACAAAGAACACTTAATTATTACCAAAGCCATAATATTCAAAAACAATACTAGTTTTTAAAATATTTTGTTGAACTAGAATTTATATTTTATTTACGATTTCTTCGACATGATATTTCAAAATAGCAAATTAATACAGTAAAAATTCAAATCTAGGGTGATATTTATAAAAAAGAATATCTAAAAATCATAAAGTAAGACAGCTAATCTCAATATAAAACATGTTATATTCGATACTATTTGTAGTGTTTATAGACATTGATGTATGGTATTATTTTAAACTTTAAACCTGGTATTTCTTGATTTGAAAGCCTTATTAAATTAATAAGCTATTAAACTAACTGGTCGCAGATATTTATGAGAATCCTATTTTATTGTCTTATCCTAGGATACTGTTCTAAGATATTATCAACCTAGACACTGTCTTTTCATTCAATTTAGTGAACTTTAAATAATAAATACAGTCTTTTCTTAAAATAAAATTTTGATTTTTCATTTACATACTCACGATTTAAATGTTTAAAGAGCAAAAATTCTTTACTGCATCAAATAATTTCAGCATATATAAGTCATCAGGAAAATAACGAATAAAGTTATTCCCAGTTTTAAACCCATCTTTTTTTTTTATTTATTTATTCATTTATTTATTTATTGCTAGTTCGAATAAAAGTCTAATACCACATATTAAATCAAAAATATGATGAAAACAATAATTGATTAAATTTTCATTCGAATTTCATTGTTTAAACAAAGGTTTTCAACGTACGAGAGTGGGATTTAATAACTAAATTGTAACTTTAATTCATTTTGGAAAGCTAAAATCTAAAACAGAATTTATCCATTTCTAAATATTAAGTCTGCAATGTTTTATGGTTAAAGAAATTTTCTACGTTCATATTTCATTATTTCAAATTACAAATTCTTTTTTTTTCTTTAAAAATCTAATTTCGTTGGTATATTACTTATAATTTATCTTTAATAACTCACTTTCAAGAAATAAAATAATACGAACACATGAAAAAACCATTAAAATGATTCAAGATGAAGCAGAATATGTTTTTAAATTTATCTTCGCCTTTATTCGCTTGATGTAATTTCTTTCAACGTTGAGGTTTTGAATACAACTCTTAATAGCAATATAACTTTGAAAGAGAAACTTCTACTCTTTGCAAAATATATTAGGAAAGAAGTATTAAAATTTATACGATGACAAATTTTTCAAGAACGATTAGCTTCAATACTCTATTTCTTATAAACGTAATTACTTTTGATAATATAAGAAACAAAATATGAAATGAAACAGAAGTATTTGTATATATTTGCATATCAAGAATGAATATGTTTCAACATTTGAGATTAAGAAATACTTATTTCTATCATATAATTTCAACTTTTCAATTAAATGCACTTTAAGAAAACTAGAAAATTTGAAATAATGACTTTCAAGCTTAAAAGATATTTCATTTTACAGGAAAATACTTATTCTACATCATGAGCTTGACTTTTTGAATAATATTATTCTTTTTAGATAAATTTATTCCAAATGAATGATTGGCTATGCTTGTGGTGTATTTTGAATAAGATTTAAGTAATTCTGAAATCGAAATAAAACTTTAGATATTTCTGGGATTACACATTGATCAAAATTTGGAATACGTTTAAATTTTCTATTAAAAATGACTTAAAATTATTATTTTGCTATAATAATACATTTCATAATGCTTAAAATCAAATTGTCCAAATGATTCAAATTGCCTTTATTGGGAAAATCTTTTTACTAAAAGACCAACAGTATAAATAGTGCATAAAAATATGAATCATTCAAAAAGCTGAATTTCAAGAAATAGAATATGGCTTCACAACCAAAGTGAATAGAAAAATATACATATTTAACATTTTTTCTTTATTTTCTCACAGAGCTCAGTAAATAACTTATGATCTGTAGATATCTAGAATTAGCCGAAAAAATTTTATACCAAAATTTAAATAACAAAATTAATAAAATTGAAAAATAGGGTATACATAATAAAGTTATACCATTAAAATGCCTATTGTTCATTATCAAGCTACCCGTTAATGGGCTAAACAAGAATTTTATTTCTTATTGGCACCTAATCGTCAATAGTGATTTACAGAATACAACATTTTTTACAGTCAAAGAGGTGACTCAGTGACATTCCCTTTTGTAGAAGATAAACCCGTTCTATCGGTTTTTAATACCAACTATTGAGTAAATAAAACACAACCTATATTTCATATAAGTAAACTATCGTATTCCAAGATTTTATACGGTTACTTTGAAACCCTAAAATTAGTATTAGGGTTTCTTAAGAATGAGCTCTTGTCACTGCTTTGAAAGTCATATAAATTTCGTGGGATTCATAAATTAAGTTTATTTATGACAAATGCAAGTCATATTTTAGATAAATATATTACTAAAGAGTTTTCTAGTGATCTATATTTTCTTACACTTGTAAGTTTATGTAAAAATAAGCAAAAAACTAACTTTAGAGTCACATAGTGCCACATTTTTTTTCAAAGTTTCCATATCATTTATATCATACTATGATTTTTTTCAATGCTTTAGAACTTAATTGTTTTAAATGCTAAATCTAACGTAATTATGAATAAGAAACAATACAAAAACTCATGATGTAAAAAATATGTTATTCCTACATGAAGCTATGTAGATACTAAGGAGCTCTATGTTTGCAGCTCAAATAAATAAAAAATTCCACTAGGTTACAGAGGTGGAACTAAGACCCCCCTCCCCCTCCGTCTAAGAGGTGAGACTATACCATCGACAAAATTTACTCTACTTTTACTGAACAACTCTAATTTCTTTATCATGTAAACTTGTGAATGAGATGTGTATTTATGTAGCATAATGTATTCCTTCGAGTTCATTAAATATTAAAGTATATGTTTCATAAAAACATAGTCTAAACTCAAGCTGTTCAACGGTATAGTTTTAAACTAGACTAAAATTGCCAATAATAATCAAAACACATTACCGTGGCAACTTAAAATATTTCCTCTCAAATAAATATACCTTTTCAACATAGCAGAAACCTGAATCATGATCCAACTTTAATTTCGTATACTAAATAACATAAGTTGTCAACTGCTTATTTTTTTTTTATTTTTTTTTTAATTTTTTTTTTTTTTTTTTTTTTAATCTTTTACTACAAGGTTGTACCAATAATACTTTTTTCTACAGACAGACACGGCTTTATTTGGAACTATGACTTTATTTAGTGCACTGATGATATTGATAGGTAAAAATTTCATGAAGTCTATACTCATTCATAATGTCACTTACTAGTATAGATACCATATTTATAACTGAACGTGAAATAGTAATTGCAAATAATAATATCAGTATTGAAATTAATTGTTTCAGTCCTTTCGGGACAAATGGTATCATCCATATTTCCAGTTGTCAATTCAGATAGTCTATGTGATTTGTGTAAAGGTTTGAGCAAGTTTTAAAAATATATTGAGAAATAATTAAAGTGTTGGTAATGATTAATAAAACTATTGGAATTATTGAAATATATGGAAATACAGGAATGAAATAATTAAGAGTAAAATGTCAGCGTTAGTTACAGGGAAAAAAACATACATAAATCCTTTGTATCAGCATACTCTTAAAAATGTTATCTTTTTTCTATATCACAATCTTCCAGAAAATCATCTATAATTAACAATATGCGTCAAATAAACGGCACAGCAATTTCCCTCCAACCAACCCAGTTACTCCTACCACTACATTAGTCGCATTACTTGCCTAAATGAACCGTCCATTCAACATCGGCACACACTTGATTAAGAACCGGGTTTATCATCACATCCACTCAGGTCGCATTTGCCACTTCTTGCGTAAAGATAATTAATTCCTCGCATCTCTTGTGGGGCAATTTAACAGATAAATAACCCGATTCTTCCTGATTATTCAGACTCGGATTTACAAAGTGACAAGAAAGCCCATCATAAGAGTCGTCCAATCGACTTCCAGAAATACATTAGGCTTTATTTTTTTCCCTTCAAGCTGTAATGCTGACGACGAGATCTCGCAACAGCATTACCTTGTTAAGTCTATCTCTTGTTTTCTGCCGGGAACATTCTTGCAGTTAACGATTGCAACTGTTTTATTAGATTTGGAAGCTGGTTATCTCTCTTCTTTCGCTGGAGCAGTTGCGACTCCGCCACTTGGGTGCATTTCTCGAGGGATGTTTCTTCGGATCTTACTCTAAGTTGGTTCTCATTGTGTTAGGAGATTTCTTTCATTGGGAATTTATTGTTGAAGAGCTGGGTCGGTGTGTAATCTTTGATCTTGAGAACAGTTCATGTTTTATTCATGATTTTATTTGAATGTATGCAATGTGTAAGTAAATTTAATAAATGTGAAAATTTTATAATTGGATGATGAAAGACAAAAACGTACAAGGATCATAATCTTAAAATGATGACATCGAAGTCTATATAAAAATGCTATCACACTCTACATAATATTGTAAAAACTTATGTAGCACAAATAAACGATAATCACTGTAACTCGGGATAAGATTCAACGTTATTTTACAGGATCGTGAATGAACTTGTCTGGAGTTTTCATATAAGCTGATTTTTAGATAAGATTATCTTATTGTAAGTGTCAAGGTTTTATACTGGTGGGGGGGGGGGGGTGAGATATTCATATCCTGATAGTTAGGGGAAATTATTGATATTTTTTTTTTAATTTTTCTATTTTCGTAGGGTGATAAATATAGGAAATGACGAGTTTTAAACCTTAGTTATGGCAATCTTTTACATTGAGTTTATTGTTATAATGTGAGATGTGAGTTATCCTTGAACTTAAGAAAAATATTTCTTCTTATATTTGTATTGTTCTTCTTATGTATGTATTTGAACGATGTATTATATGAAAAGTAGGCTGAAGTATATTTCACATTTAGAAGATCCTGTCATAATGCAAAAATCTCCTAAATACATGACACGTTATTAGAGATCGCAAGCTCACACTGTTTTCGTTGTAGAAAAATCTCTAATTTTTATTTGAATGTTAGAAGTAGAACTATGAAACTGCATATATGATCTCCAAAATTTCTAATGCAAAAATTAAAAAATCCAAATTATGAGAGTTTCTTCTAAATGAGGGGATAATAACGTAAATCCTATGCATGGTATGCAGTAATTATAGACTGTGAACAATTCCGAGTTTAAGTACTCCATAGAACACCATTCTGAATTTCTTATAGAATGCAGAGAAATGCTGGCAGATTATGAATTTATTTGTCTGCCGGTGAAAAAATGGTCGAAACTGAATAAAATCTAACCTTGTGAGGTGAGCTAAATTCAAACATGGCATAATTTGCCAAATGAAGATAATAACTTTTTATTTGGTAATCCAGCGCTCTTTAATTTTTAATGAAGAAGAAAGCAGACGATTTCGTCTTTCTATAACTCCCCCCCCCCAAAAAAAAAAAAAAAAAAAAAAACTTGCATCTTTTAAAAGTGAGACAAGTTTTCAATACACATTACGTTACTGGTGACATGATATTTATTGTTAACTTGCTACTATAAGTATTATTTCCAAAGAGATGAAATGTTTGTACCTTTCCAAATTGAAAATTACAGAGCGATTGGTTACCAAATAAAAAAGATTGCTCATTATTAGGAAATTTATTATATGTTTGGACGTAAGATTTTTTTAAAGTCATTTAAAGTCAATTTTTGGACACTTTCGGTCATTTTTTCTCCGGCAGATCTGTATATTCATAATTTAATAGCATTTTCTCCACCTTCTATAAGGAATCCAAAATGTTTCGGGTTGGAATTACTAAACTTGCAGTAACTTCTAGGAATAATAGGCAAATGCTATTTAGGCAAAGTATAAAAAAGAGACATTAGGAAAAAAAATTATTGGTAGTTTTATTTATTCAGCGCTAATTTGTCTTGTATTATTATATAGAATATATAGAACAATGTAAAAACAGAAAGTCTTCTGTATTATACCAAGGTAATTTAAGAGTGACGTCTTTTATTACTTACCCATATGTTAACATAGGGTAATGAAAATATTGTATTCGGCCTAAAAACAATTTCAATTTGTGCTGAGATGGAAAAAAAAGTTGTTTAGAAAAAATTTCAGTGTGTCTGTCTATATCATAACTCTCGAACGAATTGACCTATGATGTTTGCTTGTTAGTGATGGAAATGGGACCTGTTATTATCGTCAAAATTGCGCATGTGCATAAGCCAGATGCAATTGAAAAATTATTTTTTTCAGCAACTGTCAAAAATGGTTTAAACGATTATGTTCAAAATCACTGTAGTTATGCCTTTTGAAGTTCTCTAAACATACCCATCTCCTAAATTTCTGTAGAAATGTGATAAAGGCGTAAAAAATGTGAAAAAAAATCCCTTTAACAAAGAGTTCTCTTCCCTTGAGCATCGAACATTAACAACTGTTTATCCTCTGTTTTCATTATAAGAAAGGATAATGTAATATTTTTTGAAAAACATATCGCCAGTTTCACCATTTTGGCGATATTTTTTTTTTTTTTTTTGCTAGTGTAAACCTTAAAGGTTTAAACAAAATGGTAAATTATATCATGAGAAATTTAAATGCAGTGACCAGTATTAATTATAATTGAAGTGTTGAGCGCCAGAAAGGACCTTCACATAATCTTTATTTTTCTTGTTGAAGGCTATTTTACTCAATTTTGTTAAAACCATTCAAACCAAAATTGTGGCTCATCTAAAGGCTAACTTCAACGTTCAATTAAAAGTTGTGCGATGTTCTACAGCCTTAGTTTGAATTTAGTTTGATGCAATAGACAGCGTAAAATATCCTTATCAATTCTGACATAATAAAACTATACTATCCTAACATTCCTTTGATTATTAAAAATTGCAAGAAGTAATATCAAAAGGATTTCGACAAATTAAAGCTAATAACGTCAAATACGAGGACTACCTAATGTCTTAGAATGTAAAAGAAATTGCATATAATGCTGTTGAGAGTTTCAAAACTTTCCTCTCATTAATAAATAATCTTAATTTCAAAAATTTTACATTAACCAATCTATTAAATCCCAAAATCCATTAAATAGGAATAATCCGATTCTATACTTAATTATTCATGAACTAATTAAAGACTATTAACCCTTTCAAGACAGCTAATTTAAAGTTAATGTATAAGCTTTTGAAGACAAGCTGATGGAGATTTATTAAACTAAATCTATAAATTGAACTTGTCAAGATTTTTCTCACTCAGTTGAGTTAAAAGTCGAGTCTGGATAAGTTTTTTTTTGTTTAATTTTTCATTTTTTCACTGAGAAAATGGCATTGTCCACGCTTTAAAGTATTTGCAAATTACGAATTTTAAAATTATAATCTTTTTTTTTTTTTTTTTTAAACTTTTTATTTTGTTATTTTTTAAATATGGTATATTGATATTCAATGAAAAAGTGACTCTATTGTTTTGGAAATATATTTCGAGTACTTTTTTGATGTTGTTACCTAATAAACAGCTATACAGAGCAACTAATTCACTAACTAAAAAGGAATAATGATGTGCATAAATATAATTCTGAATTTTACATGAGATTTTATGAAAATATTTCATTAAAATTTTTCTTACAGTTTTTGTAGATATTTGTACACAGCATATTTATACAGAGCAACTAATTCACTAACTAAAAAGGAATAATGATGTATTTAAATATAATTCTGAATTTTACATGAGATTTTATGAAAATATTTCATTACAATTTTTCTTACAGTTTTCGTAGATATTTGTACAGTTATTTATATGAATTTAAATAGCTTTACAGTTAATTATTTACAGTATTATTTTTAACATAGATATAGATAGAATAATTTGTGATTAATTGTTTCTATTTTTAATGTTTGTCGTCTCTTTCAATTATTTAGTCCATTTTGGCAGACTGCGTGGGAATAGAATAGAACGCTGTAGGAACCGGTTCTCCTAGGTTTGTAGAGCATTGAGTGAACTGAAATCTCGTTGTCTTTTAGTATAGCTCTGTTTATATTATAGCCTTCTCTTACACAAGATATCCGAATGGAACCTTTCGGAATGCCTCTTACATTAAAAATTGTTGTATGGATTACAATTTAACTTTAAAAATGAGATGCAATGAACATTGTTTGAGTGTAATGACCCAGTACTTTAAAGCAGTTGGGACAATTATTGTATAAACATTTGGGACTAATACAGAATTTAACCTTAATAACTATCAACACACCCTCACAAACTTTATAATTGCATCATACATCCCTTCCAAATTTTTTAATACTAACTATCAGAGAAGGTTTAGTTTTCAAGTATGTTGTAACAAAAATTTTTCATGCGTAAAAATTTTGTTTGACGATAAGGAACGTCAAAAAAAAATTTATGACTTAAAACATAGTTCAGAATATACGGCAATGTATAAAAATGCTGTGCATAGTTTTCAAAGTTTCTTATCAATGATAATTCTATATAATTTGGTAAAAACTTCATTATAAATATAGTTAGTAATATCTTTGGTTATAACTTTTATTAACTGTTAGTAATAACTAGTATTACTAGTTTAATAATTAGTGGTATTTTAGGGATACATTTAATTTTGGAGGAAAGCTTTCTGTTTCCATTTTGACGAACAAATACTGATTTCGATATTCATGCAAATACTCATTCTTCCATCCTATTCTCTACTACTCTATCTGAAATGATTCCCTCCAAGATTTATCCTCATCCCCCTAACGAGCCATTTGATATGCTCCGAAATTAACTTCCTGTGGCAAAGGAAGTCCTGCGAAGGGAAGGAACATAAAGCGACTCCTGATAAGAGAGATCTGCACTCTGAACAGTTTCGTCACTCATCCATCTGATCACGATCCTGTCCGCTATCTATACCACCAGAAATTCAATTAATATTTCATTGCCTCATTTGCTAAGCCGCAACCGCGTTTCTTTTGCTTCCATATTAGTCGCATATCCACATCTTTGAAGTTTCTTTTCCCACCGAAAGGAGCTGAAGAATAATAGAACAGTCAATTCGCCCACAAAGGGTTTCTGTTTCTTATGAAACTGGCGATTTTTATTATACTTATAATGAAGATTTAGTTTATTTACAATGGGTAAAATTATATGTGGAACGATGACCCATTTAGGTTAATTTTCACGTTACCAGATTGACCTTGCTAGTCACTAGATGGAAGCGCCACCAACAGCCTAAACGCTTCATTCCAGTCATTTGAGAAGCCAGTTTGTCACTCGTAAACCTATTGTTGGCAGCTCCAGTAGACCACATATTTTTCATTTGCTGACACTTCTACTATCATTACCTGTGTTCTCACGAGACCATCGACTGGCTGCGTAATACTCACTCATTACGTAGCCAGATAAATGCTTCTGATGCAGTATGTACTGAAAGATAGCATTTCAATCATCGCGTCTAAACTTGCCAACTGGCATTTGAGCATTTGCTAACGCATAAATTAGGTGTTAGTAAAGTATATAATTTGAAAATCAATCGTCTGATGTACATCGATTTTAGACATGATGCCTGACAAGGCTTATTGGGTTTGAGGTTTGAATTTTCTATCTTGCTTTTGATGGAGGGAAAATTTAGACAGTTTCACATTTTAAGTTCAAAATGAAGGATTAGTACTTGCATTTTGTTCCACTGTCTGCAGTTCCGATATATGTGATATTATTTGCATGTAACTTTTACAGACATATAAGGGGCATCTGAGTCTGAGATAATTAATCACAATATTAAAAGAAATGTGATAATAAATCACGTACACAAATGAATACCTTTAAACATAAAAACTTTTTTCTTGTATCTTCATGAACAAAATTAGCAAAAATAAATGCGCTTCTTTACAGAAAATTCGCATCTTTTGTTAAAATTCCAGTAAGAAAATATATATATATATATTTTTTTAAAATTTTTTTTTAATTACACTTAAAAAGTTTTTATAGGCTAGCTTATAATTACTTAAAAAATATTAATAATAATAATAATAAAAAAAAAAAAAATTAAAAAAAAAAAAAAACACTTCATACTTTGCCTATAAATTTTTTTAATGAATATTTATTGCTGATATTATGCCTGATGTAAAATTTCAAATGCTTCAAAGCAATACTCTCTCAGAAATTGTGACTGAAAAAAAAAATGCATTACGTCTATGGGACAGGAACAAACTGACGTGCCCTCTTAAATACTCTCATTCATCAGATTTATGAGTGTATAATTTAATAAGCAACATATTTATCGAACAAATTGATTTTAATATTGTTATTTCTAATAAAAGTATTGAAAACATCACTGTATAGAGAAAGTACAAAATATCACATAAATAATCTATCAAATGTGGAAAGCGGTGAACGTAAAATGAAACTCACATTTCAAAGAATCTTCCTTAGGTTGAAATTCTAGTACCTAAACAATACACACCTTCTTATGATATAACTAAATTTCAAAACAGAACTTTTGAATCATAGTTTCTTAAGACTAAAACTATCAGAAAATTATTGTTTTACAACATAAGCCACTATAAATTCTTTGCGCACCAGCTCTAAGGGAGAGTTCAAACGAAACTAAGTTCATGAGATCTTTACACATAAATACAGTCCAGACCTATGATTTCTTACATGTTGTTACAGGCTACCTATCCTAGTTGTCAAGTTTCATTCCGAAAATTCATCTCTGTAGATATTTTGAGCTACCGTAGCGTACTTCTATTTTGTCTGTCATACGGATGTCATCAATTAAAGAAAGTGAACGAGAGCCTTTAAACAATGCTTGATTCAAATGCAAATGTAAAATTATGTGATTTTGGTCCAATCATATAAAAAAAAAATCTCTTCCTATTAGATTCTCATCCACTAAGGATAATAATTGTAAAAATTGTAAACCGGATCTTGTACTTAAACTGATGTGCCATGGTTATTTATGCAAGGGAGAATTTAGAATGTAAGCTCAGCTTGAAAATAAATTATCATTGTACTATATTTGGATATTACAAATAAAAACGCTCAAACAAAATAATAATAACAATTAAAAAAATTGTAAAATCTCTCTAACTGATTTGTATTATTTAATTATATTATCAATTAAACATAAGTATTCGAAAATAAAAGCACTCTCTTATTCAAACAATCTCAGAACATGAAGTGTCAGTGGGATAAAACAAGTTTTTTCAACTATTCAAATTATATAGTGTTCTCAAGTTTAAGTGCATCAGTAAAAATATAAATTACAATATCTTTGAACTCTAAAAATTATTGTTCGCTTCTAAAAATCGAATTGCGAATTCAAATGTAAATAAACAAATCTAATCTTAAAACCAATACAATGGCAGTGCAACAACAAAATCAGAAATCAGATAAAGTGAAAAATCAAATAAAATACCTAAAGAAAACAATTGAAATCTTGTAGAAAGCAAATATTGATAAAAAAAAAAAAAAAAAAACTCTACCCTTACTCTTTTAAAATTGAGTTATCAAGACTTTGAAACAAGACACAATTTTAAACGGAAAGTACATTAAACCAAAGTTCGAATCGAAATACAAAACTGAATCCTCCGACATTTTCCTTTTTTTTTTTCCCATTTAAGTTTTATTGCTCAATAGTACATATCCACCAGTCAGAACATCTCTGACAATTATTATAAAATGCGATATTTGAGCAGGCACAGACAATTCGGAAATTTTCTATCTGTCCATGCGAAGGATTCATAGCCTGAAGCTCTGTAGAGCACAGAAGCAAATATTGTCTCCGAGCATTAATGTCACAGGAACTCTGCGCTGAGGGACTGTATATGAATGAAAATTATGGATATTTAGGTTTGTGTTTGAAGAAATAGGTTTGTTCATTATCTGTAACAAAGATGATAAGAGACCGATAAATTACAATCTTATATATTATTTCCGGAAGGTCTTTTTCTCCCTCTATACAAAACTAAAACTGATAAATGCTATACCAATTTCAAAGCTGCGCTTCTAAGAATCTGTCATTCACAATTACACTCGGTGTTTTTTGTTTTAAAATCGATGTCAAGATAAAATATTATAATTTTTGAATACTGTTTTGAAGAAATACCTATTCTTATTTTACTACAAATAGGTAAAATACTTTAACATTGCAGAAAATAACAATTAATTTGATTGGTTTTACTATCTCTCAGTTAATGAACTCAAGCCAAAACTTTTTTGAAATCCCTAAAAGTTATCCAACAATAGTAAATGTAATTATAATCCTGTATAAAATCTATTTCTGAAATCAATCTTTTTTTTTTAAATATTAGATTCAATAACGACTTTGGTATTCTTCTGAGATGCAAGCCACAAATTTTAAATTTTATTGATTGCACAGTTCTAAAAACCATTTTCATGAAATATTATATTTAAATTTTGTTCACTTAAAGATGAATTTATTATATGAATTCTTATACCGTTTAAAAATACAGAATAAAGATTATGACATTTGATTGAGGGAAGTATTCAATCAAACTGCGTTTACATGTAAGAACTACATTTTTCACTACACTGAATATGTTTTTACTTTTTAGATGATTCAGAAAGACGATAGTATTTTAGAATTATTAAATATTTATTATATGAAAATAGTGCTTGAAATCTCATGCTCTTTTACAGCAGCAACGACAGATCTTAAAAGACAATCAATCTTTTCCTCAAAAACATTTGCTTTTTCAGTTTTGAACTAATAGTCAAAGCCCTTAACGGAATATGAAAATGTTTTTGTGTAATCTATCTTCCTTATGAATAGCAAATTCATAATTTAAAAGAAATCTCTATACAGAACATTTATCATATACATTAGGCCGAAAAATTATTATACACACCTAAATAATTTTAACACATTTGTGTATATTTTTTATCACATATGATATATTCGTCACTCGAATAATTCAGTGAGTAGTTATTCGTTATTATGCTTAATTTGGTTTATAAACTATTGCACTTACCTTGAAAAATTATTTCATTTGTCTTTTATTAAACACCTTTTTGTCAGTCATATTATTGAACCTGTTGGCTTTTAGTATTTATTCTCAAGGTTCGTTTCGTATTCATTTATGTATTCATTATTATGCTTAATTTGGTTTATAAACTATTGCACTTACCTTGAAAAATTATTTCATTTGTCTTTTATTAAACACCTTTTTGTCAGTCATATTATTGAACCTGTTGGCTTTTAGTATTTATTCTCAAGGTTCGTTTCGTATTCATTTATGTATATACTTCATTAGATTTGCAAGATTGATGTTTGATAATGCTTTATCTCTTCAAAGTGAAATAAAAAATGCGTTTTAGAATATGCCACTGGTCTTTGAGTTCAATAAATTTTGAGATTTGCGGAATTATTTTTCATAACAAATCACATAAATCTCTCAGTATTTACAGAAGTAAATCTGAGATAAAATTTTCAATTCTTTTGCTGTTATTTAGATAGTCTCTCATAAACTGAAATTTCTAAAGTACTGAAAATCAGTTACTGCACTAAGAAATATATGGGAAATAACCAAAATATTTATAGATATTTTTTACGAAAATTATTTGAAATTTGTTTTATTCAAAACTATTACAGCTTCTATTCAAAATATTAGTATAATGAAAAGTAATGTACAAAGTGGTTTGTGTTGTGTTTTTATTTCAGAAGAAATTGATGTTTGAGAATGTTAAAGTGTTTTATTACATTCTACATATTTTGTAAATGAGCATAATAATAAAAAAAGGAGGATATTGCAATTGAATTAATGGTATCAAATTTTGTTTTAAAACATTAATTTTTTTCCACAGTTTAAAAAACTAGAATAACACGAAGAAAATAGTAAATTACAAAAAATTAAGAATTAAATATGGAACTGGATGTTAAGACTGGTTTCTCATCGGGGGTTCAACCAGCCGGAAACGTCCAGGAGGGGTTTCTTGAAAGAGTACGGCCAAGGCACTAAAAGTAACTCTTGAACGCCGACGCCTCCACATCAGAACACTGAGGAAATCAGAGAAATGTAGTAAAATAAGTATACAATGCAATGGAATGAGTAAATACAAAATAGTTCAGAGAACTTACCCCTTTGTATAAACCCCAGTAATACAGTAGAAAGGTTTGTAATTTACGACACCTCCAAAACTGCCGCGCAGTAAGAACAAACCCGCAAAAAAAATAATCACGTTATTCCAAAATATTAAATTTAGTGGCGCCATCTTTTTACTTTCTTCTTTATCTTTACTTTCTGTTTTTTATTATTATTATTTTTCCCCTGATTTTTTCGCCATGTTTTTTTTATTTTTTTATTTTATTTTTACGTAAATAAATTTGCTTGTATGAAGAAAATTGTATTGTTTATTTAAATGAAAAACAGTTGAATAGTTGGTATTTAATAGCACCTCCCTTTGCTTTATTAACAATAGGTTTACTATGTACTGATTTTATTGAAATCATCTTTGTCGATAGTTTCTCAAATAGATTTCACGATTTCCATGAGCTCATTATTGTCCTTAGGGGCTAAATCTTGGAGGAGTTTCTTCATTAAATGCAACGTATTCTCAAAGGCCTTTAAATCGTCCGAATTAGTCAGTCAAGAAAGTACTTTGATTTTATTGTTATGAAGTCTGTCTTAGTATCACCATACTCTGGCTCTTTTTTACTCGTAAGTAAGCAGTGATTTTGCCTTGGGCACAAGTGATTGTAAATCAAGTTCATGGTGTCACACCAGTGTAGTAAGTGTTAAGGCATTCACTCCTTATTCTCGCCATTTCCTACTTATGAATCTCAGGAACCAGAGCTTATTCGTTGGAAACTGGCATTTTCACCTTTACAATCAATATTTATGTATTTTTTTAAATAATCTGTTAAATTGTTACCCACAATCCCTTGAAAACAGTTTCCATTTTCGGCTTTCATCTGTTCACTAAGCCCCTCATTGCGCAGAGTTACAATCGCAGCCTTAATAGCATCCGATATCTTTCGTGCTGACCAATATTAACTCTCAACTAACTCATACTGACTTTTAAACAATCCTTTATATGTGCTAGCTCTACAATGTCGCCATTTCTGTAAATTTTATCCTCTACTCTGAGCAATCACATAAAATAATTTTACAGATACTCGAATATTTTGAATCACCCCTGGGATTTTTTTTTTGGTAAAATTTTAATAATGTTTTATAAAATCTCTATTAATTTTTATGAATTGTGAACATTAAGTCATACGGCAGCTTACTGTGAACAATTAATAATTTTGTCATCCGTCTTCCTTATTTCTTTTTAGAAATAAATTGGATTTTCAAAGACAATGCAATGCCTATTTTGGTTTTACTAATGTTTTGAATTGGAATTGTATTACAAAATACATCTCTGAGATACAAAGTTCATAGATTTTTTACGAAAAAAAAATTATGTTTTTTTGTTTGAGTAATTGTTTTAGTTTAATGGCATTCTTTGAAAAGTTGGCAAATAATTTAAGGCATATTGAAAGCTATACTTTTACAAATAAGCATTGATAAATTTATAAAGATGTATTTTTTTATGACACAGATATTCTTCTTCGTGTAAAATACACTACATACATCGATTAAAACAGCCAAGTAAAATGTCATAGAATATGTTCTCACCTGCGGCTCCAAAAAACAACTTTGATAGAAATTGAACGGAAGCTTTCTGTCATGAAAGCAAAAAGTAAATAAAAAAGACCCTGTCTTAAAACACATCAAAAGTAGGAAGTGCGCCCCGTTGAAAGAAATGAGATTTGAAAGAAACTTTTTAAGGCTCTTTAGTTAGTCACAAGAAAATCAAACAGTGTCTAAATCTTAAAAAGTTTTCTGAAAAGACTTGCATCGCAATTCTAAAGACATTAAGGAAGTCTTTTGACTCTTTATTTTAGAAATTACCTTCAGTTATTTCCTTAATTTGAGTGCGTTGGCTTTTAATTTCTTTTGACAGCAGCCGAGTTGCAATTAATTAGATTTTAGTCGCATTATATCTACAGACAAATAGAATTGAGGCAAATGCGCAAAAAGCGCGTATTTGAATGAGGTATTTTGCAGAAATGACTTTCGAAAAGTACATTCTTTGAGAATTTTTCAGTGGCTGTTTCTTTTACCCTTTAAATTGGAAATGTGTCAAATCATAGTCTTAAAATGTACCTTGGTTACTTGGTTGATTTGTACTGCACAAAAGCTTATGATTAAAATTCAACAACGGATGTCAAACTACATAAATTGAAAATAGCGAACTTCTTTTATAGAAAAGTATATTTATTATATTAATGTTTTTCTGTCTTTAAGTAGTTGTGCTAGGAAGAATTATATTTAAAAACTAAGATTCTTAAAATTACAAATTTAAAGGGGGTTAATAAGTTTACATGCAAAACATTTGTTAAGGTATACGCATTAAATAAGGCAATATCACACAATAAGGACATCTCTGGTCTGTATAAAAACCGCGCCTAAAATATTCTAATTTGCAGTACTAATGTGTTGTAGAGAGATAACCTTGCAGTAAAAGAGAGAGAAAAGTGAAGAATTTGAAAGTGCAAGATATATATTTAGCAATTTCAAAACATAATTTTTTCCAAGTTTCACATTTAAGTTTATTGCTTATTTGAGGAATGCTTATTAAGCTTATTAAATATATTTAAGCTTATTATTTAAGTATATTTAAGCTTATTATGCTTATTGCTTATTAAGTTTATTGCTTATTTATGAACGACTGCACTAATAAGTTGAACCAATTTTTAAAACCTTTTCATTCGTTTTAAAATCCATATAAACTTATGTGTGTCTTGTACATCACTAATGCTGGCTATAAATCAGGGTTATATGAAAGTGTTGAATCACAAATTAAGACAAATTGTGGTTTGTTAAGACTACTAGATATGCTATTAATTTTACATGATTAATTTTTTTTTTTTCAATTATATCATTTTTGTAGATTGTATACATTTATGCAAATTTGTTTTTAGCCATTTCTGGTGTCTACACACCCGAGGCTACTTATGGTAGTTATGCACATAAGTTCTGCGAAGGAGTCAGCAAAAAGTTTTAAATATATCATTTTATTTATCAGATTGGGAAGTATAATTCTATCACTATAGTGTAAAAGCTACTGGATTCTTTTGGATATTTTATTGGATTAATAAGTGGCAAGGTGATCCTCATGAGGCACATTTATTTGACAGAAAGCTTAATTTTAAAAATTCTGAAATGAACAAATATGATAAAATATGTTTAGTGCTTTATATATTTAGTGCAGTTTAATATTTTTTGAAAATCTTATCTTGCACAATAATACATATCAGATTTAGCTAAATTTATATTAAATGTTGTTTAAAAAATAAAAAAAAACATGTGTAATTTTGACTTTTTAAATTATTTTATGGAGAGCATATTGTCCTCAAGAAACAATTATTATTTTAATAAACAGCAAAATAATACATCTTAGTCTGACTTAAAAGAAAGGAACTTACTCTTCTGATGCAATGGGAAATAGTTTGATGATGGTTGGGAGAATATTTTCTTTAAAAAAAGTTTAACATTGTAATTGTTCTGCATATTGTTGTTTAAATATAACTTTTCTGAAAATACTGTTTCGTAACATATGGTCTGCAACATATTAAATCTTTCTCAATTTTAAGAAAATATTTCCTTATGATACTTGTGTGACATAGTACTAAGTTATAGTTTTCTTAAAAATAGTAATAAATGGATTGAAATATTTTAAAAGGCATTTACAACCATATAAACAAACAAATTCTTCGTATTTTTGTTCTAATATATCATTTATTTCTTTGCTGAAATATTATTTTGTACTCTTAATTTATTACTTATTAAACGGTATTTGAAAAGAACCGTGTGTGATGCCAATTTTAAAAGTCCGCTTTGTTTCTATTGCAAACAAATCTCTAAATAACCTGTTATGTTTCTTCAAATTATCGCCATTTACCAACGTTATTACAAATTTATTTCACTTAGTGTAAATAATAGGTAAGTGATAATTTCAGATATATTATTATGCTAAGAACCATATTCGTAGAAAATATATTAATAAAACCTTCAGTGGTATTCAGTGATTCTTTAAACAATCTCACAGTATTCTATTAAATTATAAAGATAATAATTACTGTATCGTTATGGTTTTAAAGATCTTATCCCTTAAAATATTGGGAAAACTTTTTTCTTGGAAGAAATATTATGTATAGATTACGTATAATTACCTAAATAAAAAGTAGAATAAACATAAAATTATTTGAATAAGTATTATTAAAATGTGTCTGAAAGAATAAACTTAAAGAGTGATAAGTAATATCAAAAGAGTATTGATGACAACTTCTTTAAACGAAACAGTTTAAGTTTTATTATAAGCAATCAATTAATTACAGTTGTATAGAGAATAAAAATAAACGAAAAACATTAATTTCGAAAATTCTTAACTAATTGGAATAAAACTACTATCTTAATACTACTTTACCTCAAACAATTTCTATTGGTAGTACATGTATTTTACTTCGCTTATTTTACCAACGAATAGATTTTTTATTTGTTTTTAATGAAACTCCACTATTCCTAACCACTATTTAAAATTTGATGTCGAGTTAGCCATAACAAAAACGAGTCAGTATGCAAGTCTGATTTTTACAGGTTTATAATGAATTTCAGCACTATTCATTTCCATTTTAAATCACAAATCCTATTACTATAAATTCCTACAAATCTAAAATAAAGTGATAAACACGATTTGTTTCATCTGATGATCAGAATTGTGCATATGGATTTTCTCCGCTTAGGTTATTTTTTTAAAACATCCACGAATGAACGTGTTAGAGACATCCATAGACTTTCCATTATATACAATATATTTATTTATATTCAGAAGCAGCAGGTCTTGAAAGATTAGGAGCGATTATAAATCTATCCAAAATTCCAAAATAAAATATTTGCCAAAATATTACAGTGAAAGTTAGCAAAAAATTAAATTTCAATTACATAAGCTTCGTAATTGGGGAAAAATAAAGAAAGTAGAAAGAAAAATAAAAAAATTCTCAAACGCTTATTATTTATAAATTGTATTTTAGAATGTAAGGCTTTATTTATTATTTGATTAATATTGAAATGAAATTCAGCAACTGTTGTGCTGTATCTAGAAATATTTAGACGATTTGGAGTTTTATTTCAATGTATGATATGTTCAATAAAATCCTATTCTTATGCAGCTAATTGGCATTGAAATAAATCTCGCAATCAAGAAATTCTAATAATGGTAAGAAACTTACTTGTCTCTTTGCCTTGGGGCAAACAGCTACGCATCCATTAATGTTATTTGGTTGCAGCATGTGATAGGGTTGAACCTAAAACAAATGGATCCACACTTACATACCCTCTCTTAAAGAAAAGCATTAACATCATTATAGAAAGTATCAGTAATCATGTTGGTTTTTACTTTAGTTTAATCTAAACTATTCTACAGATGATCAAAGGCATTACTACATTGTAGAAAATACATAACAGAAGTGAATTTTTTACAGTTAAGACAAACCTTATCCATCCTGCTAGTGGAAGTCCAACACATAAAAATGTAGTGTTCATTAATTTGTAAAAATAAATTTTCAACAAATATCATTATTTTATTTCTAAATCCAAACAATCAAATGCTAATGAAGACACTGGCAGAAACGACATCGAGGGTCTGATACATGAATATTTTCAAAATATTGATCTCAAGTTTATTATTATTCATTAAAATTTAAATTCTTCTCTTTAAAGTGATACCTTATTTGTAATTATACCTTATTTAGAAATATTTTTATTAGTTTTTGGAAATAAACACAAAATAAGTATGTAAATCTTGATTTTAGCTCCAGAGCCGAATTTCTTAAAATATAATTTTTTCATGTTTGAGGACACAAATTAAAATCTATTTAATACAAATGACTGAATTTTTTTTGGACATATTTCTCTAATATATTTATGTACTTTATCACAAGCAATAAAATAAAATTAGAATACTTAAAAAAAATAGTTCGTCTAAAATCTTAGCAATTTTTTAAAACATACTCTATTTAAAAAGTCATAATTTTTTTTAATTTATTTAAAGAAAAAAAAATTAAAAAAATCAAAGTATTTAAAAGTACTCAAGTATTATTCTGTGAACTTTCAGAATTATAGAAGATTTGGTAATTAAATGAAATGCCTCTAAAGTTGTCAAATATAACATAGGCATGGATGTGCCGGACCTCTTAACAAAAGAGATGAATTTATTTCCTTATCTAATGAAGACATTTGGCAGAACTGTTGTTCTATCTTATAGCATGCATCCGTAAAGGAATGAGTAATAATATTTTCCCGCGCGCAATTTGCGGTTTTAAAGTGCACAATTAGAGCCACCTCCCGAAAAATTCCTTCAGCCTTTTTGACCCTAGTGCTGCCCAACTTTATCGGTCATAATAAAGCTGTGTTGCGCCCATGGGTGTAACAACCCCCTTTATTGATTTTCGATATCGGATACCGACGAAGTCTTCGGCTGAACCTCCTTCTGTTGCCAGCATTTTATAGATGGAAAAGTCGCTTCAACTTGAAAAAGAAAGATAAAGCTTCTCGTTGAGTGATTGTTTCCTTTTTGTTTGGTAAATGTCTTTGATTCACGCTATGGCTTGTTGGAATTGACTCAATAGGATTCTAATTGCTTTTTGAGATGTAAACAGAGATTCCTTAACGATTTGAATAGGCCGTTGTTTCAAATTAAATTATTACTTCCAAAAGATACTTGGGATTTTAGCTTGTTGCTATGAGCGAAATTTTGCTTGTTTTTTTTTTTTTTTTTTTTTAATTTTATCTGAAAGGAAAAATAAATATCGCCAAAAGTTTAGCAAATAAAACTTTTTTTTCTGATAGACTGGTTAATTTAATGTTAAGTATTAAACGAACTAATAGATTACTTAAATAGTTCTTAATTTTAATTAATTACTTATCTTTATTTACACTGGTGTGACAAACGCATTCAACTATAATTTTTTTAGTACTCATTTTATAACTCATGTGGGGGATGTTTGAGATTCTGTATGGAAAGATTCAATACGTTTGGAACTGTCATAAAATATGTTAAAAACCACCATTAAGATATTACTTCAATTTAGTCACAAGAGATCTTAAAAATTTTCATTTTAAGTTTGAGAATTCAGTGAAAGCGAAACACTGACGTTAGAAGATGTCATATCTGCTATTAAAGATAACTATTTTAGATTTTTAAATTTGGGCAAGGATACATTTGTACACTTGCGCACTAATGGGACATCATTTTTTACATATACCCTCTACAATTTTCATTCCTATTTTATTCTTTTTAGAATTAGACAGAAGCAATAATGTGCACATAACAAAATAGTTCATAAACGTAGTTTGGATTTTTTAGACTGTATAATGTAGATATGTTATTGTAGGTGTATAATTTGGAATCATCGAAGATTTTCACAATGACTTTTAAAAAAATTTTCGACAGGATATATGTGATAACTACTATCTACTAATTTTTAAAAGAAATAACCATTTCTTAAAATACAAATATTATGCAACAAGTATTTTTAGTAACAAGTAACGTTTTGTAAAGTGACTCAATTTATAAGTTATTCTGGTTCCTAATTTAATTTATGATAGGGTTTTCTCAAATAAATGTTTTATGTTTTAATAAAACCAAGTTCCGCTGCCACAATAAAAGTTCAGACAGTGCCAATTTACTTAATTGGATAAATATCGAATGAAAGCAAAGTTTCATATATCTGGTTTTGACATTAGTAAAGTAATAATCAATAAAAAAAGGTATTTATTTAAGATTATAAAACAATATAATTGAATAAAGATGTGCAAAAGAACAAAACACAGTTAAAAATATAGTCATATAACCCAAGTGCATAAAATATTTCACAAGACAAATCTTTTCTAAGCACACAATTTTTTTAATTTATAACAAATTATTTGCTTGTCCTATTAAATTTGTCTTAGTTTACTTGCATTTCTTAGCTGATTAGAATTGAACCATCATATACCTTATTAATATAGAACTCCCCATTAAATTCGTGTATAGTAAAATAAAAGAAGTTAGTTAGGATGGCTTCATGCATGTAAAATAAAAATGCACAAGACCAGCATAACTATATTATGTTGGATTCTTCAAAAGCAAAGTCTATTGTGAAATGAAGAAATAATAAAACTGTTCATTTTTACTCAGAACCCACTGTTTAATTTATTCCACTGTCCTGTTCATTTTAGTTCATACGTGCAGGAAATTAATTTTATAAGTTAACTAAAAATTATATAATTAAAATTAAAAAATATTACATTATACACTTTCGATGACAGTGTGTATATCATCTAATTTATTAATATAATATATAAATAATAATACAACGCAGTATCTTATTTTTTTATAGGTTAAAGTAAAATATTATTATAATAAAGTACCAAGATAACTATTCCTAGGCACACATTTCAGCCTTGACGACAGATCCTTATTTGCGACACTCCCATTACGACATCTTGTATTACCCCTATTTCTATTGATCCTATCTCCAGCATAATAATGGAGTACTAATATGGAATAGTTGAGAAAGTGACTGTCAAGTCCGAACATAGGAAGACTTGGTCTCTAGATGGGTAAATGCTTTTGTGGCGTGTTAAGAACTAATGAGAACTGACGGCTTGCCTGGATAATTGTTACCGAAATTCAATCTCGTAAATAGGCTAGAGTTCGAATCTCCAGCAGCAAAATTCTCCCCAAACCATCTGCTTTTGGGTAAGTGTCTGTCGTAGATGGGAGGATGGGATTCTGTGTTTAAAAATTTAACGTTAACGTCAGAAAGTTTATAACATATAATTCAGTTATTTGGTTAGGATTGGATTTCATTAAATATTTATGCCATTATTTTTTCATTGCGTTAATTCTATTTTATTTTGCTTGCTATACAGGAGGAATAGTTTAATATTTTCATTTTATGATAAAATTATAGTTTTGATATCGGATTTAATGCATTTTATTTATTATAATTGATTTGGTTAGATTAAAGCAGTTTAAATGTTTAGTATATTTATAATACCTAAAATATTGAAATGTGAAACAATTATTTATAACGATTTGTTTATTTGTAAAGTAATAATTTTGAATAACATTGATTTTATATTTTTGTTAAGATTTTCTAAGGCTAACTTAAGTTTGGTTTCATTTACTTAGTTCACTGAACATATTGTATAGATATTTTAATTTTAATAAAGATAAACGTAAAAGAAGACTTAATACTTCCATTATTTAATTATTGTGGTCTGGATTAAATGCTTTATCCTTTGTGTTAACCTTTAGACATAACCTTTACTCGATATCTTTTATTAAAAACTGATTTTAAATTATCGCGTTTTAAATTCGGACAATTTAAATGTCACTTATCACATAGTATATTCTAACAAAGTCTTTCAATCATGTTCAGATGGCTTTTAAAAATGAATTGGGAACAAAAGCGATGGAAATGTCTCGTTTTCTGTATTCTACTTAGAAACTAAGGAATTGGGTCCATCAATTTTCAAAAATAACTACAAAGATCACCGACACGTGGTGTTGTTGAATGAAAAGTTAAAAAAACAAACGATCTGAATATATTGAAAAAACAAATGATGTTTCAATTATGCTATGTTGCTGGAAATTATAGTTATATTGAAAACATCGTTTTGTAGTTTGTGCAACACATTCAGGTCATTTTTTAAAGTTTTCAGTCAGCAACGTCATCTGTAGGGAAATTTTGTAATTATTTTTGAAAATTGATAGAGTAAAATTATTTTGTTTCCCAAAAGTAGAATAAAGAAAAATGTACATTTATCATCGTTTTCCGTTCCTTTAATTCATTTTTGAAAATCGTCAGCCTATTTTGGGACACCACGTATGTTTAACTAACATTAAGACGGAACTTCTTGGTTTGCTTTTATGAGACAATTGAAACCGTTACGACAATTTCGCTGATCTACTTTATCCATGTCTAAAAAAGTAAAAATTTGGCTTCTTCTTAATAGTCATCATTCAATCTAAAGTATACCTTTTAAAACATAACACTACCTTTGTGATGAACAAAACGATGCCAAGTCACACAAACATGAAACACACAAAAACTTACACAGTTAACCCAACATTACCCAAGCTTTGTTATTTCCCTGACGGCTTAACAACCAACACCAGGTCTGTTAAAAATGTCAAAATCTCTTTACCAAACAACCTCAAAGTTAAAGGGAGAGATTAAAGGCGAAACCACCATCCACGATTCCGAAATAATTGAAAGCCAGGTCCCACACGCAAAGTAGGCCTTCCCTCGAACCCTGTAATTATTCCGTATCCACGGTAATATCGCTTTGCACAACAACGCAATTCAGAATGGGATGCAGTAGAATAGCACACTGCGAATGGGACGGCCGTCGCTGTTAATGATAGCTTCTCAGCAGTTAAACAGTCTGCATTATTTCTGTTGTATAAGTTTGGGAGTTTGTGTGTGTGGAGCTGTAATGCGGAGTTTAACTATGGCTGCTATCTAAATTAAAATGGGTTTGAAAGTTTGTTTGAGGATTTTTATGACTATAAAAGTCTAATATTTTCTGAACTATGGTATGGTATGTCGTAATCTTGTAGATCATATTAACGTGCTGTTGATAAATATATATTGTTGATTAAGGATTTAATTTGAAATATCTGTTAACAGGTAATACAATGGTTTATATCAACATCTTTTACGTTCTTTTAAAATTGGCATTTCAAACTAGTTCAGTTCAAATTTAAAAAATTATTTTAAAAACAACAATCTAAGGTTGTTTAAATAAAACGCAATCTTTTTATGAGAGACTTATATGGGGTTTTATATAAGTTTTAATGCAGTATATTTATCAGGAAAATTTAGAGTTAAAAAAAACAACTTAGAAAGTCAAATTACGGATGATAGTTTTTAATGGAATGACTTAATATAAACTATGCTGTGTATATTTAATCTTCATTAAACCAATGAAATTTCAGAATTTTTTTTAATAATAATGGCTACAAGTTAATAGCTTATAGATTTACCCTCGCTTTCTTCGAAGACCTCTTTTTGAACAAATTTCCTAAAAAAAATACTTCAGAATTGCCTGAAATTCAATAAAAAATGGTACAATACTAATGATTGAGAGTTAATTTGTTATATCTTTCATATACTATAAATTTATATGTTAAAATTCATTTGTCATAAATTTATAAATATATATTTTTAATTTAATATGCTGCTTTTGACGCATAATGAATTGAAGACACATTAGGTTTCTGAAAGGTTTTCTAATTTCACTAAATTATTGAAAATTGTGCTACTAAATGTCATAAACTCTTATAAACTAGAATCTCCGTGTTCAAATTACAACACGTACTATGTACTTACAGATGTAAATTTGTACTATGCCTTAAGTTATCACAGGAAATTAAAATAAACTGGAATTAATACGTGTAAACATAAGTGTTGTCATTAAAGAGGCAGTGAAATTCCCAAATCACATTGTTTTCTTATATTTCTTCCTTTTTATAAGAAAAGATGAACATATTAAAAATGGTATCTTACACGCAACCCTCGTTCTATCAAGTTACTTATGTAATAATTCACTAGGGGGCTCCTCCCCCTACACTTCAACACTCACCAACCCCCAAGGGTAGGCACGCAACTCTCATTGGTTCACTTTGCAAAACAGACCCACTTTGTTCGATAAAAGAATATATATCTACAGAATAATTCCTAGCATTTAAATGCTCTTGTGCATCAATAGAAAAGCCCAACATTTTTAACTTCATCTCTCGTCCATATTGTATACTCTTGCATAGAGCTTTTATCGTGATATTCAACAATAACACTCTCAATAAAAGCTAGACTGCTTCTATGTTATCTTCAATATTATCCCTGGTATTTTCCTTCTAAAAATTTTCATTTGTGCTGTCATCTGCTCGTTAAGCTTATTTGTTTAATGATGTAGCATTAAAAAAATAGGAATCCGTATGTAAATCAAAATAAATATATTTTGAATTTTTTTTTCTAGTATAATGGTATTTTTAATCTAATTTGGTACAATTTGCATTCTTGGTATTAATTGTTTCCTTATATTATATTTTTTGTTAGAACTACTTGATCCCACAAACAGATTTTTTAAATCAAACACAACACACTGAATAACAACTTAATTTTTTTAAAGTTAGGCGACGTTTCTCATCTCGAATCTAATAAAACTGTTATAAATTTTTACTCCATTTCTTAGAGTCTTGTTTCAAAACAAAATTCGGTTCGCCTCCATTCTCAAAGGTCCCCCTGCGTCTCTATTTCCTGATGATACAGTTCGTCTTCGTTAGTTGTTCTGACTTCTCTTACGTGGAATGTTTTATTCGATGCATTTTCGGCAAATTCTATTTTTTCCCTTACATCCTCGTGAAAGGGGACTTCTACGTAACTTCTACTGAATTTTCCTTTTAAAATTGAAGTAGATCGTATTCTGTTCTATTTAAAATTCTTATAGAGAATACTCGAAGAAAAGGCTTTCGTTATTTTGCGCATCAGGATTGTTTACATCATCAAAGAAGACAAAGTCCTTTAAAACTTACCTACTGGAAGCTCCACTTTTCCATCCCGTGTGTTCCAGAAGGTTCTGATATGTGCAAGAAGAGTAAAGAAAGCGAACTACACATCAGAAAAATTGCATATCGAAGTAATAGTATTACTTTTTCTTTCATATAAGATAAAAATTACTGTTTTATCTTATTTTCCAAATTATTACCATTAATTTAACAATATACAAGATAGGTATCAAATATAGTGCCCTTTATAAATATTAGTTTTCTATAGCTAATGTAATTTAACTTTTTAAATATACTACAGATTAAAAATAATTCATACATTTCACTTTTTAAATTAATCAGGGTATGTTGAAATACTTAAAGATGATTCTTTTAATTAAATTTTATCAAAACCACAAAATGCTATTTATGTATGCATTTCCATGAACAGGTAACGATCTTTAAAATGCGGTCCACTCTTAATTTATTTAATAGAATAATCTCTTACAGATGCATAAAATTAAAACTTTACATTTTATCATGATCATAATGTTAAATAATTTATTTTCTATAATGAAACTTAAATATTAGAACACTGATAAAGTGCGCTTTTAATAGAATCGTCAATGTTTCTTTAGTATGGTTAGTTTGAATAAGTTTATAAAAACAAACAATAGAATAAATACATATTTTTGCTATCACGTCCACACATAACATCATGGAAATAAAATCCCTCCATACCAATATCAGTCGCGTGTCTGAGAAAGTTTTCAACTTCTCCAAAGAATCGAGGAGAATTTCTTGTAGATCTCCCAACAAAAGAGACTGCGAATTCTGGCACCCAGCCAGTCAGTTACAATCTATATTTGCGGTCGTTATATGACTTCAGCAGCAAGGAAATTGATTCTTCCTGAAAACTGGATGAGAGCGGTATATAGACGATAAATTATTTCAACGGATGACGTTTTCTACCATTTTAATCATACTGTATACATAAATTTTACCACCTTGTAGTGTTCAAATAACGACATCTTGATAAAAGGTGAAATTTTTAAACCTCAAACGCGTCACGAAACTGTCCGTTCAGGAAAATAAAGGGAAATCCTGTGCTAAATTAAAAGTTTATTTAACGTTCTTTTTTTCTAATACATACATTTGTTCAAGTTTTTCACAAATTCCTTAAAGAAATTTTATGGCTCAAAATCAAACAGTATAAAATCACCGATAGAAATTTTTATATAACTTTATTGGATTCAATTAAACTCTCAAAATCAAATTTTTCATTGAAAACTCATTGGAATTGAAACTTTCTGAATGATCCCGTGTAATTTAATAACACTCAATTAAGTGATACCAAATTTTATAGATAATTTGGAATGTTTAATTAAAATGCCATTGATATGGCAACAATGATATGGCCATTAATATTTTTTTACATTGAAGACACTGCTTTTAGTCAACAAATACGAAAGCAATTTTTTTTTAATTGAATGAAGCATAAATTTTACCATTTTATATACAATAAGAATACCTAAAAAGAGTTATAACAACATGAACAAGAATTTAAGGAGAACTTACTACATGTATTTGAAACAAAGCAACTTTATTTATGACTGCATATTTATATTTTGCAACTTTTGCAACTTGTTCATATAATTCCAAACTTGTCCCAAGAACATATTTCGAAATGAAAGGAAATAAAGTATTAAACATAAAGAAGAAACTTGTTTCTTCTTTTATTTATTTCAGCAAAATATTACATCTCGAATAACTCGAAAACAGACATCCATGCCGTATTTCACATTTTAGACCAATAAGTTTTTCAGAAAGAACTGAGCAAGCATTCTCCCACGTAAAATCGGCAGAATAAAACGCAATATGACGTGTTATATTTTAAAACATAGAAAGTTCACGTATCATATATATATCATACAGACAAGTGGAAAATACTTTGAAATACTAGCAAAACGTTTGCTAGCACTCACACTGTAATATAAACGGTTGCATACGTATATTATTCAGATTTTAAACTACGAAATTTAAATCTTATGTAATACAATTGATATTGAAATATGTTTTGTACCAAAAGAGATATTCTAAAGTAAAAAAGGGTATTGCTTAGCTTTTTTTAGTTTAGCTGTTTTGCTGTGGTTTATAACTAATATATAAAATTCAAAATTGAACATCTGGTACAGGAGTAGCGTGACATTTTTTGTTTGTTTGGGTATAGAATATAGTACGGTTCTTATTTGATTCTAGGTTTCAGTTATTTTTTATATCGCTTAACACCAAATACTAAACAAATATTATACTTATCTGCACCATTAATATAGAAACGATAATTTTTTCCCAAGATAACAGCATATTCATATGAGTGACTCCCCAGAAATGTCCATTTTTGGCTTCAAAATTTTCAAATTCAGTTCTAAAGATTTCATTTGAGGTATATTTGTTCAATTTTTAGGAAGCTGAGAACTGCATCTTTATAAAACTACAAAGACTTATGAATGATGAAGATTATTAAGACTATGAATCATTATCATTTTAAATCATGTAGAAATCAAAAAGAAATTGCATTCTGTTGCCGCAGCTTCCAAAAGCATGTTATTTGAATCAGTAGTGTCGTTTAGTGTTCAAAAAAAGAAAAGAAAAGAAAATGAATAGTAAAGACACAAAAAGCAAGGGAGACGTTTAAAATTATAGTAGTATTTTTTAAATACTTTTTAAAGAAAAGTATTTATATTTTTGAAATTAAAAATGTTTGATGCATAATAAAATTTATAGTTCAAAATATACATTAAAATTTATACAGTATACATCGATCATGAAATAGCAAACTGTAAAAAGCGATAGTAGTAGATGGTAATATTTAAGTATTAATTGATTTCGCATTAATTGTATTCGTATAATTTCGTATAATATTTTAAGTATTAATTGATTTAATTAATTTCCTAATCAAATTTTGAGAAAAAAAAAAAAAAAAAAGAAGAAAAATGTGAATGCATTTTATTTGTATTCATAAAACTGCTACCCCGACGTCATCATTGTAGTGATATAGATTACTTTTTACAATATGCATTTTCCATTTCTATACTTCAGTAATGTCTTTAATTTGTATATTAATAGGTAATTAGTTTTCCAACTATTTTTGAGTGATTTAGCATAAAGTAAGATTTCAAGAAAGATGATATTTAAAAATGGAATTTTAAATTGTTAAACACACAGACACTAATCCTCACAACCTTAAACTACTAAAGTTTAAATAAGAGTTATGATACTATCTTAAATGTGTGTGATACTATATGATACTTGAAAGTATATGATATATATGACACTATCTGTCATGATTAATGCTCCTCAAATATTTATTTTTGCATAGGATTAAGTTTTTTGTAACAAGATAGCACACTGACACTATTTCCTGACCACCATAAACCATTAAAATATACATAAAAGCTATGATACTCTCAAGAAAGTACAAGAGGAAGAGAAAAAGCGAGGAAAGAGTTATAGTTAAAATTACCTTTTTCTAAGCAGCAAACAATAAAATAAGAATAAAATAACAATTATGTTCATAGTTAGTGTTTATATCATTCTAATATAAGTGTTATAATGTAAGTACGTTCTAATACATATATAATAAACAATAAAATAAACAATAGTGACATATTTCTAAAAGCATACACTCAGAAAACAGGTCTAAAAAGCATATAAGCAGTAACACAAGTTTGGAATTCCATTACTGTCAGTAAAAATGTCCCACTGACCAGTGACTTCGACCCAACAAGGATCTATCCCATTTCCCCATTTTTGGATATTTCTGACATTTAATACAGCAAGGGTCTCGAAGAAAATTTCTCTCCTTATCCCCTTAAAAAATCGGCAGACCGACTCGACAAGAAACATCTCTGCGAATGGAATGATGGATCTGCTGAATGGAAAAGTCCCTCAACTGGATCTTCTGAATAAAATATATAACATTGGCATATTTCAATTTCATTTCCATCCCCTCCTACGAAATACGAGACGCACTTCAAAAGCATTAAAGAGGAATTGAAGAGAAGGGATAAACTCTCTCTGATGTTGAAATAGCTGGAAAATTTTTGCCTTTGCTGTTTGAGTTAAGACGAATCTAAATGTGGAGCTTTCGTCCGCGAGTATGCTTTCTTTGCGTAAATACCTTCGCCGCGCTTACTTTGAAGTTATGGACTGGTAAATTGAGAGAAATTTGTTTTCCCATTTGGGATGCTTTTATAGAATTTTATAAGTCTTTTTCGAAATCAAACGAGTGTAAAGGTAGGTATTGGTTGTTTGGGGATGAGGTATTTCGTTTCAAGTTCATTTAAGATGAAATGATAATTTATAAGCAATATTTGTGTGGATTCATTAAATTTCCTAAATAAATATGAAGTTTTTTATAATTTGCTTGTGCTAGTTTGGAAGGAATTTTATATTTTGGGACGAGACAGGATTATATAAAGAATATGATCTAGTATTGTATACGCTTAAAAATTGTTGGTACATGTCGTTAATATTTATTAGTTAACAATATTATTTATAATTAATTACACATACAAAAGTAGGAACTTCTCGACATTGCTCGGTAAAATATTGGAATTTATTAGAACCAGAATTATTTCTTTTTTATATATCTGTCTATCCAAGTTAGATCAAATTTGCGTGAAATTTGTACTTCTTGTTTTAATTTTTTTTTTTCATATAACAATCCAAACACATTAATTTATTATTCATTTTAATGATTCTGTGATATGCTTGGTATATCTGTCGCAAGTGAAATGTTGAAAATAATAAGAGATTATAATATAATTTTGTAAGCATATACGGAACATTATGGAAATAAGTTTCACAAATACTTTAATTTGTTTATTAAACTAAGAATTTTTTCAAATAGTTATGTTATTAGCCAAAACATAAAAAATAGCAACTGTATTGTTTAACAATAAGTTTTGTACTTAAAAATTTTGCAATATCTAAATTTTGCAATTCTAATATTTTATCAATGAATTATCCTTAATAATGCACTTAAGTTTCAGAATTTAATGTTAAGAAGAGTTAATATTTAGTTTACTATATTTTAAACAACTATAATTAAATTCAAAATCAATGAACATGCTTTCCCAATATTTAGACTATAATTTTTATTGTACTATTTTTTAATGCAGTAAATTAAACAAAATATACCTCTTGTTTCTTATATATTACAACTATATAATTGCAATTTCTATTTATAAGTTGTTGTTTTTTACAATTCATAACTATGATCACATAACTTCATAGTTTTACAAAAAATTAAAATTTAGTTATGATACTAAAAATAATGAAATAAGAAAGAATTCGTGTCATTATAAGTTTTAAACTTTTAATAATAACTGTTATTATATCCATCACATTAGACCATATTTTAAAATGTTAATCAAGAATACAAATATGGGGTCCTCGTACTAAGTTTCCTCTTTTGATTAGAAGAGTAGCAGAAAATATATATAAAAAAAAAAATCCTTAAAATGTGATGATATCGTGGGAACGCAGCTGCAGCAAGATATGTAATTAAGGGAACAGTGCTCAAATTATGGTTAATAAATATTCCAGTTTGAGAAACAAACGTTGTTTTCTTTTGCATGTTACATTACAATCCTAGTTTTTAGTCATTATTTGGAAATTTGGTTTGGTGTAATTAAATAAAGATGGGTCAGATATATGTGTATTAAAATTAATTTAATGTAGAAAATGTAATTATACATGTGGACAGATTCTTTTTTGCAAACGATGTGTTGTTTGCTTATGGATGTATGTCGTTATGTAAATCGGCTTTGCCAGAAATATAAAAATGTGCAAAGTAGTGGAAGTAATAGAAATACTTAAGCAATTACACAAGAATTAATTAAGTTATCGGAATACAAATACCATATTAAAAATGTTACATATTCTTACTAAGTCTACATAAATGCAAATTAATAATCGAAGTATTAAATGTGTGATTACAAAAGAATGATAAAACTGAATATTTTGCTACTTAAATATGTCAGTTCTTTCTTAGTTATGCTATGCAACTATTTCGTGTTTTGTTCCAGTTCAAATAGTTAGACACATGGTGAAATACAATTGTAAATTTTTGTTTGATAAAAACACGTTTATCTTAAAGTAATCTATTGAAATGTAATGATACAAAGCTGACATTATTTGGAGAGCAAAGAAAACCAATATCTTGGATGAATTAATTATAAGTATGCTGAAATATATTTACAAGTTTATAATGGTTAGAAATGCTAATGTCAATTTTAAAGAGAGCAACTTCTCAAAACTATATCTAATGACATTTATTCTTCTTGTTGAAATTCTAGAGTCTATTAAAATTAAATAAACAACTAACTTTTTAAGAGATACGTATGCTCACAATACACCTTTTTATGAATGTGTTGAGATTACTTATAAATAAAATAGTAATCGGCTTACATGCGCAGTTTACCCTGGGCATAAAGTCCAAGTCCATTACAAAATTGATTTATTATTATTATTTGAGTTTTTAAAAACATCGATACATCATACAACTGAACAACATCAGCATACATCTCTTTTCATTCAAGCAAGTGGAGAAATAGCCTGCCCACACAATGCATTTCTTGCGCATCCCCAAACATTAAGTGGGAGGCGGACACCGGACCATACTTTTCATGATTTGAAAACATTATCTTTAGGGTTAAGGTCCAGGAAAATAATACAATATTCTATACATACCTGATAATAAATTATACACTCGTGATCATTTTTGTAATTGCTAATTGCGAGCGTGGTTTGGAAAAATTTTAGTATGACTTGGGTAACAGCAAATACAAATGTTGGTATTGCTTACGGGTTATGTTTAGGATTTTTAAAATTACTGCCTTCGAGAGTCCAGTCAGTTATTTTGTCTTAGCAATTGTGGCTAAAGATAAACGGGTCTTTAGTATAAGTTATGTTTTGAATGATGAAAGAATATTCTTATGATATAAAATCTCACGTCATATTATACCAACATTTCGACTACACCGAAACTTGTATTAGGATTTTGCTTAGCCATTCCTACAGCTATCATTTGCTTAAACATCCATAAATTAATAATTCCTTAACCAGTAAGAATATATTGCTTTGAATTTTGTTCTTCCCTCTTTTTTATCAATCGTTTCAATTAACATCTTTAATATTTAATTTTGTTTCATAAATTGGATTATAGGACCAGACCATCACAGCTTCGCGTTCTAAGTTTTTACCACGAACCCTAGACCATGCTTGTACTTTATTTCCACACATACCACACGTCTTAAAACATCACTTAGTGCCACCCACCATCGGATCCGCAAAATCGCTAAACCATTTAACAACCCCAACTAAACCATAAAATGTCACCAGTCCTGTCTTTCAACATTACAGGAAAGCCACGTCACGTCGCGCCAGGTCTGAGGCTTTGAAGGATCTTCGCCTGCAGTAGCACGAGTGTGTTTGACAGCCCAGGGGCCGACGAGTGAGCAAGGCAATTCATCAAGTTTTTGACGTCTGGTCACATCCTCTTTAACTAATGACACCTGGGAGTGACACGAACGTTAAAGGAGGACTTTCTTAAGCTTGGAAATGTTAGACGAATCCCGGGATTAGCTTTCCGAAGGAAGAAATGTTTAAGGGGTGAAGGGTTATTGCTGTCATTTTTTGGAATGTTGCGAACTAATGTATATTTAAGAAGGAGGATTTGATGAAAATGGGATTTGATGATTGGTTGGTGATTTGTTGGGACTGAAGTAAAATATTTGTTTTCTTGAAGAAATGTGATAAGTTGTTTTTCAATGATGGTCTTAAGTTTAATATGAAAACAATTTTCCGAAAGTTTAAATTGTAATTAAAAATCAAGCAAAGAATAGTGTTGTCGATGAGACAATAGAAAAAGGATTACTAAATAATAGTACTAGATAACTTAAGTTTTCACTTTTATGATAAAAATAATTAAGAAGGGTATGAAAGGTAATGTATTTTTAATAGAAGCACCTCGGAAGTTTTCCTTTGAAAAACTTAACGTAACTTTAGTAGATTCACAAATAATAAGCAATAAAATGAGAAAAATTGCAATAAAGAGAAAACCAAACAATTCTTATTGAGCTCTAAGTAAATAGATAAAAATAATAAATGTTAAATACAAAAAGAAAATTATAATAAGTTTAGCAATACAAATTGAGAAATTCACAATACTTTTATTATGATTTTTTAAAGCCATGTAACTTTCAACTAAATAATAAAATACAAATAAAACAAATTAAATCCATGAATACATTTTAATAGAAAGCTTATAAACTGCATTTTCGTTAAACTTTTCGATTAATTTATAATTTCTTTAAATACTTACCAAAATTAAACACATAAACGGTTTTTCTTCCCGATGAGCAGCAATTAACACATTGACAGTATTTACAAACTAGATCATACACACAGGATACTAAATAGTTCTAATCCTGATCAGTAAAACGCATCAACAACTCACCGTATATTTTCAAACTACCTGCACATTTCAAGCTTATAATCATGTATTACTACTCAAAATCACCTCACTACTATCAGCAATCAACCGAATAACCGATTCCAACCAATATCACGGTTACTCATTGAAGTCCCATGTCTATCAAACTCTATAAACTCTAAACTCTAACTAGACTTATTCCATAGTTCTACATTCCAACGTTGGAGGTGTGTTATGAACAGTAAACGAGGTGAATTGTTTCAGCTTCACGCCTATTCAGCGTATTCGAAAGATCCTTTGAAATTGTATTGCAGCGTTGCCATCTGTACCTTTGCCCATTTATCAATGGCACGGCTTCCTGATTCCCGAAATAATTTGCTACTCCTTTGATGGATCTATTTTAGGAGTTCTAATTTAAATGGTATGTTCACAGAGGAAAGGATATGATATGTAGAGTATTTTGATAATCGTGTAACGTATAGTTGTTTGGATATAGTTCATTAAATATATAGAAAATAAGTAAAAAATTGTTTTGCAAATTAGAAATAAATATATATAAAAAAAATGCTTGTTAGAGAGTAGTTTGTAAGAAAATGCACCAAAAGAATGCGTTCAAAATTGTGCGTTTAAATAAAGGGTGTGTATAAAGTTTTGATAAAAATAATATAGCTTTCACATTGCAAGTTAGAGTCCTTCCAATTAGTCTGATTATCATTATTGTGTAAATTTATGAACTAATTTTTCTGTATTAAAATTTTTAATACAAAACGAATTTTATATAAATTTGTAAATAGTCCTAAATAAGCTTAGATTAATGCATATATTCATTTAAATACATCTAAAACTGAACAATTTGTATGTAATCAAATATATAAAATGTTTTTTATATCTTAGATTAATCCTGCTTTAGTCTTCAAGATACGAAATACTCATCCGAGTTAGTAGTCCATAATCAAACTAAGATACGTATTTTACTGATGGCAGTACTCAGTAACTAGAAATACAATATTTACTTAAGTTTACAATATTTATTAGAGATAAATAAATCTATATAAGACAGACAAAATAAGACTAAAATAAGTTAATACTTTTATATTTCACTATTTGTTTTTCAAATTATTTTGTGCATTAGTAATATCAAAACTTGTTTCAAGATAAAAAAATATATATTTTCCACTTTTTAGTTATTTATTACTCACAACAAAGCTAAGGTTTTTTCTTATCTGTTTCTATTATTCCTTCTGTAATAAATCCATTATGAAACGCACTTCGTCAACATTTCATTCATACATAAATCAGCACAATTCAATTAATCCCAAATACCTTGTTTGACGTACAACACATGACAAAATAAACATCCACCTCAAGTAATAAGACCATCCAGGATAAAACTTTTCACGACTGTTTATGTTAACAAAGTTATTGCCTCGTAGTAATGGCAGCTCGGGGTAAGGCCGAAACATCAGTGAACATCCTCCCAACTTCGGCTTCTGGGCACATTAAAGAGATGAACAGACCCTGCAAACTAATCCGGACAAAAAGAACGAAATACTTGGGTCTTACTTCTAGTATTAGATGTTCGGAGGAGCCCAATAAATCCATCTACGTGAAAATAAGTGAAAGAAAATCGATTTCTGCTTTCCTCTCAGACGATAGGTTTGGCCTTTCCTTCTGGAAAAGGGGTGAGCTGATGAAGTTAGAAAGAATTAACATTTCTCGTCCTCAAGGTTTAGCAATAAATAAAATGAATATTGATGTTATTGTAGGAGTTAAAACAAAATTTATACATAGTGAATTGATTTATTATGGTATTTCAATTATAAGTAATTGAAATTTAATGATAAATAAATAAAAAAAAGTTAAATTTATTATTTTTAAATTCTTTTATTGCATTTAATAATTAATCAATTTTGAAACTCTGTATAAGTTTGCTATGAATAAAGACATTAATTTAATAAAGTATTGAAATTTTAAATCAATTTTCAAATAAAAAATTACAAAAGAATTATGTATTTAAATTGTATCGAAATACAGGGTGTTTATAAAGTAACTATACATTCTAGTAATAATCACATTTTTTTACATAAATTATAATATTAATAAAACATATATCATACTGGAACACACTTTTAGTACATTTCAATGCGTCCCCCTTGCACATCTCGTCACAGCACCTAACTTTCTACCGTGACCCGGAAAAGATATCACAACATAGCTGGTGCAATTTCTTCAATTGCGGCTGTAATCCGTTGTTAAAGATGTTCAATGCTGCGTATGCTCACATGGTACATCTTTAATTTTTTAAATCCCTACGTAAAGAAATCTAGGGAAGATTAATTTAGGAGGCCCTTGGAACCCACATTCTTGGCGAGCTCCAGGGGAACGTTGGATTCTGTGCCGAGATGTGCAAGGAGAAGAGGAGGGTGGTGGGGGGGGGGTGCACATTATAATGTACTAAAAATGTGATTATCACAAGAATGTATAGTTACTTTAAATACACACTGTATAATAAAAAATTATCGTGTTCTGCAAATATAATATATTTACAAATCAATTAAAATGAGGGGAGGTTTAATTTTTCATATGTGCTCCTCCTTTTGCTTGTAATATATTATCTCAAAGATTCAGTTGTAAATGGAACTGCGATCCTATTTAAAAAATAATTTGTTAAACTTCTTTTAAATTTGTCTTGCCAACATTTCTTTTCCTTTTCTCAGATTTCGTTTTCTTAAATGGAAATTCTAAAAATAACATCAAAGCTTATTCCAACTAAGCAATATAATATTGTAAATAACTATTACTTTTTTCAAGACATTTTCCTGGAAACTACTGAAATTTTTTATCAGAAATGTTTACGAACTCATAGAAAAACATTTATTTATAAATCTTGAAAATACTTTGCCCTTCTTTACTTTTGAGAAAATCAGAGCTTGCACAATGATACAAGTTAGAATTCTTGGTAGTATAAAAGTATATTTTGAACTATGTGCTTTTTAGTAGTATATAAGGGCTAAGGAGAATGTTATACGAACTGACGAATTTCTTTCAAAGTAATTTTTAAACATGTTTGTTCAATTGGCAATTTTTGTAGTTCAGTCAGTATTGTATTTATGAAAGTATAAAAGCATCTTATTATTATTTCAGGGGGTCTAAATTATTTTATAATTTTTTTCTTTTATGCATTTTACAATTCTATTAAATTTTTTAATTAAAAATAGAGATGATCTGTGGCATCTTTGTTTGTAGGGTGATAGTTTAAATATTCTCATTGGAGGATTGAATAATTCTACGTTTCGCGTTTAACCACATTTAATTTGTAAACAAAAATTTTATGTGTTTCAATGCTTTGTTTCGCTGCATGCATTGTAAAATTATAAACTAAAATAAAAATAACTTTATTAAATATTAGCGTTTTAGGATTTAACTTTTTCTGAATATTAAATTACATAAGTTATTGCATTCTATTTTAACTTACGGAGGATGAATAGAGCCACAATGTTATTGTTGTAACAACCACATTAGCACAAATCCACTCGATACTGACCTATCCCGATGTGGACCATTGTAGACTGTTGCTATGGATCTTGACCAATCTCCCCCAGTGCTAGGTAAAATATACTAGCAGTTTTAAAATATTTATGAAGAGTTTTAAAATTTAAATATAGTGCTATAAAAAGGGCAAAAGGGTAAAATATATGTTTTGGGATGGTTTTGACAAGTTTATTTTATAAAAAACACGTGTATTTTGGAACAATGTTTAAGACTCGGCATGAACTGGCCAATTTTCCCAGAACCTTCGTTTTCAAAATTGGCGAATACTTCTGTGTTGCATGGGAATGTCTACGATTAAAAACTTTATTATAATGTAAAAATAAAGCAAGTGACCCTGATAAAAATTAACAAAATTAAGGTAAATGTTCAAGACAAGTTTGAAATAAAAATCTATTCAGAAATGAATCATAACAAGCAATTTTCTAGATTGATTTTATGTGTGAGATTGTAAATTAAGTTTACAAGAAACGACGTATTTGCATTTTAGAAGTTGTTGTTTTAATACCTTTGATTTATGAAATGCTTCATAGAGCTTTCAACTATAGCTTCCAATCAAAAAACGTGCGACATTGTTTACATTCAAATAACGTAACGTACTGAATTAAGTTACTTGTTTGGAAAGATATATTTTTAAATGTAGATACAATAACTTCTGAAATTTTGAAAATCTTCCAAATTATCAATCTCAGGCCACAATGATGGTTATTTCTGTATCTTATTCAGAGAAACTTAGGTAACGGCATTGGTTGTTTTTGTTACTACATACACACGTCAAAAAGGAAATATTTGGGTGATAATAAGAAAAATAAAACATTTGAGGTATACCAGAAATACTGTCTGTTCGTCTGTTGGTCATTGTTTCTTGAGTAACAATGGTCACGTAGAGTTTCCTGTACTTAATGCGTAGAAACATGTTACCAAGAGGTACGTGATTTCCGTAAACACGAAAACGTTATTTCGGAAAATCACGCATACATGCTGGACATAAATATACTTGTATTTACAAGGTAAGGATGTAAAACTCATATTTTGTACAATTTAAATGCGGTTGAAGCTTAAACTAGAAAGTGTTTTGCTCTTGTGTTGCAAAAACTACTTAATTTTTTTAATTTGATAAGTATACAAAAAAAAAAATAGATTATGTGATAATATTTATTTTTACTTGTGTTCTTCTGAAATTTTATCCTTATAAATAACTTTCTCATGTCATCATAATTTGTTATTTAGCTAAATTTTATTTTTTTATTTCAAGGCATTTGCGTTAAATTAAAAAATAATCCTCTAAAGTTTTTTAAGGAATTTTGACAAAGCGATTATTCAACATTTAATAAAATTTCCGGTTGCAAAATGCAAATATATTAAAAAATAGAATGGAGTAAATTTTAAAGAAATTTATTTTTGTTATAATTACCTTGTGATATATGTCTTATTGCAAATTATATAAGTTGACATCATTTGTTTTCTTGTAAAATAAAAAGGTACTTTTCGAATCATACTTTTATTTGATTTTGTATGAATCTTTCTTGGTGTAAACTATTTTGATTTTTTTTTTCCATGGTAAATTTGTAAATTTATCTTAATCATCTTTGAGCTTTTATTATAAATTATATTATCGCAAAAGCACTCTAGAATATGAATTATATATATATTTCTAGTCTATAAAAATTTTCTTTCTATCTATAAAATGTGTAAACTATTTTGATCTTGTGATTTGTTTACTAAATCCTTTTTCCGAATTATTACTAAGTGACATCTATTTCTGTCAGTCAGGTGCTCATTTTCAACATTGAAAAACCATAGTGAGAGAATGATATTCTTCAATTTTGAAAACAAACTGAGTGTTTTATGCGTTCCTATGTATTGGCACATTTACCGTACTTACCGATAATCAAGGGAAAAGAATGATACAGTTCTATACGTAATTTCCAGAAAAGAAAAATCTGTATTACGTTTTTATATCATTACTTATTTGCGTTTTTTTAATATCATTACCAAGAGACTTAAATAATTCTCCTTGGTCTTAATTGAAGTATCTCTTTAGACTATGAATCTTTTACCTAATATAATGCACACAATCATATTCTTTACTATCAACTGCAGACATAACACCTTCTCACAACCTTAAACTGTTACACAAAAAGACAGAAAGAAAGGGGTCTGCGCCATTTATTAGTAGCCATTAAAGTCATTCTTTTATAGCTTACGCGTCAGTTAATACAGGACCTCCATTAATCATATTTGATGAATTACTTGGAGAGTTTATGACTAGGGTTAGAGGTGTTACGCCCTGCAGGATAGAGAGCAGTATATCTCGCAGATGAGGTGGAAAATGACTGCTCGCATTTGTAATCGCGAATTTAGTTTTTGGTTATCTTTCCACGCAGTACTACACTGGACAAGTGATCGTCAACTAAGGGATTAGATTTCGATTTATTTAGGGAATTTCAGTAGGTTGAAGGTAATTTAGTGTTATCTGAGTTTATAAGAGGAAAAGTTCCTGTTTGGTTAAATACCTGTACTGGATTTATGGGGCTGTTTTTATGGAGAATACTTTGTTTCAGAGGATCATAATCGCATATCATGTAGTCACATTTTGTTTCTCACTGCATCATTTAGTAATAATTTACCTATATTGGAATGTAAGTGTTATAAAATATCGGGTATACAAACATATACATATATGACGAACATTTTGTTGTCAGAAAACAGATTTTTTTCTCTATTACGATGGATTTTGTCAATATAGTTAAGTGATAAGTTATTTTTCCATTTTGACAAGAATGATTTTGTTGAACTCAATACATGAAATGACAGAACTTGTTATAATATCGTGAGGAATAGTGTCATAAAACAAAAACAATATAAATTAGATTACACATCAAAACACTCACACAAGGATAACTAATGTCAGACAAATTTCAAAATGAGGCCTGTTTGGATGAAAATCTCTTTTTAAAAAATTTAATGAAATTGCACTTAAATATATTTGTTATTACAAGTGTTATTTAGAATAGCAAACACTATTTAACATAAAAACAGTTTCTCATAAGTTTATTTTCCAAAACTGTATACATTTATTGTTCTTGTTTCGTAGAGTTTTTCATGATTTACTTTTGAGTCGATTTCATCCAATATTAAGGGTAGAATTTAACTTGGCATTTTATATCATAAATTATATCCTACATAATGTTCTTTGTTTTTGCACTGTCATTATTAGGAAGACCATTGTTAAGCATAGATAACCAACTAAATAACCATATTATAGTTTGTGTCTCCTTTTACACTTGCTTTATTCATGGTCGATAGATTGAGCACTCGCCTAGCGTGCAAAAGATCTCCGATAGGGCCTCGTCGGTGCTCTGCAGAGCATGAAAAGAAGCTATCGAGGCAGATAGTCGTGTGTTGCTTATTCGGCTGTCTGGTAAGAGTTTTTCGTTTTCTCTCCCAACCTACATGTAAATTCTTCAAAGTTTCTCTTTGAATGTCCTCCCAGAAAAAAACCCACAGAATATTACAAAAACAATGTTTCGATGCAAACAGCTCTTGTGTGTAATCTTCTCCCATCCCACCAATCACCCATATACACTGATTGGACAACCTCTTCTCAATGCTGGGTTTGGGCCACTTTTCAAATTCAATATACTAAGTAGATTCTTCTTGATATTGACTTCATCAAATGGTTAAAATATTATCATTTATTAAGATATGTAGTAATTTTCTGCATTATTCTTTTGTTATTTTTTACAACTCTCGACACTCTGCATTTATATCGAGCATTTAATAGTTAATGACGGTCATCCTCAGTTTTGTAGACTATTGCAGATTTGAAACACTTTAACAACCACTGATGATGAACATTTCCAAAATTAGGCAGTTCTAATTTTTTTATGATCCACAGCTCCGGAAAACACTTTTATGTCCATCGAATCACATTGTTTATTCATATCTTCAGAAACAACTTTCTGCTGTCGTAAATACTGACATTTCCATTTTAATACCAGTTTTATCATTTACCGACAATAGTGAGACTTCATAGTTTAATTTTTAAAAACTATTATTTCTGCATCTTCTGCATTTGTGCGTTCATTGTTTGATACTGCAGCAGGATATTTGGAATGTAAGAATTCTTAATATTCTGCAGAAATATTAAACATTAGTCTCATCAAACTCAAGAGCACAAAACCCCAACATCAGGAATCCAATTCCTTAACTTCAACCCCCAAGCTGTTCCTTAAAAACAATCAATCCGATCATTTCTCCCCAACCTCAGCATCCTCCCACTCCATACCTATCCCCCCAACAGCTGTTCTTTATTGTAATCTTGTGTACGGCCCCCAGGAGGTTTCCCTTCTCCACTTAATAGCCCTTGGGATGCGGCTCAATTCTTAGACGAAAAAGCAAATCCGAACAATCATCCCGCACAACGAACAACGGTATCGGCTTGGTGTGGAGGGCTTGTTAAAGTTTGTCACGTGGGTAAAAGCGGATTCCACTCCGATGGATTCATCCTTTAATGGGACCACGCTGGGATGTCCCTGTAGTGGATAGAACTATGTAAGGATTTTTTTTTTGTTAGGGAAAAAGTTAGTTTTGTTGTGGATTCATTTTCTTTAAATATTTTTTCTTTCAATTATTCCATAAATGCAATACAGGATAAAGAAACTTTAACTTTAAAGTTAAAACATAGATATCGATTTTTTTCTCGAATTATTTCAACGTTTTAAAAGGTTCTGATAGAATTTAGTGGTTTATGGAAAGTGGTATGTTTGGCTGGGATCAACACAACGCCAAAAGAGGAAGGTGATTAAAGTTTGGCCTAACTAAGACCTACGGAGTAGGACAACAAGGATCTACTCAAAATAATGCAGGGGGGGGGGGGGTGACAATGAAATTTTAGGTTGCCCAAATACTTCAAGAACAATTTTGATAAAATGTCTAATGCTTTTTGAGGAGTTCTCAACATCCTTACAATAATAAATAATCGAATGGGATATAAACATTTGTACATAAAACAATGACAAATCTCGGCTTTTTTCATTATTTCTAAAACCAGTTGAAAGTATCAGATACTGTAACCATCAGATAGTTTTAAAAAATTAAGATAAATTTATTTAAATGTGTTGGATTTTAAAATATAACTTAAATTTATTTTAATAATAAATTGAAGAAAAAAAAAATGCTTTTAATATTAAAAAAATATAACTTAAAAATATTCTTCTGGAATACTTCTTCGTTTATTTGTTTAGGTCTTTAACATTATCTTTGCAAAATAACAATAATTATAAAAAAACAGGCCTAATTTTTTTTTATTATGATGACACTATAACTATTTTATCTAGAATTGAAATCCTCTTGGGTCAGAATTTAATGTTGCGGTATGTTAAACTTAGTAGTTTTAATTTCCTCAAATTTAATGTGTTGACACAGTTGCTTTTAACTTCTTTTACTGCAAAATGAATATTATGAATAAATCAGAGAAATATAGAATGAAGGTCTTCAGCAGTTTTTCCTAAAAACATTTTCTATCGAACACACTTTATATTTTAAAATTTACAAAAACTAAGTTTCTTTAAAACGTAAAACTTAAAATGAAATAATTACAATTATATCTAAAGATATATTATTGGGAGATGTGTTACTCTATTCAATTTAAAGGCACACCTAAACACTTTTTAAACAAAAATTAGCTTTATTAATTTTATTGTTTTGATAGAAATCAAGATAATCTATATAAGATTGCATATATGGTACAAAAGGAATGCACATTGGAATAATAATATCAACTATTTGATACAAATCTGATTAAAGTTTTCACATACATACTATTGGATATATGAGAATGACACATTTCATGCAAAAATGCTTAATAAAGCAAGCTTTTTAGGTTGGTCAATTGAATTTAAATTTATTTAGCGCAAGGGCAACACAAGGGTCAAACTGCGTTGAAAACATTTTAGGAAAGTCAGTGCATTATATGGAACAAAAATGACTTTGTTTTCTGAATTATGCGAATGGTAAGTAGATAAAGTTATTTAAAACAAATTGGAAAAATTAATACTAAAACATGCTTTGAATGTTACAAAAATTCAAAAATCGGTTTAAAAATTAGATACTTTAGTGAAAATGCATCAATATCACAATTTGAAGTGTCTTAAATTCGCATTCTGGAAATGGTTTAAAATTCTAAACGGTTTACAAATTAAATACTTTAATGAAATTGTATTAAATTCTCCATTTGAAGTGACTTAAATTCGCGTTCGATTAGATTAAATATGAAAATATATTATTCATAAAATGGGAAAATACCAGAACAATACTAGAGTAATGGAGGGAATTTCGCTTATTATAATATGGAGAATGAAGATACATAATATCTAGTTTAATCATAAAATATTAAAATATCAAAATACATTAACGAATTTAAAAAACAACAACTTATAAATACAAAATAAACGTGAATTTATGATTATAGCTCTATGAATTGTACCTAAATTGAACTTTATCATTAAATGAAAGGGAATACTTGAAAAGAATAGTTTTAATATAAAAACGTAATACTCCAATACATTTATCTACCTAATTTCCTATTCAAACTTACCAGTTAAAATTCAGAATGTCATATGGCTGGCTGTATGGATTTCAATGCCTACAAAAACAACTTTTCTCTTATATATTAAGTTAAATTGGTAATACAATCCTTGATAACTTTTTCATCATTACACAAACTGGATTGGATTTAGTTCTTATAACGAGGCATAAGAGAAGAGAAATCAAATTTGACATATTTTTATCGAATATCTCATTTTATGAAATTTAACAATGAACAATATATAGGATTTTTTTTTATAAAAAAATATCTAAGTAACGGCATATTCTTCAACTTACCAAAAGATAAAGTTTCATGAATAATTCATGGATAAAAAATTTGCTGCTCCTCGCGATATTTTTTGCTCTGCACTTTTTATTTTATTATTGAAATAATGGCGATAAAACGATTCCTTTGATCATTCTTGTCGAACTCATTTATCGTTGCTCGTGCAAAAAAAAAAAGAAATAATTTTTCAAAGGTTGGGTTAAATACATTTTTAAAGTTAATTAAACTAATATACTTAAAAAATGGGATTAACATGTTTCGTATTTTTATATTTTAAAAATCGAGATTTTGCTTTAATTAGAATATTAAAATAAAGTATTAAAATCATTGAAAACTGAAAAACCATCATTGTGTGTTTTAAAAATAGTCCTTTTGGTTATTTTATATATTTAGCACTCTTTATACTATTTATTAGCGTGCAAAACTTAAAATTTCATAAAGGACGTTTTTAAGAATTTTATATCACTTAAGCAATATTTTGCCTTCGAACTTATTATTTCGAAGTACATATTTTAATTCATTCTAGACTTTGATGCAATTATTTAAAGTTATTTTCATAATTAGACTATCATTTTTACGGTATTTGTACTATAAACTAGTTGTACCCACCCTTCTTTTCTATATTTTCATATCCAATTGTTATATTTTTCTGATCAATTTTAAATTATAGTATAGTACAGTTTGAAATGCAAAGATAACATAGATGTTACATGATACCTACATTTTTTAATCTTGTGAGAGGGATACATTTTATAAAAAACAATTGTACCCTGTTTACATTGATATAATTAAGTAGTTTAATTTAAATATAGGTTTCAAGTTGTATATAATATAATTTGATTTCATTATTCTTTGCTCCTTCAAATTAAATTTTTAGTCTATAAATACATATTTTGTTTATTAACGTTACTTTTGTATTGATTCCTTACATAATAATACATTACACAAAACATGACATTATTTTCAATAATTCATAAATTAATAACGCAGTAGGTAATGATTCAATTCAATACATATCTTTCTTTCACATAATATGAATTATGCGCGCAGAGTAATATAATGAACAATAAAATAACTTTTTTTAATGTGTTACTTTTAATTTTGAGAGATGTAAATTTTGCAAATCGTTGAAAATCGTATATTTTTGCATTTAGATATATTGGTAGAATTTGGTAAATCAAAAATATATGGTACCTTCACTTTGCAAGTTTTCACAAAGGACGCATTTGCGAACAGCAATTTGTATAACTGTATAAATATATATAATATACAACCATATATATTTTTAAACCATATACAATAAGCAATAATATATAATATGTAATCATATAAAATATGAAACCATTTATAAAAGTAACCACATACAATATATAACCATGTATATTATTTCACCATTTATATTCTAGCCATATTGCAGCACTATGAAACGGCATACTAATTTTTTCTTAAATTTCAATACACCCACAAATAAAATATATTAAAATAAATCTCTATAAATCATAGCGTTAGCAAATAGGTATAGAATATTTTCGGCAAATTAAAACAGTTTAAAATATACACACAAAGTCGCACAAGCAAAATAACCTATCTCTTTCTAGCAAATAAGGAAAAGTATGCAGTTCAAATAACTTGCAAGCCATAGGGAACATTCTCAAACTCAGTTTCCCCCAAAATTGGCTTTGTACTATGGATAGAATTTTAAAACAAATCCGATTTCAAACTATTTGGTATGTAGTAAATCCACGTGATTTTTCATGGCTTAACACAATGTTAAACGTCATACAAAAAGGCTACACTTTTTTATTTAAAAAAAAAACTGTTTATAAAAAAAAATATTTTAAGTTACATAGTGCTGCGATTCAAGATTTTGTAAATAATTTAAATTAAAGTATTTGCAAGATTGTATTTAAACAAACTATATTTAAATTTCTCCAACAAACAGCAACATGCAACTAAAAGAAGGGAGCAGATTAAAACCAAATTTAGTGATTGTCTATACACTACATGTCTTAAGGAATTTCAAATAAAAAAAAGTAGATAAAAGTATCCACTAGATGACACTTTCTATGAAAAAAACGCAAATTTAATAAAGAAAATGACCAACAATGACTGAATCAACAATTTAAGGATTTATTGACTAGTTTCTTTATCACCATTTCATCGAACCATGTAAAATAAATGTAGGGAAAGATGACCATCAAATCCCTCTTCTTCCTATAATTTGCTACTTTAGTACTCTGTGGTTACCGGATCTGACAGTAAGATTTCTGGTTATTCTGAATCTGACTTATAGTAAAGGTGGGTTACAACGTTAGCCAACTTGAAGAATTCTATTCTTCTTCATGCATCACACCAGACTAGTTACGATTTGCTGTTGAACACATTGTCAATCACCTTGAAATTTTGCAGGTGCACGACTGCGGCCACATTGATTGTGATTCATAACAGCGAATCGAAAACGATTAACGACTGCTCCACTTGTGACTTTTGGTCCTGCCCTGTACCTGTTTCTTCAAAATGAACTAGTTATTTTACCTCATCTTGCACAACCATACCGTCACTATTTTTTTTAATTATTTTTTTTTAAATTTGCCATTTTTCAGGCGAAGCACCTTCTAGTGGACATTTTTGGATTAATTTTTTAAATAGAATTCCTTGAGCGCATCTTCTTTCTGCATCTTCTTTCTGCATCTGCTTTCCACTTTCCCGTTTCAGCTGCAGAATGCTGTTTAAAAAGGATGTATAAATATAACCACTCTATTTTTATCTTGTAATCACTTTTCATTATAGCTGTTTATTAATGTAAAAATCATCAATGGTGTCGAAATACAAGCTTTAAAGTAAATGGCTAGGGTTAGGTTTATCTGAATATTGTTAGAATTTGGAAAACTGTTGCTAATCTATAAAAGTCTTGTGTCAGGATTAATTTGGGTCCATTCCAATGCACATATCTGGTTTTGTGATGCTCCGTTGCTAATCAAAAAGTTAATGTCTCTAAAAAATATGTAAAACAAATCTTTATCGATATTTTAATCCAATAGCATTTCTTTATTCAAAAGTTCATCCAAATAACATTTTTAATCAATATTCTTAACTCTTACATATAAAGAAGGATATTGAAATTTACTTTAAAAAACTTATAATTATTTATTTTTAAGAGGGAAAAATACAATTAAATGAAAATTTTATTTATGACAATAATAACCACAATTAATTTTTTTTATAGATTGTGGATAAATAGAAATTAGAAATGAATTCTTGATTCTTTTTTAATTTTTATTCTGTTTGAAAAAAAAATAAACTATTCTTCAAAAACTGCTGTGTTTTTATCTTTACACATAATCTTACTATTTTTTTCATTAAAATTACTACCCTTTAGAGAATAAGACCAGCAATGAATAATACAATTTGCAAAAAAACTACTGAACCGGAATTATATTTTCGAATATATCATCTATTAATACTTATATTTTTATAAGTGTATGATGTCTGATATTGTTAGTATTTATTAAGAAGTCAATGAGAATTAAATTGTCAAAACAAATAGCTACATTTCAATAATTTTGTTTTTCTATTAATTTAATTTTTACAAAAATATCTTCATCAAATAATCATATTAAAAAATATATTCACGCATTTTTATGTTTGTGTGTGTCTAGTTTTTTGTACTTACTATTTCATTTAAAAAATTACTAAAGAACTTATTTAAAAATTTTCAATATTTATAATTTCATACTTTTTTATTAAGTTACTTTGCATTTTGAAATTACAATATGTTTAATAAAAAGTAGAGAAAAACTAAAAACAAATACTGGTTCAAAATACACTTAATTATATTTTATCCTTTAATTACAGAATAAGTCAATTTTACTAAATTTTTAACACAATAGGTAGAAATTACTTTGCTTATAGTGAGCCATATATTCTAATTTTTCAAATAATGTTTTTACTTTAAAATTATGTACTAAATACAATATTCATATATTAATAATATATTATTTGTGAAATCTTAATCCAAATATTTTAATAAAAAAACCCCTGCTCTGTGCTGATGTATTGTTTCAATTAGCTTTATAGTTAAAAATACATATAAAAATGTTTAAGTAAACCCTAAAATAAATCAAATCACACTCGCTACGTATAAATTTGTCAACGAAAGAATAAATTTGACTATATTACCTCATTTGCTTTAGAAGCTAATTTAATTATAATAAATATAAAATAATTAGAGTATATAAAATAAAAAAGAATATAAAAAGATAATAAATCTTACTTTATTATTTCATATGCCTTAGAAACTCAACAGAATTTCTAAAGTAAAAATAGATTAGAGTAGATATATTAAAAACTACACTTTACTTTTAAATCGAAGAGCTGTTATATTTTTAGAAATGCATTCTGATGAAATCATAACGTTTTATGACATATTATAAAACATCTAAAATACTCAGGACTTAGAATGAGTTATTGGTACTAAGTTTGATACTTTTGTTTCTCAGTACAAGAAATGCTTTTTTTATGTCCTGAAATATATCACTTCAAAATTAATATCGCAAAAGACAAAAGACTAATTTTGGAAATCGAAGTTAATGCGAATTTGATTATTGTTTTACAAGTCAGAGAGTTTTTCGATATTAGAAATTTTATCGAAAAAATACAATAAAGAGGTTTTGATTAATCGCATATCAGTAGGCATCTGTCTACTTTTTGCTACAAAAAAGTGGGGTACACTTTAAAAAAAAATATTTAATCAATTTATAAAAATCTATTTTTTATTAACTCATAACATATTCTGTTGCTTAGAGGTTTTTTTCCTTCTGATCTAAGAACATCTTTCAAAAGAGTATTCGAATATTAACTTATGAAAATAGTTAAGAATATTTTTGCTTTCTAGTTAAGTTCCCATATAAATCAAATTTAAGGATTTGTTTTATTTTATGTATTAATATAAATTATTTATGTACGTTACTGTTTAACTTGAGTAAGAGTAATTGATATTGGGAAATAAGTTTTAATAGTAACACTCTATCATATAGTTAGTAATGTATTATTATAACTTATAAGTAATTGTGTAAATGAAAAATTTGAAGTAATTGTGTAAATGAAAATTTTGAAGTAATTGTGTAAATGAAAAATTTGAAGTAATTGTCTGATATATTATTGATATAGCATTATATTTCAATAATTTGTTACTGTTTTTTCAAAAGAAAGATATATGAACAAAATTTATTTTTAATTACAAATAGACTCTTTAGTGTAATTTCTTCTATAATTGAATATCAATTCAAATTATAGAAATTATAGAAACAAAAATATTCTGTTAAGTATAATATTGAATTTTTAAGATTTTCAACTGAAGCTGAATTTTAGAATGATTATTAGTAATTAAAATTTCTTATACAAGAAAATTAGTTGTTAAGTATAAAAAAAAAGAAAGATTTTAAGCATATTTCTAATACAATGGTAGCTAAAGTTCTAAATTGTTTAGTATTCATCTTGATATCTTTTACATTTTGATAAACAATATATTTCAATTTTTATTAATTGTTAATTAAATTGATTAGCTTGAGCATATTATTGAAAATTATAAATATGATGTAAAAGTATTAAATAAATAATATAAAAAAGTATTTAATTAAATAAATTCCAGATTATTACCATCCTACCAAAATGCATGCAATTCCCAAATGTTTAGTAAATACATAGCCTACGTAAACAACCTTATATACAGTATGAAATAATTTATAAAATACGATAACTGCGAAAAAATAGAAATAGCATTTTATTTTTAAGATACGTTTATTTTAGAAAAAGCATTACTTATATAATTAAAACATACATTAGTATTAAGGCAGTTCAAAGTCTTTTAGATGTTATGAAAAAAAATTGATGATTACAATTCTGGATAAATCTATGTCTAACATACTTTGAAAAAATATTGCACTCAAAGTTGACTTAATAAACTTATTTTGAATTTGCCACTTATTCTTGAAATATATTCTCATAAACTGCAATGATATTTATAATTAAATTAATGACTCGCTAGTAAACTCAACGTATCCCAAAAGCGTGGGATCATAAATAAAAACAAATAATATTTTATTTCAGCATAAACAATCTACATTATAAATCATAATAAAATAAAGGTCGCTTTTGTGCACATCATGACCAAATTATTCTTAAAACATCTGCATGTCACAGATAATGCATAGTTAAAATAAGCAAATATTTATCATTTTCCTTATTTGATTTTTTTGGCATACAACTATTCTTTCAAATTCATAAATCTTATAAAGAAAATTAGCATTTTGCATTTTAAATGTTTTTGAGTTAACGTTGAAAACTGCACTCTAATTGTAATTAATTATTTTAAACATCCTTAATAATTTTTAATTATAAAAAGTCACTGTTTTTTTACTTAACGAGATAGCTAGTGGAAAATGTTATGTATGATGAACAATGGGAAATTTTATTTATAAATGAGTGTGAGGAGGGCGCAAGAAACTTTTTGGCAATGCTTAGTGCGAATTTCATCGTTGATATGAAATAATAAGAATTTATGCTAAAAAAAACTTATACATGTAAAAAGTTTTTTTAAAAATAGGAAGGTCAAAATAAGTAATTTGTAATTTTTTAAATCAAATAATAATACCAGCTGAAATGTTGTGGGTTAGCCACCTTACTCAATAATATATGAATTACTAATTGTTTTGGATTTATTGTGTATCCACATACAGATTGTTCCTATCCTTTAAAGTGAATAACTTTTTTTCCTTGCTAATTGGACCATTACATATCAATCGAAGGATTTTTCTGGACACTCATCAAATTTCTAGTAAATACTAATTTAAAAGCAGGTATAATTCGTATCTTACAATATATAGAGGATCTTGTTTTACATCTTTAGCTTGGTAATTTTATAATAAAGAAAGCTTGACTTTGTACAACATAGCTATTTGTCATGGACACTGAAGAATGTTGTTCCATATTCAACTTATGTCTATTCAAGTTCGTTACTTTAATTTAGTTAATGAGAAAATTGTTGCATAACTCTAAACGAAGAAGCATATTCTATGTGAAAAGGTAAAAATTTTATGATGAAAAATTATATAACTTTACCAAATAAAATGTTAACTAAATTAATATTTATTTTAACCAGGCAAAATATTCTCGAATTTGGTTAGCAGTTAATTAATAACTAAGTATATTGCCATTTGCATTGTAGTTTTAGCCTGAGAGCAAATTCATAAAACTTTGCGAGTTGCCACGAAAAAAAATCGAGGCTTCTGTCTGACTTGTGACATAAAATAAACCAATATCATATGCAATATGAAAAATGCATCTTTCTCGTCTTTCCCCAGTTGTAGTACTTCGTTAATCTGTGTTATTTTCTTCAGAATCGAATGCATTTCTTTTTCTAAACACTATAATCAAATGATTTTTATATTACAACATTCGAACACTTCAGCTAACGCTATTAAACGAATAGATGCCATACCAATTGAAACACAAGTGCGTATACTCGATAAAAATCTATTCAGTTTTTGAAGTTAGTCCCTAAAAGATGCAGATAAAGGAAACATTGCATTTTATATTCAAGACTCGTCTCAACACTGAGTACTTACAATATGATTAATTTAACTGACTATTCGCTATTTTATCATTTGACATTTAGCGGTTTTAAATAAAGACTATTGTTGGTTTAAAATCCCTTTAGAGTGGTTTTAGTCATCACGAAATTGGCAACAATTTCAAAATGAACATCAAACGAAACTGCCATGAGTACCAATATGTCCAATTATGGCTTAATATGTACTAGGGGCCTTCGCCCCCTGGTCGCTAACGCTCGCCAACCCCCAAACTCCTCGCTGCGCTCGGATTGAGCTGCTTCGCCTCTCGAATTTGTGGTTAAAACATCTTGCTGCGTTCGAATAGGTTTGCCAGCCATAAAAAATGTAACCAAATTTTTATAAATTTAATGTAAGGCCTAATAGAGAAAACACCCAAATTGCAAGTTTCATAATAGAAATTTAAATATACTATCCGCCAACATTCTGACTTAAAACTTCTTTAGCTATGCCCTCACATTGAAGTCCCAATATCTTTGATTTATTCTGATAAAAAACAACGCGAGCTACACTCACCAACGTGGTTCTATTTGTGTAGACGTATTACGCCGAGAGTGATTGTTTCGTTCACGTCGCTCCGTTAGAGAACGACGTCCAACGCGAGGCATTTTCTGGATAGAAATACTTCAAAATAATAATTACTCTAATACAAATATGCTTCAGAAAAACAGAAAAAATCAACTTTGAAACTAAGAGTTTAAAAAGAGCTTTAAAATTAGCAACGGGTTTGTTGTTTACATACGTAAGGATGTTGACATTCATATATTCAAAATCATTGAGGCTTTGTAGTAGCTTAATGATGAAAAATATTTAAATTTAACTAATTAATAAAGTGTTAATAAATTATTTTGGCACGTTTTGGCAAATCTACAGCTTATTTCCTTTAAAATGACACCTTGATCATTGAAATTGGTTGAGCAGTTTAGGCGGACGGACTAACCCCAAAAAACGTATTGCCTATTAAATATATAGATTTATTAGATGGATAGCTCTAATTGGTGATCCAGAAATTTAAATAAGGAAGATCTTACAGTTTGGATTTTTTTTTTTTTACAAAATATTGTCTTGCGTGATCTAATTTGTATTGTGTTATCCTTGCCATCCCCAAAATTTTATTAAGGTAAGCAAAAACCTAAAACTTTTTCAATGAATTTAGTAGCACCAAATTTGTTGGTACAAACAAAACATCTATTTTTAAACAATTATTGACATAATTTTTTGTTTTTTAAATTTAATATTTTTTATACTTTTGTTTTTTAGTGTTTTTTGCGCCTTTTTAAAAAGACTCCTCCTCCTTCATTTTTTTTTTTAATTTCAAAACTAATTAATTATATTAAAATATACTCTGAAGATTTAGGGAGAGATTTTTTTTCTAATTAGTTTGACAGGGGATTTCAAAAAGAGGTTTTGTGTTTTTTACAAGAAATTCTAAATTTTCACAAAAAATTCCTATTTTTTTAATTCTTAAAAAAGAAAGTTAATGCAATTTACTAAAAAAAACCTCGCCCTACGATTAAAAAACAGATATTCAATATTTCAAAAATATAAACCGTTTAAACCTAAGTAAATTTTTTAAACACAGTCAAAATTGCCAATTCTAGATTTCGAAAAAATTTCGGTACAAAAGCTGCCTTTGGTGACATTTTCGGTTTTGTTAAAATTGGTCGACGGCATAATACGTAAGTACCAAACGGTTTCATTCTTTTTATTTTGCAAATCCCTCGAATACAATTACTGTTTTTTTAAAAGTGAATAATGATTATATAGATATGTGTTTTAAAAGATACAACGAAGTTGAGTGTTTTAAAAGGTATACAAAATTTGGAATCTGACAATTACTTTTACCAAATGATCTATTCTAACCACAGTTTTTTTTTTTTTTTTTTTTTTTTTTTTTTGTGGTACACCGAAAACAAATGCAAAACAACAATTTTGTGACATTTGGAGGGATTGCTTTGGAGTGAATTTGTAGATATAAATTTCCCCAAGTTGGTAAGTTTGGCTACCAATTTGTAGAGACAATCCATGTTGCCAATCTTATTTCTATATTTACAGCCAAGATGTGAACTTCTCATTGAGTTACAATAGAAAACTCTTCCTGTTAAACTCTAAAGTATTTCTGGTTGGAACTGATTGTTGAATTTCAAGTAACTCTACCAATGTTATCGCAAACTACTAAACAAAGTACATGTGTGTTGGATTTATAGTTTTTAATTTAATCAAAAAGTAAATTGACTTTCAGTCTCCATTGCTGGTGTTTCTGTTCATAAAGTACGATTGAATTTTTGTATGAGAACTTATCAAGAAAATACGTTCTTTTTGACTCATCGCAATTTGCAATTCGTCAAATAGAAGTCTTCAGTAAATAAGATATAAATAGTGCCTTTAGCATTTGTTTTGTATAGAAAATAAAACAGTATAAATTCTAATTCATGGATTTTGTTCATTATTAAAATATTGACAAGCATGACTTGAAATATGTTTTTAAAATATTTTATTTTAACTTGCATTATGATTTGATGGATTAAGTACTATTGCTTAGTTTAAACAATCAAGAATTTTATGACAGGGATATCTAAAATTCGATATAAAATTTAAACTACAACATCAATTCATATAACTTATTGCTGAAATCCCGTGGGAATAAGCATGTTGCCCAATTACACAAACAATCAAAATAGGTTAAGTAGTTAATGAAATTAACCTACCCAGACGGAAACACAAACAAATAAACTTTGAGCTTTATAAGTATTTATGGCTTAAGGAAAAAGCACTATAATGAGAAGTAGGATAATCTTTGACCGTTTTTGGGATAAATTATAAAATAATTTATGAGATAGTTTTTCTTTTATTTTAATGGTTTGATTGCGAGAAAAACTTAAAAGGGCATTTTAGAAAAATTATTTTTATGTATTCTGAAATTACTTTGCCATAACCATCAATCCACTATCTTTTGAAACTACTGTGTTGGCTGGAATTCAAATGTCCATTCCTATAAGGTATGCTATGAGATGCATTCAAACTAGATGCCGAATTTTATGAAAGGTGCCAAGAATCTTTCATTTAATAAAATACTAAATCTCACGTACATTGAATTCTTGAATTTTGAATACAATTTATGAATTGAAGGAGTTACGTTGTTAAAGTTATAATTTATTTTAAAGAGAGTTTGGTGTAGTATACTCTTAATGTTTATTTTACGTCAGAAAACCTAAATTACCAACCAAATAATATCTAAATTTATTTACTTTATTCTCTATCTAAATCGTATAATCAATCACCAGTGGACTTTGTCATCTGCTCGCTGAGGTTCTCAATTCCCAGAATTTCTACGCAATCCCAGGGAGATTGTCCCTGATTAAGTCATGTATCAAACCCACATCTTAAATATTTTACCCTAAAAATTCCCAGACAAAACACATATAGCACACTCTTTTATTTCACCACACGTTCCAAAGAAAATGAACAATTCAAATAAAATGCTCTCAACTCCCTCTTCCCAAAAAGGCAAAACGCAGAACAATTTGCAATTCTGAGCAATACCCTCTTCTGGTACCCAAGAGAAATCTAACCCCTCCAAACGCGAAAGAACTTTTTCCCTTCTCAACATCGAACACCCCTTCCTTCAAGCCATCCATCAACTTCGAGCCAGTGGATGACAAGCAGTCCCGAAGACCCGCCATTCACTGGAGGGTCGGCATCTTAAATATTTAATCCTTTTTCCTAGGACGATCGTTTCCTTCAAAGGCCGAGATCCATCAGCCCTGGTAGCAATCAGCCCTAGGACCTTTCAGACATGTTTGTTTCCCGTTATCGATGCCATCCCCTCTATGCTAAAAGACTGACTCCTGTTGAGGCTCAGATAGTAGAATAATCCTCGACGCCTGTTCCGGAACGATAGGGAATGAAGCTATTACTCATGCAAGGACGTCAGTGTAACAAGATGTTGCTTCCGACCTCTGTTGTAAGAATAATCTACTCGAGTCTGGCCCTTGTTGGAGAGACCGGCTTTTCAAAGGGGAGTCGGGTCAATGTGTTGGAGGATGGGATCAGGGGGAATGAAAGGATTGGGCTGACTTCTGGTTGTTTGAAGAGTGTCAGACTTTGCGCTGGTATTGTTTAGTGACTAATGGTGTGCGTCGGAATTGAGAGAGAAAGCGTCAACGTCGTTTTTTGTCTGCCAATTGATTTTAGCTCGAATGCGGTTAAGGCATTGTTGGAATCAATAGAAAATCGTATGGAGGGACCTCTTTGTACTGAATAGAAGTCTGAGAAATTAAGAACAATAAATGTATGTAATTAAAACTAATGATTTAAATCTGTTTTGCTCATTATTTTCAATTGCAAAAAATCAATAAGAAAAATAAAATCGATTTTTTTTTTTTGTTTTGACAAGCCAGATAACAAGACTGAGCACTTAAATTACTGTACTTTGAGATAGACTATTTGCAATCATTTTGACAAGTTATTGTGTTATTGAATTTAAAAAGTTTCATGACCTTGAATATATTTATTATTTTAAATTATTACAATTAAAATACAATCCATACCTCGTATTCAAAATACAATTTTGCTAATAAAATCAAAAATAATGATTTCATCCAATGCAAAAGGCATAATATTACCCTACCTCATGTTGTTTCAACTTTTCGTTACATAACAATCACAACATACAATGGTTTGCAAACTATAAATGCCAGAAATATTTTTTATGATATGCTTAAAATTAAACAAAAAGAATTTTTTTTTAAAGAAAACTAATATGTGTAAGGGAATTTCCCAAAACTGATGTCACAGGCAACGTAATACACTAAAATTAATAACATTTTCATTTGGCGCAGTATGGCACATGTGTTGCCCTTGCGCCGTTAAACTCCTACCAACCGATAACATTTTCACAAAAAAGGTTCAAAAATCTGAAGTGTAAATTAAAGGTGCTGTTTAAAAACATAAATTAAATTTTAGAAAAGATGGCGATATCATAATAAATAACTGCAGAAAAATCATACATATTTTGTGGTACACTTATTTGCATGTAAGGGCCAAACCGAAAAAATCTCTAACATTACTGCAGACTATTCAATTGTTCAATGCCTTTTTATTTGTGTTCATGAAAGATACCTACAGATTTTACTACACTTCTGCTTGAAATATTAAACAGATGGAAAGTGAAGACATTAATCATTTAAATAATCCAGAATCCTTTTCTAATCTGAATTCCATCTTACATTCATGAGGTGGGTTGGCGAGACATTTTGTACTACATTTACATATAAGTTGGAAGTATCCATCAATCTAATTTTTTCCGTCTATCTAATACTGCCATAAGACTTTCTGTAGGTTCTTGTTTATTATTTAAAACATCCTTTGTTCATAAAGCCATAATCCCTTATTTTCTAATCCTCTGTTTCATTGTCTAATAGCTTGTATCTACAATAGTGTTAAAATGGTTTGCCAGTTTTAAGTGAAAATCCATTGTCTTGTTAATTTTGTAACTGAGTGTTGAAACTGAATTTTATAACTGAGGGCCTTAAGCAATTTGAGGTATCAATAAAATGATCTCATACATTTGTTTATAGTAAAGTTGGTGTATCAATAAGTTTTGAAACTATAATCAATGAAAGTTAGAACAAAACATGACTTGAGCCTTACAGTTTTTCATTGATTATTTTAATTTTAACCATATTAGGAATATTGTTATTAACTATTGTACTTCATCATAGAAATTCAATTGTATTTGATAATCGCGAGTGAAGAATGCTATTCAATTCATTGACCAAACAAAGAAGATTTCATATTTCGCTTTTACAAAGTGTGCTAACATTCCATTGTTTTTACCTCCATGTTTAAGATTTGATGGAAAAAGAAGCAAGTTACAGTTTCTTTGGATGAAATCCTATAGCGAAATCATAATGATAAGATATAAAAATTCATTACTTTTCAATTGCTTTGATGGAATAAAGCAAAGCTCTATAAAATGACCTAAATCTTTCACAATAACACCCATTGTGAGAATGACTTAACCGATTGAAATATAAAAATGTAAACTTCTTTAATTACGCGAAAATACAATGGATATAGACATCTAGGTATATAAAGAACATGTCAGGCATTATAATTCCCTCCAAATAATAATAATAATTTCAAACGAATTATATTCAAACGAAATATAGTGTAAATAACATATTAAATGATACAGATTACATAATTCATACTTGCTGCTCTATAACTAAGAGAAAGTATGTCCTTAATTTCAGGAAGGAAGAAATAAAAATAAAGATTGAATAGTAAAAGTAAAAAAGTTATAAATTGGCATTTGAATTTATCTATAAGGTAGAATACGACAGCATTTTACCTTTTACATTTATCTTTTTCCTCTCACATTCAGACTGATTTTGTCCACTATCAATAGATGCTTTTAAATTATATCAATGCATCACTTATAGTTTTAAATTTGCATATATACTCCAGAACATAAAATACTTAGAATATACTATTTCGTTGTTTGCGTATTAATATGAATAATGTAAGGGAAAATAAAAGATCGTTTCGTAACTAACATTTCCGTAAAAGACCATTAAATCTAGAAGTACACACAATTTTTCTTACAAGAAATGTTATTTAAAGGAAATCATTTTATAATATAAATATGATAAATTTGCTAATTAGTTCAATTTAATTCAAGATATTGTGTAACATTTATAAAAAAACCTTCTGTTATATCAGAATCGTAGATGTAGATATTATTTGGACATACATTTAACACATAGAAAAAGATATAAAAAATATGAATTCCTTGCATAAACTAGACATGAATACATTTTCTTCTAGAAATTGCATTTCAATATGTAAGATATGCTCAAAACAAAACTATACTTATATGGTATCTTTATGGTGAAGAAAATATTTAAAATATTGATTTGAGTTTTATTGACTTTCTCTTAATATCATTAAAAGAATTAATTAATTTAATATAACATAAATAATATTTTATTTGAACAACACTCTTTCCTAATATAAAGTTTATGTCTAACATTTAAAACAAAAATATTTATTAAATTGTCATACAGAAAAAACTAGGTATTAACGACACTCGAATTCATTAAGTTATACCAATAATTAGTTATTTCGTACATCTTAATTTAATCTAATAGCACGCCCTTTAATTTAAAATTCTAAGAAATTTTGCCAAACTAATCTAATTTACTCCAAGTAATAAATAAATTAAAAAATATATATTAATTTCGTGTTTGCAATAACTACTTTTTAAAATTCTGAAGATAAGGGATAATTATTAAACAAAACATTTTAACTTAATTTATACCAAACCATAATTGCTTTATTATGATGGAAACAATGAGGTAATTGAAGTTTTTTCAGATTTTATGAACTCATCCTTTTCTAATTAAAACTTCTATTGTATGTGATAGAAACACAAATACTTGCATAGAGTAATATGATTATTAAAAGTAAACTTTACGAGAGCAATTTATAAGAGATGAACTCATATTTGCACAATTTCGATAGCACATCTTTTAAACATATTTTTAAAATATTTTACTATGATAAATTCAGTAAATTATTTTTGGTAAACTAATTTCTCTTCGAATTGTTCTCTGTGTATTATTTATTAAAAAAACATTTTATACATCGTTGAAACGTTGAAACGCTAAATAACGTTCGATTGAAACTTGAATATAAAGAAAAATTACACCAAAGCAATCCATGTCAGTCATTCTGTGAATGAATGACAAGCAAAAGTATAAAACATAAATTCCCAGACTCTCTAAAGCAAGTTGAAAATGTAATATCCGACGTAAAGAATTTCGCGTTTCTACATTTCCATAAATCAGAATTCTAACAAAAGGTAAATGGAAACACTTCAACTAAAAAAAGTCAGCATTCAACTTTTTGCATCTAGTTGACTTACGAATTCAAAGTCAAACTTGGGAGATTTTTTTTCGCTTTAAATTATGAATGACAAAGAAAACTCATCAATTGCAAAACTTGAAATTACTCCAAATCAAAAATTATAAATGTCGTTTGTGCTCTGTTTTTTTTTTATGTGGGGGAATTTTTAAATAAAAATTTAGTTGATTAAAAAATATTTTTAAGTTACTTATGACACTCAGACGTTATGAAATTTTTCTGGTGGTTTTTAATCTTTGATGAATTTTTACTTAGGTATTTACATCAAGGAATTTAGAAATATTTCAATAAGCTTTATAAAAAAAATAGAATATGATTCAAAATTAGCTTTTTGAAAATAATAATTTAATTTCATGTATATTAATAGTTACGCATAGTAATTATACAGACTTGGTAAATTAGATTGAGTGTATTTAACTTAATTTATTAGAGTATCATCATTTGACTATTCATTAGCGCAGGTTGAATAAATTTCTTTTGAGAATCATTTTTAAGTAAGGAAAAATAGTTTCATAACGATTCATGAGCTTTTATCGATACAAATTCTTCTACTTTTGTTCAATGTTTCGAAATTTATGATTTTCACATCTAATACAAGTCAGGGACATCGTAGAATTTTCAGTAGTTTTATGTAACATTTAAGACTTAATTTTCTCCAACCTACATCACCATTTATAAGTAGAAATTTTCAAACGTATTTTTAAAAACAGTGTTTTGTATGAATACTGCACAATAATTAATAAATATATTCATTAAAGTAAAGTTCTTTTGATTTACTAAAGACGTTGGAGTTTTTAAATTGGAACAAAATTTTGACTTTCGGAATATTTGGATAAGAATATCAGCTGTGCATGAGTGACGTAAGGGAAATTCCCAAAATCGATTTAAAAGAATTTTTGAAATGGTGCCCAGTTTGTGGTCACGGAGGAAGATCCTTGAATCTTATATATTATCTGTGGCTGACGTTTTATTTTCAAACGCATTCTTCCCCGAGAAATCTTATACTTGAAACATCTTTAATACAACCAAACGTACCACATAAGAGTTTTGTCTTAAACAATTAAAATGCTTCCTAAAACTATCTAAAGTTTATCTTAGACAATTTAAAATAGTAAAAGATTAAAGTTTGAATTAACAACTATGCGCATTTTTAATTTAACATTTTTGAAATAATAATAAAACAATTTAATGCTTCCATTGAATTAAAATCTCTTCAAATCTTCTGGGAAAACTTTTTTGTCAAATTTTAACATGCATAGATATCTTAATGTAACCAAATACGTAATATCCTGCTTTTTTTTATTGTTTACCTATTATGTAATACCTTAATATGTAGTTGCAGTCTTAAATAAACCGGCTCTTATGTATGAACAATGTTTGAAAAGAAAAAATGTGCAGTAGCATATTTTGCTTATTTGCTTATTTTTCAATTTATAAATTGGTAGAGTGGTTAGCGTGTTAGCTTCTAGACCGCGAGGTTGCGGGTTCGAGTCCCGTGTTGGCATGGGTGTTTGTAAATGTATGTTGGCTTGTCTAATGACGAATGTTTCGGCGCATTATAGCCCTCGTGTTGCTGACGGCGCCAGATAATCTGAATACAACCAACCAACCAATTTATAAATCATGAAGAGTTTAATGATTTTTATATTTTATACCTTTAGTTTAAAATATTAAAGCGTTAAAGTTTAAAATAACGACTGTGCGTTTTTTGAATTTAACAGTTTTGAAATAATAACAAAACAATTTAACGCTTCCATTGAATCAGAATCTCTAAAAATCTTCTGGGAATACTTTTATGCCAAATTTTAACATGCATAGATATCTTAATGTAACCAAATACGTAATATCTTGCTTTTTTGGTTGTTTATCTATTATGTAATACCTTAATATGTAGTTGCCGTCTTAAATAAATCGGCTCTCATGTATGACCAATGTTTGAAAAGAAAAAATGTGCAGTAGCATATTTTGCATATTTTTGAATTTATAAATCATGAAGAGTTTAATGATTTTTATATTTTATACCTTTAGTTTAAAATATTAAAGCGTTAAAGTTTAAAATAACGACTGTGCGTTTTTTGAATTTAACAGTTTTGAAATAATAACAAAACAATTTAACGCTTCCATTAAATCAGAATCTCTATAAATCTTCTGGGAATACTTTTTTGTCAAATTTTAACATGCATAGATATCTTAATGTAACCAAATACGTAATATCCTGCTTTTTTGGTTGTTTACCTATTATGTAATACCTTAATATGTAGTTGCCGTCTTAAATAAATCGGCTCTCATGTATGAACAATGTTTGAAAAGAAAAAATGTGCAGTTGCATATTTTGCATATTTTTCAATTTATAAATCATGAAGAGTTTGATGATTTTTATGTTTAATACCTTTAGTTTAAAATATTAAAGCGTTCAAGTTTAAAATAACGACTATGCGTATTTTGAATTTAACATTTTAAAAATAATAATAAAACAATCTAATGCTTCCATTGAATCGAAATCTCTATAAATCTTCTTGGAAAATATTTTTGTCAAATTTTAACATGTATAGATATCTTAATGTAACCAAATATGTAATATCCTGCTTTTTAAGTTGTTTACTTACTGTCGTTGCAACCGTTTGTTAGAAATATATATGTATATAATTTCGTATCTTATAATCGTTGCTATCTTCAAAATTCGTCTTTCCCTACTGAGATACATATCCCAAACATATTTTGATCATATATAATGATCACAAACATACTCCTGCATATAGTTTTGAAATTTAATATTTTGTTAGAAGATTAAACAATGGCAAATGTTGAAGGGAATTATAAAATATAAAGGGTTGCAATGAAGTTTTTATTAATATTATGAATACAACTAGCATACAATTGTTATAATTATAATTTTATGATTTCTTAATTTTAAATTATTGGTAATCGAGTCTTTTTTCCGTAATTAAATTACTAATTTTATAAATAAGATTAATTTAATTAATTTTGGGAATCCGAATTTCTTTGCAAATTTATCTAACATTTTTAAATGGAATATTTAGATAGAGATTGCAATTAAAATAATGACATGAAAATAAATTATGTGTTATTTAAATATTTAAAAATATGTGTGGTTAAAATATTGTGGGTTTAAAAAAATTACATGACAGGAAATATTTACAGATTTTTTTTTCTATTTCTAACGTCAAATCAAAAGTTTACAAATATTTAAAATAATTAATCGTATTGATTTAAAATTCATGAAATTGAAAATTAAATTATTGTGTTTGGTAAAAGCATAGTAATTTGTCACACAAAGAGAAAAGAAAAGCTTTCATTTCATATCTTGAAATTTCATATTAATTACCAAACAATATATTATTCATAAGCAACAGATATTTCTTGTTTTTAATGATGTTTTCTTCTAATATTTTAATTTATCGCAATATCTAATTATATGTGTATTTTTAGAGTACTGTTTATGGATATATAAATTTCATAAAAATGATTCATTTAAAAAGTTTGCACTAGCAAGTTTAATTATTTGATCATAACATAGATTTTTAAAAATTTAAGTACAAGATTCCTATAGGTTTATACTATTATTTCAGGTTACCCTTCGCATATCAAACTTATTTTCATATCAAATAAGGTAAGAGCCTTTATGTATTCAAACACATTTAATATTAAAAATTATGTTCACTTATTAACATTATTGTCTTCAAATTAAATAATTTTGCATGTGATCTTTCATTCGCTATTTTTTTTTAAAGAAGATACTTTTTTATAAAATTTTTATTTTATAAATCTTTGACTTACTAGTTTTTATTATCAGTGCATCATAACTGTTTGTGAAGTCTTCAATTAAAAATGTTTTTACTGCATAAAGCATGTTATTAAACTTACAATTTTTTTTTTCAAAAGTTCATTGAATAACTAGGCTTACAAATGACATCAAAGTCCACTAATACTACGAAATATAATTTACTATATTAATATTGTAAAGCATATTTTTAAAAATGATGAAATATGATTAAGAATTTTTTTTTAAACACAATGGTTTTCAGTGAAAAATGCATTGAAAGATGCAAAATATTAAATTAAAAAAAAATTTATAAAAGCCAATTTACAGAATAATTTTTTCAATAATGAACATCTTAAGGAAATTGATAAAACTTTAAAGATCAATTGTCAACATCCCAAATGTATTAGTTTTTTCCATTAAACTGTTTCGTAATAGAATTTTGGAAATTGTAATATCTATTAAATTTAATGTGAACTGAAAATAATTATTATTTTGTAAGTAACATAAAAAAATAAACAAATATACTTTAAAAGTTGATTTAAAGTTTTTTTAAATGTCATAATTAAAAGATGTTTTTAGTTATCAACGAATTGAAGTAAAAGTTAAGGACTTCGAAATACCAACATGAAAAAAAAAAAAAAGTTTAGCAAAAATGAAAAATGCAATTTAATAAAATTTAATCACAGATTTTCTTTTTCTTATATTGTACTCGTTGTATCAAATTCTGGTCTAAAAAGTTAAACTTTACTAAAAAATCTTAATATAGATGTACTACTAATAAACAAGCTTATTATTGGCACATTACTGTATTACTAATAAAGCAAGATTGAACAAAACCACTTAACTTCAATTGGATAACAACAAGAAAAATATTTATTTCTTAATTTAATATTAGTTAATTTTTATACAGAAATGTCTGATTAAATGCTCTCTTATTGCGTCTGTATATTATATACCATCTAGTTATGTCTCATTATTGCAGTTTAATCATGGGCGCCCCCAGGAGGGTGCAAGGAGGTGCACTTGCACCACCCTAACTCTTGAAAATTTTATAAAAATAAGGGAAAAGATTTAAATTTCAAGATAAAAAAAGAGCACATATGCTGATTTTATACGTTAGGTTACAATGAGTTTTTTTTTCTATTAATTTAGTCTTTTGTTTTTTTCTTATGTCGTTTTCTTATAGCTACTTGCGTGAAGATTTTCTGGCGCTTGTTGTCTATGATTATTAGAGGCTGATGAGTAGAAGTATTTATTCCTTTTATTGTATAAACATTTCCTGTGTAACTCTCAAAATTCCAGGAAAATGTTTTGTTTTTTAAGTCCTCAGATATACTATCTTAAATTCTAATTTTAGAATTCAATTAAACATATTCCAATACTGCCTTCGTGTTTCATTTATTTATTTTTTTATTAGTATTATATCTGAAACTTGGAAGAAATAAAATGTTACACTTCAGTATTTTTGCATCTTCGAGTTCTTCTATTCTAAACACTGTCTTTTGAATGCTGTGAGATCTAGTTGGGTGATACAAAAATCGTTAAAAATATATATTTTAATATTTTTACTATTTTGTATTTTGGTCTCTTTACCAGTGTTGCGCTTTCAAAAATATATACCATACATTTTAATTATTCTCAAAGAATATAATTTATAATGCATAATTATTAAAATAAAATTTATAAAAAAATTAATGATTTTGATAAAATTTAGTCTTGCACCACCTTGCAAATATTCCTGGGGGCGCCTATGAGATTAATGTTTTGATGTGTTTTGCTTCAAAGGCTGTGATTTATAAAGTTACTAGTTCCCTAATTGCATATTTTTCATCAAACTTTAACGGAGACAATTTCTTTTCTATAGAAATCTACAGTTTCAGTCAATTTTGGTCTTTAAGTATTTTTATTTGGAAATATAAGTGAGCTGCGTTTGTAATTTAAAAATGGATTCGTCTTAGATAAAGAGGAAAATCAATCTGAAACCTAGCCTAGTTTCTACCACCTTCCATAGATGGCGTCACTGTATATCTAATTCCCTTCCCTCTTGACTACCGCACAGAAAGCGGTCGGTGGTTGAGCAAACGGACTCAGCCCTCATAAATTCGTTTTATCTCACACACGAACGAAGTCCGCTCGTAATCGTAGTCTAACGAAAGTGCATCAGTGCACTGACAAGTGCGCCAACCCGAAATTCGATTTTGACGTGGTTTTAGCGCTCTGGATTATTATTGCATGGATTAAACCAGGATGGTAATCATCAAAGGTAAACGTTATTTATTCTGTAGCTGATGATTAGTTTTGCCGTACGCTGTGAGATTTCTCTCGCGGTGCTCTGATGGGACTTTGATCGGCCGGAATGTTTTCCCTCTACCGTTCTCTGGCCGGTCACGCAACTTGTTTGCAATGTTTTGATTTTTATGATTGACGGCGCAAGTTTTCTGTGTTTCGTACAACAAGGAAAGGAATTATTTTGCGGTTTTGGATTTACATTGTATGCGCGTGAAATGTTTTGCAAACAATTGATTTGATGTCGGACTAAGTATGCATTTTAATATAAATATTTGCTGAATCGAAAACGATACTTTGAATTTCCTAAAATATTGGGTTACCGATTTGTTTTTTTGTTTTAGGAATTAGTAAATTAGAGCCAGAACCGGATTTTAAATACGAATTGTTTTAACATATTATTCAAGCAAATATTTATATTTTTAGTAGTAAAACTTTTTACTGTGCTTTTCAAAAAATAATGTACCAATCTATAATTATCGATTTTTTTTTTTTTTAAATTACTCACGATACCTTATATGTAAGGAGCCGGCGAACGAAACCGGGCTTGTGTGGTGTGTCCACACAATGTAATTTTGTTCTGCTTTCTCGAACTCATTCGTATTTGCCTTCAAAATAATTTTATTCAAAATCCAGTAACATACACAACATATCAACAAAGTTCATTTCGAACTATATAAGTTAGGATAGTGATTAGTGACTTGCATTCTGCTCACTTTTCAGATCACACCAAATTTGCTGGGTCTCCACTCACTCAACATAAATGCGACAGGGTTTCCTAAAACGGTTCCTAAAAGGCATCGCCTTTCCCTTCCTGAAATTTAGAATACTAGGAAATACATACATTATTACTGTGCTTTGATCCAGTATGATATTCAGGTGCCTATTTTTCAAAAAACATCCCATTCAACCAACCAAATTTAGTATGCTTTTCTTTAACATTTGTAAATTAAGTAGCTTTCATACCTTTTTCTCTTTCCCGGTTGTAAATGCAACACAAGCAACTAATATGGAATGCGAAATGTTATTAGTTATTATCATGGAGATAATATTCAGCAATTTTAAAAAAGTTAATGAGAACATACTGTGGATCGGAATGGCTCTTGTGTTGATGTGTGCTATTAATTTATGTACTTCAGAAGTAAACTATCGTAAATGCAATTGATTTAACATTGCACTTATGATAGATTACGACTGAGTTACGGAATTGCAACCAATCTAACCTGAGAACCTACTGCTCAGTTTTCCATAAAAAAAATAAAAATAACCTATTGTAAAGTAATGGTTACTAGGACAACAATAGCTTTTGTAGACAACCATTAATCCCTCAAAAATGTACAACACTCAATCGTTTGGGCAAGTTTCGCAATAAAGAACTTGATTGTTTCCTGTCTACAATCGTGAAATCACATTAGATTTGAACAAATTTATCATGCATCAGTAACCCCGCAACACTTCTGGATTCTTTTATAAATTTGTTATTTAACTTTATGAAATATGCAATACGTAAAAGATGCTATCTATTGGGATTTTTTTTTTTAGGTTAGTGGGGTGGGAATATCTTTTCGAAACAGAAATGCTGGAATGGTTACGAAATAAATTTAAAGCTGAGTAGATATTGTTAATGGTATTTTGGAAAATCTCGGGGCTACATTTTAATGTAGAAATCATATCAATCGAATCTAAACTATATGTGGGCATCCCGTCCCTTATATTTTAGACAATCTGTTGTCCAATTGTTGTGTTGTGTTCCCGTTTTTCAAAAATTCCAAAATTATTTATGCAATTTTTAATTAAACTTTGTTTATCAAGTTTGATTCAACAACAAATATAGATTATCAAAGGTAAAGAATGCATAAACACCATATTAAAAAAAATAAAAAATAACAAATTATATTTTTCTATTTGAAATCCAAGAATTGTTTTTGAAATGCAACAAAGCTTTGTGAAATACAATTACTATAGAGGAGGGCCGGATACACCAATATACCTATATTTTATTATTATTAAACTTAAAATAAATATTGAATTTTTTAAAGTACAATTAATATTTGATTTTTTTTTAAATGATTAACAAATAATAAATTTCATTATTAGCAAATCAAAGTCTAAAAAATAAGTGAATCTTTTGTTTTAACGTTACAAGGCGACTTGACCTTAAATTTTAATAAAAGTAATTAAATTGTACTTCCGGATTACTACGTATTAGTCGATATAATATAAATCGGTCGAAATCGTTCAGTTTATTTTATGTCTGTCGCATTATTTATTGCAGTCAATCTTAATAAATTGTGCAAATACCATTCAGTTAAGTTATTCCTGTATTTATTCTTGATGAAAACCACCTTTCTAATACCTTTTTCATACAGTTTCTTTGGGCACGTTGTGGAGAACTCTATTCTACATAGTTAACACATACTATTTCGGATAAATTACAATAATGTAAAAAAAAGTCCGTACCATAAAATTTGATTTAAAAAAAAAAAAAAAAAAAAATATTCGGTAGTAAAGGCGGGCCGCATTAAAATTTGTCGCGGGCCAAATCTGGCCCGCAGGCCGCGTAGTGGCTAACGCTGCTACAGAGTAATGCAGTTGAAGGGCCACTGCAAAGAACAATTAGAATCCAATTTTTTTCGAAATTGAGGTTTTCCCGCCTTTTACAAGATTATAGCAGATATTTTAACCACGTGAAGTCCTCTGGCAAATAAATAACATGGTACATGAGATTTTGTGCAATCATTTTCCTCAATCCTGATACAAGGCATGAGACTTGAAACATTAAATCAGCTTTTCTGGAGAATCTAGAAAAACGTACTATGATCGTTCTTTGCCGTAGCCCTTCAATTACTATACCCATAGAGGGATTATTCTTGGAAGTTTCTTATTACACTACCTCCTGGAAGGGTTGCCTCTAAGGCTCAGATTACCGTCAGGAGTTAAAATCTTGTTGTTAAGACGTTCAGCCACAGTATAGCCCTTGTGTGTTGCTCTTTCATCTGAAAACCGATCCTATCTCTCTTTTGATCTTAGAAATTCTAAATGGGAAAATTCCTCATTTAACGTTTGCAGTAAAATGTGGTCCAAATTTGTGTCATTCAGTTGTATTTCATTAAATCCTTTATATTAACTTAGATTTTGTTTATGTGTTTGTGGATCGGATGGCTAACTCACTTACCGTCATCCAGTTGAGTGAAAGTTAGCAGATTGATTCGTTGTCGATGACGATACATTCTATCAAGGTTTGGAGGAAAATCAATACCACGAAATCTATGGTTTTTTCCTTAAGGGTCGAACACTCGATATGAGCTTAAATAGCTTTAAAAAGTAGCTGGCATACAAGTTGGCAGAGCATATGAGTTTGGTTGTTTTCAGATCATCTGGCGCTGTCAGCAACACCAGGGCTATAATGCGCCGAAACATTCGTAATTTGACAAGCTAACATACATTTACAAACACCTATGCCTTACATGAGACTCGAAACCGCAACCTCGCGGTCTAGAAGCTAGCACGCTAACCACTATACCATTTGATCGGCGCAGCGCATTTGAGAGATTTATTGTAAATCTTCGTTTTTATAAGTTAATTTATTTTTAAAATTTATGAATTGCAAATTTTTGTTGCATAATAAAATGTGGTTACGTTAGTACAATAACGTCCTTGAAGTTAATCCTAGATCATGAAAGTTCAACACAACCAATATGCAATTTCCTATGTAACATAATTTAATAGAAGGTTGTTAAAAAAATGAAGCCTATAGAATTTTAAATTAAAATTGCTATTAAAAGTTGACGCATACTTATTTTACTGTATTTACACAGTGTTAACTTTTTTTGTATTCTTATTATAATTTTTAATAATTATTTTTAAAACATCTAAATTTTATCGAGAATCAAATCGGAAGTTTTACCACTGAAAAATGCAAAATATCATTCTTAAAAACTAATATCAGGTTATTTAACCTTCATATCATAACTTGAACGCACATAAGATAAAATTGACAATAAGACACGTGTTTTTCTCTACTTTAAATAACTCTTGTCTTGGGTAAGGAATCCATTTTTATTGTGGTTCCGATTCCACGTTAAGCTGTAGGTCTCGGTTTATAAGCTGTTATTGTGCACAAAAAGAGGTATTTGAATGTATAAACCAACTTACGTAAGTGTGATTTGTGGATTAGCATATTGCTTAAAATATAATATTCTTAATTTTAACATACTTGTCTATTAATGTAATTTGAGACGGACCTATTGCATTTAATTAATTACTAATTAAGATCATTTGAACTACATGAAGTAGAACTTTGTTCTCCCCTTTTAAAATAGACCTATGTAAATGATGAATTTTTTGAAGCCACGTAAAAGTGAGTAGTTATATAAATATATAAAACAAATATTTATAGTACTTTTATAAATACTAAAGTTCTTAAAAAGTTGATATTTTGTATGAAATAATTAATCAATTAACGTTCTTTAAAAGTTCACATTCAAAATGTTCTTGCATAAACTTTAAGAAAATGCAAGATCTATTTCAACAAGAAGACTTCGAGTTCAATGTATAATATGTTGAAATATAGGTCAAAAATTCACAGTAAACAATTTTCTATTTTTACAATAAAAAAAATAATAATAAATAAAAAAAAAATAATAATAAACACGCTCTGCAGTTAAGAAAAAACGCATATTTAAAAATACACAATGGCTGTTTTGAGTCGTAGCATTTATCATTTTAGAAGTTGGTCAAATATACGTTGTCAACAAGAATAAAAAAGAGTAAATTGTCAGAACAGTAGTAAAATTATTTGGAGCTTTTTGTATTTAAAGTAGAATGCAATTTATAAATGAATTGCAAAAACAAAACAAAAAGTTTTGTATCCTTTTCAATTACATTTTATAAAATATTATACACAGAATACGATTCCTTACTAAATAAGGTAAGCAGTAACTCGTACCAAGTATAAATAAAATACCTTAAAGTATTGTACGTATATTTTAATGCTTTAATAGTTATGTATAAACAAGTTTTAGTACTGAACCTCAAAAAGTTCCATTGAATTTGTTTACTTAGAATGTTTTCTTTAACATTTTAAAGATAAATCCTTTTGATTGAATATAAATATTTAAAATTTAAAAGGTAGTAATCAGAAATCAAAATTTTACTTATGTATCGTAATATTTTTTTAAGTACATTTTATCAAGGAGGAGAGGGGGACTAACTTTAATGCTCGATTTCAAAAACATGCAAGCTTATTTTAATTTCTTGAAATTGTAAACTGCGTTGTGTTAAATGACAGAAACCAATAAAATTAGAAACTAGAAACCAATTTAAATTATTACAATTCAAAAACTTAGTAAAACCAGTTTGTAATAAAATTTGGACTGCTAACATCCAAGCCATCACGGAATTGTTTTGGCTGAACTTTATGATTTGTCCTTAAAGTTACTAAATTCTAATATACGATAAAAAAAAAATGCTTTCAAATCCGCCTTTACGTTCAAAGGAAAACATAGATTTATTAATGAAAAATTCTTTGATTAAATCTTACGAAATCTAATTAAAAAAATGTAATTATTTAAACTGCTTCCTAGCAGAAATATTTCTTTTCAGATCTACACAAGAGGATTTAGTTTTAGGTATTTATTCAACTTCTATATATTTGGTTTAACTGTAAATACAGTTAACGTAAATAATGTATTTACAATTGCGCTTTTTTAAAAACTTTTACGTTTCGGAAATAAGATTAGGAAATGTATATTCTGTATTTTTCCTTAGTTTATATATAAAAGAATATTTACCCAGTAAACATTAGAAATGCGCATTTTACTTAAGGATTTTAAAATTAAGTAAACCTGTCAAAAATCGTACCACAAATTACACTATTAATTATGGCTTTTTAGGTATTTATAGAAAAGTTAAAACAACCGAACGAGTAAAATTTTCGTTTTTTTGGAAAGGTGGTTAGTTAGAACTTTTAATGTGGTATTGTAAATGTAACGTGATAAATGTACTTTTTAAATTTTTTTTCTAAGTGATATAAGAGTTGAAACGTAAAACAATCCAAAAGAGAAAGGTAAATATTTACATTCTTTATTGTATTTTTTAATTTTATACGCAGGTCTGAAAAACTGAGAAATATAACCCTTTTCGTCTGACTTTCTTATGGCTAGAAGTCATTGTTACAGATTATGATACCGAAGGTGTCGAGTTCGATTCCCATAAACCAATGGTCGTAAATTATGATTCATACAAAACACTATTGGGTATAATAATCTATCATATGAATTTGTATTGTATACATGAAAGTACTAGAGTGTAAAATAACACATTTTAACATATATACCGCCATATGCATCGAAATGATTGTGTTTAAAATTGTTAAGAATGTTTCATTTTTATCCATAAGTATCAAGTAATCGCAGAATTGTATAACAATTAAAACTAAATAGACAGCATGATCTTTTTGTGTATTGGTTTTTTACGGGATTTTCTTGAACAATAGCTAAACCTGATCTATACCACGACGAAAGTACTGTGTGATAGGTACAATGTGGAGGTCTTTCAAGGGAAATTCCCCTTACATTTGCATACCACCTTGGAGAAAATCCGAAAAACCTCAACCAGGAACCCGACACGTGAATGTGCAACTATCACTGCAATCCATTCACTTAAAAATAGGGACTTCAGAAGTACCTATGAGGCTTGATCTTGAGAACTCAATTGCTTGATCGTGATTTTCATGCTTTTGAGAAATAGAGAGAATAATTTGTTCACTGACTTTATTAAGATTTTTTAATATTTCCTATTGGATAACGTTTCCTCCATTAGATAAAAAGGCAGTGAATTTTAATGTTTGGTTTATCTTATATGTTAAGTAACTTGCAACTTGTATGTGGAGAAACAGATGATAACGTAACTGTAACTTTTGGTTTTTGTAATTTCATTAATGAAACGTATTGAAGATGGTTGGCCATGCATGAAACAAAAAATACGGTTATATAATTATTTGGTATCACTAGTTGTCGTCAAAATTAAGTCTTAGCTAGGAAACTTAGCTATATTTTTATCATTACTGTAAATCCCAAATTGAGTGTTTAACGTAAAAATCTAAATGATGAAAAAGCATAATTTATATAATTCTATAAATAAAAGTAATAGGTCAATCAAAGAAATATGTGTAGGTGCACTAATTCTCTTAACTTATACACTTTCCTAAACATGGCTTCACCCAAACGCTTAAGTGTTATCTTTCAGAAGCTCCAACAAATCTTTGACCTTTCGCGTCGTCTCATGACAACCAACGAACATTAAATCAAAAGATACTTTGTTTACCCTGTGGACATGGTTCAGTGCCCAATCAAAGCATTTCCGATGACTAGGAGTATTTACTTTATAATCTACACTCATTTGACACTAGCGTTGTTATCAGCGTATAATCAACTTGTTGTTGCTATAATTGCTTAGGCTGAGGTTAGCTGTGCGGATAATTTGAAAAGGATCATTACTTTGTGACAAGTTTGATGACAAGTAAATGTTATATTATATGCAAGTGGCATTTTGCGTTATAGAAAAACTGGTAATAAAGTTGTATAGTAGAATAATGCTGTAGCAAAATGTAGCTAAAAAATTCCCTATAAACTCATTTATTGTTATGGGAAGCTATCAAATATGAAATAATTAGAGGTATACTTGTCGTTTTCCGTTCGCATAACTTAGAAAAATCATTTAAAAAGCATATTTTTCCTTCAGTGAACGTTTTATTAACAAAGCATTTTTGTCATAACATTTCTCTCCGATAAGTTGTGTAGGATATAAGCTATAATTATAATTTAACACTCTAGAACATAGTGCAACACACATGCCAATTCAGTTAAAATAATTAATTAAATCTGTTGTGTAGCATATACACAAATCATGTGCAAACGAAGCTTTTTTTTTATAAGATGAATCCCCGATAAGTTGGGTAGCATATATGCTATTATTAAAATGTATATGCTATAATTAAAATGTATACGCTATAATTAAAATGTATATGCTATAATTAAAATGTATATGCTATAATTAAAATGTATATGCTATAATTAAATGCCCCTAATAATGTTTTTATACCCTAATGCATACTTTGGTTTTAGCATATACTACACTATTCCCTAGAGGATTAAATTTAAATATTATAAAAACCGGAGAATAAAGATCTAGATAATTAACAAAAAGTATTTGAAAGTGTATGGAGTATTTTTTATCTTGTTAAAAAAACTTGAACTGTATTTCGAATTTATGTTTTCTCCCGGAAGAACGCATTAAAATAAGTAGTGCAGGAATGTGAGATTTTTCTCATTCACCGATAAGACCATTATATCTGCGAAAGTGGATGGAAATTTTACTTGCTATGAGTTTCTTAGAGTGAAAATCTCATAGCAAATTCTGGGTTAATCCGGTTACAGAAGATTATATTACATTGTTAAATACACTTATATACTTTCTACATGTTGCTGCTCTAGTAGAACAATAATGTAACGTCATTTTTTTGTTTTTAAACGGTGTTAAGATCACTATTGTGTCAAAAAATACATATCAAATCGAGAAAAACAGATAAAGAACTGTAACACTTATTATAACCATATTGCGCGCCCATTCCAATTTGATTGGCGTTGATAGTGAAATCCATTTGAGTTTGTAATGTTGTTTTACCTACAAGAACTGCTTTAAATAGTCTAGATCTCAATAAAGTATTGTTTTGGTGCAATAAAGTTCTGGTATATCTTTTGTACCAGATCATAATAATTACAAGAACAAATTTAATTTATATGTAAATTATACTGATCTATTAATCCTACTCAATTTACTATTGCATAGTCTATTATTGCATAGGTTTTACAGTCCAAATTAAAAAAAAAATCTATCCTTTTCTATCGATATCAATTAATAGTTAAACGAAAGTATCAATATCAAACCAAATGCCATGAAATTTTCTTCTGAAAAAGGAACCCCAACATTATAATACCTTAATTGATCCGAACACTTTGTCCCATGATGTTTACGTAATAAATTATTCGTAATTACAAATTGTTTGTAAGGATATTTATTCAAGTTTGATTTCCTGCACGCGTGGACCCACAACATTTACCCTATTCATAAATATTTTTCTCCTTCATTAAATATTCAATTTTCTCTGAAGTGCCATAAGATCGTAGTCTAATCAGACTCCGTTTAATTAAAGTTCATTAAAATGAAGTACGCAGTTGTTTGTTTGGAGGAAAACTCAAATTCAAGTTACAAGGCGAGATTTTTCTACTCTTTCTTTTCTCTGTACCTTCCATTTCTTTTTTCCCCTGTACCTTTCATTAATATACTCTAGCAGCGACGTTTTAAGCGGCGCGAATTTTGCCTGATTATTTTTCTTTTATTATTTCTGCTTTTAGTTTATATATACGCAGTTTTTTGTGGCAGAGATTTTGTTTGGTTTAGTTTTTATTTATTGCTTCCACCACCTAGCTGCATTTACATTTCTGGAGCAATAAAATACGCCGGGCGTGAAAACCGTCTGTTTTTTATGAGCATGGAGAATGGCTGAAAAGCCTTTTTGTTGTTGTTCGGGCTTAGATGGGAAAATGAAACTAATTGTTGAGACGGTATAAATAATGCGACATCCGTTAATGAGCTAGAAAATGAAAAATTGTATGGGAATAACTAGTAATTAAACTCACAGTGGCAATTCATAAGAGAATACTGTAATTGCTATAATTTCTTTAAAATAGACGCCTAGTTTTGAAAACATTAAACATTTTGCAAAAGAAAAATAGTTTTTGAACGTATGATATAAACATATTGCTGTAAAAATGTATTGTCATGTTGATACAAATATAGTCATGTTTATACAAATATATTGCCATGTTGAAACAAATATATTGCCATGTTGAAACAAACATATTGTTGCACAACTGTATTGTCATGTTGATACAAATATATTGTTGCGCAACTATATTGTCATGTTTATACAAACAGGGTTTAAAAAAAACACATAAAAAATTTTTTTTTTTTCTTTAAACCGTTTTTTTTTTTTTTTTTTTTTTTTTTTTAAATCCTTTTCTAATTACATGTATACATATTTATAAATAAAATTTGACATTAACTAGAATAATGAATGTTCATATAACAAATAATATTCTTCCTGAAATAATTTAAACTAATTAAATAAACAATTGCTTCTTATGTGGACATTCAAATCATATTAAATTTTAGTATTATATTTAGAAATACAATTTTTTAAATTCAATGTATACAGTATAATTCAATAATAATTGTTTACTGCATAATACATGGAATACTGCTCTTAGATTCCTCAGTAATGGTGATAAGTTGTACAAAAGGATATTTTTAAGGTTTAGAAATAAGTTATTAAAGCACAAAACTTCAGAAAAAACTTTAAAATGCAGCCTATAATTTAATTTTAATTAATAATTTTAAATAATTATAAAACATTAATAAATCCATTGAATTAATATAAAAACTTATTGTTGATACTTATAAAATTTTCAATAGTCTTTCATTATAAGATTTATTTTTAAAAAGTAAAAATAATTTGAAAAATTTAATTATAAATAAACTAGTAAAAATACAATTTTAAATTATTCTTTGAAAAATTTTTTTTTTTTTTTTTTTTTTTTTTTTTGTGAAAAAACCATTTGGTTTAAACCGTGGTTGAAACCAATTGATTTAAACCATGCCAACCCTGGGTTCAAATATATTTTTATGTTGATGTAAATATTTTAAGATGATACAATCATATTGTTTTCTGAATGGTTAATTCAAAATCATGCTTAAAAGCAAACTGATTTATTAGAAGTACGTAGAAGTTATATCCTAATAAGAAAATGATTCCTTAGACATTTGTGCTTTAATTTATTTTTTGTTCATAATTTTTTTTTAGTATATTGTTTTATCTTAAAACAATTGCATTTACTGGAAATTTATAATGAGCCGAAATCCTTTTCTAATTGTAAATTGATACCTAATCGGAATCCTTACTAAACGATTTGTTCGAATCACTTTTCATCGATTTCAAATCTTTTAGGATATTTTTGCTAAATGTTTAGACACACACATTTTCAAAATACAAACTTTAATAAAACAAGAGCCGTTAGACATGTAACCTGTTTTGCTCTGATGTACGGATTTAAACTCATACTAATATACATCAGGTTGGCATCCAAAATAGCCTCTCGATGTAAAAATTAACACCATGCTTATAATTTTAGCAGATTCATAAAAACTCTTAAAATTATTTTTTGCAAATTTTATTATATTGGCATATGCCTTGAAAAATCGAGGTCATATGGGGTTTACAAGGTAATAGACAAATCCACAGAAATATCAGTATAAGCTGTCTATGGAGGAAGTTAAATTCCAACACACACCGTGTTACCATTGTGTTAATATGATTAAGATTTCAGTTTTAAATTTATCGCACAATTAAAAACCAAATTTTTAAAAATGTTCATACTAATTACCAAAGAAGTTGCACTTTCACAATTTGCACATTTGAGAAATAGTACTAGCGTTTAAAAAGTGTACACTATACATGAATGGCTGTAAATTTAATAACACAATTGATCCCACCTTTTAAATAATCCTGTAGAAAAGAAGCGATAAATAAACCAATTTGGTTTTTAATAGGATAGTAAAATCACTAAACCATCGACTTTCTAATTTTTGTATTAAATAAATTTTTGAGCTATTGCAGTATATTCTGATAAGATTTTAATGACTTGATAATTATTAATACATAAAAATTAATATTTCGGGATGTAATTGTATCTGGCATTCTTTCTTTAATGATTACAATTATTTTCCTCAGTTGTTTTTGAAATTATTACTGAACTTCCTACAAATACCTTGTACTATTTTTGTATCTTTCTACAAATCTATTTAAAATACTGTTTAAATAAAATGTAATCATCATATTTAAAAAATCCGAATGTAAAAAGAAACTTTTTTTTTTCTTTCAATTTCGAACTTTTACTAGCAACAACTTTATTAATTAAAATCCAAACAGTGAAATTTATTAATATATATTAAATATAATTGGAATAATATGTTCTGAAAAAAAAAAAAAAAAAAAAAATAGAAAAATAAGGAAGTACATGTATGAGATTTGTATAATTTTAATTTCATAAATTACTATAATAACATGAACCTTTTTCTGCAAATCCTAGTTTTAAACTTAAAATTTAAATACTCTACGTGAAAAATTTATCTTATTTTTAATTTATTTTAAAATAAAAAATAAAAAAATATCACAGATACCGAGTCCTCTCAAGTACGTTAAATTATTATTCAGTGATTTTTGAACTCAAGACAAACATATTCAGAAGTATATTAAATATATTCCAACCAAAAAATGCATACATAAATTTTGGAACACTAAATTTCCATGATACTTTTACTGCCCATTTTTTTAATAAAAGATTTATACTAATACCTTTTACCGCAGGATGTTTGTTCGCATTTTAATAACTTCAGATGAAAAGACGTTTTCCCAATGGTTGGTGTAATACTGATCCATAAAAGAAACTGTAAAAACTATAGCTTTAGCACGTCCTCCATGATGAGTATTTGGAATCCACTCATTAAATAGCTTCAACTCTCCGCCGGAAAAGTTCGAGTTGATAATTGAGTCTACTTCCAAGTGAATTCCGTGTTAAATGGATCGGGAGCAGAGTTCGAATAGCAAGCAATCATTCATTTTTGAAACCTGCAGCTGCAAACTTGTCACTCTCGTATGCTGCATCTCTCAACGCATCTAAAAGCCTTTTTTTATCCTTTCTATTTTTGTTTAAGCTTTTTTTTTTTTTTTTTTTTTTTTTTAACTCCTTTTATTTATGAGTTATTACCTCCAATAATGGATGGCTTTTCGATTCTAAGGGGCGGAATTTGGTTCGTTTACCTCCTTTAGTTTATTGATTTTTAATTACTTTAAGTAGGATTGATTTTGTGCGTGTTTTGGGATTGTGGATAAAACTTTAGTTTGCGGTTTTTAGAAAGTGCTGAATACAGGTAATTGGGGCTTATCGTTTTTTTTTTTTTTTTTTTTTTCCTTTTCTTTTTTCTCTCTCTCTCTCTCTCTCTCTTCTAAACTTTTCTTAAACTGTAATTAGGTTTAGTTTTTTAAGCTTGGAAGTAGTTTGCTTTATAAAAATATACCTTGGTGTAAAACTTGTTAGATTTTTAACCATTTTTTCTTTTTTGGTTTTGCGAGAGGACAAACTTCGTGTTACACTGAACTTATAATGCGATACGTCTTCAACTTGTACTGCAAGAATGGTGGGGATGGAATTGGTTACAATGTAATTCAAAGTGAGAATAACTGTTTGTTGGGTGATAAGTATACTTTAAAATCGTACTTTATTGCTAACAGTTTCCTTATAAAAATATATCTTGATTGGGATTCGAAAAATTGAGCATTTTTAAAACAATTATACTAATAGGACTTCGAAACTTATGAGGAATCTTGAAAATGTGTAGTCCTGATATCCACTTTCTTGACTTTTATTATTTAAATCTTAGCAAATCTGGTTTTTTTTTACCTAAGATATTTAAATTTACTTTTAATATTACTTCAGTTTCTTGTAAGAATTTGATCCTACATTATAAATTATTATGAATTTATGTATTTTAATTTTTTAGAATTGGTATGGACTTATCTTTAACACCCTGTATTTCTAGCAAGTGGGACTTGCATTTTTCTAAGAAAAATTTAGGCTTGTAATTTTTTTTTTAATTCAGCAAGGGTTGTAATTATTTTAACCTGTTACTTTAAAACCATTGTCCATATTTTGTGTTGCAGCAAATAAATTAAATTCTCAATGATAAGGGTAATACAGTATAACGGTTCCACGTTGTTTTAGCCAATATTTTAATAATACTTGAACAATCTGCTGTCATAATGTATGTGAAAATTTTACTATCGTTTTACAAATAATAACTACTTGAAACGTATTAGTTTATTTTACTTGCATTCGATTTGAAACAAACATCAACAAGTAAATTTGTTTAAAAAAAATACTGTATGCATCCAAAAGGCATATTTTTTAAAACATTCAGCAATTATACAAAAACTTCCATAAAAATGTAATATTTTAAGTTCTTTTAACACATATTTAATTTTAAAAGATTATTATATATACAAGAACATATATAGAATCTTAGAGGAGAGTCTCAGAAATCCAATAAAAGGTTTTGGATTTTGTTTACAATACAGCATTCTAATTTGCAAATGTTCAAAACTTTCCTTCCACAGTCATTTCATGAAATATGAACCTATTTTATAACATGTCTTTTAAGTCATTTCCTTAAACTAAGGGCGAAGTGCTTAATATTTACTGCTTTAAATGAATGTTTTCATATTCAAGAACTATATCAATAGAACAAAAATTTTCTTCATTGAATGTCATTTATTTAGAAATTGGCAGTAATTAAAATGTCCTTCAATATGATCTCTTTAATATTTTGATTTGCGAAATCAAATTAAGATTAAAGGCAAGTTATTTTCTTACTACAACAGTATCGTTGTATATTCACAGTAAAAGAGTCATTATTATAGTGCACTAGTATTTTAAAATAATCATCAACAATCATATGCACAGTAATAAATTGCATTAATATTTTTTAAACATTTAGTAAACTGTTTAAATGAGTATAATACAGTTCGTAGGAAATACAGTTAAGTTTAAATGGATCTTGTTACTTTTGTCAAATTCTGCATTTTTTGTCGTATTTGAATTCATTTGAATTATTTGAATTCAACTTGTCAAAGGTATTTCGAAAAGCTATATTCATTATAAAACTACATAATAAAAGCTTTATTTTGTTACTGAATAGTAAGCTAAAAATTGTAGAAACTTGTATGATAGCTTAAGTTCATTTGCAAAACATAGATGAAACTTTTTCAATTGTGTATTTCACTCCTGTTAATGTTTCTTATACACATTAGAAATTTACTGAAATGAAAAGTCATTCTTGTTTGTAATGCAGTAACTATTATTTGAAATGAAAAATACCTACTTGTATCACACAATGCATAATTTTACATCTACTTGCATTTACACAATGTTAGGTTGTTTATAAAATTCCCCTTTTGTTGCATAAAAATTATTTTACTATTTCCATTTTCTTTTCTCATGCTTTTAAATACTTTTAAAAAAGTTTCAGTTGTCAATTCATTGTAGAATAAGTAGCAACTTGTATTTACCTTTAAAAAAGATAATCGAAAATTTCTGTAGGCATGGAAAAGTTATACTTACCAACCGAAAATTTCCGCAATCATTCAATGACAGCTTGTCATTCTTTTATAGTGCATTAAACACATATGGTACTGTCATTAGTTTCATGGATGACTGAAAATCGCTTTTATATATGCGATAGCATTTTCACAAGATACATACTATTTATGTTTAGCTTTATTGCATGTAATACAGAATTGGAAGTATTTTTGCTTTTAACTAGTTTTATGAAGTAAAATTATTACATACTGTTTTATTCGATTTGTATGTGTACGTTTAATAGAAGTAAATCACATACAATACAAAGTAAGAGATTAAGACAACCTGCAGAAATACTTTTGTTAACTTTCTATATAAAGTATTACGCGCTCGTGCTATTAAATTATTATTTTCAAAGAATATCCACAAAAGGACCTCGAATGAAGTTTTTAATCTTTATTAAATTCATTCTTGTAATAAAAGACTGAACGGAAACGCATTGGAATGCTAATTTTGTTAATTGTTCAATAGAATACTAATTTTTTTTAATTGTTCAAGTACTCCAGAATTTATGTTAGTTTATTATATATGCTCTACTTTATTATGGTAATGTAATTATTGACTTGGTAATTTAGTTATTAAACTTTTTTACACCCAAACCATATTTCTAGTAAGTCCTGGAAAATAACTTAGGTACCGCTATTTTGTGTTTTTAAATTTGTTTCATAAATATCTTATTGTGTGAAATGTCTTATGTAAAGAATAGAATATACGAGTATAACGTAATTTATATATCTATGAAAACTCTTAAATGAATTAAAATAAATATACAGAAATAATAGATAAGTCCATAGTAATTGATTAAAATATTCTCTTTGAAACTCAAATAATTTTTTCCCTCAGTAAAACCCAATAATTAAATAAAGTAGAAAAGTTTTGTTTTATTATTTATAAATATCATCAAACAAATGTCTGTAAAGGCATGCTTGAATTGGGATTAAATGGGATTGTGACACTTTGACATTTTATAATATTTAATAAAGGCTTATGTCTTAAAATTAATGTATTAATTGTTATTTGCTTTATTACTTCTATTATTCATATCAATCAAGTTAGCGAATCTTCAAAGTTTTATGAGGATTATGCCAGTTAGGTGGATTAAGAAATTACTCAAATTTCTGCACTTTTCTTTTGAAAGTATTTTCTTCTGTAAGATGTTTAAGTGGATCTGGTGAGATTGTGAGGTTTAAAAGATTTAATAAATTTACTCTCAATATGCAAATTTTAATTTCTCGTTTCTTATCGAATACTTTTTGATTGAAATTTAGCGATAATTTACACAATAAAAGCATATATATTTAGATATTATTTTTAGAGCATAGTGTCATTTAATTTGTTTAATTATGAATGCAAATGGCTGGTTTAACATGAAATATCATAATCATACACATATTACTATTATACATTTTATTTATGGAAATTGTTAATATTTAAAATTAGATGAATCAATAGTTACATTTCAAAAAAATAAAAAAAAAATTATTTATAGGAGCTTTCTATACTAACTCTCAAACGCGTACGAAATGGTATTGTGCTAATACAACAGTAATTTAATTGGTGGTATAGTGATTATTTTTTCAATCTGCTGGATATTAACTTATTTGAAATTTACTTTGTAGAAATACAGCTCTTTTTTTTTTCCTTTTTTTTTCCCCCCCTTCTTTTTTTGTAATTTAACTGGTGCATTTTACTATTAGAGTGCAGTGAGTTTTATTTAACTATTGTTTAAGCCTTTTATTGTACTTTTTACTTTTTGTTTCATCCCACATGTTAGAGGGATCTTTGAATTTCGTTTGTATGTGATATATGAATAACAGTGCTAATTAGTCTTACGTGGTCAGTGTATGTTACACTATGATCGTTATCGTAAAACACTTGACTTGTGAACCTGGTTGAATATTAGCTGATCTCGCAGCTTCTTATGTTTTTATTTCTCAGCTATATCCAATTTCAAAAATAGAGACGATTGCAATTGTGTCAAATATGTTCTATTCGAATGTCTTTCTTACTGGCCGGATTTTTTTATTTATGTTTTCCCATTTGATACAAAAATGCGAGTAAGTTTCCTTTTAAAAGATATTCTCTACTGACATTCGAACCGATTTGAGTTGATTATATACAAGATGTTCGGGCTAAAGTATCCTAAAGTTATGGCTTTAATAATATGAAACTACCCATTAAAATAAAATAGATTGTTTCTCCGTGGTTTGAAAACCCCTCCGAGATCTTTTAAACGAAGAAAAAAAAAAAAAAAAAGGTACACCTAAAGTCAATGTGTGGTTAGGAATGCTCGTATGGCATCATTGGTTCATTTTTCTTCGTAGAGCGCACTGTTGCAGTGCCTGTTTAGTTTGGGATTCATTAAATACTGTTGCGTGGACGGGTTCGAAAGATTTGACGCCAAAGCAGATCAAAACTTGCAGAAATTTATTCCAAAATAACTCTTCACAGTTCTCTTTCAGCTCCAGAACTTCTCGTTCTAGTAGACACAATACAGCTCTTTTCACCTCAACAGAGCACAAAACAGCAGTTAAAAATTTGACAACAACTGCTAAATCGCCGCAAAAGACAATGCAATACAGTTCGCTCAGTATCTCCAGTCAACTAATTCAGAAAACTCAAAATCCAAGAACTGACTTCAGTCAACTATCTTGAAATGACGTCAAAAATCTGTGTTGCTAAATCAAAACTCTCACTAGGATTGTCGGAAAACTAAGTCAACGGGTTGCCACATTTGACGCTAAATCGCCAATCCCTCCGGCGCCCTAGGATAAATCTATACCAGCAAAAGTCTGCTAATAAGGATAAAAAGAAAATGCTTTAAAGAAATAGGGCAGCTCAAGCACTTATAGATACAAAGATATAGAAACAAAAGATTCAAAATTGCAAATGTAGCTAATATAAACTTGATTTATTGATGAATACCAAGTATGAAATATTGAGGTAATAACGAATAAAGGATGACATATTCAGGATCAGGCGATCCCCCCCCCCTGTTTTCTTAAATTCAATATAACGAGTTTTAAAGGGAGATAGTAATTTTTTAAGTACTTTTTATTAATATTCCTCTATTAAAAAGGAAAATTTATGGGAAGGAAAATTAGTGCTGTGTGAAAGTCCTCATACTTCAAATAAGTATGTCTTGTTTGTTCATTTCAATAACGTTTCATTTAAAGTTTTAATTAATGAAATATATAATGAGTTAAAATTAAAGTTCAGTAGCAACTGTGTGCAGTTATTTGATGTTTTATATTGTCCTATATATTTTTTTAAAAATCCTATATATTCTTATTTAGTCACTTTGACCCCTGTATTGCTGACCCGTATATCTCTTGCAAGAAAAAATTATCACTACCTAAACAACCCAGTAGAATGTGTTGTTCAACACAATAGACAAGAACATCAAGTAATCAAAAAATAACTTAGGCTAATTTGGTACACTCTAATAACGCTTTCACGGATCTAGCTAGCATACCTTTACTTTACACTAGCTGCAAGGTAGACATCATTAACAAAAAGAAATTACCAACCATTTTGTCTGGATACTTTAGAAAAAGGCCTAATCGAGTGAGCATCTTTTTTTTTTCTTTTTTTTTCAAGTGAGAGTGACGATGTTTAAAATGAAGTCATCAGACTAATGGGATTTGTCTTATTTTTTGCTTCTTCCCCAGCAGGGAATAAATGAAGGCATTATTGCCCTCTATCAAAAGGAGCTTTTTATTCTATTATTAAGGGATGGAAAAGAGTGGGAGACGATAAAATATTGATTGTAGTGCCTGAAAATCTGATTATGGGATTGAGGAAATAAAATTTGCATTACAAAATTGTGAGAGAAATTTGCATTACTTAAGGTCTGAGGAAAATTCTATTGACCAAGAGAATGCATTTGACCCGATATATGTTTATTTGTTCGTATCATTATATTCTTTGTTGCGCCATTGTGTTTTCTTGAAGAAATTTGTATAATTTAAAGTATTTATGATCTAAAAAAATTGCAAGATGCAGTTTGGATGTAGCAGGTTTACAATCACTTCTTAATAAGAAATTGATAAAATTTTTATTTACGTTACGTATTTTTTTTATTTGCTTGCAGTATATTTTGTGCGAATCGACGGCAATTACAATTGTTTTAGTTAATGAAGCACACTCAGCTGCTTGTTGTTTAATGTATAATACTTCAGAAAATTTAGGGCTTTTCTTTAGAATTTTTTTTTTTTTTTTTTTTTTTTCGTAGCACTATTAGCACACTATTTTCAGAAACTCATTTTTTAAATTACAATTTGTGATAGATGATATTATAAATTAGACTTTGAAAAGCAAAAATTAATATAAATACATGTAAAGGAAATACGTAAATTGAAACTTGTTATCAATTAATCTTTAAGAATATCATACAGTTTGTATTTTACTTTCAACCTAGTTGCATATTGTCGTTATGTAAAATACAGAAAGTAAGCTGACAATTACGTCAGAAAATCTTTTCCCGCTTTACGTTATATTATCAATTCAAGGAAATTGAACATGTTTCAATTTTTTATAACCACAATCATTGCAAAATAGTTTTAAATGTGAATAAAATTTAAGTCAAATTTTTAAAGCCAAACATTTATACTTACAGTTGACTGTTGAACGTTATTTGTTCACGAGAAGCATCTTTAATTCAACATTAAAAAGTAAACAATATTAAAAATACAATTTGTTAATCAGACGAAACGGTCGTTTCGATGCCAACCTTAAAAAAGGCAGAAACGACAGTAAGTATCTATTCTCTGCACAACTTCCAGCGAAAAAGCCGAAATTGACTATTTTCTAGCGCGCTTACGAAACTTCACATAATTATACAAAAAATACCATAGATTCGTCTCGGTGATATCTTTCAAAGAAAAAAAAATTGAGTATCTAGGATAAAAGGTAACGAAGAAAAAAAATATTGAAATTTCCAAAACGAAATAAAAAAACGAGTTCTAGCCCGATTTTGATGTAAAAATTTAGACAAACGTCCAGCCCTAACTAAGTTATAGATCTTCAAACGGATTGAATTATAGGATGCGGAATGTTTCAACTTAAAATCCTACACTGGTTTGAACTTCATTAAATAATTCTTTCTATTTTTAATTAATTTAAAAACCCTTTTTTTCATTTCATAATTTGGCGACAGATAAAGGCGATCAGCTTGTAATTGAGGTTCAGATATATATGCCAAAAGTTGCCAAACAGGTTTGCTATCATTTCGAAGTTAGTTTTTCCGACATGTTAGGCTTAAGTAAAATTAACGAAATGTTAAAGTATTTGCAGAAGGATTCGGACTGTAATTATATGGCTTATAGCATCTCTAAAATTGAAATAATTTACTTTTTGAAGAGACAGAATTAAAGAGAAATATTTGTTCGTTAAGTTGCATGTGTTATTTGAACTGTTTGACAATTTAGAGAGTTAAATTTCAAAAACATTTTAATTTCGGGAAATCTCCATTGAAAAATGAAAACAATCACATTTTGTTGCAAGATACTATGGGCTGAATACAAAGTATAAATGTGGAGGTTATGCGAGCTGACGTCACAGTCAACTCATTACAGAGGACTAAATGAACCACGCATTGCGATTGGCTAATGGAATTTGCAAAAATGTCATTCGTTTTTAAAGATGTGTTGATTTTTACTTTCCGTTGTAAAATGAAATTGTAGAATCATATATCATCAAAATTGTAATTTCATAGTGAATTTTAAAATTGTTGTTAAGAAAATATTTTAAATTTTGTCAGATATCAATGGGTTATTATATGTGAACCAAAATAATGCTTGGTATAATAAAAATAATTTATATTGCAATATTTAGACTGTAAAAAACTTGTAATATTTATTTGTAACAATTTATTAGAATAAATTTTCAATAGAATGAACTCTCTGGCCTTGTATGTTAAAGGCGCCGGATTTGATTCCTGGGTTAGGTGTGGATGTTCGTTGTGATTCGGAATCCACGTTAAGCTGTGGGTCCAGGACTGATTAGTCGTTATTATGCACTAAAATAGGTCGTTGTGCGTACAAACTAATCAATCAAGCTGAGACTTGGCAGACAGGCTCTTTGTCAATGGTAACGTATTTCTTTAAGTTTTGGGAGTTGAGTTGGACACGTTTCTAGTACTCGTTCGTGGTAGATTTTGATGATTACTGCCGTCCGCATTCAACCAATTTGTCAATTTTGAAGTAGATTTTGGCATGTAAGATATCATTGAACTCAACTTGAAGAATTATGAATATTCATAGTACCAGGTGTACCATAGGTGGTACTACTTCTGGTTTATCAATTTTGAAGATAAATATGGCATGTTGGGTGTCGTTGGGTTGTCTTGAAAAATTATGAATGTTTAAGGTACCAGGTATAACATAGGTAGTACCACTTTCTGTTAATCAATTTCCAAGATAAATATGGCATGTTGGACTTCTGTTTTGACGAATTATGAATGTTTAAAGTACCAGGTATGCTATTGGTACCACTTCCGGTTTATCCATTTTAAAGATAATTATTGCATGTAAGGTATCGTCGAACTCAGTTTGAAGAATTAGAAATATTCCTGGTACCAGGTGTACCATAGGTGATAAATAGAAAAACGATAAAACGAGCAAATTCAAAAAATAAAAGTCGTCAGTGTTTAAAAAAAAGTTATGATATCCCAAAAAAAAGCACTTTTAAAAAGTAGAAGAACCACCAACCTCAAAAACACAAAAAACTTTCTTTCAATAAAAAAATCATAAACATGATGAAAATTTTCAGCCACAAACACAGTGATATAAAAAATGGCCAACCTCTGATTACAACTCTCGGTTGTGACTCTCTTAAGAATGTATGCTTACTTAGTTTATTTTTAAAATTTAAGTTCCGCTCCCATAAAAATTTACGATGTTTGAGGTTTTGGCGCCCGTCTTAATTACTAACCTTTAAAACCCCCCAAAATGTATGTATCAACCAAACAAAAGCTTACCAGAAACACTTTAGTTTCCTACTTAAAAAATTCTTAATAACGATTCAAATGCTAGCGTTTGAGCACAGTTTCTCTATACTATTTTGAAAATTACACGAACATGAATATTTACACCACTTTGTATTTCCTACCCATCCAAATGAAATCATAAACTCGAATATTCGTGCAAACAGCCATACATTAGTTTAAGCGCAAGCATTGTTAATAATCCTATGACGGCCGCCAACCTCAAGCAGCGTAAATTTTTATGGGAGCGGAACTTAAATTTTTAAAATAAACTTGTGCTTTTTTGTGGGATTAAGTATTTCTTCAAATAATTGTCTGAATATGATGCAGGTTTAAAAAACTTAAAACATTATCAAATAAGGATGTCTTCTTAACAAATATATTGAGTTCAGTAGGGTAAAACTTGCAAAATAATTGATTTCGGGATTTTTACATACATATATATATATATATATTTCAGACTATTATGCTTCTTGTAACATATAATTTTTACCTGTACTTCTTCTAGTTCTGGAGGTAAAAATTGAAAAATGTAGATACATGTTTTCAAAGCCACACTTTCACATAAAAATGCATTTATCTCAAAGTCACTTTTCAAACTTCGATGTATCTTCTTGAGAAAATGGCTACTAGCTTTTTTATGAAATTTTCATCAAATATTTGTCTTACAATAAGTATAAATCTGAGGTTAAATTTTTATTCATTATCTATTAAAATATTCTATCAACAAATTCTATAAAAAAATGTGATTGCAGAGATTTTGGTGTTTTATCATTTGAGATTAAAAAAAACTCCTCAATTGTTAATCCCAGATTATTGAAGAAGGTTTAATATTCGGGAAAAATTTCCCTCATTCGTGCCTTACTTACTTAGAAAAGGTACTTAAAAAATTGGCCTTTTAACACTAGTGGTATTGGCCCTACTCCTTTAATAAGAAAATTTCAATAACTGTTAAGAAAGTAAAGCTGAACAATTGCTAAGTTATGCAAGTTTGGGTAAGACCGATGTGAAATTGTCGCCAAGACCGGTGTGGAATTAGCGATTCATGCCAAACGGTAGCAGCCACTATTTTTTTTCCTAGCAAGTGGTTAGCCAATGATTACAGTAACTTAGAGCAGGTTTTATGTAAATAACTTTTGGCGTAAAATACAAATACAAAAAGAACAACCAACTACAGACATAAGGCCTATCTAGGTTCGTCAAATTTAACTTTTCGGAACAGCCCTCCCATTATAGATTCAGCTGTCTTTTAAAAACTTTTGACTTTGATACAATGTACGATATGGCCCGGCAGATTGTTCCATTTATCAGTCACTATTGTAAAATTAATATTTCGTGTTCTCCAAGTTAAAATGTGATTTAAATAGCTTATATGCATGACACTTTTTCCTGTTCCCCTGTATTGAACTCTAAACTGTTGCAATCACTGCGTTTGGTAAATTTAAACAACTGAATCAAATCCTCTCTAGACCACATAGGGGTTGGAAGTCTTACCTGAAGTATAACAATTGAGCAATTGTCTCTAGAATGGATCGGTTTCTAGTAAGTAACCATCAATGAAAGTTATCTTAACAATACAAATTCTCAAATTCTCAATAACGACGCCCGTTCACAAAAACCAATTTTACACACAATCAAATATAGCTGATAGTCAAAATAATAATTCAACAATATGTGATATATAAATACCTACATTATCCTTTTTTCTCGCACAAGGGCGTGGTACTGTTGAACGTTTACCGACCAAAAAAATACCATTGTTAATAGTAATGTTTCGGTAACTGCGATTTATTTTTAGATACTTCCAAGGCTATTTTATCAAGATCCTTTTCAGAAATAATAGTGACACATCAACATACTCTAATTGCTACTTAATTGAAAATTCCGAAAGGAAATAAACATTTATTAAAATTCAATGGAAAGTTGTTTTCTAGAATAACCCTTAAAATTTCGTTGCAGTGAAGTCCATCAACGAAAATTGGTAGGAGGTACTTGACATGTATGCTAACTTAAAAGACGTCAACATTTTAAATTGCCTGCTGAGCTATTGGATGATTAAATGTTGAAAATTATTAGTTGACGCATTCATTACTCTGCAGTCTAAGTATTGATTAACTGTCAGGTGATTGCACGTCAATGCCCGGATTGAGGAAGGCGGCCACTTTGCTTTTGTTACTTTCCAAAACTTCCTCTTCGTCTATTGTTTTAAAAATTCTTGATAATGTGTTTTGACTTTTCAAACTTTTATTTTCTTAACTGATTTACTAAAACTGTCGAATTCTTAATTTATTCACATTAATTTATACGTATACCGATTAGATAATTTTATTAAGAATTAAAAGAACATTAAACTTGCGTTTTAAACATTCATTTTATACATTATAACGGAAAAGCAAGACAAAGCGTTAAAACAATTATTATGGGATTTAACAAGTTGATGTTAAACATTCTTTTTCTATATGGCAATATGTAGTTAGAATAGGCGTACAAAATCGGACCTATCCACAAAACGTCATTTTTTGTTCATTTTTTTCTGGCCTTATCAAACTCGTTTTATTTACCTACAAAATATTCACGATCAAATTTTGCTCTGAACCCTTCAAAAAATTAGTCTTCAAATTGCAATAAATATACAGCATGTACATAACAAAGTTTATTTTGGCCTCTCCTGTAATAAAACTAACTTATTTTGGCCTCTCTTGTAATAAAACTAGCTAGGAGACGATTCGGATTTAGCCGCCAGCTCCTCAGTTTTAAAACAATGCGTGGCTCTGTCGTTGGAGCTAAAGTTAGCGTGCTAGTGCCACATTATAAAAGATGGTGTGTTTTTTTGTTCCAATAGATTGGGTACTTTTTATGATTTAGAATTTCCGTTCAATTGTGGGTGCCAACTTCAAAATCCATTATCGTTATTTTCCAATATACTGGGTTTTTAAGCATACATCTGAAACTGAAAACTTAATTAAATTGTGTCTTCGATATTCAAGTACAAGCTGCGTATATTTGATGTTTTTGGACTTGGTATAGTTTATTATTTACGAATCTCTTTGGAAACGTAGCAGTCTTGTTGTCTTTAATAAAATGTTTAATATTCCTATAGACAAATCAATGACAATTAAATAAATATTACAATTTTTTTTTCGAGAAAATTGTGTTTTAAAATTTTAAATTAAGTAGATGAAATTAGAGTTTTGTAACATATTTTCGATTCATTAACCTATTTATGCATAAAAGTGTAAACTTATAAGCTCTAGAATTGTTTTCGTTGTTTTCATGATTGTTTCTTCCTGTATATCAAACTAAAATTATATAAAATGTATTGAAATGCAGTTTATGTATTTGTATCAGCATACGGACTTTGTTGCTTAACAGAAAATATTTATTCAGATTTTAAATTAGGAAATACTAGTGAAAATTACAACTCTTCTATATAATTTAAGCCTTAATCTCATTCTACACGATTATTTAAGACTAACTTTGCATTAGTATTTCTAAATTATCTGGATAATCCAGCAATGGAATGGAAATCAAATGAGATAAAAAATACTCATCTTTTCAACATTACCATTTTGAGCGTTTATTATTGTAAAGGGAAAAATTATGCTTGCAACTTTTGTTTTAAGTACTTTTTTTTTTTTTTAATTCAAAGAAACTCCTCAAATACTTGAATTAAATTCCTCTTAAGTAATCTTATATTTTCAAGATATTTGTTATGTAAAAAGAAAAATATATATATAGACTCTATTTACACACTGCTTAGTTTTCACATAGACAACATTTGAAATCGTTTACATTCCCAAACGTAAAACTCCGTCAATTATAAAAACACAGCTAACGTTTCGATTAAATATAAACAAAAGCAACCAACCAATGTAACCCGAGGACACCCAAGAGTATTTAACGTTAACCGTATCCAATCCGACGTCCAAAATACTATCCCCATAGATACCCACTAAACACATTCCATGAACCTCAACCCTTCAAGTTTGTGGAATGACGTTAATTTCGTGCATTCTCATTCCTTTCCACAAGACGGGAATGGGCGATGCTGTCGGACAGTTTAGAGGGCAAACAAATCGTGTGTTGTTTTAAGCATCCCCTATTTTTGGTCGTTTCGAGTGGTTGATGCAAGTGGCTCGATGTTAGCTCAAGTACATCGTTCCTCGTGCCCGTACACTGAGAAAGTACCTTACTTAAAAGGGATGGCGGGACTGTTTCGTCCTCAAGTACGAATTGTCAAGCGGAACGTTTGAAGAGACGATATATATATATTTTTTATTACTCCATTCAGTTTTATTTTAGTTTTTTTTAGTTGACTCGTTGAAACATAATGATGGTAAAGTTTCAGTTTAAGATTTTGTGTTTCGACGAAAGCGGATTTTAAGAAATGTGAACTTGTAAGAAAAGTGACAAAACTCCAAAATATTCATTTTCGTGTGTTCAGCTAATCAGTCTGACAAAGGTTAGTCTTGTTACAGGATGAGTGCCATTGGTATAATTATCCGGGACTGAAAATCAACTTAAAATGCCAATGCTTAATTTTAGCAACACAAAAAACGCGAGGTGATCGTACAAAGACAACGTTACACCTCAAAATGAGGTTTCTTTAAAGGGTGGTTGATGGTTCAACTTTTTTGAATAATCTATATCTTCCACGTCTTGATTCTATTGGGTTTTACGCTTTTGTACACTTTTTTACATCTGCATTCAGAGCTAAGCACTATAGTTAATGGTGCAGAAAACAGATGCCAATTTTCTTTTGCTTCTCCTGTCAAAATTAATATTTTTGAGTTGTCTCTTACTACGGGTGAGGAAAATGTAGCTATTTGTTCTACACGGAAAATCTTTTTATGTACAGGGTGGACAGAAATTATTTGGGCAGTTTAGTTATTGAAAAATGAGGCAAAGGGAAGACCTGAGAAACAAAGGGGTCCAAGTGTATTTTCGTAACTTTTGAGAAAATACACTTGTAAAGTTTCTTATTTTTATTAAATTTGTATGAAAATTATTTGTTATTCAAATACTAATCTCTGAAAGGAAGATATCACTATTTTTCATTGAATTTAATACAAAAAAGACACTTTAAAGTGTATTTTCCTTAAACTTAAAAAAAAGTCACTTTGACGCCTTTGCTTCTCAGGCCCTCGAATGTAGTTTAAATATGAAAGAAACAAATATAGGTCTTTTAAATACATGCATTGTTTTATAAATAAAACGAAAATAACTATACAAAAATGTATGAAGTTTATTTGGAAAACTAAAATTAATATATAGTAATTTATAAAAGTATGCATTTCAAGAAGTTATTTTTAAATCATTCAATGATTGAAATCTTCCAATGTTTTCTAATAATTACGAAGGACAAATATTCTATTTTAGAAAATATTTACAAAATACAAATTTTTGATTTGGGATGCAAGATTCTAAAAATTGCTTGTAATTCAAAGTTTTGTGTCTACAAATTAACAACTTTGAGCTGTTTCTTTTATGAGCTTTCTCAAGTTGAGTTGTCACATTTAAATGTAATTTTCTTCGCATTTATCAAGTCCTTGAATATAAGTTTATGTTATTTTTTTGAGAGAAACAGAAATAGTAGATGCGATACTTTCCTAGTTTATCAACACCATCCTTATTCTATCTTTCGATACATTTATTTATCAAATGTGAATGTTCTTCGACTTAAAAATGTCTCTTGATGGTTCAATAACCTTTAAATGTTTACTCACCTTGGTAAAAGCTTAAACCATCACAGATTTGAATCTAAGAATTGTTATTTTTGGTAAGAATGATTGCATCAGTTAATGATCATTGTTGGTCCAGTTGTCATTATATTTACACCATAAATAAGAGAATGTGTGGTTTTCTTGGAAGGTAGTTGTAAACAGACAATTATTTCTTAAATGTATCCTTTAAAAAATCCTCGCAGCATGTACTGAAAAACAAAACTTTTGACATTTATTGATGTGTCATAAATGTTGCTGTATATGATTGTTTATATAAGAAGTAACTTTACAACACATTTATTTATGTACAATAGGTTGCAGTTTTGTCCTCTTTAAATATATAATTATGTCGAGTTTATTGATTAGTTAATCTCCAATAATATAATCACGATATGTTTTAGATCTTTAACTTAAAAAATTGTAGCATACATTCACTACCTGTTGACTGACTCGCATCTAATGTGTTTACTTTCCAAACAGACTGAACTCTGAATTTTATATAAATGTCAACATGGGGTAAACGTAGAAAAAGTAAGCTCTATCTCAGATAATCTTGTTAAAGAGTTGAATAGGAATGTTTAAAATGATTGCACATGCTGTAATGGTGTTCATAATGTAAGGTTATTATACTTTAAATTTAACTTTTGAAAGCTATTAAAAAGATCCACTGGTCAGAATGACCTGAAATTTGACCTGAATACACGCTAAGAAGTGAAAAATTGTATAGCATGGCATAATAAAAAAGCTATTTTAAACTAGTTCTTTTCTTATCCCACACTACTTCATCCGTCGCCTACATTTAGGTGAAATTTCATGTCATTCTGACCAGTGGTTGATAAAACATTTCAATTATCAAATAGTCGTATGTCCTACTTTCCATAAAGTCATGTCGCAGAAAATTGATAAAATTTCGGGTATTCACTAAATAGTGGAAGAAATTATTAGATTTTGACGAGGAAGGTATCGCTTTCTATATTGTGTTACAGATGCTACTAAATCAAACTGATTGCATAAAGTTGAGTTTTTTGGTGTACACTCTTTTATTCATTGCAATATACTCAAATTAAACTAGCTAAAATAAAGCTAAGCAAGTATTTGTGTTTGAATACATACTTATACTTAGGTTGTAACTCTTTTACATTGTAATATTGCAAAAACCATAAAAAAAGTATCATTTACTTCTTCTCAAATAAGTCACCATCATTAAATTCTTTTCGATTTTGTGTTAATAAAATAAAGGTGATTAATTCTTTCAAATACCCTTTTCAAAATAAAGTTAAAAGGCAATTATTATAATAATTACACAGGAATTTACACATACTACACTTTACCAGAACTTTTTTTTTTAGCTAAACCCAACAATAACTACGTTGAACGAACATAGTAATATCATATTGTAATTAAGTTATAAACTTTTTTGGATACTCTTTCAATTTTAATTTTTGCTAACACCCCATGTTTGTTTTTTTTACAAATTTACTTACAATGAGGAAATATTCGAACAGCTTTTCACGAAGGTCTGTAACTTTAAGAGGTTTATTTTTGCTCAGCAGTCATTAAGCATACGCCATCTGGCTTACTTCTGCCACAGACAAAATTCTACAAGGGCAGTCAATATACAATGTCGCCATTAATCTCTAGTTAGTGAGGCGGCTCCAAACAAAAGAGGCTTAGGAAATAGAGCGACTCTCTTTTTTTGAGAAAAGACTAAGAATGTATTTATAGTTAATTTTTTTTTTTTTTTTTAGTCTTTGTGTATTTTGTTTGTTTGTAATTCATTTTACTTTAAAAATATATATATATATATATATAATTGAATTTACTGAAGAAAATAATTTTAAATATTGCAAATATCATAAACAGATGGGAGGGTTATCAGTAAAGTTAAATAAATATAATGGAGTTAAGTGATTTAAAAAGGGAATTTAAAAACAGTTATTGATTGAAAAAGATACTGAAATATCAAATTTTTTGTTTAAATATAAGGAAAAGATTGATCCATATTATTTTTATAACAGCCAAAAGTAAAAATTAATTATTGTTTTTTACAAACACAAAATAATGATTATTTTTCTTTAGAATGAATTTGTTTTAAAGGTGTTCATCAATATGTTCTATAGTTTACTTCAATGATGTATGTAATATTTTCTGTATTTATGACATTTTACTCTTATCTCTATTTTTTGAAGATTAATTTTTTAAATATTAATCATTTTATGTGGGTATTACAAGGGGGGGGGGGGGGTTCTTCGCTGCTGCCTTTTGTTTAGCAAAAAAACAATTGCAGTTGCAGTATTAATAAATAATAATTTAGAATAACTGAAGAAATAAAAAATAGATTTAAGCAATGATTTTGATATGTAGAGGTATAAAGTTCCCATCTCAAGCTTAAGGATAAATAGCTTTTTTAAAGCTTAGAATAAAATTTATTTAAAGGAATTTAATGTGATGGTTGTGCCACATTTCAAAGGAGATTAAATATCTACCTAAAAGTTTCTCATTTACTCAAATTCTTTTGACATTAAAAGACTAGACGGATTTGGAAATTCGAAATGATATTCAATACAGTAAAATAGTTTATTTCTTAAACATTTCACTTAAAGTTTATCTTCTAATTGAAATCGACAGAATACAATCAGCTTCAGCAAGTGTATTTATATTAACTTCCTTTGATAACCTGTACTTATAAAAAATTTAATATTAGTAAAGAAAAACAAGATATTATGTATTTTACTTTGTTGCGAAATGCATTCCAAAGCTCGTTTATAAGTCATCTTTCCTCCCGAAAGTTTCTTTTCAATTTCAAACATTGAAGCAATTGAGATTGAAACCTAAGCTCCAGCAACAGATTCTGTTTCACCTGGAAAAAAAAGTATTTTCTTTGTTTGATGACAGTTGGGATTTCGAATAACTTATTTTTTTGTTGAAAGATAACGGGTTAGTGTGTTGAAGATGCTAAAAGTTTTGTAAAATAATACGAAGATGTTTCAATTTAACGTCCTTGTGTTAGTGACTCATCTCATCCGTCCACTTCATCCTCGGGCAACTCCAGGAGGCAATTTTCAATTATTCCAGATTATTTATCTTTCCGTGTCCCTTCTTTTTCAGGTTAGCGTGCTAGCTTCTAGATCACGAGGGTGCGGGTTCGAGTCCCGTGTTAGGCATGGGTGTTTGTAAATGTATGTTGGCTTGTCTAATGACGAATGTTTCGGCGCATTATAGCCCTTGTGTTGCTGACGGCGCCAGATAATCTGAACACAACCAACCAACCCTTCTTTTTCAGCGATGTATCTCTTTAGCAGCACTGCGAGATTGAAGCTAACTTTGTTACCAATTCTTTCTATCTCTATTAAAACTAGAGGTCGGCGATATATCTATACGACGATATTGTTATCGATATTTCTAAAAAAATATCGATAAAAGTCAAAGATACATCGATATTTTCAAACATTTTTAGTTTTTGTTGATTGTTTTGTAGTTTCATGTGTTTTTCGATTTTCTTTATTCTCTTTTCAAAAACTTCAAAACTGAAGTTTGAACTTGGCTGAGAGACAGTTAAAATGGCACCAATATTCAATATTTTCCCATACACTTAAAAGTTATTGAAAATTGTCTAAATTTTTCTTAAAATCACTGCACCAATTAAGCGAAAATATAACTTTTTTTATATAATAGATCCATTTCAATTGAAAAAGTAGTCACTTTACAAAAAAGTAATCATGAAAAGTAGAAATTTGCCCCGAAAAACTTTGTTTCTGGAAAAATTGAAAATCAAATAAAAAAAAAATCATGTATCGATATATCGATATTTTTGTCTATGCAACGATATAATATCGATATTTGTTTTGATCGATATTTCCGACCTCTAATTTAAACATTTATAGGACTTGAAAGGGTTTTGACTTAAGACTTTCACAGGAAGTATCTGCGTGGAGAGAGGAAGAATTTAAGCTTTGTAAATAACGATACTTTTTTTTCGAATCCTTTATATTAACTTCGATTGTGTGTGTGTGTGTCGTTGCCGGACAACTCTGCGGAAGTCTAATGATTAACTATCACTTTTTTTGGTTTTATTTTTAAATAAAAGTAGAGAAAAAATCATAAACAATACCATTCTTTCAAAAATTTGAGCTCGGATAGATAGTTAAAAAAATATTGAGTTTTTCACTTTGCGATTTGGCGAAAAAAGCTACTGTTACGTGTGTAGTCAACGCGAAGATGATGAACCAGTCTAAAACCTGTTTCAGACCAGGTTTCTTCTCGGATTTTCGACGGAATCTATGCGTAAGAACGTCACGGTTTTTTTATGCACTTTTGGTCACGTGATCTTTGCTTTGATTTCAAACTCGATTTGTGATTAATTGAAAACATAAAGATAAATAATAATTGCACTACTCAAATATATTCGTTGGATAACACTAGAAAATACAAAAAAAAATATTAATTTTCCTCACTTGAGCAAGTTCCTCATTAACCCCCTTGCCATTATTCAATTGGGTTGAAACTTGGCAGATGGATTCGATGTCGATGACAATGCATTCTATTAAATTTTGGGACTGTATATGTCATTAAAAGGTTGCATTTATGGAATACTAATAAACTAACTTGCCGTCAATCAATCGCGCTGAAATGCAATTAACCGATCTTTGAAAAAACTATTTCCTCTGTCAAAATTGTTGCAATCAGAATAAATAAAAGATATGTGTTTTTATTGCCTTACGTCAGACTTACCAGCTTTCGTAGATCATTGATTCGTTGTTGTTGGACGTGAATGCATAAATTCATTATGAAGTGTCCAGTCAATTGAACTTTGCGTTGCGTAGTAACGTTGTAAGTGAAAGAATTTTTATCGATCATTGTTAACTCTTTCCTGTTGCAAAATTGTTTCAATAAATAAATAATAAAATTGTTTTAATCAGAATAAATAAAAGATATTTGGATGCCAATGCATAAATTCACATTCCTTTTTAATAAATAAATTTTGAAAAGTAGCTTACAGCATATTTTGCTGATAGAGATATTTTATATATAAGATAGCCGACTACTTTCGGAGAATTTTTTTTGAAAAATTATGTAAATACAGTTTTTATTCATGGCTATTTGTCTCGACAGCATACAAAAGAAAGAAAATGAGTGCAAATTTGTAAAAATTAATAATTTTTTTTTTTTTTAATTTAATAAATCGAAAATAGTGCCTAATGATAACTTAAAAAATAACAAAAATATTAGTTAATGGTGGTAACGAAACGGTGAAAATTCCATTTTGCAGAAAATGAGTTTAAAGTACAAAGTTGCATTAAAAACCTGTTGATATGATCGTTTTAAATTTATTTTGTTCAGAATTGACTTAGCAAAATACTTCAAAGCTATTTTTAGAAACGTTAAGAAACAAACTTTCACAAAATCATATAAAAAAATAATTGTGAAATTTTATGAAAATTTGAGTTTTTAAGGTAGTCGGCTACTTTAAAAATAGATGCAAACACCAAGCACACTCTGACAACAGAATAGGCACTATGTTAATTAATATAAAAATTAGCGATGAATATAAATGATTTTAATGAAAAACTTTGTTTTTAGGAGTTATTATTATTATACCGTAGAGAAAACATTACTCTTCAGAATGTAATCTGTACCAGAATAGATGACCTTAGAAAATTTTAGGTTAAATAATGTCTGAGCTTTCAATTTTCAATGTCTGGGAATTCTTTTTTAGAAAACTTTTTTAATACTAAGAATTCTGGCCGATAACTGTCGAGGAAATATATAAGACTGATCAAAATATTTTCTTTTGATATATTTGGTTTTTGAGCCTGGCTATATAGCCTGCGTGCTACTGTAGATACTCTTTGAAGTCAGAGTTACCAGACAGTAAGATGGTTTCGAAGTATCTACGCATCATATTCGTGAAGTATTTCATTAAATTTTTACAGTAAGCCGTGGTCCATAGTATGAGTTGTGAATCTTTAAACTGAATAGTGAAAATGTTTTCTAAATTTTCAACAATATATGCATTAAGCAGTACAATAATTTTGCTTTCTAGTGAGATGAATACATCAACAAAGCATGATCCGAACTTCTGAACCTGTGAGTTAAAATTATATAAACAAAGAAAGATAAACAAACAAACAAACAAACAAACAAACCAGCATTTAATTTAAAGAAAGCTTAATTTAATAAGTTTTAAATTACATTAAGAAGTATTATTTATATGTTGGGAAAAATACAACTATACTCCTCCATAATTTAAAGATTTGGTCAGAACATGTTAGCTACGTACTAGAAATAAAGAGACGAGGGTTTCTTAAATGTATTAAATAAAATGTTTATATTAAATAACAAATTAAGCTTTATAAAAATATGAAGAAAACAAAACAAAAAAACATAGCGTCGATGGGCAAAGCATAAGTGGAATACCGGATCTAAACTTTTTGTCCCGGGTTGGAGGAAACAGAGGAAAAAGAGCTACTAGGTTCAATCCATGATATATATACCAACATCCAATATTATAAAGTTTACATAAAGGATTTAGTCCACGTATAAAAAATCTACAAGTAGAAAAGTTTCGAAATTATTAAATGTAATATTAAAAGTCCTTCACTGAGAGGCTCGCCCAGCAGTCATTTAAAATGGTGCCTAGTCAGCCTTGCTACCGCCAAATGTAAATTATAGGAAGAGATAAATTGTTTATTATTATTATTTTAGTGCTAAATAACTGTAACATATTGGTTGTGCTTAATATTCATCAAGTATAGGCTTTCTAATGTACGCTATGCACTGTTCGACTATACTAATAAAAAATTTTAGCATAATTCTTATGTGTGGCAAATAACTTGCGCAATAATTAAAACAATTAAAATCTAACCTAATCAAAATTTCCAAACGAGCATTTTAGCAACTGACAGTATAGGTTTTGTTTTCAAATTACTACGTTATGCAAACCAGGAATTATTTAGAGTAGCTAAGATAGTGATTTTTTCTCATAATATAGTTACTTTATGCACAAAAATATCTAATAATTCACTAAACAATTTTTTAATTAGCTTCATAATTTTTTTTTTTTTTTTTTTTTTTTTTTTGATAAATAGTTTTTACTTCCGCACACAAACTCGCTATCGTATGGAATAATTTAAAATATTCTGAACATTCCACTACTATCATTTTCAAAAAGTTTACTGTTTCGATCAACTATCGGTATAACTTTAGTTTTTTTTTTCTAATTTTTGCTATTTACAATTAGACGTTACGTCTATAGGGTAAATATTTATTGGATGAGCGTATTTTTTTTTTCATAAAACCAGTTGCATTATTCTTTAAAAAAAATCAACTGTAAACCTTTCATCAAATGCCTCATCTTTACAAAAAAAAAAAACAAGCTTATTATGAATATGCTGTTCAGTTCCTTTAAAATAGCTTAAGGGCACGACGTGACTACGGTATAAATAAAACAAAAAGGAATGTGTTTTAGATATTTCAAAAAAAAAAGTTAAAAAAAACTAAGAATTTTAATGATTGCTATACTTGAGTAATTAAAAAGAAATAGAAACGCAAAACAAGTTTTGATGTAATAGGATTTCCTTAAGAGACACTGTGTATGAGAAATCTTGCAAGGATGACGAAGGACATTCCTGTATGAGATAAACAAATAATTCCATAAAAAAATAAAGATTTTTTTTTTTTTTTTAAATTTTGTATGGTTAGAGCTAAAAATTGAGCATTTCTACTTTTTACAATTTATGAATACATACTGCTAGCTGAAGTGACCGGCGTTGATTGAATTTTACTGAGAGTGAAGAGACTTAATTTCCTTTTTACATTATCAACTGCGCCACATCAACCATGTACAACCTTCGTGTTAGAAATGGTGAAATTTTTTAAATCTTTTATATTAACTTCGATTTTGTGTGTATGTATGTTTGTCGATGGCGGGAAAATCTGCGGATACCTAATTAACCCTCTTGCCGTCATCCAATCGGGCTGAAACTTGGCAGATATATTCGTTGTCGATGACAATGCATTCTATCAAATTTTGGTGACAGTCACTGACATTAAAAGGTCAATTTTACGGAATACTAATAAATCAACTTGCCATAATCCAATCGCGCTAAAATAGCATTTAACTGATCGTTGAAGAAAAATCATTGAATAAAATTGTTTTAATCAGAATAAATAAAAGATATTTGGATGTGAGCGCGTAAATTCCTTTTCATTTTTAATGAATAAATCTTGAAAAGTAGTTTACCGGATATTTTGTTGATAAAGATGTTTTCAATATTTAAAATTAGATGCAAACACCAAGCACAGGCTGGCAACAGAAACGGCGCTTTGTTAATGAATATAAATATTGGCTATGCATGCAAAGGATTTATCTTAAAAACTTTGTTTTATGGGTTATATTATTATTATTATTATTATTATTATATAGAAGTATGGAGTTGTAAATAATACACAGCTACATAATAATACATGTTCAAATAAATACATAGGTACAAGTATCTTTGACCAAATGTTGTCTTATACATCCTGTTCAAATTCGTTTACCCGATTGCAAGTTACGAAGAATGCCTCATTTCACACCTACCCTTGATTTGTTTATCTTAACCACAAAACATTTTAATGAAATTGTTTTCGACAATCTGGACTGGTGCACTTTACCTATAGAAAAACATCCGGCTCAAATTTTCTCAACAGATATCAAGTTCCAACCCATTTAGGGGTGGCATACAAGGAAGGGTGTTGTTTTTAAAAATATCACGGATGAAATAACCTTCTTGATTTGAAGTTCAACTATGAGCATTTACAGAGTGATTCAAAAATAACGGGGATTTTGAAAAATTTATAATTTTCGAACATCTGAGAGTAGGAAGTAGTTGTTTTCACAGAAACGTTCTCAGAATGTTCTGCAAACAGCACAGGAAAAAACAACCATAGGAAGTTGATCACGTATACCTAGATTTCAAATCGTAAATGATAATTTTTTATCAGAGAAAAAATCCTACATTTTTTCCTGAACATTTCTGTGGAAATCACATGGTTCTATTTTCAAAAGTCGGAATTAATAATTTTCCGATTGTTCTGTTACTTTTCAATCAATTTACATGCGCATTGACAATACACTGTTAATAAAGGTGGTATAAGACGAGTAGTTTTAATAAAATTTAAACTTATCATTGCTCAGAGAACATCTTTTTCATTTATGAGAAAGTTTGGCACCCATTTCTTCAATTAATTAAAAAACATATTCATCCCTCTGAACGCCAAATTTGATCATGGAAAGTATTGATCACAAAGTGCTTCATTCTGAAGTTTCATGTCTTATTAGATACGCTTAAGAAGAAGTTCAATAAATTTAGAGTGACTAATATAACTCTATAAAAGTGTTTGTAAAATATTTCAAAATAAAATATTTTTTTAAACCGTTATTATTAATATCCATAATATTAGCTACTGCATAACAAGGGCTCTCTTGATTTTGAGTAAATTTATCACGTGTTTTTGAGTTAGGTGAATTTGCATTTTGACACGCTTGTGCTTAATTTAAAGCAATTAATAGCATTTTTTATAAAATGTTGTCTTATTGTGGAAACTTTAAATATATTTGTTACATTAAGGTATACATATACAATTGAGATGATTTTCTTTAATTTTTAGGTTATAATTTCAAACTTTTTGGCAGTATATCAGAATTAAAAATGATGCATTTTTATAGACATACTTTTTTCCCCGTTAATTTTTTAATCAGCTAATTGCAATTAAAGTGACTAATTAAGACATTATTAGAACATACATAAATAAACTTGAAATTAGTTTAGAAGTATGATTTTTATTGCAAATAAACGATATTATATTAATGCATGTCCTATGGAGAATTTTGAAGTTGACTTCAATATTTTTTGAACTATAAGTATTTAAATAAAAAGTTTTAAAAAAAATATAGTTTTTAACAAAAATTTAAGATATGCATAAAAAATTTCTTTATAAAATATATATTAGATTCTCAATACGAAACCCATTCACATCTATTGTCTACAAAACAAAATTACAATTTTGTAAATCGAACCATTTATTATGAAGTTATGACCTTTGGCGTTGAGTCATACAACACCAAAATCTTATTCTTCAGAAAACGCGGTTAAAGTTTACTACACTAATGAACGTGATACAAAAAAGGTTTACAAAACCCACTGTAATTTAAAAAGTAATTTGAGTCTCAGAAAGAAAATGGTATCATTTTAATGGTAAGGAATTCGGGAATATTTTAAAACAAAATCGCAGACTTGAGTCAAATTTTGCAATTCCTAATGTATATGTATACCTTAATTAAAAATTCCAGCATTACTAAATGCCAGCTTATAAGAATTTCGCTTATAAATATGTTATGGTACAAATGCTGTACAATAACGCATTATCGAACACATTTTCATAATAAAACTTAAGTGTACAAATTATCATTAGGCGGTTGATTAGGAAAAGCATAACTTACTCCATGCACGTTATAGAGCTTAGGCATTTTATTCAAAACAATTTCTTAATGAATATCATGTTGGTTATGTTTGTTATGGTTCAATATTTTTTAAAACTAAAGAATTATGGAATTATGTTTTGTAAGCCAGTACGTGGCCTAAATTCGTTGCATGAAAATATAAAATTTACAAAATCAAATATTAATATCCAATTCAAAAGTAAGGTAACTTAACATATAATCTATTACATCTTCAAAACCATTTACAAAAATAGTCACGAATTCACATCTAATTTATTTCTGAGTGTATTTAAGTTCCCAGCCTGAAAATCATTATCAATCATTTGTATTAATCCTTTAAGAATTTTATCTCAATTTTAAAGAAGGGAAAGTGAAAGTCTTCAATATTTTGCACTCATGATGGGCAGACGTGCGAGTATTAGATATGCATAGGTAAAGATCATCTCAAAATTGGAAAACCCGAAGCCTTTAAAGTGATCCATAAAACTCCATCAGGACACAAATTGAATACGAAGTCTTCGCATCGGGTTAAGAGCTTTGCTCAAATATTCAACGCCTAAAATATGTCTAGCTTTATTTAAAATCTAGCTGAATTTTCAATATAACGGGGTATAGCATCTTCAATTTTGCTTCCTACTTTCCTAAATGAGAATTGAAAGTTCTTAACCTAAACTTTATTCCATGAATATTCAAGTGAGATGTGACTTAATATAAAAGAAAGTAGATGAGACTTAAGATTTAAGTTTGACTTAATATTAAAGATCGTAATTAGTAAATATTTCAATATGGCGAAATGATTATGAAAGAAAATGGCTTTATATTAGCAATGGCAGTTCTAACACTTAAACTAAACACTCCCTTTATTTATTTTTTTTCGTATTTGAATAACGCATCCAAATGATGTAAAATCGTTGTGACGTATCATTAAAAACGGACTTAATTTTTTTTCATCAAAAGAAATGACATAATATAACTAATGAACGTTCATCAAAGTTAGATTTCGTATTCTATTACTGATAATTTTAAGACCCTTTGCGTTTCCTCAACATGCTTAAATTGCAATTTTATCTCTTCAATCGTGCTGCCATCTACTTTATACTGTTACAAATATCCAAAATGTTCAAACTATTTCTGATTTATATATATATGTTTTAGCTAGGGGTGTCTAGGGGGATGAATTGGTAAATAATGAGGCAGTTTGGCTTTTCATCGTTCTTTTAGTGAACGAATAAGAGGTACAAGGAATGTTAAGCCTTGATTAAGATTTCGCCTGCATCCGAAGAGGTCATCGCAGCCTCTAGAGTCCGAATCCGAATGTGTTCTCCGCATCTGCTCTGCTGTTATAAAGCACGGTGGCGCCACTGTCACTACGGGTGGCGCTGCTGCTTACTGATTGAGTATTATACGACACTCGGGCATCCTGGACATAGTTCGACCTCGAACTAAATTTTGCAGTGGAATCTGAAAATAAATCAAAAAGAAAGAAAAGAGAAAAAAAATAACACAGATTTTACAATGTCTTCTTAACTTTTCACAACACTGTGAAAGATGAAAAGTTGAAATTTTAAAAGTTCACAAATGTTCTGTTTGACATCAGGACATTTTTAAAAAAAATAAACTGTCAATGTTTAAATGTTCTTGACTATAACTAAACTTGAAGGAAAAAATGTCAATAAAATGTTCTTGACTGATGAAAATTAAAGGAAAAATGTCAATAAAAAGTTCTTGATGATCACTAAAACTTGAAGAGGGAAAAAAAATCACAATCAACAGTTGATTTATAAGTAACTAAAAAAAAAAAAAAAAAAAAAAAAAAAAAAAAAAAATTTGTTCTTTCCCAACTCTTTATAAAATCAACAGCAGTTGAAGTAAAGTTCGGGCCGTCATGAATCCCTGTCTTCTTAACATCATACCTGTCGTTTGGCCTTACCTTCGTGACTTCATAAGGACCAAAAAATCTGGGTCTTAATTTCAGGCCTGCTCCAAATTGTGTTCGCTTTATTGCCACTTTATCACCTACGTTGTATATTTTAGCTTCTTTTCGGTGTTTATTATAATGTTGTTTACTATTTTCTTGAAGTTTTAAAATATTTGATTTAGCATATTCTCTTATTTGCGATTTGTTTTGAATTAATGTTTGTATGTGTTCCTGTTCAAGTGTTTCTTTAATGTGAAGATCATCTTTATTTTTCATTTTTATTCCCGTTAATAATTCGAATGGTGTGTATTTTGTCGATAGTGAAATAGTACTGTTGATGATTCGTTGAACTGAGGATACATGTTTATACCATTTAGTTGGATCTTCAATAGAAAGCTTCGTTAAGACGGGGATTAATGTCGCGTAAAATTTTTCTGCTTGACCATTTCCACGGGAAACACCTGTTGTAATGGTGATATGTTCGATATTTTCGTCTTGGCAATATTTTTGAAATTCTCTCGATGTGAATGCTGAAGCTTTATCAGAAATTATACGTCTTGGATTTCCAAATGTTGTTTGTTGTTGTTTTAATTTTTCAAGAGCGTCATTTGTTGAAGTCGATTTGACGGGGTAAATCCATATAAATTTTGTGAATGCATCTACAACAGTAAATATGTGTTTATAATTCTTATTTGTTGATGTAAGAGGACCCAAGAAATCAATATGAAACGTGTCAAGTGGCGCATCTCCTTTTGGAATGGGATGTAAAAACCCTTCTTGTTTGCCCGATTTTCGAGATGATAGTATGCATTGTACACAATTTGAAATTACGTTTTCTACTACTTTTCGTATGTTAGGAAAATAAAATTGTTGTTTAACGAGGATTTCTGTCTTGTTTATGCCGAAATGACCTTTAGAATGTTCGAGTTGCACTATTTGATTTTGCATATCGAATGGTATTATCAACAGTTCTTGGTCATCTACCAATTTGTAAAGAACGTTATTTCGTAATATGTAATCTGTTGTCGCTGACTGTTCAAGTAATTGTTTGATACTCGATGTGAATTCGTCTTTTGCTTGTGCTTCTCTGATTTTCTGTTTCATTGCGTTGTGTTGCAAAACCATGACAGGATAACGGCTGAGGGCATCTACATGACGCATTTGTGTACCTGGCCTGTGAAGTATTTCATAGTTAAATTCTTCTAAGAAAAGAGCATATCTTGCTATTTTAGGTGGCAAGTCTCGTTTTGACATTGTCTGTTGATAAGCTTGGCAATCTGTATAGATTTGAAATTTAGTTCCTATTAAGTAATGTCTGAATTTTTTCAGAGCTTCAACAATAGCTAATATCTCTAACTCGTAAATAGAATATTTTTCTTCTTGGGGAGATGTTTTTCGACTCATAAAATGTATTGGATGCATGTTATTATCTGAATCGCTTTGGAAAAGTATAGCTCCAAACCCTTTAGAACTAGCATCACAATGTACTTGTAAAGGGAATCCCTGTTGATAAAGGTTTAATACAGGTTCTGATGATAAGGCTTGTTTTAAGGTAAGGAAAGCTTGTTTTTGATCCTGACCAAAATGAAATGGAACTTTATCTCTTAACAGGTCACTCAAGGGTCTTGCGATTAGTGCATAATCCTTGATGAATTTATGAAAATAACCACTTAAACCTAAAAATGATTGAATGTGTTTTTGTGTTTTAGGTTCTGGAAAATTTATAACAGCGCTTGTTTTAGCTGTAGAGGGACGAATCGTACCCTTCTCCTAGATATGACCAAATTAATCTTCCGTTTTAGGAAATTACACTTTTTAAAATTTAACTGAAGTCCATAACTCGATGCGACTTCAAAAACTCTTTTAAATTTAACAATACCTTCTGCTTCAGTTATTGAGGGGATTAAGATATCATCCATGAAAACAACAATAGTTCCTTCGTTTAACAGTTCTCTAAACACTATTTGTATAAATTTTTGAAAGATAGAGGGTCCGTTTGTAATTCCGAACGGTACCGAATTAAAGACATACTGGATATTATGTGTAACAAAACTGGTATATTTACGACTATCAGCATGCACTTTGATGTGAAAATATGCATTTTTCATATCTACGTTCGAGAAAAACATAGCTCCTTGTAATTTATTAAAAATATCTTAGATGAGCGGTAGTGGAAACCTTTCTTTAATTGTTTTTTTTATTTAACTGGCGATAATCGACGCAAATCCTGGTGCTGCCATCTGGTTTCTTAACAAGAACTAACGGTGCTGAATAATCGGACGTTTCTTCCGAAATAACACCATCTCGTAACCATTGATGTATTTGCTTGTCAACTTCTATCTTTTCAGAATCGGCCATTCGTCGTGGACGATGAGATATTGGTACGTCTTCGGAAAGAATTATCTTCATTTGTAAATTAGTATCTTTAATTTTATTTGGCTTATAAGATTTAATAATATCTTCGACTTCCTTATGATGAGAAATATTTGTTATGTGCGAAAGATCAATTTCAGAATAAATCTCATCACCAATTGTAAATATATAAAAATCCGAAATTTTTTCCAACTCATCATTCATTTTTTCTTTATGAGCGCTTTTTATTTCGAAAGGATCATATTCCGATTCAGCAGTTTTTTTATTTTCTGTATTAGTCATAGACGAAACAGATTTCTTGTAGAAGAAATCCATTGGCGCCGGCAATTCGTCTTCGGAATCCATTCCGCAGGAATTCAAAGTGGGGTCAAAAAGATCAACTGCTTGAGATTTGAAAAGAGTATTTTCCTGCAAAGATGGAATGTTTGTTGCAGACATGTGTGGGTTTCTATTTTTAGAATCGTTATAGTTTCCTTCTCCTGAAGATTTGGAATGTAGATTTTGTACGTTTGTAATTTTATTTTCTGTTGTTACGTAATCAGATTTTTTTGGCATGTGTGGAAGTTTATCTTCGTAAAAAGTTTGATTTGGATATTTTTTCTTTTTCTCTTCGATATTTCGAAACAACTTGCTTCCGGTTATTGGAAGGGGGTTTGTAGATTGTCCTTGACATGAATAAAGATTCTGATATATCTGAGGTGGGATTATTAAATCTTTACTTATATTTTCGCAGACGGCTGCTGTAACGATTATAGAATTTTGTGGGTGTTTTGAAAGAGATAATTTTATTTTAGCAAGTTTTGCTTCTTGTTCCATGAAAGCACCCTCTAAAATAATGTTACCGTCATACTTCGTATTTTCCGGTACGCATGAAGATTTGACACACACGATAACACTTCCTGAATCAATCAAAGCACTTACTTCGGTGTCATGAACAAGAATATTTTTGTATTGTAATTTATTTAAAAATCTTTCGGGAATAGTTTGTTTTTGCGTTTCGACTTTACAAACGGGATTTTCGTTTGAGTTGAATTGCCGTTGAAAATTATTATTTCCGCCTCTAGAATTGAATCTCTGATTGTGGTAACCTCTGAAATTGTTATTATCCGGTCTTCGAAAATTTTCGCTTTGTGTTTGATTATTGTTCCGATATCCATTTTTGTTTTTATTTTCGAATGGACGGGGATTTATTTTACTTAGTGATTTGTGCTTGGAGGCAAAATAAATATCGCATTCTTTTGAAAGTTTTGCTGGTTTGAACCAGTTTTCTCCTTGGCGAATTGAAATATGTAATTGGATGTCTCTATCTAGGGAACTAAATAATTTATCGGAAATCATTAACTCGCACACTGATTCGAAGTATTTGACATTTCTTAATCTACAATAATATTCAAACGCTGTAGTTAATCTAGATGAAAATTGGACGTGTGATTCATTTGGTAATCGTTGAGCACGACGGAAATTTAAAAGACAGTCTGTTGCCGTTGGTTGAAATTCTCGCAAAATAATGTTCTTAACTTTTTCATAATCTTGTAGTTCGTTTTCTGGTATGTAAAGTAAAATGCGATTTGCACGCTCTCCTAAAATATTAATAAGAATTTCCGATTTGAATTCCTGAGGTACATTTTTTGTTGTATAAGGACGTTCCAATGATTGAAAAAAAAGATTAAAATTTTCTGGTTTAGTCAGAACCGGCATACTAAGAGTTTTAATGCTTCTTATCAGATTTTCAATGTTCGGGGGTGATGTTTCGAATGTTGTGTTCGTGTTTCTAAGTTCGGTTTGGTTTGTTTCTGAAGTATTTCTGATCGCTGCGAGTTCAAGTTGCTTTTCAATTTGTGTAATTTAGTTTTTTCGATTTCCAATTTGTTTTCTTCGATTGTTTTTGATTGCAGGAGCTTAATTTTTTCGAGTTCTATTTTGTTTTCTTCGATTAATTTTGCCTTTCTTTCCTCGACAGTTGAATAAATGAGATCTTTAATGAAATCAGTTTCGCTTTTGAACAATTCATTTTTCTCAATTAGTTCTTTTAACTTAATTATTATGGCACCTTCCGGTACTATCGCGCCTAGTTCCTGGGCGACTTGGACGAGATCCTCTTTTTTTGAATGCTTATACATTTTAAATAATAAATTTTAGATCCTACCTCCACTGTTGAGGGTTTACCGTCGATGACTGTAGATGTGAAGTTGCACTTGTTGGGACTCACAGTACTTCGCTTTTAGGCTATCCATTTGCCGAAACTTGATCACTGGAAATAGTAGCACCACACTTTTCGATGCACACGATGCGTTAACACTTATTTTTATTTGTAGTAATGGGTAGCGAAGATGAACATTGTGAAGATTTCTGCTCCTTTTGGCGGCGTTGTTGCTTGTAAATTCACGAGGCGTTGAGTTGGCCTTTCGATGATTTTGTTGCTCCTTTGATGAAGATTTCTGCACTTTGGAAGGGTTGCTCCTATATCGATGATTCTTACGCCTTTGGAGGGGTTGCTCCTATATCGATGAATGCTACGCTTTTTGGAGGGGTTGCTCCGATAGTGATGACTGCTACGCTTTTTTGGAGGGGTTGCTCCGATATCGATGACTGCTACGCTTTTTTGGAGGAGTTACTTCTCTTTGATGGATTGCTGCTCTTCTTCCAGCATTTTTGTTTTAGTAGCCGTTACTTCTGGTTGCGAAACGAACAGAGTTCAGAACCGGTGGAGCCCCCATGTTTTAGCTAGGGGTGTCTAGGGGGATGAATTGGTAAATAATGAGGCAGTTTGGCTTTTCATCGTTCTTTTAATGAACGAATAAGAGGTACAAGGGATGTTAAGCCTTGATTAAGATTTCGCCTGCATCCGAAGAGGTCCTCGCAGCCTCTAGAGTCCGAATACGAATGTGTTCTCCGCATCTGCGCTGCTGTTATAAAGCACGGTGGCGCCACTGTCGCTACGGGTGGCGCTGCTGCTTACTGATTGAGTATTATACGACATATATATTTAATTTCAATTTTTATACAAATAACACAATGTGCAATTGTAAATAAGCTATTCATTAGAAGCGGTGTCTTAACCCTTAAATTGCTATATAATTGATAAATTTTGGTTTTGTATGAACGGAGAAACGGGATAGTCACAAAAAACACTGTCCAGATACAATTGTGTAAGTCTAGATCAGCGTCATACACTACGCTGCCCGCAACAAATTTTTCTACAGCCCGCCGGCACCACAGAAGAAAAAAAAAATTCAAACTTTACGGTATGGACTTTTTTCTTACATAATTGTAATCTATCAGAAATAATGTGTGTTAACTATGTAGAGCAGAGTTCTCCACTATGTGTCTGAAGAAAGCACGTGAAGAAGCTTTCAACAAGGTGATTTTCATCAAGATTAAATACAGGTATAACTTAACTGAATCTCATTTGGACAATTTATTAAAATTAACTGCAACAAATACTCCAAAAGACATCTACTCTACCTTAAAATCAACTGAACGATTTCTACCGCCATCGTCTCCCAAATGATATCAACTAAAACGGAGTAATCTAGAAGTACAGTTTAAATACTTTTATCAAAAGTTAGGTCAGGTCGTTTTGTCACGTCGAAACAAACGATTCCCTTCTTTTTTAGACTTTAATTTACTAATAATGAAAACTATTATTTTATTAATTATTTGAAAAATTATAATCAAATATCAAGTGCAATTTTATTGAGATAAAAAAAATATTTTTTCCAGTTTTCTGAAATGCTAATTGTCATTAAATCGATAATAATTAAAGATACTTATTTTGGTGTATCCGGCCCGCGAAAAGCTCCAACATAAATAAGATGGCCCGCTTCTAAAAGTTCGTGGCGAACGCTGGTCTAAATGAAGTGCCCGGAGTTTTCCGGGCTCAAACAGTTGTGGCTCGACGTTGGCTGGTACAGCCGGTTCAATTTATTCAGTCAATTACAAGTTATTAGCTTACTTCCCCTTAATCACCAACCCTCACCGTTCAGAAATAAAACATCAGAAGGAAATTGTGCTCCCGATAATCTGCATTAGTCAAGATATCTGTAGGAAAAATAGGTTCAGTAGATCTTCAGTTATTACAATGCACCATAATAGGTGAAAAGGGGTGTCGGGGAATAGTTTTTCGACATTTCAAGAGTCTTTGAAGCCTCTTGCTTCAAAGATCTTGTGCAAAATTTCATCAAAATTGAAATAAAAGTGTAGCTTCCTATAAAAATAAAAACATACATAAAAACACTTGTCTTGATGTATAGTTACAATTTTCTAAGCTTAACAGGATTTTAAAGAACACTAAACAGAAAGCACTGAATTTTGTAAGATTTTTTTTTTAAAAAATTTTGCTAAGTTTTTAAGTTGTGCTTGAAATAAAAAACTTTTGAAGTAAATGTAATTTTAAAATCAAATTAAAAGTAAAGTAACCATTGTACAAAGAGCAGCTAAACAACTTTTCAACTCTAAAATTAAATGTCACTTAATATAAATGAAGTTGTCTGCAATATAAAGGAGTATCGTTTCTTGATTATCTCTTGAATATTTTCCCAATGACGCATTGAATGTCTCTTACTTTAAAAGCGCTTCACGAGTATTCAAGAATTTTCACGTTTCGTTATTAAAGAGAGTAATTAGTAACCAGGGTAATTTAGAGTAAGCAGCTTAATTAGTAATAGAGAAACTACTTTTGTAGTGGAGTTAAATAAATGTAGCGTTAAGAAAGTTCCGCACAAGAATGACACTTAATTTTAAATTAGGTCTGTTTAAAATGAGATGTAGAAGGGGATTTATGCGGTGGTGATCAGGAAAAGGAAAATCTGTGTTTTGTGCTCTTCTGGGGTTTTGAAGATTAGGAAAAGGGAGTATTGTAGAAGATGAGGAAAGGATAGAGTAATTGAGTTTTAGTGGTAAAGGTATTCTATAGACTCAATAGCGCTAATGTTAAGAAGCAATTTTATGGACCATTTACAAACTAATGTAGGACATTTTGATTTTTTATTTCTGAACATTATGCAAACCTACTTTAATAATCTAGACAACATTTAGATAGTTTGTTGCCTACATTTTCTTTTAAAAATATCAAATAAAAAAGCACTGAAATCTCTAAATTCCCATTTGTTTTAGATGATTTAATTATTTATAAAAGAATAAATCAAAATTTTGCTAGAAAGTTAACCCCAGATTAATCTATGATACAAGGCAAATATATGAACAAGTTAGCAGATATTTTTTTCTGAAGGTACATCGCAGTTTGAAAGCGGCATTTTGAGATAAATGCAATTTTACGAGAAATTGTGCAAGTACAAAATGGTGTTTACATTTTCCTAAATTAATTTTTTTTCGGTACTAAAAAGGAGACTGGCTAAAAATATATGTTAAAAAAAGCAGTAAATATTAAAAAAAAAAATATCGTGAATTTTATAATTTGGAAATTTTTGGTTTACTGCTCTTATAGGAAAGCATCTAAGTTATCCGGAAATGTTTGAAACTGCATTCTTTTATGAATAATAAAAGCATTTTAATGCGTGTATTGATTTTGTGTTTGTCGAGCCGTTTGATAAAATATTTACCAGTTTTCTCCCATTCGAGATGCAAATGCTTGCAGTTCTCCTCGAAAGCGTTCTTCCCTGTAAACTCCTACCAGTATAGATTATGTGTAGCAGTATTTCCACCTATAATTATCGATCCCTACAGAATAAAATGCAACAAAAACATGGTAATTTGTAGTCAAATTACACATTCAAATGGAAGCATCGCGAAATATTACATGGAGTTCGAAATGCCTCTTTTAAAGGCATTCCAACCTGAAACTCAGACTACTTTTGATGATGTTTGATTTCTTTGTCCAGATCTTGGATAGCCCAGATCTTGAAAAATAAACGAAAAATGAAATACTATGATGGAAGAATTTGAAAATACTATTGAAAAAAAAAAAAAAAAACTGGAAACAAATGATAAAAAAGTGCATAAGTAATATTGAGAAATGTAATTTTACAGTAAAGTGTGCTTAATATTGCAAAATAGCTGAGAAAAAGAACGTTTTACTTTAAGTTCCATTTCTAATAAGATTATAATGGTGATCAGCAAATTTGAAGTTTCCGTTTGTTTTGCTTGAAAATATATTTTTTTAAGTAATTCACATTTGAAAAACATTTTACTTCAGAAGAGAAAGTATTTTTTTTAATTATTTAATATAGTTAATAATTAAACGAAGTTCTTATCTTTAATTAATACATAAACTATTTTGAGCCGCGCTGTAAAATAATAAAAAGATGAATTTGAAAGAAAATTAATAGTTGGGTTACGTTTATTAATCAAAAACGAGGTATAAATTTTTCAAAGCGAACGTATATATTAAATAAATTGTGAAAAATTACATTTTGCACGAAATCAATCAGTTTAATTGAAAAGTAAATTTTCTAAATTACTTTTAATTTATTTCCAAAATAACTCTTAACATAAAATAACCTCATATGAGGTAGGTTAAAGAGCGAACCTTATTTGAATTGTTTAATAGTTCGTTTATTAGTCATATGATTTGTTTGTTTTGCAGTTATGAGTACTCGCCCACTGATTATTTTACTTATTTTAATTTTAAACTTGATTATTTCCTTAACTTTTAATTAATCACACTGTGTTACGTTTGCATTAACTTTTCCAGATTATTTCATATAACAACTTGTTTTAAATTACTTTCCAATATTACTTAGATTCTATTGCTTTTTTTATAATTATTTTGCTATTCTTTAAGGAAAATAATTACTTCAAAGCCTTAAAAACATGATTACAAAATAATGATTGTGAAAAATTAAAATGTTATCTAAATAATAAATTAGATTTTGGGTGCATAATGTTTTTATTGTTCTAATAGATAACTATGAATAAAGTAATTATTTTTCTCAAGAAAATATTGTTCAATTTAAGAAATACCTTATAATATGTATTTAGATTGGAAACAAATTAAATGTTTTTTTAATATTTTTTACTCAAAAAAATATAGTTTAGCTATTAATATTTTTTTTTCAACCCAATAAAATAATATAATAAGAAATTAAACTGAATTACTGTACTGTTTTTTAATAAAATAATTTCTCTTTAATGTATATTCATAATACTTAATCAGCTTAAAATACTTTCTCCAGTAGTCAACACAATCGGATAAATATTTTAAATCTCCAAGACTAAAAACATTATTCCATTCAGCACTTTCCAATTTAAAACCATTTGAAAAGCCAACGTGGTATTTTATATCTTTTGTATAGATAGAAAAGAAAAAAAAATCCTAAGTACCTTTAAAAGTGTTTTGGCTTCGAGCAAAATACCCAGACTTAAATTCGCATGAGATGAAAATATGCCTTGGAACTGGATTTAAAACAACGTCAAAACCTTTATAATATATTCCGAACAATATCCAGAAAGCGGTTATCTGAAAACACTCCAAATGACTTACTATGTTTTTATCTCTGGGCCAAATAAACAGGATTTATCTGATATCTCTCGGCTTTAAACTTTTTTTTTTAGTTTGATATAGCTCTCGCTTTTTAGTGTTATCTTCCAGCAGTGTTTTCCTGTAGAACAAGGAGGGGTTAGGTATTTTTATTTTATTTCTGATTTTTCTTTTTAGCTCTAGGTGACTAAAATTTTTATCTCTTCTTTTCTGATAAATGTTTGACTATCGTTCGGTGGGATAAGTGTATCACCATTACAAATATTTTAGTAGCACTTTCACCATTTTTTGGAAGATTACCTCAAAAGTGTGTTACTCTCGTCAAATGTTTTAAAACCTGCTGTTTGCAGGATGTTGATTTTTGATAAGTAAAAATGTCGATATCAATAGAATTTTTTAAATATTGTTTTATTATTATTATTTTTGTTTAATACGTGTAAACCAGAACTGTTTAAGATGAATAATGTTACAAAAATTTTCTGTATATAGTTGTAACTAATGACGTATTATTTAAAAATTCTATTGTAATTTATTTTATCTTATTTTATTTATTAACGGCGATTATACAGGTTAGAAAAAAGGTGGCAACACCTAAAGATCGGGAAAGGACAGTTTGACTTTGGAACTCGATGAAAGCTGAACGCTTTGAGTGTGCCTGACCTGAATTATCGCTGAATTCGAAGTTGTTGTTATTGAAGCTTTTGTTGAAACTTGATAGTGATTGCACTGTTCTTTGAATAACTTTTGTGAATTTTCTGAAGCGAATAAATAATAGTTTTTATCTAGTAAAACCTGTGCCATCATTGCCTCTGTGGGAAAATTCATAACAATACTTTTTTTTACTACAGGGAAGTACTCTTTTATAAGGAAATGCTGTGTTTATTACAGTTTATACTTCAATTTTAAATTCATTTTCAAATTAGCCTTGCTTTGTTTCTTCCAGGTTCTATTATTATTGGAAAAATATAACAAGAGAAATCGAATTTAGTAGGCAACACAACATTTACAAAATAAAGGCTATACTTTATTCTTCATTTAGAAGCTCACAAAACTTGTTTAAACAACAGTGGACTCGTTATGAAGCTTTAACGATAGCTTTAGTGCACACAACTTAAGGCACAGTGATAATTCAGGAACCTCAAATGTAAACAAGCACTGAGTTCCTTTCAAAACAACACTCAATATCCAACTACTCTATTCCGAACGTTGACGACGTTTAAATATTCATTTGCGAATTTTCCCGAAAAATCACGTTCAAACTATACTGCAATCAGAACACGCCGAATGATTGTCAAATTTCTTAATTAACTCGCGTATTACCAAATTTTTTCTCTAGCCTGTAATATCGATGTTTACAAATAAATTTACGGAAATAATAGGTAAACTCGTACAATAGCCTACCTCTTGGCTGGTTTTTGGAAGTGTACCAAGTCAGCGGCAATAATGTTAGCAAAGTGGTAATCATGAATAAATTTCGACGGTGCATAAGAAGAAATGTGGCAACCTTACGGAGTCGCCAACTTGGCGAGATTTCAAAAAACCACCAAGTGGTAGGCTATTCTAGGAGTTTACCAAATAAAACTATAAAAAGAAATGTATGCTCTATTTACAAATTATGTACAAGAAACTCGCGTTACAATATTATTTCAAACTTACAGTTGTACATTTTTTAGCACAAAAGTTTGAATAAAAAAACCATAAATTATTACAAATATAACAATGTGGTTTCTGTTGTAAATGAAACCCACTCTCTTGTATTTGAATATGTCAGTTTTCAAAATGAAATTGCATTAAAGTGGGCAGGTGAAGATAATTATTTATAATAAAGTAAATAGTATTTGATGGTAGAAGGGAAATGCTTCGTAGCAATTCGTTTGTATACGAAATTATAATTTCAAAAGAGTTAAACTTCTAAAAGAGAAAATATATTAGTATGGCCTGAAATGCTTAATCTTGATTGCAGTTTCTATGCTTTATTAAAAGAATCCGTACTATTCAATAAAATTTATTACACTTTAAGTTTATAAAATAAAATCAATATCTAAAATGCTTTGAAATAAGAAACCATGGCATAGAATGTATCTATTACATTTTCTTTTATCTGAGAATTTTAACCTTTAGTGTATCCGATCAATAGAAAGGATAGTATCGTTACTATATACACAGCAGCAAATATATGTTCAGTTGCAGAAACGTAACAAAGTTATCGATTTCTAAATGGAATCTTCCTCTTAATGTCCTTCTGAATTCGATCCTTTAAGAGCACAATTTGAAAAAGTTAGTGTATGTTTCAAGACTTCTTTGTATCCAACACTTTTTTTTCTGTTGTTATCTTAGCCAATAAAAGAGTTCCTTTTATGATCTTTAATGATAGCTAATGCTTTTTCCTTTAAGTTTCTCGATTAGTTTGGAATTGATCAAATAACAGATTTCTGAAGTTTCTTGTATTTTGATGAAAATTTGTCTGTAGTTAGTGAATGGACACACATACACAATATATTGATTTAACTTAAATTTTATTCTACATTTTGCGTTAATTGGAGAGAAAAAAATGATTAGAAATAAAATATTGGCAATTTAACTCGTGTTATGCGATCTTGAGTAGGTTGGTTTGTATGCTAAAAGACATATTTGTGTGCCTAATAACAGGTGATCAGGCCAGTATCTCCGACTTAAGGTGAATTCGGAACCTCAACTAACACCCATGCCTAACCCAGGATTCGAACCCGTAACTTTTAGAATTCAAGAATATAAATCTAACAACATAGCCATTTTTGGTTCATCTAACACAGCCAGGTGGTTCATTTTTGAATAGGAATCTGAGGATAGAATTAACTTATTAAATAGAGGATGAAGAAAATATAAGAGAATCAATGGGTAGTTGATTTGGATTAAACGAGACACTTAAGTACGTCAGATATGATGAAAAACATTTTGGGTTAGTTATTAAATAAATTGTAATTAATATTTTTTTTTTTTTAAATTCAACTTTTAAGATGTATTAAATTTAATGAAGATAACTAAAGAATAGAATATTTAATACTGTTTTCCTTAAAGTAATATAAACCATTTAAAAAAATTAACACTCTACAGTATTTCATAAATACGAAAAATAAACTTTCATATTTGTCAACATTTAAATTAAGACCTATAAATTATATGTAAATATTCACAAACACTACTTTATTCTTATTTCTCAGTTAGTAAATTAGCGCACTCTGTTTACATGCATTTGAGAAAATAAATGAACTGTTGAAACTTCATGCATATCTAGATGTGGATCATCCTGAAATTTGAATCTGTTTACTTTATGAAAATTGTCCTCATTCAATTATAATTAACTTTATTTACATCAAGTGGCGAACTAAAAATGAGTTTGTCAATCGTTCTTAATTAAAGTGTATGCCTATTTAACAGAATGAATGATATCTAACGTGGATTGAAACCCATCTCATTTTCCATAATGGCAACCCATAAAACATTAACTTTACTGGCTCCGATTTTGAATAGACTAGCTGTTATTCAAAGCATTCAATGTACTTATGGAACCATATGCTTACTTTACACTAATGGACATTTATATGCATTTCCTTTTGTGGGAATTGTTAGAGGCATTTATATATAGAAATGTATTAGATTAATAAGTCTGCAAAAGAGATACCTTATATGGATGCATTAACGATTTAGCAGTATATAGAAAAGCGTGAATACATTGTTTAGTCATTTTACTGATTATCAACAATGTTGTGAAGGATTTGTATAGATTTGTATGCTCTTTCATTCATGCGGTTTCTTTTGATATGCATGAATAATTGGTATAGTTACATTGGAAAAAATCTATAAAGAAAAAACACTTAGTGCATTAGTTTCTTTAATGCTTTATTGTGTAAAAGAAAAGGTTACTTAGTTTTTCTGACAATGATAATATGGAATTAAAAGATATGTGACTGAATTTTATTTACATATAGAAAAAATAAACAAAAGGACAAATGTTGAAAACATTTTTTTAATCATCATTAACGTTTTTATACTTTTTTAAATAATCCTTTGAGATGAAAATTGTATAGAGTAGTATTTTTGTAATTTTGCTGCATAGCAAATAGAATAATTAAATACTGTATTAACTAGGGGTGTGGAACATCGCACAACTTACACTATCCCGTCGGGCAGCTCCTCTCGTGGATGGTATTTAAATTCTCCAAAATCGTTTCGATAGTTGCTGGCTTCATACACTAGTGTCATTTACCGTTTTCATATTTTCATCATTGATTTAGCAAAAGTGGCCAGTTGGTGATATTTTTTCCGATAATTCTTGTATGGGTCGTTAAAAAAAAAAAAAAAAAAAAAAAAAAAAAAAAAAAAAAAAACCTCTTATAAAAGGACGATTTTGGCGGTATACTTTTCGATAATTCTTACATTTTACTTTCTTATAAGTAAAACTGGGGAGAGAAAAAAAAACGTTCGTTGATGAGGTATGTTCGAAGAAAGAGAACTCAGTGTTAAAGGAATTCGTTTTTGCAATGTTTAGAGCACCTTAAGAAGCATTGCCACAGCGATTTTGAATAAAATCAGTAATTGTCAGAATCTTTTTAGCAATTACTGAAAAATGTGATTTTTTTCATTGGCAGCTACGTTATGCACATGCGCGATTTTGACGAAAACCTTTATGGTATGTCCCTGTGCCATCACCAACCGACACACCATATTTGAACATCGTAGATCAATTTGTTCGGGAGTTATGCTGACCATAGACACACACACGGACATTTTTTCTTTATCACTTTTTTGAAATCAGGATGTGGAGAAATACAGAAGGAAAAAAAATCATTTTTTTTTCCTTTCCGACCGAATACTATACATCGATTTCCCCATGTATACATATGGGTAATTGAAAGTAATAAATGAATATCGAGAATTTATTAAATAGAAGCATACTGAACACAATTGTATCAACAGTGCCCATGCCAATGATACATAAATACCTTAGTTTTATAATAATGCCTATATTGTAGAGGAATATTTTTTAATTTTAATTACATCGAAATTTCGAGGTAAATAACGACTTTAAAAGCATTCTTTTCGTCAAGTAAAGTTACTTTGAAATCAAAGTATACATTCACACTTCAGACAGCTGAAGTATTACAAATTAACACTGAATCTTGAATCTAAATAATTTTAAAACACAACCAATCGGAGACGTATAGATTTCGTGCGAAAACACAGCATTTAAAACCCATATGACATAACCTATATAATTTATTAAATCTATATAACACACAAATATAGATTTAATAAATATTAAAATAAATTACAATAAAGTGATCTAACTTAGTAATGGGGTTATATATTATTAAGTAGGCTCCATTTGCAATTATAGTACACATGTTGAACGAATCTTATATATAAAAAAAAAAAAAAGCATGTAGTGTTTTCATTAATCGATATCTTTCTTTTGTAAGAATCAGGCATCAACCAGAAGGCATTGCTTTGCAGAGTTAGGGAGCATATCCTTTTTCATTCCTCACCAGAAGACTTTTTCAGTTCCCTCTAAGTGCATGGATGGAAAAACTCTCAATTTTATTGGTATTTTTTTTTTTTTTTTTACTTCCCTTTTAAAAGCACTGTATAAAAATACCAAAAAAACAGGAGAGACAATACGAAATCCAAGCAACCCTTGAAACCTTATTCTTTCTTATTTACTGCTTTCCTCTCTGACGCGTGCGCTGAGATAGGAAAAAAAAAACTTTTTTCCAAAAATACAAAATGTGTGCGAACCGTAAAAGGCTCGTTTCGTTTGTCGAACTCTTTATCGCAGTCAAGAGAGTAAAAGGTTATACGAAAAAATTTACAAAAAAAAGAACTTTTACGTGAATGTGGGATGTTGGCTCAGTTAGGATTAAATCTCAGGAGCACACCTCAAAGAATAGGCTCAATAAAATTAATCGAATCCTTGATTCTAGTACTCTACTCAGAACTATTCAATAGTAATTGATTGTTTTATTGTAGATATGGGAGAGATTCTGCCATCACGAGAAAAATCTTGAACTGGATATTATTCTCAAAATAGATATAGTATATAGGAAGATATAGTAAAATATCTAATGCAATCATTCTATTCATGGCTCACTAAGAAACTTTTTCATGAGCATATGTCTGAGATTAGCTGTTCTTGGGAATGCAATAAATGTTATCCCAAATGTATTTCTTGTTAAGGTGCTTCTATAATGTATATGGTTGTCGAAATCTTATTTATTATTTTAAGGCGTATTATTTTTGTGGTGATCAGTTTTTAACTGCCTTTTATACAAATCCAAAACTGATAAATTATGTACCAATTTATTGGCTAAGACATATGTTTCTGACGAATAGTTTATTTACAATAGCACTTTGTGTTATTTAATCGAGGCTATTTTTTTTTTTTTTTTTTTTTTGGTACTCTGGGAGGGGACTTTATGTTACACATGCGTCTACTCTGTTCGACAATTATCTATCTTTTTCCTAACTGCAGTAAATAAATATATTATTATTTTTGTAAGAGTTGCAATTCACCGATTTAAACAATTTCCTTTGTTATTTGTTGATTAATCGAACTTAAATTTTAAGGAAGTTCCATTTGATACTATATGATGGATGGGATACTATTTATTCCCATAACAACCAGCTAAACGATCCATGCCAAGTTCTGCTTTCCAAATAAAATTTCATTATATCTCTGAACAATAGAATATAATATCTAACTCTTGTGAACCTTTTAAAAGTTATTCCACTAAGCAGTATTAAATATGCAGGCTTATCACCGGTCCACTAGTTATTATTGATATCTTAGCACAATTGCCTATGTTTAATCTTTTTCTTTTTCTTCACTTACGTTTGCAAAAATTAAGATTGAACTCTTCAGAAAAATTGCAATGCATGAATAAAAAAAAATGGTGCACTACTTGACAATCAAAATACAGTCTTTGATGATTTTATCTGGCTTCCTGCTAACAAGGATCGTGTCGCTTAAAAGCATTGACAACACTTTCTCAACCGTTAGATCTTCATCACTCAGGTTGGAAGAACTTCCGAAACCAACCATGACGGATGAGCAAGGGTGTCTTTCTTTACTTTTACCTCCTGTCTCAGCTTTTTTTTTGTTTTTGTTTTTTATCTCGCTCAAAATATATCAGTCTTCAGTTAATTTGTCGTTTCTGACAACAAAGTGTAACATGGTTGCTGAACTTGACAATTGGAAAACCGGAACTAAGTCCATCTTTCGCAATTCTAAATTATGAAATTATAATGAGTTGGACGTAATTGAAAAATGCATTTTCCAAGATAAATTGAATTCTGAATATTCTTTATTAAAAACCGATGCATCATTTTTAACTCTTTGAACGGTTACAAAGACCTAATTACATAAATTTTGAATTAATGTGATAACCTTTGTTCTGAGCTTTTACTGATTTGTTTTTTACTATCAAATATTAGTATTACGTTATGAAAAACTGGTTTGAATTTAGCTCAGTTTGCGTATAGCCTTTTAACTCGTGATTTTGGATTTGATTGCAACTATATTTAATAGATTTAAAAAGTAATGGTATTTCATCGTCCATTGAGAGATGAAATCGCAATCTTTTTACTAATGTATTGATTCCCTAAAACACCAGTTTCTACTTTAATATATAATTTTTCGATATCTTATTGAAACTTTTCTTTCAGTTATATTTATTTATTAAAATTATATTTTAATGCATCATGTCAACAAGCCTTAGTTATGTATAATTATTTAATGAATGATCAGCTATTTATTTAGTTCTTTAATCATCATAAAGCTGTATCTTTTAAATTAGAGAAATTAAATATTTTATTAGTGAAATCGTTTTTAATAATTAAAATTAAATTTAATAAACCTAAAAAAGTTAAATATTTTCCTTAGCAAAACCTCTTTGATCGCACGATGTCGATTTTAAACCTATATATTTTCAAAACGAATAAAAGGATCCAGGTTTACGACTCTAAAAGAATTTCACATTATTACTCTTGATTTACATTACATATAATAACCTTAAAGTTTAAAAATCCGTAAAGTGAACAAACGTACTGAATTCTTCATAGTTCTTAAATAATAATCTTAGTACTTGTGAAATTTAATGTAAGCATTATTTATAAAGTTTAACCCAAATTTAGACTACTTCTGCTATTAAATGTTTATATTTCATGTGTTTATTCAATGTTTATATAATTACAACTTCAAATACAAACTCTACGCTCGTAATTCACTGTTATAAAATTTATTTCTAATCTACCTAACCCCTTTAAAACACACTCCTTTAATGAAGTCTTGCAAAGTAACGTACTCTTTCACAGCAAAATTAATATCGCTGTATCACCGACATATTTTATGCCCAACTTCAAGAAGACTAGTTCTTAATTTCAATGTTCATTTTGGTGCACCGCTAATCCAGTACAACTCACCTTTAATATGCGTCTCCTTTCGCGACAAACCCATGTCCCTTCTTAATATTCAACAAGCGGCCCGAAACACGGTTTGAATGACAAGTCATTACTCTAGGATTCAAGGAGTTATTTTAAAAGGAAGTAAAGTTCCTGTTCTTCCCACTAGAGTATAACTGCGGCGCTTCTTTAATTTAATGGCTTGAAATACGTTATATCTGTGTTATTCGCTTCGAATAATCAGGTGCTGCATAATACATGCCACTAAAATTGAAGAAAATTAATGTTACTTTTTTATTTTTCACAAATGGCAGTTACTTTTTGAACGATTCCTTGAGAATTGTGATTACGCTATTTCATTTAAAGGTATTTTTATGCACATTAAAACACAAAATTTATGTCAAAGATTTCAAAGTTTGTATCGGGTGTTCGAAAAGTGACTGCGGATATTTAAAAATTATTATCTGTCAAACAGTTATATATTAGACAGTGTATTATATTCTGAAAGTCATCTGAATTTATTGACTGTCCAAGAAGCATGTAAGTACTTTCAGATTAATATAAGTAACGGTTTTTAAGATGTAAGATGTTCATTATGGTGGTTCAGATTAGGAGTTAGCTGTGAGGCCAATTTATATGCATTGCTAATTTTTATATTCATTAACATAGTGCCTATTCTGTTGTCAGTGTGTGTTTGGTGTTTGCATCTATTTTTAAAATAGCCGACTACCTTAAAAAGTAGAATTTTCATAAAATTTCACAATTATTTTTTTATATGATTTTGTGAAAGGCTGCTTTTAAAAATAAAGACAAAAGAGAAAATGTGGTAAATGGTATTCAGCAGATTGTCAGAGTTCCTGATGGGAGTTTATCTTGCTTCTTTTAAATGTGACGAATATGTGGACAATTCCCATTGGAGCATCTCAAACGGAGCTCCTCCCTTAGAATGACTGTGATTTACTACCAAGCGTTTTAAAATACAAAGAAGAGTTTTAATAAATATTTCAAACTACAAGAATGTGTGCCAAATATTTATAAAAACAAAAGTAGGTGGCGCTATAAACTAAGCAATACTTCACTTCAACTTCAATACTAGTCCTTTAATTTCGATGCCCATTTTGACGCACCTCTCATCCGATACACTTCGGTATGCTTCCCATTTTAATATTCAGCAAGTGGGCCTAAGCACGCGGTGAATGACAAGTCGTTACTCGGGGATTCAAGGAGCTAATTTAAAGCGAGAGCGGAAAAGCAAAATGCCTGAACTTTTCCGCTCGATTGTAGCCGTGACGCGTCTTTAATGAGTCAGTAGCTCGTCGAGCTACTGGATGAGTTTTCGCTTCAATATGCAAAGCGAAGTCGGGTTGACCAGGAAGTTGGGAATCTCACACCGAGTTTGAGATTCGAGCCACAAGGTCGACGTGACAAGGTCGTGTTGTGAAAGCTGTAACGTCAGGAATGTTTGTGAGGTTTATTTTTAAATGGTAGTGGATGAGGATAGGCTGTTTTTGTAAACTCTGAAAATGAAGAAAAATCCTTTCTAACTAAATTCTTGAATTACCACTTTTAAAATGTTCCCTTCTTGAAATTGGTTTCCGATATTGTGATACTTCGTGAAGTGTAGTTCTGTAATGACTTTTGCACTTGAAAATATCCAAACAAATCCATCTCATTCATATCACAGTGCACTCTAAAATATTCTCTAGCCCTAATTTGAACAGCCATATTTAGAAAGTTTCAAATTACTACGTAAATATTTTTTTTTTTACCAAATGGTTATAAAAACATAAAAGGGTGGAAAACCAAACGAAAAGAAGCAATTTTAGTTCATTTAGGTATGCACTAACTGCCATGATAAGTTACGTATCGTTATTTTAGATAATAACTAGTTGAATATCCATTCTTCAATATTACCATGTACATTTTAGCAAAAAAGACATTTACTGCATTTCACATTTCGGATGTTTGAGAATTGGTTTCTCAAAATCGCAGTACCTTACTTTATCTACGCTTGCCTTTGTTGATATTTGTTCAATGGGACTATATTAGAAGTGGGGCATTGGAATATTCTTGATTATGGAACGTTTGTACCCTCTTCGAACCCTTAAATAGTTGAGATCGAAATAGTTTATTTATCTATGCGTGCTCTTTGTTCCGATTTTCAGAGATGTGACTATTTGGAAGTGATATATTTTAATATCTCTCGTTTGTAACGTTTAGATGCCTTCTGACTCTTTAAAATTAGTTAATCGAAATTGCTTTAATTGTATAAAATTTGTCAGTTGTGATTGAAAGTGAAACATTGCGCTATTTTTCGTATCGAACTTTCAACACCTAAAAATTGGTTAATCGTCATCCGAATAGCTTAATTTATATGTGCTTGCCCTTGGCTCCAAATTTCAGAGTCATTGTTACATTAGAAGTGAGACCTTAGAAAATTTCTCGATTGGAACGGTTAGACCTATTTTTGGTGACCTCTTAAAATTAGTTAATCGAGATTGTAATAGTTTTATCGATGTTTGCTCTTGGTTCCAAATTTAGGAGTTGTGACTGTTTTGGAAGTGAGACATAGTGATATTCCTCGTATGGTTTGAATATTTCGACCCTTTGCGTCCCTTAGAAATTCATCAATATTGGAATAGCTTACATTTTCTATGCTTACCCTTGTTGACATTTGTACCAAATATCATAGTTATGACTACATTTGAAGTGATACATTTTAATAACCCTCGTTTAGAACGGTTGGCTCATTTTTGCCCCCTTAAAGTTTGTAAACAGATATCTAAATGTACTTTATCTATGCTTGCCGTTAGTACCAAATTTCGAAGTTGTGACTATATTGGAAGTGGAACATTTGGATATCCCGCGTTTGGAACCTCTTCTCGACCCTTTTAAATTGGTCAATCTACATCGGAATACTTGACTTTTTTTTATGCTTGTCCTTGTAGACATTTATTCCAAATATCAGAGTTTTGACTATATTGGAAGTGGAGCATTTGAATATTCTTTGTTTGGAACGTTTGCTCCCTTTTAGACCCCTTAAAGTTAGCTAATCGGGATCGAAATAGCTTACTTTTTTATGTTTGCCCTTATTGACATTAGTACCAATTTTCAGAGTTGTGAATAAATGAGAAATGTGAGAATTAGTGATGAGATAGTCAGTGCGTAAAAGAGGTCTTTGCCTTTGATAAATATAGAAGAATTTGTGTTTAACAGGTTGAGCTCGATTGAACTCCAATGGTTAAAAAATATAAATATTTATTTTCTCCAATATCAAGTTGACTTCGACACTGTTAGAAAAATCTATTTTGAATTTAAGAATACTACATTTCTTGCGGAGTAAGTTTTTTCTCCCTTTGGTCCTGATTTTAGCTAACTTAACTCTAAACAATGGATTTCAACATTTTGGCAATTTTCCATTCGGCGACGTGCTAGAGTATTTTAAACTTTACATTACAATACATTTTGTAAAAAAAAGTTTCACGTGTATAAGAGCGCACTAAATCATAAATATCAAAAATATGTGTTTTTCGAAATAGACGCTAAACAAAGGACACAAAAGATTTCAAGAAATATCTACTTCAAAAGAATACTTTTACACTATGTAACTCATCTGTTAAAAAGAATCCCAGAGTCATGAAAAAACTTTATTCCTGTTTCCAGTTCCTTTAAAGTTCTTTCCCAACGTTCAAATAAAGTTTGACAGCACAAAACATAGTGAAATTTATCTAGATGCATTTTGATAAATGTTTTCTTTCACTCGTGTCGAAAGGGATTTCACGCCACCTGAAATCCCGTAAGGTTCTCACACTTCTCTACTCACTTTTATCGCTTAAAACCACTTCGGGATTCTTTGATTTCTGTTTCTAAAACAAGTATTTGATGGTTGATTCAAGTGTGTGGATCAAATTCATATCCAACAGATGGGTTTTCTCACATTGAGATACTACCCTGCCATTTTCTGTACAATACCTATAAATAATAGCATTCGATGAAGAAAAACTGTATTTTCTTACAATTGAAGAATCAAAGCAAATAGTATTACTTTTCAACATTTTTATGACCGTGAAAAATGTTATGGAAGTTTTACAATATTATAGTTGCAACCAGACACTCGAAAATAGAAAAGAATATGCGTCGTCTTATCATATTTAGTAAAAGTTAAAAAATTTAAAAAAAAAAAAAAAAAAAAAAAAACTAATTTCTAGGATTGTTAAATATGTTTGAATTTCTAAGGAGCTCCAAGATTGTTGCTATTGTATTGTTAGTGAAATTAGATGGATTTCGCTTGTTTTTTGTTTTTTTCAAAAGTAATATATTGTGGTCCAATATAACTAAGCGCATATCATGTATGAACCCGTGGGCCATCTATCGGCTTATGGGAAGTTATTTAATGTTTAAAATTTTGGTGTGCAAAACTGTTTTAAATTGCCATTCCTAGAAAGAAATAAGCATGTACGCATCTCATTCTACAAAAACATGAAATCGATCAATAATTTTGGACCACCCTGCATAATGTAATAAATTAAGTAGGTATTAAATTATATATACATTTTCATATGATGTAGCATACTTAAAAAATAGAAAAGTTTTACCCATACTTTGTTAGTTTCAATATCGGATATCTTGATTTAAAAATATTTTTTAGTCAGCAAAATAATATCTTTATTTCGTGCACGTTTTAATTAAACTCTATAATATTTTTAATTCAGTAATATTTAAATAGTAACTACAAATCTCTTAAGTTTCAGTAAATATATCACGCAAAATTATATTTTTAAAATAAATTCGATCATAAATAAATGTGTGTTGTAACCTAATAAATATTTAAAAAAAGATAAAATTTCATTTTTCAATTTTCAAAGTACATCCTTAAACTCAATCGAAGCAAAAAATATATTCTTGATTTTTCATAAATCATTATACATAAATAGTTAAATGTCAAAGCAGTCGTTTTCTGTTCAATAGTTAAATTCTTTAATACTCCGCCGTGTATAATAAGCTGCTAATTATCAAAGAAGCCCCTATTACTTGCTCCTAATTAAGCCTCCGAGTGCCAATTAAAATCCTTCAGTCCAATTTAAGTGGAAAAACAAGCCGTTTCCTCTTCTGAGAATCCTTGTAAGTGTTATTCAAGTAATTAACCTCCCTTTGAAGAACTTTAACGCGCGCAATCTTGCTTAAGTAGCGAAGGAAAGCACAACCATTTTCGTTTGCGGAAAACCAATACGATTCTAAAGAAAATGGAATAAAATCTTACTAACAGTATATTTTCGTATATAAAATAGCAGCAGAATAACAATACTTCAATCGTTTTGACTATTACATCATTAGACTAATTATATCCTTGAATTACATCCTAGTATGACTGTTACGATACCTCAGCGCAGTGTTATCAATCTGATCTTTTTTTCAATGGGTACTATAAATACAAGCAACTAATCTAATGACATAGATTGTAACTTTTTTGCACGTTGACCTTTTACGTCAACTTTTAAATTACCGTCAAATAGAGCATTTTTGAATTACCAGTTCATATTATTAATCTAGAGTTCATCCTTTCTCGAAACTCTTTTACGCTATGCTTAGTTTAACTTTCAATATTTGAGGAAGAACTTTGTTTGCCTAACTCGTTTCAAAAAGGAAAAGATTTTCTTTTTAAGAAAATCTATTTAATAACAAATGAAGCTTGGAAAAAAAGTCTTTCATTTAATGAAATGTTTTCAGAAAAAGGACAAAATGCGTGTCACTGACTATCTAGTTCAATTGTTCTCTGAGATAGCATTGTTGGCTTAATTGCATCCTAGATGAGTTAGCAGGATGTAATTAAAAATATGAATCCTGAAAGCAAGATTGCTTTTAAGATCATGTCTTATAGAATATGAGTGGAAGCCAACACACTATGATTCTATTAACTATTTATCAACACATCTTGATCCGTTCGTAATACAAACGTTTGTACAGCCCTTTCCAAACTCATGGCTGGGAGAAAGCCACATTATACAAAGACATAAACCCGCAATCAAATCCTTGTATTGACGAACTGTAAACTCTGCTTAAAGAAGGAATATATATTAGGATGGCCTTAGAGGCAGATAGCATAGCCTCGAAATGATCGTTAGGATTTCAGATGGATATGTTTTGTGTTTTCCCCCATTCGTGACGCAAATCCAAAATCTCTCTTCATCGTCATATCCGTCCGCGAATTTCCGAGTAATATCTGCAGTCCATTTAATGTTATTTCACCATTCTATAACCTCAATATACTTTTTAATTAAAAGTTGAATTTGAGAATAATATTTTTTAAGAGCAAAGGGGTAAGGGTTATTTAATGAAAAAACCAGGGATACCAAATAGCATCATCTGAGATTTCGACTTTGTATTGATTTTCCACACTTAATTTTTTTTAACTGCAAAATCATTTTAAAAAGAAAATAATTTGTTTATTACTAAATGCGTTATTTTATAGTATATTTGTATTACCAATCTCGGGTGTTATAAGGTTTTAACCCTGATACTGTTAAGAAGCAATGTAATTCTTCAAAATCATAAATATTAAATAAACAGAATGTCTCTTAAAATCATAATCTGGAGCAACAACAAAAAAACCATAAGACCAAAAGCCAGAAATAATTATGAATTACGTAATTTTGAATTGGTTGTTAAGTTTAATTTTCATAACATATCCTACTAATTTTGAGACTGATAAAAAATTCACAACCAATTAGAGTAAAAAGAAAATTTTCAAGTATGGACAACAATACAATTGAGAAAGTACTCGCAATAGGAGTCCTAAGAACTCTAGTAATGAGAAAGAAAAATATTTGATATTATTCAGTGGAGTTACATCTCTCTAAAAATTCCAATAGCTTGTTTTATTTAAAAAATTGATAGTTTGCTTTTGCTAGCCTCAGACAAACACTTAACTTTATTGTTTGTCTAAGGCAATTACTAAAAACCTTTCCAGCATCCAAATAACATTCGTTAGGAAAGGATATATAAACTTTCCCATCATACCAACAATAACACTGGAGGGCATCAAACCCTTTTTTTATAGAAAGATCAACTAGATTTCACACGCATTAATACATATACCTCTTAACTATATAGGTTCCACGGATATGTTACCAAAAATGTATCCCACCTCTATACGATCCGTAGTTCAATCGCCAGAATCACTGGACCTAATTACATCCCTGAGCATGGTGCATTATTAGGATAATTGGAAAAGCCCTGATCCCGCAAGCAGGGCTAATTTCATGAAGTTTTGTGGAAAATAGGGCCGTGCATAATTTAGGTGAGGGCCAGACAGCGTTAATCATCTCATCAGGTTCAGGGAGGGGCGTCTGAGAGTTACGCGATGCGCTGTACTGCCATTGATTGCAATTTCAGTGTTATTCCATTACATGTGGAGGAAGGATTCGTGGTGGGTTGACATTTATTTGCTTGGGAAAGAACTGGCGGTGTCGGGGGACTTGCGGAAAGTGTTTTGCATTTTTAATGCGCGAGTGCCTCTTGTTGACGTTCCATCTGGGTGGGTAGAATGTGGATATTGGATTGTTGTTGTTGTGGTTGGTGGTGCAAACAATCCTGAGGGAGTTGGGTATGTAGAGTATTGTACTCTATTTTGATTTGCAATAGGTGGGATTTCGAGAGTTTAATCAATCTATGGTTTATTCTTAGCTTAGGTGCTTGAATTAAGTCAAAATGCAAAGAATACCAACTCGAGTTAGTGTTACTGAAAATAATAAAGGCCAAAGACGACATGTATAACACTTTCCACAACTTTGAATAAAGAAGATTTCATCTCATGAATTTGTTTTTGTTCATTAATGATCAAATTAACATTATAAAAGCTAATTATCTAATGGCTGTCGCTGTTTACTGTAAGACAATTAAAGTACAATATGCATTAATTTATTTACTTTCAAGATACTGGCACATAAACTGCTAATAATTACTTAGAAATATTTTTTAGGGAATCGGTAATTGCTTACAATCTTATTTGAAAGTTCCTTGACGGATTCAAAAAGTTTTACAGTATCATAATTGTTGGTAGTATCACATGTAATTTTGTGAAATATTTATTTTACGAGTTTGAATAATAACTAGAGCATTGAAGAAAACAATTAGCTACAATTAGAAAAATTTAAACAATTTCGGTAAACTTTTTGTTAAAATTTTTACACATTATATATATATATATATATATATATATATATATATATATATATATATATATATATATATATATATATATATATATATATATATATATATATATATATAATCAATTAATTTTATATATTTAAATACTCAAACGAAATATTAATTCTTATATTTATTCAAACAAAACCTAACAGCTCCCAATAAAAGTAAATAAAAATTTTGACTTTTAACATTCTTGTTACAAAATATTTACCGAAATTTCTAAACACAGCACAATAAAACATTTTTTTTTTTTTTTTTTTTTTTTTTTGTCACAAATGATGCACACTTCTTTAGTCTTATTTCCCTTATTTATTCAGCATTATACGAAACCAAAACGTCTGTCCGATAACTAAAGCATTTAAACCTCAAACAAACCGAAAAATAAAATCCGACCCAAATTCTATAGCCTCCAAAGCGGTATAAATTAGTATAAAGAGCTAAAAATAACGTCAGCGGGTATTTTCAAAACGTCCGCACAATTGATTTGAATCGGTAAACAGCGCTTTTGTTGTACGAAACAGGGATCGGTATGTACATGGATGGGGATTTATGTTCTGAGGTCAACCACACAGAAATCTATTGTCCAACGATTCCCCGACTTCATAATCTCCAAGTAGTTCTGAGGACCTGTATGGTATGCGGGTTTTTGTGTCCTTCAATCGTCGAGTTTTCTCTTCTTTTTTTTTCTCACAAAATTTTGGAATTCAATGCTAGGTAAGAACTATTGTGTATCCATGATTTTTTTTTTAATAATGTGTTGCTTCGTGAACACCTAAGCTGGTTTCAGCTGATGTTTCTTAAACATGGAAACCTAATATGTCAGTGTAATTTTAACATGTTTACTACTTTTGCCTTTTAATAATTTGCTATTAAAAATTTTATGAGTGATAGAATATAGAGATTACATATTTAAATGCTGAAAAATTAATTTTGAGTGAATAAAAACTAAAGTAAAGATAATTTTATCAATGTGCTTATAGACACCTCATACTTTATGTAATTCTTTAAATAGAAAAATAACATTGCTTCAAATTAGATTACGTTTAAAAGGTAACATCTGTAAACTCATTTCAAATATTCTTCATTGAAAAATGTGCTTCCCTATTCTATTTGTATCTCTGAAAAAAGTATTCACATTCAAGAAAAATGTATTTTTTTCCATTTTAATTAAACTATGTTTAAATTAATAATATCTACGCTAAAGACAGTTTTTAATGCCAATTAGATTTATGAATGTGATATTAATGTAAATTTGTTCACAGAAATATTAACTTCAAGAATAACTGTGGCCTACAAAAAGGAATAGGCTTAACTTGGTTTGAGTTTTTGTTTACAGAAACTGATTTTATAAATAAAAGTATTGCGTGCACTCTTAATACTGATTTCATGAAAATGCATTGTTTTAAATTCAAAAAGTGAATTCAAATAATTGTAGTTTAGCGATTTTCAACAGGCAGCAACAAGCAAATTCGACACGGTCAGTAATCGATATATTTTTAAACGTTAAATAATGTAACTCATAAAAACAGAGTTTTTAAAAAATCCTTTAAATGCATTGTCAATTTTTATATTCATTATCACAGACCCGGTATCAAAAACATTTCTATCAGCAAAATGTATGGCAAATTATGTTTCAAAATTTATTCATTAAAAGTGAACCTGAATTTATGCTCCCACATCCAAATATCATTAATTTATTCTGATTAAAGTAATTTTACTATTCATTTATTAAGGCAACAGGAAAGAGTATTAACAATGGTGGGCTCAATGCTTTTTTGACGCGATTAGATGATGGCAAGTTGGTTTATTAGTATTCCGTAAAAGCGACCTTTTAGTAACAGTAACAACCCCACAATTTGATAGGTTTGATGTCGATGACAATGCATTCTATCTGTCAAGTTTCAGCCCAATTGGATGGCGGTAAGGAGGTTAATTAGGCCTCCGCAGATTCCACTCCCATCGTCAAACATGCATGCAAACAAAATCAAAGTTAATATAAAGGATTTAAAAAGTTACACAATTTATTTTTCCAACTTCCGTAGTTATATTACCACATATAAAAATAATAAGATACAAGTTTTTCTTGCTAAGCAATATTTCGTCCATTTTGCTAATTGAGGGGAGAAACAAAGGAGTATCTATAGGCCGTAGTGAATGTTTAATGACTAACCTTTAGAGTTATACAGCACTGCTCAACTAAAGATCACTAACAATATAAAATAATAACTAACAGATTTTTGTTTCAAAACTGCGAAAGCAAAAAGATTCTATAAATAAAACCGCATTTATTTTTAAAAAGAACCAGCCTGTTATTCAAACCAAACCTACATAAAACCTCACGCACATTACATCCATTCAGCAAAGTACCCACAGCACTGTGTATAAGAGAAAAAACGCAAAAGAAAGATAATTATTTAAAAGAGATTTCTTTTCTTCTCTGGAGACAATAAAAAAACCTATAACGTTGCGTGTCAGCACAGGAAAGGCATAGGAATCCTAAGACATGGACCGCGCTGTCTGGTCTGATGCGACTTTCATTTTCCTTGTATTTTTTTCTTCGTGTGATTGCAACACATACGTCCCTGGAATATTTTTTTTCTCTCTCTCTCTCTTTACCTGGAAGTTGTCCAACGGTCATAATTAATTCATTTCTGTTCGTTGTCCGGAGAAGGGAGCTACGTATTGATCGACTTTGCCCTTTGCAGGTTTCCGCGTGGATCGCCGATAGGACAAAAAGTTGCACTTGCATGGAATCCTCGTGATTTCTGGACAAACGTTCCCGCTGATTAAGTTTCAGTCTCGACTTCTTTTGAAATTTAATACTATGGATGACGTTAAGTTGTAAGATTTCCTCTCTGTAGAAAACTGTTACTAACTTTGAGATCATATACCTAGATTTTGACTGTTTATAAAATTAGTTGTTTTATATAAAAAGTTTCAATTGAATAATTTGTCACCCAATGGATTGGAATGGCAGTACAAACAATTTGAAATGTGACACTCTTGCAACTAAATCTGCAAAATTGGAATAGACGCCATTTAAGTGAGCTCTACGCTAGAGTACCGCAATCGCTGGAGGTAAGATAGCATGCACCCATATAATACACATCGTCCCAGGGAAGTCCCTAGTCATCCCCGGGACTCCGAATGACTTGCTAGGGACCTCCCTGAGAGGATGTGCGCTCTATGGGCAAGAACTGTAGGTACTGTAGGTATAATTACTGTAAGTAACTACTATAGGTAGGTAGGTAGGAGAATTACTGTAGGTAAATTCTCCTGGTACATGTAGTTTCTTTCTTTTTTTAAATTTAATTTTCAGATTTGTCTTCCACTTGCTTTGAGTTATCTGGATTATACAATTAGAAATGAATTCAAAATAAATCAATTTTATTTAAAGATATTTTTACTGACGGATGACATTGAAAATAGCAGTTCTCGTTCTAATTCGATATGCCAGAGCAGTTAAAACCTAACGTAGTTTTTCTGCTAGATAATATCCATTACAACCAATAAAAATCACTTCTGCGTAGAGGAAGATCATTACAACGTTAAAAAAAAAAAAAAAATTAATGGAATGTATAAGGAAAAATAAAGATAATATCAATTTGTCCAGCATAATTAAGTCGAAAGATAAAGAAAGCTAAACTTATTTTCTAAAATCAAAAGACATATTTATTTTAGATTTTTAAATCGGAAATTTGTTCGACTTATTTTTTTTTTTTATTCAGTATAAATTATTGACTATATAAGTTACGATTATATACTTTAAATAAACCTTGCTTCTGTATTAAAAAAAACTTATCTTTAAAAAAACATGTTTACATTATAGCTTATTACTTCCTTTTTTCTCTTTATTCCCCTTATGAAATCATGGAATGATCTCATTACTTAAAAGCAGTCACAGAACTTTGGAAATTGTAGTTATTTTAAGTACTCTTTCGTTGGCACATCAAGCGTAAAAATAACAAGAAATAATAGAAATTATCTATGGAAGTATAAAGCCTTGCCGCCTACTGTGGCCGCTAAAAATAAAATTTATAGTGCACACTAAAAAGAATCGTAAAACAGAAGTAACGCTTTTTTCAAAATATATATAATTGGGTTGTGAAACGATCTCTAACGCATCCAGCTGTACATGGAACAAAATAAAACAATGAAAATAATATTAGAATAGAAAACGCAAAAAAAATGACGTTATTTTCGCTTCCGACATAAACTACCCACAGTGCCAAAAAGTTCCGAAAGTCATCCAGTTATTTCCATTCCAATCGCAATTTTCAAACTCCAAAAAGTCCCCAAAGTGGCTGGTAACATATTCCTATTGCAGTTGAGGCATAAAAATGCTTAAAAATCCTCGGGAAAAGTATTTTTCATCACTTAATAATAACGTAAGATATGCAATTTATTCCCTATATATGTCAGATAACTGATCACCGATGGGACCAACTACCTTTCCATAACGGCAATAAGTTTTTTATTTGTTCATCCATTTCTTTACCAAATGTATATCCACAGCGAATGGGCCCTAAAGATAACAGAATGGAACAGTAGGGATTTAGCTGTGAGGGTTTTTTAAAAAATGGTTTTCTCATTAACTGATAGCGGGGTTGCTAATGAAGATCGTAGTGTACGCGGTTGTCTCGATCAATTAAATGTATTGCAGAGAGACATATTCAAATGGGCCATTTTACGACAAGGCTCAGAGAGAAGAAAAATGGTTGTCTCGTAATCCTCTCCTCCCCAGTTTGTGTATAAAATGCGTTAAGGCTGAGATCGAAGCCTGGAGTTTAGCCAATTCAGTCAATACGATCTCTAGGTTTACAACTTATCAGACTCATTTCGACAAATGAATAATAAAGCAATGCAATTTGACTGATATAATAAAAGTGAATATTTAAAAGAATACCAATATGTATAATTTGGATTCAGCAAACCAATTGCCGATCAAATACCAAAATATTGGCAAGAATGGATTTCATCACGATCTCATTGGGGGGACTCACTGGCTTGTCGAATTCAGTTTTCTGTAACATAAATCTAAAAACCCAAATGGATTCCAAAAACTAGATGTATTATTAAGAAATACTTTTTACTTATTGTTTTCAAGTTTCAGATGGAACGTTTCTTCATTCTGCCATAATAGTCGAACAGAAACTGTAACGAAAATAAGACGATAGGACCTCATTTACACTATTCCAATTCATCCCACGATGCGATTCTGATAGGGGTTCTGAAGTTGCCAGTAAATTTTTTTCGAGAAATATATCGATGAAAGAAGGCCATCTTTGTACACAACCTGTACGATTTGTGGATACAAAGCGTGGTCATATAAAGAACAGTGCCAAATAATAGCAGCCATTGATGATTTGTCTAAAATATTAAAGCTTCTGCCTCCAAGGTATTCACTACAGAAGCATGAGGGTTTTACTAAAAAATACAAGAAAGAAGCTTGCAACATCAAGGCTTTCTGAAAACTTTTGGCCTGTATAGTATACGTTTACAATTCATCATTTTCAGTGATATCGATTTGCAATTTGACATTGACTCAACTTTCCAAAGACACAGCCATTCAATGACGTCGCAAGATCTAGACCAATGACAGTTCTCCTTTGAGTCAGTCATTTTATGACATACTTTTTGGTATAGAAAGAAGTATGGGACAACCTTCGTTCTGTTTTCGTGCCTTGGGATCGTTTCGCGATTTGTGCGGGAGAAAGGTTTTAATTACCGAGTTTCCGTGCTCCTGTGTGTGGGTATTCAGAATGACAGCTATTCCCTCCCGCGTGTGAGATAACAGTAGCGAGATTTAATCGGGAATGGGTGTCATATTTAACGGTAATTGGAGAGAAAAATAAACGCTGTAGTTTTATCTCTGGTGTACTTTTGTCTGAATTGCTGTGACTAGTTAAGTTAGGAAAATGACAAGATAGGAAAATAAGGATTCGTGAATATCTAATCGTTGGCTTATATTTAAATGGCTTTTTAATTTTTTTTTATCTATTTTAAATTCAGAGTCATAACATTCAGTAAAAAGAAAATTTTACTGACATGCTTAATATTTACTATTTAAAACCAGTTGTCCATCAAAAATAAGTGTTATAATAACATTTATTAAATTTTTTGTATTGAGTATGATTTACCCATATAGCAGATTACAAAAAATAACATGTTTCTTCATATAATAACCTTGTCATTTATCTGCGGGAAGCGGTCATATGCGGGAAGTTAATCGCCTTAAAAGTCTCATCCAAACTAACTCAACCTTACCCTCATTCTTCACCGGAATCAATCGTAATAATGCAACAAATTTATTTTACTTAATTTCCTTCTCTTATTTTGAAGATCCACCTTTCTCATCCTTCTTCAAAAGTGCTGTTTGTATAATTATTGTCTTATTTTAAATTTATAATTTTGAGCTGAAATGAGACTAAATCACGTCAGTAAACAATTTCGATATAAGTTATGTTGCAAATATGCCTGTATATGAATAACATAGCTCTAAAACAGATCATACTTAGCTGTTCTAGGTTAAAAGCGCTATACGGTTCCCCCTAGGCGAGTTTTCAAAATATTGCCAAGTTCAAATGACACCAAACTACGGGTGTGGAAAAATGGATGAAAGTCCAAATATAACTTGGGATATAACGCATTTTTTTTTTTTTTTTTTTTTTTAAATATAAAATTACAAAAATGTGTACATAAGTATAAAATATGCTAAAAAATACTTTTTGAAACATTTAACTATTTGTAAATTAATAATAAATATTAATATATTTTAGAAAATAGAAACAGATTTCAGCTTACCTTGAACAGGATTTTTCTTTTCCTTTCCGCAACCCAAAATTGGTTGCCAGAATCGGGAATTGGCGCCGGGTTACCATATTTGGCGCAAAATCGATATATAAAAAAAGGAGGGGGGGACCGTATAGCTCATTTTAATACTTCTCTAATTTAGTATATAAATGACTTGTATCATGATAACAATGATTCCAACAAAATTACGCATAAGTAGCAAATACTTGTTTATAAAAAGTTAGACTTTTGAGCAATTGTAGAAAAACGGATTTAATGATTTCGATCAAACTCGTTCTGGTGATGAATTTAAAGTGTTCTCAACAACCCACCACTGAAATTCAAGTAAACATGCTTCAAAACGGAAGTCTTTCAATAATCAAAATCATTTCTTCTAGCGGCCAACTATAACATTTTTTAGTTACGTAAATAAAAAAAAAAAAGAAATGCTCGCGCATATAATCAATATACTGCTATAACAATTTTAATTTCTTCTTTACACAGTAGCAGGAATTAAGTATTTCAGAATGTCAGTTCAGTGTCTTTTTTTTTTTTTTTTTTTTTTTTTTTTTAAGCCTTATTCCAAAAGGAGAAATATTTTTATTATTTAAATAATATAAAAACACAAATCGCAAATTACGTCAACTAATTTCTAGGCAGAGGTCAGTATTATAGAGTAATTAAAAGTTATGCGATGATCCACACCCTTACTTTTTGCTTTTAAATGTCAAACAATTGTTCTAAAACAGTCTTTGCTTTATACCATGCCTCTAGTATTACAATATATATATATATTTCCCATACATATATTTCTAAAACTTTAATATTTTATTTTTTAGTCTTTTCCATTTAAAATGTAATAACTAATCAAATTAACATCCTTAAGGAATTACAAATGATACCGACAATTTAAAACCATCAACTCCCCTTACCATTACTCAATCAAAACCAGGGATCTATTTTTCCATCTCAATGATATAAATTAATTTAGAAACAAAGCTCCTTCCATTCATTTCATTAGTGGAAACCCGTTCTTTATTACGACAAGCCGCAATACGTAACGAGAAAGACAACTCATCAAACGCCGTTGGGCAATCCCCGTCATTATGCCATCATGCTGTTTACAACGTCCGTTCGGGATTATTTGCGATTAAAGCACTGAAAAAACTCGAATGAGACACTAATTTAAGCACATCATTAGGAAAGGCCATCAGTTTTCCATTCATCGCTGTAATGCGAGACCCGGTATCTCTGTGGGAGGGGACAGAATGTTGCAAATGTTCATGAGATTATGTTTCTTTTGATCGAGTTACAACGTCAAATGGCGGTTTCCAGTGGATCAACAGTTCCCGCTACAACTTGTAGGGGGAAAACCTGAAACGCGGAAAAGTTCGAAGATTATTTTACTATACCTTGGTTTTCATGCTTCGATCTTGGGGTTGAAGTGAAAATCTGATCCTTTATCAAATTTGTAGCAAAGCGTGGTATTTAAAAAAAAAATTTTTTAAGAAATAAGAGCGTTATTGATTACTATTGATGGAATATTCTGAAATAATTAACGAATTCGCGGAAATAAAGAAATTACTGATTATTATTGATTAAATATTTTGAAATAACTAATGAATTCGCGGAAATAAGTGAATACTCTTGATTGAATATTTTGAAAGAATTAACAAATTCGCGGAAATTAGAGATTACTACTGACGAAGTGGTGACTATTAACTAAGTAAAAAATAAAATATGCTGTACATCAAAAAAAAAAAAAACTATTATAGCAATGAAAAACGGTAAACCGTATCTGATTTTCTATTACAACTTGGAGACCATTTTTTAAATTAATATGGTTGTATGTACAGAAATCAGAATTACTGTGTAAGTAGATTTATTTGGGTCTTAAAACTTGAAAAAGGATTTTCAGACACAAACTTTGATTTTTTTTAACAGCCTTTTACTTATATTTGGTTGGTTATGTTGTACTTGAAATATAAATTGTAGTTGTGATTGTAATCAAGTATAGGCCCATTCATTTATGCGATTGAATTATGCCCATCTGATGACTATGTGGTTAAAGCTCTGGTCTCGCCAGCCAAAGGTATTGGGTTCAATTCTGGGTTAGGCATGGACATTTGTTGTGGCTCAGAATTCATGTTAGTCTGCAAGTCTCTTCCTAATTGGCTGTCATTGTGCAAAAAAAAAAATTATCTTTGAGCGTATAATTCAACCAATCAGTCGATCATGATTGAGAATAATTTATCATGTTTAAATGATTCACCAATTATTTATGTTTTTTTGCTTATGAAAAAAGATAAGTTAAAATAAATTTTCGGGGTGGGCCATCGTGTTTAATAGTTGGGAATTTGAATTAAATTATAACATACCCAAAATGTTGTCATTATTTTAACAAATATGAAATACATTTCTCAAAGTAATTAATTTACACTAATACCAATCTTTATCAATACAAAACTGCACAGTTTTATATTTCCCGACTTTATTAAAAAAATTAACAATGGAACATATTATTGTACATTGCAAATTACTCTGTTTAATAGTTATGATGAATATCTCACTAAAAAAGTGCATACTGAAAATACCATTCATTTCCCTAACTATAAATTAATAAATTATTCTGGTGTTTTACCATAAAAACTTTTTTTTTTTTTTTTTTTTTTTTTTTTTGAAAAAAAAAACTTATTACAATACACAAAATTCAACTTTTCTCAGAAATTATTATTATTCCGTAGACACATTTATGTTTTTTTCCCAACTCGCAAACACACAATTCTACTTTCAAAACTTCCATACATTCCATCCTAGCACTGGCAATGTCTTCTTTGGACCTTATTAAAGCTCTTTTTGTTCAATTACACCCCCAACTTCCAAACTGTCGTAATTTCTTTCCACCTCTAAAAAGAGGTCCCTTCACATTCCATTAGCCGAGCATTACCTCCAATGGGTGCCGTCCCATAACGAGCAAACGAGCCCAGTGTTGTGATCACATCGTTAGCAGAACCACGTTCCTCCTTCCACAGTGCAAATTACTTCCAATTATTTACACAAGATTTCCAAATCTCGAGACCAAGGCTAGTTCAAGAACATAATGTTGTCTCGTAACTTTTCGTTTTCTTCTTGGAAGACGTCACGAGACTATATCTGTATATGAAACAGCGTGTAACGTCAGAGTTTCAGAATAGCAGGTTAATAGGATTCTATTGGTCAATACCAAATCCTGTAAAGAAAGAACAAGGTGCATCAATATTTATAATAAAAATAATCGCACGTGTATTAACTTAATTTAAATATAGGAATAGACGATTCAGCTTGATTTTTGAGGAATGTTCAATATTAAAACTAGATGGTATTAATAGTTTAATATCAGCAATAATACTAATCTTTTTTTTTTTTTTTTTAAGTACTTAAGATTCGAAAAAGCGATCTAGTTTTAAAATGTTATTTTTGACACGTGGTTTTTTAAGATTTAATAATACTTAATTTTTTTTATTAATGTTTGTAAAATATAAATAAATCAGCATGGCATTGATAGAACCAGGGACTTATTTGGATTTGTGTGGGTCTATGAAAATGAAAAGAAATTGTGTATCAAAAGATTTTTTTTCCTTTTAACATGTTTGTAGAAAGTTCTATGTTTTTCAAATAAGTATAAAGTTTAATGTATGTAAAATTCAAAATAAAATGTAAATATCTATCTCTAGATCAATGCTAGCGATATCAAACAGTAGTAAGCAATTATTCATTTAATATTAAGCAATAAAAGCTACAAATATTTATTTCATTACTTTTTTTGTTGCTATTTCTGAATTGAAGACGCTGAGTATTGTATTATGGTAGCACAACAAATGATATTAAAAAAAAAATTAATAACTAAAACGTGCTACTAAAGAAAGCGGGCCTGGGTAGAATCCTTGTCTGTCTATTCAAAAATAGGCCATGGATACCATTTTGTTAATTGAAAATCTACTTTTAATATGGTAACTTTTCAAAATTACAAACAGAATGACATATTTTTAACTTTTATTAAGTTTACACAGATGCATTTATTTTTTATTTTAAATATTTAAAAATGTTGTCCTTTATTTAAACAAGGAATAATATGAGTAAAGTCAGACATAATCTGCTTTAAACGGAAAGATTTTAGTTACGAGACGGACATACTTTCCTTCCTAACCTTGCCCCTGAGTCCAAAGCCATTCGTTCCTTTATTAATAGAAAACTTAATTCCCGACGCGAGAACTCGACTGTAATTGGCGTGTTTCTCTGGAACTTAGAGAAGCAGGAATGTCTGCTCTTCATAGAAGTTCTTTCCAGTAATTAGTCCAGAGAAAAGGTTCTCAATCGGAGAGAGAGAGAGGGGAGAGTGATTTGGTAATATCCCGCCGACGTCATTTGGAGGTGGTTTTAAGGATCATTTCGGGATTCGCTGCTCTAATTACTGTTTGTGTGGGAAGATTTCCGAGAATACGACGTGTGAAATGTTTTTGAGAAATTTCCAGGTTTATCTTTTGTTTTCAGTATCTTTGTATGAAGTCACAATGTGACAGTTAGATTGCTGAATTTAAGTATCAGTTAAGCGCATTGAATTGCGGAAATACTTTTGTTTATGGAACTCTAAAAATGTTTTCGCGTGACAATTGAATAGTATATGGCACTACAAAATTTTTGTAAATATTTATTTTAACCTTACAATTTTTTTTTTTTTGTAAACATTAATTTTTTATTGCGCGTATTGAATTTTCGAATCACTAATTATATGTTGGTAAATATTCACTAGTGAAAGATGAATACAAATTCAAAGCGAAGAAAGCGAAATATGTATAGCATAGAGGAAAATCTTTTTAATATAATATATTGAAACTACACTTGGGGAGTATGACGATATGTCTCTCAGTTTTGCAAAAGTATTCTTTAAAATAAATTAGAAAGTAGAATATCACATTTTTGTGTGAAACAATGTATCTTGTTTTTCAATAAAGTTTTTAGTCTTTTTCAACCATATAATGTTTCTATATATATTTTTTTTTCTAAAAGTACTCTCCAAACTTGCTGAGCACCTTTCAACCATTTGAGAAACATAATATTTTTTACTCCGACAGTTTTAATATGAACTGTACTCCAAACGTCCTAAAATAGCCTACGTTGACAGAAACGAGCATTTATAGTATCTTGCTAATAGCTCACATAGTAGACAAAAAAAAGTAGAAACACGACAGCTTTCAGAAGAAGCATGCGCCACCAAAGTAGACAACCCTAGAGGTCAGCATGTCAGCCGCTAAACGCTCGTTAATGTCTTAGAAGCACGGCTCATTTCAATTTTATATCCGTTTTCTCTCAAAATGTTGTTCTTTCCGTACCTTATTTTAAGCTCTGTTGACATTCTTGAGAACTTTTTCCTGTTGTATTAAATGTAAGATGCGAGGAAAGTAGAAGATACGAGTTTGCTCATGAAAAATATTGTTTGCTTTGTAGAGCGTAAAGTTTTTTTTTTTTTTTTTTTTTTTTTTTTTATCAAGTGCGACTTTTTTTGCTGGATCTTGTTCTTTACTTTGATGTGTTGCAATGTTTCTTCCCTGTTGTGTGTATGTTACAATTATGTTACTAAGTTATACAGGATTGTAGAGAGTGTAGGGGAGTATTCCGGGATCTTTTGATGGTTTTAACTCTGTGGGAATGTATGGGTTGACAACTTTATGTGGTATTTTGTTTGATATATTCTTACCTGCTCTTGAGAAACTCTTAACTTATTGAGTTTTTTAGTTTCTGTTTAGGAAACATATCACAGGAGTGTCATGATGCAAATAACTACACCAACCGTAACCGTTGTTTGGGTATATGCAAGGCTAACATAAATGATTAATCAAATGGTGTATCACTTATTCTTGTAGGTATTATACTTTCGAATAAAATAGGGATTTGAAACCAGATGCAGTATTTACACTACAAACTATTATTCACCTGTTTCTAAAACAGTTTTTATTTAGAAGTATGATACATACAAAGATGGGTGGTACATCATTGATGAATCATTTATGTCAGCCCTGTATTATGGTTCATTTGATTATCCAAAAAGAAACAAATTTAAAGTTAGGTAAGAGTGATTTGATTAAAAGTTATTATCCTAAAAGCTCATATTTTTTCTAAAATGCAATGCTTGCGAATTCATTTCGAAACCAATTTTAATTCAGCACTAATGTAACTTTCGAAAATAGTTTTTGGATTATCCAACCAACATAATGATTTGTTGTTTTTGCGAAAACAGACCATTTTACATTTTGTAAAACGCCAATTTTTTCTAACTAGTCCATTGCAAATTACATGACTGTAACAAACATTTTTTTTTTTAAGTGTTACTGCCGCTTACAATTTAATCAGTTATCTGAAGAAAGGAAAAAAAGTAATTATTTTAAATATTTTTTTTTCTTGGGAATGCTCTCAAAGTTTAAAATATAAACTGCATGAGACAAGTCAATTTACATACTGCTGGATGTTATAGAAAATTAAGAGGCTAAAATAAATAGTCTTCATAAAAAAAATTATAAATTTTTAAAGTTTTTGATCTTGGTTTTATGGAGACTTTCAAAACACCTATTCAAATCAGTCAATATTTTGAAATTGTTATACATAATTAGGTCAGACTGCAACATTATAGCAGTAAACAAATCACAAGAAGAAAAAAAAACTTATACGTATATCTTTACTGTTTCAATGAGTGAAATTTAAACCAGAATATTAAAAAAAAAAAAAAAAAATCTAATTTGACGTGTTTTTATTTATACACTTAAAAATTACTTTTAAAAAACTATACTCTTCTTTAAAGATTAACAAAATTTCACAACGTAACACGTAAAGTATTAAGTAAATATAATATAGCTCATCATAATAAATTAGTGCATAGATATTATATCAGAGCGTATATGTGACGGTACAACTTAAACATATTAAGATAATTACCTTTTGTGTGGATGAAAAAGTTTCAAATTGGTCTTTGTTGATTATTTGCCTTAGGTTTGAAACACTTGTCCATTCAAAATTGAATACGAAATAACGTAAACAGACTTAATTTAATTTTTATTTGATTTGATTCAGATAAACATAATTTTGCCAATTTTTTCTTTATCCGGAGGGTTTTTATAATCAATTAGTTAATAACAAACTAACACTATCATACATATTAAAAAAAAAAAACTTCTATCCCTCTGCATCAGATGTATATCGAATATAAAGTGGGACATTGTGACTTCCCCGCTTTATCAACCAAGCAGAGCAGAATCAGCTCAAGAAATTATGCCGCAGCCGAAAAACGGTACATAAATATGCGTCACTGGGAAACAAATGTTTCTAGTGACACGGGTGTCATATCTGTCGACATCACACATGCAGAACGTCAAGCGTTTTGTCACTTTTCTCAGAAGTTGGAGATGCGGATAAAAAAAGGAGATGTATTGTTAGAGAGAGTGTTTATACGTAAGTTGAGACTTGTTAGGCGTGTCCATAACTTCACTTCGGTTGATGTCATTGGGAAAGGTTTTTTTTTTTTTTTTTTTTTTTTTTTTTTTTATGGGTTTGTTAAAGGTGAAGGGTAACTTTTGATAATGAATAATGTGATTTGGTTTTCGAGGAGGGCCAAGTTTTTACGTTTCAAAGATTCTTAATGTAAATTTCACTGGAAATTTGCTTTGAGGAAGTGATAAAATTCCATACACTTTTATAATTTTTAATGCTTGATTGTATGAAATTAGTATTTAACATTGAAAGAATAATTGGCAGCAAACTAAATAAAAATTTCAATTGATGAATAATTACTTCTTACTGTAACAGAAATCTTAATAACAGACACATAAATCTAACAATTGTCTTCTTACAGTTTCGGCCCTTGAAAAAAATAACCACTTAAAAAGATACACTACATCTATAATTACTTGTAAGAAAAAACTCTTTTTATAAAGTGGAATTAGTTTTAACTGTTTAAATTAAATTTTGTTTCAAAGACAGCCTACCTATAGAAATAAAGCTAGTATAATAGACTTGTCAAAGAAAGTCTATTTATTATATTGTGTTTCTAGTCTATTTAATTATAGTTATATTATGTTTATAGTCTTTTTAATTAGTTGTATTGTGTTGCTAGTTAATTTAATTAGTTTTATTCTGTTGTGGCTAGTCTATTTAGCTATATTATGTCCCTTGTATGTATAACGAATTAATGTTAATAAATAATCTCAACTAAGGAAGAAATGTGTGGGGCTTTGAGTGCCACAACGAACCATCCCATAATGCTGTTTGTACCCCGTTTTGTTAATGCCATTTACTCCAGAACTCTATGCGATTTATCTAATGAGTAACAGTTGGCCATTGGATGAACAACATTTGATCCTTTCTGTCTTGAATGTTTTTAACAAAACGGGGTAGAAAGAGCCTTCTTCTAGAAAAATAAAAATTTGTGAGTGGGTCCGGTCTGGCGTTTGACATCTCAAATGACATAACTATTCAGAATTTTTTTATTTTTGTTTTTATTAATTCAGATTATTACAGGCATATAATTTAAAAGAAAAAATCGTGGCCTTAGAAAATATTTTCTAAATCATTTGTACTGCCCAAAATAATTTAGATTTGAAGAAATCAATCAATTTGCTTACAATATTATATATTTTGTAATGGAAGCATAGGTGATAAATAATGCAAAGTTATTTATATAATTTATTGAAATTTTATTGCATAAATTTCGTTTACACACGAGGCATAAACACGTAGTTGTGAGTACTTATACATGGTTCGACTATTTATTAAAATTTAACAATAAATACTAATCGACTATTAGTTTTTGAAGAAATAAAAACTAACTTAAAGTTGCATTTTTTTTTTCCAGTTACGAAATTAACTAATTAGGTTTACTTGGAAATATTAAATGCTTTGCAGTGTAATAACGTCACAGATTTTATTCTTAGAATGATCTTTTATTTGTATTTGGGTATTCTATACTAAAGCATATTGGTACTTATTCATTCTATTATCCCCTAATTGTTAAAAGAATTGTAATTAAATCTTCAAAATAGCTTATATATAATTAATTTTCAATTACAGATTTTTATATTACATGAATCACCGTCCATCAAATAAAACAAACAGAAAACAGACTAATGTTAATTCAAATGAATTTTAAATTTTTAATACTGTTATAAAAACAAATTAATTAAAACTAACTAAAATGTATTAAATGTATTCTTGTCCCTGTACAAATGAAATTTTTGCAAGAAATCGACTCGTATTTTAGATTAATCAGTTTTATTTTTCAATTCCTTTGTGAGATATAGAATGCAAGTTAATGATTAAAATCTAATTAATTTAGAAAATAGCAATGAGACATTTCCAATTTACTCAAACCTCTTTTAATCTAGTTTTCCTTACGAAATGAGATTGTTTAGGTACTTGAAAAGTAACATTTCATTAATTTTTCATTTAAATGCTGTCACGAGGAAATACATGTATCCTATAAAGCCTTAATATATGTTTTAAAAAGCGTACGGCTCGTTTCCGAGGAAACGTCACGAGTTAAACCCTTCTCACTTATTGCGTTCTTTGTTTGCAAACACAACCTGTCACCGCTTTTGTATTTTGTATCCAAAATTTTCAACGATAAAACTGAAATTTTTTCACTTAATTATTATTATTATTATTATTATTTTTTTCTTTTACTTCAATGAAATGAGCACTTATAATAACATTTTATAAGAGGTTTTAGTTTCGATTTCAGTTTTTCCATTTAATCTTGGAGATAAAAATAATTAAATGACAACGGTAATTATTCAAAAAATAAATACACCACGTCTTGAGAATATTTTAAATCATTAATAAAAAAATTTGATACTCAAATTATAGAAATAACCATATAATTTTTAATATTGTTATGAATAATTTAAATATTACTTAAAGTTTTTACTTAAAATTCTGATTTTAATCTTTTAAAATTGTATGTGCTAAGTCTCGTTATTAAAATGAATATTTATTTAATATAAAACTAAAAAACATTCATACAAAACACACAAAAATAATATATAACCTACTAGACCACTTACAAGAAGTACCATTGAAATTAAACTAATGGTAGACATAAACAACAAATCCATTTTCGATTTCACAAACGTTTCAATGTAATAGTTTTAAAATTAAATATACTTCTGAAGTTTACAACCATTTGTTTTTGTTAAGTATGCATCTAATATGCTAAGAAACCATCTTGAAATTAAACCAAACAAATTTTGTTTTCGGTATTAAAGATTCGATTTTATGTTTTGTATGTTTTAAAATAGAAAATAGAATCTGCAAATTTATACTGACGTATTGGAAAGATGAAAATATCCATTTTGTACTTTTAAGAATGCTAGTTTCTTTTAAAATATGGCATTTCATCTTTATAATAAAATATTATTATTATTATTATTTTTAATTTTTAAAAGTCTGCGATGTGTTACAATTTTTTATTTACATAAAAGTCATTATGAAACTCATTATCACAGCTTGTTGTATTTAGTACTCCTTTTTAAAACAGAAGTTCCTGAATGGTAATGTATAAAACGATGGAATCGACGAATTGCCTTGTAAATAACGATAATATCTAAAATAATCCAACTGAAGACACTTGATAAAAAAAATCTATTGTAATTTGTTATTAAAAAAAAATTAGTTTCCGCTTATAGGATATGTTATAGGGTAATATGCAGTGCTAGAAGTGTAGGTAGACGCGGGGTTACGCATCCTCCCACTTTTCAAGAAAATAACCATGCGTCTCTCCACTTCTAAAACCTCTGAAATCCATCCCCTCACTTCTAAAACCTCTGAAATCCATCCCCTCACTTTTAAAAGCACTCAATTCGCCTAAAAACAACTAATGAAAAATAACATTAACCTTTAAATGTAGTGATACTGTGAAAAGTGATTTGTTTTTACATTTGAAAACTTTAAAACTATTTATGGTATGTGTGTGTGTCATATTATTATAAAAATGTATTGTACTACTTTATACGATATATAAGTATTTTTACTAACAAATACAGTTGCACTTGATCAACTATTAACTTTGGAGGAACTTTCTTTTAAGTTAAATTTCTGTTCTTGTTTCATATAAATACAAGCTATTTTTTAAAAACTTTTTAGAATTCTCTTATAATTTAATCTCATGAAAGTATGCACATTTATAAGTTTTATTTAAATCTAAATAAACAGTTAGCTATGTAACATTAAATTATTACTTAACTTTATCTCTTACTTCCAAGTAAAAAAAAACTAAGTCGCCGAATACTCATTAAAATAACAATACATTTTAGACCCTCATTTAATGTTAATGTTAGGAAGTATACATTATTTCTTTACTAGTTAATATTTTTATTATAAGTTACGAAATTATAAAATTTATCGGTGAAGATGGGAGAAGGGAAGAAGGGAGGGGGGGGGGGACCTATCACCAAATTTTGGGCGTTCCCCCACTTTTTTTTTTTTTTTTTGCCATTTCTATCACTGGTAATATGATATAAAACTAGGCGTGGAAGTTGTTAGTTATTTTGGAATTTTCTTAGCGTGCGGACCATTCAACGCAGATACATTGTTACGAAAATGTTTGTATATCTTTGCAATACTAGATCTTTACTCCTATTTAAAATTATAATCATATGTATCAATAGATTTTATTTAAATAATAGTATTCACCAAAGATTCTTAGTCCCCATTACCTTGTAGAAGATGCAACATACTCACTTCAAGTTACCAATTTAAACAAACGCCAGCCAAATAAAGGAAGGAATTCAGTAACAGACAACCAAACTCCAATATCAAAACACTCAATTCCAAACTAAATCACCGACAAATCATCCCCTCTTCCAATTGGGATCTATTCGAAGAATTCCTTCAATTCTTCTCAGTTCAGTGTCTTCTTGGAACTGATGCAAATTCAATTTTTCAGGAGTCTTGGGGCGTGTACGTATTACAAGCAAACAAAGGCACCTTCGTGTTGACACTTAGGCCTGACATTTACATATATATTGGACGATTAAATGCAATCACCATTCCGGTTCTTTTGGTCCAACGGCAGATTGTTACACGATCTGCCCGAATAATGGTGATTTAATTCCCAGTTCGTTGTACTTTGGTAGCGGAGGACACAATGATTGCGAGGAGGAGCTGGTATAACACCTGGTGGTATTACTATGATATACATTAAATAAATAATAGAAAAAGACGCGGCTGAGTAATAAAAGGATGGTTATTTTATTCCAGGTGATGGTTTATGATATTAGTATATAGAATGGAATGACAAAGAAATTGGTTGGCCTAATAAATATAAGGTTATAAAATGATGATATAAATACAAATCGATGGTATAAAATTATAGTGCGCAAGACATTTGAGTTTTTTGCAACTCGGAAATTTCAAAGAGACGACATTATGCATGGCTGTTTTACCTGTTTGTTGTTGTACTGTTGATTAAAGAAACATGTAGAATTTTTTTTTTTTTTTTTTTAATGAAATAGAATTAATATTTTTTGTAACATTTTTGTTGATTTGAGAATTGTGTATTAGTTTATTCTTTATTGTGATTTTAAACTGTAGCAAGTGCAATTTTTTCAAACTGTTTAATGCAAGTTTTTATTATTATTATTGTTATTTTTATAGAAGTAGTAAGAAAATTTCCTTTCTTCTGAGTTTGAAACTCACAATTTTTTTAATAAATATCTCGGGAGCAGTTAATCTCAGGAAATTGAAACTACTCGCACGTAAATTAGATTGTCAATAAAATTCAGATTTATTTTCTATTTTATTGACTGGCCAATGAACATTCTCGAGTATTTTTAATTCTATGTGAGTAACTGTTTCCGAGCTATATCTTTAAAAAAATACAGAGTCAATTTTGGAAAACCTTATAATATAATATCAAAATCATAAGAAATGTTCGTCCGTCAAATGTATTTTTCTAAACAACCAAGCTATTGTTAGTATATGAACGCCAAGTACTAAATTGCATAATACTTTAAATTATCATTAACAATAAAAATGTATCTAACGTAATTAAAAAAAGAAATCTTCCAGGAAAAAATATTCAGTTGAAATTGTTTTTTCGTTTTGGTTATTTGTTCAGTTGAATTGTTTCAATTGATTTAGTCCTACTATCAAAAAATTAAACAGAGGAATTTGAATCACTTCTCAATTAGTTTTATAATTATTGTTTATTTTCAATACTTTTCACATTGGCAAATTACAGTAGAAAACTAATGTATTTTCCATAGTATTAAAAAACTAGTCAAAAAGCTTTTTGGCTCAAATAGTCCACGGAATAGAGACCTTTTGCCTTGCAAAAGGTTATGTAGTTCTGATTTTTTAATATGTTATAAAGGTTGGTCTCGTGGTTTATAAACCAAGTTTTCGACCTCCTAACCCTTGTGCGTTCTTCGTGGTGCACCAAAAACTGAGCCGTTTTTCAGTTTATAGATCATAACTCTTTGCCAATGCATCTTAGAAACAAATATTATATACAAAAGTTGTAGAATATTAAATTATCTACAACTTTTGTACACTAAGTTTTTTTGTAGACCTATTATGTAAATAGTTATGTCGGATCAAAGTCAAAACTTTTTCGTAAAAATGCTACTTTTTTAAGATTTGTGTCAAGTTTTTTGATTATATCTTCATAATGGTACGTTTTAGAGAAAAAGTTTGTGAATAAAAGTTGTAGAACAATAAATTTCCTACAAGTTTTCTGTATAAACTTATTTTCTAGAACAAATAACAAAGGAGTTACTCTGCTTTGTGTATTTTCCGTGGTGCACCACAAAAAAATACGTTTTTCAGTTTATAGATCATAACTCTTTCTCAATGCATTTTAAAAACAAACATTAAATTTAAAAGTTGTAGAATATTAAATTTTCTACAACTTTTAAGAACAATTTGCTTTTGTAAAGCTATTATGTAAAGAGTTACGTAGCATCAAAGTAAACACTATTTCGTAAAAATGCTGCTTTTTTAAGTTTTTTGCCGAGATTTTCAATTATATCTTCATAACAATAAGTCGTAGGGAAAAATATATTGAACAATAAATATAGATCTATAAATTTGCTATAAGTTTTATACAAAAAGTTACTATCTAGGACTAATAACTAAGGATCTACTCTTCTTTGAAGGTTTGCGAGATGATAACCTATAATATATTATGTATAGGTAGGAGTTTAAAAATAGCTTCTTACTGCATAGTCTGACAATTTTAATAAAAAAAATAAAACAATATATACATAATACTAATGATAATGTAAAATAAAAAGTGGAAATATATTAAATAATGTATATATCTATATACAATAACGGTAATATCAATTTACCATTTTCGCTATGGTGCACCAAAAACCTTCTGAATTCTGAAATTTTGAATTTTTTTCAGTATACCGATCATATTCTTTTTCCTCTGCATTTTATAGGGGAAAAAATTATATTTTAGGTTGTAGAGTATTAAATTTTCTACCACTAACGTATGTGCAAAATTTGTTTTGTAGAACTATTGTATTAAAGACAAATTTTATGAAAAGCATCAAAGCAAAAACTCTTTCGTAAAAATACTATTTTAAGATTCTTGGCGAGTTTTTAGATGATATCTATAAAAGTATATCATAAAAATTGTAGAACCCTAAATTTGCTACGTTTTATATGAAAAGTTATTTAATAGGACTAATAACAAAAGAGCTACTTGGTAAGATCTAATATTAAAAACAGTTTCTTACTGCAAAGCCTGACAAGTTTAATAAAAAATAATACAATATAGGTATTAAAATAATAGTATTATAAATCAAAAAATATAAATATTATAAAAATGTATATATCTATAGATAATAATAGTAATATCATTAAAATTTACAATTTAGAAAACTTATAAATTCTTAAATTTAGTTTCGTTTAGCCACGAAGGCTCGGTTGGTACCTCCGCTACTTCTTGAATTAAGAGTTATGTTGGGTCGTCTTCATCGTTGTCATCAATTATGATGTTCGCTATATTGTCACAGGTTTGTCCATGACAGTTTTTACATATTATGGAGCACTTGAGACCGGCCTTTCTACAACCGCAGGCCTTAGTGCATCCTATGTTGCCCTGGCAGAAAATGTAGGTCAGAATTGATTGAGGAGCTGAATCCCTGGTGGTTGTAATAGGAAGAAGTCCTTTACTGTCCTTCTTCCACCCACAGACCAGAGGATTTTTCAATTGGCCTATCCATGTCTTTACTTGATGGTATGTGCAAAAGACATGGTGCATGGCAGCTTCTTGGGTCGGAGGTAGCTTTGACAGATTTAACTTGCTCCCAGTTGTTGATTTGGAAAATTGCTTATAACGCAAAGCATTTCAAGTTGTTGCCCTATGACCACCAAAGAGAGCAACAAGAATGCTTGATACTGTTTCGGTGATGCTTGAAACACTGGCATTAGGATCTAGGAAGATCTTTGCAAATTCTTGTAATATTGGATATAATGAAGCAGCCATCATTACAACGCATGTATTCCAATATTAAGTAATTACGCTGAGTGGTTGATATTCTGTCGGGATGGTTAGTGGTGGGGAGGGTCGAGAATGGTTTTTTGGTTCTTCTAATCTTCTACCCTGAATTCGGCAGTGGCAAATCGCTATCAACAGTATATGGTGTTTTCGCGGAAACTGAGTCCTTAAAAGAATTCCTTTACATGTCACTAATGTCACCCGACTTGTGATTTTTCTATTCTATCTCAAAAGATCTGTACCCTACGTAGTTTAGAATCAGCCACTTGAATGCAGTCTATTTCTCATTTTTATTTCCGAATGCAGAAATTTTTGGTGCATCACTGCAAAATGGTAAATTTTATATTACTATTATTATCTATAGATATACATTATTTAATATATTTCCAATTTTTATTTTACATTATCATTAGTATTATATATATATTGTTTTATTTTTTTTATTAAAATTGTCAGACTATGCAGTAAGAAGCTATTTTTAAACCCCTACCTATACATAAAATATTATAGGTTATCATCTCGTAAACCTTCAAAGAAGAGTAGCTCCTTAGTTATTAGTCCTAGATAGTAACTTTTTGTATAAAACTTATAGCAAATTTATAGATCTACAACTTTTGTGCAATATATTTTTCCCTACGACTTATTGTTATGAAGATATAATTGAAAAACTCGGCAAAAAACTTAAAAAAGCAGCATTTTTACGAAAAAGTGTTTACTTTGATGCTACGTAACTCTTTACATAATAGCTTTACAAAAGCAAATTGTTCTTAAAAGTTGTAGAAAATTTAATATTCTACAACTTTTAAATTTAATGTTTGTTTTTAAAATGCATTGAGAAAGAGTTATGATCTATAAACTGAAAAACGTATTTTTTTTGTGGTGCACCACGGAAAATACACAAAGCAGAGTAACTCCTTTGTTATTAGTCCTAGAAAATAAGTTTATATAGAAAACTTGTAGGAAATTTATTGTTCTACAACTTTTATTCACAAACTTTTTCTTTAAAACGTACCATTATGAAGATATAATCAAAAAACTTGACATAAATCTTAAAAAAGTAGCATTTTTACGAAAAAGTTTTGACTTTGATGCGACATAACTATTTACATAATAGGTCTACAAAACAATTTAGTATACAAAAGTTGTAGATAATTTAATATTCTATAACTTTTGAATATAATGTTTGTTTCTAAGATACATTGGCAAAGAGTTATGACGTATAAACTGAAAAACGGCTCAGTTTTTGGTGCACCACGGAGAACGCACAAGGGTTAGGAGGTCGAAAACTTGGTTTATAAACCACGGGACCGACTTTTATAACATATTAAAAAATCAGAACTACATAACCTTTTGCAAGTTAAGACCCCTTTTTCAGTCTCTTATTCCCCGGACTAAAATGAAATAATTCCTATCAGTTAACTATACAATTCTTAATGTTACTGACACATGAAACGTTTTTTTGTATTGAATTAGAAACATGATAATGAACTTGTATACACTTCTTCATTATTCTAAATGTTAATATAGTGTCAAGTTGGCACATTTGATTCGCGTTCCAGCACTTTAAGAATGCTACTGTGTGTGCCTGCTGTTCCAAATAGTAGATTTATTCAGGTTCCCCTTCAGTCCTGCAGTTTCCAGGGAGATAAATTTGCTGACGAGGCTACATTCACGAAGGCGAATTAACATTTTTGAATATTTATGCCCTTGGAAAGTTGAACGCTGCGCCGTACCTTGTAATTGAAATCCTATATCAAGTGTTTACTCAGGACCTGGTCGTAAATTTGCGTTGTTTTAGAAGAATCCGTTTTATACTAGTGTTTATATATATTTTTGGAGATTAAAAGTTAATGATGAAAAACTCAATATGGTTTCATTGGAAATATCTTGTTTGTATAGATCATTTGTAAAAGTGTTATATTATCTAAATGTCCTGCATTTTCAATTTTTTTTTCTCTGAAAGTATACATTAAATACCAGGCAGTTTTAACAGTATTATGATTGAGGTGATTGTAACTTGCGTTTTTCACTCCTCATTTCAATTGCAAAATCTTGAATAGCTAGGTATTTACATTGAAAATTATATTTTATTTCTTATTTAATTTGTTATCATATGCATCAAGTACTCTTTCTCTAAATTACGCAGAAAAAGTTTAAGATTTCTACTTACTGAAAAGAAAAGATATTCATTGATACTTTATAGTATTAAAATTTAGTTGCAACATATTGATTTCATTCTCATTTTTATTCTAGTATTAAAATGTAGTTGCAACATATTGATTCTATTTAAAAAAAAAAATCAATATTCACTTTTTAAAAGTTTAGTTTCATCTTTCTGTGCCATTACTACTTTTATTTTATCTATTTACACTTTCCAGATTCATTTATTAGTAAGGTTTTATTTATTCTATTATACTTCTCTTTCTTAACGTTGCATTAAATTAAATTATTAATTGCTTGAGTTTCGTAGAAATGAAGCTCACAATTGCTTTAAAAACTTACCTATTACTAAAAATATTTCTCAAAATAACTTTGAAAGCTTTTGAGCGACAACAACATTAAAAATAATGACTGGTAGTTTTTCTTTTTCTCTTTTTTAGCTTCTTTAACAGCAGCGTTCAAAAACTTCCTTAATTTTTCTTTTGTAAAACAGTTGACAATTGTATATGAAGTATTAATAACGTACATCATGGTGCTTTGAAGTGAAAATAGAAGTTCTTCGCACCCCATAATTTTAAAGATTTGCCGATTTTCTTCAAGCTCATCAATTAAACTTTTTTTTCTCTCTCTAAGTTGTTAACACCTACAAACAGTTTCGTCATTTCCTCTGAAAGAACCCTGATTCCAACGGAAAACCCTGGATGACATAACCTACACGGTTAATAATACCCGGAAAAAACCATGGTGGCTGACGGACGAATTGAAAGCTACCGAAAAAGAAAGTGGTAGTAGACCGTCTGGGGAAGCTAGAAAGAGTGCTTCACATGTTTTTTAAGCCATCCATAATATTTTATCGATCCTTTTCTCGGACCGGTGTTTATTTTTCTGTCGAGGGGAAATATTTTTATCCGTAGTGGGTGCGGAGTTCTGCTCCATTAACTTTCGGGCTTCCGTACATGAGCAGTTTCTGATGACAGATATCAAATATCCCGCTTTTTCGGGGCTAAGTTATTTTCGTGACATTAAAGTGTGTGCCCCAAAATTTGTGGCGTGCCACCTGGTTTGTGGCATATTACGAAAGAATGTAATTTAAGTTATTTGTGGGCTCATTCGCTTAGAGCAGTGGTTCTTAAACGATGGTCGAGGTATGATTTGAGATCCATAGCTATGCCATAGATGATCAATGAAACCAAGATAACAAAACACAAATGTTTTATTAGTTTACCCGTAACGCAATATACTTTTCCTATATTTTGATTCTAGGTATTTCAAATTATTTGTTATTGGTCTTAGCTTGACCATGGTCAAATCTCCATGTCTATGTAACATAGTTGGTTCGGATGTTTTTAGAAGGATTTCGAAATAAATTTCGATTTTGTAGTATCTGATGAGTCAAATTTTGTTGTTAAATTTTTCAGTGTTATTAATATATATGTGAAAATATTTCCTTAAAATGATAAAGCGATTAAAATTTTGCAAAAAATTTATCTATTTTTTTTTTATGTGGTAAGATTGTTTCAGAGTAGAGTCACGCCTAAAAAATTTTTTAAAGGAAACCGTAGTAAAAAAACTAAACCAATGCATTTCAATTTTCTTTGTCTTATTTATTTCCATTGTGTAATCATATAAAAATAATTTTGGGGACGATAAAGTGATCCTACTGGTTTTAAAATTCATTCCTTTGGAAATTTTGTCATCCGCAGTTCAACTTATTATTGAGTTAAGTTATAACAATTTGAATTCAAACCTATATACAATATCATGGAATTTGAAAATGAAGTAGAATGTTTTTTGTATTAGATATACATTTTCTATATTTCTTTACTTTTCCAATTAAAAAAAGACGCTTCATTTGATGAATGAACGTTTTTTGAAACAATAAGAATCTTCGTAAGTTCCAAACTTTATTCATAAGTGGAAGTAGAAATACGAAGTTTAATTTTCCACTTCCATTAAACTTTTTAATTCCCGCTATGAACGCGAATAAGCTTGGTATAATTTCGTTTTACACTTCGGTGATATTCATGACTAATTGCTATTGAAGTAAATAAGAAACTTCCTAATTCCACGGATTAAATTATACACTTTTGTGTCTTAAATTATCAATTATATGTGCTCTAATACTTCCTTGCATCCAACCTCTCATAAAACATCAGCCACAGAAGAAATTTTAAGAAGAGCATTGTTTCCCGCAAAAGACAAATGCAAAACAACTTTGCCAAACGAAAGTTACAATAGTGGGATTAATCTGTCTGACCCCTTTACTCTCATGTGCACTTCAACCGTAACTCCAAACTCAAAGTTATTTCCTTTAAGTTCATTTAATCCTGACCGCATTAATCAATGCGGTTAGGAGAAATGTTTTTTAGTTTTTTAAAATAAATGGTTGGGGTGAAAGCTGCAGAGCGAAAGTTTTGGCCGTTATTTTTTAACTCATATTAGATTTATAATTGTGACATTTTGTATGAAGCCGGCTTAATGGAATGGTGATGTGTGCTCCCCCCATTAGTTGAGAATTTTGTACGACGAAAAATAATTTTGTAGAAACTAGATATTAAACATAACAATGATTGTTTAGGTATTTAAAACAATAATTATTCTGGTATTTAACTTGTTTACTGATTCTGTGAATTTAAGACGAAAAAGGTATATGTATATTAATGAAAAAACAACAATAATATTGTTTAGATAATAAATGTAAATATCACATTGTAAATACAAATAAATGAATTTTTTTGTAATATCTCTTTTTGTATCATTAAAATAGCATCTCCGTTCACCATTTAAAACCATATATTTAATTCTTAATCTTTATCATTTAATATTATAATTGCATCCGTACCAATTGAATATCTATTTAACTCTGTCGCTATTTGTTTCAGTTTATTCAATTACTGAAATGAAACCGACGTTGCATTTGCATCATAAAACACAGTCTTGTTCGGGAACTACATTAAAATAATACAACCGTTTATGCAAAATAGGCATTGATTAGGGATGTGACTTCTAGCAGCAAAACATTTTAGCCCTGGCAAGCTAATGAATCATACACGTTTAAGATTCTGTAACAAGTTTGTATCTTGAAACGATAGCATGCAAAGTAATACATAATCAGTATTGAGAAGCGCATTATAAACCAATCTTCATCTATATCAATAAAAAAAATAGTCGAGTCTAAATCGAAATTTAATAAGACTTTCTGAACCCCAACGGAGGATGGGAAACTAATTAATCACGTGCTGATGTAATTATCAACACATTTTATATGTTCTAGATAAACCAAAGAGTGATTTCTGAGGAATGAAGAAGCTCACACCAACATCAACTAGTTTTAGGACATTTATTGTTGTAATTCATTACATACCATTAAACAGGCATGCGCATTAATTATCATTAACAAAGGTCTTAATTATATAGCAATAAATCATTAAAGCAGTGCTGTTTAAAAATCCAAACATACTCCGTGAGTGTCTTTGCTTATATATTTTCTAAAGTTCCTTTTGATAATTTTTTCTTAATTTACAGTCTATCATGAGCCTAACCTTCCTTGGAGGAAATTCACCATTTAAGATTCAAACCTGACTCAATACATCGATAACTTCAATTGTGAATAACACCAGCCAATATACTTCTCTGTTAATGTTGGATCAGATATTGTTTACATTCAAACTGTATTCAAATTCCAGTTATTGTATACATTCAAACTGTATTTGAATTCCAGTTATTGTTTACATTCAAACTGTATAGAAATTTTTTAACAGATTCAACATTAACGGGGATAAGTATATTGGCTGGTCTTATACAACACAACACGCGTTTCTCCTCCGTCAGGGTAGACTTAAGTACAGTTGATTTTTAAGCGACCCAAATTTAGTTTAAATGCGGTCTATTTTCTACTTTATTTCCATACTTCTTAGAATTTTAAACGGAAGTACTTCAACCTAAACTTTTGTGCAAATAGAACTTATCTACTGTAATAGTTTCCCACAACTAGAGTAGACCAGTGAGTTTTTATTCTTGGTAAAAGTAAGTCAAATAAATGAGTTGTTTTCATTGATGACAATCACTGAGTAGTTTAAAAACGGAAATTCGTGACTACTCTTGTGTATTATCTGACGCGTGCACACTTTTCCCGAATACAACCAACAGTAACGGATGGTTATTAAATCCGTTGTCCGGAAACGGCAAACGAAGATGATCTCTGTCTTAATCGCAATTAAACTAAACCGGCATATAACTCTCTTTGTCACACAATATATGTGCAGCTGTCTACTCGTTAATCTCCTGTTTCTGTCTATTTTTTTCTGAGAATAAGTTGAAGGTCTTGCGTTTATACGATGTCTATTAAAAACTTTGTTTGCAGGGGACATATGAACATGTATTTTTAATATAATTTAATCTAAAAAGAAGTAGCAGAAGTTTATTGCGTCATTAAAGTAACGATGTTACAACAAAGCAAATTCGACTACCTTTGTTTTAATAAGACATCACTTTTCCTTGGTAACCGACGTTCGTGAAACTCTTCCATATATATAGTAGAATTAACTGGATTGACTGGTTAGAGCTGAAAAAAAGAAGCAATTGGCAAATCCTTGGGTGGATAAAAAAAAAGGGGAGATTGCTTATGAGGATTTTTATTTGATAGCCATTATGTAATTCCTTATTTACGAAAATAAATTATAAAACGAAAACTTATTAACAGATTTGATAAACTATTTTGTGCTTACCGAGGAAAATTTAGTAAATAGTGCATCCAACAGGTTTTATCAAAGCCAACTAATGGATATACCCAGCAATCTTTTCCATTGGAAATACGGAAATATACTTTTGGACAATTCGTATGACATAATCTCAGTTGGCTTTGGTTCCACCAAAATCTTTCTTCCTGCGATTTTTTGTCGATGCTTTGCCATTAGAACAGACTATCCAAGTTATATATCAATGATAAATTCATGACTGGTACTTTCGTGTAATACAACTTTTATTGTATTATTGATACCCCCCCCCCCCCCAAATTTTGCATATGTCCAATAATAAATATATGCACAATTGTTTTTTTGTTTTTGTTTTTTTTTGTCTGGGGAATGGGGGGGGGGGGGATTTGTGTACGAGGAGACAAGGTGTTCCCTAATGTAGAAAATGAACAAAAATCAGATACTTGCAGGCATGGAATATATATCTTATTCCCTTATTCCCTTTTAGTAGCGCCAACAATCCTTTCACATTTCTGATATGCAGCCAAACTTTCTAGCTTTTTCTCTTAAAAGAATGCACCGATTTAATAAAACTGAAACGTTGGAATTAAAAAAAAAATCCGTTCAGTAAAAATTGTTTAGAAATTTTCTTCACCCCACAAATATTGATTCTAAAGTAATTGAAACAACTTGCAATTATCATTTAAACATTTTCTTATTCCTCATTTCGAAGGTTTAGAATTTTCAATCAATTAAAACATTTAAAGCCACTTTTCCTTTTGATTTCCATAATAGAAGATTTTCCTTCTTTCCCTCGACTATCTATTTTACCATGCAATTGTTTACATCCATTTTTAAATTTGTGTCGAACCCAATCATCGCCATCTATCTGGACCTCTTGAGAGGGATGCAAGAAATTTCCTTCTAGTAACCATTTGCATTGAGATACCAGAAAAAAAACCCGAAAATATCATTTTAACTTTTAACCCTCTAATGAATAGTATAGCGTATATGCGACACAATCTACCAAGGAGAATCTTAGAACATATAAAAAAGTTTCGTTAGCACACGATGTTGCATATATGTTACACAACAGTTTTAATTGTGTAATTAAATAAGCGCTTAGGATTTTTTAAAATAATACATCAACAGTCCAGGGTCAAAACGAAAACAGTTATTTTATTTAAAAAAAGAGATCATACACTAGAGGATTAATAATATTGATATACAAATTGAATGCTTTTGATATTCATATTTGTTCAATTTATTCTTCAATAACGCATGCTTTGAGCACATACAGCTTTCAACAATTCCTAATATATGTTCTATGTTCCTGTTAAGTTAGTACAGCGAGATGCATTTTGAAATTCTTCTTGAGACCTTTTTAAGTACAATAATCCTAATATAATTACTATTTCCATAAGAATTCTTTAGGAGTATCCTTGGAAACTGTAAGAAGTTATTTGAAACCTTATATAATTGGGATAAGCACTTGAGCAGGCTTATTATTTTATTTAAAGAAAATGTTATTTACTCTTTAGCTTTAATTTTTTTTTAAATATACAATATATATTAAGTTTAAATAATGTTCGAAGCGCTAAATGACGAAACTGAAACGTTATATAATCTTTGAAAAAATCATGAAATATTTCAATCTTTTCATTGACTTAAAAGAATCTAAAGATCTCGTTTGAAATCGTGGGTACTCTAACTTTCTGTGTATCTCAATTGTTTCGCATCTCAACTTTGATTTAGTATGCAACATTTGTTTTGATATTTTTATTGCTAAGACCTCTGATGTACTAAATCATTCACTTCCGTGCTAATTGCTGGATGTTTCAAAAGCAATTATTTTTATTCCTTTGAAGCTTCTTGTTCAAGTTACATCGCCAATGGCAACCAAAAAACTTGAAATGTTGAATGAACTTTACCCCTTATCTAATATATGTCATGGCAATTTAGCGATAACAACATATAGCCTTTATGTCTATTGTCCACTTATTATTCAGGATGTATTTTGAAAACTACGAGTAGCTGAATGTGGTTGCAAATAAAGTAATGTCCATCAAATTTTTTTTATGAAGGAAGGGACCTATTGCTTTATAATATGTTTTGCGCAGAACGTAGAGAATGATTGCACTTGATTTACTAAACATTTTGTTGTACTAAACGTAATAAACATAATTGTAAGTTCGTTACGGAAAAAACCATCTGATAGCTGTAATATGCTGTGTATAACTAATGAATCTTGGAAATAACTAAGAGAAGATACTGAAATTCGTTAGACTTTTTATCCAGTTATTTTTTTCTTTGATAATTATATTAATGCTCTTTTCATTCATCAACTAGAATTATTTTTAACCTGGAAAAGTAATAGTCAGTTAATAGATCCTTGTTTGAGTCCCCACTTTGTAAATTTATATAATAAAAACTCTGAAAATTACTTATAAATTATCCTGAATGATGAAATTTTTCGTTGAGAATATTTAACGGAAAAGAAATAAGCCATAGCACATGACTTTAATTTTATTTTCATATAATGTATAAAATAAAAGAAAGGTCCCTAATGGTAATAAAGTTTATTTTGTTCAATTCTTAACAGTAGAATTGATGTACTTAAAGTGCATACCATCATGCTCGTATTCTATTTATTATAGTTCTAAAAGTTTTCACACTTTTCTTCTATTTAACTTTTATTTTGTATTTTCTGTTAAAATTTTTACATTTTTATTAGTTTCTAAATGTTCTTTCTTTGCATTGCAGATTTAAAAGACTGAATATTGAATATGTGTTAATCAACTGCTGAATGTAATGCAAAATATTACCAGGCAATGAAGGAATAAAACTTACACGATAATTTCTCAAACAGTAAGTTACCAAACTGTTTCATTTCTAACTTTCGTATATTATGTATTTATTTTTAGCTCCCATTTTCAGTATGGGCAAATCTACCTTAAGTTACTTAAATTTCAATAAAATACTTAAGACTTATTCAAAAAAGAAGCGCGTCTTTCTTTGAAAAAGAATTATTACCAGTGTTTAAATTAAAATATTTATTTCAAATTAAAAGTATTTAATTTTGAAATCAGTACATCTAAGGAGTAAATATTTTCGTAATTTTGCGTCCTATTTTAAATTTTCTCAACACATTCTAGTTTCTGAGTTTTAAGTTTAAAATGTGCTCTACATACGATAGCTACGTATACAGCTGCCCTATTTACATATGGTCTGTTTGTACGAGATACGGCCGATTTCTATTACTCTCTCTCAAATAAATGTCTCATTATCTGTACATCCAATGCAAAATACAATGCATTTATGCTTAACAATCGAAGCCACGTTTCTTAAATTCCTTAAAATTATTTCGAATATTTTGTTAAACGCGCGCTTGCACAATGCACAAATACAGTTTTGCACAATGCACAAATACAGTTTTGCACAATGCACAAATACAGTTTTGCACAATGCACAAATACAGTTTTGCACAATGCACAAATAGACAATTTTCGTATTTGCTGACATAGGCAGATTTACACTACATACTGTCTATAAACGAATTTTGACAAGATTCTCTCCCAACTTCCATATCCAGTGGCTCAGTTAACTGAGACATCGATTTCACAACCGGAAGATCATGGGATCCCCGTGCTAATTGTAAAATAATGATGAACGCGGTACTTTTAAATCTGCGGAGGTCTCAATGTCTTCTCATTGTGTTGGAGATAGAGAGACAAGTACTAGGTCAGGTGTCATGTCTAGTCATCTAAGTTCAATATTACGATGCATTAATACAGGATCAGTTTAAAGTCGTGCACATAAAAGTTTAATGGGCAGTAATTCAGTAAAAACCCATTGAGTTTCGATTTCCACCTTGTAGATAACTATAGCTTGTTTCAAATGTATTTCAATAGATATCAGTAATTTCGTGGTCAGAGACTTCATGTGTAAAACGTTTATTGCTCAAGGCGGTGGCATGGTGTTTTTCCAGGAACAGCGAAAATTCATGTTGAAGTGTTATTTTGCTCGAAAGTTATATTCCCACTTCACTGCAAGAAATATCCTGATGCAGCAGTACCCAATAATTCAACAATGATACGATTAGTCTACGTTTCAAGACAACAGTTCAGTAGCTGTCAAGAAAAGAGTCGATTGGCCCTCCATTTTGGACGATGAAAAACTAAAAGAAATTGAAACAAAGTTTCTGCGGTCTCCGAGTAGTCCACACACGATTGCTGAGCTAAAAGGAAATCCCAACAGCCATATCTAACATCAATGCTGCTTTGCATGCGCGTAACCAGGGGCAGGGAATATGGGAATATTTCCCTCCCCCCCCGAAATTTTTAGACTGTCGAAAAAGCAGTAGAAAATTAAAAACCCAAATAAAATTAACTAATCCCACCTAAAAAAAAAAATTAAAAAAATTCATATTGAAATGTAGTGAAATTGTCCGCTTTTATGTTGAGAACCCCTCGTTTTCGGGGAGACTATTTAGCAATTGGAGCTGAATCTCTTCCACCCCCCACCTTTTCTTTTAGTGGACAGTTCCTTCCCTTCTTACCCGTTGTCTTTCCCCCATCTGTCTGTTGCCTCCCCAGGCTATTAGTGGTACAATACCATTTCTGTCATGGTTTGACACTTGGCACCATATTGAACTCTGACCTGATTCAGATAGTTCCTGACCGACAGTTGCATATTTTCCTACAGAAAATGCAGTACTGCGAGTTGCGTATAATGTGTTGCATTGCACTCGAGGATTTGCCTAGAAAACTAACTATATTCTTGATATTAAAGTACATACCATTTTTTTTTATTTTAAAAAAGAACACGACGCTGTGTTAGTTACGTCCTTCATAAAAAATTATCCATTTAAAATATGCACCATCGATTAGTATTTAGTCAGCACTGTTTAAATATTATTTGCAAATACTGGGAAAATAGTATTAACAGAATAAAAAAAAAATTCAATTTGTGTAATTATTTTATATACCTTTGTGGCTTCAATTTTTTTTCACAGTTCTTTTTTAAAGTATGTATGAACGCTGTTGCCAAGGATAAATTTTCCCTGGACTTCGTAAACTCTAAAACCACACTGTGACTATGAATGAGTGTATTTAATTATTTAGTTCTACCTATACTTAATGCGTATACCCTTTTCATCTAAAAAACGGATAGTAAACGGTTGTAATCAGCAATATTCTCTATTTCAATTGCCACTGCGGAAAGGTTCTTCCAATCTTTATGGCAAATGAAAAATTACCTGTGAAATTCTACTTCCCAAAATCGCTTGAATGTGTTGGATTTCATATCCATCCATAGAGAATTTGAAATTGACCAAGAAGTCCTTCATTAACTTTCCAAAAAGCCTCGACAGTTAGGTTTTCTATTATGAATTACTACTCAAAATATGTGCTTAACTTCATTTTCTGCAAATTTTGTGATTGAAGTTAAATAATAATATATTTATTTATTTATTTAAAAATTATATTTTGATAAATAGTGCCGAAGATTTAATTAACTAATTAATTGACTAAGTACTTAAGGGTATTTAATTTAAAAATACTATCTTCGGGTTATATGTGTACCACTATTGCAAGCAATTCTAGAATACGGGTGAGCATAACAATCCCCGAAAAAAAAAAAAAAAAACTGGCTACGCCCCTGCGACCATGCTCTGCAAAATCTTACAAAATTTGGTAAAACGAAAATGCTTTTGTATTCGCGAAAACGGACGTAATTTCGAACATTTATTGTAATGTCTAAAGTTTGTTTGCTAAAAATAAAAGTCAACATTTCAACTAATCTCTGTGGTAACTTACTTAAGTTTAAATTTTTAAACTGGTACTTTTACGGGCATTGTAAACTTTGATGCCCTCGACTTCAAGTTCACCCTGTTAGCAGTTGTTAGCTCTATAATGTTTCTGCGCTGTATGGCCTAGTGTAGCTCTTGTGCCAGAAATCTCCAAAATAAACGACCCAACTTCCAAACTTTATGTTTATTCGAATCTTATTACATCTTCCTCCAGGGACGCGACAGAAACAACAAATCCTCGATTTAGCCGTTGTCGTAATCCTTTTGTTCTTTCCCCAGGCATGTTCATAAATATGTGACCATTGTTTAATTTAACCACTAACGATCTCCATTCTGCGATGTCCAATTTGTTAATGACGCTTTTGGGAGTGCCGTTGAACGCTCTGGTAATTCTTCCCTGAATTATGGAGTCGAAGCACTTAATTGAATTTATGGCCGCTCACATGAGCCCGTATTATCTTGAAGGGGGTACAAGGTATTCATCCAGGAATAAGACTGATTAGTCTCAAAATGCATGGTTACCTTGATTATTTTGGGGTCTTCTGTGCGATAAGCGTCATTAACTGTGTTTTTAATTACAGAGAAAACCTTTATCGTTGGAAATGCACTTTCACAGATATAGCTTTTTCTTAATTTTATTATAATAAAAAAAATAAGTTTAAATTGAAGTTAAGGAGTGAGTATCGTTAAAAATGTGTCATATGGAATAAAACGGTCTCATCGCCATTTCATGTCAAGTACTTTTTTTTTTGTTTCAACGTATTTTTCACGGTTATCGTTTTATTTTATTATAGTAAAAATAAAGCTTAAATTGAAATTCATTTATGAGTCATTAAAATACACCAAAATAGAAAAAAATGCACCATTAATGTTTAAAGTCAAACAAATTTATTATAATAGATACAATTTTTTTTTTCGAAGTTCAAATTATATATATACTTGAAATGGGCACCACGTTTTGAAAGCAGGCAATTAAAAGAAAGGAAAAATATAAAATCTTCGTTCATATTTCAGTAAATAACATATTAATTTAAAAGTCCTAAAACTATAATTATACTATGTAAATTATCGTAAGCAGAGTATGTCAAATCATACGTAGTTTCGCAGCGAGTCATTTGGTTGATTAAAAAAATGTCACACCCTTACTAGGTAAGATAAAAGCATTTTTTTTTTTTAATAGCACACGTACTCAATTATTTCGAACATTTATTAATTTCACGGTTGATAATTCACTATAATGTAAAATCAGTCAATTAAAAGTCTTAGTTGACGGCGATGACCTTCTTAATCACTCTACGATAATTTCTTTGCAAAATAAAAATGTTAAAATACCTCACGCACTGTGCATGTGCAACCTATTAGCAGATAGTTTTAAAAGTTTTTTTCTTAACTCGCATACATTTCTGTACCATATTATTATGTATAACCATATTTTTTTGCCATCTCTATGTGTTTCAAAGTACTCCACTGTTTAGTTTACTAATGCGCAATCATATATTAGTAGCATTTTACAAACACTGCTTTACAAGCATGATGCGCATTATATTCAGATCCAAATACATTCAATGAACTTTTGTGATGAAAGATAAAATCCTTCAGGGAAAAATGGATCCGACCTTCTCTGATGATACTGATCATGAGTACTGCCTCCCTCTATTCTCTTCAATTTCCTCGATTGTCTGTTCCATTTCGCTCCGGCTTTTCTTCTTTACTAGGCGTTGGTTGTATATTTAGGGAATATACGCCCTTTCATTCACCATCATCCATATCTGTTGAGTCACCAAGTGTTGTTGTCTACTTTTGCCAACTGTACTACTTGTATTTACATTAGTACTTTACCAAAGACGCCGTCATACGAATAAGCAAATGCCTCTGAATGTAAGTTACGTTCTTATGTGTCTTATTACTGCATTGACACGACTACTGTGGCTTTACAATAATTTGTAATAGTAATTTCTATTCGTATCTTAGAATTTTTTTTACTCAGTACCAAATAAAATGTTCAATCTATAAAGGAATTTCGTTGCCTAGTTGAAAAAAAATAATTCATTGGTAGATAACATAATTCAGGAATCCTTAGGTTCAATTTCCTTTTGCCCAGTTTTCAAAGCCTCACAAAATAGGTATAGTCTGTCGTAGTAAAATTTAATTTACTGTGAAAATATGAGGATCAAAACTAATTCATTAGCTGAATGATTGGTTTGGAGACTGATAATTTAGGCTTGCGTTTTCAAGAATCTACCACAGTAACACACATTGGGCAATATTGTTTGGCATCAGCCTACGTAAACCGGCCGTTGTCGTAGATATTGGCCAATCTTCCGCAATTTTGGATTAAATGTAATGCAAGCTCTGAAAATTTGATGCATAGTTTCAAAATTGAAGTATTTTATTTATAAGAAAAGTCGGAGGGCCAATAAATATGTTTAATGATGTTTTTGATATTTATTTTTCAAAAAAAATCATGTATTTTGGAACAATGCTGGAATTTTGGCCAGAATTGTTCATTTTTCTAAAACCCCTGTTTTCGACATTGTTCAATACTGCTGTACTACCTGAGTAGGCTCAATGTGAAAAATAAGGACGACAAAAAACAACTATTTCTGTAGTGAAATTTAGGTGGTCTCAATCCTCAATACAAAATCTGACTTCTGTTGCAAAAAAAGCTAACCCTAGTGACTATAGTGTAATCGTAGAAACTTACCAATGTCTCAACTAATTGCTGAAAATTTATTAGAAAATTTCCAAAAATTTCATTGCTAGGTTGACTTTCTAACGGCTTTGGGATGACGATACCATCAACAGCTCGACTGTGCTGTTAGAGTATAAATGTTGCAACATATAATAAATCTTGTATCGCAATCTTCTTTTAAAGTTTATTTGAATTTAAAAAGAGTATAACAAACATTGATCTTTAATTTATGGTTTTTCATCTTTTTATTTAAATATCGGTTGAAAAACCAAAACAATTTATAGAGCAATTTTAATGTTTTATTTTCCAAAAATTGTTTGCGCAACCTCTCTTCGCAATTCATTCGCCCACGCAATCAAGACGTAACCGTTCCGAAACAAGGGAATCAATTGTTCTTTAAAGTCATTTAGTATGCCATAACTTAAGAATAATTTGTCCTTGTTTTGCCTGGTTGAAAGGAGACAGACATCTCTCCCTCATTATGCGAGCAAAATTGCACCTATCTTTGAGTGAAAATCAATTTCTAAATGTATAATGTATGGAAAATTGTATCTAGGGCTTCAACTTACTGAGAGTTAAAACAATATGAATAATTTTCCACTAATGTCGAAATGAATGCTTTCTTACCCATTTTTGTGAAATTGGTGTTTGGGCTTTTAGTTATTTTCGGCTACTTTGGTCGTGATTTATGTTATTTCTTTCAATGCTAAATAGTGTATTTACTATTCAGTTTTTAATGGTTTCTAATGGTTTTTAAATTGATTCCCTATTAAATATGGTAATGAATATTTGGAGTTTCTTTTAGGCTGGTTTTGTTTTTAAATTGTTTTTAGGGTTTGGTTAGATGCGGAATAGTATTTTATTAAATTTAAATGTAAGTTATAGAAGGGCTAAAAATTAGCCTTTTGTTATTATTTGTACAATTCATTTTTATTATTAATATTAAATTATTTACAACAACAGCATATGTATATTCATGAGCTATTCAATCTTATCTCGAAAAATGTATATTTTTTTTTAACAGAAGACATCAACGCAGTATTTTCTATTTTTAAAATTATAAAATTACTCTCATAAATATGAATGCAAAAATTAATTTAATTTATAAGCAAAAGAATATAAAAATAATCATCTGTCTCCCACATTTTTAGTTACCAGTTTTATGTACAAAATACTTCACAATTCCACGAACCATCTCAAAAAGTAATTCAAACAATCGATCAAGACTTACGCGTAAAAACCTCACGTCAAAGGAGGGGAAAAAATGTCCCTTACATTCTTTTCCCTCAGCTTTCCACATGCCACTTTTCCGCCTGCAATCCCACCGAAAGGCACAAAAAGACAAGGACCCCCCCCCCCCCCCAAAAAAAGTACCCTTCGCTATTCTGATCAAAGGTATGAATTTCCTGAAGAATAAGGTACATATCCATGGGGATTAACTGATGGTGGGTGGGGGGCCCTAGGAACATTGCATACCCCCATTTTTATCATCTGAAGAGGGGCACGTGGTCTTTGTCCATCCAGAGTGCCCGGCTATCTCGCAAGACCCTTATGCAGCCAACCTCTTTTGAGCACCCATTGTGTAGATGCTCGTGAGAAGTGAAGCTCCATGGATCCTTGGAGGGAGGAAAGAATCACTGGCTTTTCATGTCTCGGGATCCCCAAGCACTTTTAGAGATAGGAGGGAGGGGGAGGGTGTTTTTTCTATGCCGGCTTATTTTTGTCGCTGTAATCTATGTCGTCTTTTTCTCTAGTTTTTTTTTTTTTTTTTTTCCTGTCATTTCTTTGTGTTTGCGTTAGGAAATATCTTCCGCCCTTTATTATAAAATTCAGAAAGACAATTTGATAGTTTAAGGGGCGATATGATGCCGAAACTTAACCACTAGTTTATTAGATATCACCCTGGTTGTTAAATTTTTTAAAAAAGACATAGTTTTGACTATTTCAATTTTAAAGCGCAAACATTTTTAGGCTAGTTGTATTTTTTTAATATTTAAATACTCGAGTTATGTTTTGTTTTGGTATTAAATATTGGAAGTTATTAGAGACAGACAAAAAAAAAAAAAAAGAGGAAATTTTTATGCAGTTTAGTTCACAATGATTAAAATTATTTTCTTTACAATCCAGTATTTTGTTAAAAATGCGTATATTTTTAACTGTATCCCTTTAAATCTGAATTGTGATCTTATCATACTAACAAACATTGCTTAAATTGCAGAGTTAGTGCACCGATTAATCAAAATATTCAAATTTATCCAGAAAAGGACTTTACTCTTCTTATAAGTTACTTAATAACATTATTTATTTTCCTATGATTTCACTTACTCATTATAATCTATTGGATACAACTACGCTTTAATTTTAATAGTTTGGTGAGTGCTTTAATATTAAACATTGTCACTACTTTTATGAACAGGGTTCAAATAATTATTTAATATTTAATATATGTTGAAGAAATCCTTATAATTCCTCAGTAATTTGAACTCTGACTTCTTGCTTGGTGCAAAATCCCTATTAAAGATTGAACCTACAGCTATTAAATACTCATGATTCTTTCCAGATTTATTTAAAAAAAGTTAAACATGTTTTCAATAGGTTTAACAACTACGTGTTAAGTGAATTGTTTCAAGTTTCACCTTCACATTTGTTTTATTAAAATAAAAATTAAAACGAAAAATAACAAAGAAGATTTTGCTATTGAAAAAGTTCTGTACGATATTTGCTTTTTAAAATGTTTTCGAATCGACTCTTATTTTATAACTATAAGTATCTGAATGTGATTGTTTAAAAAACAAATATGAAACTTTTATATCTGTATGCTTGTTTTTTTATATTCATACGTTTCCTATGAATTTATTCAAAGGCACTCTTCTTGCATTTGCTTATTACTATTATTTTAAATGTTTTTTATTTAACTCTCAAAGTTTACTTAGAATAATAGTGTTTTATTTGTATTCTTATTCATGCATAACAAGGATTACATGCATGACATGTGGAGTAAATTACTTTTAGTCACATAATTTAATAACTTTACGCATTTACAAGGTTTTTTTTTTTTTTTAACTTTGAGGAAAACTATTCTAATCGTATGTACTTTGTAACAAAAACAATCTCAATATATTCAGTGGTTCCGAAGTACAGACTCTGGAATAATATAAGCTTGATTTGCATATTTTCTAAATAAATTCCAACCCTCCAATTAATTTGGAAAATAATAGACATAGGATTTTGTTTTTATGACATTATAGTTTTTAAAAACTGAACTTTACAATCATGTTCTCTGTTGACTTTTTTTTTTTCCTTCTGATTTTAAAATACAGATCTATAAAAAAAAATCGACTTTATCTATTTGGCAAAAACTTTGATGAATTACATAATTTAATATTAATAGAATTAATAAAGGAAATATTGTTTAAAAAAATGTTGCTGTTGCTATTACAAATTGCATCCGGTACTCAGAATGTTGAGATTGAACAAGTTGTTGCTCTTATTTTTTACATTTTTCCTTGTTCCTTTAACGTCTTCGGCTATAATTAACAAACGAAACTTTTTACCGTGAATCATTGACAGAATATTTTGTTTTTAAGTAATTTCAAGGAAGGTTCTAAATACCTATTAGTCATCTTCGTCCTTTGAATATTTCCTTTATATTCATGTTTTATCTATTACCTAAAGTTTTGAAGAAAAAAAAATATTATCATAATAGTTTATGAAGTTTTAATTTAAATAAGGTATTTGTATTGCATATATCTTTAAGTGTAATTAGATTTGTGATATTTTGTGAATGTACTAACTAGACTGTCCGTGTCCACTTAACCAGGCAAACCACTGTATGCGTTTCGAAAATAAGTGAGGATTTCATCGTTTATCACTAAAAAAAATTTTAACATTTACAAATACATGCATAAATAAAGGAATATATTCATTTATTGAAAGAGGCTGAGCTATAAGAATATTCAAATTTTATCACTGTAATATCAAGTAAGGATTAAAATAAATTCAAACGATTTAATTGAAATAATTTTAAAGTTCTTGTACGAGAATGAGATTATTCAAATTTTGGATTTAGGGATATAGCTGTTAATAGTAAATGTTTCTTTCGTAAATTGAAATTATTCAAATTTCACAAAATGCACATGATCTATATAATACCATATTCTTTACCCTGAGGCCACCTCCTTCTACATTTAATCGTAACTTTTTATTCGTTCCTTTGTATCATTATCCTCAGTAAACTGTTGTATAAATGATAACTAAGTACTTCCTTCACGCTAATTATTAGTACCGTAATTTATTTTGTTAAACAAAATTTTGTTTTTTAAGTCTGCCATTATCATAAGTTTAATGTATTTGAAACTATGGGTTTGCATAAAACAATATACAATATTAAATAGTTCTAATTTTTATTTAATATTTTATATCATGACAATTTTAATGTTGCATTTTAATTTTCAAAGAATTTAATTTAATGAATATAAATTTCCTTGGCATTCTGTTTCTAAACGAATATGCGAAATACGCCTGAAAATTCAAAGCAAAGTATTTTTATTAAAATAAATGAAAATTTTTCAAAGCTTAAGACCATTGGTTAGTAAACTTAAAACCTATTTCAAATTTTAGTGACTGCTTTCAATAACTATATCATTGTGATCATTGTGTATTAATCTTGTTAAGTTATGTTTTTATAATTCCATAACGGGGGGGGGGGGGTCTGGTGATTTAATTTTACAGTATACAAATGTCTGTACTGTTGTCATAGTTAACATGAGTAGTTTAAATTATGTTAAAATACATTTTGTTTGTTTAGTAGGTTCTCATATAAATGCGTTTGAGGTTTCTTATGTTTTATTGGTTTTTAATAACAATTAACTTGGTGACATAATCCTATAACGGAATTTGCCGTTTCATAACAATAGCTTAGATGGTTTTTCTAGAGTTTTTCGTTAATATTTATTTTCTTATAACAAACTGATATAACAATTAGTAATAAAAGTAACTTAAGCACTATGAAGTGTTATGTTTGCTTAAAATAGTTATTTCATGTAACACGTCTAACTAACAATCACATTTAACAACTTAATTAACTATGGATTTTATCATTCCTGGTTCTATTGTTTTTGTGTTAAATCTGCAATGTAATTTTAAACATATATTTAAATATTTTAATTCTTTTATCTCTGAGACTCTTTCTCGTGAAGTCCAGGGTAATTTACTTCAAGCTGTAATATATTTTTTAGTACACAAAGGTTCTAAGCAAATGCAACAAATTAACTTCGAACAAATATGAGATACCTGATTTTAAGTCCTGGTGGCCTTAAAAAAAAGAAATATTGCATTTTAGTGCAGAAAGTCTTTGGACAGGATGATATACTATATACCATCCGAGTTCCGATTCCTGACTTTCAAATGTGCTTTTTGAGAAAATAGTTACAATGGGCACATAAAAATTAAAATCCAGACGTGAAAGTAACAAAATAGTATCACACCTATATAAAGTATTTTAAAGCAGACGTAACTTTAGAGAAAAGGTGTTTTTGGACCAGTATACGCTTATCCGTCTCTCTAATACCTGTTAGACCACTGTCTAGTCAATTTGATAGCATCATGCCTACCTCTAGAAGAAAACAATGCAAACTTGCCGGCTTTTCTATGGTATTCTAGATAGGGTCATCGGACTTCGTTAGTAGTTGCGGAAAATTGAAGCGGCTAGTCGTCGTTTTTCATGCCTTCGGTAATTTAATAAACATGTTTTGCATATCGTAAATAACTTGTTGCCGAATTCCATTGGCGATAATCCGTTGAAGAGTTAAACGGGGTCGTCTAAATATTTAAAAATATCGCTGGATGTAAAGTTGCATGTTTTCATATACTATGATTTTTGTAGAAAATTCACAATTGTTCTAATTATTTCTTATAATTTTTTTATTTTCTATGAAATAATTAAAATCAAGATATTTAAATGTCTCGATATATGATATTTATAATTTATACTAATTCTTACTTTACTGTTCTTACTAATTTATTTAAAAAAAAAGTTAATAACTTGTTTCGAAATCAATAAAGCAACATGAAAAATTATTGATTTGTAGTCGTATCTGCATAATTTATAAGAAAATATTATAATTAAGTGACGTAAAAAGAATTACAGGAGTGTACGTTTCCGAAATTTTCTAAAACATTTCATTCTCGTAAAAGTACATTTTAATTGAAACTAGAGGGCACCAACTTCTCATTTCTACCCTCATTTAACAGAACTGCTTGCGCCGCCTAGCGAACTTTTTAGTTTAGTCCATGATTCCACAAGAATGAGTTCCACATCCTTTCTTTTCTTTATTGTCTGTTCATTAGATGCTTGTAATGTGTGTAACCTCTAACTATGAAATTTATGTTACACTAAAGGCTTTTTGATCCTTAACCTACAATTTCCAGGTCCACACAACAATTTTATTTCAATAAATATATCACATCCCATTATTATTTATTATTTTGAGTATTTTAAATCGATTTCTACTCTAAAATGTTTTATTCAAATCAAACTCCCAGTTAAAATTATTTAAACTAAACTTAATCATTCATGTATCGAGGATTTTTTTCCTAAAGCATAATCTAATTTTGTAATGAAAATTGCAATTTACATTATTACATTGCGGAAGTTTTTGCCATTTTATTTTGAATAATTATACATATTATTGGATCAAATTTCTTATAATATTAAACAGCCATCGAATTTGTTCTACTATTGAATAATCATCTAATGTCTATTTATAATAGCGTTTCCAGTTATATGGTTTACCATCTTTAGCTGTACATCTTAGTTATTTTTAAACAATATCTTAATTCCATGCATATTTCAAACATCGAATCTTTGAATTTCGATCAAAAGTCAATTTAACGCTTCACTTACAATCACCAGCATTCCATTTTTCAATTTTATTAAATTCCCACATTCAAAAGTGCCTTGACAAGTACTCTAGACATTCGCAAAAGCAAGTTAGAGTTTAAGAGCTTCATCCTAAGAGCCATGACAACCCTCCAAAAAAATCTCCAAAATAGAACTAAATGGGTGAGGCACATTCATCCTTTCATGTTTCTAGATGTCATCTGAAATTACCTCTTTTTTCCTTCTTCAACCCTTTTTTTTTTTTTTTTACTTTTTTTTTTTATCTCTTGCCATCACCCTCATCTGACAGCCGCAGTTGGGTTTATTGAGAGGGGTCTGAGTAAACCTGCTTCGTGGAATGTAGATGTCAGAAAACTGAGATTTGGTATGCACTCAATAGGTCAAAATGTTAAATTATCCTTGAACCAGAGTGGATACGCCTTCTTGCCTCTAGAGAGAGAAGTTATTTATTTTTGAACTTCTTAAATCGTTCCACTGTTCAAGTCCGGATCATTCTTAATGACTATAAAGTTGCAGATTACACTAAGAAGATTAATTACAGGGATTCTAACAGATCAATTTCATTTGCTAGATAAATTGTGGGTTAGATAATAGGTTTAATTTTTTTTTATTAAAATAATTAAGCTCCTTTTTAAAATGGCATTACTTTTTTTGCTGCCGATTCATGTACGTCTAAATAATTGCTTAACTTCAGAATGGCAAACATTTGATTTGAATGTTTCGTACATCAAATGGATTGAAAGAGTAAAAAAAAGATGTTTACTTAAGTAAAGCATCTGACTATGTATTTCTTTTTACAAAAATTAACCTACATCTTTTATTTACATTTAGGAGACTTTATACAAGCAGTTGGTAAGTACAGTGCAATTCCTTAAGTAGCTTGACTTATTTTTCCTTTAACCCGTTCAAATATTGTGCAACAATACTATTATTTTTTATGTGACACTTTAAGTATTTTACTTAATAAGACAATGCTTGCTGGTTTTGAATGATTGCAGGTTGCATGTTACAAATGGGCGATATATGACATGAGTTATAACAGGTGTTAACCAGTTAAATACCACTATTGAGAACTATAAAATGCTACCGTGTCTTTAAGAAAGGACTCCCTAATCTGTAATGACATAACTCGGAAATAGCGAAGACAAGTAATATATTGGATTGACAGGTATTTAAGCTTAAATCAAATAGTTTGCAAAATTAATTACAATATTGAAATATACCAAATGTTTTCCATAAAATCTGAATATAGAAGAATGAGTTTATCGTTTCCGTCATGAAAAGGGACTTGTGATCCATTTCCTGGATAGTACAGCCCAAGCGGACACTACTTTTGCAAAACGCAGTGGTTTTTTGCAAGACACACAGAGTGGGTTTTCAGTACGCCATATTCACCAGTTTTGTTTCATGATAAATTAAACCATATGAAACCGTCATCAAATTTATTCTTATCAATCAATTTTGCAAACTGATGTATTTAAAGTTCTGTACCTGTCTATCCAACAAACCACTTGTCACTTCTTTCTGTTTCTTTTCAAAGTAAGGGATTCCTAGTGGAATCAGCACCTAGGCTCAATTGACCTCCCCCATTCACTATGACTATGACTATAAGGGATTCATATCTGAAAGATCCTGTATAACCGGTCACTCCAACAATATGCAGAACCACATTTCAATTCACAACTAGGGTTTGGGTGAAGGATTGGTAACATAAGTTATGTTATATCTCATTTGATTCACTAAATGGTGAGTGAGAAATCGAATATACAAACCATGGTGCGATCAATATCGCGAAGCAACAATTTTGGATGAAATGCAAACAAATCCTGGCATTGGCAAATGACGAGTAGGTCATCAAATATGCAATATAGTGCAACATTAGCAAATATATAATCTCTCCTTACAAACGTTATAAGTAATATAGAGAGGCAAACAACTATGTCAATGATCAAATAGGATTGGACTTTTTTTCTTTTCTTAAACGGACAAAAAGCTGTATTCGGCACTTCAAGCATATTAAACTCATATTTTGAAACAATATTTTTTTTTCATATTCACCTAAAATGTTACGTTTTCTTCCCAATTTTGTTTCAAAAAATAAAAAATATGTTGTTTCATTCTTATTTTAAATATAGAAATAGGGAAATCACAATTAAGAGAGGTATCACCCTTGGAAAAACTTATTTCTGAACAACTTTTACAGATAGTTTGATACCATCTAAGACATAAAAATCATATTTTAGCATCATGATACCTTTCAAAGTAGTATTTAATATGTTTTATGTCATTTTTCCAGTTTAAATATATATTATTTATGAGTGTCGCGTATTTTCTGTTAATTAGGTGAAGCCCATTACTAAACATCCTAAATAGCCACTAGAATGATACATTGCCTGCTTAAACCATAACTTAGTATACTTTTCTACTGCTTATCTCTATGGTTAAGAATTTTATTAACAAGTTGAAGTTCCTTTTTGCCGTGAATTGATATTAATCATAGTGAGCAATCTAAAGCAAGACCTGTCAATGTTTTTAAAACAAATATCAATAATCTAAGTATTTTCTCTTTTTCATTTTATCATATTCTTGTTAACTAAACCTAACCCAAGTAAAAAGCATGTGCCTGTCTTTGGTGACCCGCAACAGGCTGTTCTTTACATTTTGGCTGTTGACCAACGTCTTTCCACCAATCAGGAGTTTTCTGGTTGACTGAATGCCATCCGATTGAATTTTTTTGGCTTGACTATTTGTTAAAAACCTTATAAATAGAGCATCTAATAACCATGCATCATAAGTTTTGTAAACTTAAGAGTTTTTGAAGAAAATATGAAAATGCATTTTTTTCTGGTAAAAACTGAGGATATTTTTTTCCCTTTAACTATTCCTATTAAAATCCCCCTACATTTCATTTTAATAACTGAATAAGAAAACGACCCATAATTATGCGTTTGTTATTGCATTTTAAGATTGTGTGTATATTTTATTTAATTTTTAAGAATACAGTTGATGTTTTAAAGAAAATCTTATTGAGTATCAATTTTATTATTGGTAACGAAGGATTAAAATAAACAAAAGGGACAACTTCGAGGAAATAGTTTAGTTTTCTTTTAACAGATCTCTTTAGAGATTGGAGAAATTTACTATACCTAACCATATTAAATTTGACTTTAAAACTAAAAGTAGATATGGATAAAAAAAAAAAAAAAAAAAGGAAAGAGTAAATAAAAATATTAAAAAAAAAAAATAAAAAAAAAAATAATTATGGATTGAAAGGAATAGGATCATCATGCAGGAAATACATATTACGATGTTAAATCTTACTCATAAAACATACGGTCCGATAGATGCCGACTTTGAAATCAGTGAAGACATTTCGTTTCAAAATTCCTTCCAAATGAACAAAAAATGTCTTGTTCATCAAAAAAAATTTTTTTTAAAGAAAACAAGTAAAGAAATAGGTTATCAAAATGAAAGAAAGACCAATGCTAAAAATTAAAGGTATTTATCAAATTTGCTAAATTTCAAAAAGAAAAGAGGGGAAAAAAAGAGGCATATCACAAGAAAAAAGAAATGAAGTAGATCATCAAATTTGCATGATATGCAAATGCAAGAAATTCTCAAGATATCAAGTTAATTTCATCGCTCAACCCGAAAGAGAAGCCACTATATAATTCAAATGAGTACATAAAATATCAAAGGATGTCTAAAACAATTAAATTAACAGCAAAAATCCCAATAGAAAACACTCTAAAGCAACCACTCACTGTTTTAAATCGTGAACTATCCCATTTTAAAAGACATGTCCCCCAAATGATTGCATTATAAGAAGAAAAAAAACTCGCAGAGTAATGAATTGGTTATTTCTCATATATTTCTCAGAAAAAACACTACGAAGAATTGCTATCTGTGCATTTTGGCACAGTCGAATGCCAGTTTCATTTCCACACTAGTTGCTTACTACAAGAAAGAGTACACAGTTGCATCAATATCATTCAGCTCTATGTATAATAATTTGTACCCGGATCTCACATAACTTGGGCACATTTGTATCCAATACGGATAATGCTATTAGGGAAAACTTACTTACGTGGGCATCATTCATTCTTAAAAATAAAAGGGTATTCTGTAAGATTGTGAATTTTCCAATAAACTAATGATAAAATTAAATGATTTATCTATAAATCATTTATTTTTATTCATAAAATTAAACTATTTTGACTATGGAGTGGTATTTATTTCAATTGGTGATGTTTGATTTTTGGAAGCATTGTTTCTTAAAAAAAAAAAAAACCTGACAAACTAAAAAGAAAATGGTGTTCAAAACGTATTTTTACTGATACTGTGTCAACACCATTTAAAACCATGTTTCAAATGAATTTGTCTTCAAAACATATTTCAAAGCAAAATTATTAAGTATTAGATAGAATAATGTTCACTTTACAATAATGATATTTCTATAAACTTGTCATATACTCTACAAGTAGAAATTCTTAGGAGATTGTCACCAATACATTATTAAAATTGCTCCAGATATTTTTTCTAAATGGAATTTGATTTAATGTTGACTTAGAGACTGATGTGTTTGGGCTAAAACGGGTCGTATTTAGTTTTTATGGTTGAAAAAACACATGATGCGTACGTTCTATGAAGCCTCATAAGAGAACGACGAAATAGGCCTTTAATAAAAGAAAAATGTTGGTTTTATGTGTAACATAACAATATTGTTAATTGTAAAATAAGCCAGCATTATGTTATTTTTTAATAATAGACGTTCCTTTATAGTGCCGTTTACTTATTCAAACCATCAAATTCTTTCAGGGAATTTTGAAACGTAGGTAGTTTACCACAAGCAGTATTCCCCGATACAATTTCATTCAAAGAAACGATTTTGTATTTTATGCTTTTACACAATAGTAAGCGACTACAGAAAAAAAATCCCTTCTTGATCCAAACTGCTCAATAGAACTTGTTTTTTTATTTTTCCTCAAAAATTCGAAAAACCTGTAACGAGGCCTTTTCGAAATTTGCTAATCAATTTGCAACTATTCCATCTTTCGCATCCGTTTACGTTAAACATAGCCGGTCGCAAGGAGATATATCCTTATTAATGTTCGGCTTACACTATTTAAATAATTTCACACGCCCAGCTTATTTAAAGGCCGATCCAGAACTAAAACTCAGACAATCCAAACTATCCGTTTCGTTCGTTTTCTCATCCATCAAGCAATTCAACGCCCTATCCACGCGCTTTAATCCTTGCACATTATTCAGTGAATCTCAACCAGCAATAATTCGCTCAATGAAGTCGGTCTCTTTTAATTGACACTTCCCAATGTTATTCATGATATGGAACCGATCAAAATGTATGTGATTAGGAACAAAAACTGGTTCTTATTTCCGTCTTTTCCCTAATCGCCTCGTGGTAAGATGCCCACCTCTGGGTGCAACGCCCAAACTAGAGGTTTTTTTTGTTTGTTTTTTATAATTTTGAAAGGTAAGCGAGGTTCAAGGACCAAGTCACTCCTTCATTAAGAATTCTGGGAAGAGGTCTTGTTTTGATTTTGGCATTTAAGTGGAACTAGCTAACAGAGGTTAGATTAACGTGTGAGAATTTAGAGCCAGTTTTGTATTTGATTGCTTAGTGGTCGGATTTAGGATTATTCCTTCTTAATTTTGGATTCATGGCCTTTGGAGCTACTCTAATGAAAGTTCATTTGTAAGACTTCAGAACTTCCATTGTTAAACAATTGCTAAATTTTAAAATGGATCGTAACCAATTGAAATTTTATTGACAAGTTCCCTTGTTACATTTAACGATTCAATTTCTAAAGAATGTATAACATAATGGCAAATTCCCAATGGTTTAATACCAAGTACAATGGTCCAAATGCATAATTCAATAGCAACTTTTAAGTTGCTTTTTAACCCTCAAATTTTAGAATTAACAATAAGAAAAAATATTTTCATTTAAAAGTAATCATTTTCTTTTGTTTTCACTTTTGGTAAGTCTTTTAATTTTCAATTTGAAAAATCCTCATTTAATTTGAAAAATCCACACACCATCAATTTCAAAATGAATCGCGACCCATAATTTGGAAACGCCGCAAAACGTAAAGATACTGCTGTACTCAGGCAGATCTGCACTCTGGCGAATCTTCAACTATATGATATCCAACCAACTAAAAAATTCCAAGATATTTTGAAGACAATAAAAACTCAGAAAATAAAAACTTATACGAAATATTGTCTAGCCCAACATGTGTTTCCACTAAAGCAATCTAATCGAACAGTTTTTATTCATGACAAGAAAAATACCTTTTTCTTTAAAAACCATATTTTTCCAATTTTTTTTACGTGTGATTAAAAGTAAAGTTATTTTTGAAGCAAATACTGTTATACTGAAATTTTACTGTGTTTATGAAAAATGCTATGTTAATAAAAATATAGCATTGGAAGTATAGGTAAAAGTTATGTCATGAAATAAAATGGAGCTCAAGTTATAAAAGGCTAAGCCTTAATAATTCATACTGTACAAATTCCTTAGCATGCTCTTTTAGAAATATATTCCTTTACCTTGTATGTATTTATTATATTTGCCAGACGGTTACGATTAATGAAAGGGACGAAGTAATTTAAAAAGATAGGCTTTTTGGAAAATGAAATTTTTATTAACTTCAACTCTTTACATTTTTCTAATTTTACCACGAAAACAATTTTCTTCTCCTAAAAATCCTTTTCTTGCAAATGAATAAACTAATAAATTACCATTTAACTTCAATTCCACAATGAAATAGACAGACTCATTAAAATACAAGAGAATAAAATAGTATTTCCCCATTAGCATTGTAAAAGGCAGTTCCTATAAATAATGATTAAATCCCAGCAAAACTTTAATTCACAAATTGAAATTTACCAATTTCCATTTAATGAAATTTCGAAATGATTCACTTTTGAAAGCTTCTATTGATGAATGTCTTGAAGAATTCAATTAGATACTACTTACGTTTAGACTGCAAAATATTCATTGCATTTAGCTTCTATAAAGATAGATAATACATAATTATAAGATGTATAATGTAACAAAATAATCTTTATCCGACTGTTTGAGGTTAACATTCCCAGACAAAAACTACAAATTTTAAAGACACTCGTGACATGCCAAATAAAAGACCTTGTCGAAATGAGTTCGCATACCAAAATTCAGCCACTAGTACCGTAAATAGTGATTGGAATTCGCCACTCTTTAAGTTTAAATTAAAAACATTATGTACCGTATATCAGTTTGAAGGTCTCAATAAGATTATGTAACAAAAATTTAATAATATAGATGTAATAAAAAAAGTTTTATATTACAAAAATTACCATCTGAAGTGCCTTGCAGTTCGTCCAGAAGAGTGTTTTCACAGTAACTAAATGGAATATTCAGATCCTGATTTTAAATATATATATCTGACTCGAAATGAATATTAAGTGACTAGTTACTTTACTGGCCGTTCGCCAACTTGGTGACATTATTTCATAAAACAAACTCTCTGAATTGTAGTTTAATTTAAAGAATCACAACTTTAACAAAGGTAGATTTACTCATTAATTGTAATTAAATTGTTCACACTGAATATCTAGACCTAAGGTACAGAAAGTGAAGGTGTATAGAAACGATCTTTACTGGCCGTTCACCAACTTGGTGACATTATTTCATAAAACAAACTCTCTGAATTGTAATTTAATTTAAAGAATCACAACTTTAACAAAGGTAGATTTTACTCACTAACTGTAATTAAATTGTTCACACTGGACATCTGGACCTAAGGTTCAGAAAGTGATGGTATGTAGAAACGATCTTTTAGTGACAAAGCCTGTCACAATTCGACCAGTTTATTATTATTTTTTTTGCGTGTGTTTATTGTGGTTACTTCTATCTGATTTTGTTTTAATTTTTTCGATCTATAAATAAACTATGCCGTTAGTTTCGGAAATGTAAAAGGGAGGAAACTATACTTTGGATCAATTATACTGTTTTCATACCAGAGAGGAGATTAAACAACAAATGCAGTTAATCGTTTTTTCTCTGGTCGATTATGGAATCATGTGCCGCTGAAGACATTTGTTGAACAGTAACACATAATGCTGACATAAATCGATGTGTGCATGATTAATATCAAGTCTTTTTCTAAATGCGAATTGATGGGTAGATTTAATGGTCACATTCCTATCGTAACGTTATATACTTCATAAATGGACGACTCAATGCAAGTAGCAAGTAATGTAACGCTATTAGTATGATTTCTATCTGTTACTTACATAAACACTTTAAAAATTTAAGAAAAAGAGAACTTATACTTTATTTGATGCATGCCTTTTTGAAAAACTAAAGCGACCTGTAATTATTCGCCAATATAAAGAATAGCTTGATATTGAACATCTTAATAGACCGTCAAAAGTAACACTAACATCATTAGAGAAAAGTGCTTCACACGTATCAAAATAAGGTATCCAAAATATTACTCTAACGTCTATCCTTATATAACATGTCAAGTGCTAATAAAGCCACACTGAGTGTTTCGTACCTCAACACTTATTATGTGAGTATACGTGAATGACTTCCGCTTTTAGTTCTTAACCTTCGGAATCTGCGGTAGTTCATAAAATATGTATTATCCCCTTTGAACAACTGTAATAATAACAACTTATTATTAAATTTGGCTTTACATGCTATAAAAGCTAACGTTTTTCTTACAAGAATACGAGGTTTTCTCATCAGTCAAATTTAGGAAATAAGGTAATCGTCCAAAAAAAAGTTACTAAACTAATGTAGGGATAAGATTATACGAAATCCGTTAATCTGTCTCGAAAACAACAATCTAAGCAAAGTTTTAAATTAACAACTATTTCTTACTAATTTTTTTAAGATCACAAAATGGCGATGTTTTTCATTAATTTATTATTTAATTTGTGAGTTTTTGGTTTCTATCCTGTTCATATATATTATCCACCTACCTAAATCACACTAAATGGAAAAAATAATAATAATCAGAATACCTACAAACACTATTCTTTATATATATATATTTTATGAAAATTCATCTCTGTGATATCTAAAAAAAACTCCAATTCAAAAAAAGACAGAAGACCTTTTCAATTACACCATTTGAATCCAAAAGAACATTCTTCAAACCAAATGAGCCACCAAACAAAGGATCCAAATACCAAAAAACTTCTACGCTCACATCTCAATTTCTTTTCCAATTCCTACGTCGGCACCTCAAAGGCATTTAATCTAATATAACTACACTCAAAACAAATTAAAATGCTTCGGAATAATAACTCGCAAAGGAAGACATTTTCGTTTGGTGTGAATGAAGACTTCCCCTTTGTTCAAATCTCCACCACAATAGCTTGTATTTCGACAGATTCCCAAGTTTCAATGGAAAACCTTCAATTAAATGGAGTAGTAACACAACTTTTTTTTTATGCTTTTAATTCTTGGGATCTCATTGGTTGATGACATTGTTATTCATGTTGCCGCAATGTCAACTGTTTGATGAGGGAACACGTGTTTCTATAATCGGCAGGTGATGTCAGTGTTGGAAAGCGACGTCGATGTTTGGAAGCAGAATGGATGATTTTAGAGTTGTTTTCTATTTGAAAATGCTTTAAGAAAATGCCTTAAATATTTAATTCTTTATTTTATAGTAACTAAATTTATAATTTGTGAGAGCTGAAAATGTTCAATATATACTTCATGATTAACATTATTTGGCACGATATCCAAATGATTCAATAAACATAAAATACTGTTGTTATGTACAATTAATTTTTTATGAAATAACATTAAAAAAATTGACACACTTTTTTTGCGAGAGATAAAAAGAGATCGATAAAAAAAAAAAAAAAAAAAAAAAAAAAAAAAAAAAAAACACCGTCCTCAAATAATATCTTAAGATTTGAATTTAAATTTTTATTCCCTGGACCCTCTTAAAACATGTTTAAAATATTCTATCCAAAGTTGTAACCCATCGTTTTTGGAACTTCTTGAGTATTTTTATTGGAATATGCCGATGGACACTTTTGCAACCGGAAAGATGCTTGTTCGAATTTCTTCTTTCGCCTGTCACTCGAAAGACCGCTCACCTGTGATGGGACCTCGAGAAAAAAAACAAGACCTTGAGGACATGAGCACGTGACGGTGTGAGCGTACACAAGTCTGCAGTTACCTGCTTTATACTAAGTGACTTTTTTTGTATATTTTCGTCGTGGAGAAATGGGTTGGATAAAATTCCACTGGAAATTAATTTCTTTTTTACCTTTCGAGTGGAAATTGAAAGACATGCGAGAAGTGTGTAATGCATTTCACGCTTCTGCAATTATGCGTATTATTAGTTTCTTTATTTTAATTCATTGCGGTTGCTTCAAAGACATTTCAAAGGGTTTATTTTTGTGATATTTTTCTCAATGTACTAGCGAAAAATACTGAAAAGTGAATGTCTTTCAAAGCGCCATTTCTGAAGTTAAAAAAAAAAAGTGTTTTTTTAGTACCGGTTTATGTTGGTCTGACGTGCTCAAACATGTGCATGTACATCCAGACACTTAAGTATCTTAAAATAAATTTGTTTAATTCTTTTCCTGAAAAAAAATTGCACAACGACGTCGTGTCATGCTATTTTACAAGTACACATTAAATGGGATTTATACCAAAAACTAATAATTGATATCCGAGTTAACTTATTTTTTTTTTTTTTTTTTGGATCATATAAAGTGTCAAAGGAAATTAATCGAGACCGCAACGATGCTACTTCTGAAATATTTGTAATATTTTTCCAGGAAACTTCTTCAAAATACTTTGATACTATTTCCCTGAAAAAATCTCTCGAAGTATTTCCAGAAAAATGGTATCAGTCGAACTTATGCACCTTATGATACCAAAACTCTTTCTGGAAATGCTCGGTGATTGTATCGAAAAATTATCGAGCTCTTGTGATATTACCCCTGATAAATTTTATCGTGGGAGTGCAGTTTATACTTGCATTTTTATCGACAATGGGAGTTACGCTATAAGTTGTAATCAAAAACTCAAAAAGTTAATTTTTAATCATGCAAGAATATTATTGCAGAACATTTTTGCCCTCTAAAGTACATTGCAGTCTGAAGTAAAGGAGTTTTAATTATGTACGCAATTAATACTTGATTTTTAATAAGTATATCTATCGGATTTTAATGTTTCGTTAACAAGCGTCCACAATGTATCTTTAAAAAAAAAAAAAAAAAAAAAAAAAAAAAAAAAAACATTTTTTAAATATATTTCGGGACAGTATTTTAATATGGGGGAGTCATTTAAAAAAATATTTTTGTCTGATGGATTAATAATTTTAAATTACTAACTACGATTTATTAAAGCATTATAGTTTCTTAATTCTATTAATGTTAAGAAATGTCAAACAATTTTCTGAACAATTTCGATATTCTTCAAGTTTTCTCAATAAATTCGTGCACACAGAAAAATATTCCACTCCTCCAAAACTTTTCCAACAAAAAATCTCATTTGTAGCTACTGCGAAGAAAAACTAAAGTGAGAAAAAAAGTTGGATAAGTTATCGAATCAAAATAATAAAAATTCGCTACACAGCGTGCTAGAAATCCTGAGAACTCTAGGATAGCATATGTAAGTCACGTCCGCAACTGCAGACATAGAAAATGTAATCAGCTGTTCAGGTGATTCAGACAAAATTCCAAAAGGAACTATGTGTAGTGGCGCCATCTATCTTTTATGAAGGTAACAAATATTGATGGGTTTCTAAATATAAATTGGTTTGTAATATAGAATATTTTAAATAAAAATTGAAGTCAATAAAATTTGAAAAGGAATTTTTTTCGTTACTTTTTTTTTTTACAAAATTTAACATAATATTTATATCATCTATTTCAAAATGAAACATATCCCGGCCATGAAAGAATTTATTGACTTTAAATCAAAAAAAGCTTTCTTAAAAAGCAGATGAAACTTACTCGAAGACAATATTTCGGTTTACATTTTCATGTATTCGTTCTTCAACTTAACAGTTACAAAATTGCCAGAAAAGCAGTTTGCATCTTTCCAATATATTGAATATTTAATTATTACATTGGAATATGTTTATTTTATTTTGAATCGTGTTGTTTCCAAGTATCCTAGCTGATTTATAAACTGTAAAGTTCCCAATTTATTATAAAAAAAAATTAGAGAGATACGAGTTTAAATGTAGTTGCTTAACTATTTGACCAAACAATTTACCATATGACTATATTCATTATTCAAATTTGCCAACTTTATGTGTCCCAAATTCAATAATGCACTGCAGTATGTCTGAGTTTTTGAATATTTTAAGTTGAATTTTGCGTTTTACTATGAATTATTATGGCAAATGCGTAAAAATGTATTTTCAATTATAATCTTAAATATTGCAGAAAAGTACCCTTAATTTATCAGTATTTTTAATTGTCATCATTTTCTTTCAGATTGAAAATTCATTTGCCGGTATATTGACTCCAATAGAAATTAAACGTTTTCAACCCATTGTAAGTATCAGCATAATAATTATTAAATATTTTACTTTAAATGCAATCTTCTGAAAGATAATTTTCTAAATCTAAATGTGTATTTCATATAAAATGATTTTACTGATAAATGTGTGCAGTTGAAAACCTTAATTCAGTTTTTCTGAAACTCATATTTAGAACTTTTTAATATGAGGTTAATAAAGCAGCTAAATTTATTGAGTATGAGCTGCTATTTCATGTACTATGATAAAATAAACTCTACTCAAACAGTTTCCTTTAAGCATAAGTACTTCATTAAATTATTTTTAAGGGTATCTGGGAAAATATAGGCGACACATATATTTTGAATAGGAGACATAAAGCTTTTATCTTTTAAGCTTAAAAATAAATATATAAATAATAATGAAATCAGCATGCATCATAATAAATTAAATTTTTTGAAGCAACTTGTGATGTCGGGACAAGAAACGGTAGCGAAGTTCGGAATTTTCTTTAATTCACATTATCCTCATCACAGACTTGTTTCTAAAACAACACACAGATCTTACAAAACAAACATGTCCATCTATCTTAAATTCTTGATGACCACACACAACCGTTCATAGTTTTCTAAAACATTCTTTCATCATCTACAACAAACACCCTAGCCCTACAGTCCGCTTGCAGTTCAGTTCAATTCCTTTCTTAAACTCGGGGAAGTCCCTAAAAAAATATGAGTAAAAGTATTCTTTCAAATGGATGAGCGCCATCTATTTGGAAATGATGAAGTCATTACAAACTTCTTATAACAATCCAGTTAAATTTACTATAATAATTTTTAGTTCAATATTGGTTTTATAATAACTTACGAAAATTTAATTTAATTTTACGTCCATGAAAAATGATGGCAGGTATTTCTCTCTGAATTCTTTAACCTGGAGATTATATAATATTCTGGAGATTGAATAAATTGTTCGAAATAAAGAGAAAATATTGTATTCTGTTAAAAAGCTGGAAGATTATTATTAGATTAAGGACTTGTGTTCTTTTTACTGGCGAATAACACGCAATTAAATTATTAATTTTGGAATTTTGAAATCTTTTTTTTTTTTTCTTCTTTTCCTTTTTATTTCCATTTCTTTTTCTTCTTCTAAATAGAGGTTTCTCAAACCTTTCAAACTTTCTGAAATATTTTCTGCACGCATTCTACTCAAACTTATCTGTTTTATATCTCTAAAGTATTTTTAATTTAATTCAGTCAGAAAAGTTTACGTCTTCTATATTGTTCAAATACTACCAATTTAGAAAATATTTTTTTCACTTTTAAAACTAAGATAAATCGTTGCATAGCGAAAGCTGCTAGCTTTGTGCAAATATTGAATTTAAAAAATCAGGTTGAATTTATATTAACAAAATGCTTTATATACGAAAATAAATTTAACCTTAATATATTTTATCACTTGGAAAGCAGTGATCCAACGTTGCAGTAAAGATTTCGCAACCTACACTATTGAAAGACTACATTAACCCACAATGGTCTAATGGCCCACCATTTGCCAAACTCTACTTCTTTGAAACGCAGCTTTAAATCATCTTTCCTGCTCTGCCCAACTTATACAAGACTCTACACCAAGAAAAGAATATATTTACTCAAAGACCTCTATATTCCTTCCGCCAAAAATTTTACCCCAACCCTTCACAAAAAAAAAAAATATTTTCATACTCCCCTCCGCAAAAGATCTAAACGATTTACTACTTCCAATATCGATAATAACACTCACAAGTTTCTGTCTCAACTCAAAAGAAAGAGATACACTCCTATCTCCTATTCAATCTCAAATAAAGATGGAGCGTTTTTCTGAAATCTCTCTCCTCTTTGAAATATTCGTCTGCGAGAAACGAATATCAGAAATCAGCAAAGCCCGCCAGTGCATCTAGAATATAGATATATATATTCTTGTTGGTGCTGGTGTGTTTATGATTTGAGCTTCAAGAATCCAGAAGGGATATCTGTGCTTTCAAAATCGTCTGTTGATCGATTTTTGTTGTGGAAGCCGGTATTATAGGAATTTGAATAAAATAAGCAGACGATTGTGAGAAAGGATATATAGAATGGAATAATGTGGTAGGTAAGAGGGTACGGAAGATTATGTAAATAATGGCTGTTTGAGAGATATTGAAATTTTAAGTTTCTTTTTATTGATAACAAGGAAAATGTATTGGCAATATAGAATTGTTTAATTTTGTAAATATTTTTGGAATTATTTATGAAAAAGGCTTAACTTATCCCAGTGATGGAAGCGGATTTGAAAATGCAAATGATTCTTATTAAATGATTTATAGCAGTAAAGATGTCCTTTAGCTGTTATGTATTTTTGATTTCCTATGCGGAATTTCTTCATTTTATATAAATATATATAACAAAATTATAAGCTATGAAATTTTATAGCTTGATATTTGTTTCAAATTAATGTAATAGCACTCTAAATGCAGGCTCTTTGTAATTTCAAAAAACTTAAGCAACTCTATTTGTGTTTGGTAACAATATTCAATAGCTATAATTTAATAAATAGTATTTTTTTTTTTATTAATATTATTCATAATGACAATTTCAAAATGGATTTCTCTTTATAAATAACAGATTCGTAGATAGATAGCTGATATAGTAACCTTTTTATTTTTTAGTGAAAACAAGTTGTGTATCAATAAAAGAAATAAACATTTCAATTAGTAAAAGTTTTCCAATTTATTCAATGATAATTTTTTTTTTTATTGTGTTAAAATACGAAATTTTGAAAATTATTTGAATTTGAAATTAAATATAACATCTAGTATTGCATACAAACCATCAAAAACTTCAATATTTGATTTTTGACTTTAATCCGAATTGTATATTATATTTATATAACAATGCATTCTATGTACCCCTTTTAGTTTTTAAACTGCATGTCCATACTTGCAGAAATAAATGTTTACCAAAGTTTTTTAAAGTATCATTTTTTACAATCGCATTAGTCATCAATTCCAAAAAGCCAAACAAGTTTTTAAGTCAATACACAGGTGCAACAGTCATCAATTTTCCTTTTTGTCACGCGTCATTTCGATACTGCGATACAATTCACAAGCATCGTCAGAAATAGGCGTTCACCAACATAAATCGCAAACTTCTAATGATCGTCTGAGATGATTTAACTTATTTTCCCAAGGTCGTTGAGGTATGAGGTGATGTGTATAGGTACATAAGAACACGTTCCCAACACCAATGCCAACAATGAAATAGAAAAGAACAGGAAGCTTTTTTTATGCTGTATTCGGAAAAGACAAGCTGTCTCTCAAAACACGTCACACGATTGTTTTCAGTCTCGCCAGACGATCATTAAATATATAAAAAAGAAAATGTAAAATTCCATAAACAACTACCAGTGTCCCACCTTTTTATTTATTACTGAAAAACAAAATTTTATCTCATTCGGTGCATTTCCATCATTTTTCTTGGGAATATAAAATTAAAAACTTAAGTTCCGTTGGAGACTATAATTTCGCCTATAAAACTGCCCGTTAGTTATTCTGCCTTTTTCACTTTAAAATGGAGATGTCATGTGAAGGTTACGTAAACCGTCAGTCAAATTGCGATATGGTTCAGTGAAGGTTTTCAGTGCTGTTCTTGTATTGTTCTTTGAAGGGGGTGCGTTTATAATTTGTCCCAAACCGGTCTTGACCCAACTATCGGTGGTAGAAGTATAGAGATTTAAAACTTATGAGAAATGGTGGGAATATTTTTATCTCTACCATCTTTTGTAACTTAACCTGCATGATGGTGAGACGATACCACGTTCTGACTTTGGTTGCTGATAAATATTATATGATTTAAAACTGTTTTTTAACTTTGATAAACTTTTTAATAAGTTTTAAATTAATAATTTTTATTTAATAAATTTTAATTTATGACTCTTTAATTAATAATTTTGTTGAATAAATTGTTATTTATGACTCCCTTAATTAATAATTTTCATTTAATAATTTTTTAATTAATAAATATAATTTATAACTCTTTATTTAATAACTTTATATTAAAAATATTTAATACATTCGTGTTTAATAAATTTTTGTTTAATAACTTTATGCCTGATAATTTATATTTATTAAATTTTCACTTGATGTATTTTTTATTGAATACATTTTTATTTCATAATTTCCATTTGATAAATATTCAATAACTTTTCATATAATATTTTCAATAACTTTTCATATAATATTTTCAATAACTTTTCAACTTATAATTTCTTTAAGCTTGAATTCCATCGAACATTTCATTTAACTTCTGTTCAATTTTATTTTAAAAACAAGTTTGAAATTAGGTAAGATTTTAAGAATGGAAACAAACTCATTATGTCATAATATATTTTTTGATTCGCAAATATATAATTAGTATTATAGCCTTACGTTATAGGGTTTTGTAATTAAAGATGGAAAGTATATTTTAAGAGACTCAAGACTTTAACGTTTATTGAAAACTACAAAACCATATTTTTAAGTGACCGTGCAACAGAATTTAATGTAAATAGAAATTATTATTTTTACCCAGCGCTACAGCCCAGGATGAGCCTTGGCTTTCTCTACAATTGATTTCCAGATCCCTCTTTCGCTGGATTTCTTTGTTCAATTTTTTATCCAGAAGTTTTTAGATCTTCTTCGTCTTGGTCAGACCATCTCAATTTTGGTCGACCTCTTTTTCTTGTTTTACAAAGTTTAGCTTTCATAATTCTTTTAGGCATATCTGATTCTCTCATTCTCTCAACGTGCCCCATCCACCGTATTATTTTTTCTTTAATAAATTTTACAATGCTTTTTTCTTTAACTGACTTTTCAATTTCATGATTATATCTTATTATCTATCTGCCATTTTCTCTTATCAGTCCAAATATTTTTCTTAGAATTCTGTTTTCAAAATTTCTAAGATTAGTTTCATCCCTATCTGACAGGAACCATGTTTCGGCACCATAACGAAATTATTGGTCTAATAAGAGTCATATGGGTTTGTAATTTACATTTTCTTGTAATTAGTTTACTCTTTAAGATTTTATGGTTGGCAAAGAGTGCCCTATTTCCATTTTGCATTTGTCTAGTGATACAGTCATGTATTTCATTTTTATTATTTATAAATAGAAATATCCATAGAAAAACCAAAATTGCGTCTATTGCACTCAAATACCGTGATTTCGGGCTAGTTCAAAAGGAAATTTTAAAACAAAATGGTAGTTTTATAAATTGTATTTAGGTAAAATATAACAACTTTTAAGTTATACATATAACGAGTTCAAAAAGTGTTGTAAGAATTGTTCAAAACTTAAAAGGTCATCTAATGTATACTAAATGCAAATAATATATTTGTTAAAAAACTTTCATTTGCTTTTGCCAAAAATGGTCGTTTAAATGTAAAGAAAAGTATGCAACCTAAAGGCCAAACGGACTGATGTACGCATCTACCACTCTATAATCAGTTATATGTAGACTCACGAAGTGAATGAATGCACTGCCAAAATTTATGCGCATTGCATTTCTAGAATCACTCAAATATTACCCATCTCACCTCCCACCCACCTTAATAACGTATTCTATTAGATTCGTGCGTGTCCCAAATGTGATAGTACTATGTTTAATTCAATTACATAAACTAAAATATAATTTTTAAATGGAAAACATGATTGAATCTAAGTGTTAAATTTTATTCAAACAAGATTCCTTTGAGAAAACTTTGATAAAACAAAACTACGCGAAACTAACACTAAACTACGCGAAACCAACTACTTTGAGTACTATGTTTAATTCAATTACATAAACTAAAATATAATTTTTAAATGGAAAACATGATTGAATCTAAGTGTTAAATTTTATTCAAACAAGATTCCTTTGAGAAAACTTTGATAAAACAAAACTACGCGAAACTAACACTAAACTACGCGAAACTAACACTAAACTACGCGAAACCAACTACTTTGAGTACTATGTTTAATTCAATTACATAAACTAAAATATAATTTTTAAATGGAAAACATGATTGAATCTAAGTGTTAAATTTTATTCAAACAAGATTCCTTTGAGAAAACTTTGAGAAAACAAAACTGCGCGAAACTAACACTAAACTACGCGAAAGCAACTAATTCATTTGTAGTACAACTAGATTCTTTTAAAATTATTGACCTGAAACGGGCAGAGGGGTTATTTTGGGGGAGGGGGTGTTGTGCAACGGGTGGTCTTAAGCAGATATTTGAAAAGCAAAAGTTACTACTCACCACTCCAACGACCCATAGGAAAGAGCCCAACATCTGCTCAGCAAACGTACGCTTCAATAAATGCTCTAAAAAAGTTTTTTAAGAGTTTAACCAGGTTCTTTCAACCACTACTAACATGTAAAGTCAAAACGATTTGCATTCAGTCTTAAATAATTCGAAACATCTGTTTCCAAATATTTTATTGCGGAAACTTTACAACAGTTACAACTTTATCGTGATGTTGTAGTTGTTCTTTAATTTAGCTTTAGTCGTTTTCGAATTCTCTCACGACTATGGTTAAATTTATACAAGCTTTGAATCAGCCAGAAAGGTTCTTCATAGTAATGTGAGTATATAACCTTTTTTTTTAAATTTAAACAGTTTACTAACTTAAATATTTGATGTAGATAAACTCTCCGAGAAAAAAGTCATTTATGAAATGATAGCTAAAATCACGTAAGTTATATAATAATTTTAATAAAAGCTGTGATAAAATTAAAATAAACCATACACATTAGTTTTAAAGGATCAGTTATATATACTCTAAATGTAAAATTAACCTGATTAGTTATAACTTCCTTGCAGAGTGTTTATATTTTCCTTTCTGATAATTTTACTTTAACTTTCACTAGCTTAATTTCACAAAAGTCATTAGAAAGTACACAGGAGAAATAATAGCGCCGTAAAATTTTCTGTACCGTAAAAACATTTTTATGTTAAAGATTGTTTATGGGCATTCCAGATAATTTATTATCTTTTAATGTCAAATTTATAAAATTTTACATAACTTAAATATTAAATTATTTTTATCTTTCAAAATATTATATTTTCATAAATGTGTGTAAATGATAGAATTAATTAAGAAATTTAATGTCAATGATATCTGATGAAACGCAAAATTTTTTAGAAAAAAAAGTGTTTTTAAGTCAGATTATTAAGAGCAATGATTTTTTTTTTTTTTTTTTTTTTTTTTTTTTTTTGCATTTTGTAAAATGTCAAGCTTATAAAAATGTTTAGTATAAAATATGTACTTATTAAAATATATAATTACCCGATTATTTAAAGTAGTTCCAATTTTTATTACCAGGCGAATGTTTATTAAACATTTCCCTTTAGAAAAAAGTTCTTTTGACTAAACAAAAAACAATAATGTTCAATATATATCAGAAAAGTTCATCGTACCTTTAAACAAAATGCTGTATCCTGTATATGTGTATACCTTGCACTTAATGAAAAATAAAAAATAATGAAATACAGCCATTGTATTATCCTCTCTGTGCAATAGATGGCAGCACTAAATTACTTCCTTAATAGTTTTCAATAAATTTTAAAATATGTCAATTAAAACAAATTCAATCCAAATTCTCCTGCACTTTTTGAAAAAGTATTTTAAAAAAGCTAAAAAATTTCATTTTAGATTATTAGAGATTTTGGATATTCTGAGATTTTAAACTGTCGTTACGTTCTGGCTTTATTTTTGCGATGATTTGATCTGAACAAACATGTAGAAAATCATACAAAACATATTCAATTAATATTTTTGGCTTGGAAGTATTAAACTTTTGACCATTATTTTTAACCTCATCTCACAGTAAATTATCTAAAACAGTTTGGGAATGAATTGTGAAATAATTGTGTAGTGGGGAAAATTAAATTTTTGAATAATTATTTACAACCCTGTTGTTAATAATTGAGATTTGTGGTGAGTGTAAAAATATGTAATTAACTTGGGGGATCTTAGTGGATGGAAAATATTAATTTTCCAGGCAAACCTTTTATTACTTTCCATAAATTAGTTTAATTTTCATATATTATGTTTTAAGTAATAATTCATTTCCAAACAAAATATAGTATTGAAATCGAAGTTAACTAAGCTTAAAAATGACAAAATAACTATAAAGTTTTTATTTATCGAGAAGAGGAAGAAAATAAGATCCATTTATTTCATATTAGGCTACCTATTTATATATTTTAAATACAAGAAGGTTTTCAATTGTAACATAATAAACTACTAGATGGCAGCACTATTACATTAATGCAGCGAAAATCGGAATCCAACTTGCATTTGATTATTCTGAAATGTAATGCCTTGATGGATTATGAAATATCCTAAAATCAAAATGAATAAAAATAAAAATAAAAACTATTCTGTTGTGAAATAATTATTAGACCTATACTCAAACATGGGCAATCTTCCGAAACCTGAGCAATGACAATCTCAGAGGAAAATTGCCTCGGTATCCAGTGGTAGAAGTGGTGAAAAAAAGGTGGGGGTACGCCCAAAATTTGGTGACACGTGCACCCCCCCCCCCTTCCCCACTTCCCTTCTCCCATCTTCAACCATAAATTTTGTAAATTCGTAACTTATAATAAAACTTTTAACTAGAAAAAAAATATTTTATACTTCCTAACATTAACATTAAACGAGGGTCCAAAATGTATTGTTATTTTAATGACTATTCGGTGACTTAGTTTTTTTACTTGGAAGTAAGAGATAAAGTGAAGTAATAATTCAATGTTAAATACAATACTGTTTATTTAGATTTAAATAATACTTATAAATGTGCGTACTTTCATGAAATTAAATTAATAGAGAATTCTAAAAAGATTTTTTTTTTTTTTCTTTTCTCTTTTAAATAGCTTGTCTTCTTTATATGAAACAAGAATAGAAATTTCACTTAAAAGAAAGTTCCTCCAAAGTAAAAAATTGACCAAGTGAAACTGTATTTGTTAGTGAAAATAATAATATCTGTATACAAAGTAGTACAATACATTTTTATAATAATATGATATACATACCATAAATAGTTTTAAAGTTTTCAAGTGTAAAAATAAATAACTTTTTCACAGTGTCACTACATTTAAAGGTTAATGTTTTTTTTCAGTAGTTGTTTTTGGGCGGAATGAATGCTTTTTAAAGTGGGGCATTGGATTTCAGTGTTTTTAAAAGTGGGGCATTGGATTTCAGTGTTTTTAAAAGGGGGGGGGACGCGTCACCCCGCGTCTACCCACTCTTTTATCACTGATGTCGGTATCTTTGAGAAAAAGTTTTGAAGAAGATTCTTGGTACAATGTATATTAATGGGATATGGAGGCACAACTATAACAGTGAGTTATACAAATTTGCTGAGAGACAGTTATCATCAAGTACATTAATGTTAATCGCATTACATTTGCCGGACATGTCCGACAAATGTATTTTTCTTCTTTGGCATCCATAATCTTCAATTTTAAACCAATGATTACCTGAATTAAGGGCAGGCCAGACTGAGGTGGGTTTATTGTTTCGAAGAGGATTTAAAATAATAATAATAATAACTGGAACACCCTGGTGCAGATGTAATCAGAATGAAGCACATTTTGATTAAAGCTTTAGCCGGAGCTAATAGAAGAAATGTAGAAGTACAGCTTCTGACACGGAGAATTGTTAACTATTTTGTAACTCTGTATATTACAAATATTCCTTTAAAAAAAAAAAAAAAAAAAAAAAAAAAAAAAAAAAAAAAGGATCAAAGGGTTTAAGTTTGTTGTAGAAATTTTATCATTAAAGCAATGGAAGATATTGCTAACAAAAACATCAAATTGTTGTGTTAAAATGAAAACATGCCGCTACGCTTTTAAAGGTCATAAACGGAACTCAACACACCCACTTCCACTGTCCGATAGATAATCTGTATTAGCCATCATACTTATAGAAAAGAAAAAAACAGGTTCAATTTACTTCAGTCGATAAGTTATAATCATATCTCTTTTAGGGGTTTAAGAGAGAAAATGTGGGGTGATTTTTCAAAACCTCATGTAGACAGTTACTTTTCACTTGTTTCAAGGAACAAGTGAGTAAATTTCATCGATATCTGAATAAAACTATATCTTTCTTTAAAAAAAAAAACACATGCACGCACATAAGGGCACTTCTTTATTATAGACTTTTCTGAATGAACACGCGTTGCGAGAGAATATCTGTCATTGTGTGTATGTTCCAGCTTTTGTCGTTTCAGGAACCACCAATTACGCCCTACGCCTATTAGAAGTAGCTTTGTAAAAAAATTAAAGTTATTTTTTTTAAAACTTATTTTAAAGAACTAAAATTTTAGCATTGTGTTAATGAAAATCAAAATTATAAGACTAAAACTACTTTTGTTGAAAATTTCAGAGCTATGAGCTGTTATTTAAAGTAAATTTTTTTAAAAGAAAATTAATTAAAAAATAATTAAAATTTTTACATTCTGTTTTTCAAAAGCACAACTACAAGGACATAAGTACTCATGTTTTAAATTTGAAAGTTCTACGCATGTTGGAAGTCACTTTATATAAAGCTACAAAGATATAGAGCCACACACATGCATACTATTTGTTTTATTATTCTAGATACTAATCTTGATCTGATTTTGAACCATTTCATTTATGTCATCATAAATTATTCCAGCAAATTGTAATGAATTCAACTCAATTGACCCGTAAAACATTCGTGTCACAGAGTCATCATTTCACCACCAATATTGTCAGTAGATAATCGCTACCAGCCATGATCATTCACTAGCAACCAATGAAACGTCAATAACAAAGCACTTAACTTTAACTTCATTATTTTTCATCACAGAAATCTAATGACAAAAGAAAATTACATAACTAGTCACACTAACGTCTAAAACGGTGCTAGATAACATTAACTAAAATTTATTACTTTTCCCGGGTGTCAAAACCTATTAACCTCTGCTACGTTTACTTAGCAACACGTCGTGACTGAACATAACTATTTCGAAACATTTTATTGCACGATGGGTTTTTCGCGTGTGACTTTGACTTAACTAGATGGAAAATAAAACGTGGTCAGATTATTATCGACGGTCACTGTTGTCTTTGGCTGTTTGTGAAATATTGCGATCTAATATGTCGGACACGGTATTTAGTGTTTGGTTGGACATTGCAATCAAATAGCAAATTCGTTTTTCCTTTAAGTGTTACAGTTACGGTGAACAAATTTGATAAAGGAGCATAATCGTTGTAGTATTAACCTCATATTATCAATAAAGCTCATCTATTTAAAACTATCATGAAAATATTTTTAAATTTACCATGAATTTTTTTCAAACATAACATGATTTTTTTTTTATTTTTTTTTTATTATTATTATTATTATTTTATTATTATTATTATGGAAATATTTCTTTTTAAATATATTGCGAAAATATTAGGTTTTTCAAATTTATCACGAAAATATTGGTTTTTCTAAATGTCATGAAAATGATTTTTGTATATCATATCTTTTTTTAAATACGTTCATTAGTATATATGTTTCTCAAATACGCTATGAAAATATATTTTCAAATATGTCATCAAAATATATTTTCAAATATATCATTAAAATATTTTTTTGAATATGTTGAGAAAATATTTTTCAAATAAGTCACGAAATTATTCTTTAATATATCATAAAAATATTTTTTTAAAGTCATGAAAATACTTTTTCACTATGTATCATGAAAAATTTCAATAAGTATTATGGAAACTGTTAATATATTTTTTCAATTATATTACGAATATTAATTTTATTTCTTCAAATATTTTAATGTTTCTTTAAAAAGTGGATAATTTGACGTACTGGTTTCTAAAAGTTTTCTCAATCATCAACATTCGGAAAAAAATATGTTTATAAATTCTATATTATTACTTCTGTTATGTGCAATTAATGGAGTTTATAGTTTTTGCATTTTTTGACGAATCTTCACTTGAATAGCATGCAATTATATTAACCTTTACTTTACATATATATGACAAATTTCAATCATTATTCACATTCAATTACGTGATTTTTCGTCACAATTACTAAAAAAGTATTTTATATGTATTCAGTATAAAATACTGCGATGCTAAAGTTTAGACAATCAACAAATTGACACAGATTTCAAAATAATTTTAATCAATTTTCATAATACAGCTTCAGTGTGTAGTATGCAATGTATATTTTACAATATTTATAAATTTAAAGATTAATTGCGCATATTACAAGTCATAAATTGGTAAAAAAAATTAGAATTGTGTCAAAAGTTTAGACACAAATGAAATTAACATAAAATAAACATGATTTAAAACTTAATTGTGGATCCTTTCTTGTTGAATAGTTCCTAAGTATGAGTTTCCATCGAAGAAACTAAACTTTGCATGGTTTGGGGATCGATTTGGTACCATATATCCTCTATGGATCTCTTAGGTTTATTTATAGAAGATTATTGTCTAAAATTTCTGTAAACTGTTCGACACATGATGCCCCACAGATTCTGGGCTATACGCTGACCAGTCGAGAACATTTAAATTCTGAGAATTAAATCAGACATTTGTATTGTCTACAGTGTGGATCGAAGCACTGTCTTCCTGAAATTTAAAAGAAGGTCCTTCTTGAAGCTCAGCAAATGGCAGCAGGTTTTCCTCCAATGTAATGCTGTGACGTTTGGTGACCACTGCTAGAGCTGCAAAGACACTTGTTCATTGTAGCAAAAAGCAGTCCAAACCATCTTGTTTGGGACTAAATAAATGACGAGGTTCCTTCCGCAAGTCATGCCAGTACAATGTCCAACCATCTAGACTAGCCAGATTCTCTTTCTTTCATCTTTAAATACCACAGATTGCCCTTTTGGTCTATATGACACATGATTTCGTGACTACAACACTCTCTGTGATTTATAATGTGGCTTCATAGCTGGTATCTTTTTTATTTTGCAATAAACCATATTGCTCCTGTTTCCAAAATTCACCTACAAATTGTACACTTTGATACTGAAAGTTCTAATGACTTTTGAAATTCACGAACAGTAATTTTTGAGCACTTGACCGTCTTTGGATCTGACGGTTATCGGGTTTATTCGATTCACTTGGCCTCCCAGATCTGCGGTTTTCTTCGTATGTGTATCCATTAGATAAAACTCGATTAGTAGAAGTCCTATGTCGAATAATAATAGTCGAAATTTACGAAACAAGCTTACCTTCAACTTTCAACTGCCAAATTTGCATAAGCTCATTCGTTTGAATTTCTTTAGTCCATGGCATCTCGATTACGAAGTGTTATAGTTTGCAAAACTTAATACTCGAAGTCTGTGACGTCATCTCTTTTAAATTTGCATATGTAAACAAAAATTTGCAGAAACTCGTAATTGTGTCGATACTTTTGCAACAAGCACATTTCTATTTTTATCCAAAATATTATTATTATAGCAAATCAAACAACTTTGTTTTGATTATAGAATTTTAAAAGAGTTTTTGAATATATTTATAGGCTTTTGTAATTCTACTATCACAATTCTAAATTTTGGTGCCGAATTACGTCATTGTCTAAATTTTTGCATCGCAGTATCGTAGCTCTATCTCTCTCTCTCTCTCTTCTGTTTGGCAAAGGCAACCGCATTGGAAATTTTATCGGTAGAAGGGATTTGTTTAACTGACATATATGCATCATTTTCTTACAAAACTGGTCCGTCACTCTACCCTACTATACATTTTTAATTACAGAGGAATAACACGTATGTGGTTGTTATCGCCAAACGTTATTCAAATACTTCAAAGTTAATTAACTTCTACTTTTGTAGAGTTTACTAAGCAGAGTTACTAATTTTAGTCAAAACAGTAAGAAAAAAACGACTGAAATATAATGTAAGGACCGATCTACATTCTAGAAAACAGTTAAAATTTGTAAAAAACGTACTGTAAGAAATTAGAAGTTATACGAACCTCTGAATCTTTGTATTTGCAATACGTATGAGCATCTTGGAGGTAGGGAGTCAAATTATGCTCAATTATATACGTTGAAACTATTTGTTGCCGGTCTGAAAAAGCTTTTTTTTTTTTTTTTTTTTAATATTAGCAGTTGCTTTCTTTAATTTTTTTAAAAAGCCCAATGCATTCAAATCCCAATCACTTCCTTCAGAAATATTATTTCAGTTTCAGAGATATTGGTTGCATATGTTTATTTAAAAATTGCTTAAAATTTCACATAACTTTAATTTATAGATTATGTTTATTTGGAAAGTAGATGCACTAAGGTATTCATTACGACTTTTAATTTTCAAGGTTAAATATAATAATTTTGGATGTCATTTTCCAATAAATGTAATAAACTAGTTATATACCTGGACATTTCTTTTATTTTGCATTTTAGATTTTTTTATTTCGTTTTTGCAACAAACTATTAAAGGTTTATGGAAACCCGATTCACTTAACGGAGGTACAAAGAGTACAGACAAAGGAAATTTCATCTTTTATTGAAATTAATAAATAAAACTATTTGATTATTGAAATATTATTAAATAAATATTTGAATAATAAAACTATTTAATCATCACAATTAATCATTTAGTTATGGAAATTATTTTATTATTAATAATATTTATTAAAATATAATTTATGATTATATCAAAAAGTTGGGCCGGCCTAAATTTCAAATCACCAGGCCGATTTTATGTTCCAGTACGCCCCTGTTATAATGTCTAAACTACCCGAAGTCTTGACGAATTTTTCTGTACCAATCACCATTTTTTACAATTAAGTATTACGACAGAGCTCAACATTCCGACCATAAGACAGGCGCCTTAAATTAGACACATTAACCTTCGTAACAAACATGGATCACTTTATTATTCTATTCTAAACGTCTCAAAAGCATTGTTACGTTACCCACGTGTAAGGCACAGTGATTCAAATGCTGTATTTCTTTTATAGACTTAATTTCGAAAAAGAAACAACACACCATTATTGATTGGTCTTCAAGGAACAGTGTCTCTTCCGTACCACAAAATTATGCCTCTTAAATGTAAATTGAAAATCAGAACAGAGCAGTTACACGAAGAAAAGAACAAGATAGAAATGAAAAAAATTATGGCAATAATATCAGCTAAATCTTAAATTGTTTCACTTTTAAATGACACAATCTTTTCACACTTCCAAATTTTAATATTACAAAAAAAAAAAAAGTTTAAGTCGGACGCTTTATAAATATTTATTTTTATCAATATTTCTACATCAACATCCCACCTATCACTTGTATCATTTTTCTAAAACATCAAAATTAAAGCCCTCTCCCCCAACATACTTAAACTTACTCTAAACTACTATCCGGTAAAATCCCACCAGCACCCTCGACCCACTCAAACCCCACCCCCGTATAAATTTTATGTAAAATCCGGAACAACAAAGATCCCCGGACACGCTCACTTCCTAACACACTCAAAAAGCAACCCCTCATCTCAGAGACTCGCCACTCTCCCCAGAGATCCCGAACCCTCGTTTCCCCACTACTCACACGCAATGTGTGAGTGTGTGACTCAATTTAATTTCGTCGTCTGGAGGCTTTGATTAGCCTTGATGAGGGATTGATCGCATTCATCTCCCCCCCCCCTTCTCTCAATTCGATGAAATTTCCGGTGGCAACACCCTCCCTGTAACACCCCCCCTCGCCCCTCTTGTGTTTCGTTCGCCCCGCTGAAAGTCGGGCTTTGTAACGGTGGATTACTGTAACTTCTACCTTAATCTGTTTAATGCTTCTTTAATTATTGCTTCACCGGTCTCTGGATGACTCGATTAAAATTATCAAACAGTGCATTTTCTTGTTAGTTTGTTATTTATTGATATGGTCGCCATTGTTTCCTTTTGTGGAGTTTTTTGGTTTTTGAGGGGGGCGTCGTTGATCTAATTACGGTGCACCCATTTATAGGAGGTTTCTCTTGCTCTCTTTTTGGAGTGTTGTGTTTTGGCCTTTTGATCTCTTCTCTTTTCATCTCGATTAATGAGAATTAATTTGTGTTTTATGAAAGGGTGGAGTGGAGCGTTAAATATTCGTTTAGTGAAGTTCTTTGAGTTAGCGTTTTTTCGGGAAAGCATCATTGTGCTATGGCTGCCCTTTTTTTTCATCCTGTTAAATATAACTTTATTAACCTCTTTAGGTTAATAAGAGAAAGGTATTAAATATTGTGTGGTATTTTCTTTAAGAAATTCAGAGGAAACCTTTGTTTGGTAAATGTTTCCTCTGAACTTCTTATCTCTCTGTTTATAAACGTTTCTCCGAATTCTGAATCTCGGTGAAGAGGGAAACAATTGTTATTTCTCAAAATAGGCATGCTGCACTTCTGGGAGGCAGGTTTTGCGGCTAGCAAAAGTTATCGGGATCGAACTACGGCAACACTCTGTAGTTTCTCTTTTTAAAGTGAGGAGACATGACGGTGATCCTGTCAGGTAGCACAGGTTGTATTATAAGATTTTCCCCCAGTTTTCCTCTCTTTCGAGATACAAATTCAAAACAGTTTTCCCTTGAAAGAAAGGAATTCCCTCCATCAAAGAGTCCTTAATACAAAAGACAGTCTGCGCGTATAGAATTTGGTATAAGAAAATCCCTAATACACATCCAATTTAAAAATATATAACTTTAATTGTAATAAATGTGATAAAAATGTAGGCATGATATTTAAACAAAACAAATTTTTTGTATATTTTTAATAATGTAAACTTTTTGTAAATATAAATATTTTGTAGTTTGTTTTTAAAAGCCCAGTTGGTGGATTTGTACGGTTAACGACCTATTTTTATGCACAATGACGGCTAATCAGCAGCTTATAACATACAGCTTAACGTAGATTACGAACCACAACGAACATCCATGCCTAACCAGGGATTCGTACCAGGCACCTTTGGTATGCAAGGTCATGGCGCTTACTACACAGCCATCTGGTGAAAGACCAATAATGTTTACAAAATCATAATTTGAGGTTAATTATACATTATTCCTTACTTCTCTTTTGCCTATAATATTAACTGTGTGGCACCATGCTGCTGGGGACCCACTGAATGACGTTAAAGTATATACTTAAAAACAAGTTTTGAATTCTTTGAAATTCACTTAGCGCAAGATTGAGAAGAAAAAAAACACGAACCCCCCCCCCCCCCCTTCTCCCTCCCCTTGACCAATTTTACAATCAAGACTACAATAAAGTTCCAAGTAAATGGAGTCGCAACTGCGATGTTATGCTTAGTTTTCACCATTTTTGGAGTAAATAGTATAAAAAAAAATAAAAAAATGAAAATAATGGAACAATGCATTCTTGTCTGTGAATGCACTATTTTATTGTACCGAACAAGCAATGAATCTACTAGTACAATCATTCGTAGATACTATTTGACGAATTCACTTATTCGGTTCGGTTCAATTGGGTGCTCGATTATATTTCATTTTATGTTGCCTTTGTTTTGGTGTTCCCGTTGCTTTTTAAACAGCAGATGCATATTTACGAAAATGTCAATGATTTGATATTTTTCTATGAAATGCAATCCTTCATTTCAATAGAACTAATATCAGCTCAATTTTCGCAAGGCTTTTTTGTTTGCATTCAGAACACTTCATATATTAGTCTTTGAAACAGAGCATAAACAAAGCTTGCTTACGGTGGCGATTGACCGAAAAAATTTGGAAATATTACAATAAAATTCAAATTACTTATCAGATAGAAGATAATAATACATAAAAAAATAATTAGAAAAATAAGGGGAGGTTTATGCAATAACTTATGTTGCTCTTTTGAAATATAAAATTGTAATTGCCATTCCAGGATTTTTTTTTTTTTTTCCATATGTCGCTTAATTTTAATCTTAAGATGTAAAACTGGGGATTTGTATAGCTTGCAAATGGACCGACACTCAGTTTTATATGTTTAAGGGAAGAAGGAAATAATTCCATTGATTTTTTATTTGAACTTTTTCCATTCTACACATTGCCTATTCAATTATACTTACGATTTTTGTTTTAAAAATATCATAAAATTTGAATTTCATTACACGTCCTTTATCCTTTTGTATACCTATTTAAAGTATATTAAGCATGCATATTCAGATAGATCTATCGAATCAGTATTTATAATTGTTACGAATACTAAAAAGTAATAATTTGCTTGCTTAAAAAAATGAAATAATTTGTTTAATAAATTTGTAATTTATTTCTTATTCAAATTTTTTCCCAGACTCTTATTTCCAATTTTTCAAAATCTAATTTTTCAAACGTTTCTCGTGGAAAAAATACACTCAATTCGCAACATAATGATATTCACAATGTTTTTAAATAAAGAATAAGAAGATTTTTCGCCATGGAAAAATATGCTATTTTTATTAATTATGTCTCCCCTTTCGTAAATTCAAACAATCATATCTGGCTATAAAGTGAATTTATGTACGAGATATTAGTTTCAAAGTACTTCACATGAAAATTATTAAGAGAATGCAATGTAAAACTCGTTCTTTAACCATAATACCCTAATTAAATGCACTCATGGATTTTAACTATTCCAAAGTTTTAATCCTTCTAAATCATATTTCTTTACCTTCCATTTTTGGCAAGAGACTTGTCCTATCTACTTAACATTTAAATCTGAAAGTCGGGTAAAGTTGTTATAGATTTCACTTATTTCTACAAAAATAAGTACCATATAGATCCACATTTATCTAGAGCAGCGTTCGCCACTTACTTTTAGAGGTGCGTCGTATGACTTATGTTGGAGCTTTTCGCGGGCTGGATACGCCAAAATATGTATCTTTAATAATTATCGATTTAATAATATGTAGCATTTCCGAAAACTGGAAACAATTTATTTTTTTTCGTAATAAAATTACAATTGATATTTGATTCTATTTTTTCAAATAACTAAAAAAATAATAGTTTTCATTAATAGTAAATCAAAGTCTAAAAAAAGAAGTGAATACTTTGTTTCAACGTGAAAACTTGACTTGAATTAACTTTTAACAACAGTATTTAAACTGTATTTCCAGATTATTCAGTTTTAGTCAATAATTGTGAGACGATTGCGGTCGAAACCGTTCGGTTTATTTTATTTTAGAGTCTATGTCTTTCGGAATATTTGTTGCAGACAATTTTAATAAATTGTCCAAATGAGATTCAGTTTAAGTTATTCCTGTGTTTATTCTTGATGAAAACCACCTTGCTGAAAGCTTCTTCTTTTAGTTTCTTCGGGCACGTAGTTGAAAACTCTGTTCTACATAGTTAACACATATTATTTCGGATAAATTACAATTATGTAAAAAAAAAAGTCCATACCTTGAAATTTGATTCTTTTTATCTTCTGCTGTGCCGGCGGACCGCAAAAAAATCTGTCGTGGGCTAAATCCGGCCCGCGGGCCGTTTAGTGGCTAACGCTGATCTAGAGGATCATATTATTTTTAACGCTAAAGATGAAAGGTTATTCTAATATGAAAATGAGCATCTCTGAAATTGCAAGATTCATTTGCAGTCAAAACGTTGGCAGTTAAAAATGCCCCAAAAAGTTTTTTTTTTTTTTTTTTTTTTTTTTTTTTAAATGTGCTTGATGGTATATTTTTTGACACATAATTCATAGAAAAAATATTACTTTATTATTGTAAAATTTCTTTTTAAGTTATTCTCTTTTAGTTATAAATATATCACTTTAAGTCACGCTAGAAAAAAATAAATGTAACACCTATATTTCTCAATAAACCTAATAATTAAGAAATATTTTTTTTTAAGTCCCAAAACAAAAACCACATTTCTCTTGCATATAAACATGTCTCTTGAGGCCCCAACCATAGCAATATTTTATTCAAAATACATCATATTCCAAACACAATACTTAATCATTTTGATTCATGGATCATATCTCAAGAATTATTTATTAACCTTAAATCTCTACAGCCATTAAACCATCACAATAGTATTTACTCATTAAAAATTTAAAAGAATTTCATGAATAACTTTTTCCATGAATTACATTTTATTTAAAGCTTGAAAATTAATTTTTTTAAAAAGCAAAATAAAATTAATTATATCTTTGTACGTCATAATAACCACTTTTCATTACCAGCATAATGTTAGAAATATTTCGTTGGATTAGAGTGATGAGGTACATATTTTTTTTTTGGATCTCACATGTTTTTGGTACATTTAGAAGCAAGAAGAGAACACTTATAGATTTGCAAAAGCTGTAAATTGATCAATGAAATAAAATTGTGGCAAATGAGTGATATGCAAAAGCGCTCAGCTTATGTTGAATTTCCAATTAAGATAGGTTTTTCTGTGTCTAATGAAAACCTTGACCAATCAGAGTTAGTCAGTTTTTACTCTAAACCAGCGTTCGCCACTAAATTTTAAAGGCGGGCAGTATGATTTAAGTTGGAGCTTTTCGTGGGCGAATATACCAACATATGTATCTTTAATTATTATCGATTTAAAAATATATAGCATTTCTGAAAATTGAAAAAAAAATTGAAATTTGTCTTATCTTAATAAAACTATAATTGATGTTTGATTACTTTTTCGAATAATTAAAAAATTAATAATTTTCATTAATAATAAATCAAAGTCGAAAAAAGTAGTGAATCTTTCGTTCCAACGTGACAGTACGAGCTGACCTAACTTTTAATAAGATTATTTAAACTGCATTTACCGGTTACTCTATTTTGGCGATATCAATTTTAAGATGATGACGGTCGAAATCGTTCAGTTGTTATGATAGAGTCGGTATTCGTAGCAGTATTTCTTATAGTCAATCTTGATAAATTGTCGAGATTCATTTAAGCTGTTCCTGTATTTATTCTTGATGAAAACTATCTTGCTGAAATCCTCTTCATATAGTGAAGGACTCTGTTCTGCATAGTTAACATATACTATTTTGGACAAACTACAATTTTGTAAAGAAAAAGTCCATGCTATGTAGCTTGATTTCTGCGGCCCGCCGGCCGCATAAAAGTCTGTTGGGACCGCAGCTCTAAACCGTTCATCTACTAAGTAAAAGATTTTTTTGTTCGAATTATTGCTTAGTCTTATAGAAACTGTTATTTAATTTCTTCAAACATTTTCTTCACCAGGAAATGTAAGCTTTAAAAAACACTCACAAAAACAAACTAAACAATACCACGCTTTATCTAATCAACTTAACAAAAAAGAAACTATCGTTACAAACTTATCACTCCACCTTACAACTAAAACCTAACCCTCCGTGCCCCAGCCATAGCGAGCCATCATTCAAAAACCATCCACCCCCATACACAATGTTTAATCCACCTTCGCCGTTGTATCACAAGCTCTTGCCTTCGTTTTCTGGCAAAAGGAGAGATCGCGGCTTGTCATGGCTTGTTAGCCATCAAAGGAGGATCGCCAAGCAAGGCCGCCGTGTGATGAAGTCATAAATAATGCAGCTAATTTAATATTCATGCGATTGAAGGCACTCTAGTCAAAACCCGAGGGGAACTGTAGTACTGAAAGTGCACTATAGGACGAGAAGAGAGTTCATAGAGAGTGGGGCGGACTTTTTTTTTTTTTTTAGTTGATGTTGATGCGGACTATAGTATAAGGTGTCTTTTCATGCTAAGTGGTTAGTGTTAGCCGGGTTATTTCGTGTCGGAAGTGAGTGTTGATGTGATGTCGAAACTTGATCGTTGTTTGGGGTAGTTTTATGGAAGATGGTATTGGGTTTACATGTTGTTCATTGGTTTTTAGTGTCCGCGATTGTGATTTGTTTTAGGGAAATGATGCTTTCGTGTGCATATATTATCCCTGTTATAAAACATTAGATTTTGTACTTAAGTTTGTTTCAGTTTTGAATGAAATCTTTATTATGAATGCCGATTTTCAATCTTACCGAGTCGGTTTCAAATTGCATTCTTAAAACGAATAAACTAGTTGTTTTAATAATGCTAAGCTTCGGTTTGGTGGAATATATTTTTCCTAACTTTAAAATGCGAATGCAAAATACGTTGAATTTTAAAGCGTTGTTTTCAGCTATATTTAAATCGATGGATTGTTCATGTTTGTTTAAAGTTAAAAAATTTAAACCTAGAATTATTTCTATTGCTCTAAATGAATAATCCTCTTTAAGGTAGTAACAGACAATTTTGTTTAATATTAAGTAAATTCATATTTTTTTTTTTTTGTGATAGGTGTGATTTTGTATAAGGTGTTCAACCCTAGAGTTATTGGATATTGAATAGAGTACATTACTGAAAATATACCGTATTCCTTTACTGTTTTCCATAGTATTTAAGTATTTTTTAAATTATATCTTAAGTTTTAATTCAATAATAAATAAACGTCTATTCTCATGGAATATAATTCAATCCTGGTATATTTAACAGATTCCGGAAACAGTAAATTTTTTAATTAAATACAATTATACATTTTTTTCAGTCAGTTCTTATTTGTAATTGAGGCTTTTTATAATAAAGTACTTAATAATTAAGTTATTCGAATGTAAGTAGTTACATCTAACTAACTATTTTTAACTTAACAAGAGTTTGAAATTCCTAATTTTTCACTACTTTTTCTATTGACTTAATTTTAAAACGATGAACAAAAATTTACATCCTTAAAATTTCATTTAAATGTTTCAATGGTCAAAATAAAAAAAATCAACAAGTGCTATTTCTTGAAAGTAATTTATTTTTGTATTAATAATTCGTTTCAAAATTCAAACAACGTAATAGAATTTTTATTTTCAATTCATTTTTTTTTTAAATTCTCAACGAATTAAAAATGAAAAGTCAAAATTAAAAATAAATATTAAAAAAAAAAAAAAAATATTACAATTTTTACTTAGTTTTTCACAAACTACTATGAAACAAATTGTCTTTCACTTAAATCACATTTTAAATGAAATAAAAAAAATAATAAAGTAAGACTCTTCACAGAAACAGTAACTTCCGTACTTCGCATCTTTTTAGACGTTTTTGAAAGCACTGCAAAATTGAAACTAAATTGTTTACATGAATGGTATTACTTTATTATTTAATTTCAACCTCTTTTATGACTCATCGGTCTGGAATGTTCACTATAGTTATTGCCACAACTTGTAACCTATTGCGGTTTGTTATTGTCAGGGGATCATCAATTAATCGATTCTTTGAATTGACTCTTGTCCAACTATAGCTTGTACTCGGCGATTCACTATGCGTTGAATAGAAATATTTATTATAAATATATACGACAACTTTTTGTATAGTGATGATGTTTTTAATTTTAAAATAAAAACGGTATCAAACGGGATATGTATTTTCTCTTCGCAACAGAGCCGTCTAATTTTTACCTTTTATTAAAAAGGTAAAAATTAGACGTTTCATTTCATGAATTACAACAGCTCTAAAGACTATCCCTAAATTAAAATGATACAATTTTACAAAACACAAAACAGTTACATCATGTATTTGCAACATTATATTGTACTATAAGTTCTAACCCAAATATTGGAAGGAAATAATTAATAAATTAATACAACCACAAAGAGTATCTACCAAATCCCACGATTTAAAATATTCTACATTACACTCTTATTGGATTGCAATTGTTAAATAAGGCATAACATTTTCAAGACAATTAGATTCAACAATTTACATTGTAAATCACTTCAGCAGTTGTCTCAAGAGGTTAATTCTAGACATAAAGGTTTGCATTAAGTTAGAATGAACTAAAGGATACGGGTTAATTTGCTCTTGATGGCTTCGATTTACGTGTTCATCATTTATTCTCTCTTCAAAGCAAACCGCGTTGACTGTTGCAGATTTCCTGTATTTATCACATAACTTGAAGAAAATAGTTTTCACCAAATTATGTGTTTATCATTATCCTTATTGTTACGAGCGTGATTTTGAATGTATAATTGAACATAAATGTTTTGTAGATTGTGATTATGTTTAATAAGTAATCTACAGTGTTTTTCAGAAAGGATTTGATATCGCATAACTGCGAAATAAGGAGGACAAAAAGAAGATACAAGTGATATGTTGTGTAGACATCAGTTATGGAATTTTAAATATCACCTTAATAGATCAATGCAAAATTGATTGATGAAAGTAAAAATGATATAGTTTACCGATAAGGCCAATTTTGACTTATTTGTCAATAAAAGGAACTGGTGCATATGTGCTACTGAAAACCCGTCTGTGTGTCTTGCAAAACTACTGTATTCTGCAAAAGTGACCGTTTAGATTGCACTATCCAATAACACTTGAAATATGCCCTTAAGCCCTTTTTTCATGAGATAAATGATAACCTCATTCAGATTTTGAAACGATTTTTACCACATTTCAGTATGTAACTAATTTTATTCAAACTAGAGTATTTAAAATTCCATACCTGTCTATGCAACATACAACTTGTCTTTCACTTCTTTCTGTCTTTCACTTCTTTCTGTCTTTCACTTCTTTCTGTCTTTCACTTCTTTCTGTCTTTCACTTCTTTCTGTCTTTCACTTCTTTCTGTCTTTCACTTCTTTCTGTCTTTCACTTCTTTCTGTCTTTCACTTCTTCCTGTCTTTCACTTCTTCCTGTCTCTAACATATTTCTGTCTTTCACTTCTTTCTGTCTCTAACATCTTTGTCTTTCACTTCTTTCTGTCTCTAACATCTTTGTCTTTCACTTCTTTCTGTCTCACTTCTTTAACATCTTTCTGTCTCACTTCTTTAACATCTTTCTGTCTCTAACATCTTTCTGTCTCTAACATCTTTCTGTCTCTAACATCTTTCTGTCTCTAACTTCTTTCTGTCTCTCACTTCTTTCTGTCTCTAACATCTTTCTGTCTCTCATTTATGTCTTTCACTGTTTAGCAATTATGTTATTTCAAAGTTAGGGATTCGTTTCTGAAAGACCCTGTACATTAATTAGAATTTCTACAATGATAAAAAAATCTATAAGGTTATTGTGGGAATTAAGAGCTACAGTAGTGGCAACAATTAGGTTGCATTTGTTGTTTCAAAGACGATTATGATAAATTCAACACCAGTAAAAGATTTCGTGAGATGAAAACTTGCTTCAGTTAGCTGGTGTTATGGCACTGGACTGATACTTGAAATGATTCTCTGGATAATTGTAACAGCAAAGTGTGTGTTTTCGTTGCTGATGGGTCAGTGATGACTGGAGCTCTGTTGTGAACTTTTTAACGATTTTTCGCTACTGTGGAAGTAATTTAAGTATTGTTTGAGAAGATTGAAAGTATTTTTATCTCCCCCCCCCCCTCTCTCTTCCATATCCCTATGTCGTCATTCTTCTGGAAAGATATTCATAACTATATTTCTTTTGCTTTTGTTGAATTGTTCTACTTTGATTAAAATATTATTTCTTATTTAAGGGAAAATAATACCAGTATTATGAGGTTAATGTTTTCTATAAGTATTCAAAATGTAAATTATTTGTGTATTTAAAAAGCTAGAGAAAATAACACATAGTTCAAGCAAATGCGAAAAATGCATTTCAAAAGAGCGTTTGTCAATTTTTAAACTTTATCATTTTCAATATCAAAAATTGTGGTAGAAGAAAGTATACATCTCTGGTAAAATTAGGCGCTATTTATACGCTTATAATGTTAAACGCTTTATTGGTAAAAACTAAAAACGCAACTCATTTTCTAAGAGTAGAGATCTAGGTGACGATTGATTCATTTTCTAATAATAAATAATAAAAAATAAAAACTAGGGGAAAAAAAAGAACAACTAATATCTGACTGTATGATATTAATTATTTCTTTGAGGACATCGTAATCTTGTACATATAATTCGTTCAATGTTTCATTATCAATATGATTAACACTGAAATTTATGTGTCAAAATATAACATCATTCTATATAAATAATTTGCAATGCTAATGGCTTTATTGATGATTAAAGCATTAGTACTTGACATTTCTCGTGAAACAAACGTTATGTTCTACATATATAAATCTTCAAACTAACACCATTTTCAAAGACCACTTTTTCTATAAAAAAGACAGCAAATAATAAAAAGTCATTTGTAAAGAAAACTAATGAAATGTAACCGAAATTTATTTTTCTAATGCCAAAATACATTCTCTTCAGTCCATGAACATTAAATAAAAAGACTGGAACATTAAATCAAAGGAATATATCTTTTCAAACAATTAATGTCCAGCTTATTTTAATTTAAATCACTTATACCATTCCACAACAGAAACAACTATGATAAAATATCTTCATACCTTTCGCAACTCTGTTAGCATATTAAATTCCCATTCACCTGTTGAAGAGAGCCGGAAAAAACAAATAACAAATACAACGGGAGACAACAGATGGTACAAATTTGTCACCATGTGTTATGATTCTCACACATTCGAATTCCCACAGTCAACATCTTCAAATTCATTATTTTATCTGTCCGCGAAAAAGCGCCCTCTAGTGTCCTGCCTTTACACTTTTCAGTTTCATTCACAAACAATTAAGTTGCGTGATAGTGGTAAGGCACGCATAAGAATGAGCATACTAGTTGAAAGGGTTAAGTTATTCAAACTATGTTTTGGCTAATTTTGTGAATTATATTATTTATAAAAATTAAATTGTAGCCCATTCATGATATAAGATTTTAGCCGGTCATAGTTTTTTTTTTTAACTTTAAGGTGTACAGAGTGGTATTTTCTAATCAAAATAAAAAAAAGTAATAAATTTTTCTATAGAATTTATTGAACTTTCTCATTTTTGAGTGGTTGTAACCTCTAGTTATTTCAAGAAACGTGGCTTTCTTTTGAATGAGTATAAAATCACCTTTGTAGAATAAGTTCCTGGTTGACTTTTTGGGAAAATGCAAAGTACTTACGTAGGGTCTGTAAGAATACCCATAAAACTTCCGCAAGGCTGTTATGCAAAACTACTTGCTCACCCTTCCATAAACAACACCGTCTTTATACGTTAGTGTGAAAGCACAGTTTCTGTCAAAACAATTTTATACTTTCACTAAAAAGTATTTTTTTTTTTTTAATTTAAAGATATTATTAAATAATACTAAAAAATAGTTTATAGTTAAAATAATTAAAATCTTTCAATAATAAATTTTCGATAATGAAATTGGCAAAACAAATTTATATTTAATTAGAGAACGTTTCAAATTATGTCTGTATGCAAACTATCCACACATAAATAAATTATTAAAACTCTACTACACAAATTTAAAATAATTTTAGAGCTATATTCAGCAACAAACCGAGGGAACTGACCTAATTCAAATACATACCTTTTCTTTCGTATTGGTTAGAACACTCAATACTAAAATTTATCTCGCAAAAGCCAAGAAAATTATTTTTATGTTGTAACTCGAATGTGTAATTATGTTTTGATGGAATTAAAGTAAATGATTTATGAAAACAAAACTCAAAGAGAAAAAAAGAGATAATTTATACCAAGAGCGAAAAAGTGTACAACACCGTAGCTAATAAACTTATTCCAACTACTTACATAAACATGAGATTATTTGAGCACATCATCAAATTAGTGACTTCCTATAGAGTTCTAACAATGTTACTTTATTAGTTACTTCTTAGTAATAATTTCCTTTACGTTTAATGTTACCACCTATAATATTATTCAGAAACAAAATTATGATCCCTAATGTCAATTCTCTGTTATATTTCTATATTTGTTGTAAAAAAAAATACAAAAGCAACTTAATTGTTACAGTAATTAATTCTGTATTTTTGTAGTTATGGTTATTTTAAGGTTAATGTTAAATGATTTATATGAATTATTCATGAATAAGACATCTATTAATGTATGTATATTGAAACATTTAATAAGCCAAATGTAATTTTCAGTTTTATTAATAACTAGAGTATAAAAAAATAAATGGAAAACTCAATTAGATTGATGAAAACGCCCATAAAAGAATTTATATTATGAGGTATCGTTTTATAAATAATAATGCCTATATATATATAAATAGTTATATGCCATTCTATAAATAATTATGCCTATATACCAGTTAAATATGCCTATATAGGCGGCCCGCGGTCCAGATTTGACCCGCCGGCACCACAGAAGATAATAAAAAAAAAAATACGATTTGAACTTTTTTTTTTACATTATTGTAATTTATCCGAAATAATATGTGTTAACTATGTAGAACAGAGTTTTCCACTACGTGCCCGAAAAAACTATATAAAGAAGCTTTCAATAAGGTGAGTTTCATGAAGAATAAATACAGAAATAACTTAACTGAATCTCATTTAGACAATTTATTAAAACTGACTGCTAAAAATACTCCATAAGACATCGACTCTACCATAAAATTAACTGAAAAATTCCGTCCGCCATCGTCTCCTGATTGATATCGACTAAAACAAAGTAATCTGGAAGTACAGTTTAAATACTTTTATTAAAAGTTAGATCAAGTCGCATTGTTATGCTGAAACAAAAGATTCACTTCTTGTTTTTAATTTGATTTAGTAATAATGAAAATTATTACTTTTTCTTAATTATTTCAAGAAAAAAAAAAAGAATCAAGTATCAATTGTAATTTCATTAAGATAAAAAATTAATATTTTTTTCCAGTTTTCAGAAATACTATACATTGTTAAATCGATGATAATTAAAGATACATATTTTGATGTATCCGGGCCCGGGCCGAGAAAGGCTCCAACATAAGTCATACGGCCCGCCTTTAAAAGTTAGTGGCGGACGCTGCTGTATACAAAACTCAAAAACAAAATAATAAATATATCAAATACACTATATATATATATATATATATATATATATATATATATATATATATATATATATAATCATCAAGAACTTATTTTTCTTTAATTCTGAATTTATGGAAAAGGCATGACTTATACAATTTCTGTAATATTTATTTTCCAAATAAAAACTTTCGTATAAATTGTGATAATTTTTTTCTGTATTTTTTGTTACCTGTTTCCAATATTTTCTAATTATAAAATAGAATTTTAATGAGATTGTTTAAAAATCAAATCATTATTTTTAATTACTTGTTGCCAATACTTTATAATAAAAAAAGAGATTTTTAATGAGAATGTTGGAAAACCAAATCGTTATCGTAGTCCCAAATTAATTCGAATTTTATGGGGGCACATAAACTTCCAGAAAATAATAAATCGAATTGAATGCTACAATTATTTTTAAAATTTCTGTCGAAAGATAGATTGAATAGAAAATTTTAATATCCGTCATTTATTTTTTGTGTTTAAAGTGAGGTGGGATAAAATGGGTATTAGGCTTGATAAAATTTGGGATATTCTGCAGCCTAATATAAGATAAGGAGAACAAATGTTATTGACTGTTGTAAAAAGAGAGAATTTGGAAACAACTTTTGAGACACCTGTTTTCTGAAACAGGTCTTTGGAATATTTATAAAATACTCATTAAAAGCATTCAATAAAAGCTTATAGAGTTTGGTATACATACCATTAGAAAAATTTTAATTAAAAATGCCTCACCATGTGTTTATATATAAAAGCCAAACATGATTAAAAAAAAAAGTTATATGAGATACAAAATAAATACAAGATAAAAAAAGAAAAAGAATCGAACTAAAATCTCCAAAACTGAGACTGAATCAACTTATTTTTTTATTTTTTTTAAAGTCTCCTATTGATCACTTGAATTTTATATTAAACTACACGACGCAAATTAAAAAATAAATGCGTCTAAACTTTCCAATGAATACAATCACTAACACATTAATCGGATTTCTAATTTACAGAGATTTCTCCTAAGCACTTCATTACACATTGCACTCAATAAATTCTCCAAGTTCTACACACACGTACGAAAAAAAAAAATACCAACAAACATTTTCAACTGTAATCCCCATGAGTAAAATTAAGCAAAATATCCACAGAGACGAGAAAAGAGCAAAAATATTGAAACGAATACTCGATAAGAGGCTGATGGAAATACTCGTGGCATAAAGAGATCGGTATGTCTTACACGCTCGGATGGAACCCCCCCCCCCCCTCCTCTCCCCTTTTATCTTCTAGGACGACACCGGATTTCTGGCATAAGGAAGGAATCACTCTACTGTAAATCTATATCGCTGTATTCGCTCCTGTTTCCCAATGTCTCTTTCCAGCGATTATTTTATTACAAATCTCCGGAACATTGAAATTCGATTCCGTCGCTTAATAGATGCTAGCCTCACAAAAATCCTGTTATGTGCGCAACAATGATTTCTTCTGCAGGCAGAAACGATTTGCGGTAAGGGACCAATACGTTCTTTGGCATCGTTCATTTGTATGTTTGTTGAAGGAAATTCCGTTTTAGGGTATTCTTTTGAAGTTTAATTCTTATTTTTCGTTCTTCAAGATGGAATAGTATAGTTATGTTACGATGTTTAAGTTTCTCTTAAACTAACAAATACCTCTTTCAATTTTTCACCGGTAATTTCCTAGTTAAATGTCCGAATTCTAAAATTTGTCGAAAAACTAAAATGGCAATTTTTAAAAAATCTTTAAAGAACATAGCATTAAATAGAATTTTGAAAAGAAAAAAAATCTCCCAAATGTTACTCGAATAGGGTTATTAGGTTTTTTTGTCAAATATTTTATCGCCTAAATCAATTAATTGTCATCAAATTTGTCTATATTTGGCGATGGTACCTGTAAATAAGAATATACCTCACAACTATCCAGTGGAGTATGGCATAACAGCAGTACTAACACTGATAAACTGTATTCATTAAAATAGCAGCTTATACTTAAGACTTCATATTCCGGTGCGAATTATAAATCAATTTATAGCAAAGAAATAAATTTTTTACAAAACAGTGCTTCATTATATTATATTTACATAACAACGCATTGAACAGAAAATTCTCATAGTGCCTTATTTATAAGGAAGATTATCTAGAAACGCATTGCTATTCCTAAATTTGTAACACAAGTGACTAATATAATTTTCTTCTATAGTGCCACATATTTGGCTGCCAATTTTCAGCCTATATAATATAAAGGGGTACTATTGCTAATGTCAACCAACTTATATGTGTGCTAAGTTAATAAATTAATTGCATTATCTTTCTTAATAAGGATCTTTCATACACCTGCTTAGAACGTTAGTTTTACATTGATACGAATATTTTTTAGTATTTTGCTTACAACAGAACCGAGACATTTTTACAACAATGATTGGGATTATGCAGTTTCTTCTACAGCAGATGCAAGTGGACTTAATTCAAGATGTTTAACAATGCCGTTCCTATGGCTTTATTATAAAACTAATGAAATTGTGTGGATTTATTTCAGAACAAAATAGAGAATTAGTTCTGGAATGTTTAAGTGGAATGAATGCAAATCTAAAAATGAATTATCCAGATAATTTTGATTTGATATTAATAAACGTAAATGCGGTGTGATGGAAAATGTCATATGCATTAGTTTCACATTATCAATTTCAGATGTGAATTATGCAACAAAGTTGTAAATTCCAAATTATGACCACCATAATAAGAAATATTTGGTTTATTTTGATTTTTTTTTTTCAATTTTTATTGTATTTTGAGAATGTGTAAAACAGCAGATATTTTTTAATTAGTTATACATGTAGTATGAATTTTATTATTTAAATATTGAAGTACACTCAGTATTGGAAATACAAAAAAGATAGGTTGTAAGTATTTTTTTTTTCTTAGAGTGAGAGGATTGTCTTCGATGTTTGAATGCTATACCTTTGTAATCTGTCCCTAATTTTGCTTTCAATGAATAACATCCACAGAAAATGACATTATTTATGACAAAAATTGTGCTTCGTTTCATTTCAATTGGTATTAATATATGTATAATATAGAGTTAAAATTCCAAGTCCGTTGAAAAATTCTATGCCAAGGTAAATTTCGCCAACAAATAGCAGTAGGCCATTTTCTTAATGTCAAGTGAACCAAGTTGCCATAACTTGGCGCAGAATCCGCACCGAACTTGGAAGTTTTACCAAATATAGGGGACATTTGAATAGTATATCCAAAGATGCTGGGAAACTTTTTAATAGAATGGAGCTAATATCAATGCTTTAAAAATAAATTGTCTCAGTGTACTTACTAACACAGAAACTCAACTTACCCTAACTTAAAAATTGTATATGTATCATAAAAATTATGAATATAAAATCTAGAATAATCTAAGTTGTATAAATAAATTATATCAATGCAATTTCTCGTTTGGTACTTATCCCTATTATCAACAGATAAACACTACTAGAGATTTTAAATAGTACCAAAAACAAATAATCATACCAATGATATGAAATACTCTGGTTTTAGTACTGTCATATGTTTAATAAGACTGCTAATAACACAATTTAAAGTTTACAATAAACTTTAAACAGAAAGGTAGGAAAAATGATCATAAAAAATGGCAGAAATACTTACTAATTAAATTAAAAATATAATGGATGAATAGTAGTTGATATATAAAAATATATAAAAGATTACACAGATTAATTTTTGATTAAAAATAAAACACGTCCATGCGATAAAAAAAAAAAAAAAAATGCAAGTTATGAATTATAAATGAAAATTTTCTATCGAGCCCAGTGTATTAAGGGAGCTCGACTGATAATAAGTATTAATAGCTTAACTGACAAAATATGTTTCATAAATATTTCAATCAATTTATTGAAGAGTTAAAATAAGTATTTCTAAAAGCTTTAATTATTTGCAATGCAGCAAACATTATTTTCCATCACTGTTTATTCTGTGCATTCCACTGTCAATCTTACTTGAAATAAATAATTCAATAATAGTTTTAAAAATTTCCAAAAGTCTTTTGCTAATTAACTTGAAGTTCTGAAAAATATATATTAAGTGTTATCAAGCAAGTTGAAACTACGAAATTTTGTTAATGTCTTTATAAATTAGTTTTTAAAACACCAACTGTGTATTTAATAATTGTATGTGATCAATACGCGGTAATATATGTTAGGGTAAAAAAAAATTGGTATTGAAGGCATGCGCAAATAAAACAACACACATAGTTTTGAATGGGAAAACTAAATTTGTTTTTAAAACACATTGTATTAAATAAATAAAAATTTACAATTGTTTACTCTTTTCTAAAGATATTATTTTCAACTCCTTTTTTTCTTATATTTCATATTTGATATACTACTATAAATAAGGACAACTAGTTTCGAATGACAAAGTTGTTGTAATATTGACCTAGTTACTATTCATCTTAATTTAAAGTGATTCTTTTCATTAAAATGCTCATTTTCACTCATACATTGAATTTCGACACAATTTTTTACTTTCTCTTCAAGTATACCATTTGGCGCCCTGCATTACCTGTTCTAAAAGAAATTAGACCACAGTGATGACTGTGATAGACAGTACAAAGTTATTTGCTTGACTGGGAGTTTTCCGGGTTTTCTCTTACTCGAATTACAAATGCCGGACTGTTTTCACTTTGAAAGTCCTTCCGGAAGATATTCCTCTCTCGACATTTGGACCATTCATTTGTAACAATGATCCAGCGCAGTATAGCCCGCATGGAATTTTTAAGGCAGAATTTTGCCAATACAGTTATCTAAATCTTCCTATACATCTACAAGACAATGAAATATTTTCCGAATTAACGGCTTAAATATACTTTTTATAAAAAAAATGTACTTTTTTTTTTTAAATACAATTTTTTTTGTAATGTAAAAGTACCCGTTAATTTTTAACTTAATACTATAGGACGTAAAACTAAAATAAATAAAAAAATATTATAGTTTTTACTCTACATTCAAACCCCCCCCCCCCCAGGGGGGGAGGGGGGGGGGGTAATAATCTTGGCGTTTTAATTCTTAAATTCAGACCTCTATTTTTCAAGGCTTCAGAAGCTAAATGTTCAATGGACATCGTCACTACTTAATCCATAGTTTTAACATTCAAATCCTCCCAACTGTAACACTACTTAAAACGTTCAAATCCTCCCAACTGTATCACTACTTAAAACATTCAAATCCTACCAACTTTATCACTACTTAATCCAAAATTTTACCATTCAAACGTCAAGTCCTTACCAAATCCCCGTTTAATTCACAGTCACAACATTTAAATTTCATTTGCACAGCATCACTATTTAATTCAAGTTTTTAGATTCAAAAATGTTCTAATGACTTCACCACTACTTTATCATTTAAATGTTCCCTTGATATAACCACGACTTTATTCACAGTCTTAGCGTTCATATCCCCCGATATTTCCCATACGAATCTCGCCAAAAAGAAATCCCAAGGCAGTTCAGGTATCCTGGTCCCCTTCGCTGTGACAGAACCCTCCGCAGTCAAATCTCCTCTCCGCAGTCAAAAAACTAAAATCCAGCAAATCCATTTTGAATGTATAACGAGGACCCTCGCAAAGAGAAAACCGGGTAAATACATTACTATCGCCGAACCGAAAATGATCGATAGAGTCATCTTTAATCTAATTTATCCGCTGTGACGTCATGACCTGACTCACCCCCCCCCCCACTTCTCCCCCTAACATCCCATTTTCCGTACTGCTGAAACTGCCTCTAAGGCGGTAATATGTAATCTCTATGCAAGCGTCAGCCTCCCTCCATCTCCCTTCCCTCGAGTTGTATATCTGCTGACCTGTCCTCTGAGTCCCACTACTCCGCAGGTAGCAGAACCCCCTTTTCGACACTACTGTCTCTCTCCGTTGTGGGGGGGAGGGGTGCGTTGTCAGGAATAGGGGTGGCAAATTGAGTTGCCGCTCTTGTGGATACCTGCCGCCATCGGATAATGTTTTCACTCGATTTCTGCATTTTTGGGCATTCGTATTTTTTTTTTTTTTTTTTTTTTTTTTTATGTTTTGGGGGTGGGAGGGATTTGGACTGGATGCTACTGGAATAGTGCGTTTAAAGTGAGGAGGGAGAATTGTTTTATCTGTTTTTGGAAAGATAAATGGATTTGACGGAAATTTACTATTTTACATTGGTTGCAATTAGATTTTTTTTTTTTTCCAGGAATACTAAAACATGCTTTATATCAATTGAATATAAACATGCATATTGTAATAAATAGTATGAAATTCAAATCGATAGTGTAAAATTGAGTTTACAGCTTATGAAAAGGTGATAATTTCAACTGTAAAGTAGGTTTGCTCTCGTCATGATAAAACTGTATTAATTAAATATGACATGATTTAATTGAAAAATCCTGCTGTAAACTTATTCATTAGAAATCGTAGGCATTATAAACTTTTCATTTTTAATACTCAATATTATTTGACCTATGAGCAGGAAATATATTCATAATAGCAGCAATATTTTTAAAAGAATTGTTACAGGGGATCAATAATATAGTAGTAGTTATTGTACTTGTGTAACTTAATTCGATTTAGTAACTTCATGTAGATCATTTTATTATTGATAGATTTTGTAGAATGTAGTTTAAGATATTTTCAGGATAAGAAAGTGTTTCAATGTTATTATTTAATCGAAATTATACTATTATTTAATATTTTAACTAATGATTTAATGAATTTATGCCTTTTAATTTATATTTAAATAAATAAAAAAAATCTTATTAGTCGAAACGTGAATATGATGATTGTGCCCACAGAAGATTGTGCATGTAATATGTTAATTAAAATTGTATAAGAAAATCATAATAGTAATATGATCATAATGTATAGCAGTAAAACATAAGAAGAATTCTACTGATTTTATGAAAAATAACTGAGACTAGAAATGTTTTATAGCACCACTAAAGAATTTAAAGAAGGGTTTGGAAGACTGAATCGCTGTAAATAAATTACCTAACCATTAATAAATCATGAAGAACAACTCTTTGTCTCAGCTATAAAACACATTATCTCTATTTTAAATTTTTCAGTAAAGCTCATCAAATTCAAGAAAAACATATTCTTTTAAATTGCTTGTTAAATTTAAATATTTGCGTTATAGAGATAAGATTGTGCTGAATATATCGTGAAAAAATATACAAATAATAACATAAAAAGGAAAAACGGAGATGGTGTTCTTAAAATTAATAATAAATATTTATCGAGTAAAAAAATACATTTAAAAGCAATTATTTGGTCGGTACAAATCAAATGAAAAATGAAGTTAAATGAAGTCGAAAGCTACTTAAATGCAATTTTTTTGGAATACCTCATCCAAATTCCCTTCCAAAACTTTCAGAATCACTTAACCGTTTTTCTCGAAAGTTTTTCCTGCTCTTAAAAAACCCGACGAAAACAATTCCCAAACATTTCCAATCCTCGATGCTGCGCAGGCTTTAAGCTAAATAACTCCACACAAGTTGAAGTTTCCACCAACTGCAGCTATTAAAGGACGAAAATAAGTCTTTTCCAGTCCGACCCCATATAAGAATAAAGGACTGGGACATTTTGATCCGGATCAACAGCACTGCAATAGGGCGAGTCTCCGTGCTTAAAATGCTGCATTCGTAGCATCTTTTATTCTCACTTTTTTTTTTTTTTATCCCGAGAAAAGACGGCGAGATGTTGATTGCTTTCAGTGCCTGAGACTTGGGTTCTGTTGCTCTCGGTGTTTGGGACTTGGGTTCAGTTTCTTTAAGAACTGGAAAATTTGCGAGTTCTATGATTTGACTGGTTCCTACTCTGCGAGTTGAGGTATTTTTTTGTGGGATGTACCGGTATCTGTCTGTGCATTTGTTTGGTGTTTTGGTGCACATTTTTATAGATTTATTTTATAGTTGAGTAGTGAAGTAAAAACTTTTTCCAAAATATTTGTTATTTGAAGTTATTGGATAATTGATGATCAGATATTTTTAGTTTTAATTCGAGTCCATTTATTTTATTCAAACCGAAGCTTTTAAAATATGTTGCCGAGGCAGGTGTAATTTTTAAACACAAGTATGGATATTTTGTAAGAGTGATTCCAAAATAATAAAGTTAAGGACTATTCTTCCCTGCAACTTTTTTTATTTATTCAAGTAGTTGGAATTGTGAGATTCATTGTCACTAAAACGTTGCTTCTACATGCATTAATAATTATTTATTTAGAAAAATTTTATCTGCTAGAATTGCATAAGCACTAAATATTTTAAGAGTTAAATTGTTTCTCTGCAAAAGATGTTGTGTAACAATTTTTTTACCAAAGTTTTTTTTTTTTTTTTTTTTTTTTTTTTTTTTTTTTTTTTTTACTTTGGTAGTGACGCAATAATCCTATGTGTAGCTTTTTTTTTAAACTAGGGGTGTCGTACAACTTTCAATTACACTTTAATACTGATCACTGCATTTCAATTTGATATGGATTAGTCTAATTTCCCGTTTTTTGATTCCATATTTATATTAATTAAAAAATCGGCTATTATTTTTACAGTAGACAAAAAAAAAAAAAAATGGCGAAATCGGCCTTCAATTTTTTTTCGGTAATTATTACATTATCGTTTCATGTAAAATAGAAGAAACTGTCACTGATGAGCAATGCTTTTAAGGGAAGAAGACTCTAGGTTACAAACATTCATTTCTCCAATTTTTACACCTCTATCAAATTCCTGCTAGAATGTAGAAGGTATGAATGTTTAGAGCACTTTAAAAGGCATTACCACAGTGATTTTGATCAAAATCATTAGAGCCGTTTTTAAGCTATTGCTGAAAAACATAAATTTTTCAACGGCAGCTAACTTGTGCGCATGCGTACGCAAACCTTAATGGCAGGTCCCATGAATACCACAGAATACAAATGTTACACGTGAATACAAAAGTTAAAAATCGTTGCCCAATCCATTCGGGAACTATGCTGACCACAGACAGATATTTTTTTTCTATACTATTTTTTTTTAAACTCAGGACGTGTCAATTGTAGAAATACAAAAAAAAAAAAAAAAAAAAGCAATACTTTTCTTACTGAATGCAATGCTTTCATTACTTATATTGCATGTAGGATAATTTAACCCACTGACGATCATGCACGTATATATACGTTATTTGACCCCCAGTTTTTCCAGCAATACACAACATTTTTAAATTTATAAATAAAAGTTAAAATAAGATATTTTTTAAATATTTTTATTAGGATGATAGTTTGTAACCTATCTAAAGCAAAATAAATTAAAATTATTAAAAAAAAGTTATGTATTTGAATTAGAAATATAATTTAAAAACTATTGCAGAGAAAACAACTGTAGAATTTCACCCCTTCCCATGACCGTCAGTGGGTTTTAAAGTAATAAATATAATAAACGAAATAATTCATTTTTGCGTTACAATAAAATACTCATTGAAATACAAATCCTTTAAAATTATAACACAATTTTCACCCATCCTCAGTTTATCAAAGATGAAACATCAATCTTCTATCATATCTACAATCCAACCCCTTCTCCACACGCATCTGAAAAATATGCCACTTCCTCATCTTGCCCAAGTACCCAATCAATGCTTTTCCCATCATTAATTGAGCCCGTCCTTATCTGCGGTCGGACTCTTCCCCCGATCACCCTCATAAGGAGAGTAATCCCTAAAACTCTAAAAGTTATCTCCTTATTGAGTGGTCGGAACTTTTAAAGGAGCAAGCTAATTAATTTAAAACCGTTAATGCGATGCCGCTAATGTGAACAGCAAAAAATAGTGTTTTCCTTTTAAGTGTTCAACCTTGACTTCCCACCGGTTCTTTTGTCTATAGTTGTTTGGAGTAATGATACCTTTGTTTGTTCTTTGAAGCACGCCTAATTAAAAGTCAATGTTGGAGTGCGATGGAGGAATGTATTAAAATTCAATTTATGTACTGGTGGGTGCTGGAATTGTATTGCAAGAAGGAGGTGACTAAATGTTAAGAATCTTCAAAGAAGTTTGGGAGCTTGACAACAGACGAATGTGCTTAAACATTCAATTGAGGTTTATTTAAAAAATTCTTCCAGTGTTTTTTTTTTTTTTCTACACGACTACAAATTAATGTTTCCTTAAAGATGACACGAAATAAGTTCTGCGATGCTTGAAGGTACACGCATCGTGATTTTATGACTAAGATTATGTTTGCTATTTTTTGGAGAACTATGTATCATATTAAAGGGGGATCATTAGTTTTTCCATTGACATAAGACTATTATTTCTAAAGACATTTATTTCCATCATATTCAGCCAGTCAAAATATTGCTTCAAAATATAGATTTTTGTTCGGACATAACAAGAGAAACTCATTTCATTTTAACACTAATTTTACTGCAATTAAAAATTTAACTTAAAAATAAAATTTAAATATTGAGATTTTTGTTTCTTATCCAATCATTGGTACTACTGATATAGTGGAATAAATTAGAGATTTCTTTTAGTAATTTTGAGTTTCTACTAGCAAAAAATCGCTTTAAATCCCTTAAATCGTATTCTAATATCGTAAGATTGAATACACAATTCCATGAGTTTTTGAATAAAATATTACATTAAGTATATTGAACAGAAAGATAATTGATTACTCTTAAGAATTTTGGTTTAATTGTTCAAAAAATAGAAAAAGAAGAATAAAAACCTACATAGATACTAAAGCAATATTTTACCATATATATAGAAACACAGATGTCAAAAATGTTTATTTCTTTTTTATAGTTATCTTCTTGATGAACTGATGCACATTTATAATTAAGTATGAATGAAAACTACAATTCTACTTATGCTCGATGTTGACTTGATATATCAAGGTAAGATTTAAAGTTATGTCACATTTTTCTTTAGTTTAGTTTTTTTACTAATTTTACTAATTTTTTTTATTTTTTTTAATAAACAGTTCAATGAAGCAGCATCTCCATCGTCGGGCATATCAGTAAAAGTTATCCATTTAATGCAATAATTAGTTTATTTATTTCAAAATTAAAATAGAGATATAACGTGAAGTATATAATACACTAGTGGCACATTAAAATACATTCAAAGATGTCGGAATGTTTTACTCCAATTTTTGGACACATTATATAGGACATTATATAGGACGAGATGAATGAAAAAAAGAAATGAAATAATAACTTAATCTACATATTTCCTGTCTTGAGATCTAATTTTAATTTATTTTGTATGTATAATTATATAATGTAATTTGAATATATTATGTAGAAAACGAGACTCGCAATTCCTTCATAAAACTAATAAACCTTATAAAAAATATAGCACTAGAAATTTTTTCATGAATATTTATAGAAAAACTACTTTAATTCTTCAATTATGCAATTATGGTTCTTCTTCAATTATGCAACAGCTTATAAATCATACAATTTGTAAAGTATGTAAGAGTTTATAGTAAAATAAGATTTTAAACAATTATTTAAAATTTAAAATATATACAGGTAATATTGTAAGATACATATAATACTATTTGAAAAAGAAAAAAAACCAAAAAAAAACCTACTTTCTATCAAATGCTAGATTAAAATACTTTTGGTACATATTCCTTGGGGAAATAAAATGACAGAATAATCTTTTCTAAATAGTTTTGAAATATATCTAGACATTGTTAAAAAAATATATATAATTTTTTCTTTGTTTACTTCAATTCCGAGTCCATATGTAAAATCTGCAAACATTGCATTCACCGTTTTTATATTACCCTTCCTGAATGACCTACAGAAAAGTTACAGTGCCGAAAGTCTTTCACAAAATTATAAGTATAGGGAGAAAAGGGGGGCTAGATAAATTAATATCTGAAAAAAAGGCAGTAAAGTTTTTTGTTCGGGAGAATAAAAATATAATCCATGTAACGCATGCGTCACAAGGGAAGATATTGAGTTTTGAAAAAGGGTATTTTACTCAACCCAATTGTATGCAATAACTTAGCAATACTCCTTTATTTTATTTATATTCCAGTTTTGGCATGACTCCCAATTCAAAGTAATGTAATGTACAGTAATAAGCAACACATAATATACCACGTTATTCCTTATATAGTTCTGACAATCTTTCAGACATGCAGACTTCTTTGTTTCAAAATAAACTTCAGCTATAGATTTATAAATTGATTAAATATCGGACTTAATGAAGGCATATCACTCAACTTAAGCACCGAAAATTAATTTTCTGTTGACATTTCCTTGAAGAAAATATCCAAAACCATGACTTAAAATAAAGTACACTGCATTTTTTTCGCAGCCTTAACATCTAAAATACTCTTTCCTCACACTTATTTTCCCTCCAAGTCCAACTTCCTACGAATCCCAATGCAAAACTCCCACATGGAGTAGTGACCAGCAACATCTACGACTCCCATCATCTTCGCCCACATATAACCTACAAAAGATGCTGAAAGTCATCCAACCAACTTACAGAGAAAGAGAGGAAAAAGGGGGCAGGCATCATCCCGACCTCGAGGAAGATATATCCGAGAATGATGAGAGCCGGTTTTTAGCCGGCGAAAATGTGTCGGTAATCGGCGTAACGATTCCCGCGGGTGTGCCACTGATGGGAGGATGCTGAGTGCAGAAACGTGTAAAGGAGGAGCAGGAAGATGCTGCTATGAACTTCATCCCTGATGCGGGAGAGCGGGATGGAGCGTCATGCGGAAAGGGATCACATGGATGGTGGTCGAAATGAGACGGTTTGCAGTGAAGTCGTCTGTTTTGGGAGAGAGTAAAATAAGTGGGAGATGGGTAGTTTCGTTAATTGAAATATCCAGCTACTCGGAGATTGACGATTTCATTAATTGAAGTATTCTGTGTGTTGTTTTAGTTGGGGAGAGGGGTTTTGATTTAATGGGTTCAGACGCGCTTGTTGAGAATGTGTTTGTGTGCGCGAAAGAGAAGTTCGGGTTATAATGGATATTATCGATTGTGATTGATAATAGAAATTAAAATGCGGTGCGCTGTAGACGTGTTTGTAAAAGTGTAAAATTGTCACTACACACTGTGATCCAAACGTATTCTAAGGTTGAATCAGCAGTTAAATGTAGTGCATTTAATATATACTAATACCTTTTAATAAAAGTTATACAAAGAAATAAGATTATAGCATACAAAACAAAATCAAGAATTTAAAATAAAATGTTGCAAAGGTTTTGAAGATTTGAGATTGAATTAAAAAGAGAAAAAAAAGAAGAAAAAAAAACCATGCTTTTTTTTTGTTATTGCATCTCTTGAAAATTAACATCAATAGTGTATATGTAAGATGTATTATAATATAAAGTTTGTGAAAAAAGCAAGATACTTTAGAGGCAGAATTTTAATGTTATAGGGGTCTTTCTTCTTGTGGATTGTTTTGCTTGCTTTGTGTCAAAAGTGTTATTAAAAGGAGATAATAAACCAATCGACTGAATAACAATGTTGTGCATTTCAGCTGTTTAAAATAAAGTTTCCCGTCAAGAAAACATTGAAATGGCAATAAAATTGTAAAATAGGATGTGATAAAACGATGACTAAAATTGCTCTCTTTTGCTTGACTGTATTCTTTGACATATTGCGGGAAGTTAGAGTATTGTTTAGCTATCTATATTTTTTCTAAAATGTTAAAAAATATTTTGTTTTCGAACTAAACTAAAGATGTATATTTTTATATATAAAAGCTGAAATATGCTATACATTATTAAATATAAAGACTGTGAAAAGTGTTTTAAAATTTGTATCAATATGCATTTGAAAATCAACTTAAATTAAAATATTTAAAAAAAAGATAAACTTTTTACTCATAGAAAAACAGATAAAAATAAACAGTGTTTTTTTTCTAGACATAAGGTAGTTTTTACAACAACCGGTTAATAAAGGTATAAATAATAAAAATGCACAAATAATGAAAAAACTCATGAATAATAATAACTCGCACCTTTGCAACAAACTGCAGTGAACCAATTCTACATAAATATATGTATTCACATAGCTTAATGGCTTGATACTTGTATGCATTTTTCCATGGGAAAAAATATTTACAAGGTTATATTTTTTCAAAACCTGCAAATGTTTTAGTTTTTAACAAATCATTTAAATTACTTCAAACTAAGAACAAAATAATAGAATAAAAACTAAAAAAAATAAAAAGTTGCTTTCATTTTCTGCTGAAATAAATTACTGCACTTGTACGATAAAATCAATTAAATGGTTCTAGATGTTATTTTATTTTCTTGTTTCTCTCGAAAGAAAATCGAAATTTCTTTCCCTCATTTTCTAATTGGAAGAACTTTTTCTTTTTTTAAGGTCTTAATATTCATTGAAAAGAAAATATATTTTTTCTTCTAATAGCAATGAACGGATTCACTATTGAAAAGATTTTCATTCTACGTTTGGCAACTCGTCGGCATAAGGAATTCTCGCGAGATTTAACCGTGTATTTCTATTGTTTATACCGTGATAGGAAATCTCATTCATTCACATTCTTTTTACATATGTATATTCTGAAACCATTAAGCAGGATTTTGGATTAAAAAAATTCAACGATTACTTATTTCGTGATGTTGAATTCTTACTTCACTTTTAAAAATATCTAGAATTGATTTATTATTTATTATACAGTATTCACAACATCATGATTTACGCATGAAAATGTGAGTATGAAAGCTTTTACTGTTATACTTTATGAGATTATTTTTATATTCATCTTCTTAACTTCTAAAGCATAGTTAAAATATACAGTGTTTAAAATTTTTTATTTTGTTGCTTAACGCTATCGAATAATTTTATAGTTTAATACTGTGAGACAAATTCCTGTCGTGATATATATTCATAGTAATTTTCATGCATTAATAAATTAAACAAGCAAGATATGATAAAATATATCGAAAGTTTAAGAAATTCTATTCAAATTATTAAAATCACAATCTAGAATAAGTACTGTAATGTAAAAATTGAACATAAATATATTCTATAACATTTTTATCAGGAGTTTTTGAACATTTAATTTTTTTTTTTTCATGATTTTGTGAGCTTAAAGTTTATTAAAGTGTGTAAGTTTTTAAACAAGCACGCAAGAACTTTCTTTCTTAATTTGCTTGTACAAACTTTACTAATCAAAACCGAAAATTGTGAAGTATTCAAGGTCAATATAAACGAGTGTCGAGACTATCTAAAAACGAAAGTGTTGTTCCTGATTCCTTAAACTAATATCATCAATGAGTTTTCTAAAATCCACCTTAATACCTAATAATAACTGACACTGGAAAAAAAATAAAACCTGAGTTTCTTGTTTGTAATAATGGCTATAGTGTGATTTTTTAATTGCATAGTTGCCAAGTCACATAGTATTCTTGAAAATTACTAGTTTTATGGAACATCTTTCTTTTATTGAATATGATAAAACTTATAAATTTAGCCAAATATCCTACATTAACTAATTAGCTCAATGTGTGTGTGTGTTTTTTTTTTTTTTTTTTTTTTTTTTTTTTTTTAATTTTATTACAACATTACAATTGCATTAAAAATGATTTAAATATATTTGAACGTTTTAAAAAAATAATTTGTGTTTGTGTTATTTATTCTTTATTTTATATTTGTTTCTTTAAGAATAATCAGAGTATGAAACTTTGAAATTGAGCAAATTACAGCCTATTAACTACAAAGGGTGTTTTTTTTTAATGTTATTATTTTTGCTATTAGATTTTTTTTAAAAATGGTGTTGGCCTTCTTAATTCTTTATTTTTATTACAATAATGTGTGTATGAAACCTTCAAATTAACCCAAATACAAACTATTAACTATTTAGCTCATTTTTTTTTTTATTTTTTATTATTATTTTATTTTATCGCAACATTACAATAGCTTTTAAAATAAATATTCTTTTTAGATCTTTGTTTAAATACATTTTAAAAATAATTCTTATATGCATTCTTTATTTAATAATTTCTACTAAAATAATATGTGTATAAAACTTTGAAATAGATCCAAAAATAGAAATTAGCAAAATTTCTTTTTTTTGTTGATGTTATTTTATCATAACATTTTAAAATAAACATTTTTATCGATCTTTATTTAAATATATTTGCATGTTTTTAAGAAATAATTTGCGTATGCATTCTTATACCAGGTTAGATAATTACGATAAGCATTCCAACCTCCTCCCAACAACCATCACCCCTGTGAATAGATAAAATATTACACTAAAACCAAGTGAAAACAACTTTGCTACTAAGCAAGAGAAAAAAAAATCGTGTACCGCCAAAATTCAAGCACCTAATACATATATCAAGTTAATTGCCTTAAATGCTCTGACCCTACCCTAACTCATTTTCCTCTTTTTTTTTTCCCCGAGGAAAAGCCCTCTAATTCCTGCCCCTTTTAGCGAACTGGCGTGTTGTCACTCAATGACCTTTGGCTACAACCGCGGCCAATGTTTTGTTACGTACAGCAATAGCTCCGGTTTCCATGGAAACAAAGCATGGGTCAACAGTTAAGCCCGAATTGGGGCTATTATATGACGCTGAAAGCTAACCTAGAGGTATAGGGAGAATTTTAAGGATTTATTGGCTGGGTCTTTTTTTTCTTCTTTTGTTTAATATTTATTTTCCAATCTCCTAAGATTTTATCCCAAATTTATCTCCGCCCCCATTTTACTGTCGGCCATTGTCCACTAAGGACGGACAAATATGCTTTGTGGCATTATAAAGAGGGGAATCCAAACATCCATCAAATAGGGCTATGAAAGAAAGGCGTGGTCGCTTATAGTAAACACGAGTCAAGGTCGATTTTGTAAAACGTGCTGCGGAAACTGCTGAGTGAGTTGAAGAATAGACATACATTCATTCAAGAGTAAATTGTCTCCTTTTGTTCATAAGTTTCAACAATCTGTCGATTAATGTAGACAGTATTTTTCTGGTTCGGGAAGTACAAATTGTTACCTTTTGAATCCGCTTGTAATTCCAGAAAGCGTTATTAATTATATCGATTCATTTGAAATGGAGTGCGTTCTGATATTTTGATAATATCTATAAAATTGGAAAAACATATTAAAAAGCAAACGTATTTCAACTTTTCTACATTTCCAGGTCAAAATTCTTAATTAAACGCATATTGATATTTAATAATACGATGTAAAATATCCGTTTACTTATTCTAATTCTAAGATCAAAACCCTTGGTACAAAAGAGGCCTAACTAAACTTTCTTCATTTTGAGTTAAAGTGAAGTTGAAACTGACTTGTGCCATTCCTCCAGCATCTAGTCCATGTATTGGATTCCCTCACAAATGAAGAATTTGGTTAACAGGGATTAAATTTATTAAATCCGATACTCTGGGAATATAACATCAAACTAGGAATATAACAATTTGTGAAACGTTACATAATTGATTAGACAAAAGAGCACTGTGTTACTTTTAAATAGTGCGATTCATATAAAATGCATTTTGATTCTAACTTTTAAACTATTAATGTTTTTTGTTTTTTTTTAATTTTATTTTTATGATTATTACAAGTAAAAACGAACGTTTTATTAAACAATATTTTTGGTTGAGAAGAGACATTAAAAAATTTGTTCTACTTTGCAGTTAAAACTCAAGTTTTTATTATTTATTCCCCAAGAAATATATATCATAAAATAATTAGTTCAATATTAACTTTACAAGTACTTAAAAAACTTTATTTTATAAAATTAATGTATAGTTTTAAAATCAATTACATATATATACAATTCTTAACGTTTTCAAATAAAACTTATGATTTTATAGTTATCACTATCCTTTTATAAGATGCAGTGAATTCAATACTACGCTTTTAACATCATGGTCGTATCAAAACCGTTTTCAATAACTAGAATGGCATTATTCCAACAAGTAACACTTCATGGATAGGTTACATAATGTATACTGTTAATTGTATTCACGATTAATATGACATACATGCTCAGTTATTTAGTTACAATGAGGTGAGGTTATTTGGCACCGATTGATCAGCATTCTCCGGACCTTTGATGTATTCATAGCTATATTTATCAAGTAAGCAGTTTAAATGTTAAATTTAATTGTACTACAAAACTGAAAATGTGTTATCTTAAGGAACATTTTTTATCGGATGGACACAATTTATCAGATCGAAACAATTATCTTTTATCTATCACCGAACATTTTTGATTATTTTATTATTTCCATTTCTAATTATTGAACACAATTTAAAATTTTTTTATTGTGATAAACACTTGCTTCAAATGAAGTATTTTAAAACATGCTTCCCTCATACACTATGAACAAGGTATCTATAGTTAAAATTCCTATCTAACCCTTTCGAGCTTGCAATAATAATCTCATCTTCATAAAATATTGGATACAAACTACTGATATTAAGGTGAAACGACATCTGAAGAAAAAAATAAACATAAGTTCAAATGGAAATTTGGCATTTGAACTTAAATGGAATTTAACTTTACATACTGACTCTTAACGGAAAAAATCATACATTAAAGTGCTACTTTCTAATCAATAATTAAATTTTGAATTGGTATTTGTGTTTCTTCAGGTATCATTTCTTAAAATTTTCAATAATAACGTAAACTACAAATTTTAGAAAATCTGATCCAGACGTCTATAAACAAGGAATCTTAATTATGTTCTCGTTATTAGGGGTTTGTATTGAGTGTTAGTTTTCTGACACTTTTGTGATTTATTGTTAGTATTCAAAAATATGCTGAGAATGTCGGTGTGTAACTCATTGATGTAAGCATAAATGACCTTTGGTTGTAGAAAAAAAAAATATTTGTATTATTCAACTAATTTGGTGTTATATAATTTAAACATATAGGTTACGCCAAATACCATTACAGAATTTGAAACTATAACCTTCCGTCGGACGCATTCGATCTGACAGACACAAATAATTTTGTCTCCTCACTCCTCCAACTTGTTGTATGGCAAATATATGGATTCTTTTGCAAAAACCTTGTATTTTTTTTCTTCATTCGATTACTTTTAGAAAAATGTTCGTCACTTGGCAATTGTATTAAATGAACTTAATAATATATGTGTTTATTATATTATAAAGTATATTTCCCCATCAGCAATTTGAGCTTTAACTCAGCGATCAACATATTGAAAGATTACAATTAACATTGTTTACTAACTATCTTTTATCGACATCTGTTTACCAACATCCCTATTCTCACTCCTCTTTCATTTTAACATTCACCGACATCAACATTCCGCGAGTTGTATATGCGCGATACAACGCCAAATTTCACTTGAATTATTCTTACAGAAAACTGCGCCTTCGCGTGTTCAGAAAACTTTGCAGTTGCATAATTCCACCCAATGTAGTGGGTCATCATCCAATCAATATTCGGAAGTTCCCCAGTGCATCGCGCTCACAAGGAAAAACTGATTTTTTGATATCGCAATTTCGTGCCAGTCGTCTTTTAAGTGACTCTGTATCTATTATTTTTGTACTTTTTTTCTCTTAACGTGTGCCATGAGCATTTGGACTCGTATGTGGGGCAAAATTATTTCTCCCGAAAGTGCTCTGTTTGCCAAGCGTAGGTGTTCTGTCACGCAATAGAGCAAAAAATGTAATACGAACCATGTGATTATACCTAATGGAGAATGGTCGTAAGTAATCGGAATTGTTTCTTCAGCGTTCGGATACTTAACACTTATTTTCTTTGAAGTAAAGGTAGTTTGGAAAGCTTTCTTGATGCATAATTCCTTTTTTTATATATCTACTCAAAGTACTTCATTTTCAATAAAAAGTACACCCAATTACGAGATTTTGAATATAACTTAGCTTGATTTTTACCAATTTGTTTTTGGATTCAATGCTAAATTATCTGAACTTGAAAAAAATACTAAGCATACTGCCAGGACACGTAAATTTGCCAAGATAGAAAATTTTGACTTTTGTCTATATACTGTTTTCCACCGCAGAAATTTTAAATTACACTGTTTTTATGAGTACAGCTTCATAATAATTTTAATTATATTATTTATGTTTAGAAATAACTTTGATAAATGGGGATAAGAAATTATTTTAAAGCCAATTCGGAAGTTATTACAAAAATATCTAGTTTTAACAGGCGATAAAGGATAAAAGTTTTTCTTTATTACTAACTAACAATTTATTTATTTAATTTGCTTAATTCTAGGTTGTAGCAATTTTTGTACCTAAAGAGAAGTATTTTGATGTTGTATATTTTTTTAAAGCGATGTTAACAAAAATAGCTGTAGAGTTTTAACTGAAATTGAAATGTCATCATCATACTTAAAAGGAACTGAATTGTTATACATCCTACAAATGGATCCGACTTTATTGATAAAAATGAAGTACTGATTGCAGAGTAAATGTCAACTGAAATACGCAGCATAAATGCATCCAATATTTTAGTCTCTGTATTCCAGGAAATTTAATATAAATGCAAATGATTGTTGCATCGCTGGAAAGGAGAGTGGGAAATCGGCGCTACTCTTTCTGTTACAGCTTTCTGGCGAATAACAAAATCAATGTCTTTCTGACAAACAGTGGTATTTATTGAAAAAATGATGCTCTCTTCAATGCTAAGAAAGTAGGTTATAGGAAGAAATGTGTTACAAAAAACGTTACTTAAATTAAATGACGTTTAACTCCACCAAGGAAAAGATGCGATTACACTATCTTAACAAAGAGTATTTATTCTTTCATTCTATAAATTTTGAATAGTAATTTTACATCGTAATATCTATGAAGAAGAAATTCTCTTAATCGTAAAAAATCTTAAGTTGGTACTATATCTCAACAAAGTATCCTTTAAAACAGCGTTAGCCACTACGCGGCCCGCGACTGATTTTTCTACTGTCCGCCGGCTGAACAGATGTAAAAAAAAATCAAATATCATGAAATGGACCTTTATTTATACATAATTGTAATTTGTCCGAAATAGTATGTGTTAGAAGAATTTTTCCCTATGTGACCGAAAAATCTGTATGAAGAAGCTTTGGCTTTCAGCAAGATGGTTTTCATCAAGAATGAACACAGGAATAACTTAACTGAATCTCATTTGAACAATTTATTAAGATTGACTGTAACAAATAATACGACAGCCATCGTCTCACAATTGATATCGACTAAAACAGTGTAATATGGAAATACAGTTTAAATACTTTTATTAAAAGTTAGATAAAGTTCCATTGTCACGTTGGAACAAAAGTTTCACTGCTTTTTTAGACTTAAATTTAATAATATTGAAAATTATTATTAAAAAAAAAAATGTAATTTCATTACGAAAAAAAGCATCACTTTTTTTTCAGTTTTCAGAAATGTTATACATTCCTAAATCGATTAAAAATACATAGTTTGGTGTATCCGTCCCGCAAAAAACTTTAACATAAGTCATACGGCCTGCCTTTAAAGGTTAGTGGCGAACGCTGCTCTAAAAGGGTTGATCATTTGATAACGTTAGCACAACTGAAATGCGACTCTATTCAGTCGCCAACTGCACTAACATTTCATCACATAAAAAATAAAATATACGATTCCCATCTGATACAAAATCAATCAAATGTATCTCATTTCTATAATTAATTTCAGTTCTTCAGACCCGAACGGGAATAAGTAAGAATTTGACGATATCTGTTTTATTATAGAATTGCCTCAAAAATTCCCTTTCCTCTCCAACCATAATATCTTACCTCACTCAAAATGATTGCTTTAGTATTCAACAAGAGTTATAACAAAGTATAATTTAAATGCTTTGCCTATGGGAGAATGATTAAGTTTTTCTCTAATATCCTGTAACATACAGTTACTTTATGTGCAAACTCCTACAGTTAAAGCTTTCAAAGAAAATGTGATACTACTTATTACGTTACAATTTTCAATAAAACTCTCGGCAGCTACCATGTGTTGCACATGCCAATCTCAAAAATCCAAAATCAAAGTGATACACTATAAAAACGAGCATACATAAGGCACTGTCATTTAATTGACATCACCCCGAACAGCATTTACATAATAAAATAAGTATTTTATCTACCATATGTATGTAGTATTATTTCCAGCCTAGGCGTTAAGAGCTTTCTGAATGTAAGAGTGAATAGGCATGAAGGATATTATCACGTATAGGATCGAGTATATTTTTGGCCTTCCTAATGGAATTTTTTCGGGTTTTCTCCTAATAATATGTAGGGAATAGTATATAAATAATAGTATATAAAGAATAATATACAGAGAATAAGTATATAGGATTGAATATATTTTTGGGAGTTCTGGTGGAAGTCTTTCGGGTGGAAATTCCTAGTGGAAATTTTTCGGGTTTTCTCCTGTTGTATTTGAGTTAGAATAAGTGTTTAGAATGCGAAAGGTATCAAGATGGAGTTTCATTTGAAGCTTTGCATTCTCTGTTCTTAAGAATGAGTAGACATGTTAACTATTAAGATATATAATCCATTGTCAGGATGTCTAGTAGAATGTTCTAATTTTTTCATATAATTGCTGTTCACCTCTGCTGATGAGATTTTTGGGGCCTGCATTGTTATCAATAGATCATCAATAAATATTATATCAAAATAATCCAATTATTATACCTGAGCTATTACTTTATTATTAGTCCAAAACTTTTTTGACTTTTTCTCAGTCTGTAAATTTAACTTCCATACAAGTCCATAAAGTGGCATATTTCTATTTAGTGGAGAATATTTGAAATACGGTCCTATTCCTCTTAAAAGATTTTACAGAAGGCATTACTAGCTACGAATTTCAGAATCGTGCTGTAACGATATTTTGGCCCAAAATATTCCTGGTGTTTCTCTTGCGCCATTGAAATATCCTAACCGACTAAATATGTAATTCACCTATAATTAAAAAAGTTAAGTGTTAACCCTTTAAAACACAAACTTCCAATCTCCCCACCCACATCTTCCAACCCAACATCAAGCTCCCCTCATCAAAAATCCAAGACGTGTTTAATCACACGCGAGATTAAATTCCCCCGCATTATTTTAAAACTCATAAATACAAACGAGATGCCGCGTAGGATGCTCTGCTCTTCCTCATCCCAGTTATGGATGATGCTGAGGGATGCTTATCACCATCCCATGGATGTTCCGTGCGACTAATTACCTGCAAAACACTTATTTACATAATGTGGCCGAGTTCGTTATCGCGCCTACTCCATCCGTTAACGTCAAACGCGCCCCCGCGATTACATATTTATCTTAATGTAAACGGCTGGCGTTCGATTGATGCCGCTCCACATGCTGTCCCTTGTTCTTCTATTCAGTTAGTGGCGTGTCGGTAGATAAGCTTTCTGCACTAGATTGCATCTCTATGGAATCTAGTGGCGGGAAATCATTACTCAATGTTGAGCCTTATTTTTGCGAATTGGGTTCAAATCCGCATCCTTGAACGTTATGAATGTTGAATGTGTTGTAGATTATACATATATTAATTCCCTGTATGTTACTTGTTAGATATGCAGCTTTTCATATAGTTTTTTGATTATTGCCGCTCAACCTTATATTACAGATGGTTATTATATGTCCTTTGCTGTCGTTAATGCATTGTGAGATAAACTTCCTGCAATAACTTACATTACTTTGGTAAGTAATGAAGGCAAATCAATATTCAAGGTTACTTCTTTTTATATGGAATTGGGTTAAAATCACTAATTTAATATGATTTTAATACTTTATATATAGTAAATGATTGTTCTTCTGTTTTTAGCCGTATGTAACCTGTAGTCATCATCAAATTGGCATAAATTATTTAAACATACTATTTGAGTTTATGATGAAATTATATCCGAAGAAAAAATAAACATTTCAAATTTTCTCCACTTAATAGAAATATGACGCTTTATGAACTTATACCGAAGTTAAATTTACAGACTGATTGAGAAAAAGTCAAAGAAATTTTGGACTAAAAATAAAGTAATAATTGGATTACTTTTATATAAGATTTATTGATGATCTGTTGGTAACACAGCATGCCCCAAAAATCTCAGCAGAGGTGAACATCCATTATAAATACCTCGTATATGCATAATTGCATGTGCAGTAAAAGTTAATACAAGAATTTGGTTAAGTATTTTCATTTCATTGTTTCAATAGATTACAAACCGATGGAATTTAAGAGTAGGAATCGCAATTCTTTGCTATCCCTTGTTTTTCATTTTGATCATAACTTCTTCTTTTGAGCCCATAAAAGGTTAAATACATTTTAAAAGATTCTTGATCTACTTTTAATAACACTAATAGTGTCGAGCATTTATACAGATGTTTTTTTCTATGAATATAAAATAATATATAATCTACACAAATTCTTACTTTAAGGTTCTAATGTAAATGTTTTAGTAACGATGTAATGTATAGTTTTAAAATAATAATCCTCAACTATAAAATTAAAATCGAACATGAATAGACAATATTTTTATAAAATATTTAAATGCAGTTAGATTGCAATATTTTAACATGTATAATTATCTTTATCCATAAACATATGATGCAATTTCAACATTGCTTTCAATAGTTATTCTGTATTCTAAATAGTCTTTAATTAAATATTTAAATAAACATCTAAAATATTTCAGAGAATTATACAGTCTAAGCTAATAGTAAATGGTTTCTATTAACTTTATGTATGATCTTAAGGTTAAACTTAAACAAGCATATGTATTTTAAAACAGATTAGCGTGTATTTCAAATATTATCAAGTGCGTTATTTTGCTCTTTAATAAATATTAACTCTGGTTTATTTAAAATGTGATACCTTAAAATATCGTGAATTGTCTTTACAAAATGTTTTTCAGAAAATAAATTATAATTAGTCAGAGAATTTCATAATGATTTTGCTTAATGCTTAAAGTTTTCATTTAGTCATTTTCCGTATAATTTTTTTTTAATTAACTTTAAAAAGTAGTAAATTATCAGAATAAATTAATGTGTGTTTATATTTATTAAATATTCGTGTAAATATTGATAATTTATTTGGAGACAATATCATAAATCTAGTGAAATAACTCTTGAAATACTCTTTTCTGTACTTTCTTATTTTAACATTATCTAAAATGCCTGGTATTAAATTTATTTAGCAAAAAAATTTTTCAAGTAATCATACTTGAAAGTGTAAGCTTTTGAAATATTCCATTATACAAAAACGATAAAACAATAGTTGTTAATCACAAGAATGCATTCACACGCATTTGCTTTGAGATATAGATTCAGATTGAACAGATATACAGAAAACAAAGCTTTTTACTATATTTACTATATTTACTCCATGAAGCTATTTGTTCAAACAAAAGTATTCTTTATTGACAATAATAGAAAGCAAATAATTCCATAGTGGAAGCTTGGAGGTGTCTTTATTCATGATTCTTCAAATTTAAAATAAACTCCCTTGAAATTTAAGAAATTTTTAAAATTTAGTTTACACATAACAAAACATTCCAGAATTGTCTAAATTGAACAAATTTCCATACTTTTTTTTTTAAATAATTGAGATTTTTAATAATAAGCTATTATAAAATTATAGTTTTAAATAATATTTATTTTACTCGTTGGTTTTTCTTAATCCATTAAAACAGCAGTGTTGATCACACATGATTTAATCTTTTGACCGATGGTAACTAGTTATTAATTAAAAAAAAAAATACCTTATGAACAATATTTACAATGTTAACAAAAATATAATGAACATTATTGATAACCTTTAAATAATGTATTTAGTTATGCAATTAGTTACGAAAGTAATACTTTTTCAAACGAGGTAAAATGTTTATTTGACGAATGCTATAGCACGAGCCAAATAATTTATCGAGTTTAAAAAAAAGATATTTTAACAATACTCAAAAAATTTAACTTTGTTTGAATCATTCTTAATCAGAAATCGTAGTGAAAGTAACACTTTATCGCGATTAGGACGGAAAAGTAACTCTCTGGCACTAATGTGAAAAGGTACTTTTCCGCACGCCTCGTTCTCAAATTTGATACAGTTTCGGTATAGAAATGACATTTTTAAAAGATACTCATTGACAGGAGTTGCCAACATTAGTTTTTACATATATTGAAGATATTTTTTGCTCTTGATTATAAAAAATATTATAGGCAACATGTGGGAAAGCACTTTTTTAAACTCAGCAAATTATTTGACTCATGCTATCACACTCGTCAAATAGGCATTTTGCCTCGTTTGAAATTGTATTACTTTCCTCACTAGTTGCAAAAATAGCTATTTCATACATGTTGCATAAAATATTTAGTATATGTGCAAAAACAAATATTTAATACATATATTAATTAATGCTAGCAACTCTAGCCAGTGAATCTCTTCTAAAATTATGTCATTTCTATACTTAAACTATATCATGTGGCATGCGATAAGGTAATTTTATCCCACTAGTGCGGTAAAGTTACTCCCCGAGTCTAACTTTGTGTGAATTAAAATATTGAATTTTGTGCAAGTCTGTATTAACATCAAACAATTTGCTAATGTGATTATTACCTAACATCATGTTTCTAAATTGGTTAAATTTACCAGCAGTGACAACTTTTCTACTTCTTGTGACTGTGTCATTATCTCCTATTGTCTATTGACAATAGATATTGTGTTCTGTATTTTATAACTTTAAATTAAACAATAGGTAAAAAAAATTCCAAAACTAAAACAGTATCATTGTTGATAATACAATCTCTACCTTTTTTTCAATTATAAAACAAACAAAAAAAATATTGAATCTTGTGGCAACTATGCTCAGAACTTTGCATAGCATTTCAAGGTATGACAATACAAATCCTAACCCTTATTGGGTTTTGATAGCAATATCTAAAAAAGGTTAGAGTCACCAACAATGGGAATCCCCCTACATCCTGTTGCAACACTTCACCCAAAACAACATTGTGCTTTAACGATCGATATTGTGTCCTGTATTATGTATGAAGAAAATGGAAGACAGATTCGCCTGCCAGCAATACATACATTTCCCTCTCCCTCAGACAGCCCCCCAGTTGCCCCCCACCCCCCACAAACATCCACTCCCCCAGATGAAAATGGCGACACTTTCTGCAAACAAGTGGATTACTCCACGCATACTAATGTGCTCTCTGCTTCCCCCTGTCAACAGGTTCTTCCCTAAAGTGAGACCACTCTTGTTTCTCTCTATATAACTGGCTTGGTGCAGGAGCGTTTTCTTTTGCCTCTTATGATCCTTTAACAGGGAAGCGCAAGAGTAAGAGAGAGAGAGAGAAAAAAAAAGAGAGGAAAGAGGAAAGGTATGAGAGAAGTGAGTTGCGATGAAACATGCGGGATAAATTAAATAAAAATCCTTTGCCGTGTATGTGATGTGTATAAAAAATAGTTTGTTCGCTGTGATCGATATGTTTTTCTGCCTTCGTAGTGGTTTTAATTAACCACATTGGGTTTTAGGTGTGGCACACTTGGGAACCTATTAAACCAAAGCAAAATCTTCTCTGAAGTCCCGGCCTTTGAGTCTAGTGTTTAAATAAGTTTTTTGCTTTTTGAATAAGGCAATTTAGGATTTAAAGTAGGCAATGAGACATTAAAAATATATGTTTGCAATAAGGTTTTTTTTTATTTATTTTTTATTTATTCTTTACGCGTACATTTTGAAAGTGTTGTTATTAGGATGCTGTAAGAATCTCTTCCATCCTTTTTTGAAAAAAAAAAGTTATAAATTAGGGTATGTATATTTATAAAACGCCATTAGTCTTATATTTTATATGGTGTTATGTTTTGATATTTTCCATTGTATATTTTATTTCAGGTACATGTATTCAATTATTTTCACTAACGCTGAAGCTTTTATGTGAGGCTTTTATTATGCTTGGCATCTTCCAAGGAAAAGTTGAAACTGTTTTTGAAAGAATTATATGATATTGTACTTTAAAAATTGTGGCTCGGTTCAAATTATTTTGAATCTGCTACTTCTTCATGCTTGTTGAAAAACAGTTTGGGTTCGTGTATATAATTTTGGAAGATTATTTTCATCTTTACACATTTTTATATGAAATCTGGAGATCAAAAACAGATTTCACGAAATTTGATTTTAATTGTAAATCTCAGTTTTGGCTTGTGACATGCTTTACAGAATGAAAACAGAATTTAATGGATTTTATACGAAAGGAAACAAAGGATTCTCAATCGATTAAATATTGCAATGAATTTGCAGATACGTGAACTACATAAATAAGTTTTACTACAAATCTTTTTACAACAGCAATTTGTTAACAAAATAAATTCATAAGTATTCAAAAGAATATATTCATACGTATTCAGAAATAAATTACAATTATTGACTAATGAATTTCAAGTATTCAAAATCGGATTCATAAGTATCCACAAATAAATTCATGTCTTCTAACTACCTTTCACTTTCATAAATACCGCAAACAAGTTATGAAATGCATTTACTCTAAGAATGCCAAAAAATGAGGTTTAGTATTGACAAAATTGAAAAATAAGTTCAATAATAAAAAATAAAAAATAAGACGAAAACTTAATGGTAGGTCCCATGGCCACCACTAACCCTCATACCAAATTTGAACATCGTAGGTCAGTTTGTTCGGGAGTTATGCTGACCACATACACACAGGCAGAAATTTTTTCTAGATCACTTTTTTGAAATCAGGATGCTCCAAAACGCGGAGAAATGCAAAAAAAAAGAAAAAAAATCGAAAATGTTCCTTTGACCGAATACTATACTTTCATTACCCTATGTATACATATGGGTAATTGAAAGTAAAAAGAAATTCAATCATTCAAATACAAAAAATACCATACAAAATTCTTACCCAAAATGTGTAAAAATATTCCAAATCTCAAGACATAATAGTGCAATAACAAAGCAATTATCGCGTGAGTTGATTAAATTGCTTAAGTGCATTATTATGTCTAGCACAAAAAAAAACCTAACTTTTTATTGAGATTTAAACAATTGACTTTTAAAATATTGTTTCACAATACTGTATGATCAACGTCTATTATGATATATATATTTCATAGTAAAGAGATATAAAATTTAAGGTTCTTTAAAAAGTTGTCTTATTGTGCGTGTTTTTTTTTTTTTTTTTTCCTTTCCCCCCCCCCCCCCCCCCCCTTCTTCTTCTTTTAACGTAGACACAAACAAATTGTATACAATTAATATTTACTTGGTTCTACGAATAAATATTTTTTAAAAAACAACAAATTGTGTTTACCAATGAAACAGACAATGGCTAAAATTAAAGATTTAAATACGTAACATCGTTAATCATGAAGAAGCTGTAGCACTTTCATTAAAAAACAATCCTTAGCATTTTTTATATAAATTAACCCTTACATTTTATATTACAGTAGAAAGAAAAGACCATCGTTTTTAAATAACTATATTTTTACAGCCCAACAGCACAACTTCACTTCATTTTACGCTCGGCTGTAAAACAACGGCACGAGGCATCTCAATTTACAAGGGATCGTGATTTAAGGCAAGTGACAAGGAACAAACACCATTCTAAACCCCCTCCCCAATGAAGCTTTAAGAGCAACATTCTACTAGGTGTCCCTCGCAACAACGTAATGACTCAAGTCGAGAAATATATAACGACACTTTTCATCAACTTTATATTACGTGTTTCCTCGGGCGAGGAAACCTCTTTGCAGCAAATTGATCTCTTTATTAAAAACTGGGCTCCTGGAACTTATTTATTAGGAATGAAAGCGCTGGAGAGGAAATAAAATTGGCTGTTTTAAAAAAGGATGCCTACTTTGATGTATTAGAAGATGCAGATGAAAAAAGAGTAGATTTCAGTAATGAATTAATATAAAAAGTACATTATTTTTAGTATGGTTATTTGGATTTGATTAAGCTGTCATTTGATTGGATTTCTAGTATTAACTTTTAGGAAATTAATTTTAAGAAAATAACGAGGGAACATTTACTTTTAAAACCAAGTAATTACCATTTGTATCTACACTAAAGAGACAGAAAAACTGGTAAACCTGCCTAATATCGTGTAAAGCCCCCATAAGAACGCAGAAGTGCTACAACTCGACGTGGCATGGATTCGAATATTGTCTGAGGGTAGCCAGGAGGCAATTCACATCATGTATCCTGCAGGGCTGTCCACAAATCCATAGGAGTGCAAGGTGGTGGAGATCTCTTCTGAACAGCACGTTGCAAGGCATCCCAGACGTGCTCCATAATGTTAATTTCTAGGGATTTAGGTGGCCAAGGGAATTGTCTAAAGTCAGAAAAGTGTTCCTGGAGCCAGTTTGTAACTACTCACGACGTGTGGGGTGTCGCATTGTCCTGCTTAAATTGTCCAAGTCCGTCCGAATGCACAATGGACATGAATGGGTGTAGGTTATCAGACATGACGCATACGTACTTGTTCCCTGTCAGAGTCGTCTCAGAGACGTATCAGGGGTCCCATATCGCACCAACTACACACGCCACATACCATCACAGAAGCTCCACCAGCTTGAACACTGAGCAGTCCCCTGTAGACATATAGGGTTCATAGATTCATGAGGTTGTCTCCATACCCGTGCATGTCCATCTGTCCAATTCAATTGAAAATGAGACTCATCAGATCAGGCAACGTGTTTCCAGTCATCAACAGTCCAATGGTGGTGTTGGCGGACCCAGGTGAGGCGTAAATCCCTGTACCGTGTAGTCAACAACGATACACGAGTGGACTTTCGGCTTCGAAAGCTCATATACATGATTATCCTTTGAACTGATCGCACGCTGACACTAGTTAATCCCCCCAGCAGTGAAATTCGCTGCAATTTGTGGAAGTGTTACACGTCTGCCTTGTTTAAGGATTTTCCTTAGTCGTCGATGGTCCCGTTCTTTTAAGGTTTTTTTTTTCTCTGCTACACTGATATCTAAGATTTGAAATTTTATCTGATAATTGACATTCATGGTACACTCGTGAAATTGTCGAACGCTAAAATCTAAATTTCTTCGCTATCTCGGAGATGCTATGTACCATCTCTCGTGCGGCGACTATATCGCCACGTTCAAAGTCACATAAATCTTAATAACGTACCATTGTAGCAGCAGAAATCGATCTAACAGCTTAGGCAGACATCTGTATATTTTATATACAGATGTCTGTACATAAAATCTACAAACATAATATATTTTGATTATAGGCGCTTTCGATCACCTCGCTTTACGATGATACATACCTCCGTTATTTGCATACGCACGCTTATACAAGTTTTTCTGGCTCTTCAGTGTATTGTAATATTAATCAATTTGTATGTTTCTATGCTAAAATAAAAAAAACAGATTTTTTTTTTTTTTTTGAAGATCCTCAATGTTTCGATCGAAGTAAAAAGTTTTTTGTTTCATTATTTTACAATAAATAAAAAATAATATATTTTAATTAGAGTGTTGCTATGCTTAATGTCTTAGTGTATTTTCTATGATAAAATAGTTTGGATTTTTTTGGATAATTTCTAAAACATAGATCTATTATTCATTTAATATATTACGTATATTATTTGAACAATACAGTAAAAATCAATAAAACAATAAGTTCATTGTTTAGGTGGTGGCAGTAAGTAGTTTTCTTTTCAATATTACTAAAACATTGATTGATACATTATTTAATGTACTAATGTTCTACGTATAATATTTAAATAATAAAGTAAAACATTATAAAATAATACTTTAAAGTTCATTAGTTGGGTCACATTAAAAAGTTTTCATTTCAATATCTCTACAACATTTTATTTATATTTTTATTGTACTTTTACACTTTCTGTCTTAGTGTTGATATTTTGTTTTGCATATTAATGTAATTTTTATAACAATTAAAAAAGAAATGTGTGATAACAAAACGTAACATCACAGTTAAACTTTCGGAGATAGCTTTTAGTTTTGAAATAACTAAAATATATTGGAATAAGCTTATCTTGATTAATTTAAAAAATTTCCTAGAATCCCCTTACATTTTTAATGACTGAGTAGGATTTTATTGATGGATTTTATTTCTTCAACGTAAATATATATGTTTCTAAAATTATTTTGAAGTATCAAAATCTAAGAGGAGATGTAAAAGTAAATACTTCCCGAAAGTGTGTTGACTAATATGTTTTTAAAAGTAGTTATACATACATGTTTGCTCTTCCTTTTTCCTAATTTCAATGTCTGATACTTTGAAGATCTGAGGAGAAAAAGAAGCTTTTTTTTTTTTTTTTTTTTTTTTTTTTTTTTTTTTTAAATTTAAAGAATTATAGTAACTGAAAAGTAAATACTTATTTAAATAAGTTTTGATACTTTAATATCATTCTAAATAAACTCGCTTGAAAAATTAATGTTAATATCAGTTTTTCTTTAACAATTTCTCAGTGAAACAGCAGAGACACATGAAATGTTCATCAAATAGACATCTTTATGTAACATAACGATAAGAAAAACAATATAATCACAAAATTAAATGCAAAATGAACAGTGGTAACATATACTAAAGAATGGAGAACCATTTGTGTGCAGTTATACATATGTATCCATATCAAAAAACATGTAACTCAAGGAATTGACTTTTAATAGACGATATGATCTCCCTGACATCAATGTTTACTTTGTGCTGTATTCTCATACTTAATATGAGGTCATTTATAAGTTCTAGTGGGGAAATTGCTCGACACACCTTTACAGTCGTTTTTCAAGAGATGGAAAGTTCCCAATACATTGTATCTTTCTTCATAGAAGCTTTCTACACATGTTTAATAAAAATTAAATGTGTGATGCAGCTTACGTATAGGAACGATGATCATATTTTTAAATTTATTTTCCAAAGCAAAAGGGGGTAAAATATGACATAATTGTCAATAAACGCGATTTAGAAACCAATATTCCACCAATATTGACTTTTCCAGATCTAAGTAACATAATTACAGTAAAAAAAAGTATATTTTTTTACTTTACTTTAATTACGTTAATACAGTAAAAAATGTACCTTTTAATTACTTTTGCGCGCCTGTGGACTTTAGTAAAGCAATCCATCATATTGCATTCCAATACCAAAACTTTTTTTCCCATCAAATTGATATCATATTTCCACTTTTCTATAGATTCTCTGATGTCCAATATTACATTTCTTTTCAATAAAAAGTATCTGATGTTTAAAAAAGTTTTGGTATTTGCATACAATACTTTGGATTGCTGATTTAAGCTCCCCTAGGAGCACAAAAGATGAACTATATTTTTTACAGTAATTACGTTTCCTAGCTCCGACCATAATGCTGAAATATTAGTTTCTAAATCGTGTTTATTTATATTTTTGTCATATTTGATCCCACTGTTTTGGTTAAACGATTAAAAAATGTGAAAAATATTCCTAAACTTGCGCAAGACCACTCTGCTAATGCAAATTTTCTTTCGCTTTGATAAGACGCAATGGGAAAAGATTCAATGTGTATTAGAAACTTTTCATAACTTAAAAACAGCTATTAAAGTGGGAAGAGCAATTCAGCTGCTAGAGCTCATAATAAACCTCATGTTAGTACGCGAATACAATGCAAAATAAATACTCATGACGTAAGAGATCACTTCTACTACATTAAAAGTCAATTCTTTGAGTTGCGAGATTTTTAATATGGATGCATCTGTACAATCACACGCTAATGGTGCTCTCTTCTTTTACCTGTGTCCTCACTGTGCACTTTGCTTATCGTTTTGAGACTTGTTTTATTCATTATGTTACATAAAGATGTCCCTTTGATGTGAATGTCATGTGTCTATGTTGGTGTACCTCTGTGAAGTTATTAAAAGAAAAGTAACATATATTTATTAATTTTGCTTACTTATGAATATAGATATATTGAACTTTTAGATTGAAGTTTTAAGTAATTTCATCCATGCGTCAAGAAATTTTGAAGTCGTTAAATATATAACTTCATATTGCTAAGGTTTTTAAATTTTCAGAATCTTTGACTCATTTTTGGAAGATTAATTTTAAATTTTTTGTGTGAATACTTAAGAATTTATTTGTGAATATTAAAATTTATTTTTGAATTAATTAGTAAATATATATGAGCTTTATTTTTAACAAAAAAAAATGGCTGTTATACATCGTATTGTACTAAATCATATATGTATGGTATACACTTGTAGTTCATATATCTGTCAATTCAGTTATATAAAAGTTTTTTAAGAATATTTAACCATTTGAAAATCCTTGGTTTTCCTCTGCATAAATTCTTGAAAATAAATTATTCTATTCTACTTCCATTCTGTAAAGCACGTCACAAGTCAAAACTGGAATTTACAATTAGAATCAAATCTCGTGAAATCTATTATTAGTCTCCAAATACATTCCTCATAACAATTTCCAAAGAATAAAATAACCTTTCGATCCTTCAACATCATCCAAACTGCTTTTGAATGCCATAGAAAGAATCTAACCAATGCACCAAAATCTTAACACGTTTGTGTATCCATTCATCGCCTTTGAAAATTGTAATGCTAAATGCGATTCTGCTCATCTCAGGGCGAATAACGTATTACAGTATGGAAAGATGTTCTCCAAGTTGCCTCAAACCGACAGTGGTGTTTGTCTCTTCATATCAACACCATTTTGAACGCCACTGTTCCTAGTATTCAGTGGCGTAAAGGAGGGGCATGTAAATGTAAACTTTGCCACCCTCTACAAACTGAAGGAAAGACAGCGGGACTATGGGTTGACAGTTGAGAATTCCCTGGGATATACCACTCCGAAGGGTTGCTCAACTGACATGAAAAGATGCAGGGTACGTTGAACGACAAGATATGTCACAGAGGAGGCTTTATCTGCTAATACTGTTTTCTGACATTGTTGGCGTTTGGTGTTGCGTTTTTTGGAAACGAAAACATAGAACGTTATTGCTGCTTTGAAGGATTTAAAAATATAACTATATAGGGAATAAAACTAGATGCCTTTTAGGATAGGAGGAATAGATCTATAAACATGTAGTGTAAATTTTAAAAGCGACTCGATGATCGCTTATGATAAAGATTATACAGTTTATACTTATACTTATATTTTAACTAGACTCTAACACTTATACTTAACTTATATTTAACAATACACTAATGTAGAGAGGAGCTTATACAAATGTTTTAACCATCTCAGATCAATCTTCAAGGACAAAAGTACAAATACTACAGAGATATAAGAAATGTCATGTAAAAGGTCTCGTCTATACGAGTTCTCTTAGTTAAATTCAACCGGAAGTAACGAACGTACTATCATCAACTATTTAATTTGCAGTTCGCTAAGGCTGTTGTGTCCCAATTTGGTATGATTACTTAAAATTGAATTGAAAGTGCTTCAAAGTTTGAAGATAAGAGTGTTTATTTTAAGAATTTTGACTCTAATTATACAACCCATATTCAAAATAATAGAATAACAGAACTTTCTAAACAAAACTTAGCAATGCGTCGTTTAAAATGAAGCTATGCAAATTAAAAGAATGACGCATGTTATTCAGGAATTGGCAAAATGATTTTCAACAATTATACAGATATTATCTTAACAATTTAAGGATCATTATCATATTTAAAAACTATGTTATGTTTTTATAAGTGTCAAAAAATTAGATTAATTCATTCAATATGAATTTGAAAAGCAGGCAAAATATGTGAAAACATGTTAATCGATAGGTTGAGACAAGTATGAAGCTTTGCGAAAGTCTTATTTTAGTCTTTTGATAAAAATGGGTTCTCAAGATATATTTCTGTAACAATGAAATCATGTATTTTACAATTGCTTAAAGCTGGAAAGAAACAACAATTTATCTCGGATCAAATGATTGTTTCACAATCTACGATTTTGAAGATTTTAAAGGAATATAGAAGAACCGGCCACTTCAAAAGTAACCGAAGTAAATGTGGTAGAAAGCTTGTAACAACTGCCTGAGATGAATCCAAATTAAAACGAATTGTCCAAAATAATCGCTTTAAAACTGTTTTTACCTCAATAAGTGTTGGAAAGAATCTGGATTTGTTGTGTCAAAGTCAACTATACTTAGGCGATTGCATAAATTTCAGTTTCAATCGTGGGGCACCAAAGTAAAACCAAAGATGAACATGAAGCAGAGAAGTGCACGACTCTCCGGTGCAAAAAGAAGCTCATCTGATGTCTTAAACAAAATTTATCAAAGGCAACACGTTTTAAACACCAAACCTGAACACTTCCTTTGTTAATATATATTTGAAATAAAAATTCATCTCTGAATAAAACACTTTTCCAGTCTTAATATCCCCAGATGAGCTTCTCTTTGCACCAGTATAGTCGTGTACGTCTCTGCTAAGATTTTACTAACAAAGGATTGTTAAGTTTATTTGCATATTCTTTCCACAATAGCACAACAATGCTGGCCAATCCTGGCCATACATTTGCCAATCCTGATGTGAAACCATTGTAAATTAGTAGTTGTTACGGATCTAGGCCTATCTTTCCCAATGCTGAATAAAATTTACTGGGAGTTTTGAGATGTTGATACACAATTTTATAATTAAAAAAAAAAAATTATACGAAAGACGTAGGGCTAAAAAGTTTGACATGTTTATTTAAAAAATTGTATTTTGGAACGATACTCGAGTTTCGGTCAGGATTAGCCAATCTTCCAGAAACCCTGCTTCCGACATTGGCTAATACTGCTGTGCTGCCTGGATAATTTCTTGCTGATGTATAATGAAATAACAATATTTAAAAATACTAATATTGAGAAAAATAATAATTTTCAACATATTGTTTTGCTTTATTTAGTAGGATGCCATGTGGAAAATTCCCAGTTTTTTAAATTGCAGCACATATTAATCAAGGACCTTTTTTTACTTATTCCTTGAAGTCCATACTTTGAAAAATCGACTCAGTATTAAATATGAGAAGAGGCCACAACATTAACGAAGCTCTGAAAAGGTGTACATAATAAATAGTCCCCTTATTCTTCTACTTATTTCTAAGTACCCTATTTCAAAACCAATGCTCATTTATTTAGAGGTGCCGGATTCCCTCCAAACCATTTCCTCAATGCAGTTCTGAATTCATCCTGTCTCTTCACCAAGACCTCTCGGAAGTTCATTTGTCACCACCCTCAACGTGCGGAGAAGGGGGGAAGCCAAACATTGCGGTTTGCTCGTTCATGGGATCCGGCAGAATTAACTGGTCTGAAATAGGATGATCCAGTTTCACGCTTCATTCATCCCCCTCTACCCACTCATCATCCTTCCTCTACCTCATCTAAATGTTCCGGGGTAAAATGATAGGGTTAAAACAGATTGATATACCCTTTCCATTGCTGGTGCGTAGCCTCGCAGTCATTCTTCGAAAAGGGGCTATTTAATTTTTTTTTTTTTTAATATTCAGAAAGCTTTGGTCGACAAATGTAATGGATCGATTGAACTTTCATCTGATCAACTGAAATTCCAATTAAAAATAATGGTTTTCTTTTCTGAAACCGATTGTGCCCACCTGATAGCTGCGTAGTTAACGCTCAACTTCGCATGCTGAAGGTGCCGGGTTCGAATCCTGGGTTAGGCATGTATGCTTGTTGTGGTTCGGAATCCACATTAAGCTGTAGGTCCCGGCATGAGTAGCCATTATTGTGCAAAAGTATAGGTTGTTGAGAGCACAAACCAACGAACCAAAACCCAATGTTAAGAGCACTTGAAAATAATCCCTAATTTGTTCTGGATTCAAATGAGTGGAGGATGCGATTTATTTTAAAGTGCGTAATCCGCATTTAACTATATCACCTGGTCTGATCTGATGTTTCTATGTAAAATATAGTTAAAGCTAATTAATACGTTACTGCTAAAGAATCAAGTCACGTATTACTCGATTATACCATATATTTTAGTACCCTGTTATTTGTTGAAAAGTTTTGAAAATTTCTAAATTGATTGATTCGATTAAAAGTCACACCTATCAATCAATATTATGCCAATGAAAGTGCAGGCAGAGGTAAGAAAATTTTTATGATCGAAATATTAAAAGCAATTCTAAGTGTAATAGCCGAAGTAATATATTAACAGCTTTTTTAACTCTTGATGGATTACTGATGTTATTGTTGATAAAATAAAGTAGTTATAGTTTTTATAAAGTTAAAAGTTCCTTATAGAAAAAAAAGAAAGAAAATGAAAATGAAAACTACGAGTTATTCTTTCATTCGCGAATTACCAAGACACTTACTTGTAGCAATTTTTTTTTTTTTTTTTAAATAATACTTCTTCTTGCTAATTCCAAATTTAAACTTAAGTGTTGTTGAAGCTACACCATGCCAACGCAACACGTTCATCAACACAACCTCTCTAAAGATGCCCACTGCGTTTCCCTGACATATCCATCACGGCGAAGCTTTCCATCATTTTCAATTTCAGATCCCCCGGCAACGGGTAGATGGCTTTTACAGATTAGAAGCTTCTGTTGTATACAGCAGAAAAAGAGAGGGATAGGGACGCCTCGAAAACAAGGGATAGTGTGAGGTCCTCCTGCTAATCCCAGAGGAATAAAACACTTCCGGAGATCGTGAGAGGAATGCACCCCTACTATAAGGTTTGAAGAGGAAAGATATTGTCTTATAAGTTTTCTTCGCTGCTTTGAGAAGGATATGTTGTATGTCTTTCTTTGTCTAAAGGTGTTGCCATCGTTCATATACAATTGATTGGGATCATAAGGATTGGTATATGTTGGTTTCCTCCTGTGCAGAACAATATCTCCGGAGAAAGCATTTGCATACATTTAAAATCTGTCTTGTGAAGGGTGGAAGAACCTATTAAGATGACATGTAATGGTGGTATAAAATAAAGGCTTTTTGTGACTTAAATGCGTACACTAGAGGTTGGTGATATATCGATACGACGATATTTTATCGATATTAAAAAAAAAATCAATAAAAGTCATCGATATATCGATATTTTCAAACACTATTATTATTATTATTATTTTTTGATGATCGTTTTATAGTTCCATGTGTTTTTTGATTTAATTATTTCCTTTTCAAAAACTTCAAAATTAAAATTTGGACTTGGCTGAGAAACAGTTAAAAGGACACCAATATTCAATATTTTGCCATACACTTAAAAGCTATTGAAAATTATCTAAATTTTTCTTAAAATCACTGCCCCAATTAAGCGAAAATATAACTTTTTTTTTGTAATTTATCCATTTCAGTTGGAAAAATAGTCACCTTACATTAAAGCAATCATGACAAGAAGAAATTTACCCCGAAAAACTCCGTTTCTGGCAAAATTGAAAATCAAATTAAAAAAAAAATAATGTATCGATAACAGCGATACTTTATCGATATTTATTTTAATCGATATTTCCGACTTCTAGCGTACACTACTCCTAAAAGAACAGCATAAATGCATACAATTGACACAGTATTTAAGCTTTCAATACAAACTTATTATTGTCTTGGTAAGCGGTTTCGCTGTTTGGAGGTGTTGTGAAAAATTATGATCTAAATGTACCATCTAATTTGAATTTGGTGTAACCATTACACTTCGATGTTATTAATTTTTAGGTGAAATGGCTAAAGCAGACTTTTTTTTTTAAAGCAAAAACTCCTTGTGAACATAATATATAGCACTTGGCTTACAAAAGTTAGTAAAAAAGCATAAGTAAATAACTGTAACTTCAAAAGTATTAACATTTAAAATAGACACATTACGTAAAACAGGACATTGCATAATAAAACGATCCCTTGAAACGTGGCACTGTCAGAATAATTTTCAACTGAATGCAAATGGCACTTCATTGTTCAAGGCGGGTTTTTTTTTTTTTTTTTTAAATCTTCATTTTTTTCAATTGCCTATTATATTGAAATTTTAATTATGAGTTATGTATTAAATTTCTTTTCCATTGTATATTTTAAAAACTCTTATGTTTCTATTACAATGCTTCAAATATCTTTTTTTTTTTTTTTTTTTCAAAATCCAGGTGCCTGGCGGCGCCCATGCCTTAATTTTGTATTATATCGCAGGCTAAGTTTAAATAGTGCGAGTTATATAATAAAATAGCATTGTATTTTTGCATTTTGTTTCGTATCAATGCAAGAGCGGGTCCAGAGTATTATTGCGGAGGAGACGGAAAAAATTTTAGTTTTGGGCTGTTGAATAGTTTAGATAAAATTTTTTGTTTTTAATGGAACTACTACACCATGCGATTTCAAAACAATAACTCCCAATGTATTCAATAGAACAAATTTATATTAAAACTACAAAAACGTTATAATTTTTTTTTTATATATAACAAGCAATTTTCTACACAAAAAGTGCATAGTAAAAGAATTCAAAGACTTTTGGGTGTGTGCTTTTTTTTTCTAAAACATAGACCACACTTCGTATTTTCCTTGAAGTTTACGACTGAACAAGTTTCTACTTCCATGAACCATGATCATCAAGAATTAAACCAAATTTGTATGATATATTTTATGATCATCAAGAATTAAACCAAATTTGTCTGATATATTTTGCAAAGCACTTTGCTGTCTTGGTTTGTCCTCTGCTTTTTCTTCTCCAATTTTTAGGATATTCAGTACGGATTCCTCAAATCTTGACTGACTACATTCATAGCCTGAGAGAAGCGGTCAATAAAACGTGAGCGGTAAAAACCATTTAGTACATTGATTTGATTTTTAATCTTTTTTAATTCATATCTTTCACATGTTCATTCACTCATTATGTACATAAATTCAATAATTGTGTTACTTTTGGACGCCAGGCCTTTTGTTACCCTCCGCCCCTCGCTGTATCCACCATTGTATCACTCTGTAACAAATGGACTCCTCCAAATTGAATGGTGCAGACATTGTTTGGTATTAATGTAGCTGGACTAATGTTTGTTAGCTAGATGATACAGCTTCCAATAAAATCTAAGTAAAAGGCTCACATCTTACATCAAAATTTGTGTGGATTCATTAAGAAAGGTCAAACCTGGTTGAATACGGCCAAATCCTACATCACTATATTCATCTTCTACACATGGATGCTTCCTTAAGAAATGGTCCTATTGTGACATAACCCTCATAAACATAAGTATTAAGAGCCAACTTTCTCATCTCTCTTCCAACCTTACACTAAGATTCTTTTTTTTTTTTTTTTTTTCTTTTTTTTTTATCTACCCTTTTAAAAGTGAAGTGAAGTCATGACTCTTCTTCAGGGTTGATAGATGATGACCCGGGTTTTTAGGGATGATGATCTTCCTTTAAGAGGTGTGTTTCGTCTTACCGGAGTGGAAGGGCTATAATTGATTGTGCAAGGGGTGGTGTCCCTTCGTGGCAATTAAAGCTTCGAAAGGACGCTTAAAGTAACATTTGGAATGCTAAGAGTTTAATTGTGGATGTGATTTCATGGCACATCTACTTGAAGTACTCTTGCAACGGTTTAAATGGTGTCGTTTGGTGTTCGTTAATTTGACGGCTTATTATAAAAGGCGTCGTTTTCCAATGTTTCAGGTATACTTGGAAATTAACTAACCTTTTCTTATTTGGATAATTGTTTTGATGTTTAGTGAGGTGAGGTCTTTATTAAATATTGTATCTTGGGCGAGTTTTAGGAATGATTATAATTTGTTAGTTTCTTCGTACCTTCGGGGGTTGGGGGAGTGTATGTTGTAATTGAATTTGGTGCTATTTTCGCGTAGCAATTATGGCTTCAAGTTTTCAAGGTTTTAATTATGAAAACATTATTCTGGGAAGTAAAGGTTTCCACAAAGCAGGTCTAATTAGCAGGTAACGTTGCCGTTGTATTCAAAATAATGATTATTTGCATATTTTTGCGACACTTATGGCAAACTACGAAATTTGTAACATTGGTTCTTAGTTATATATAATCATTAAGACCACCCTAGAATTATAAAACATTTCAGTCAGATTTTTTTTTAAATTTACATATTCATAATTTACCAAAACTAAATGAAATCCTAAAATAATTGTAATTGTATACAAAAATGTATCCCAATTCTTAAATGGATATGTAAAAGGGAAAATAATCTTCCTATGCTTAAGTTTAATTTCGATTTTATTTCTAGATTTAGGCATTGAAAAGAACTTCCAATAACTCCAAGGATATCAATTTAAATTACATTTTATAAAATTTCTAAAAATTAGAAGGAAAAGAGAGGGAACTTTAAATCCCGTTATCTTGCTTTTAAATCTCTAAAAACCGATTAGTTCTGATTTGATCAATCCTAATTCGTAACTGAAAAAGGGAGATGGAGTACTTGAAATTTAGTTTTCGTGCACTTTTATTATTAGATTGTATATTACAAGTATAATAGGGCTTAACATTACTGCAAAATGTTTTATATCCTCAATCGATACGGCCAATTTTTCAATGAACTGAGTTATTTATTTATCTATGATCAAGAATAAAATGTGATTTAATCTAAAACAATGATATTTAATAATAGTGTATGAAAATTTTATTAGTGTAATCAACATCTTATTTGGCTAATGGCTTTCTTGTAACTTGTTATATTAAATAAAAGTCTACCTGGTGCTGATTGCATTGGATATTTTGCCTGTGTTTTGTTGACCAACTTGTGCTGCCTATGTTTAGTGTATAATTTGCAAGGATGAACGAGTAACAACACCTCTTTTTAAGGGTTTATTTTAGAGTTTTTTAATAAATATTTCTTAAAGTATGCCAATTGAAAATTAAAAAACTTACTTCAAAATTACATTTTTTAAATAGAGACATTTCCTGTCTCGACATTTTCAAAGATGAATCGTCGATTGATATATTTTTGTCCTTCCCCTAGGTGGTAAACCTGCTAGGACATTTAATATTGTGGTTAGACTTTAATCTTCCATTCATCATTAACCTAATAATTCTTGGCAAAACAAAATTTTAATTAAAAAAAAAATTCCCCCAAATAGTAAATTATTCCGTATTACTTATTATTTACTGTTCATTAATCCTATAACACTGAAGTGGATGGGATGTACTTTGTACCATAAGTCATCAATTATCCATACAAGCACTTTAAATTCAAAGATTTTACCATTTAAAAATTTGAAATATTCATTGAAAACCCTATAAAATAAATTACAAATCCAAAAGCATTCCTCAGTACCATTGCAATAAACGCTTACGATAGTTCATTCCAACAGATTCTGGAATAAAATCACATAATGAATATCCCGACAATCTCACGCAGCAAATTCACATTATCTGCTCCAGAAGTCACCCAAGAAATTTCTTCTTTTCGGAACTCACAAAGACTTTGAAAATAGGAATGTTTTTGCTGCTTTCTCAATCCGGAGAAGCGTAAAATCGCTGTTACACTCCCCTATCACAACAAATTCTTAAGTCTATCCCGAAATCCGAAAAGGAAATTCGAATAAACCATTTCGGAATGCAACGGTTGCAGCTGCCGAGAAATTTAAATATCACTGTCGGAATCGTTAAAAGGAGTGCGTTCTTGTAGAACACATAATGGGAGTACATCACATTCCGAGTTCGAGATACATCTAATGCAAGAAAGACTTCAACTTTTATAGCAATGAAATAAAGCTTTCTGATAAATGAGGGGTTTTAAATGATCCGGAACTAATGTTTAATGACGCATCATCGAGGAAATGTATTAAATCGGTTTTTATATAGTAATGATCATTTTCGTTCTCGTTATGCTTTTTTTTTTCTATTAATCCAAAGAATTTTTATATTTAAAACCCCATTCCACGGCGCATTAAAAAGACAAACTGATAAGTTATTACTTGTATGTATAACGCTTATATTTATAGGGAAGTTTAGTTTTTATTGTTGCAGTATTTTGATCAGCTAAATCATATTTTGATTTTGTGATCTAGTCTTGAAAATGTCTTATAATTCACGAAAATTGATCGGTAAAATCACATCAGAAATAACATTCGAAATCAATATCTTATTAAAATTCCGAAAATTTGTTTTTTTGTAATCTGTCATAGAATGAATTTTTAAAATTGTCAGTTTTGAGTTTAATCTCTTATTGTAAAAGTCCTAAAGTACCGCGCGAAATAATTAACTACTTTATAAATAGACATCATTAAATAATAATACTGAATAATTATCTAATCATTACGTAATAATTATCTAATTAAATAATTATCTAATAGAATAATTATCTAATAATTATAAAACTATAAGTAGGAGGAACTAGGGATACTTGACCCAATGCCTTTTTCTCAGAATTGGGAAGGTTTTATAAGTTGGAAGTGGTATCACTTCTTGCCCTTCAGTTAGCTAACTACATGGTAGAAAAGTTAACTGAATCTTTGCATCCTTTTTTAAACTGTAAGACATTAAATTTTTATGCTCCAAAAGTAATATTTTTGTGTTATAAACGCTGGTGTAAAAGGGTTTTTGTTAAAAAAGTAAGACCTTTTTGAAAATGTTTAGTTAGTTGTGCATACCTTTAGCTACAATTATAGATATAATAGTGTTTATCCACATACTTGCAAATGGTTGCATTTTAGGGTTATGTAGTAAATGTATAATTAGGGATACTTGGCCCAAGGCATATAGGGATACTTGACTCAAGATAGGGATACTATTCAAATATATTTGGCAGGTTTTAGACACATTACACATTAGGTACACACAGACTACAATCATTAGATGTATCAGTTTACTCACCTTTCAAAAGATTTTATAATTTTTAATGCACAAATCACCTGAAGATACACTCACCTGACTAAATTCAGGCTATTCTTCATCCACCTGAGTTTTCAATGAAAAATGATAAAATTACAAATTTTGGGTTTTAATGTGGGTTTACATTTGCATTTAAATAAATAGTTATTTTCTTATTCTTGAACTTGTATAAGAACAGAAATAGCTTTAAAACTGCCAATATTTTTAGCTGTATTCAATAAAAATTAAAAGTGGACACCATATTAACATTATGTAGCTAATAAAAATAAAAAGTATTGACCTCATTGAACAAATGTAGAAAATTATTAACATTGAACTTATCAATGGGAGTTAGTACGTAAAAGTATTGAATTTATAATTTTAAATTGTTTACTACCAAATATATGACTTGGGTCAAGTATCCCTAAGAGGTGGGTCAAGTAAGGGGTAAGTATCCCCATCTATACATTGGAATACTTACTTCAAGTTGAAGGTTTTTTATGTTTAATTTTTTACCACCTTTACAATTAATACTTCAGAATGATATTCATAAATATTGTGTAATACTTAATCAAGTATAAATAGACATCATTTACACATCCATAATTAATGTAAAATAAAATCTAAACACCCAAAACTAAAAATTGGGTCAAGTATCCCTACTAGTTCCCCCCAATAATTAAAAAAATATTTCATTTCCTATAAATGCGTATGTGTTAATATTTTTTACTTTGAATAAATGAGGAACGATAAATCGAATGGAAGTTTTCGAAGTTGATAGGAAATTACTTTCCTGACATCTCTTTAAGGAGATTTTTTAAAGGAAAAAATTATAGCACCCTTTTATTTTTTAAGTATTTTCTAACATGTTTATTTAGAACGTAATAGAACAGAAAGTTTAGCCAGCTTTCATATATTTTCCTTATTGTACGTTGATTTCTTTTTATAACTATTTTACATGTAAAAAAAAAACGAGAAAAAAAAAAACTGGAAATTAAACAAAGTCAAGAAAATAATTAGGTACGTAAATATTTAGTTTATATAATGAAATATTGACTCAGCATTTGTTTACTTGGTAGTTATTTATCAAATAAAATTAAAAATAGAAAACTGTAATAGTATTTCTTCTGAAACGTTGAATTCCGTTTAACACTAGTAATGTAGAATATATTAGTCATCTCACTTTCAAATGAAATAGCTGAAAGCCTGTATTTATCATACTTTAATATTTTTTTTTAATGTTACACAATGGAAGGAAAATATATTGAATGAATTTGAATTAGTGATATTACCATTTTGCATTTGGTTTTTTAAAGTAAAACCATTTTATTCCTTGTATTTATATTGCCGGGACCAGTACCCCCAATTGGATTTTTTGTGTGTGGTTACATTCGGGATATTAATATTTATTCAATAAATTCTTTATTTAATATAATATATTAACAATAATATATGTTTAACCTTCAATCTGAGTTTATGAAAAAATGTGTTTAGTAATTGAAATTAATATACTAATACTCGAAAACGGAAAACAGAAGTTTTTGAAATCAGAACAAAATGTTGCACGCTGTTACAGTCAATGATACATATTATAAATTAACTAAACACAAAAATATCCCGTTTCGAATTTAAAAAGAGCACGCACACAACTCGGAACTTAGCAAAATATTAACTGAATATGACAAGGCGATTCGACATTGAATCGTGTAACAGTTGTTCGCCTTCTTCACAAACATCGCTTTAATATTCGTATCGCATATTTAAAACCTAATTTACCCACTTTTAATTATACGAGGTAATAGGTTAAAGTCAAAATGCAACGATCCCTTTTAGAAATTGCAAGGGATCGTCTAAATATTACGTATCCATCAGATATCAGGAGAATGCATTAAATTGGCTTAAGGTCAAATTAAAATGTTTGTCTATAGAATTAAATTACTCAAATTTCGCACTTTGACTATTTATTTGAGCTTTTAAATTATTTTGGGCACAGTAAAAAGGGTTCGATATCTATTTCAATTGGCACTTGGTATTGCACCCGCATACCAAACATTGTTTGAAAACTTTTTATTTTTAATATTTTTGTTTGGAAATACAATGTATATAATATAATGAATGTGTTTGCAAAAAGTTTAGTAGTAATAAATAACAAAACCAAGAAACATAACACGTGAATGTGTGCTGACAGGATTACTTGCACAAACGTTTGGGAAATAGCTAATGTTTTTGTTTAAACTTTAAATTTTTAATATTCGAAAACTAAATTTTTAATGAAATGCAAATTAATTTTTAAAGAAAAAATAAATTGCCTAACATTTTTGCTGTGATTTTAACCAATTCATTTTTTATTTTCAAAAGCCAAAGAAGTGCAAGTGTTTTTTCTTGTAGCTGTCTCACGAGGTCATGTTGCTATGGGTACATACAACTATTTCGATCAGACTGAAATAGTCATGGGCCATCCCAAATTTTCTCTACATGCAGCATATTTTGAAGGTTTCTATTCGAAAAAATAATATACTGAAATCTTATTAAAGGGGTATCCTTTTCGTGCCATAGAACGTTTTTAGATATATTTGCCTTCAATATTTCTATTGCATACCTACTATTAAGATATTGATTAATTTGTACTAAATATTTTCATGTTTGGTTCAATCAAAAGTTCTTGGTCAGTGCTCGGGGTACGCATGTTACTTATGGAGAAGTCTTGAGAAATTTTAATGTTATTAAACTTACAAAAAAAATTTGTAAATTAATTTTTGATGTTCCATCTCGGTTTTGTTTTGAAAAATGGCCACATCTAGTAAACTATTTGGATGGTATGATTAAAGTGATGAAAACAAAACAATTCTGGAGTCTAGAGAAGAGAAGCCTTTTTGTCACGACCTGCTGGATAGATTGAAGGTATTCCAGAAAAACTTGAAATCACCGTTTAGTTTCTTAGATATCCTCTATATATAGAACAACAGTTTATATTCACTGTAAAATGTTATAAAAGAAAATTTATATCCCCCATTTGAAGAAAACTGGTCACAATATCCAATCTAATATCTATCCAAATATGTTACCAGCTCATTCTGGTTTTCCATCGAGATCTTGTAACTTATCACGAAGAGACATATGTAATATTAACTTCATAAACATGTATGACCGACATGCTTTGTAAATTTGATATTAGTCATTTTGAATGTTGTTCCCATATGGCTTGTTTAGATGAAATTTAGTTACACCTATTATTTGATACCAAAAATGGATATTTGTAACGTAAAATGAACTATAACCTTGAAAAATATGTCCATTATTGGTTCTCTATGTTAACAACGTTATACCTAAAATCGCATAATGAAGTTACGAAAAGGATGATCATATTCTTTTTCTGCACCCATTTTTCCATAGAAACATTTCAAACGTGTAATTATACCGAAGTTTTGGTTTAATGTGGTTTGACTTTAAACTAAACCCATTTTAGACCTAATGCAAACCACGGTAATCCAAAAGTTTAGTACAGAGCCGTAACAAGGGCCCCCTCCCCCTCGAAATTATGTGAAATCTTGTTTAACCACTTCTATGAAAATATCTGTTTTATGTTATTACAAAACCGCCAATTAAATCTTCCACATTATCCCCTCTCCCCCCCCCCCCATCTCCGAAAGAAAATCTTGGCTACAGGCTGGGTTCGGTATACAAGTCTTAAAACGTTCTGTACCCAAGTTAGCGTTCCATATAAAATAATATATTTTTGAGGAGGATTCTATCGTTTCTAATCATGCCAAACAGAATTAATATCACTGTTTCGAAATCTTGATTCTGAAGCGAAGTGGAGAGAATATTTTTCTTACGTCCAGTAAAATAAAAACTAAATTGTATCTTGCCTCACGCATGGGTGAAAAGAAACTTGAAACATCGGACAGTTAAAAGTAGGAATATCTTTTCAAAAAGAAATTTCATGTTAAAGGACATTTATAAAAAATTGTCTTCCTTATATCTTCTGACTTCATTTGGAATATAGAAGTGATACATCAGGAATAAAATTATAGCTCGAAGCATTATTTATATTCAGAGTTTCGGATATTTTACGCCCCTTTTTCTACTCGAAAATAAATTAAAACTGCAAAACTTAAAACTATGATTGAATCTAGTAGTTTTATTTTTGTGAGTCCCGTGTGTCAGACGTTATAAATATTATAAATGCGTCCGTGACTTAATCCAACAAAATTATTTTTCCGTATAACCGCCACCAACTCATATTCTGAAAAACAAAAACATAACTATTACATTCGTCATAGTTTTGCAATTCTAATTTGTTTAAGAGAAAAAAAAGTGGCGCAAAATGTACCGTGCGTCATTCAGTGAATTGCTCATTTTATTTTGAATGGATTTGACTGTCAAATAATTATGTGCGTTCTTTATTTAAGCTGTTATTTATTTTAAAACTTCAAATGAAGAACTGTAATTTAATGCAATGACGATTTTATTTTTTTTTCTACTCGAGAAAAAAAATCGCGGATTCAACTTTGGTTTAAGGTTAATGGTAGTGAAGTTCTTTCTTAAAGATAATTTGTAGTAGTGAAATTAGAGAAAAGGTTGCATTCCGTACGATTTTTTTTTTTTTTTTTTTTTTTTGGGCCTAGTTAACCTATTGAACCTACTATGGCCTAGTTAACCTAGGCCTACTAACCTAACCTATTTGGCCTATTAAAAACGACTTTGAAATAGTTACAAACAAGTACTTTTTATCCTATACCGTATTTATTTAGATTATTTAAAGTATATTTTAAATTTTTCAGATTTTTTTGAAAAAGTATTTTTATGATTTTTAAAAAACACTAACTGGAACCACAATTACACTTTATTAGCAAAGGAAAAAACTAAAATGCCGATTTTGCAAATTTTCTTTACCAACCGTCGAGAATGGGTTAAGTTTAAAAATTATGAAATAGTCATTACTTTGTAGTCCACTTTTGTCAATTTTTAGGAAGTAACGCTATTACCTCTTATGGGACATTTGCCACATTCAATAATATTTTATTACCAGTTAATTATTTTATTAAACCAGGTAACAAAGGAAGAACTTTAGTTCATGCTGTAACATAACTCCTCAGTTATGCTCAGCATGATTTTTTTTCTTCTTGAAATGATCAATAAAATATATCTAAAAAGCATTATGTTTCTTTGTTTTCTCTGGGAGAAAGAGTTTGACAATACTAGAATAATATACAAGAAGGATGAAGACTAAATTAGGAAACATTATATTCAGGTCATAAGTCTATTTTGGAGATTATGGTAAATCACAATTTGCCCTTCAACTTATATTAAATGGATGTAATTCACCTATACTGATATATAATTTTAAATTATTACTATTTTTTAGACTTTGAGAGCACAAGATGGAAATAAGTAATTACATCATCAAACAATTTTCTGTATTTCAAATTTTGTCCCTAGGTTTATTTTATTTATTGACGCAAAAGGATTGCGATATTCTTACAAGTAAATAATAAACTTCCTTAAGATTTTTTTTATCGGTGGGTAAAGAAAATTTTTTGTTTTTATTTTATTTTACCTACTACTATTTCCTTTCTCATTTTTTTTATTCTAAAAACTCCAGGATATCTTAGAAGAACAAAAAAAAAAAAAAAAAAAAAAAAAAAAAAATATCCACATGCCCATAAGATTTTGGGAAGCTTATTTTTACTGAAGCTATATTTTTTCCTTGTCTAGTAATATTCTTACCCAGAAGGCAATTCTGAAACGTATGCATATCTGGAACTAATTTATATATACTGTTACAAAAACGAAATGACCATTACAGGTAACTAATTTCATGTTGTATTTACTTTTAACTTATTAAATGCTTCAGAAGTGAAATTAAACGTTTATCTACCATCCTCCTTCATATACAGAATAACATCACGCGTTTGAAGTCGCACTTCTAATAAAAAATGAAATAACGAACATAGTAATACAGATTGCAACAGGACTGTGTGGAACTGACTCAATCAAAACATCCATTACTTTATGAATGCTCCCCGTAATTTGTAACCCCAAACCCTACCTCATAACCCGGGAATAAATTCGTAAAACATGTCAGAGGGTGAATTAATTAGTCTCAAAATACACTCTCAACCCGATCCGGAGGTCTCAGGGAACAGCATGGACATTATTGGCGCGAGGGCCTCTCCTCCATTGCTTTAATTAAGAACACTGTTATTCGTAGTCAGCCGAATAACGGCTCATAATTAGATTGCATTGATCCTATAGTGCGGGATTCATGCACAATGTTTTTGATGGAGGCCTTCCCGTTTTAGGAATCGAAATTATAGAGATGTTTTTTGTTCTGTCCATTGTTTTGGGGACATTTTCCTGTTTTGATTGAGTGTAATTATTGGATATTTATTGTAGGTTCTGTGAGAGGGTCGTAAAGCTGTGTAATAGAAAATTGATTTTTTTTTATCTGTTGCTTAGGAATGAAAGTGGATTAAGCTGTGTGATTATTGGTGAGTCGAAAACGAAACCCTACGTGAAAGTTCATAAATGTACTAGTTTCGTTCACCTTTCGCCTCTATATTTTTAGAATAAAATGGCACACAACTAGTTCTGCTTTTTAAATGCGGACGTCCCATCCTCTACAAATCATTTTTTGTAACCTTAAAATATGTTTTAAGTGTTTCATAATAAATAGGAAGTGTCATAATAAAATCGGGACTGATATATCTGGCATTTTTTTTTTTTTTCCTTCTCCAGTTTCACGATTTTTGGCGTCTTCTGGCGGTGGATTGTGAGGGTATTTTTAATTAAAACATTTAATTTTGGCTATTTTTTTAAACTTTAGGCTATTTCATGGGCTGTTGGGGATTGCTGTGATCTCAGAGTTAGAAACCTTGTATAAAACAAATAAATCCGTACGAAATGAATGTGTAATATAAACCTAGCGTCAGAAAACCTAGTGTACCACTAAAAAAGGAATAAAGTATTTTGAAAACGGAAATTCTCTGTTGCTGAATCTCCATTTTGATTTATAAATGAAAATCCTTCTAAACAATAACTATTTCACAAATTAACATTGTTAGCGATGTATATTTATAAAATTTATATAAGTGTTCACACGGCGCTTAGAAGTCGTTAACTACTTATTTTTGGCAGATCCTCATAAAAGGGCCTTAAAGTCCTTATTTTTTTAATGAATAAAGTCCTTATTTCTTTATCCCATGTTTAATTGGTAGAGAAGTTTTATTTTCCAAGTTGATAAAAATCGCCGATTTACAGGAACACTTAAATTCTTTTTACTTCAAGTGTGGATATCCTGTTGCATGGAAGTGATTTCTTCTCCCGATCGGCGGATTTCCGCTTTTTTATTTTTCTTATTTTTTTCAGATTCTTTTTTTTTTTTTTTTTTTTTTTTTTTTCCCCTACAAATTTTAAAGAAAATCAGTGTTTTTCTACAATTCTCCGATTGATCTCGCGGTGATTAAAATTTTCTAACAACCATGGGACTTGTATACATTCAGACTTCCCCAAACCACCGATGCAATTACTATTCTCTCCCCTCCTCCTCCGCATTTTTCTATTATGTTATAGCCTCTATCAGCATTATTTACGCTGGTATATGATAGTTATTTTGTTAAGTGTTATTCTGGTGAAATGACCGCTATTTTTGTGATTATGGTGGTTGCTATCGACGAGAATTACTTTAATGCGCGATGCTAGTATTCTTCCGGAGTTACATCGATATAATTGTTACTGAAGCTATTACAGAGATTTGCGCCTATCAGACATTCAGCTATTCAGCTGAAACGCGAATTTCAGCTCTTTTTTAATTGAAATTTTGGTCATTCCTAAGATTGATATAAATCTGCATTGCAATTTTGTCGGTCTTGCTTGCAAGTTCGACAACCGTGGAACCTGCATACGTTCACATTTCCCCAATCCTCTGATGTAATTGCCACTTTTCTTGCAGATTTCCACCCTCAATCTTTATTTATTTACGTCGGTTTGAAGTGGTTAGTTTTGCTGAACGTTACGGTGATGCAAGGGCTGCCTTTGCCGAAATTAGCGCTGCTACGGCGGGAGCTATGGCTAAGATTTACGTTACTGTGATATTCATTTTCGGCGAGTGTTACGTCGATATAGTAACCACTATTCTAAAGATTTGCATCTCTATAGTTGTCTCTACTACTGAGATTTACGTAGTTGTGTTACTCAATTTCATTGACTATCACAACTACGAAACTCAGTGTTACGTCGATATAATCACCTTTATTGTAAAAATTTCCACAAATACATTGGGTGTTAACGATGGTATTCGTGTTGGTATGTTGCTCATTTTCGAATTTTGAGTTTGTTTTTTTATTCTATTGTTGAGATAATGCCGCCGTTTTGGTGTCATTCGCCTAGGCTTCCGCTGATGTGATAACAGCTATGTCCATGATTAATGTGTGTGAGGATCGGTTCCGTCTATTGGTTTGAATCTATGAAGAATGTTTAAAATTTTAATTCAATTTTGTGCAAGAAATTAGTTCCAAATTTACTTTACATTCTTATTTAAAATTGTTAGTCCCTGAGAAATATTCATCTGGAAAAAAATAATCTGAGATTTCAAACAATCCTTCAACATCTGAATCTTATACACAAAATATAATATATCCGAAATATGCTACAAAGGCTTTTTGAAAGTTAAAGAAATGTTAAAAAAAAAAAAAAAAAATGTTACTGAGGTATATTTCAATACAGTACTAGCTTCTACCTCATTTTTGCTGCCCCATACATATTGAAAGTAGTACTTGACAATATATTTTATAAAGTGGCTTTTTGAAAATCATATGCCTTTTATTCTCTTTAGTTTTATAAATGCTTTGAAATAAACATGTAACCCATTTGAAGTAAAAATTTGATTTTTTCCCCCCTGATGCACTTTAAGTTTTTAATTCTTTTTGTACAATTTTCCTTGCACTTTCTTTCTTGCAAATTTTTGCATTCCCTCTTTTTTGCCATTTGGCTAATCACATCCCTGCTGTTAGAATAGAAAAAAAGTTGCCCAATTTGCTAATTAAATTCTTTTCAAATTTTATTTTAATTATTTGTCACTTTTGATTCTTGTAGTAAAATCTTTTGAGTTTATGTGTAAGAAAACAATGATTTTTTTGTCTTTACAGATTTATAAGAGGTCCTTAAAAATTTAAAAGGCCATCCCAAAGTCCTTAAAAATTATTTATTTTTTTACTTTTCAAAAGCTGTATGAACCCTGTATAAATACCTGAATACGTTAATCCAAAAAGTTAATTAATACTTTGCTACATAAGAAATGAAAATAAGATCATTCGAAGCCCACCTGAACGTTACAGAAACTCACTCAAGTTGTACCCTCTGAACCAACTCTCTTTACTATAGTTTATAAGTATGCATGTCTGTTTCCGAAATGTAACTACTACGACACGAATTGGGCCCACCTGATGTCTGTGTAGTTAGCGCTATGGCCTTGCATGCCGAATCTGCCGGATTCGAATCCTGGGATAGATATGGATGTTTGAGGTTTGTATCCTATGCAAATATATCGATTCAAATAATATGCTTAAATCAAGAATGAAAGAAAAAAACTTCCACTGGATCATTGAGCAATAAGAAACTAAAATTTAAGGGCTCTATCTAATTTGAATGAATGAAAAACACGCTATTTTTTATTTTTTTATTTTTTTAAGAATACTGTTTGTTTATTGATATAAAACTTGTTAGGCTTAACAAAAACATTCGTAAATTAAAACAATTTTTTTTTTTTAAAATGATTTTTACCATTTTTTTGCACTTTTTGCCAGGTAAACAGGAATCCTCAAAAAGTAGGTAGGTGTGCGCTGTTGAAAAAATCTCAGAAACATCTGAACTGATCCTTATGAAATTTTAACCACATATTCTTTACACTTATCGCTATATCCCGTGCCAGAATTATTGCAAAATTTTAATTTTTACTATTATTATTATTATTATTTTGGCAAAAAACATGCAAAAAAAAACCACGTTTTTTAATTATTTTTTTTCGTCGGCCATTTTGTTATTTTTGCATATTAATTATTATTAGAAGTACGGGATATAGCCACTGTCACACTAAACCTAAAACCATTAAATTTTTTATTGTTTCGGATGGACCGTTGTTCAGATTTTTTCAACAGCGCACACCTACCTACTTTTTATGGACTCCTGTTTACCTGACATTTTCACACTAAAAAAATGGTTAAAACCAATTAACTTTTTTTTTTTTTTTTTTTTTTTTTGTTGTAATTTACGTATGTTTTTGTTATACCTAACAAGTTTTATATCAATAAACATACCAGTATTCTTAACAAAAATTCAAAAATTAATAAAAATAGTTTTTTTTTTTTTCCATGCTTCCAAAGTAGGCTGAGTCCTTAAGAAATAAAATATTACAATTTTAAGGGAAAATACTTTATGAGAGTATTCATTCTTTTTTATTTGAAACAGAACATCAAAACCTATTTTACTGTATAATATTTTTTGTTTAGTTAAATATATTAATTTAAGAATTTAATCTAATTTTGTATATCTTATTTGAGTAAGGAATATTTTTCGAAGTCGTTTACTATTCGAAATGATTACATCTGTGCATATAAAGACAAAAAAGTTTTAGTACAATATCAGTGATAATTTTTTTTTTAGTTTGTCTTCAGACTGTAGGCAGTTATTCAGCAAATATATTAGAAATTACTTTTCATCGCATTTGAATAACACTGGATTTTCGCAAAATACCAATTATAAATAAAACTAGGTAATGCGTGTTCTAGATCAAGAATCTTATTTTGTACAATGCTTTCAAAAAAGGATATCAAAAGAAACATCAATTTGCTTCAGGGTCTGTAATTACTTTTGCAATTCTACCATGAATTTAATCTGCCGAAGTCAAAGAAGCTTGAAAATCTATTCTATTCCCTGAATACTGACTGTTAATAAAAATGGGTCCAGAACATATCGAGATTGCAATACAAAATTTGTATTTTTATTTTACGGGTATGCATCAAATGAACTCTACAAGACTTGATTGAAACGGCAAGATAGACAAAAAAAAAAAAATCTCCAAAAAACGTCAGAATAAACATTCCAAACTTTAATGAAATAATAATAAATAAGTGTTCCCCTATAGAAATAACGATGAATCGGAAATAGCTTGCCTTCTTTCTTACGTTAACTTCTTAAGGGGAAAAATGTCATTACCTAATTAATTCCGAGTTGACTTTTGTTTGGCGAGCTGTCTTTCTCGATTCCGGAAAAGGGCAGAACTTTCAATACCCTATACGCTGCTAGCGATTCAAACTCAATTATTAATATTGAGTTTAGTGCCGACGACATTCAACTTTTTCTCATCATTTTCTACTCGACATGTTCCCACACATTAATTATTGAAAGCGGTCAGGATGAGGATAGGACATATTCGGCCCCAAGGGAAAAGAAAGCAAGGACAGAAATTCTGCTGGGTTTTTTTTTTTTTTTTTTTTTTTTTTCGAATCCAAAGGGCATTTCGTTTTTCATTAGCTGTGGAACAAGGAATGTAAGACTGAATTGGGTTTTGTGCAAGCACTGACAATTCTTTCTGAGTTTTTTCTCTTTGTAGGAATCGTGGTAGTTTTCAAATGTCTCCAGTGATTATTAGGTTTGTCTTTTCAGGAGGTTACATCCATTCCTGCAGGTTGCTGAAAGCTGTAGATGGGATATTTTTTTTTATCCCAAAGACGATATTCCGGAAGGACAACAAACTTATAGATTTTTGCGTGTGTTTCACTCTTCTAGTAAAAAAGAAAATAGTTTATGAATTTTTCACGATGATTTGATTTTGAAAGATAATTTAGTAGGTTTTTCGATTAAGTCTTTGCTTGTGTTTTGTTTGTCTTTTAATTATTGATATTAAACTACCAGGCTAATACACATATTGATGAAAAAGAGATGGTGAAACTATCAAAACGAAACTTTTTTTAGGGATGGTATAATTTTCTAAGTACAGGATAGAGTATCGAATTGTTTATAATTTTAACTAGTTATTAAAAATAATTTCGCTGAGATTAGTAATATTTAATCAATGTTATTGTTGAACTCTCTCTCTCTCGGTCTGCCGGCGAATTTTGTAAACACGTCCTTTCACATGCTGCTGCTGTACCAAGCAAATAAACGTAAAAATGCCGTTACCACTGTAGAATGCGTAAATTTTTGTGATATGATGAAACTTCAGAAATGTAAAAGTAGTTTTAAAATGTGTATAAAATCTAATTAATATTAAGAAGTGGCGCAAAAGTTTTCTGGTAAATAGTAGTCTGTTTAAAAAAAGCAGATCGTTGTTAACAGAATCAATGGCAAACGATTGGAACTAATGAATTGGACGATCTTAACCAAACAAAAAGTTAGTAAAATAAATAATCAAAGTTGACTAGCAATTAGTAAATTTTAATTTAAAAATAATAATTTAGATGCAGCCCGACTGTACATGCTGTACCGTTTGGTTTTTTGAGGAACACTTTAGTTTCAGAGAAGAAGCATCATATTAAGAATACATATGAAATTCGAGTAAAGTTGATTAGTTTATGACATTTTCTTCTTTTGATGTCTGAAAGCAATACGAGTCAATATTTATGAGGATGCACATTTTGGAGGTCATTTTCGCATGTACAATAAGTACATGGTTCTATTATACTATTGTTCGAGCTGTACAAGTGATAAACTTCCCACATCTACGGTGTCAAATACATAATAAAAATCAGAGTACAGGGCACTACATCCATAAAAAAGGTTTAGTTTTGTAACTAGTTATAAATGGAACATGACTTTGAAGAAGTTTATCAAGAAAGCTAACGAGGAGGGTATGTTTTAAACCAGCGTTCGCCACAAACTTATAGAGACGGGCCGCATGACTTATGTTGGGACTTTCCGCGGGCCGCAGATGTATACCGAATACACCATTGAATATATTGCTTTATTACATATGTTAGAAATGTGATAATTACTAAAGATTCAACTATATAAAACAATTTTGAAAAAATAAACAATAATTTAACTTTTTTTACATTAATAAAATAACAATTGATATTTGATTCTTGTTTCAAAATGTAAAAGATAATTTTCTTTACATCGTAAATCAAAGTCATAAAAGAAGTTAATCTTTAGTGACAATATTACAATGTGACTTGACATAAACTCATAATCAATAAAGATATTTAAACCATATCTCCTAAATATTCCATTTTTATCGTTGTTAATTGTGAGACGATGACAGCAGCTCCACTTTTCACTATCTACTTTGCGTTTAAAACTAGTCTTCGACGCCATTATTGCACTGGAGTCATAAAGATCGCGATACTTCTTTTCACATCGAAACAAAAGAGGCCAGTATGCATTAAAACCCCCAAATCCTGTACATCACATTCAGAAAAGCAGAAATTGAATTGTGCCATTCACGGGTCGAGGGGGTAGGGTATCATAAGTACAAAACTAAGCAATGCGAAAGAATGCGTCATTGGTAATAATTCAAACTATTGCTTTTTTATTTTTTATGGCAATCTCAGAAAAATAAAAGGATTTTTCAGACTTACTGACTCGAGCCACCTAATGAAATACGCGGTTTTTGGTAGTAAACACATACTATTGTAGACAAATTTAAATTATTTCCTTAAAATTTGATTTTTTCTCTTCTGTACTGCCGGCGGGCCGGAGAAAAAGCTGTCGTGGGCCGGATCCGGCCCGCGGGCCGCCTAGTGGCTGACGCTGTTTTAAACGATCAATGGACACATTTACTGAGCGTCTTTTGATGCTCAGTTTAAATATATTTTCAGTTTGGCTGATTACAGAAAAGGACTATCATTAATTCCTTAAAGTGGTCGATGTACAGAGTCACGTCGAAGAAACGTATGTGATAATCATTTAAACCTAGATGCACAAACGTAGCATGTTGCCAGTAATTTCGGTATTTTAGTGGACAGAATAGGTGCATATGGTCACTTAGCTTCTTTATGTAATTACAGAAAGCATTACTGGCATGGATGGAAGCAAAGAATTCTCCAAGAAAGCGGGGAGCAGCAAAGGACACAAATTCGATCGGCGTAGAATAATATATATAAGGACATCAATTAACTGGCACCAGTTTCAAACATGTGAGCGTATTGCACCCGTACTTGCGGCAATTATGTCGAAACATATGCTCTAGAAGTTATCTGGTAAAGCTTGGACAATCAAAATGAAGGCATCTTGTCTCTGTGCCGGTTCAAATTATTGCGATGGAAACTGTTGTTGCAAAAATAATTTCCAAGAATAACAATATATTTTAGTTTTGAGATTGCTAGAACTGTAATTGTAAGAACATATTTTCTTTATTGTATTTCAATACGCCTGCCATGCCCCGGCTATATGGTAGAAATAGAACAAGACATATTTTTTTTTTTTACGTTATGAAATTACCATTTTTAATTTTATCGAATAATCATGCGAATACTTTTTGAAATGATTACGTCAATAACAGTGACACATTTTAATAATTGTTACTATCCTCCAAATATTTTAGCATAAAATTATTTTCACGTCTATTAACCACGAGTAATATACGTAACATTCAGTACTCTATTCAGACAAGTAATATTCAGTGGAGAGTTGTTGATAAAGTTGATTGTCAGTGATAAATAACTTTTAACCTTCAAGGTATTTGGTTCGTTTATCAGTGATTGTTTTGCAAAGAAACCGTTAGTAGCACTTGTAAATAGGGACAGATTTACAAAGTCGTTTCTAAATATAGTTTTCACAATATATTTAAAGTTTAGTAAATTAAGAATGGATTTAGTATGAAATTTGATTTAGTTGCGAAATCTAAACACTACGAATATCGTCACCAGCCGGCATAGTTGATTTCAAATTTTTGCAGGACGGTGAAACGTCAGTCTCCTCCGCCCGATCAAGTAAATCAATACTTTCAACTTCTTAAGGTACTTGCCTACGTTTGGAGTACTTTTTAAAAAAAACTTTATGTACGAATATTTTAAGTGCCTTTTTATATTTAGTACTACTATAGTTTAGTAATACAGTGGAAAAAATTCAAATTTATTATTATTATTATTCAAAAATTGCAATTTCGCATGAAATTTTGATGAAATATTTCAAAAACTTAAAATAAGATGAATAAAAAAACTATTAAGTTTTTTAGGAAATAAATTGTATATAATTAAACTATATGCTTATATCTAGGGCATATACTACATTAAGAAAAATATATTCGTTAAAGCTTTTTTATGGATAGTCGAAAAATAAGTTCATAATTTTTAAACAATTTCACCTTGTTTTTATTCAAACTAAAGGTGATATTTCATAAAATAACCTTCCAATCACAATTTCTATCGCCTATGCACTAGAAAACAATCAACAAGAGAAGTACAAAAAAAAATTATAATGATTCACGAATAATTTTTTGAGTTATGACATTTCAAATTAGCAATATTTATACGAAAATCAATTCCGAGAAAAATGCATTTAAACTTTAAAACACTCAATTTCTGTATAAACCATATTACTTACACACTTAAAATGTACCTTCTTTTTCAATTTTTTTATTTATTAAAAAGAAGAAAATATTAATATTTAGAAGGAAATCACTTTTTAATCGGCAACTTTTGGTTTTGATATGCTATTTCCGGTCATTTCCGACAATAAATTACAGTTTTAGATCAGTTTCAAACTGTCATAACTTTTGTTCAAATCAACGCAGAGATAAAAAGTAGACAGTTTTAGAAACTTAAAAGATTTGGGCTTAAATATTCACGAATAATATTTTTTTGTCAAATTTCATCAAAATCGACTTTTTTAATTTAGCCAAAGTACTTTAAGAGAAGTTAGTTATTAAATATACCTCGTATATTCTAGTTAAAATGTAACTCTCTTTTAGTACCAATGTTTAATGCTTGTAAAAACAATAAAATTTTGTAATAGGATACAAAATATCAATGATAAATGAATATTAAAAAAAAAAATATTTTGGACGCATAAGTGCATTATATGCACGAGTAGATAGACATGCATTTATAGCGGAACAAAACGATTTTCTCCACTGAACAGTTTAGTACCGCTTCTGTGATCGCGGCAGTTCCCGAAAACGAAACAAATATCCATTTTAAATCCCATTTAATAATTGCCTTTTCTAGTTTATAGTATCGCTAGAACAGATCAATTTGAATTGCAGAATTGCATATTTTGTTGCAATGTCATATTAATGTAGCTTTTTTCCAAGACTACATATTAATAAGACAGTGATTGAAACATTCTTCAACAAAAAGAATAACCAAAATAATTACAAGAATGGTTTTGTTACGTTATTTCTACTTAACATTTTTAAATAACTTTTGAATTACGTTGCCGAAAGCAGAATATTTAACATAGTTGTTAAACGCAAAAATTCTGATAATTTTGGTATTTTGTGAATAGCGAATTTTCTTTAATGTTAAATAAATAATTTTAATTAAATAGAATAATATTCAATTACAAGTGAAGTAAACAATAAATGTACCATAAATATATAACTACAAGGCAGCCTTGGATGATTAATTAAGCAACTTTATTTTAAATATGCAAATCGTGTATTATAGGTAATAAAATTAACATTATTATGGCCATATTCGTTTCTAGCTTAGATTTTTAAATTTTTCAGACTCAATGCAGTAACTTAAAAAATTAAATTTTCAACAGCTTTTCTTTTTCTAAAAGGTGATTTGGGACACAACATTGAAAGTTTTTTTTAGCTCAGTTACTCAAAGAAATAATTTTTACCTTTTTCGTATAAATAAAAATATATTTTGCTTATTTTATATTTTTTAATAGATCTGTTACGGTTATATGGTAGAAATAGAACAAGTCAGAATTTTTTTTTATATTGGAATCCTTATAGTGTCCAATTTAATTGAATAAATTAAGATATTTTGAAAACTTGAAATGATTAGATTATGAATATAAAATTAACAAGTGAATAACTGCTATTTTTCTTAAAACATTTTAACTTTTATATTAACTGCTATTTTTCTTAAACATTTTAACATAATTATTATTATTTTTTTTTTTTTTTTTTTTTTTTTTAATATATTGCAGAAAAGCAAAAGTGAGCATTTCAAATGGAACGTAGCAATAACTACCGAGTTTAACATCATCCAACACAATTTATTTAATCAACACACTTTTGATAAAATAATTTATATTCATCTAACCAGTTACTTGAAATGCCAGATTTCGTGATTTTTTTTATGGAATACAATATTTTTAATTTCGTTTTCTTGGTAAGAGTATTTGCTTTATTGCATATTTTAATACAATTTTTTTTTCACATCAATTACAATTTTAAATTTAACCCAACACATAAATACGAAACATTTTCATTGTGATAACTCAAAGCCTATTGGAGCCGATCAAACGGTGTAGTGGTTAGCGTGCTAGCTTCTAGACCGCGAGGTTGCGGGTTCGAATCCTGTGTTAGGCATGGGTGTTTGTAAATGTATGTTGGTTTGTCTAATGACGAAAGTTTCGGCGCATTATAGCCCTCGTGTTGCTGACGGCGCCAGATAATCTGAAAACAACCAACCAACCAAAGCCTATTAGAAATACGAATTAATTTTCTAACACTATTATTCACCAAACGTTACCCATTGTTTCATTGTTGATATAACTGGCATTGTAATCAAAGTTATTGCATTTATAGCGACGTATTTAGCCATTTAATACACTGCTTTCAGTTAACTACCAATACACAGTCGTTCACTTGAAGCATTTTGATGAAAACTATTCATTATCGTCGATGCATTTTGAATAGCATATTGAAAAAGCGTTTGCTGGGATTTTCAGCAAATGAAATTTCGCTTTGAACTTTTCATTATACTTAATCCACATAAGTACTTGGTTACTTATACATATAATGGGGTGTTTATAGAATCATTACACTTTCATAAGCCATAAGAATCGAACTATAACTATTTATGAAAAATTGATACTAAGGTTACAATTTATTACGATTCCATAAACACGCAAGTAAATTGTGACATCAGATATATTTTTGGACTGATATATAGACATAAAAGTATTTTATGACCAAACTACTTTTAGTGTTATCATTACTATATAAACTTTTATTTGTATTTGAAAATTTATTATTTTTGTATTATTTAGATTTATGCGTGTCCATGACAGATAGGGAAAATATGGGACTCAAAATATTGTTTGTTTTTCCTTTAAAGCAGATGCCCTTCTCAAATATGTACTGTCAGTTGCACTCTACATAATAACATAATATAAATAACATTAAAAAATATAAATCTACATTTTGGGTGGTCAAGTACTCAAACTATAACAGTAAATTGAAATCACCATAAATACATCTTTTCCTTTTTTTTTTTTTTTTTTTTTTTCATTTAATATTTTGGTATAAAATCGATTATTTCAATAGAAATTATTGTACCTTAGTAGTCATGAAGAAGTGATCCCTAGGCTTTTTCACTGTTTTCCCTTTCGAAAATCAGGCTCTGAACTTACAAATTGGAAACGTCACATGCAGCATTTACATTTTCTTTACAGTTTTTTGGGAATTTCTAAATCACCTTGATTGATGAAGTTGGAACACAAACAGCACGATTGAATTAAAGAAAAAAAAAAATTATTAATGCAAAGTATGATAAATCCGTTTCACGCATTTGAATGTAGGAATGCTTTGCTACAGTAACGGTAGTATAAATAAATGTAAATTAATCGCTAAATGTAAAAAGGGGATCATGATCTTATGGCTTTTAACAAGACATGATTCCATCCAGAGATATTTAGGGATTCAAATTCCATATTTTATCTTTTCAAGTGCAAACATTCAAACCATAGAACAGAAGACTGTTAAAACAGATTCATGGTAGGTTTGATTTGAAAACTCCTTACTGGAAATATATCTCATGGGCCTTTGAGTTATTATATATACCACCTAATTATTATAATTTTATAAATTTACTGACGTAATTTGTGGAAGTCAAATATCTAATTTGGATAATTACGCTATGTCCATGTATGCACGCTATGGATCTTAATTAATGTCAATAAGGTGGTGTACTCATTGAACTTTCCAGCACATCACTTCTTTGTCAAAAAAAGAGCTTTTTCCAATTTTCTATGCATTCAGCCTCTTGTGGTTTCCGGAGGAACCTTGGCATAGAATTTTCTTTATTATTTTAATTTATATTCATGGATAATCTTAGTGTTCCTTCTATTTTTATGCCTCTCACGCCTTGCAGGCGGAACTGCCACATTCATAATATCGCAACGGACAACGCCCGTTTGTAGGGAGTTAAAAGCGTATATCACTGCAGTTCTTAATGAGTTTCGGGGAGATACATTGTCAACGCTGTGTGAGTTAACATGGCTAATCGTTAAGAAACAAGTGCAGCTTGGTTGATCAATTTGTTCACAGATCGTTAGAAGGTACTTTTGCTAGATGCTATTCAGATAACTTTTTTAAAAATGGAGTGGAAATTTCTGGAAAAGAACTTTTTGTTAGAGTAGCTTTTGAGGAATAGTGCACGGGATCAGGCGCGCAGCAGGGGGAGGCTTTTTAGGGTCAGAACCTCTCCCCCCTCAAAGATCCCTAACATCCCGGTGTTTTATTATGATTGATTAAGAATCAATCATAAATTATTTCAATCATAAGATTATGTTTTAAACTCAACTCAGTGGCGTAACAGCCCCGTGGGGGCCTTGGCCTGCTGAGCCTAATCCATCTTACTTGACCATGGGCCCCGGGATGCCGTACAGCAATGTTCCAGTCAGATGGTCAGTCTGACGTGGAATCCCCAGTGTTTAGTTCTCAAGCATGCTTGGTTGAATACGTTTTAGTAAACCATAATTCAGACAGAGTTTGCCTACTATATTGTATTAAAGTAGCTATTAGTTCCTAGAAACTTAGAAAAAATAACGGATTTGTAAATTTCCTAGCATTAAAAAACCATTGTGCATTATCTTTGGTCTTTTCAAATGTAGCTATAGTGTTTCAATACTGCATGTCCTTGAGTTTAAAGCGCCATAAAAATATAGCGTTATATTGGTGTTTGCTCATTTACCCAAAATATTACTCCTTCTCTAATTGAATTTAAACAACGAAAAAATTTAATACTAATTTATATAAAAAAAGGGATAATAAGGGATATTAAAGTGAAAATGTCTATTATATTTAAAGATATATCAAAACAGAATTGTGGAAATTAAATTGCTTTTAAATTCTAAACCATAGCAATGTTTCCATAGTGGTATATGCTGAAGGAATTCGGAAGTTTTGACAACAGATTCTGTCAAAAAGGTAATCAACTTGGCGATATTCAAGCACGAAAAAAAAAAATTGTAACTCGTTAGATTTTCACTTTTTGTTTTGAAATATCTTCAACCTCTAACCTCAGCTGCATGCTTCATTTTTTTCAAATTCTATTTTCGAGTACCGAATGCCAAAGTTCAGCTGAAAGTTCTTACTGGGTGCGCACCAGATAATAAACTTGTGTAGAATTGACCTTTTAGTGACAGTAACATTCGCAAGCATATTTCTTTACAATGAATGAGTATTTTTTTTTCTCAGAACACAATTTGTGGAAGGGACTCCATAAATAGTTCCCCGTTCCGGGAATCGTCGCGGTTTGTAATTCAGTCAATCGTCGTAAGACCTTTCCTGTTTCGTGCCTCCCCATTAAAGTTCATTAAACGCCTGTTTGGGCGATCAATGCATACACACCTTTTCCAAGGTTGCATGTTTTACAGTTCCGTCCTTCCCTCCTTTCGGATCCACCCATAAAACCCGGCAGTAACCATGGCTACGCGCGGGCGTCCTGATTGGCCCCACTAGGTGGGACCCACACCCCACTTCGACGCACCATCCGCACTTGCCCGCCAAAGAAAAGGCTAATTTCGCCAAGGGAGGGCAATTGTATACACATTCAAGGAAGTTTATGGCACCGGGCGTGTTGGATGGCTTTGTTGGGTAATTTGTGCTTTCTTTGTCGAGGAATCGAAATTAACTATCTGCTAACGTTCGAAGAAAATAAAATTTTATTTTTGTTGTGTTTGTTTAAAATGGGATGCATAGATAGTGATGTTAATTACAATGTAATGAAAAGAATAAATCAAGATAGTAAATTACTCGTAAGGGTTTTGAGAGTCTGGATTGGCCTCATTCATTAGTGGTTCACTCTCAATGCTGCCCTATAAAAAGTAGTTCAATATTGCCAAAAGGCTTATAAATGCATAGAAATGGTAAACCCCTTCAGTATGTTGGTACTAGCTTTCTTGGGTAATTTGAATAAGTAAATGTGAATCCTAGAATAATGGTCACGAATTCTAATACGATCCACAATTAACAATTCTCTTGTAGCTGGAGGGTATGAAATTATACTTTGGATATTATTTAGAGTGTTATTCTGCGATTGAGAGCGATTGTTTAAAATTGCAATGATAGATGAGGAAAAAACAAGTTAGGAAAACGATCGGTGTTTTTAGAGTCTGAATTGTTTATGCATTAGGGGCCTTATTTAAGTGACCACAAACTGCAGCTGCGCAATGTTCAATTTGGTGGGAAAATATTGAATTTCGTCAAAGTGAGAGAAAGACGAGGTGGCAGATTATTGCATACCAAAAGATATTACAGTATTTCCACTCAGGTGTTAATTTCAAAGGGGGTCGTTTTTGTTGGATAAAATTGTAGCAGTTAAAGTTGTCTCTTCTTTCCTGATGTGCTGTAATGGCCAGGATACCTAATATACGACTTTGAAAAAGTTATCTGATAATGATAAGACAAATTAAGTGCTCTTTTCAATGACATCGTGAGGTTTGTTGAAATTGCGAGTAAGGTGTGAATGAGAAAAGACGTACCCAATTTGTAGTGAAACGATCAGAGTTGTAAATCTAGTGTCCGAATTGACTATCATAATCAGAGGTCCAGATACATTGTACGCTTACTCTTCAATTCTGGAGGCAAAATTAAAAAAAAAAAAATCTTGAAATATTTATCATATGCTACTTATGCAAAGATCCCATTTACGGAAAGTTTATGGCTCCGGCAGTGTAGGGTGCCTTTGCTAATATTGTAATTAAACAGAAAACTGATATTCCACTGGAGGTATAAGTTTAATGTATCTAGGAACGCTGCAGTGCCACGCCGCCAAGTCCAATGTCAAAGGGGCAAGCATCCAAGTGTATGTTATGTTGACAGAGCTTAGGCCCGCTTTCGACCCCTCACACAGTTCTGCTTCTATTATAGCTAGAACACTGTTTTTTTTTTTTTTTTTTTTTTTGCATTATGTTATTCCGGTTGAGTAGATGAAAAATAGTAACATAATTGTTAATATTGAACACGAGAACACGGTAAATCGTCGAAGTCGCCGGACTTTTGTTCTTCTCCTTTTGATTCTTTTTCTAGTTGTGACCAAAACTTTAGCCAGGGCTACAGCCAAAACTATTTGATGATTTTACACCATTATTTTATTTTTTTTAGCTTGATTAGAGGATTTACTTTAATACTTGAATGCCTTTTGTATGATTTGATGGGTAAGTGGGTCTATACCCCCCCCCCCTCTTCCCCTCGGAAATGATCCCAATACTTGGGAATTTTAGCCTGGCTTACAGCTTCAACGCTTTAATATATTCAGACCATTCTTTTTTTATTCCTCTCAGATTGAATAGAGGAAGTGACTTTTGTTTGAACCAATGTGTAAGAGGGTCTGTACCCCCAGAACTGATCCCAGATGTTGGGAAATTTAGCCCGGGTAATGACTGATTAAAACCGGTCAATGGATTTCGGATATTCACCTTCCCCTCATTTTTAAGAAGTGATTTTAATACTTTAAGTTGAACTATCAAAACGATGAAATTATAAAAAAAAAAAAAAAAAATTAAAAAAAAAAAAAAAAAAATCTATTAAATTGCTTATCTATCTAAGTTCTGAAAACAGGTGATTAAAATTTTTACTTAGAAAACCATTTTCAGTTTTAAATAAAGTTTCCTACGTGTCGGGTTGGATTTTAACCACTCACTTTCTGATCACTAGCCTGATATCTTAACGAATCCACCACTAAAGCTTGCTGAATATCTCTTAAAATAATAACAAGTCTTATATTTCAAACTAAAGCGAAAGTTGTTTTGAGACTCATTTTTTTATATGTATTTATTCGTATGTAAAAACTGGTAATTCTCAATTTCACATAAAAGCAAGTAATTTGTTAGTATGTTTTACTTACTTTGTATAATTACTTATTTTTTAGTATATAATTGCTTGTTTTTGAGCCCAAGTTATAATAGATACATATTTTTGCAAACCTAAATCTCTCTACAATATTTAATCATGATATTTAGTGTCATTTTCAATTCAAAGAGTAGTATGTGAATCGAATGGTGTTCTCTCTTGCGCCATTTTTTTCTTTGAAAGACGATAAATATCTATTCACGCTAAAATGTCCATTGACCGTATTTTACTCATTTAGAACATAACAAATGCAACAAAAATAATTAATATCCCCCCCCCCCCCCGCTCTAAAAAAAACCTAGATATTGCACACAAAAAAAGAAAAAAAAAAAAAGTCTGCCAAGTAAAAAAATTAGTCAGAAAAAGTTGTGAAATCTAATATTTACCTTCAAGCGGAAGCGTTTAGTTTCTTTGGAGTACTTGTACACAATGAACTAAATTGGAATTATTAGGGGAATCCCCATAGGCAATCAGTACTCGGCAGGCTAGAGTTTTTTAATATTAATCTCAATTCAGTGCAATGGGTGCAAAGTAGCTGAAGCAAATGAAATGAAATTAATCCGAAATAACTTTAGCCTGCCAAGTTCTGATTACCTATGGGGATTTCCCCCTAATAATCCCAATTTAGTTCATTGCGTACAAGTACTCCAAAGAAACTAAACGCGGCCGCTTAGCGGCAAACATTAGATTTCACAACTTTTTCTGACTGATTATTTTACTTTGGCGGGCTTTTTATTTTTACAACGTCTAGTTGTTATTTGGGAGATTAAATTAATGTTATACAATAGAAGTGTGGAGTTATTAAAAATTTCAAAATTGCATTGAGATATAACGTTAAAAAGGTAATAAGGCAATATAAAATGTTTCAAGAGTCTGAATTGGCTATCTTCATTAGTGGTCATACTTGACTTAATCCTCAATACCATGCTACTTAAATTTAGAAGTGAAAAGCAGAATACATTGTGCCACAAGGAAGGCATTTAGAAATGCATATCTATATTAATCCATTTTATGATATTTAAGAACAGTTGATTTAGTTAGCCAATTTTTATTGTTAAATATGTGTCTTCTTCCACGATGTATTACTGTGGTAATGGAATCCGATTCGGTTGAGAATTAGATCTTCTAATTGTTGGAGATATAAAGCTAATCGATGCATAACGGTAGTGGTGTTTTACATACGAAGTATTGGATGGCGTTTGTTGGATATTATGTATTGGAGCACTATCTATTCTATTCTTGGGAAATATGTATTCGATTACTGTCTATTCTATTCGATGAGCCAAGTGCAGTGATGGTAATGAAATCTAATCTGTCTCTAAATAAGCTGTATGTTGTTGCAGGGATTTTCCTGCTCCGATAGCTGTTATTCTGCTCCAAACTGCTCTGAAGCAGTCAGTTTTAGCAAAATTGCACCAAAATTGGTTCATTTTAACAATGTTTACATCTAAGTAAACAAATTTCGAAAATATTAATAAATCTGGAGATATTTCGAAACTAAAAAAGTTGCCAAGTTAAATGAAAAGCTGTGTTTTAGAATTTGACTTTACTATTAATTGATTTCTATCTACAAGCCTAATAAAATATTATGAATATGTAAACTGTTTTGAAAATATGGTGTAATGGGAGTGTGAATACAATTTCTTCATTAGTGACACGGTTATGACAAATCATGGATGTTTAAAAGTGCACACTAAATACTTTTTTATTAATTATCATTTTAAAAATCTTAATTTTTGCACTTAAAAATACATAATTGGTATTAATATTTACATTAAAAAAAGTTAAGTTTTACTCAAAAATTTATTAGCTTAACATTTAATTCGTTAATTCGAATATTTTTTAACAGTGATTACCCAAATTTCATTAGGTCAAAAAACAAATATGTCGTTGGAAATTTTTTGTAATATCACTTTTAATCTTTTGACCTTCCATCCAGTTTCAATCATGTATTGTTTTTCTGATAAAAAGGGAAAATAATCAAAATTAGGATAGGGGGGAGAAAAAAAGAAAAGAAAAAGGGGGGGGGGGATGGAAACGCTGCAAATTTTTTTTTTCTCTACCAATTAAATTGACTGAGAGTCAAAAGATATAATAGTTAATGTAGATTTTAAAGTTTAAATAATTTTTCAAAATATCATATTAAACTTCAATTATCACTGTTAAAATGAAGTTCTACGTGTCAAGAACATGATTGTTTAAAACATGAGTTTAAAGTTTTCAAATTCATTCATTTTCATAGTAACATTATGCTACAATTCACTTTCAAGCTAATAAAATAAATCACTGGCTTTCAGATGATATTATTATCTAACAAAAAATCCACTTAGAGATTATTTTTAAGTTAAAAAAATGAAATCACTTTCTGCGATATTTAGACTGTGTATTCACAGTGTACTTCTTAATTAAGAAGCTTCCGAACAAAAACCAATAAATCCCAGTCAGGTTTTTTGTTTTTGTTTTGTTTTGTTTTGTTTTGTTTTGTTTTGTTTTGTTTTGTTTTGTTTTGTGTGTGTGTGTGTGTGTGTGTGTGTGTGTGTGTGTGTGTGTGTGTGTGTGTGTGTGTGTGTGTGTGTGTGTGTGTGTGTGTGTGTGTGTGTGTGTGTGTGTGTGTGTGTGTGTGTGTGTGTGTGTGTGGCAAGGATGACGTTCAGGTAATAGAAAATCAATCCAAACATCGCAGTTAAGCATGAAGAATAGTGATTTTAGTGTTTAGAAACATCTTATAATAGGATGAGAGTGAGACATTTCTAACGAACATATTTGCAGAAAAATGAAATAATGCAAATAATGCGAAATAATGGTGTAATGAATGAGGAACATACTGGACGATATTGTATTACTTTTTAAAAAAGGTGTTTAAACTGGCAGTTACTTCTGATTGCAATTTCTAGTTCAATTTTGATAATCTTTGATAGTGTTCATCTTTCTTTATATTTTACATTACACATGTAAATAAAGCGACAAAGGAGACAGGTTTTACTCTGTATGGAGTGAATGCTTTCAACAATGTTGTAAGAAAAAAAAAATTAACCAGAATTCTCTATCTTCGAAACAAGATATGATTATCTTTAATCCCTATATGAGTTTTTAATTACCACCGAATTTTCAACCACTTTCGCAAGTGGCAATTTATCCACTTTTTATAAAATTCTTTTGTTTAAAATCAGAGTTGAATTTTTCTATTGTGTTCTATCAAAGGCAGAAGCTACCACCAGGAAAAGCGTCTGAAAATGTGTTTGTGCATTTTAAATCTACAAAAATTTACGAAGGATATTATATGTGATTCTTCTCATGGTCAGGCCGACCAAACGGTATAGTGGTTAGCGTGCTAGCTTCTAGACCGCGAGGTTGCGGGTTCGAGTCCCATGTTAGGCATGGGTGTTTGTAAATGTATGTTGGCTTGTCTAATGACGAATGTTTCGGCGCATTATAGCTCTCGCGTTGCTGACGGCGCCAGATAATCTGAAAACAACCAACCAACTTCTCATGGTCAAACATTTTGTAAATAAATGGAAGAATTATAACATTAATTGGTATAATAATATGGTGAAGAAGTATTGTTATGATTATATGGAAGAAAAAATGTTGACTCTAGTTTTAAGTTTTTACTTATTTTATTGTTCTTTAAGATTTAAAAGTTTATTAATGAATGGTTTTAATAGTTCAAATGAAAGTTTCCAAGTCACTTCTTGAAATTAAGCAGCAGAAGAATATCTAAAATGCTTTGACTCGTTTTAATCAGTCATTACCCTGGCTTAAATTCTCAACGATTATTTGTGGGAGAGGAGGGTACATACCCTCGTACACATGAAAACATAAAAAATGGAATTTCCGCTAAATGCTAAAGTTTTGGTCACAACAAGAAAAATCAGAACAAAATTCCGGTGACTTCGGGTATTTTCAAAGGAATTTGTTCTTATGTTCCTTTGTTCAATGTTAACAATTACGTGGTTAATATTTGTCTACTCACCCAAGGAAACACTATGGCAAAATAAATCGGGATTTCGCTATAATAGATACTGAGATGTGAGGTGTCGAAAACCGCCCTAAGCTCGGTCAATATAATATACACTTGCATGTTTTACCACTTTTTATATGGGACTTGGGGCTCTCCAAGATCTCCAAAATTATCTAGTATTATTGTTTTCACGCATTCAGGCCTCCTTAAATAAACACGATAAAGAAACTTTGTAAAATTGCAATTAAAACGATGGCAAAAAAGATTGTAAATATTTGACATTATTTATTGCATAAACCTACTTTATTTAAGATGAAACTGTCGGAGTTACTTTGTAGTTGTAGGGTAGGAAGAGAGAGTATGCAAGCTATAAAAAATTTTTGTCGATATTATAAATTAGTACAATAATTTAATTTATTTTGTTGACAGTACTTTTTTTGTAAGCGAAAACACAATGTGTTCAACAACCTCTTCTATATTTCGGTTGAAACTGTGTATTGCATTGTGGATAAATATATAGTGTATAGTAATTGTTGTTTTTCTTAGATAATCTCATATTTGATTTTTAGCATTTGTTAAAAACTAGAATTTTTAAAAGATAATTTGTAATTTTCAAGTACGTTCTAAATTTCCATTTACAACAATTTCCTCTTTCAAAACTTACATACTGCTGAAGATTCTTTATTGTTAACAAATCCCGTTTACTTTTGTCGGTGACTCGCACTACCGCCTTTTTTACCAAATGATTTCCTCTGCATTAACGTGCGCCGTAAAGAGCAAAGGGATGAGGGGGGGGGGGAGGATGCACTTACAACCTCTTTGGTTTTAGAAAATAATAATAATAATAAAATGGAGAAATATAGTCAAAATAAAAAATTACATTTTAAAAAAATTTTAAATTTTAATTTCCAATTTTTGATTCATCAATATTGTAACCAAAACTTTCACCACTTTGCACTTATTTCGCTTTAATGCTTGAGAAACACTTTGTAAATGTATTATAGGTTGTTCCTATGAATGCCTAAACCCTTAACATTTTATAAGGTTAATAACACCATTAACACCCAAAACTTTCTAATTACTTGGTAAAAAAGTACTCATTTTTCAAAACCTTCTAATTATTTGGTAAAAAAGTACTCATTTTTCAAAGCTTTCTAATTACTTGGTAAAAAGTATTCATTCTGTTATCTGACTTGCAGAAATAATATCATCCTTGTTTAGGATATAGATATCTGAACTAATACACTAGTTTCCTATCTTCTCCGTTGAAAAACAAGTCGGATTTGACCTCTATATTGATTGAATTAGACATTACTTGGCGTATTAGTTACATTTGGTCTATGTGAAGCAGAAAGCGTTTAAACTTAAGAATATTAGTGGGGTTTCTGCGAGTTCTTTCAAGGAAAAACTACCATCATTTGTGCCTTGAATGGGAGAAAATAGACTCACTTTTGGAAGGTAGAATATTTGTCTATTATGCAAGAGGTCCAGTGATCGAGCTTCTTTGATTATCTATAGTGTCTCTCATTAGACGGTGATTGTGACAGATATCCTCACGTCTAATTTCGAATATCCTATTGTTAGGAATTTACCGTCTTTCTTTCCATTCATGAAGGGCGTTTCTCCTTAAAAGACCTTCCAGAAGGCATCTTCCACACAGATCTTGACCTAACAATGTCTTAGCTCAGCATAGCTCTCGTGTAGATCTTTCAACAGAAAATCTCTATTACAAACACCGGGAAACAATAAAAGTCAAACCAGAAGTTTTATTTATGTTGATATCATTTGCATGGTTTTTAAGTTGTCTAGATTTAGATTTAAATATATTCTAAGAAATCTCAGTGTATACAAAGTTCTTGGTTTTTAACTATAAACTCATTTATTAGCACAATACTGGATCCTGCTTTGAGTAATAGCATACTTTTTTTTCGCTTTATAGCAGTCACTTTTGTAGCCGTTTAAAGTGTACTACTCACAATAAATATTAAACAATTAAATGAATGCTTTTGCACTGGCCTTGACTTTTTCTTATGAAGTAAGCTTTTGGCTGCCTACTTTTGAAACATTTACATTCTTAACACAGCCAATATGCCTCGTATATTTGTACACGATCAGATAACGAGGTATATTCCTAAGCTGACACTTCTTTCTCCATTACCGCCACATTAACGAGAGAACATGCAAATTGCAGCGGCCACTATACTTTTTTTTAACGCTAATGTTACAGCAATGTACTGGGTTGATCTTAAAACTTCTGTTAATTTAAGGCCTTAGGTAACAAAGCCTCTTTTGTTATTAAATATCAATTGATTGTCTTTGCTTGGAAACCAAAAAATATATGTAACAAAATAGCTTATTTATAATAAAAAAACGTCACGTGATGATGATTTTGTGATGTAATGGAAGAATTCTTTTTTTTTTATATTTTTGCCCATAAGAGAGAAAAATAAAGTTGGAAAGTTTTAATTATTAAAATTAAAAAAAAAAAAAAATATTTGTCCCTTGTTGTCTCAAAGTGTTAACAAAGAGTTGTTAGTCAAAAAAGACGCCTCAACATTTTAACACTAGTCAACAACTAATGACAGCATTTCGTTGAATTGTTGTTCCCCAATGGCTTCACTACCAATTTCTTTAAAAGCATACATTGAAAATGCTCTACTGGTAAGCTACGAAGCGGGGGGGAAATACTATCCAAGAATTTTTTTTTTTTTTCTTTTACCAGTTTTTATAGAAAACCACTTATTACCTTCTCTTTTTTTTTCATTCGAAATAATGATTATTTTAAATATTTTTGATAATGTCTTTTTATTGCACAATTTCTGTTGATATCAATTGAATAATATACAAGATTTCTATCTTTTTAATTAGACTCTTTTTCGAATAGGACATCGCTCGCTTTTTTATGTAATTCTGCTTAATTGAAATGAGTTGTTGCTAAAATTAATAGGCGTATAAAATGAGTAGTGAATGTAGTAGGAGTACTTATTCGTTTATTTATTTTTACTATGCATAAAAACTACTTCCTTTTAAAAATATTATACTTTTATAAACTTATTTTGTTAAAACAAAACCATTACTTTCGTAATTTGTCTTATTAAAACATGAATTTAAGCTTCCAATACGAATTTATTTCTAACAAAAATGAGTACTGAAATAATTCGAGCTAATGTAGAATTTCATACATCTTATTAATTATAGAATATATGTTTTATTAAATAGTAAAAAAAAAAATTTGTTATTCAGTTGTTCGAAATAAAGTTAATAAAACAGTAAAACATTATTATTTTAATAATAAAGCAGTGTCAATTGTTTTTATTATTATACTATATCTCCTGACCTTAAAAAAAGCTAACAAATAGGTTATTTCTTAGATAATAGACATTTATGATTAATTAAAATATTAAACGCTATCCAATTTATAATTCTGAATAATCCAACTACATAAATGAATCAAAATAATCTTCATGAGTCTTCTTAATTTGTTCTCCAAATATTTCTATCTGTAATGTTTCCATATTAAGAGAAACGAGGGACTGTTATATTCCAACAGTTACTCAGCTATTTTGTTGGTAAAATTAAATATCATTTAATTCTTCCGACCGGTTCCAACGTTATTTATTCAACTGAGAATGTTTAGGACGGACATAACGACATTGAAAGGATGCTATAAATGTTTCATGTTTTACTTTTAGAGTATGGACAATGAAAAATAACTAGAAACATTGTTAAATTGTAACAAATACAGTTTTTTTTTTTTTTTTTTTTTTTAAATATATATATATATATATATATATATATATATATATATATATATATATATATATATATATATATATATATATATATATATATATATATATATATATATTTATATATAAACTCTTGATTCGTAACTATTTTCCAATTCCTTGGGTTTTTGTTTTAGTAGCTGTTTCTCGTTTTCTCCTAAATTCTTGATTTTTTTGTTCTAAATTATGTGACTTATTAATTTTTATTAAATTATTTTATTCATAAATTTTTTGCTAAGTTTAATTCATTACATTTTAAATAAATTATTTAATTAGCCCTTTTTGTTACTATATTATTTGATTCATCACTTTTTTTACTAAATTTAAGTAAAAAAATGAAAAAAACAAATCATTTAAAATTATTTGATTCGTCACTTTTTTTTTTGCTAAATTATTTGGTTCATCATTTTAGTACATTATTTGATTCGTCACTTTTATAGTAAAATGTAGTCAAAAAGTAATAAATCAAAAAATTTAAAATTATTTTACTTGTCACTTATTTTTTACTAAATTATTTAATTCATCCCTTTTTTTTTAAGTTATATGATGTATTTCTATTTTTCCATGATCCCTAATTCGCATTTTTTTATTTCGTAAATTTTCTTATAGTTTAAATGTTTCCTGATTATTTTACATTTTGCATATGTTCCCTGTTCATGGTCACTATTTATATCCACAGAAACATAACATTTAATTTTTAAATAATACAAATTTAGAAACTGACATTTAAGTGATATCACCTTATTTCTTTCCGGTATTCCCGCCAAACGATAAAAAGCGCGTTTCCCAGCCGATCGCGTACTACGATTCCCACTAATTCGAATAAGGGGGCTGGACCGATGTGCGCCCGAGCAGGCGCAGACGACACCACAGCGGTCCGTACGACCCCCGCTACGCACCAAGCCACCGGCACGGTGCAGTGCCGCTGCCGAACCAACGACGGTCGCTTCTCGGGAGAGAGCCCCCCTTCAACATCAACATTGGATTATGACTGAATACAGGGGACGTCAAAACTCCGCGACATTAACAACCCTTGGATATTCCCAAAAAATATTCTTAAGATATTTTACCGTGAAACATGGTGAAGATTAAATTTCTAGAAATTTATAACGAGTTGGTAACTGAAACAACGACTGAATCTGTGATATTGCGCTCAATCATTTGTGATTTTATAAAAAGAAGAGAAACTTCGATTAGATGCTTTTCTAAGGGATTAGGAGATGCTGCTTCTTCGATGTCCTTTGGAGGTGTATCCTTTGAATTTTTCTTTTAAATTTTCCTTTCCAGGTTCTTTGTGTCGCTAGATTGATGCTTTAGCCTTCGACGATGCCTTTGTCTCGTCTTCGTGTCATCTTATTCATCTTTCTTGCGTCTGGGTGTTTTGATGTTTGTGTGTCAGAAGGTGAGTGATTTTTGTTTTTTATATATAGTATTAGTTGAATGTAGTTTAAAATTGAAGCAAGAGAATGCGAAATTGAATTTGAAGTCGTGATTATTATTAGTATAGCTTTATTCTGTATCAAGAAAGAAGAATTTTTACTAGTGAATGATTATTCAATTTTTCATATAAGTAAAATTTTTACAACGTTAAAAAGAAAGAACGAACAGAGTTAAGAGAGGGGGTGGTAGCTTTTTCAATTTTTTTCAGGTCACTTAGATTAAATCAATTATTTAATATTTAATTATTAATGCTCACATTTAGAAATAATTTTTATTTGCGCTTCTGTTTCCATCTAGAATCTAATAACCACAATTCATTAACTTTGGTAAGTTCTTGGAAATTTCAAAATTTGTACTATAAATAAAAAATTAAATTTAGAAGTCTATTGAATAAAGTATCCATTTGTTTAGTTTCATTGTATGTAACGCAGAGAAATGTGTATAGTTTATCGTATTTATTTGAATATTTGAAAGAACGAGGAATTGAGTAGGAAATATAAATATTTAAAGACTGGATCGCTTTTTTCAATAATTCTATTAAAGCTTAAAATAATATTTATTGTGCTTTAATCTATTAAATTCTTTTGTTAAATATTCACACGGATTTCATTATAGGGAAATTTACATAGTATGGATTATAAAATTGTCCTGATAAATATCATATAATGCATTTCAAATATAGCTGAATTTAAAATTAAACAATAAGTGCAGATTTTAGGAATTGAAACTTACACTAATTTATGGGAAGTAAACTTCAGTTTTTAAATAATTTTTACAAATTTAAATGAGAATTATTGAAATTTGTGATTACAAAATTTCGTATTGTATCTTATTGTGCGTATTGTATAGTTGACTTGTAAGAAAGTAAATTGATCTTTATTATTTGATCAAATGATAAAAAGCTGAAAGCAATTACTAAGTAGACATATTTTCTTTTTTATTTTATCTAATAAGACACCTAATGATTTTAGCTTGACTCTTCAATACGCATTTCTTTTGTTGTAACTTATTATTTTCCTTAACTTATTTATTTTCATAAAATATTATATTCCGTTTACGCCAATATCCTTCATGAAAATCATTACTAAAATATTAATATTCAAAAAGCTAATCCTAAAATTGTAAATTTTTAAAGCTAACATGACATACAAAACCTTTCTGTAAATTCATTACATTATGCTTCTTCATATATGAAACTATTCATTTGTCTCTAAAATGAAATTAAGTAGCTTACTAAATACCTGGTATCAGTAAATACTTTTTCAGCTAGAGTCAAGAAATATGCAATAAATTTATGATTGAAGGAACAACCCAAATAAAAACATGTTCTTAAACAGGAATACTAGAACAGGAAAACAAATATCGAAGGAGTAATCGATATGTTAAACAATTTATGCTCTTAAAATCCGATATAACTTGAAAAATTAAAACTAAGTTTTTGATGAAGATTTCTAATTCATTATGCCCACAAAGCAACAAAAAGTCAAAAGTCGAAAAAATGGCAAATCTTTTTAAATTAAATAATATGTCTTCTACTCCATTGATTAATTTTGTTTTTAAGTGATGCCACATAATAAAAAATCTCATTAATAAATCTTTAGATTTAAATTATTTAAAAGAAGTTATTTTTTTTCTGTAAAAATGCGTTTTGAATTACGATTGTTAGAATTAATAAAAAAATTTCAACGAATTTAGTAATTGGAGATACAAAAACGTAAAATTCTAAGTAATGACTGAGAAATGTTAATGAAAAAAATGAACATTTTTATCAGAAATAAAAGTTATGAAAATGTTTCATTATTTTAATACAGCAATTAAAAACCAAATTTAAGATAACTTTAACACTAAAAACACTTCGGTTTAAATTACTTTAAAGTACGATACTTGGTATTGTTTTCAGTTTTATATATTTTAAATTTCATCTTAAATATAATGCTTTAAGATAATTATAAACTGTTTTTTTTTTATTTACTTAAAGGAAGAAATATTTTTCATATACTTCGAAATAGGATAAATAAAAAATAATTAACTTTGCCATGAGTGAGATGCATTTTAACTTTTGCGTTAAGTTCTGAAAAATGATAGCAATTAAATTAGATATTTCTTGAGATGTAAAAAAAAGTTCATTGTTATTAATTTCTTACTTTGGTGGTGTAAGAAATTGCTTACATGTAACAAACATTTATTGCTGAAAACGTTACATAATGCACGCAGAAGATTCATTTTGAAATCTGTTTTTCATCTCATACCAAAGGAAAAAATATTAATGGAGAGATTGATAAAACAAAGATTTTAAGTTTAGTTTATTTTTTCTATCATTTTTATTTTTTATTTAATTATTTATTTATTTTATTCAAAGATATCAAAACAATCTTTCATCCTATTATTTTTATCTATTTTTTTTTAATTAATAAAAGAAATATTTGTATTGCTAAGCACAATGCATTGTAAATTAACGAATTCCTAAAATGATTTATGAAGTATTTATTTTTAATATACTACAGAACATTACTATAAAAAATTCACTCAACTTTTACGAATAAAACAATCTTGATATTATTAGTAATATTAATGTGTAATATATATATATATATATATATATATATATATATATATATATATATATATATATATATATATATATATATATATATATATATATATATATATATATATATATATATATATATATATATATTAAATTATTACAAAATATGAGAATATAAAAATTGAACAAATCAACATGAATTAAAAATACGTTTCTTTTGACTGACATTAATTTTAATTATGTTACATTATTTTAATGAAAGTTGATGAAAATCAGGAATATATATATATATATATATATATATATATATATATATATATATATATATATATATATATATATATATATATATAATTAAATAATAGAATAGAGAATGTCTTTTAATCTAATATTTTAAACATTGCTTTCGAGTATCAAATGATATTTATTAGAACTGAATTTTTAGAATAAAAAATTACTTTTTACATTTTAAATTAAAGTTGCGGTAAATTAATATTAAATATTAAAGGTCACTAACTGTCTTTTGCATAAGATTAAATGGCCAGCTATTTTAGAAGTAGATGTCAAATATCCTTACAAACGTTAATCAGTCCACATGCGTCACATTATCAATTCGAATGAATGTGGTAAAATTATGTCCTCAATTTTGCATTCATACCCATTAAAGGTTTGGTAAATTTTAGAAACTTTATTTCCTTCTCTAACTTATTAAGATAATGAAACAAATATATAATATATAAACAAATATATAAACAAATATATACCTTACCCTTCTTCAGCCGAGAACTGTCCGTACAAATCATTAAACTAATCAAAATGAAAGATACAGAGGATAAAAACGTAATGTCAACCTAAGTTACTTTTTCAAAAACTAGTTATTTCGCTCTGATAACTTGCCTTTTTCAAAGTAAAACAAAACTTTTCTCTCCATTTTCTATTAATCTAACTCCTTTATTCCTTTACAACTATATGTTAATATGTGCCGTATAAATCTCCGTTTTGGCAAAAATGTGAAATTGCGTATTTTTTTAATGTACCCTTCAAATGATTTAACACAGAGGTAAAATGACTTGAAAAACCTGTAAATCAAGGTTTTTTCGTGAACTTTTTTAATTGTTGTAAATACTAGGGAAAGAATTATATTTAACAGAAAATGTTCAAGAACTCATTCCATTTCAATGACGAAAATATAATTTACAAATATATGAATATACCAGTAAGATCAGGAATGTATTTCATTTGGACTTAATGTGTTCTGAGTGAACATAAAATTCTTCCATAGAAAACAGATTTAATGAAACGTTATTAAGAAAGTTGAGAACACTTTTTAATAAATAGATTTTGAAGACATTTAACTGACATTGGTAAAACAATAAAGTTAAGTAAAAAATATCTCAACTATTTACATTAATGAATGATATAATTATTTTTATATAATTTGGTTTTGAATTTTGTAGAGCTTTGTTCTTATTTATATTCTTTTTTTTTCTAATATTGAGAGTAAGTGAAGGCGAAAAGATTTTATAATATGTTATTCATAAAGAAAGCTTTTAAACATCTTTATTTTTGTTTTTTATTATTTCTTGAAGCAAAGTTTTACCGCTTATAACCGCATAGATACCGGTACAAACGGTTGTATATTAATGGTAAATGATTGAATATCCATTCAAAACATTTTAAAAATGACGTAAAGTGTGTGTATGTGGCAGTAGACAATAAATGTACATCCTAACTCAGATATGATACACTTAGAACACAGTTTGAAATATTACATTAAAATTTAAAACACTTGAACTATAATTTAAAACACTTGAACTATAATTTAAAACACTTGAAGAATAACATTAAACATTTAAAATTTTTTATATAAATTACTTGAATACCTGCATTGTCCAAAAAATTAATTGTAAACAACAAAAATATAATAGCATCAAGTATTCATCAGTAAATACAAACATTTTAATTTTAATTAGTTTTTGTACGAGTCAATGTCAGTTATTTTACTTTAAATTATATTACTCATATCGCAACACATAATATTACTCAATAAATATTTTCTAAGATTCTGAGTTGCCACAAAAATAAAAGCCTTCATCGTAATTTTTAAACTCAATTACTAAGAAACCGAAACATTGATCTCATTCAAAAAAAATTCTTTCATGTTTTGTTTATACAACAACAAACAATGACAAATCCTTTTATTTTTATAGAAATTAAGATTTATAATTTCCATAGCGCCAATCGAGAAATGCATATATTACAGTTTCCTTTTATTTCATAGTTGGAGTCATTATGATGTACTCCAAACATTACTTGAATAATCAAAACTCAATTTCTCGTCAGCATTATTATGGGAAATTAAAGTATTCGTAATTATATGCATACAATCACATTAATCGAATTTTTTGTTTAATTTTACCGTTTGTTTGTCCCAAACATATTTTCGTTGCATTTCCGATGAATCAGTTTCATATTACTTATAAACACCATATACACACATCTATAATTTCTTGTAATTATCATCCACTTTCATTCTGTTATTTTTTTTATTTTTTATTTTCTTAAAGAGACTACCTTATAGCTGCATGCTTTCAAAAATGAAAGTGGAGAAATAAATGATACCCCTCATTGTCGTTTTATTTTCTTTCGGTTTGAGAGAACATTATTAGATAAAAATAATGGTCTTCTTAAAAAGAGATAACGCTGGGGGAAAAAAACAACTTCACAATGCTAATTAGCCGTTATCAGTGAGCCTTGTTTTCTAACTTCATTATGAAGCAGTCATTAGTTCACTTTTGTAATCAACACAAGACGCCATTTCGGCTATTTGCTCTTGCTCTTTGATTCGACCTATTTTTACTCATCCAATAGAAAAACATTATTGTATAAACTGAAATGAATTAAACACCCTTCACCTATTATTCTAAAATCTTATGAAGAGGACTCTACCTCTGACAAATGGGCATTCCTTTTGATTTTTTTTATTATTTTGTTATTGGCATCGGTTGTCTTCAACAAATAACTCATTTATCTGACCTTCGTACTTGTTTTTCTAGTTGCTAATCATTGTGTGCAACGATTATGTGCTCCAATTGTAAAAAAATATAAGTTGTATTTTGGACCTTCAAAGTTATCAAAGCATGTGTACTCTATTCCTTTAATAAACCGATTTTTAAAGTACAAATTGTTTAATCCAGATTTTTTTACGGATTATAATCCTGATTTGTATTGTTATTTGAAAAATACTATTCATTGGTTTATCATTAAAACAAACTTAAAGAAAAATTATTTCAAGATGTAATGTATTCCAGTTTATATTAAAAAATGTTTCTAAAAAGAAAGAAATAGTTCAAAAGAAAACTTAAAGTTAGAATGTTGTTATACGTTTAATTGAATTAATAAAATCAATGTCTCAATATTTAGGATAAATACAATTAAGTTTTACAAAACTTCAGGACATAAAAAAAAAATGAATGAGATAAATGATAATTTATATTTGGCCAATGTTTTTTGTCAAAATAAAAACTACCGGTTCTTCTATAGCAATCTCAATTATACGGTATAAAAATTACTATAACTTAGTAAACATTCAGTCTCAAGAATTAATATCATGCATCACTTGTTATGAATCATCTCATCTTTAGAAAAATGATTCTTTATCCTTCACAGCATTAAACCTGAAAACAATTAATCGATGTTGCCGAAGGCCATTTTTTCCGACCTATGAAAACTAATGCATCCTAAAAGTAAAATGTTCTTTCCATTCACCTGCTTTCAGCAAATTGAAATTCCCTTTGTTTTCCCCATGCCTTCATTCGTCTCCGCTAAATTGTACGAGCCCCCTTTTAACAAACTTGTTTGTCCCCTGATCTAAAATGAAGATTTTGATGTATTACTTGTGTTAATGTATTGGGTTGCTTTGTTGCTGCACGCTACTGTCACTCAGTGTACTGTATTGAGATGCATGGCACGATTTATGACACGGTGAATTACTTCCGTATGAAAACAAAATCGAAATTTAGTATGGAACGAGAACTGAAAATTATATATTGCAACATCGTTTCTACTTAAGGTCATTTCAAATAAGATAGAATATTGCAAATGCGTTATTGTTATTTGCGTCGATTTTACCTGAATCGAATTTTAATCAAATATTTTTAAATTAAGGCTAAGATAAGATTTTCTTTAGGAGTATGATACAAATATGCTTATGTTTTGCAAAAGACGATATTTTTAAGGGAATTATGTAGTTTCAAAGAATTTGTGAGAAACATTATTCTCTTCGAGAATTGTGATAAAAATTAACATGAATGCATACAATCGCTTCGAATGTGTAAAAACGTTTGAGTATAAAATATATTTACGCTGTAGATCGAACTATTAAATCTTGCTGATGATACACATTGCAATAGGGAATAATTGTTTCTTGTGGGAGTTACAACGTTACATCTAAAATAGCTTTAGCCAATATCCCTCCTTATTACAAAACATAGAAATTGAAGATTAAAAAGTTCATCCCTAGCGATATACCTAATAAATTCTACTTCGTTTTAGTTTAAATGCACGAATGCAGATTTTATAGCTATGAAATATTTCTGTTGCTAAAGCATTATTTATCAATACAATTTAAAATTATCAATTTAAATTTGTATTTAAATTATAGAACTAGAACTTTTATTTTTATTTTTAAGAATTCAAAAATTCGAAAAAAAATAAAAAAAATTGATTAACAATGAGGTTATATATATATTATATATTACAAGATATTCAACGACAAGCTATGTAGCTAGAATGCACGTTAATTTAGCCAAACTAGGGTATAAATAAAATAATATGAGCCGTGTTTGAGACAAACTAATTGCATTATTACAAATAATAATAATATTAATAATATTTTTATTATAGTTTATTTGTATGTTTGTCTTAATTTTTTCAAGTAACTAGTTGAAAAATGCATAAAAATACAAATAAGTTCTGCTTAAATATTAATTTAGAGATCAACTGTGGTTGCACATGTGATGAATTTTCTCAACATAACGTGTCTATCTTAAAATTTTATTGAAAAGATATCAAAGAAGTTTCAGTTTTCAGACTTATACTGAGCGTTAATTAGTAAGCTAAAACTTTGCTCTTTTTTTTTTTTAAATTATTGACGCAGAAATATTTGCTTTTCTTGATATTTATTTATAAAATTATTGATGAGTTATAAATATATTGCTATTGTTTAATGTTACTTTAAGTCATAGCACATATATTTAAAGAATAATTAATGGTAATTTTTGTGAACGAAATTTATCAAAAGAGGAATTGCTTATAGTCTTGTGTTAATGCATTTCTAGATGCTATTGTGTAATGACAAGCTTGTGTTAGGAAAAATTCCGAAATGTGCTTGATATTAAGTGTTAGATAATTTTGATTTCTTTTGATTAAAATCCACATGAAAAAGTTTCCTTGCGTGTGTTTTATTAATTACTTACTATTGTTATCTTTAAAAAAAAAAAAAAAATCCTCTTCAATAATTATGAAAAAGTATATTTGCAATAAGGCAATTTAGCTCGCAAGGAGTCTTAAGCCTAGCAACACTCATAAAAGTAGGCAATTATTTGTGATTGTTTCCAAACACTACGTTTACAGTATGTGTTGAATATTTTAGTGTTCCACTAAGAAAATTGCATATACTACTCCAATTTCAGACTTAATATTTTATGATAATGTCTTCGAATTCTTAAGTCAAAAGTTTTGTAATCGGATGGAGTTAAACCCGTTAACGCCCAACTTCTTCAAATGAGGACACGGATAATTCATATTGATGAATTTGTTTCAATATGAATTACGTTTAAGTTGTTTTTAAGCCGATACAACTTGATGGTTACAAACAAAGCAGCACCATTAGGGTGATCCAAAAAAGGTCGATTTTATTTTTTGGGAGATTTTTATGGTGCAACCCGCTTAATTTGTTCCTTTTATATAAAAAATAAATATTGTAGAGTTTGAGCCCATAATTTTAATATTTATGGGTAGCTCAACACACCAAAAGTTTTGCGTTTGGATATTTTATACTGTAGAAAATAATAAAATTCAAGAAAAGATTAAATTTTATTTTATGGAAATCTCTAGCACTTTTCAAGATAAAAGTTATTATAAAACAATATAATAATAATAATAATAATAATAATAATTCATCAATGATATTTAAATAGCAGCAGATGTGCCGGTGGCTGCTAAAGTCTTTTTTGCAGTCAGGATAAGTTTGACGATGTTCTTCCACCACGTGTAGCAAGAATCGTTGTTGGTTATCGTAAGAATCGTTGTTGTGTGTTATTTCCCCATTATACTCTTAGTGAGGGCGCTACACCTCTTTCAGCTTGATCATTGACTTCAATTGTTTGCATAATTTTTAACGCTTTACCATAACCCTCCTGAGCCTCTCAGATTTCTAGATCTACTTGAAGAAATGAGTCTGCTAGGTTAATTCTTTCAAACAACAAAGCTGATTGTTTTGTCACAAAGTCCTCAAATTTCATGTCCATACATGTTTTGAGCTTAATGTCAGGACTCTTTGCAAGATTGTTTCTTCCATTAACTTCTTTCATAGCCTTTCTCATAATTCTTTTCAGACAATGAGGCACTTGATTGTTGTTACCGATGGAGATTGGGTTGTTATGGGCATGATTTTACTCATGTAGACATTTCATTTGTCAAGAAAAATGAAAACCGATCTAATACTTTTAAGCAATTGAAAATTGAATTTCAAGCACAGGAGTCTAAATTAACATGACAGTAAACTGTTACAAGACTCAAATGGAAAAGAAAAAGTTCCTGTAATCGTATCTGGAAAGAGTCCATCAATTACTTTCAGTGGAAAAATTGCTATTAGCAACCTGAGTAAGTCAAGCCAACTGTAGTTAATGCAGCGTCGCTTGGATTGGAGCTTAGCCTTTAGTGACAAAGTATGTGATTTGGCAAGAAAAGTGTTAATAACTGGCCAAAGAAATCGTTCTTGTCTCTTACTTGAACTAAACATGAACAAGAAGCTAGTTTACTTCACTTGTCGACACTATATTATGGAGTTTGTTATGGACACAGATTTTAATAAGTGCATTAATAAGTTCCGGTCCAGTGGTACCTAATGGGAGAAATATTCTAGGCCTAATGGAAGTTTATTAATAAAGAAAAATATAAGACAGTAATTGATAGTAAGGAAATTTTAATACAATTGGCTCATATAAAGAACATTATAATTCGATTCGATGAAAAATTATTGGATGCTGATTTTAATATTTCTAGGTAAAACCTCATCTTGAGGAATCAGTTGTATGTATACACGGATACGATGGATATCAAAAATATTGCACTCTTAATAAATGGATATTTAGTTGTCAGTTCATCATTAGTCCAAGAGATGAAAAGGGATATGTGTATTTTCTGTACAAGTATACCTAAAGGCTTGGATGACAACTTCACCTAAAATTACACCCTATAAGGATTTTAATTTGAAAAAATCTCTATTGCACTTTAAAAATATTGATGACAAATTTTCCAAAGGTGCATCATAAAAGCTAGTCAATCGTCTTTAGTGTTTGTCAGAGAATCTTGTGACCTTAGATCTTTTAGAAGCCTTGCTATCATAAACTTTCGTACCATCTACAGCTCTTTTTTGCCGATATACTTCTCTTGAGGCATTTACTGGCCCAGTTGAAAGAGTTACAGTTAAAAATATATTTCATAAAATATTAGTTTATACAAAACTTGCATATCAGTTTCTGTTCATTGTAACTACAACTACAATCTCATTTGTGTTAAGTTTGCACCTTCGAAACCAACCTCCCAGTGAGAAAATGATGTGAACTTCATCGGCATTGAGCTACTTCTGAATATCACTGAAATGTTATCAAACTTGGTCTGATTTATTTTTTACAACATTGGAACAAAATAAGAGGCTTTCACTTTGCAATTTGTAATTTCGTGCATTCATATTGATTATCTAACGACCCATGATGTTTAGTAGTTTTCATGCATTTTCTTGCCTGATATATAATTTTTCCCTTTCTAATTTAAGATATTTATGTTGATATAAATTGAAATGTGATCTTTTGATGTTCTGCATTAATTTTTAACTACTTTTTTAGTAATAAAACTTTTCGAGAAGGAGTTATTTTAAAATAATTTAAAGTGTGAAGGGTCTTTTTTTTTTTTTTTTTTTCTTTTCTTATTGCTTTATATTTTCTATTTTTGTACTCACATTTATAAAACGAAAAATATGGACATTACTAAAGTCCTCTAAATGACCATTTCGCATATATAGTGAAACCTATGTATAACAATACTTTCTTTAGTCCTAACATAGTTCCTCAATTTAATTATTAATAATATTTAATTCAAAATCAATTTAAATAGTGAAACCTGAGTATAACGGTTCTGCCTATAATAATAAACCTGCATATAACAATATTTTCATAATCCCTATTCTTTCCATATTGCTTCTTACTCTAACAATAAACCTGCATCCAACGATGTTTTTTTTTCAGTCCCGACACAATTCCTCAATTTAATTATTAATATTCACATTGGTTGGTTGTATTCAGACTTTCTGGCGCCGTCAGCAACACGAGGGCTATAATGCGCCGAAACATTTCGTCATTTTACAAACCAACATACATTTACAAACACCCACGCCTAACACGGGACTCGAACCCGCAACCTCGTGGTCTAGAAGCCAGCACGCTAACCACTCTACCGTTTGGTCGGCATTCACAAATTGGTTTAATCTCAGTTTGAATAGTGAAACTTGTGTCTGACGATTGCCTATACTACTTAATCTGCATATAACGATATTTCCTAATTCATATACCTTATGTATTTTGAACTTGTCAAAGCGATATCACTTTGTTGATACACCTGTTTGTAACAATAATTTAACTCTTTTAAAACAAATAGTATATACGTGTATCACTTTTTTTTTCCTCTCTCTTTTTTTTTGAAACCGAAACGACACACTAAAGTCCAATCCAACTAAACAGGCTTTTGTCTCAACATTACCGAATGTATCAGACGCGCATTTGATCTCGTTAGATGGACTCAAATATATATATGTAGGCGTTATTCTTATCAGCAAGTAAATAAACAAAATTTTAATACTTAACACATTTTTTTTTTTTGTAAAATTATATTATGAAAAATCTTCATTTTGTCGAGTAACGAACGATACTTCCATATCAACACCAAATCATGAGAAGATAACTAATGTTATCCCCGTTGTGTCGTCTCCATAAAATAAATTCATCAGTTAAGTTATGTCACCTTCAAACTGTAATTCAGTGGTGTACAAGACGTACCCAGTTATGACCGAACTGTTTCCCAGGGTGTAGTACATATATTTTAGCTTTATTCTTAGGAAAAGCCTAACATCATATAATAATCATGTTAATTATTAATTGTATCAATTACTGTGTACATTTACTAAATTGTTTAAATAAAGTAAAATTGAGATCTCTACAATCCATCGAGTTCATGCAGGTTTTTACGTATAGTGATAACCTGTATATAACGATATTTTCTTATGTCCCTTCAGTATCTAGACATGTTTCACTGTACATCATACTTCATACTGAAATTCAGCATTAATTACACACTTATTAGATTTTTCTACATGCAGCATAATTACAACAAATCTAACTTACAAATTTACTAATCTCAATTTTTCGGGAGAAATGCATTGAATAAAATGCCATTTTTTTTTCTCAAATCTCTCTGAAAATTTACTGTTCTCTTTTCCGTGTTAAGTTTGCTTAATATATACAAATGAAGACGTAACAAAAATACAAATGTCATGATGTTAGACATAAAATAAATAAAAGACCATCAACTTTCCTAATCCTGAGATATTTTCATTGGAATATCCATAAAGACTTTTCCTCCTTGAGTTTAATTATAGATTTAATTAAATCGAATGCCACCCTTGATTGCAAATACCTCGATTTCCGATAACCTCTGCATTATTTCAGTCTCCTTTTTTTACACTGTAGTATTCTTACATTTTATGTAGGTAACATTGGTTCATTCGAGTTAACTACAACTGCTACCCTTTGCCTTCCAATTCGATTGAGGGATCAAAACAAATATTTGTGTATGTGATTTTTATCGATTTTTTGTGCGACTTATAAGAAGAAATCTTTTTTTTTTTTACTTTGTTTTCGCAAACCCTTTTTACAACTTTAATTCTGTGTATGTCTACATTGTGCTTTTGCGTTATTTTTGAGACTATGAATTTGTCACGTTAAAGGGGATTAAAGCCCAATGTGATTTAGGGAGAAAATTATTATTTTTTTTTTATCAATTCTGTACCTTCAAACATAGATAATCAATGTCAAATTTAATAATTAAAAAAAATCAGATGAAAATATCTATAATGTAAAGAAAAATGTACAGTACATGTATTATTTGGAAATATAAATCCAAAAAAATAGTACAGCTTTAACAATTTACTTTTTCAGTATTGAAACATGCAATATGAGATATTCGTAAATGTTCAAAGTTTAACTATTCAGGACTTGTTTTCATAACTGTCCTGAATTATTTTATTGAAAATATTGATATATTAAAATCCTTTGAAGGAGATGTAGAGCCCTTTTTAGCACAATAAATTACGGAGTACCTTTTCTTAACATAGATACTTGTGCTTTTATCATTGTGGGCCGAGTGGTTTTACGGTATTTGTATAGTTTATCATATTTTATAAACTATTCACTTCTTGTCTTCATAGTGCATCTGTAACTTTTATTCTTCTTCTAAAACCAATATTTCAAAAAAACAGAAATTTTTAAATATAACTAATGTTTCTAAACTCTTTCGATACTAGTATCCATAATGGCCTGACATAAATGTCCATTGTTTGTTTCCTATTGAACTTTTTTTTTAAATTGTTTTTTGTAAACTACAATGAGAAACATGTAATACTTACATTCCTAACACTATTTGATGGTTTATTTGAAAAATAATCAACTCCTCTGCGTCTAAATAGCCACAGTTCTGAAAAGGTTAATGGGGCTCCAAACTGAAAAATATTTTTCATAATAATAAAAAAGAATATCTATTACCTTTTAAAACTGGAATGATTTTTCTTTTTAAATACTACTTAAGTACTCATATTTTGTAAATAACTTACTAAATGCTGTTGTTAAAACACGAGTTCGAAACGCCCCAAGGACGATACAATCCTAAAAAACACATTTTGTCACCCACGCCACTGTGTAATCAGCAACATCACTACGCCACTGTTCCCTACATCCTCTGCCCCTGCTCCGTAACAAGATATTGGATTTGCATCTGTGATGCCGTGGGTTCTTCGGCTAGAGATCGAGGAAGAAAGCATGGCGATAAGATGACTCTGTCTCCATTCATTCACACACTCATCACAAAATCGAACCGCCTTTCAGCGCGTTTTTGTTGTTACCACTCTCTTGTTCATTACATTATTGTTTGTTCTTTTAGTAGATAAGCGGTGAATCGACTGCATGGAAATGAAGGAGTCTGGATCGGGGGTGTCTGCATTATAATAAAAAGAATTGCCCCCCCCCCCCCCACCCCGTGTCGGGACCTCGTGGCATATTGTTCGACCTTCTAATAACATGCCAAGCTCCACGGGAGATAAAAAAAATAGTATAGATTCTCGTTTTATAGATTTGAAAATGGGTTGTGGTCGATTTTGGGGTTGGTCGCATTTAGTTGGGCTTGCGTAAATGTGTTTTTGTAGTTTGTCTTAGAATTTGAAGTGGTAATATGTGCTGATAGTTAAGGGTTAAAAAAAAAAAAATGCAATTGTGATAAAAAATTTAGGATCGAAAATTCGTATTTATTTTTACACAATTCTTCCAAAATAGTTTTTTTTTTTTTTTTTTTTGTAATTTTTTTAGTGTATCCTAGATCGTTTTGTGAAATTGTGATATCCCATAGACATTGGATTCAGCTTTAATTTAAAAGGATATCAATTTATAGACTTTATACAAGCTATACATTTTTCTTGTGCGTCATTGATGTTTTCATTTTTTTTTTTTTTTTTTTTTTTTTTTTTTTTTTTTGTATTTTGGAGTTCAAGCTTATTTCTAGAAGAAGGTTTAATCCACCTACAAGAATTTTTCGTTTGGATCAGCTAGAAGAAATTTACATTTAGAGAAATGGCTAAGAAGGTGATAGGAATAGATTACAATAACATTGTGATATCTTGGAAAGACATAATTAGGAAGATTAAAGTGTATAATCCAAAAAGTACTGTACAATTTTACTTCAATGATTTAGTTGAACTGAGGAAATGTAAATGTAAATGTTGTCCTCATTATGTATAGCTTACTAAGCTGAAAGCAGACTGTAAAACGCCCTAAAATAAATTCTGAAGTAATAAATGAATGTAATAAATGCCTAAAACGAATTCATCCATTGATTTGAGTTTTTGACTTTCAAGCGAGATTACGTGATCAATAATACAAAACTTGATTCGGACCAATACTTTGTTCAGAATCATTTGTTTCTATGAATAGAACGCAAACATATTTACCTGTGTTGAAAGATTCCGATAAAACTGTTAATTTTCGCTTATGTTTTACCCTAAAATTCGGAATTTTTTTATGAATTGAACGGATGATGGAAAATGTTTTCGTTTTTACTGAAAACAAAAAATATAAAACTCCTTTTGTAAAGCTGAACTCATGTCTCAAAGGCACCATCGTCACCCAGCATGCTGTAGGCAATGTCGCTATGTACTTAGCATATTTAATAATATTTTTACCTATTGGTATATCAATAGTACTTCAAAAACTAAGACTTCCTTCGCTTTAAAAAGTACTAAGAAAGACACCATGTCAAAATGTTGGTGTGGGGAAAACAACAGCGTGATATTAAAAATATTACGTCTGGCAACACTGGTAACTGGATTTTAGTTTCAGATGCCACGGTCTTCAATTTCAAAAATTAGTAACCACGACTTCGATTGTAACATATAATATCATGTTAATTGATGTGGGCTTTTTGGGGGATTACTTATATTCGCGACACAAATTAGGACACTTTCTCCTTTACTTTCCAAAAGCCATTCACCAGTAAAAATGTAAATGTTGTAACGATGTTTCAAAGCATTATAATGTTCTTATTGCTTTTGCACCATGAAAATCCCCATGAAACTTATCTTCTTATAAATCGACAACTCATTACTCTCCAGATAATCCACACAAAATGTTATCTTAACGAGAAATGCAAAAGTTGGTCTCAATGACAGAAAATATTTACTAATCGAGCAAATTGACCAAAACCCATTGTGCACCATCCATAACGTTTATTTTCTTTCCTTCTCACTTAGCAATCCCTGTAATCATAAACAAAGAAAATATAAATTAGGTGAACCGATTGACCACGACGCGTTTGGTAAAACTACGAACGTCTAGAAGTAAAGAGGTCGGATTTTTTTTATTTCGCTCAATGATTCTTTTTTCGGTCTTTGAGTCTAACATAAAATAAAATTTAAATACACAACATATGCAAGCCTTTGGAGAAAGTAATACAAAAAAAGGAAGCATAAAAGTGGAAATTAACTCAATGAAACAAATCTATCTATAAAACGTTAAATTCTAAAATCTACAACTTCAAGTGTCGTAAATACAAATCAATTCTAAAAAAAATGAATCCAGATAGAGAAATTAGCACAAAATAATCTCAGAATCCTTCTCGAACGAATCCTCGAGATCGATTGTCCAAATCCTTTGTTCCCTCAACCCTCACCATGCCATTGTCAACTCCGATAACGACATTCATCCCTTTTTATTTATTTTTTTTCCTTTTTCTTTCTATTCGACCACAGTTGGGTTCAGTACGAAGGGAAACCTTATTATTCAATATTCTATTGGCTTGCTCTATCCCTCCCTTCCAAAAAAGACCTTTCAAAATGAAACTAATGGCCTTTTGGTGAGGGAGGACATTAGGTTCCTCATTTGCGCTCAAACTGCGAATACGGATTGTACCATTACTTCTCATTTAGTGGCTGTGGAACAATAAGAATCTACGATCCAGTGTCAATCGGGGAAGATGTGTGTTTCAGAGTCTGGAGAAGAGGTCTAATTGATATTTATATCTTTGCTTATGTAAGTAGCTGTGGAGAAATGAGCGTGTTAAGATGGGGATCTTGGCGAGAAAGAAAAAAATCGTGGTAGTGGATTTGACACCTTCATTAAGTATTCTGCGTGGCTGTTGTACCCCGTTTATCTATTTTTTTTTTTTTTTTTTTTTTTTTTTTTTTTATGAGAAATGGTTTGGGGGTTCAAAAGTAATGTTTAAAAAATTGAAATCCGTTCCCATTATTAGGAGATGTATAGAGGTCGATTTCTTTTAAAAATTCATTTGTGCGTTTTTCTAGTCATCTGTGGGATTGTTTGAAAGTTAGGTTTTTTTTCGGCGTTTTTTGGCCCTCGATTTTTTTTTTTTTTTAAGTTGTTATAAAATATTTGAAGAATCGATGTATTTTTATGAATACGTAAAGATTCATAATTAGTTCTACTTGTACTTCAACGGAAATTTTAGTAAGTGGTCATAATTCAATATCAGTTGAGATATTTTTGACTCTCCTAGTCTGGTTACTTGTATTCAATTTTTTACTTTAAAAACTTTTAAGCTAAATTTATTTTGTTTGGAAATTTAGGAACACCAGTTTTATCTCTTATAACGGGAACTGCAGAGATTTTAAACAAAACTTATAATGAATTTGAGTTTTTACACAATTAGAATATTGTTAAAATGTTAAATTTTTAGTGTATGGCGCATGAATATAACTAGTACATTAAACTAAGTTTTACCAATTTAAATGCACTAGTATTATTAACATACAATTATTTTCTCAAAGTAAATTGCATCCATCGCCTCTTTCTAAGGCTCTTAACTAACTAAAAGAAATACATATGTAGCACACAAACACGCAAGCTTGCAATATATATTCACTACAATATACAAAATGCATAAATGTAAAATATACTAAGCGTTGGCGGAATCATATTTCAATTTCCCTTTTTATTGGCGCATTGGAAAAAACTATTAAGATTTAAATAAATAGAGAAGTTTTAAATTTAGAAACTGTAATAAATGTGATATTTCTTTTATAGTTAATAATTCATTGAGTTAGTATTTTTGGTGAAACGCTATTTTGAACTTTTTTTCCTATTTTTATTATCTCGTGAATCGCCCGTAATAGTTAGAAATACGTGGGTTTATATTAAAATTAAAAATGATAACCATACGTTTTTAAATTATTTTCTGATAAGATGGTTGATGGTTATTTATTATTTTAAAGATGATTTCTAACTTTGAATACTTATGCTTTTTATTAAAAAAGTATTTGAATTCAATAAATTACTATTAATACATTTTTCTTTAGCTTAAGTTATTTTACAAAAAGGTAATTTTAGAGAAAAAAAAAATTAGATTTGAAAAGTCTCATATAATTTTAATATTATGCATTATTCTTTTATAAAATATGTATTTCATTCTGAAAGCTAAGTGTTTCAATCTGTATTTTTTTACTAAACATATAAAATGTAAATTCAATATTTATCATACAGCTTAAATATGAATATATTTATCGTTAAAGTTTATATCTATCAAATTAAAATTCTATGGATTTATTAAACAAAATAAATTGCTATTCTTAGAAAATAATATAATTTTACTTACAAATTATACGCTGAGGGAACTGAGTTTCAAAATTTTAATATCAAACACATTTTTTATTATTCTTTGCGATAACCACTTTTCACTTAGTAAAAATAATATATAAAATGCAAATGTATATACATTTAGTTTATTCCTAAAAACAAATTTTTGGCAATTTCTTTTCGTGCTTGGAGTGTCTAGCTTTCTGAAATTGTGTTAAATGTGCATTATTGTACGAATACTAATTGGACATTTTTTATGCTTCTATATATATATTCAAAGCTAATATGGAAATATGAAACACTCATAGTTGTTTCTATGAACTCAACAAATAATTTCAAAACTTTGGAAATTTCCTTTATTTTTTTGGTCACTCTTATAGTGCTCCATTTTATACTCGCCAAGAAAATGAAGCAGGTTTAAATATTTTTTTTTTTTTAAATTTTGCTAACTTATTTTTTTAAATGTAAATAAATTAAAGGTCCTATAAGAAATCTACTTTTCCTTGGGCATAAGTTAAAAGAATGCAAATACAAAGGTATTTATTCTCATAAAATATCTCCGCAACTCTTTCTCTGGCTAATTTTATGTGGACCGGCGTTGTTTTGCACAGAAAATGACAGCACACCGTCACAGTTTTACCAATTAGTGCCAAATGACACAAACAATTCAATTTAATGAAAAAGTGGGTCTGAAGTTGTTTTTACCTTGATTCTTCAAAGGTAATGTTAATTCAATTTAATTTCTAAATTATTGTGTTGGGCTCTAAATAACACTGAATTTTATCTTATTCTAAACTATTAAATAATTTTAATTATTATAATAGTTTTTAATTATTATATAAATAATTTTAATTATTTAAAAGTCATGACAAACATATTGACTAAAAATAACTTTTGGGTCCCAAAAATGCATTTTTGTAGGTATAACACTATTCACTAAATTCTTTCTGATTAGTAAAATAAGATTTTCAGAAATTAGGAGACGTATACTTTTAGCTTTGTAGGGCTGTCCCAACTGTAATTTTTTTTTTTACACTTATTTTTACGGTTGAAAATTAATTCTTCATTAAGGAATTAGTAATACACACAGTGATAAATTCAGATTATTCTTATGAAAAAGTATGAATAAAATCTTTAAGCGCATCGTTATTAAAATTAAAGATTAAATTAATTTTTATCTTATTAAAAATGCTATAAGATGCTTCATCCTCTGGAAAATAGGTGATTTTTATCTAAAGAAACTACATTAAAAAAAAATGAAATTTTTAATTATAGTTTTTTCCCTTTGATTATCCATTTTTAACTAAATTAACGATCCAGCTTTTAGACATCTTATTTTAATTAATTTTAACTTACATCACCGTTTTCGCATAATAAGAATTTATTTCTATTAAATTTTTATCTTTCTATTAAATTAAAATTTCCATTGTTCAATATAATATTATTTGATTCTTGTCAGCAATTACCTCAAAACAACTACATATTACGTTACAACATGTGAACAAAACACTGTCTCTGTTTTCTCTTTCCAAATTTAAAATACAAGTTCAAAATACTCTTATTTAATCTCCCACCATTGAGTTACATTAACTGGACACTGATGTAGTAAATTTTTAACTATGAGTAGTATATACCTATTTTTTACATTTTTAAACTGCCAAAAATGTCGATTCAAAGAATCTATGAAAAGTATCAGTAAGATATTATTTTTTTTTTCTTAAAGTTCATTAGCTATTTAAATAAATTGAGTTAGCTGATTAAGAATCGGTATTGCAAAATATAGAGTACCATTAAAATATACTTCAATATTCTTAAATTAAAATACACTAAAATAATATTATTATTTACATTGTAAACAGAACCACGTGAATCCTCAATTATGAACCATGTAACAATCACCACTTAACGACAGAATGCAAGGAACCATGCAGGTCTAAGAAAAATCCACCGTTTGGTAGAAATGTTCCTATTACTGTAATGAAGAACACACTGTAACACAGCCCTTAGGCTTCAAAACGTAATGCAATTACTTTTACACAAAACAGATAATCTTTCCATACATATCACTCAAATTTATAATACCCCTTTTGCACAGAATAAGCATTGGCCAATACATTATCAAAAATATCATCAAAAGATAATTATTCTCTTTGAATCACTATCGTAATTCTGACGCAAAACATAAAAAATTAGCATGGAGCAAAAGGTAATTAAACTATCCGTTAAATAAGACACAACACGAATTAAATTATATCCTATTCACTTATGGTGAATGAAACACAAACCATATATCCAAAAATAAAATTACGATAAAATCTTAAGAAAACAATTCAATCTCATTTATTTAGTTGGATTCCGCCGTCATTGGTTAAAATGTTCCAATTCCAAAAAAATTTAAATGCGTATTTTGACACTTTCTGATTAATCCTTAGAAAATGAGCTGTTTATTTCAATGAAAGGCTCAAATTGTTAGGTCATATAAACCTATACAACAATAAAAAAATATGTATTTTCAAAGGAAAAATGCAACAAATGACAAAATATGCAATTTAATTTTTTTAGATTTAGGAATTTTTAGCTTATGACTGCAAAGCTATATGTTCAAAGAATCGAACCTATATTGTTTTTATTATCTTCAAATATCGTAGCAAAAATGACTTCACTACAATTTATAATACTCAATATTAGAAAAATACGTTAAAAAATAAACTTAGGTTATGATATCCCGTTAAAAATTACTTTACTCTAATCAAACCAAAAGGTCATTTCACAAAAAAAAAATCCCAATGACATTCCAAAATACTTAAAATGAGCGATGACCAAAGTAGCCTTCAAAAGTATTAAGATAACTCCTCTAGCTTCACGACACTACCTTGGTATCTATTCCAGAGACGAAGCTGCAACTTCTAATGGCAGGACAGAGCGAAAGTCAGCGATGTCGGAGTACATCGAACAAGTCGATTGCCTTGTCTTCTCGGCTATTCTGTGACCGTAACTACCATCTCTCACGCAATGTTCTATACTCCCCCCCCCCCTCCCCCAAAACGTGCACGCGCCATTGGGCTGAAGCGCTTTCCGATTCAAAAAGCATGGGCTCTATTTAGACTGTAATGTCCTCATTGATGAATCGACCTTTGATTGATTGTGAAAGACCCCTCTTTAATGTGGGTAGGATGGGGAAGAGCGGAAATCTATTTGCCTCTACTGTGTTATGAACTTTTTTTTTTTTCCTTCTTAAATGTGAAATTAAGTTTGTTTGTGAAAGTTGCTTTCCGGTTTTATTTGGTGGATTTTTGTGAAATTTTGTTTACTTGTTGAGATTTGTAAAATTGAGAACCCTGGGTTGTGTAGGATTTTTAAAGAGGAAATACTTAATTACTTTTTGATATTTGTTTTTAATTTTTAAAAACCCAGTGTAAGTAGAATTGGAAGAATGGAATGGCAAGTAAGATGGCGTTCTTTAGTTTAAAAGGCAGGAATCAATATACATAAAGTATGATTCACAGTATGTTTGAAAAGTAGTTTTGTCTTTTTCAAAAATTTTATTTATGAACCAACTTTGAAAATGGCAACATTTTATTAACCTATATATATTTCAATTTCCACTAATAATTATCTATTTCTTTTTGCGATTTTTAAACCACTTATCTGATTTACAAAAGGCGAAATTTTGCCTTGTTGATTATTCATTTATTTTGCAACGGAATGTAATGTTTGCCGAAATATTTTTCGATATTTTTTTAGTATTCAAATAGTTTCAGTGGCTTGCCTTTTATAATATGGTTGGTTGTTAAGCACTATCTGGTTCAAGAACTGCACTAGGGCTAAACTTCTTAGAATCAGCATTGAAATTGTTGAATATTGAATAGGTACAACTTTCAGGTGGCCCAGGAAAACTGTCCTTCATTCGTGTCTTGATTTGGTAAAATCACGAAAAAGTTTCGCTGGGCAGCTTAATAATAGACGCTCGACAATGTAGTGATAACTCATTAATTTACAGCATTTTACTCTAAATTAAACTGGCATAAAATTATTTAATGATGAATCGTTATCAGTTGTTTAGACACAAATAAGCATTATGTCATTCATTCAACGAATCTTTATTGCTTCGTTTGAAGATATCAAATGAAAAGTTAGCCTTATATAAAATTCCAACAGAATAATTCATACACTTTACAAGTTTGTTGACAAAAACGAAAAGATATTTGTAATTTATTGCTAAAGTGCCCATAGCTTAAAAAGTTGAACAAATGAACATCCTTTTCATGGAATGGTATTTAATTTATCTATACTCAACGCTTAATTCTCTTTTACTTTCAATCTTCCTCTAATGCACTTCAAGCCCCGAAACTGTCACTTCAGCCCGAACTCAATTTTAGCTTTCGATCTCTTATAATCGCGTCCCAAGCTATCACCCTTGAGGTATAATGTACGATCATGGAAGTTAAAACAAGCAATAACAAGAAGAAGAAAAAAGAAAGGGGAAAAAATGAAAAAGAAGGCGTTAGGGGTCGAAAAAGAAGAAATCTAAATCAATTTTTGCTCCACTGTTTACCTGCTCTCTGCTTCATTCTAGATTTTAATTGAAGTTTCTTTGGGTCCAAGAGAGATTGAGTTCATTATGGATTTTAGCATTTAAAGGTCATTAGCATACTGCAGATACGAAGAATTGAAGGGGGGGGGGGGGTTCGACTAACTTGATGACTTCGTTTCACAGTTTCCCAAAAATTCATCTTTATTTTTATTATCTTTTTATTTTAGGCAATATGTTTTTCTATGATTTATGTTGCAAGTGTGTGTGTGTGATATATTGAAAGAAATTAGACTGGAATTTCTGTTTATAGGAGGAACTTAAATCTTTACTTGGATGAGGCAGTTAAACTAAGTGGGATAGTTGACAGAACTGTTACTAAAAATAGGCTGGTTAATCACGTTTCTTTCCGAGATGCATCAGACCCTGATGTCAAGCCTGTGCAATTTGGCACCATTTTATAACAAAAATCTTCCTCTGTTAGGGTTGACGAGATATAACAAAAACCTTACCATTTAAGGAGGGTATTTTAATCAACAAAAATGTCTCCAAGTTGGCGAGTATAAATGCAAACTTGGCGAAAAAACTTATCACTGAATATTCTATTTCAAAGCCGGATATTTCTACTTCAGGCAAAATTTGAAGTTCTCAAATGGTGACTTCCTAGCTTTTTCTCCGCCATTTGGCTTCGGCCGGCTAAAACCCAACTGGTAAGTCAGTTGAGGGGTCTATAATGAGTTACTATAGGACAACATTCCAGTAGTATTTTGGTGCACTTTCGGCTGTGATTTCCAATTGAATTGCACGTAATTATAATGTTACCTTGACCTTTAAACTGTTCAACAGGTTTTCCGAATCAAATGGCCCAAATTTCAACAGTCGGTTAAAAAAATCTATTTCCGATACGCTGTCAGTTTTAGGCAAAATTGGCTGCTGAATTCTTAGGTTTTAGCAATAATTTTAATTTTCCGACCACGGTAATCCAGCCCGCGGTTCCGGATTACCCAGGCCCCATAGTTTGGCCAACAAGATGTTCAGGCGTTGATTTTTTCTTTCTTTTTCCCCTTTTGGGGCTGCGTCAATGACACAATTTACTCAAGAAACATCTGTAATGTTGAAGACCTTCATGCTGCAAGAAACGCTGGTATTAATGCTGTGGTTATAGACATACAACAGTTGACATTTCTGAATATCCTCAGTGCTATTGCGGGGAGCCAATGTGAAAGTGCTCTGATGGTTTTTTAAAAATTTTGTGAATCCTGTTCTAAATTGATATTTTTCTTATGCTTTTTGACTTTCTGTTAAGTATAATGTCCTCTCCAAACTAGGGACTCCTTTCGTTTCGAGACCTTTCATTTGACATATTACACATACTTTGTGAGGAAGCTGCATTTTTTCTGTTTCACTCAACACAATCTTGCTCACATAGTTCTATTGCTTTCCCAAAGCTTTCAATTGCTAAACATTTTATCACATATGATTAAGACATGGCCCTATATTATTTTCAAAATTTTTTATAGCGGAATCAACGGTGATAGAGAATTTAGACAGGGTTCCCTCGGTCATTAAAAGTGCCTAATATTTTTGAACTTGTTTTCAAGGTCTTGAAAGTCCTTGAAAATGCTTAGAGGTCCTTAAAAGTCCTTAATTTTTGTGTATGTTGTGTGCCCAACTGCAAAATTTATAAAAATACAACTCAGACTTGCTATCCCCGTGAGACCGCCACTTATTCGCACCGTATCGGAATTCTCTGACATATTTGTATTACGCGACTTGTAACTTTTTTGGTAGAATATATTTTTTTAGAAAATTTATATTTAGACATGATGCCTGAAAACAAATTTTCAAAAGTCCAAAAATATTATTTAGGTTTTTAAAAGTCATTGATTTTCATTCTGTGATTTGAGTGCGAACCCTGTTAAGGAAAAAGTTATCTGTGAATTACACTAGAGACAAAAGCTATATTGTCCTCATAGTAAGGTGATTCCTTCGCCTAATTAAGATATGAATAAAAAGATACAAAACACTCTAATGTTTTGACGTAATACCTAAGCATACTAACAACTGAGAGTTGGATCATAAGCTTCTAAAGCCTCTGACGCTATTCTGAAGTATTCAGTGGATTTATTTTAGCAAACATATGCGGATAATCAAGCAGTTGCAGTCGCTTATTACCTAAGATAAAGTGGCTTATTTTTAAGCTTATTATTTAAAACTTCTCTATCATGTTGCAATATACTAGCACCTTCCAACACTTTAAATAAATCCATAACAAAACTCAGTCTGTTACTGAGTGACTGCGTCGTAACAATTTTATCTTACAGATTGTCAGAGTGCAGTGAAAACTTTACAAGTAGGTAATTTTCATTAGCCTATAAGATGGAAATTGCGCGTTCAGTTTCAAAGTAGTACATGAATTTTCGCTCAAACTATTTAAGATCACTCGTTTATTGTGCTAGACTCATGTCTTCATACTTCATAACACTCTGGCGTTAGATTAATCCTCTTGTTATGAATATTAACTTTGAGAATGACGTGACTTTGAGAAAGGTGAGAGCACTTGAGATTAATTGGAGAACCTTTATCCTGTTTATTTAATATATTCTCGTTTGTTTGAGCTATGGAAGACAAAGTGTAATGTTTTCTTTTAATGCAATAAGTGGTTGATCTTGACTTTAGTCATCTTGATGTGGATGTTATTTGTAAAATTATTGATTGAAAACCTAATATGTTATGAATATTGTTTTAATTCAAATCAAGGAGACTCAGTACTCTAAAAATAAAAATTAATCGGTTTTGGGTTTTTTATTTCATGTTATTCTATGTTTCTTTGTCTTTCCATTAATGTATTAATTTTGCTTCTACTCAAATTAGAAGTATGTCGTATTTTGTTTCAAAAATGACAACTTTCAATATTAACTATATAAGACTTTTACCTCTAACTTTGGTTTTCACTAAACATGACATTTCAAATTTCAATGTACCTTATCTAACTAATTATTAGAGATATACCAGTAATTTTTTTGTTAAATTGTAGTACATAACCTATAGATTAAAAGGAGGTTTAAAAATGTCCTGTTATATTCTTAATTATTTTTTAAAAGTCAAATCTTTGTAAAGAATAAGGGGTTTTTCTCCAAACTTTTTTGGAAAATTGATTAAAATTTAATAAAAAAAATAAATTGTTTTGATATTTCTTACCAAATTTTAACCTCCGTTTAGTGTGTAGATTATGTAAAATAATTTAATAAAAAAATACTGGTATATCTCTACTAGTTACTTAGAAAAGGTACATTGAAGTGTAAAATACGATGTTTAGAGAAAATCAAAGTTAAATGTAAAAGGCTTACATAGTTAACATTGATATTTTCTTTTTTAAAACAAAATATAACATACTTCTAATTTGAGTGGAAACAAAAGTAATACATCAATGGAAAGTTAAAAATAAAGAGTAAAATAAAATAAAAATCTCAGAATAATATATAAATAACGATAATTTATTTTATTTTTAGGTTACTGAGCACCCTTGAGTATGATAATTTACCTGGTTAAACTGTTTTTACTTTTTGCATAGCTGATAATATTTTTTAAAGTTATCGAAATATGCAGAGCTCATTATTAAGATAGATATAGTAAATTACAAATAAAAATAACAAACGTTGTTAGCTGTATTTTACTTGGTCTGTGTCTTATCCTTGTTTAAAGTTTTATCATTACAAGTTTTAATAGTATGAATTTTTGGTATTTGAATTTATCCTTCAATTTCGACTTACTGCAACGCAATTTTTTACTACATAATCCACAATAGAAAGAAAAGGTAAATTTGTCAGTAAAAATATATTTCGTAAATAAACGCTATTAGGTTAGATTATCAACATCATTCTGCTGTTTAATTGTTATTGTTTTTATAATTCATATTGAGTTTCTAAATTTCTTAAAATCAAATTTAAATACACTATTATTAAAATAATGTCTCTGCATTTAAATTTGCTATGGATTGTTGTGATTTACCTTTTGTGTTTTCATGTTTTCAGTAATTTTAAAAAATTGTCCAGTTTCGTGATATTTTGGCAATAATTATTGCATTAGTAAAAAAAAAGGCTAAATCTACGATAAGTTTTTCGATAAGTAAGTTTAATTCTCAATAAGTAAGTCAGTTTTTGATAAGTAAGTTCAGTACTTCTGTTCGATAAGCAGTTCTCTTGTAAGTGAAATAGAGGAGAAACCGTCGGAAAACCGCTCAAGGAAAGAAAACTCATTGTTAAAGACATAGACATTCATTTATCTTTTTATGCTTTTGTCGCATTTCTACAGGAATTTTGAAGGTGGATGTATTTATAACACCTTAAAAGGCATTATTACAGCGATTTTGATCAGAATTTTTAAAACAGGGTCTTTTTCTTTTAGCAATTACCGAAAAACATAAACTTTTCAATAGAAGCTACTTTATGCATGCGCAATATTAATGAAAGCCTTAATTACAAGTCTCATAGCCATCACTGACCCGTATGCAAAAGTTGAACATGGTAGATCAATCCATTTGAGAGTTATCCTGACCACGACAGACACACATATATTTTTTTCTAGACCATTTTTTTGAACACAGCACTCTCCAAAATGATAAGAAATAAAAACAAAAAATTATTCCCCCCTCCCCCTCCCCCCCGAATGCAATTATTTCATTATCCTATGTTAACGTATTGGTAATTGAAATTAAAAACATATTTGATCGTCACATTAATACATTCATATTTTATTAAAATATATTCAAATTTTAGAAATAAAAAAAATCGCTTTTAGAACGGAGTTTTGACGAAAAAGAACGTTCAATTCAATCATATAAATGGTGGCTCTATCCATCTACACTATCTTACACAGAAAACATCCCATCCCTCCAGGGCCAAATAATAAAAAAAATCTCAATATTTCCTCGAATATCTTGTTTACGATACAAAAAGCACCTCATAAAACGAAAACCTTTCTCAACGATCGAGTCTCCATCCGAAGTCATGATTCGTCACCCCTATGATTAAAACCGTCGTTTTAATACTCCACATCTTTTTCGCCTTGTATTCTCACATGACCAAGATTTATATGTATACAGCATCCGGGACGTTGAAATGTAAAGTGGTACATCTCGGAAATTCGACATTTCTTTGTAATCATCTCAGGGAGACGCTAGTACTGTTCAACTGCTAAATTTTGTAATGTCCTAAATTGTTTTTACATAATTTAGAAAATACACTTGTACGTATCATTGGTGAGTGTTGGTTTATAAAAAAGGTTAATTTTTAAGTATTTTAACTTGTATGAGGCGGATGTTTTGTCACTTTAACTTTCAGTGAATGGGAGATGTTCTATATAGCTGAAGCGGTATATGATATAATCGGAAGTTTGACGTAAAAAAAAAAGTAACAAGACTTGCTGTTTTTATTTATGTCACTGATGAAAAGAACATGCAATATAGTATATAAAATTAGTAGATTGAGTTTGACTTTTTGAGGTTTTATGTAATATCTGCCTTAATATTGGATGTATTCGCTTGTAATGCAACATCAAAGTATATTTCAGTTTTTAGTTCATATGTTCAAAAACCATATACGTCGTTCAGTAATGATGGAGAGATAGATTTATTTCGACAATATAATCTCCCTCCATGGACTGCGATGCTTTAGTGCCATCCCTGTTTTTATCTGTGAAAAACTAATTTTAGGTGGCAAAAACTGATATCTCAAGTAGCTAGCACTACGAAGTTTACGACGTCACGATACGATTTCTGACATCGACCTTGTTGTAGAGTTGTCCGTATTTGTGGGAAGGATTGCATATAAAATATAAAACACTCAACTTTAGCGCATGAAAAAAAAAAAAAAACTTTTCATAATGTGCAAAGAACACAGAAAGGAACTAAAAAAAAAACCATTGGCACTAAGTCACCTCTCGAATTTGCGTTATTATACTAAAAAATAAAAACATACTAAAAAATAAAAACATACTAAAAAATAAAAACAAAGGTTACAAAAGGCAATGTCTTCAATAAAACAGCAATAGGAAATAATGTTTACCATACAATAATGTGTAAAAATAAATTGAATAGATGATCCTGACATAGTTTACACAAACTTTCAGATTAATACAAAAACACTCACTTGCCCTTGCGCCATTAAACCCCCAACAAAAACACTCGCATACAAAACCCAGAATATTTACACTATAAGGTTTAGTGGTAACCATATTCATTGTAATATATCACTTACTTCTGTGACAGTTCAATATTGTCTTATTTACTTGATATTTGGGACTAAATATTGACAACATACATCGTAAAAAACTCGTGCGACACAAAATCACCTTAGTAAGAACTACAACACTTCGTTTGACAGTATCCTAATTTTTCAACAGTAACATGAGAATTTCCCACGACATATTAACTGCTTTCAGGTCGTTTTCTCTCTTCATTGGATTAAAGTATCTTAATAGTTTTTATTTTCATTATGAATAAACCCTTTGTTTTTCTCAAAAATTATTTGGAACCATTTGAAGAAAACCTTCCCTTGTGCTTTTTATCTTCATTATTCTTATTCGAATGAACATTTACCTCAAATCACCCTACACGCATTCAGAATTTTCTGTCAAACCAAACAAAAATCATTCATGAATTCAAATTTAAAATGAAGTTAAGTTCCATAATTTAGTATTTCGTCGATTTTTCCGTTATATGTATTGGTCTAACTAAACCCTCAACACTGGCAATCCAGAATCCCCTTATTCTCGACTCGCACCACTTCAGCTTCCAACAGCTCATCCTTGTGTACACAGACCGAAAAAGGAAACGTTTGCAGCACACTTTTATATATTCTATTTGGGCGGGTGTCCCCCGTGAACCGTCTGTTCAATCCATAGAGTCCTGGGCACCCAATTTAATCGAGATGATGGGTTTGTGAGGCTGCCCTCCCGACTTCCATTTGATGATGGAAATTCCCCAGGGGGGAGAGGGGGTCTGAACCCCCCCCCCCCCCTCCCTCTACTTTCAGCCCCGTCAAACACGCAACTGTAATGAATAGGACAGCGTTACTTTCTCGATTTCCAGAGAAACAGTTTCTTTTTCGTCGCCCTGTTGGTTGCTTATATATCTGCAGCCTGTTGTCTGTCGAATGGCTTTTGACTGATGCGTTGTTTTGTTTCCTGGCTGGTTGAGTATAAAATCGTACGGAGTTGGTTACAGAACATTGTGTTTATTACTTTGACTGTGTTTTCTATTTTCGTCCTTAAACCTATATGTATGTCGCAAGATTAAATTTAATGTTGTGCTTTGCTTCAAGTCAATTGGCGCCTTCTTAACTTCGCCTATTCCTCTTCTGAAGCAACATAACTTGAAATGTAAGGTTTTCAAACATCTGAGTCTCTACATTTTTAAAAAAAAATACACTCTAGCACATTTAAAAAAATGGACTACTTGTACAATATAATATAATTTATATTTGTGTCGTGATTTTTTTTTTTTTTTTTTTTTTTTTTTTTTTTTTTTTTTTTTTTTTTTTTTTTTTTTGCAAAGGTACCCTTACGCGTATTTTGGTTTCCTCAAAAAATATCTCTGGAAAAGTGATTTTATAGAGAAAATGCAAAAAAAAATTAAATATTTCAACATTTGGGAAGAATAGACTGTGAGTGCCATTTCGAATGCCGAATGCAATAAATTTTGAAAATGGGTACAAAATAGAATAGCAATGTTTTGTAGAACAGTCCCTCTAAATGAGTTTTTTAAACGAATGGAGTTTTCTCTTGCTAATTGTTGCGCTTGATTTTAAATTGATTAGACGTATCAGTATTATATAGTCTTTTCTCAATTCATCGAATCTTATTGGAAATATGCTTCAATAATTGACCATTTCTCGAAAACATTGAAATTACAGATCTTCCTAATGGGTTAAATTCTGCCATCTTTTTCAAAGTCAGTAGACACGGCGACGACCATGACCAATAATCTCGGGTATGCTGTCGGGCTACTTGCTAAAATGTTCCACGATTCTCCCATTTTAAATAGAATTGGTTGGCAGTTTCCCTTTGAAAAACCTCTCGTAAATCATTTTTACTTTCTTGAGATCTTGATGTTCTGATACAGTTATAACTTTTGCTCAGCACTTGTATACCAAAATCTTTAATACAATCAACCTAAGCCTGTTAATAAATAGACCTCTCAAATTCTAATAAACTATTTATTACAGTAAGGATTCTCTTTTATTTTATTTCAAACTTCAACTTCATTAACAAAATACCCCCTTTCACCCCAATACATTTCCTTGTGATCACACAAATCGAATCCCAGAGCTATTTCCTAAATATCCTCCACAAATCGCACGTACCATCGCCGAAGAGAAGATTGTTGCGGTAATCGGCTTAATCATCTTCTTGTGGGGGGTGCGCCCCTAAGCCCCCCACCCACCGCAAACCCCCCTTTGTTCGACACGCTCCAGTGGCGCGAATTATTCGGAGTGATTTTTATTTTATTTATTTCGTTGCTTTCTTCCTCTTTTAAAAAAGAGGATCCCCAAGGCGTTATCATCAACATGGGCGTCTTCATTAGGGCGGATAGGGCATTAAACGTGGAATTCCTTTTGTCCCGTAAAGGCAGGTGAGGCTTGACTGCTAGCTCTGGGCTTCCATTAAGGGAAGGAGTTGGGCTTGTGATGGAGATGGTTTGGTTCATTCGGACCTCTGAATGTGAGATTTTTATTGCTTTGATTTAAGGCGAGAGACTCTGTTACCTCGTTACTTGCTGTTAGCTTATTTATAACAATTCTGGCTTTATATCGGAAAGGAAATCGAGCAAACATTACAAGCAATTGATTGACAAAGCGTGAGAAGTCCTACAAAAAAAAAAAGTTTAGCTAAGAAATTAGATAAAAAAAAATAACAAATATTTCCTTTTAACAATACCGTGTTGAGAAATATACGAGAAAATAACAAAATGCTCGATGCAAAAGAAAATACCGTAAAAACCTGTTTATAACGATACTGTAGGAACGTAGAAAATTATTGTTATATATAGGTTGCCGATGTACGTAAAAATCTGTTTATAACGATAATATAAGGACTTAATATTGGTATACACAGGTTTGAGCATTTTGCATATCCAATATTTTTGTACTTATAGTAATGTACGCATTCTTATGTATGTTGTATTGTATTTAGAGATCTAAAATAATTTAAAAGGTAAATAAATTAATTCAATAATTAATATAGTTACTAATTAATCAGCAATTTAACCAACTGGTAAATTTAGGATTTTCATAAGAATAAAGATCAAAGGATAAAAGATATTTACCAGCAGGGTTGGGAAAAAAACAGGTTTTTTTTTGGTTTGAACCTGGTTTTTTCAAAAATCCTTTTTTAATTACATGTATACATATTTTTAAACAAAATTTGACATAAATTAGAACAATTTTGTGTTCAAATAAATTAATATTTATTTTGAAAATAATTTAAACTAAGTAAATAAACAATTGTGCTACTTATGAAATCATTTAGGTCATATTAAATTTAATATTTTATTCAGCGATTCTATTTTTTAAATTTAATGTATGGTACAATATAATACAATAGTAATTGTTTGCTGCATAATTCATGGAATATTGCTCTTAGATTCATCAGTAATCGTGATAAATTGTTCAAAATGATATTTTTAATGTTTAGAAATAAGTTGTTAAAACCCAAAAACCTCTATTTTAGAAACAAATTTAAAATTCAGTCTATAATTTAAGTGTAATTAATAATTTTAATTATTATAGAACATTTATGTATCTATTACTTTAATATAAAAACTTATTGTCGATACTTATAAAAATAAAAACTTCAATGTTCTTTGATTGCAAGATTTATTTTAAAATACATTAGAACTTATTCCATCAATAGTATTCATAAAAATTTTCATTTAGTGAATTATTTTCTTAAAAAATAATTGAAAGAAAAGTTGAGTTGTTCAGTAAAAATAGAAGTTATTTACAACATTAAATAATTAGAAATTTATAATTATAAATAAATAAAATTACAATTTTAAATTATTCTTAAAAAAAAAAAAAAAAATTGGTTTAAACCATGCCAACCCTGTTTACCAGCATGGGCAACAATTTTGAACTGAGCAAGTTTTGCAAATTGAATTAATTTAGAAAATGTATTTTGTAGTGGCGAAGCACGGTGTATTATTTATTATCTTTTAATAATTTGATGTTGATATATTATTATTATTTTTTATTTTTTTGTGATTAGGCAAAGTGAAACTATTAGTTAAATTTTTTATTATACGTAAAAGTAGGATGACAGCTTAATTTTATTTTACAGAAAAAAAATTCATTACTTTTTAAGAAACAATCTGATGGCTTTGCTTACTTGCTTATAAATGACACTTGTATACACAAATGTTTGAGTCCATCTAACGAGTTCAAATGCGCATCCGAAACATTTGGTAGTGTTGAGACAAAAGCCTTTTTAGTTGGATTGATCTTTTGGGTGACGTTTCGATTTCCAAAATAAAAAAACAAAAATACTACTTGTTTTCTAAACAGCTAAAATTATCGTTTAAATTTGACAGATCTACAAAGTAATTAACGCTGTGTGTAGGTATACAAAATACATTGAGTGAGTGCGAATTATGAAAATATCGTTATATGTTTTGAAAATATCGTTATATATTATAAAAATATCGTTTTATATATATATATAGGTTCATAATTATAAGCAGTATCATATTCATTATTAAAATTGATCGTTGAAGGCATTTAAATTTGTGTATATTTTCCCTGTAAAATTAATAAATAACAACATAACCCACTAGCATTTCAATATTTTCTTTTACCAACGCCCGGTCTCTTGCGACATTTTTTAATCTTTTCCTATGCTAGCGCCTTTACTCAATTTTACACCATCATTTCAATCTCTTCCTTCACCATTAGCTGGTCTTTTGCAGCCTTTATATACATTTCTATGGTATTAACTAATTGTAAGTGGTGTTTTTGTAACTTTTTTTCATATGTTGTTTTTTTTCAGTTTGCGGCTTTGTCTGACAAGTCTTATAAGCAATTTCGCTTGTTTTAAGATACCTGTTCACTTGTATCTGAAGGTATTAAGAATTGAAATATCTCCCACTATGATATCTAAATTATTGAAATTATTCAGTCCACGTATTTTGATTGGCAGTTTCTCTTAAAAAAAGTACATTGTATATTATTTTTTTTTATTCTCCATATAAAGAAAATGCTTGTGATTGAGCTTCTAGACAGAGCCGCTATACTCTAGCTTTCCCTTTTTCGCAGATCTCCACATATTCCAGAAAGACCAGGAATACTAAAGTATAAAGTCTCTCTTAACTTTTGATCCAAATTATGTTAGCGCAACTAGTGTTTTTCTTTTTCAAATGTTATTCTAAAATATTAATGTACTCACAATATAGTTCAGAACCTTCTGACTCCTTCTGACATAAAGTTTTTCTGTAGATTGTATTACCACAAAATAATCGCCAGACATCATCTTGATAATGCTTTCCAACATCAAATAAAACGTTCCTCGGATGACCGAATCTAACTGAATCTGACCTAACTGTTTGTCGAATAAACGCAGCCTAATAAATACTTCACAAAGGAAAAACTCTTCTGAAGCCTAACACTCTAACAATATTATTTTTATCGTCCATTTTTACCTTTATCCATATTATCCCATTGATACCACAGCTCTACTTTCCCAGCTTTGTCATTGAAATGCTATTGTCGGACCAAGGGGTCACTTTCCATTTCTCATCTCGTCGATTCCCTTCCTCAACAAAATAAAAGAAACTGTCCCCTATGTATGTAGGGGAAGTGTGGAGGGAAAAGCATAGCTTTGATTTCCTGTTGCTTGCCGCTCGCGGCAAATTGATCCGCATCTCAAGTGGTGTGGGATCCGAGATTTTTCCTATCCTCTCCTCTTTTTCCCGTAAGGCCTCTGGGATTTGATGGAGATGTATTATATTTTGTTTCCAGCAACGGTCTGATCTGTTTGAACGAAACGGGGGAGTTTTTACTGCTGGGATTGTGTTTGTTTTTAATCTTTTTCTAATGTATTTAAAGATTGATCTTCGTGTGGGCTGATATCTGTTTTTTCCGGTATCTCTTCTCTTGAAAGGTATAGTTGCTTATGCGGATCTTATACTTTGATATTTGATGTTTTGTTGAGTGGAAAAGAGTGGACTCTCTTGATTATGATTGAAATACATAACCAATAAGATTCATTTCAACTAGCCAGATTTTAGTTCAACAATTATTGAGTTTATTTCTTGGAATTCTTTTAGGTTTAGGCTTAGCGATGCGTCTTACAAGAAATTTGGTTTTATTTTTCATGTTAATGTTAATAACTAATAAAATAATTACTAAAATCATCCACATTAGATACGTTTGCAGTATTAATGAAATGTTCGTCAAGTTATGTACATGCACTACTGAGATCATAAAGAAATATCCAAAGAAACAAATATATAAACATCAGTTGAAGTTTTCTCTACTAAATGGAATAGTGGATTTACATGAAAGTCAGATTTACATTCTGAACCTTTTTGACAAAATTGTAGATGAAAAGAAAACAATCCAAATGAAAATGATCAGTTAGAATTCAATTTTTACAAAATAATTCAAATTTTTAAAAATGACGTTTAATAAACAACAATTACATGACAGATATTTAGCACTTTTTAATTGTTTATTATTTTCTGCTTCAAAACTTTATTTATTTCTCGATAAAGTTCAGCCTATTAAATTAGTTTCTATATAAGTCCTTAAAGTACCACATCTCCATCTGGCTACAAAATGTTCAAATAATGTCAAATTATCGAATTCAATTTCTCCGCGATTTCTGTAATGTGCTTAAAACATTTTATGGGAATCTATGGACTGCTGCAGACTCTAGACATCTCTAAAAAAGAAAACTGTAATTTAATCCTATATATTTAAATGAAACCGCAATAAATACTTTGGAAAACTAAAAATATCGATGCCGTTTGATATTTAGCTTATAACTTAATTTCTTAGAAATATTCAATGAATAAACTAATATTTAACCGGTAATTACTAACTTTTTATTCTGTGTAAATGTTACGTATACTAAAAGATAAATGTGTTGTCAAATTCAATGTAGTTTATTACTAATTACAAAGAAGCTTATTATTGTCTTGAGATAAAAGCTTGTCGTCAAACAAAATTCTTCAAAAATTAAAATTGAAGCAAAACTATTATCCCTTACTTCATTTGCTTAACAATCTTTTTCTGTTTGCATGCATATGCTGAAACTATGTCAATTTTATTGCTGGGTAAGAAATGGCTAAATTTGTTCTGAAGATTAGTCTTTTATTTTGCTTTTACGAACATTTTTTTCAACAACCATTATGCAGTTTGAAAAACAAATATCGTCAGGCAAAGAGGACAATCGTCTTTCATCCTGTTTCGCCTATGAAAGGCTATTTCTACTTCGTTTGTTTCCTTTTTTGTGGACTTAGCGGAGCATTAAAATACGTCTATTTAGCACCTTTCCAATTCTTTTTTTTTTCTTTCTCTCTCTCTCTCTTTCTCTCTCTCTCTCTCTCTCACTCTTTCATTTTGTTTGAAAAGTTTGTCAACCTTCAACGAAAGGATTTAATTCAATAGATAGTTTTTAATCAAGTAAAAAAGAAAAATTGTATTTCCTTGGAATATATAAAGTTTATATAAATAAGTAATTAGTTTAATGTTTCTCAATAGTTACTAATTTAATTAGAAAAAAAAATTTAAATGTTCATAGATTTTCCAAAATACTAAAGTTAAAATGAAAGTAAAAAGATTTGTTTTTATCAATTACTTCTTTCCATTAAATTACATTTATATTTCGATATTTCGATTTTTTACTTTCAAAGACACGATTAATAGCAAAAGATTTTTTTCAATTTTATAGTACAACCACCGACTTGTAGTACATAGCCGATAAATTTTCAAATCAATCTTCCTTGAAATTACCAATATAACAGTATTTTTAAACTACGCTGGTTAATCATCACACGTCCCAATAAATACAAATCAATGCTATTCGAATACTTCAACTTCAATTATCGAGTCCCTCATTCATTTACCCCACGTTTAAAGTGGATCATTTAAATATTTAAAACACCATCTCAAAGCTAAAGCAAATCGAAAACGAGGAAGCATTGCCATGCCTCCTTTTAAAACGAGAAACGACTTTCCATTTAATGAATAAATACAAACTAACTCCCAGAGTTTCCCGTCAGTCGACGCTTTTGGCGTCTGGATCTCGTCCCGACTTAATTAAACTAACTAACTCAGGTGTGCTAATTGCACAATTGTTCACTTACTACTAATCCTTGGTAAGTCTAGTGGGGGTGGGGAATGAACTAAATTTATTCTTCAGTAACAACCTTGTTGGTGGTCTGCAGGGGGAAAAAACAAAAGGGAAACAGAAGTTTTAAGTCTTGTAAAGCGTCTTGTCTTTCGCCGCCGCTGGGGGCATCTCATTTTACGTCGCCCAGCGACTTATGTTTACGCAGAGGCAATCTCAAAGGCGCTGTTGAAAATTGACACTTGATTCGGAAAGTGTTTCCTCAGCGAGAGATTGTTAATTTGCTCGAGAAAAAGTTAATTTCGCCACTACGAATCTAATTACTTTTGCTGCGTGGCGAAATTGAACTCGGTTTGGATGTAGGGATTCTGCGTTGAGTAATAAGCTGGGGATTGTGCTGCAGATTTGGATACCTCTGTAGTTATAGGAATAGAGAATAATTGTTTTTTTCAAATAGTTACGAAATAGATCGTTTGCATTTTGATTCCCTTTGTTTCTTTTACTTTTTATTTTATTGACTTCATTAGAATTGCTTTTTTATTCATTTTGGAATTCTAATTAGCCCTTTTAGTTTAGTAAAAAGTGCAAATTATTTAAAACATTACTAAGGTGTACCGACATTTCACGTTGGGTACCTCGTTATCTGGATGTATTAGTATTAACTTATTGACAACGTTATCTGAGACAAGAGGAAAACATAATTGCTCTTAACGTCTTGCACATTTAATCTTATGTCATGTATCTTGAGAAATAAACTCAAAACCTCGCAGTGTCTATTAAAAAGAAAGTTATTGGAGACCATATAAATTGAAAAACTATCCAGAGTTATTTATATCTCAAATGGCAGACCATAAGAAACTGGTTCATTTTAATCAGCAGGAACAAAACTTGTTGATTCCTTAAAAAAGAGAAACACATTTTATATGTCCAGGTCGTTATCTAAGTTTTACCTAAAACTGATAGTTCATCTGTTCAATTGCATGCGTTTCAATCAATGATCATGTTCTTTTAAGAGCTCTTGCAAATACGATTTAGCGTATTTAAAACCCCGCATCATACCGTAGAATACATGTAAATCAGTTCATTTGTTCTTATATACAGGGTTTCCGCGCATATGGAAAGTCAGGGAAAATCATGGAAAGTCATGAATTTAGACATAGGGTAAATTTTGTCATGGAAAGTCATGGATTTTGAACAAAAAAAGCCTAAAAGTCATGGAAAAACAGTGAATTGCATGGATTCCAAAAAATCTTACGCAAAATCACGTGACTATGACGTCATAAACGCCATGATCGCAATTCGTTGTTACTTCGACGATTCATAGATTCATCTGCGTTTTTATTTACTTTATTGATAGAAACAACGGTTACAGTTAAAAACTCCGGCCAATGAAAAGAATTTCTGAACTCCAAACTTGTGACATCACACAAGTAGGTCTCGGTGAATAAAAAATTCATAATGTAAGAACTGAAGTAAATTAATTTCATAATCTTTACTTTTGGTTTGACTTCGTAGGCTCTGGTTTACATTGTTGATACCAAAACATTTGATTATTTAATTTACTTATATTTTCTTATTCCTTCTTCAAATATTTACTTATTATTAAAGATTGATTAGCTTTTTTACCACCTGAAATATCAAAAAATGGAAAATTATTTTTCTCTGTTTCTTCTGGTTTCGACGTATCTTCGTTACTGATTATATGGTGAGTACCTATTCCTCTGCATTTATTGGAAAAGTCTCTTGTAGATATCTAGGGTGGCGACAGAACAGGGAATTTCACTATTCTGGAAAAATAAAGGAATTGCGTAAAATTTGAACTAGCTAACGCGCTTCATTTTAAGTGATTATCATCTCAACGCAAGCTGTGCCGCTCCATTATTCTGCCGACAGTCACTTACGCTTGCCTTTCGTATAACTTTAATCTGACTGAATCCTTTACTAGAATGATTATTTTTAAACTTGTTTTTTGTCAACAGTATGTATAAGAACCCTAATTATTTACGTATTATTTCTGTTAGATTTTTAGTTATTCTATAACTTAGCAGCGCGGCAGCTCGCATCCATATTGTTAAAAAGAAATTCTTCGACTTCAATCTAACTGCATCCTTTACAAACACGAATATTTTTCTTCTTGCCTTGTGTTTTCTGTTAACAGAATATATTAGAAGCCTAAATTCCTTAATATTTCAAATTGATTCCACCAGATTTTTTTTCGGTTTTATTTACCCTTAATAGCTCTGTTACACACCTCGCTCTGTTTTAAACACCTTTACTGTATTATTTTTCTATGCTTAGTTTACTTACATGAAACGAGGATTTTTTACTCAATATAAAACTTATAGTAATCATTTTACAATCGTATACAATAATTTATTTACTATGTTGCGTTAGTAAAATTTACTATGTTGCGTTAGTAAAATTTACTATGTTGCGTTAGTAAAATAATAAAATTCTCGAGTCAGGTTCAATGTTTTTAATGCGATTTCTTGAGTCATGGAAAATCATTTGCTTCAGTCATGGAAAGTCATGAAAAGTCAGGGATTTGGGACATTTAAGATTGGCGGAAACCCTGTATATACGATGTGTCTGGCTATATAACATTGTAATTTCGGGTTTACCCTTTATTACTCCACATATGTAAACTCAAAACCACATCATGAGTAAACAAGAAATAACTAATTAGAAATCAATTAAAAAACAAAAACAAAAGGGGAGACACATTAACACATCGACAGAAAATCCAATGAAACTTTTTAGCAAGAAAAGAGGTTATAACAATATGTTTATATCAACGTGCAAAAAATTGCACATTTTAAACAAAAAATTTTGCCATAAATTTGAAAGTAGTACCAGTTTGTTTACTCAAATTTTGTATAGTCTTGGCATAGAAAATACTAATTTTCAGAAAATATTCTAAGACTGGAGTTGCAAACGTTAATACATATGTATTAAAAATATTTGAGCTCGTTAGTATAAGAAAATATTACAATTTGTTCGAAATTACTCTTTCAAAATCGATAAATCATTCGTGCTAACGCACTCGTCGCATAAGCATTTTGCCTCGTTCGAAAATGTATTATTTTCACATCTAGTTACTTAAATAACTGTTATAGACGGAATTGTGTTTTCCGAGTATCTTGTATTAATTACACAGTCGATTAATCTATCTATTTTGACCGACTACCAATGGTCGAGTGCTTTCAAAGCCATAGAGTTCTCTAATGTAGAGATGGGACTAGCACGGGTTCCATAGTTCATCATGGAGAGCGATTTGCAGAGAAAAAATGAAAGTGTAAGCTGTAGAAACAGCAGCCAGCTCAACACAAACATGCCGATCAAACGGTATAGTGGTTAGCGTGCTAGCTTCTAGAGGGAAGTACTGGCCAAAGGGTTGTCCGGTGCAATCACCGGGCCGGTCAGTGTCTGTGAAAAATGGGCAGGTCAGAGAGGGTTTTTTTCCCCCCTTCAATATAAGTAGTTGCCTTCCTGAAAGTTTTTTTTTTTAAACCCAATGAATTGAAAGCCCAAGCACTCCCACCAGCCAATTATATAATCGCACTAAATGCATGGCCCGCGTTGTATATAAGTCCCAATTGTTGACGTTTCGCGAACCAGGCTGGCTGTTTGTAAAAAAAAATTGCCGTTATTGCTGTTTGTGAAAAGCAAAATTAGAAAGCAAAGGCTAGTTATGTTTGAAATTTCAGAGTTATATATGCACTGAAGTCACTTTGCAAAGAAACTTAAACTAGGAGTGAGGAACAAAAAAACCCTTAAAATACCTAGGGATGTGGAACATCGCACAACTTTCAATTACACTTAATACTGGCCACAGCAATCAAACTTGACAAGAATTGGTGTAATTTTAAATTTTCGTTTTCTCTTTTCATTATTTAAAAAATAATGGCTAGTTAGGCGATATTTTTGGATATAATAAATGCACTGGCAAGGGGGGGGGGGGGAAATGGCAAAACGGCGATTATGGTCATAAGTTTTTCGGTAAATATTACATTATTCTTTCTTGTAAATGAAATAGAGCAAAAACAGTCGTTAATGAGTGATGCTCTGGGTTAATGGCATTTGTATTTCGAATTTTTACGCCTTTTTCGCATTTCTACGAAAATTTCGAAAGTGGATATATTTATAGCAACTTAATAGACATAGCCATATCTATTTTGGTCAAAATCACTGCAGCGATTTTTTGGCAAATGCTGAAAAATGTGTTTTCGATGTCAGCTACTTTATGCGCATGCGCAATTTTGACGAAAACATTGATGACAGGTTCCATACTCCATTGCCACCACAAACTCGTATAAAAAAGTTGAATATCGCAAGTCAATTTTTCATGAGTTATACTATACTAAACTTCAACTTAACTAGACATCACTTAAACGGTAGATCGTCACAGTGCTCATAGGTATTTAATCCATTTCGGCGGCTTGAAAGCATAATGTTCGCCAAACCACAACCCTGTAGAGAACAAAAGGCTATAAGGTTTGGCGAGAATTATGTCTTCACTCCGCCAAAATGGATTAAATACCTATGAGCACTGTGACGATCTATCGTCTAAGTGATGTCTAGTTAAGTTGAAGTTTAGTATAATCACAGACATTTCTTCTAGATCACTTTTTTAAACTCAGCACGTTCCAAAACGTGTAGAAAAAAAAAATCTATTTTTTTTTTTATATCGTATGAAATAATTTCATCACCCTATCTTAACATGTAGGTAATTTAAAGTAATAATTAAAAAACTAATGAAAATTTTAACATTCTGTTTGTCAAAATCATAATTAGATGGCAATAACTAAATAGTTATCTATGTTAAAAATTTCAGAACTCTATGAAAGTCACATTGTAAAAACACTATACTTTTTTAAAAAATTAATTAAAAAAACTTATAAAAATTTTAACATTCTGTTTGTCAAAATTACAATTAAAAGGTCAAAACTACTTATGTTTATAAATTCAAAGTTTTATGCATATTGGAAGTCATTTGCTGTAAAGTTTTGCAAGAAGCAATCGATGATTTTCATGGAAACCAAGTTCACTCAAGGAAACTATAAATACTAGTAGAGACGAAAAACACTTTATACTATTAAACTAATTAAACACTTCAACTATTAAAAAAAAACGTATAAATAAAAATATATTAGTTATTAAAATTACTTATTAATCAGTGGAATTATTTTATTTTGTTAACAATAATTATTAAAACTGTATCAATGATTATATATTGAAAATTTGGGCCGGCATAAATCTAAAATCACCGGACAGAATTTATGTCCCAGTACGCCCCTGCCGCGAGGTTGCGGGTTCGAGTCCCGTGTAAGGCATGGGTGTTTGTAAATGTATGTTGGTTTGTCTAATGACAAATGTTTCGGCGCATTATAGCCCTCTCGTTGCTGACGGCGCCAGATAATCTGAAAACAACCAACCAACTCAACACAAACACAAATTTCAATAAGACCATAAACTCCAATAGATAATTCGTGTTTTAGCTATTTTTAATTTATTAATTAATAATTTATTGACATTTTTAACTCATTTTGGCAATTTTTTTCATCTACTTGTTAGTACTTACGTCCAAGGGCAATTGAATAAAGAGTTCGTGTTTTACTTCACTGGTTGTATTAGTTTCTATTGTACTCTTTTTACTATGCTGTTATCGCTACTTAATGTGTTTGAAACGCTTCTCATACAAGAAAAACGGTTTAAAGCAGCGTGAAACAGGAAACTACTTAAAATTCAATTGTATTTATTTTTCTTGATTTATGATAGCATAAAGAAAATGATGCGTGAAGGCAATTGCGTTAACCGCTCAATTATCAAAGCAAGTTTAAAAAAAAAAAAAATGAATAAAAAGAACTAATTAAGAAAGCATTCTTTCAAGAACAACAAGTGGGCAGCCTCAATTCAGACCACAAACATGGGATCCGACAAAATCTTTTCAGCAATGGGACAAAAAAAAAAGAATATTCATTCGGACTGTCCCGGACGTGATCGGGCTTACCGAGTACCTCGAATTGATTACCCGGTGGATCAATTCCTCTCCCCAACCGACTACCAATGATCAAGTGCTCTGAAGAGTCCCCACAGATTCGCAAGAGCAGGGCTTAGGGCCTCACGGAATAGAAAAACCGGATCAAACGCAGATTTAGTTCCTTTGTCACGCTAAGCTGCTAATGCTGTGACGATACGGTACTTTTGCTCGTGCTACGTCGTCTGTTTAGTTTTTTTTATTTCCTGAGTATAGATGCGACTTGGAGAGAACCCCCTCCCCCCACCACTATTGTGTTTATTATGATTCTGAATAGTCCCTATTGGAAAAGGGGGGACTGAAGTGATAGTTCAATACTGCTGGTGGACCAAGTGTATTGTTTGAATTGGAAATGTTCAGTGTTTCCGGGTTATCTTTCATGGGGGGCTTCAAGCGATTAGTATGTGAATGAGGTGTATTGATATCGCTTGAATCATAATGACCTGGATTAGAAGATTGCATACATGCACACAGTTTTGAAGTTTGTGGTTTACGTTCCTGTTTGAATGCATAGCATTTATTGGATCAGCGACATCGGTTTTTATATATATATATATTTTCTATAGTGAATCGGGTGTGATCTAAATAGGTTTATGCGGGTTTGTGAGTTGTGTAGCTATCGAGAAAATATTTAAACTATTAAAATATCGTGGGAATTACCATAATTCTGAATATATCGGAGAATTTGTATGGAAAAAGAATCTATGGGAAATGGGGGGGGGGGGGAAACAAAATTAAATTGTATAGGTGCAACTTTTAATTGAATTGTAAAGGGTGAGTTACTCTTTTCAATATGTTTTGTTAATAATATATTGATGATAAATTACAGTACTAGGTGAATAGAAATGATTGCGATTGGTTTGCCTTAAATAGAAATTTTTCTAATACTGTACAATTTTCAATCGGCATAAGTTTTTGGCTATATTGTACGCTTAACCACGTTGCAGTCCTGCACAAAAGTTTAGACACAACACAAAATTGGTGTTTTATAAAATAGTATTAAGACAGAAAATTTAATCTTTATATCATTTAATAATATTCACGTATTACATTCAAAAAAGATATTTCAAAATGAAAAACAAATCTGTAATGAATTAGTAGCAAATATAATAAAAAATGACAAAAATACGTTGCCCATAAGTTTAGGCACAAATTGAAATTTTTTAATTTTTATAAGTGAGCAAAAAGTTTTAGTAATCAATTAAGCTTTCAAGTTGTTGTTTTTTTTTTTTAAATCAAAAACACTGTTTTTCATTAAAAGCACAAGCTTTTGAATGATTTCAGGCTTGATTCTATACCACGCTTTTTCAATAGCTTCTTTAAGTTCAAAAATGGTGGAATACTGCTTTGCAAAGTTATACAACTTTTGTAAGAATTCCCCATACATATTCGATAGGATTACAGTCAAGACTATTAGCAGGCCAATCGAGAACCATGATTGTTTTGGCTTCAAACCACTTTTTCATTGGTCTGAATGTGTGAATGGAGGCATTATTTGTCGAAATTTCCAGTTAGATCCACTCCAAAGCTCTCCAAATGGTAGTAAGTTACTTTCTAGAGTTCCCTTGTAGATCTCAGAGTTTTACTTTCCCTTTAAAAACGCTAGGGAAGTTCGTCCGTTGAATCAAAATCCTCCCCAAATCATGACTGAACCTCCACCTTGATGTCGGCTAAACTGAGTTACAGGATATTTATGAAGATTATGCGGGCCAGTACTAGGGAAATCTTTCTGGACCATCTAGTATCCATTTTTTCGTCACTAAAGACCACCTGTAGCCATTCGTCACTGTATTTTGTAACACGTGTTACTAAGCCCAATTCAGTCTTGCTTCTTTGTGATGAGACTGCAAACGCGGCTTGCTTTTAAGTTTAGATTTTTTCATTCAAAACCAGCATTTCACAATCCTTCTACGTATAGTTTCTTGTTAAACTTTAGTGGCAATTGTATTTTTGATCTGATTTGCAAAGTAATGTTGTTTTGAAGCCAGTTTCATAATTTGTCTATCATACAGTTTGCTGGTCGTTTGATGCTTTCCAATTCGTAATTTTGGTTGATATTGGTCACTATGTGCTTAAACTCTATAAATACTTCTTTTGGAACGATTTAATGCAATTGAAATATCAGAAATGGATTTAGCTCTGGCCTTCAATTTCCAAATTCTTAAAATATTACATACCAAAATTGAGTTGACTTCGGCATCATTCTAACCAGTGAAAATTACTTCAAGCCTTTTATAGCAACTTAAAGACATTCCCCTTTGATGATGCAATCACTTTCTCTCAAGAAATTACATAAATCTTACGTTTGTGCCTATACTTTTGAGGCATGGAAAGTTTGCAAAGTTTCAACTTGTTGATGTTAGACAATTTTATTTCATTGTTTCTTGAAATTTTTTAAGCTACACTTTTTCTTTATGGCTTTAAGAACATATATTTGAAGAAAAAAAATCTAGTGAAAATTAACTGAATAGTATTGCTTATTCGTGAATAGCCTCTGTGTCTAAACTTTAGTGCAGGACTGTATACATAATAATGGCTCCAATTGTTAACATCATATAAAATAAGCAAACTATAAAGCTTGTTTTATTGAATTTTTTCAAAGGTCATAACTAAGTCTACTACTGACGGGTTTTCTTTCATAGTATGAAATTTTTTTTAGTGCTAAGATCAAATGTGTATTCGCTCAGAACAAGAACCATAAGAAATAACATTTTATTACAAAAGGAATTCAGTGGGTTTTTCCACTAAGTAGTTTGTATCATTATATTAATCACTTTTCTCTCTGAACGCAATAAAATGTTTTTATATTGTTTCTATTGAAAATATCTTAGAACCATCCATTAATTCTTTACTTTTTGTTATTTTAGTTTCTCGTCCTCTATGATTACTCTTACTTGTACTTAATCTCTAACCAGATGGAAATCTGAATCAAGTAAAGTGAGATCCATAACGCACACAGACATAACGACGCGTATGCTTTGCTATTGGAAACCCATATCTCAATGCATTGTAACGATGTTACAGTTTCTTGAAATGTACCAGTTAATATCATTCCATCCGAACTTATTATCATTCACTTTAATCAGGGCAGTACGCACGTAAATCATTCCGAATCGCATCTAATCAGCATTTTAATCAAATGAAATTTCTCAGTTCGCGAAGCATCGACAGAGATCGATGGAGAACTGTTTTGCAATTCCAAGAAAGAACCTGAAAGAAAGTTTCATTTTGTCGCTGTTTTTTAATGGAATATCAGGAAAAAGTATTCTTGTGCTTAAGAGATAAAGTGAAGGAGTTATTAATCTTATTGTGACAGGAATGTCGTAGTTTAGTAATAACAAAAATTACAAACTTGTCTGGGCTTGGAAATGATAATGAAAGGAATTTCTTTCGGAAGAGTTTAGTGTTGTCGTTTTGAATATTTAATTTACTTATTAAATAAATGGAATTGAATTATGTTATCGGTTGAATTTTTTTAAAAAAGAAAGTTATGTTGGAATATTGTATCTATACTAAGTTTAAAACGAATATATTTTTTTTTTACAATATCTCGACATTGTCTAGCATTTTTCTTATTACTTATTTTATTAAATGCGATTCTTTATTTTATTCCTACTTAAAGGACATTTTTCCCTCTATGAATAGAAATCCAAGATCGAAAATTACAGATCGATTATTATAGGGGTCGCATTCGCCCTAAAATTCCTAATATTCCTTAAATGTTTGTTTCCCTCTAGATTGTACTTACATTTTTCGCGAGTTCCTAAAAAAAAATTAAAAACCCCGAAAATTCCCCAATTTTTCTGCAATACCCCCCAAAAAACCTCAATATTTCTCCAGATGAGAAAAATAGGTTTCATTAAATTTGCATGTTTGCTAAAATTGTATAATTGTTTAATTATATAACTGTTTTTTCACTAAAAAGTTTTTGAAAATGAGCAGTTTTTGTATGTATTGAAACAAGCATTGGAAGGAATTTATCTGTGTTAGGAGCCTATGTCAGAAATATTCCTAAACATTTTTTAATCATCTTAAGAATTATCTCTAAAATTTTCGAATTATCCCTAAAACGTTCCTGAAACTTTTGGAATTGTCCCGAAATTACTACTTAAATTTTTTAGAAAACTTATTGCGCCCCCTAACTTCGAACTCAGTCTCTCTAGCTGTTAGAAAGTGTTTATAAACACAAGTTACAGGAAACAATGTCTAAGGTAACTTTTTCCTGCAATATATTGTAGAAGAGACATTTTTGCTTCATATCGACGTAATTGTTTCACCAATGAAATTTTTAAATAGGAATTGTGTTTGTTATTTTTATGCTTTTTATGTTAAATCACAAGACTTGGACAATTAACCAGACAAAACACTGAATGTGTTACATTAACCTTTTTATAAGTATTCTTAATTAAGCAAAGTAAGTTCAGTTCATTACGCAAATGACGTCGACTACTTCAATAACTATTTTTGATAATGTTTTGTTTCGGACGTTTAACAGATAAAATAAGTACTAATCATTGTTGCATCTGCATACCTTTTTCAGATTGAGTATATACTCATAAAGTACAATGTTTCCAGGTTAAAATTGTCCTCAAATTATGGCTTCTTTTTACGAAACCACTCATTTAGAAAGAAAAAAAATATTTAAATTAAAAAGAACTTCTCACCATGTTTTAATATCAATAGATTTCGATTTGCGCATCTTTTGTAACAAGACAAACTTATAATCGGTAATTCAGTTATTTCCCAGCGTTTTTACTGCATTATCATAAGTTATTAGGCGAATTGCTTGAATGATACGCTTCTTCAACTCATCCAAAGTTTAAATTTTTTGTTTATGTACAACGGATTTAATAAATTTCAAGATAAACGTACCCAGTAACAGTGCGCTCTATGAAGAAAAGTGGACCGATGTTGCCGTTTATGTGCATTCCTAATCACTCATAGACTTTGGGTGTATCCATTCTTTGTTCAAAATATCTCGGAGGGATTTCCAATCCACGGAGAAGCAGTGTATTATATTTTAATGGGTAATTCCGTAATAATAAGCCATAACTTTTGGATACTGTTAGTCACGACACTGTTTTTTTTTTTTTTTTTTTTTCTTCTTAAGAATTACAGGTGAATTTGTATGTTTAACAAAAGTTTAATATTATTTGACCTTTACATGTATAAATAAATCATATCTTCTACAAAATGATCTACATACTGTTCTATTTAAGAATCAAACACAATTTATTAATCATAACGCGATTTCCTTCATCCATGACCAGTCTTTGCAATAAAATCAAAGGTCCTCCATCTATTAGATGTACCACACTTGCAATTCTAAAAAGGAGGTTACTCAAACTTCCAGCACTAACAACTGAGGCTGTAAATTTGATTCCCATTATGATAGTAATATTTAACAATTATCCGGGCCAAGTCTCAGACTCTTTGATGAATTTCTTTCGCAAATTCGACGCGTCACGGTCCGTGGACCCGGACCTCCCTGTCTAATCACCTGTGTCTATCCCCCTGGCCGGACTCTTAATAGAAAAATGGCCGATGCTAAATGAATGCCGAGATTGGCCCTAAGCCAAAGGAGAGGTTTGACGTGACCGCACCCAATGCGTTTACTTGGTTAGGCGTAACGGATAAAATCTTTTTCATAATCGATGTTGCACACCCCTGACACATCGACCGCTGTGCAATTGAAGGGGAGTTTTTGTTCTTTTTCCTGAAAATCCTCTTTCCGTTGCTTAATAATAAAGAGAATGAGATATCGTGGAGTTTGGGGTTATTCCCAAAAGATTAACTATTTATAAAGTTGAAAATGTGAGTAAAAATTTGAGTATTAATTATCAGAATGGTTTACGTAGAATACTAACCAATATCCTCAACAGCGTTCAAAATTAAACAGGTAAATACTCATCATAGGCAATATTGTCAAACTATAACTCTCTAAAAAAAAAAAAAAAAAAAAAACTGAAGAGGCTTCATAATGATTGTTATAATCTTCCGTTGGTTGCTTGAATTCCTTATTATAATTTTCCGGATTTCTCCCATTCAGGAAGGAAGTGAAGTAAAGTTCTTGAAAGGCTTTCCGTTAAGTGTCCTTCCCCCATGTCACTATGTAATCCCTATAGCACTTGCGAAAGCAAATATCCCATTCAACCAACTACGTTTACGAATCTCGAAGGATATTGATCGCAATGAACTAATAAAATCTCATTTTTGTGTAGTATAAAACACAATTTGGGATCCGTTTATAGTGTCCCGCATCAGTATTTGGTATTCACATACCCAAACGGCCATATACTTACACAGGGTGGCTACAGAACCTGGAATTCAGGGAAATGTCAGGGAATTTCACTCTTCTGGAAAAATTGGGAAAATATCAGGGAATTTCGTAAAATTACCCTTTAATCAGGGAATTTTGAAATTTTTGAGCTTCCCTTCTCGCATTCCCCGTGCGGATATCTACCTCGGCTCGCGTCACATGAAGTGGATGCTGTGATGTCATCACGTTGAATAGTTTTTTTATTTTTTCATGTACTTTTTAAGTCCGTCTAAAAAGTCCTCAATATCTGGCTATTTGACTGATTTGGGAGAATGATGATTCCGAACTTTTTCTACTCTTAACAACTAAGCCAAACCATCGATATACCGCCCACAACCGCCTGTTGAGGTTCCGCTTTTTCTTTCTTTTTTTATTATCTGGGATCATTATTATGCCTGGAACAATTATTTCTGTTGGGTTTCTGATGATCCTATAACTTAGCAGTGCGGCTATTATGCTGTGAACAGAAAACAGCATGCGACATATATTAAATAAAATAATATGTTTTATTTGTGTTATTTTTGAAATGAAAAAGAAAAGCATTGTACGGTTTTACTTTACCTTGAAATTAGCAAATATGTCTGTATTTGGTGAATTTTGTGTTTTTTAATTAATGTTTTCCATTCTTTTTCATGCTCTAGCTCTAAAGATGTTTGTTTTGATTTTTACCGCAAATTTATTATGGCACAATTATACTCTGACTATTTAGAATTTACTTATTAAATTTTGGCTTTTTTAAATTCTCCATTATTTGGTTTTTTGAATTATAGCGTACATCAGGGAATTTTTGTGGAAATCTTCTGGAAATCAGGGAAATGTCAGGGAATTTTATTTCTCAAATTCTGTAGCCACCCTGTAACATATACTAGTCATAATTATAGTATTATTTTTCTAGAAACTCTGGAATTAACTACCAATAAATAAACATTTTCATTGTTTTATTTCGAATGAAAACCTAGCCTATTCTAACGCAATAAATATTTACAATAAATGTGAACAACACAAGCGTATTTCGAAATTCAATCTAATAGCCAGTTAAGTCACTTGTTGACGAAGATAACTTTAGAAATTTAGTAAGTGTTTTAGTAGACGCTAAGCGTTTACTAAATATTTTACTCAATATGACTCTATCCACTAACCGTTTGATTTTGAAAATGAGTACTGATGTTAATTTGAAGAACTGGCAAGACATGCGCTCTCTAAAATATGAAATAAAATTAAACGTAAATTTTCTTTTAGTAATATTAGTATCCCGTTTATCATGTTCCAACCTCGACCAATTTCTAGAATAACAAAATCATATAAACTAGTAATATACAAGAGGACATCTTTTTTAAAGGTTTGGTCCCTATAGTACAACTGGATCAGTTGAATAAGTGTTCCTCCAGTAACATGAAATTATTAGAAAAAAAAAGTAATTCTCGATCTACAAACTGATGTTATTCAAGGAAAGCTATTTAATGCCGAGCAAAATTGTGGACTATAACCAAACTGATTATTTTTCATTCCAAACAAAAAAATATTCTGAAGTTTATGAAGAATTTTGGCAAAGCATACTGAGAAACTCACCCATTTGGGTTTAGAGTTATTAATTAAAGGTTTAAAACAAATTGTGAAGATTGTGTTGATTGACCCTCCGATTACCGGTGTATACTATAATTTGGGGCTGGTGCACATTAAATAGGTCGTAGCCTCAATGTCCTCTCGTTGGTGTGGTGGGGTTGGAGAGAGATGTTTGGACGAGAAGATTTCGACCTCTTAGTTTTCTCGGTGTTCAAAATTACCAGGCGTATTTGGCTGTGTTAAGCACTTGATAGTAGTAGAAATAGGCAGCTGGAACTGTGCTAACTAAGAGATTCTATCTTTGTAATAACAAAATTATGCAAGTGTGTGATTTAAAGTTTTCTAAACAATACTTAATAATAAAGATTTTGTGATAAGTTTATTTTATAATATTATTGAATCTTTAAAAATTGTTGCAAATATTTGTCATAAGCAATTGAAAAAGGTGTGTTTATAGCTGATCATATACACACGGTTGAACTTGCATGAAATCTAAATAATGTTTGACAACGTGTAAACATTTTATTGTAAGAATTCAACAAAATACATTCTCATTAATGCAGCTTTTAATAAATTTTATCATGACATAGACCATATTATCAGGAATCCACTAAATCGTGGAGATTACGAAGCAAACCACACGGATTGCGTTAATGATTCGCAAGTGTAACGAGCAAGCGGAAATTGCGAAGCAAATCAAACCGATTACTGGAGAGCGTTAGCGAGCAGGGGTTGAAATCCCTAGTATCAGAAAAGATAGCAAAACCCAGCCATGCATTTACTTTTCTAAATTAAAAATACGGCTCACTCAATTTTAAACTCGTCCTAATTTGGTCAATTCCAACGTTTGTGTTAATTTTTGCAGGTATGAAATAATACTTAACTTAATAAGTCAAAATTATAACATACTTTTTCCTTTACGTTGACTGCATTAAAATTGAATTTACGTTGGTTTTGAAATACATTTTTATTAAATTTATCCAATCGGTTTAAAATTCTTCGCTTTATTTGAGAATTGTTGCTATTAATACTGGTTCCCTATTTCTAATAGTTAAAAAATGAACCCACAACAATCTTTTTGGATCTACCAAAGTTTAACCTACATTTATTTTCGTTGCAATATTTGAATAACCCCTCTTTTTGCTGTTTATGTCCTATACTCTCCGCTAGCAATCTCCCCACATCTTTTGTACGGCCGTTATGAAGACATATTGTTGCCGACTTATGGATTTTACAGGAGGTTAGGGGTTTAGATGACTGCTAATGCCTTCGTGGGGGATTTCTGTGTTTTGCATACATGTGTATATATCGCTTTTGCGAAACAGGGATTAACTTCCCATTTTTCTTTTATTCGTCTGCGTTTTTTCCCTCTGGGTATATCCCAGTCTTTTGTGTAACCGTACGGCGCATTGTCAAAATCCCTTGTACTTATTGTCCCACGTATTTGTAATCGGCATTAAACTATTTTTTATGCAACGCAATTGGCGTGAATTGCTTTTTGAAAAATGGCGTTTAAACGCTAGGGGAATCAATTCGTAGATTTGAGATTGCGTTTATTTGTGAAACAGGATGTGTGGTGAGACAGTTTTGGAATAGGAATTGGAACTAAAGGTAACAAAGATTTAAGTATTGTGTCGGTAGGTGGAAAAGACTACAATTGGCAATTTTACTTATAGAGTGAATTAATTTTGTTCATAAATTAAACGATTTTATATATAAAAATCTTTGGCAAAATATTATATTATAAGAATTACTTGTACCAATACTTATTTCAGGATGTCCAGCAACAGTGAAAATATAGGGTCTTTCAGATAGAACGCTTAACTTTGAAATGACTTAACTCCGAAACAGTGAAAGAAGACACAAGTGGTATGTTGGATCGACCGGTATGGAATTTTAGATACACTGGTTTGCAAAATTACAAACACTATAAAAAGATGGTTACAAATTGTCATAAAATCTGAATATAGTGGAATGAGTTTATCATTTTCCTTATGAAAAAGTGTTTTATGTTATGATCCCTCTATCGGATAGTGCAGCCCTAAGGGTAACTTTTGCAGAATACAATGTTTTTGCAAGATACACAAACGAGTTTTCAGTACCGCATACTCGCCAGTTTTATTTATTGGTAATTCCGTCTAAATAAAAATCTGCCTGAACCTATATTCAGCCGGAATGAAATTTGCTTCCATCAATCAATTTTGCAAACCTGTTTAATTAAAATTCAATACCTGTCTATCGAATATACCACTTGTCTCTTCTTTATGTCTCTCACGGAAAAGAGAAGTGCTCCTAACTGGATTAAGAATTGGCCATACACGTTTTACCCATTTGCATCTTCTGATGGCAGAAGATGCCTCCCCATGCAATACGGGTTGTTTTTTACAGTTTTTCATGTTTTAAACGAATGTCCGTATTTTAATACTGTCAGACAGTGGAATTTTAATACCAACCATATTTCACTTTTATCTGTCTTATGTTCACCACCTCACAAAAATCTTTTTAAATTTTTACATGACATTGAATTTTATCACCTGACTTAAATACTTTCTTCATCTTATTTTGGATTATTTCACACTTTTAGATACTAATTGATATTTGTTTTTAATATTTTAAAACCGATTGACGATTAGTTGGCGCAGTATGGCTCATATGTTGCCCTTGCGCCATTAAACTTTAACCAACCCATCAATCAAAGTTAGAAATTCCTATCTGAAACACCCTGTATGTAGCAAATTAATTTTGCATGTAAGTTAAATGATTCTATGTTAGTAAAAAACGGTTATCTAAATATGGAGTTTTAAGAATTGTTAGTGCAATAGCCCCTCGATATGTGTTTGTTGGGAGACAAGTAAAATTCGCGATATATCGAACGATATGATAAAATGTCTTAAAAAAATTATATTAAAATATACACATAAAGACAGAGAAGTTCCACTTACAATTTAATTTTATATCCAAAGCACATACACGTTAATTTATTGTAAAAACTTCATTTTCTAGCGAAGAATGTATTTAACGTCAGATGCTTCGATTTTTCTTTCACCACTTACTTTTCAAAAAATATCGTTGAACGAAAATTAATCAACTGCATCTAAAATCTTGTCAAATAATCTGACGCTTTCTAAATGTTATTGAATTAACTGGTCCGTACTATATTTGCATCTGGAATGGGAGAAAACCCAAATTTCTAGCAATGATTAGGATGTACTTATTTTTCTAATAACATAACATTTTTTTACATCTGTCCTGGTATCTAGTGAATGTATTTGGGAAAATACTTTTAAATTAACGGTAATATATGCACCAAGAAACACTAACAGGAGTTCTTACTTCTGCATAATAAACGCACATCCTCTTGGACAAAATTATTAATTAATCACAATTTTGTAAAAAAAAAATTATGTGCAAATAGCAAGCCACAGAAATACTTATGCGGGTTACATATGGCATGCTTAATTATGTTTAGCGTTGATTGATTTAAAAGAAATGTCAATTTATGAAATGTTATTTTTGAAGCATAAATATATTATGCACCTTTTACTACGTACTCGTACCCATACTATTGTATTCATAAAGTAAAGATACGTTTTTTTTTTTAAATTTATACGTCGATATTTGGAAAAATTAACTAATCAAATTTCTTGACCAAAAGCTGCCTTAATCAAAAGAAACACATCATCCATCATTGTTGTAGTCACCACCGTCTGTGGTCCACTAAACACCTCGGTTTTGGGGGAAGAAATAATAATAGCGAGAAATCAGATGAAAAAAATGGGAGACATAACAAAAAAGCAATATATCCGATTGCGCGATATAACGAAGGCTACTGTATCACTGGGCATATGTTTCATGGTGTCCAGTGAATTTATTAAAAATAGAAAAAAATCAGGAAGTTTGATAGTACTGGAAACTTCAAGAACTTATAAGGGAATTTTTGAAGAATTCCAACGAAGTTAATTTAATTGTTTCTTCATTCGTAATGATGATAAAAAGATATTCCTGTAGACGAAGAAATCGCATTTTAAATCAAGAACCATGTTTTTAGAACACTTTTAACAATTTCTTTTTTATGCATTAAATATTCTGTAAATTTAATTTTTATTTTTAGAATTTGAATAATTTTAAAAGTACAGTGACTAGGAATTAGAGCAATATCAGAGATATTCAAATGGTTTTTCTATTGCCCACTTTGTAATTAAATGAAAAATGAAATGTTGGAAAAATACATCAATTTGATTAGTAAGGTACATTTATTTTTAACGTAAATTAAACGAATCGATTTATGAAATCTCTTGGGCAAATAGGGATTCAGATGAATTGTTGAAATCGATACCAAATTAAAGGAAAGAGGAACTCGACAAAAAAGCTACAAATTAACTTGTGAAGTAAATTGGATTTGAACGTAAATGAAAGGAAATGGTCTATGAAATCAATTACATAACTATCGAGTGTTATGGTGATGGAATCAATACCTAACCGAAATGAAGAGTTTGAAAAAAACTCAATAAAGTTTATTTTACTTGTTTACTCTAGAGATAAATTTAAGAAGGTGGGCATATAATTCAAATCTACCTTTTCGTGTTAAATGAAAATGCCTACTAACTTCGTTATTCATATAATTATTTACATTAATAAAATTGTCTTTATGCAAACTAAAAGTTCAAGATAAACAAAATAAGCTATATAAGCTTACTTAATTTATTTATAATTACGACAGTTGCGTCTATTATTATTTGAATTATTAGTTTATATTATTAGAAGTGCAAATATGCAAAACAGATTCAACAAAATTTTATATACTGTTTTTGTCAAAGTGATTAAAAACAAGTTTGTTCTGGATCTGATAACATTTAGTACATTTTTCGATATTGATGAACAAATTTTTTTTTACTAATTTTGAGCTTTATAAATCTTTATCAAGAAACTAAGTTTATAATTAATATGCTACAAAATACTTTAAAATGTTTTACGAGATATTTTTTTAATGTTTCGGAAATCTCGTTCTACGATGGCTAAAGGAGATACGGAATAATCAGTTACTAAAAAAAAACATACATAGAATTTTTCAATTTTTCCAATCATACAAATACTTAGTCAATTTTATACAAATCTAAATTTTACAATATATTTAAACTTTATCAATATTCATATATTGTAATGGATTTTCTTGAATCTATCTTAATATTCTACGGGTGACAATTATACAATTATAACACGTTGTTGTAACAACAAACAACGTTTATTTGCAATTCCTCAACTTGTTTAGTTTTACAAATGTTAGGTCTGTCCTGTGCCTAAACATTTTCCAAGCCAAAAGGCTAATACAATCGCAGCTCAAAGGCCTGCGTTTTTCCTATTCGGAACCTAAGACGATTTCTCCGTCTTCCACCAAGGCAAGGCGGTGAAGTCCTTCTCAAGTTGCCCGGCCATCTGGTTAATATCCATGACATATATTCATCATTTGTGTTATATATTATCTGAACACTTATACAGGGTGGTTATTAACAAACTAAAGTTGTGTATTTCAGTCTGTAGAAATTTTAAAAAAATTAATAAAACTTTATGTTTAGTACAGAAGCTATATCTCTAAAAGAACTGCATAGCAGGTCTCTAAAAATTAAAAAGCAAATGGTAATAATAATAAATAAAACTAATTTTATATTAATTCTTTTCCCCGATAAAGTTCAGTACGTAGAGTTAATTACCACTTGAGTCTTTTTAAGTGTTCGAGTTCCATTTGGCGACAAAAAATGGCGACATTTATTTTTTCTCCCTTTATGTATTTATTTTTTCCCGATTCATCAATAGTCTACAGAAAGATGTGTACTAAATTTTATGACTTGTTGAATAAGCAGAACATGTTCTAGAAAGATTCAGTTTAATTATGAGCACCCTATATATTACTGTTATCTTAAAACCATAAGACTTTTACGGTCTCCTCAATAATAATCTTAGTATTATTGAGAATTCCTTAATTTTCGCATTCATTTCTCACAAGCTCTCTCATTTGAAATTTATAAATAATCCGAATATATTCTAAGAAAAATAGTTATTATTTTTCTAAGTTAATTGTATGCATAGGTAATTAGTTTTAAAATATTTTATTACGATATTTAAAAAATTACATTTCAAGCTATATTGAACCAATTGAATAATAAAGCAAAAAATACCCGCCTCTTTTTGTTAAATTGTTGATATTTCACTAATTTAATCTGTGAAGAATTATTCGACTCAAGAAGGAAAAACAACTTTTTTTTTCTCTCTTTTGGCGAGATAAGGATACTAATGATTTTCAAATTCAATATGCTTGCACCTAATTGTTACTGTGTCCTATTATCGTGGTTAACATCTTTTGCTGAAATTTATATTCTTCAAATGGAAAATTGTATCCCAAACCGCAATCAGAATAGTTTTTACAAAAAAATCTTATTTTGAACTAATTGAAACGGATTCTTCGTTAATGCAGTTATATTTCAATTATATACATACATATATCTCCGACATACGAGAAAATTAGATTTTGTATCAGTTTTAAGTTTTTGTTACTAAACTGGGGACATATTTGATGTAATTCTTAAAAATGTTTATTGTATACATTTTTCAGTATGAAAATATGTTCGTTTTTTTATATAAAAAAAAATGTAATTTATTGAAAAATATATGTGCTTTAATGGAAAATGTAGACTTTTTATTTCTAGACGTGTTTTTAAATTATAGTTTTTTTAATATTTTTACAATCATGCCATTTTAAATTATTATTGTTTGTAATGAATTTAAAGGAAATGTTTTGGATGAAATTGTGGTATTTCATCTAAAATCTTTCTTTATCCAAACTCATTTTATAGCAAAATATTTTGTTTTTTGAAACTTAATAAAAATTTAAACAATTTTATTTAGTTTAAATATATATAAAACTTTTTATACATACTATTACTCAAAAAGGAAGTTAATAACGAGTTCTCTTAAAAACATTTACTCTTTAACACAATTAGTTATTCCTACATAAATTAGATAATTTTTCTTCGTAACTGTCATATTTAGAGCAGAATCAAGTACACTTAGGTATTTACATTTTTAATTGTTGAATTTATTTCACTTGTATATATTAACATTTAGTAAATATTTACTATTTTATTATTAAATGTTTTTTATCGGGCATTTTAATAATATTTTTAAATAAACTAATAAAATTGCATTTTTGCATGTGAGGTTTACTTGTTTTAATGTATAAAATCTTCTAGTTATCTTTATATTTTGGCTTTAAAATGTTATTGTTATATTTGGTCTTGAAATCCTTTAAGGACAAAATTCTGTGCGATCATCCAGTTTTTTCTTTCTTTTTTTAGAAACTTTTTTTACTGAAATTATTTTGTGAAAATATACCAAAATACTTTATGAAGTACATCTTTAGTAAAAGTGATGGTATTTGTGGAACATAGAATTTTTTTGATATCCTTAAAAAAGAATTAATTAGTTGCTGTTTAAGAACTCATATGTGTTTTAACTTCACTTCGTACATCTAAATATGGGCTGAAAAGTTGTTGTTTTTTTTATTTAAAAAATTACTGTTTTTGATTACGAAATTTAAAAAAACCTTTATGAAATAAATAAAATGTTTTCGAATTGTGCCCATAGCACAAACAGAAGAATGGTTAATTCGCTCTGCGAACCATTTTTGTACACAATAACAGCTAATCTAGCCGGAACCTACAGTTTAATTTGGATTCCGAACCACAACGAACATTCATGTGTAACCCAGGTTTTGAGCTTAGTACCTTTGGCAAGTGATGACCAGAGTGCCAATATATGATGTGAAATCATAGAGCGTAAAATAACTCATCAATGGTGTTTCCTTATGTCGTAGAATAAATATTAAACAGTAGACTTAAGCGAAGCATCAGAGTTTTAAAAATGCATTATATTTTATTGACAATTAATTGCAAAGTTAATAGTTTTGATTGTCAATTTATTTAAAATTATTTATTAATCCTTATAAAATTGTTGTTAATAATTCTTAGGTTCCTATGTACTTTTCTTCGGTTACAGGAATTGCCAAAAAAAAAAAAAAAAAAAAAAAAAAAAAAATTGCTAAGACGCTTTAATAGCCTTTATGAGTAATTAATGAATTTTAGTTTTTAATCTCCTAATTTTATGTTAGCTCTCCCACGCGAGTGGTAAATGTTATCTTCAGAAAGATAACCACTTACCGCACCCCTTCATTTCCTTTAATGGCTTTTAAATCCGATTAAGAACTGTTGTCGAAGATAAATTAATGATATTTTTCTTAGTTTCTGCAACAGTGCCTGAGCTATTTCACTGGAGATATTTTATGTTTGGAATTTCGGAACTATTTTTATTATGTCTTCTAATTTGTATATGATTGTTAAAATCAATTTGTGAATTCGTACAAAATAACGCCTGACTGAGAACTTTTAATGTGTGAAAAATAATTTAACGAATTGGCGTTTTTAAAATAAATTTTAAATTAAAATTTCTAAAATTTATTTCGTTTCCACATTTGTTAAATGCATCACATTTGACTATAATTTTAAAACTAGCTACAAAATTGCATTGTTTTATGTTTTTTACAGTCATTTCGCTTTACAGAAAATATTAATCTTTTTTATAACTTAATACTGCTGACATAACTAAGCAGGCCCTTTCTCCATTTTTCATCGTTTACCAATTTCAGTCTTCTTATGACATGGTAGCCGACTGAATTATTTTTAGGGGCGTGTAGTTAGGAATGCAAGGCAGTTAATTTTCTTTTGTTTTAATCTTGATATCTCAATTATATCTTTGAAAAATTAATCAATAGTTACGTATTAAATTTCTTATCCATTGAATATATTAACACTTATATGATTCTTATATGTCCAGTGAATCAAATCGCTTCTCTACACATTATTTTCAATTTTTAAAATCCAGAGGGAAGGGATTACAATTGCACTTTCTTGCACGTTTCTGGAGGTCCCTATTTTCCAAAGCTTCTTTACATCAATGATTTTTGGTATCAACAACCAACGTAGCTAGAAAGTCGCAAAGTATCCCATTTAGCATTGGAATTCTATTTCTGTTTTAAAAACTATTGCTCTATGATTCAATATTTCCAAACGATTCGTATCCCGAAACTCCTAAATATGTAAATGTTGTGTTTATAGAGTAAATGGCAGAATGGATGCTTAAACTTTTCATTAAAACACAACCTTTATTTATGAATGCAGAAGTGAATATATAATATATAATTGACCTATAATCTGATAATTGCTATAAGTTGAGGACAGTTTAAGGAACCCAGGCGTATTTGAAAGAATTGCTTTTGGATTCCATTAAAACCAATTTTCCCTAATTTCAACCGGGTTTTTTAGTATTTGGATGCAAAATACTTTGAAGTGTTTATGAATTAATTCTGATGCTTGATAACTGCAAAATTATATTAGATGTATATTTTTTACGCAGAAAATTGTAAATTGCACCAAATGTTAAACTAACTTACTTGTTTCCTATTTATACATTTTAGAAACAAAACTATGTCTCACGATTTAAAAAATTCAAAATCAATAAAATAAAAATATTGTTAGATAATAATAATAATAATAATTTATTTGCGTAAAATAATTTTTTTAAATTGTGACGCTTAATAGAGACATATTTTTACGAATTCGAAGATAATGTAATGTGTTTTCTTTAACATTAAAACACTCAGTTAGTGCTGTATAATTTTTCATACTATACTACTTGAAGACTACAACTCGCTAAAAATTAGAGCAAAAGTAGCTAAGAGTTTTCCAATTTTCAAGGAAGAAGAGCGACTTCAGCGAGGTCTTTCAAATCCCATATTTGTATATAGAATAGGATAAAACCATTATTTTGTTAGTTTTAAAGTTTTACGAACTATTTTATAGTTAAAAGTTCGACATTGAAATTTTTCTAAAAGAGAATGTTTTTTGTAAAGTTATCTACTTAAAAGATCATATTCATTTTTCTAATTTGCATTCATAATATACATTTCAAACATATCAACGAAATCGAGTGTGCAAAATACTTAAAAGAATCCCCATTCAGCTAAAACGAAATTTAAAACATCAATTCTGCATATGAGAAGATTAGCTCAAAACGTAACCACTCCGCCATTGAAGAAAACTCATAATCATTCAGCCATATCACAATTGTAAAATATAACCACGGTTATACACAAAAAACATCAAACATACAATTGTCCAACTTTGAAACTTGAAAAAAATTCTTAAAGTCAATGCTTTATTGCTTTTTAATTATCTTACAGTAAATTTTGTGTTCTAAATTTAAAGGAAAATGCTTCTCAATTTGCATTCAAAATACCTTTTGTGTTATTGTATGTTTTCCGTACATCCGATTTTTTGTAAAACTTAAACTTAACGAGATTTTGTTTGACTCAATAGTTGCGATTTAAAAGTCCCTTAGAGTTGTATTATTTGGTAAACATACTTGTAAATAATGTTTCTTTTAGCTTTAATTTTGCTATAAACATTTTTTAATTAAATTTCACTCAAAATATTTTATTGTTATTTGCTAATTTTTAATATAGAAGAAGGTATGTAATAGATGTATGCTTTTAGCGTCATTTACTCCAAGTCTCGCAGAGGCCATTTTTAATGTCTTGGTTTTTAGCTATGATATTTGGTGACTGCGAAATCTAATTTATAATGAAATTTAATTAAAAAATAATTAAAGCTTGAGCTTAATTAAAAAAATAATTAAAGCCTAAACTTAATTAAATAATAATTCACAAATGTCAATACAAAAATGTGCAACAATATATAAGTATTTTTAATCAAAAATACAGACTTTAAAAAAGAATTCAGCTTCACGACAATAGGACATACGTATACAGACTGTAATTGTTCGTGTTACCCAACAAAACCAAGTCTGAAAAAAACACCAACATCTGCCCCAAAATGAATTCAAAACATCCGTTCAATGTCTGCAAAAGATTAGCCGTTCAAAGCCATCCGTTAGCATTCATGTACCGCAGCCAGATACAGAGTCCGTCAATCATATCACTGCGGTAGAATGAAGAAGCGTCGACCTCCCGTCTCTTTTCTTTCACCGGTTTCGTATGTCAACTCGCTATTTTTTCCCCGTCTTCAATCGATATTGGTTACCCTCACTATCGCATTGTGTACGCAAGCCCGGCATACACATTAGCGCTAAACGCTCACTGAGGCAAAAGCACATTTGTTCCACTAGCTAGAGCCGAATTCAATATGGGGGTGTTATCGTCGAAGGTCTCTATTTTTGCTTTTATTTCTTTCTTTTTGGGTTTGCCACGGACGGCAGTGGCTATATTTAAAGGACATAGGCTATATTTAAAAGGAAAAGGTACTCTTAGCTGTGGTATTTTGCGGACTCTGGTGTGGCTTATATTATAAGAGACGTATGATCTTAGCTATGTATTTTAAACTGAAGGTAATTTCATATTGTTCTATCACAGGTGAGATTTTACATATTCCTTAAGGAAAATGATATTGTGTAAAAAAGGCCAGGAATTATTTTGATAAGTGATAAATCATTAAACAGCGTCATCATTGAGGATATATATTTTTTCTTTACGTTTGGTCAGTGATAATATAAAAGCAACGCTCTAGCACTGTTTTTAAAATTGCCATCACTTCCAGCCTTTTCATTTTAAAAGACATACACTACCACAGTACTGTAGGCGTTCTAAATTATACAAATCCGATAAAACGCTCTTTTTGTTGACTTTGTCTCTCTAAAGACTCCTTTTATGGAGTTATCTCACACATAAGGTACTTTTTTTAATTTTTTCCCTGCAACATTGGAAGACAGTACTAGCAATTGTATTGAAATCTTCTACAATGTTTGCCTACATATCATTAGAAGTTAAATAAAAGGAACTTTAAAAGCCCATTTTAAGAATTGGTCTGATTTATATATAGAGAGAGATTATACCTCAAACTTATCGTGTAGATTCAGCTAGATTAATTTAATATTCTATTTCAATACAACAAAATGATTCAATAATTTTATTGAAATGAAATCGATATTTAATGTTTTATGCTCTTTTAAATCTGTTTATTCAATATTTAACATTTAGAAATAACAATTAAAAATTGGTTATTTTCTTCAGATAATAAATGTAAGAAAATCAATTTTCACTTACACCACGAACAAAGTCAATTTGTTAATAACCTGAACCATTAAGGGACATATAACCGCAATCACAAAATCAATACATCATCTCCTCATCTACTGGAGAAATGACACACGACTAACTTTGTTTCACGCAAGTCGAGGTGTTTACTGCCCGTTATTAATCGCGCTCTGTTGACCGAACCTCGAAAATTATATCCGTTCTGCGATGCCAAACGAATCCACCCACGATATCTGTGCTCGCTGAAGAAAACGCATAAAAACCGACAAGCAGAAGTCGCTTTGACTTCGAGCTTGATGAAGGTCTTTTCATTTCCGCTCACCGTATTTTGCCTCAGGGCTTCTTCGGTTGTACTTTAATGCCCCTCCCCCCCCCCCCCCCAAATGTAACTTACTGCTGACAAGTGAATGTTCCCTTGAGGTCTAATAACGCGCTAAAACACACACCGCCCACCCGAAATGAAATCATGCTCTTAAGGATGGACCTGTAAATGTCAGTGTGAGGATGACGGTGATTATGTGAGACTAGGGCAGTGGGGTGTTTCTTTTTTGATATTGTGTTCCTTTTTGGTGGATTTGTTAAAATATAGGCTCTAGATTCTGAAACTATTTCAATCCCCTTGTAACTAATGAAGTTTCTCCCTAATGGATTGAATTGTTAAACTTTTATAGAATATAAACTGGTTTACTATATCAATAGATAATATTATCGTTAGAAATACATAATTTCAATATATACAAGTCTATGTAATAAGTATGTTCTATGAAGGATAATTATTGTCTTTTTATTTATATTTGAAATATGTTTAAGCCTATTTATAACAAACATTTAATTTTCCGATTCAAATATTATATTGTTAAAGATTTTTCTCATAGGAAATGACGAAGCAGCTTTTGCAAAATAAAAACTGATAATTTATTATTCGTTATTCGTCTCAAAGGCATACAAAACTTCTCTAAGCAGCATTGAACTAGCTATTAAGCTTTAACAAAAGTTTCAGTGAGTACTACTTCAAATACTGCGATAGTTCAGGCTGAAGTAAATAAGCGCAGAACTTCTTCCAAAACGACTCTAAACCTCCAACTGACTCAAATTTCACGACTTAGCAATTTTCATATCCTCGCGTGCAAACTTTCCCGAAATATTTAGAGAAGACGATTTGGCGGTCAGAACGCGCTTGAAAAATATCCCGAAATTTCTTGATTAACCCACGTGTTGTCAACTTCAAACATTTATTTTCGGTAATAACTAACAAACTTAAGAAAATAGAACTAGAAGAAATATATGTACACTACTTACAATTACATACAGAAAAATTGCGTAACAATATTATATTAAGCTTAGTTAAAAGTTTTTACATATTGGTGTAATTCGATTTAGACCATGTACATATTGCAATGCATATAGTAATTAGCATGTGTTCCGTGAAATTATTAAACTTATCACTTGTTAAAAGTTGAATTATTTCGTTAAATGTAAATTAACCATTTGATTATTGTAACAATGTATTTTCTATTATATTTTTTTAGCATTATTTTACATTCCTGATAGTTTTGCTTTAAAAATTTAATTTTTGGTTTAAGCAATTCATGTGTCAATGGTGGAAACAAGCTAGCACCTTTAGTAAAATTGTTAATGTTTTTATACTTAAGTGAATTCTTGTATTTGCATAATACTCTATAAATGGTTGTTAAACTGATTAATATTACAATGCGAGGGTTTTAGCTATTCTAAAAGTAAATTTTTAAGGTACCAAAATTTAATACCTACAGTCTTTATAGTTTTCATTTTATAGATAATTTGAAGTATAACTAAAATAATATAATATTTTTAATAGGCATGGTATTTTTTTAAAGGAATAGTTTTTTAGAGTATTTTACTATCGTTATTTTACTTTATTGTATTTTGTGTGGCAACTTTTTTAAACTACTTTACAAAGTTTAAATTTTACCAAGTACAACTTGAAACTCGTATATTGGTACTTGAAATCTGAATAAGTTTACTTTTGAAACTCATTGTATTGGCATTATGGCAATAGTCTCGTTTATTAGCAAATTTTAGCGTTGTAAAAATAATTTTCGGTACGTCTTATTTTAATTTTAATTTTAGCTTTGATATATTTGTATTGATGGGTAGAAATATTTTGAAATAAATACTATGTTCAATATAGGGTCTCAAGTATTTTAAATTGAGTATATATATATATATATATATATATATATATATATATATATATATATATATATATATTTGTATTAAAAATATCGTGTTGTTTAAGTTGCCTGCATAATAACATCGTTAATGGTAACATTTTATTTATATATATATATTTTTTTTTTTATACAAATTCTTCTAACTCACCCAAAGCATATTTATCGCCTTATATTTCGGTATTATTATAATATAAATTAGTCACGAGAGTACAATAATTTAAAAATAAAAATATTATGTTGATTTGTAACTGTACTTAGTTTTTAATATTTAATTAAAAAATTTCAAAAAAAAACATACAAACATTTACGATACTTAAAATGCATAAAAATAGTAATATATTTTTATTCTTTTCCTCTCCGTATTTTTAATCGAACTGTTTGCAACAATTATTTATTATTATTCTTAATCATTCTAATATTTAAAAATCCTGATTAAATGTGTTACAATAACTTACGTTATGATATATTTATAATTACTTTAAAGTTATATTAAAGTAATTATTAGCCAATTTTTAAGCCATCGTTTTTAAAATGTGGAATTAAATATTATATTACATTGAAATATTTGTTATAATTAAATATTTTCTTTTAAATGTTGATTTGTTTTTAAATGTTGTTGATGAATTCAATTCATTCAAACGATCAAATATTAGGACAGGTAAACTGTGGAGAATTTACAGTTCAAATATTTTACCGGTTAGATATGTATACATTTTAAAAATACGATTTTGCATTCTCTTGCCCAATATAATCCTTAAATATTATAGTTGAATATATATCGGAAATTATAATTTAACATTCTTTTGAACAATGCATCGTATATTATCATAGATGAATATAAATTGTATTTTGCAAGATTCTCTTTGTATGTTGTGTATGCTAATAAATATAAATGTGGATATGACATAGATATTTTCTATTCAATTTCATATGTTGAGTTACATTTTCATGAAAGTTATTACATTTTAAATATCAATAATATAACGATGTAAAAGGATTGTAGTGTAGTAACACATTGTTAAAAGATGTTATTTTGAATTGTTTTAAAACTATTATATTGAATCTTTTTGTGATGTAATTAGAAAACCGTCGACCATTAACTAGATTTTAAACATGATATATGTTTTGTATTTAAAATGTGTTTTTTTAGTTTACGTTTTTTATCTATCTAATTTTTAATTGTCATGGTTATATGCTTATTTGTTCACAATTATATATTTAATTTGAAATAAAATAAAATATTTGTTTTATATTTCTTATAAACAGATATTGGTTCTTATGTGTGTAATAAGAAAAAATCAATGTCAATAGCAAATGGATCTTTGAAATCTGCATTTAGAGATAAAAAAAAAAAACTCGTTAAAATGTTAAGAATATCCTGAAATCAATTCTTTAATAAATGCCAATTTCTTATACTGTGGCTAAAAGAGTAATTGTTATAATATTATATTTAACAAATTGGAAAATAGTTCAAAGATTGAAAATATAATATAGGCAAAAAAAATACTGATAATAAAGATAAACTACTGATATTAGAATGACATATTTCAACAATGTGTATGTTACTGTATTTAACCAAAGAGAACTCTGAACTTTAGAGTGACAATTATTTTAACAAATTGTTACAGTGCGTTTTCTAATCAAGATATAGCGCTTCTTTCAATATAGAGGAATATAAGTATTACATGTATTAATTGAGATCATATTAAGTTAATAATGTAATGCAACTTTCACATTGTAATATTGCTCAAATGTAACTATTTCATTTCCTGCATGTAATGAAATCAAAATTTTCCCAAATAATTTAACAAAGTCATCATAAACAGCAATTGAGTTGCTTCGTTTGGAGATTACAAATACAAATTAGCTCAGGCTATTTATAATAAATCAAACATTATTCAACTCATTATTAACACTTATTAAACTTGAAAAGTTTTACACATTTCCAATGGAAAAAAATAAGTCTTATATCAAACAAAGTCAAGATAAAGAAATAAAATAAAGGCTTCTACATTTAAAAATGCATTTTAAAATCCATTTTTAAACATGTTCTACACTCGACATGTTATCAAATGGATCCACTTACAGCTCTTCCACAATAGTGGTACTAGCTTTAAAACTTCAGTTCTAACTCCATAAATAATACTTCAGATTAATGTCCTTTACACAGTATATGAAGTTGGCATTTCTAAACACCATTGTATAAATAAAGTGTACTTATTTTATTCTGTCAATATAACACCTGTTCCAAATCTGTTACCTTTCGGTAAACAACCAAACAGATATACTCATCCCTCCTTGATGCTGTTATTTTCAGGCGATTACTCTCAAAGGGAATACGTCAAATACCTAACCCGTAAGTAAAGACTGTCAATCCGAGTTTGTTTCTCATTTGATTTGCACTGTAAGTCGTCTTTACAGTCCTAACGAGTGTTTGCGCAGGGCAAACAGTCTTGGAGAAGTATCAAACCGAATAATGCAAATGTAAACAGTTTGAACGATGCTTGAGTATCTTACTTCCTAAATATTGAGTAGCCATATACTTAATCCTGGATTTGATTTGGTAGATTAAATGGACGAGAATTCTCGCTGAGATGTGATAAGGGGACTAGGGAGGTTGATGTTAGATTAAATGTAAATTGCCCGTTTGTATGAATTGGATCTCCTGGGAATTTTTGATGGAAAAGGTTCCTTAAGGTCTCTCTGTATGCTTCGTTGACTGTTGTCGAAATGGATTTTGATAATAATTATTAATAAAATGTAATAATGGTGTAAAATATGAATACAGAAAGTGTATCAAGTCTGGGATGTGTTGAAAAACATAGAAAAGTACAATGATAGTGAAAATACTTTCTCGGATAAACAAAATATTGGACAAAAACTATTAAACTGATCAATAAATGTTCTTTTCAAATTGAAGGTTGACTAAATTAATTTATTTTTATGAACACCTATTATTTTATAGTAACACCACCACGCGTCTCCTTTTCTGTTAAGATAATATCAAGTTTGTAATCCAGCTCTTGCTACGTATTGTCCCGGAAAGTATTTGAATGCCATGAAAGTAGGCACTGTAGCAAGTGTCTCGTAGAAATCACTGAATTACTGATTTCACATTCTCCGAGCTACAAAGGGTTGGTTTACTTATCAGGTAACTGATGCTTATAAAAATAACCAGATTTAATACACCTTCAATTTAAATACTTTTCATCCTGGCAAGACTTTTTGCTTACCCTGTAATATATTGATATCCTAGTGATAAGGATACTGTCTCTTTTCCTAAACTTTATCGAAGATCTATTCAAAAGGTACTGCTATTGATATCCATTGCAACGGATTATATCAGTTATAAAGTCTTGTATGAGATAATGTTATATATTTCTTGAAAGTGTACGAAACTCGTAATATTGCAATCATAAACTGAAAATTGCAAGAAAATGTTAACAGTGCCTTCTAGCTCTGCGATACAGGTATTATAAAATATTTGTTTATTATTTTTGATGCCAAGTTCCTACAGGATGTTCCAAAAAGAACTGTCAAATTAGTTTCGTTAATTTCCTAAGTACAATGCAACAAACGGTACATTTCTAAAATATCCGGGTTTTCTTAAATATATTTTTAAAATGTGTCAGTCAGTTTTAGGACATACTGGATATAATGATGAACATTTGTCTAGCTTTAATAAATTTACAATTACAAAATTTTAATTTGTTGTGCTACATTTAGTATGAAATTCATATTAAGATCATGAACAACTTGATAGGGTTTTTTTTGTTTTGTTTTTAAGATTACTAAATTTTTTCTAAAAATATCATTATGCATTGCATATTTTGATATTATTATACAATTATTTGAATTTTTTGTAAGGATAAAGAAAAGTATCCGAAATTATTTGTTTTTCAAAATATTAACTGCTTCAAACTTTTAATTTGGTTTGCATTTAATATGGACAATTTAAAATACAATATTACCCGTCCGTTATTGTTAATTTACTTGCTATGGTAAACCTTGATTCTAAAAAGAAGTCAAAATTTAAAGTACTTATTTTTCAAAAAAGAAGAAAAAAAAAAAGTTATGAAAAGTATTTTCTTACTTTTATCACAAAAATAGGTACCCATCTATCCATAATCGTCTTTTTAACTAGAATAGGTTTACAGCACTATTAATTATGACCCGCGACTATAGTTTTAAAAAAATAAAGTCGTTATCTCGAAAACTTTATTTTACCTATAGTCCTCGACCACATTGGTTTTAAATTATTGAATATAATTAGTTGGTTGTGACATCTAAAAGAAGCTAACTTCGAAATAAATTGCTAAACAATTTTTAAAATCAATATTGGCAACCGATTACGTATGGATTAATTTCCATTTAGGATTTTTTTTTTATTTCATTGCATCAGAAAGCTGTAATTTGTAATCGTATGTTTGACCAATGTCATGAACTTTAAAAGAATTTTTAGAATATATATTTTAAATGCTCAATTGAGCATCATTTGTTGATAAAGTCGAACACAAACTGTATTTAATAAAAATAAATAGTTGTTAAATTTTCAACCAGAAATTCCTTATTGAGAATAAATTATGGAAAATGCGTGGTAGTTGATGCATACAAGGTGCTCGAATTTTAGAGACTATTCAATAAACATACAAATAGTTTCAATCCTCTATCAGTTAAAGCTTTCGAGATGTTTTCTTTTAAAAACAGAGAGTAGCTTTTGGGACATCTTGTACTTTTATTATTGTAAAGTAACGTGAGAAAATGTTTGTATTTGATAACTAACTCATAATTTTTAATTGGCATTTTGTGGTGAGAAATTTTCAAATACTTTTAAAGGTTGTCTGTAAACAGATATTTTAAGAGATTTTTATTTGCGAAGTATTCAGCCTTATTTAATCCAATTATTTATTTTGTATTTTCTCCGGTTCGTACATGACATTATTTAAGATATTATATTCAATTAGAAACTTTTCCCAGTTATTAAATTTTCACTTTTTTATGATGTGCCATTTCAATTTAACCACCCGAAATATTCATCTATATCAGCGTGTCCCATGAAATATGATAATATACTAGTTTTTGTTGCAGTATTTAAGGAACTATCCTTTTTTAAAGATTTTTTGTTATTTTTGCGTTCAGTCTTTTCACAGAAACGCATATTTGATCAAATGACTTCATTAGGTGTCCAAACGCAATTTTCTCCTGGAAAACTGTCTCGGGTACAAAAGCAAATATGAACGGACGCATCTCGTAGAAAGTTTAAATTCAATTTAGGGAATAATGAGCACGCCAAACAATGAGAGCTTTTCCAAAAAGATTAAGATAATAATTTTAGTAAAAGGGTAAACACATTACGTGTTTAAAGAATAACTTGATGTCCTACGTTGTAAGTAGAAGCACCTATTTCAATAATTTTCAGTTTTTAGAATAAGAGAAGCGTGTGAATCCTTTTGCATATTTTCAAAGTAATTTCAGAGCTTCTAAGAATTTAAAAAAAATCTTACTTTGATAACTATGGTTATTATGCCATTAAACACTTCAGAGTCTGGAATTACCTAGTATATAAGTTTTTTTTTCTTTTTTTTTTTTTTCTTTTTTCCCCCTAAATAATGTCTTCATTAATTCATCGAGTTTTTACATTATTTTGCTAGGATTAATACGCAAAATTAAGAACCAGTGCTTTACTGAAAATTTCTCAAACAATTAATATTTTAAAAACTAATTTTCTACTATACAGTGTTTAAAATTGTTGAAAGCTATAAAATTAAATTAAAATTCGAAGAAATAGTTATTATACATGCATAAATACTATACATGTAAGAATGTATAAGTAATGTTGTAATTTAAATTAAAGTATAATTTTTACATTTTAAAATAGTTTATACTTGATTAATTCGAAATACCTTTTTTTGAAGGTATTTAGAAAAATTTGAATGACGTGTAAAAATTTAAATTTTTATGACATCGATAATTTTTAGATGCTTTAGGATATCAACTACTTATAGAATTCGAAAATAATATTATGATAATATGCATAATAATTAATTATTTATTTATAAATAATTAATTATTATGGTCTTTTATCAGGATATTATTATTTATTTATAATAATTATTATTTATTTATAATAATTATTATTATTTATAATAATTATTATTATTTATAATAATTATTATTATTTATAATAATTATTATTATTTATTATAATTATTATTATTTATTATAATAGTTATTATTATTTATTATAATAGTTATTATTATTTATTATAATTATTATTATTTATTATAATTATTATTATTTATAATAATTATTATTTATAATAATTATTATTATTTCTAATTATATTATAGTTATATTACATTTATAATTATTATGCATATTTTCAGGATATTATTTCCAAATTCTATAAGTAATCGATAACCTAAAGCATCTAAAAATTATCGATGACATAAAAATTGAAATTTTTACTTGTCATTCACATTTTTCTAAATACCTTCAAAAAAGGGAATTCGGAATTAATCATGTATAAAATGTTTAAAAATATTAAAAATTATACTTTAGTCAAAATTACAGCATTCTACTATTTACTCAACTTTTTTTTTTTTTTTACTTAATCGAGCACTAAAACCTGTTCCATCAGGATGCTAAGTTAAACAACATGACATCTGATTTTTTTTTTTTTCTTCTACTTCCCTTTCTTGCATCCTGAATACCCCTGTTAACTCAAGAAACTCTCCAAACAGTTGTCAAATCCTCGAAGTTTGACGAAAAGTATACCTAAAATACTCTACTCTAAAGATTAGAGGCAACTGACTAAAACTAAAACAGGTTTCTTGATACTAGAGAGTAACGGATGCTACAGGGTAGGAGAGCGGAGCTGTTTTGTTGCAGACTAAATCGAGTCCTATAAATGCTTTCCCGTGGTAATTTCCGGTCGTGTGGCATGGATAGACGGGTTGGAGAGCGGAGAGAGCAGGGGTCTTTCTTTTGTTGCTCAGGGGGCCAGATCAGCATCTCTCTGACCTTATCCGCCCAAATAGGCAGGGGAAGCTTATCGAAAAAGCTCTTTCTTGCTTGTCTCCAACCCTTTATCAGAAATGTCCCCCGTGTCGTAGAAAATAACTTTATTTGTGACCTTTTTATTGGGGTCTTTCAGGATTCGGCCAGATAAGTTAAATGGTGCTTTTGTTCGGATTTCTTTTTTTTTTTAGGTTCGCTAGAGGGAAAAATTACCGTGTTTTAATTTGCAGTCATGTGTCGTCCTATTAGTTAAGCTTTAGCAACGAAAGTTTAGAGGAATTATGCAGTAGACTTGGAATTAAAAAAATACGTTAAATTCTGAACTTTCAGTATTATTCTACCAGTATTTTATTTTTATCGTTAGTTATAATTAATTTTATGACTTAGCCTTTAAGGTCCATTTTTTTATATTCTAAAATTGAAAGGCTTCTGTAAATTACATTTTAACAAAGATGGTGAAAACTAATAAATTCAAATTCACGTTTATATCATTTTGCTCCACAAAAGCAACTTTAATTGAAAAATACGATATTGGAATTTATTTTCAGCAGACATATTTTCTATTATATTTATGAAATATAAAAGTCCTCTCGTATCAAAACCAGCAATGTGCCGAAAATAGAATTTTACATGAGAGCAAAACTACTGGTTCTTTCCATATAAAAAAAAATAAGCATCGACACTCTTACCTTCTGAGGGTCACGGGCGTATATATCCGTCATTTGATCCCCAGTTTTTCCAGCAATACACAACCTTTTTAAATTTATAAATAAAATGTAAAATAAAATATTTTTTAAATCTTTTTATTAGGATGATAGTTTAAAACCTACTTAAAATAAAATAAATAAAAAATAATTAAAAAAAAATTATATATTTGGATCAGAAATAAATTTTAAAAATTATTGCAGGGAAAACAACTGTATAATTTTGCCCATTTCCTTGACGCTCAGAGGGTTAATGGGTGTGTACAAACAATAATCGTATACTAAGAACATTGCATAGTTTTATTGAATCAATTATTTATTTAAAAAATAGTAAAACTTACAATTTGTCGTTTTTAAACTCTATTTGACGAACAGCCGCTTTTGAAACTGAACCAAATAACATTTCTATAAAAAGTTATTTGATAGGCTTTATTTTAAATAAATACAATGAGGATAAAACTCTTAGAGTATTATAAACTTTATTCAAACGTGTGTATTTTTTTTGTTTTTAAGTTTATATTAAAAATATATTTTTCCCCTCAAATTTTCTTACTATGAATTTACGTTTTAACGAAAATAAAATATTTGCTACGAAAACAAAATTGCCTTTGTAGAGCTGTTTTTAATGCGTGCTTAAGCGTCCGTTTTTTTGTGATACACATACAGTTCCAACCCTCTTAAGAGTTTTCGCATGGGCGGAACATTTTGCGACAGGAAAAAGAAGGTGTTGGCATTCGAAAATTTCGTGTTTCTGTAATTCATTGAAAATCGACCCCCATGTATTTTCAATGGGTGAAATTGGCTTTTCGAGAAATGCTTTCAAATTCTGATTTTGGGATGGAAATATGTTTTATAGTTATTTTAACTGTTTCACCTGCATTATTGCAACATGAAATCTCAAATTCACATTAATCAAAAAACAACTTTACCTTACAGTGCCTTACTGTCTAATTATAGCCCTCTAATTAGGTAAAATTCAGAAATTTTTAAATTAAAAGTTTTTTGGCTCAAATGATTCCAAATTGGCTCAAATGCTTCCAAATTTTGGTTTTGAAATAGAAATGTGTTTTATAGTCATTTTTTGTCACCACTGTAGCTACTGTAAGAGGAAGTGACTATTTTTAAGTTACAGTAAAAATACATGGTTGTATTTTTGTTAGCCGACATTTTATTGTATCTTACAATTTTACAGGATGTGTGCATATAAATTCTAAGTGAGACTCTTAGTTATTTTATGTGCGCCAATTTTTGATTTTACAAATGTAATATTGTATACCTCAAAACTAGCAATCGAGCAATTGAATTTTAAATACTCTAAGGTTGAAATTTTGCTCAAAACTTTTCTAGCTTAATACATAAAAGACTCCCCGTATGGGAATGGGGATTTAATTTTCTGTGTTCTACTAATTGCGTAGCTAAAGTAAAAGGCATAAGCGATGGGGCCACCGAAATTTTTCTTGTTGACCGAATTTCGTGTTTACCATCTAAAAACTTTTAATCTAATTGATCCGGATTTAAAATACTAGGTATTATAAGTATATATAATACTGCTGTTTTTTGGACAATAATTTTATAAAATTTATATTAGGACCAAAAAAAAGTAAATATATATTTCTCAGAAACTCATTATTTCAAGAAGTCTGCTATTGAATTTTGCTTTAAGTTTTTAATAAAAAAAAAATTAAATGTGTCTACCTTTTCTAAATTATTTAAAGCATATGAAACATTATCCTTCTGCATTAGGAAACGTTGCAAAGTTTAACCTAAAAAAAAAAAAAAAAGCTGTTTAAGGAACAAATTTTTCTCGTCTTAAGCGAGATTTCATTGTGTGAAATTTTTGTCAAACGAATAAATTAACGTTAAGTCTAAGCTTCATTGTATGGAGAACTGCTTTTACTTCGCGTTGAATGAAATTTCGTGTTAAGCGATTTCGTGTTAGTGGGGTTTGACTTTTTCATTTGCTAGTTTTTATAAAGTAATAAAAATGTACCACTACAGTCCCTCTATTAAAAAAAAAAAAAAGAAAAAAAAAAAAAAAAAAAAAAAAGATTTCTTTTATTACATAACTTTCATTAGAAATACAGCTAAAAAAGTACTGAAAGAAAATATCCTCGACACATATATTTCTCAAAACCACTATGACTATCAATATTTCAAAATGCGAATCTAAAAATCCATCCTTGTTTATGAAAGTCTCCCTTTTACAATAACTCAGAAATTTTTGACGAACTCCTTTTTCTCTACATGTTCGTCATTCCTCTCTTTGCAATATATCCGGTCATGTACTCTACTCCCATTCACAAAAAAAAAGTAAATAAAAATAAGTAACAATTCCGGAGAAATGACACTCGGGAGCAGTGGTAAGGACTTCCAGGGGGACTGATTGTGAAAACTTGTAAAATCTCCTCCCAAAACCTTAAAAACAAAAAACAAAGAATCCGGATTCCAAACCCTGTCTTCGATAAGAAGCGGCAATAAATTTCTATTATACTCTATGAAGACGAATGTGTCCTTTCACGAGATTGAAAACAAAATAGCTCCTGAAACTCTCACCGTTGAAAACAAAATTTCTCCTGAAACACTATGTGTATGAAGTCCACGCTTTCATCTTGATGAAGATGCTTTTCTTGCTCCTTCCAGGTGATTTTTGAACGTTTCTCTTTCTCTCCCATCGTGTTCATTTTCTTATCTTTAATCTTGCAGTATGAGCTGTTTCTTTTTTCATAAATAACAGTTCATTTTCTGGGAGGTGTAATTTTGTGCGTTGACTCACTTAGTTTATATTTATGACTGCGTGATAAGGGATTGAGCTCATTTTGTTGCTTAATTCAATTTTTCTTTCGCTTGTTTTCATATTTTGTTAAAGGAGAAATGGGATATTTGAACTAAATTGATATTGCTTTTCCGAATCTTTTTATTCAGATAGCTTTCCTAGATAAGCAAAATATGTTAGTTTCTACATTTCATTTGTAAAATACAACACTTCCAAAGGTAGTGAAATACAATAACGAATTCTAGAAAGTTTTTCTATTCAGTTTTTTTTTCCTTAATCATTTTTTGATGGTTTTTAGAATAGGGTCTTTAAGTATCATTTTAGATTTAATAAAATTCTCATTTATTGAACATTCAATGGTTTTATTGTTTAAGTAGATTCCTGCGAAATATTTTATTATTAAATTTTGCAAAAACTAATAAAATAGATTGTATATAAAGTCATAGTTTCTTACTTCATTTGATATAAAATACATTTGTATTTGTAAATTTAATTCAATGATTATATATATACTAGGGAGTTCCGTCCTCTGCTTGCTAATGCTCGCCAACCCCATGGATTGCTTGCAATCCCCTTGGTTCGCTACGCGAACCATGCTCGCTCAGCTCGCTTCAAAGTGAGGCATTTAAAATATGCCTTAGAAAAAAGTTTTTTCTGCTGCATAATCAATAAAATCCTTGAAAAGTGATATTGTACCATGAAACTGAAAACATTGGATTATTTATGATGAGCTACGATACTTAGGACGTCATTATCTTACTATACTTATGTCGAGACTCGTTAAGCAGGGTCAGTTTGGCAACGTAGCAGAACGTTTTTGGAAAACAATAAAAATAAACATTCTCTTATATATATTTAAAATATATAAGTTATTTCGGAAAGCAATTTAAATTTATGGACTGGTTTTGTATAAAGCGCCAAAATAATTAAAGTTGCACATCAAAATTTCTTAACGAAGTAATATTAGCAATCATATGTTTGCATAATACTTTTAGCGATACTTAAAAAATAACACTTATTTACCGCAATTCGAACTTACGAACTTCTTATCCGCAATGCTGAAGTATTTATTCAATCGGTGTGAATGTGAGCATGGAAACCTTAATATTCTTAAAGGAAATTCCGTGCTCAGGTTTTATAGCCATGTAACCGGAAAACGTTCGTAATAAATATGTTGTGGTTATTTTCCGAATCCAAACAAATCTTACTTGTTTTAATTGTATAAGAAATAGAGTCCCGCAATTCTAATCCAAAAGAAATGTATACCTCTTGCATCATTGTAAATATTAAATCAATACGTTTTAAATAGGCAATAATTTGTTCTTTTTTTTATATTTTTATTTTGAAACTACCGACTGTCTGTTTCTGCCACTGATAAAGTGCTTAACACAGCCAAATACGTCTCGTAATTTTGAGCATCTAGAAGAATACGAGATCGAAATCTTCTAGTGTAAACCCCTCTCTCCGACCCCACCACACCAACGAGAGGACATTGAGGCCAAGACAGATTTAATGAGCACCAGCCCCCATTAGGTACACACCGATATTTGGAGGACAGAGGCCCGAACACACAACCCTCCAGTTATGAGCTCGATTTTCTACCGCAAAGCTATCGGAGCCCGCAATAATTTGTTTCTGTAGACTGTAATAAGAAAAACAAAATATAGCGAATCGATGTTGTTTTCTGTTGCCAGTTGTATTAGTAAAATTTCGAAAGATATATTGTGTTTGGCTGAATTGCTGAATTTGGAAATTCGTGCATAAAATACATTTAGAAGATTTGTGATTGGATGTTTGAAGTCGTTGCCATTCTGCTAACAGAAATACAGCCGAATTTGAGCGGCACGCAAGAGAATTATATATATATAGATAATATTCATTATTTTCAAACCCCTATATAATTGATGGTGGTATAGATTTTATATATATATATATTTTTAATTCTTAAAATAATATTGTTACTAATTAAAAAACAAGTAATTGAAATCATTTTCTAAACTAGTGGATTGTATTGTAGTAGAGAGATATATATAATTCCTTAGATTTCCTTAACATCCTTAAATTCCTATCGTCTTTCTACAGTGCTGCCAACTATTGTAAATTATAACAGAGTGGCCACAGAACCTGTAAAACCGTGAAATCAAGGAAATATCAGGGAGCTTTTTGATTCTGGGATGTGTTCGGGATTTTTTTTAAGTTTCACAAAAATCAGGGACGTTTTCTTTGTACTGAAGGTACATTTTCCCGTTCATCCGTATTTTGGCACCATATCCCCTTAGAATTGTGGTGGTAATCGTTAGAAGTTTAATGTTACGAAATAATTTAAACTTTTTATTACCACCAAAACTATTTTTAAAAGATTGGCATACTATATCTTTAGTATATGTGTTCTGTTTCTTAAGGGTGTCTGCACATCTTGAAAAATTGAGGAAATTTGAAAAAAAGTTTGCTATAAAATCGCGGAATTTTTTTCGAAATCAGTCACAATCACTGTCCTGAAATAATATACAAAATTATCCGGTTTCATTTAATTTTGTTTCATTCACACCATTCTACAATTTAGTTACACGAACACGTACTTGAATTTCATTTCATTTTATTTTACAGTCAGTGATATTCCACTTAACTAAAATTTCTTACATATGGAGCTATAAAGAAATTACTTTAATCTCTATATATATAAGGCAAAGCCCTCACTCACTCACTCACTCACTCACTCACTGACTCACTCATCACTAATTCTCCCACTTCCCACATAGTCACAACTCTGAAAATCGGCACAAATATCAACAATGGTAAAAATAGAAAAAGTAAACTATTCCGATCTCGATTAACACACTTTAAGGGGTCGAAAAGGGGTCAAATGTTCCAAACGGGGGACATTCGAAAATCCTACTTCCCACATAGTCACAACTCTGAAAATCGGCACAAATATCAACAATGGTAAAAATAGAAAAAGTAAACTATTCCGATCTCGATTAACACACTTTAAGGGGTCGAAAAGGGGTCAAACGTTCCAAACGGGGGACATTCGAAAATCCTACTTCCCACATAGTCACAACTCTGAAAATCGGCACAAATATCAACAATGGTAAAAATAGAAAAAGTAAACTATTCCGATCTCGATTAACACACTTTAAGGGGTCGAAAAGGGGTCAAACGTTCCAAACGGGGGACATTCGAAAATCCTACTTCCCACATAGTCACAACTCTGAAAATCGGCACAAATATCAACAATGGTAAAAATAGAAAAAGTAAACTATTCCGATCTCGATTAACACACTTTAAGGGGTCGAAAAGGGGTCAAATGTTCCAAACGGGGGACATTCGAAAATCCTACTTCCCACATAGTCACAACTCTGAAAATCGGCACAAATATCAACAATGGTAAAAATAGAAAAAGTAAACTATTCCGATCTCGATTAACACACTTTAAGGGGTCGAAAAGGGGTCAAACGTTCCAAACGGGGGACATTCGAAAATCCTACTTCCCACATAGTCACAACTCTGAAAATCGGCACAAATATCAACAATGGTAAAAATAGAAAAAGTAAACTATTCCGATCTCGATTAACACACTTTAAGGGGTCGAAAAGGGGTCAAATGTTCCAAACGGGGGACATTCGAAAATCCTACTTCCCACATAGTCACAACTCTGAAAATCGGCACAAATATCAACAATGGTAAAAATAGAAAAAGTAAACTATTCCGATCTCGATTAACACACTTTAAGGGGTCGAAAAGGGGTCAAACGTTCCAAACGGGGGACATTCGAAAATCCTACTTCCCACATAGTCACAACTCTTAAAATCGGCACAAATATCAACAATGGTAAAAATAGAAAAAGTAAACTATTCCGATCTCGATTAACACACTTTAAGGGGTCGAAAAGGGGTCAAATGTTCCAAACGGGGGACATTCGAAAATCCTACTTCCCACATAGTCACAACTCTGAAAATCGGCACAAATATCAACAATGGTAAAAATAGAAAAAGTAAACTATTCCGATCTCGATTAACCCACTTTAAGGGGTCGAAAAGGGGTTAAACGTTCCAAACGGGGGACATTCGAAAATCCTACTTCCCACATAGTCACAACTCTGAAAATCGGCACAAATATCAACAATGGTAAACATAGAAAAAGTAAGCTATTCAGATCTCGATTAACCCATTTTAAGAGGTCAAAAAGGGGTTAAACGTTCCAAACGAGTGATATATTCGAATGTCCTACTTCTCATATTTTCACAATTCTGAAAACTGGTGTGAATATCAATAAAAACAAACGCAGAAAAAGTAAACTATTCCGATCTCCGGTGGATCAAGGGGTGGAAAAGGGGTTAAACGTTCAAACGAGGAATATTCGAATGTACCACTTCCCATATGGTCACAACTCGGAAATTTGGTACAAATGTCAAAAAAGATTAAACATAGAAAAAGTAAGCTATTCTGTTCTCGATTAACCAACTTTAAGGGGTCGAAAAGGGGTTAAATGTTCCAAACGAGGGATATCCGAATGTTCCTCTTCCAATGTAGTCATTTTTCTGATATTTTTTTGCAAATGGTAAAAAAATAAGTCATTCCAATATCGATTAACGAATTTTTAAGGGATGAAAAAACGACGCAACATTGAAACTATACGAGGATTAACTTAATGTCTAATTAACTTAATTCCAATACAGCTACTACTTTGAAATTTAGAACTAAGAGCAAACATAAACACAATAAACTATTCCAGTTTACTATTCACAATTATAAATTTCGTTTAAAATGTCAACAAAGGAAAGTTCCTATTTTGATAAATCAATTTGTCGGGATCGAAAAGGGAGCAAACGTCTGAAGTGTAGAATACATGAATGTCTTTTGATCGCTAAAATGCTAATGGTAAAATTTCGTAGCGCAGCACGGGTATTCAGCTAGTACTCTATATATCGTTAAATTAAAATAATAATAATAATAATAATAATAATAATAATAATAATAATAAAGAAGCTAACTCACAAATCATCGTAATTGGCGATTCGCTGTTTTTAGTTTAGCGATAGCATAAGAGCTTGTCATTAGTAACCTTTTACCAGAAGTGAAAAAATTAACGTTGTTTTCTGTCTCAGCTAAAAGCATGCATTTCCCTCAGAGATCTCATCCATCCATTATTTTACCCTTCACATTCACTAGTCTTGCCTTTTAGTCTTTACGGGGGAAAAGGAAAGGAAAATCTAAGTTATTGTCCATTAGTTGTGAGCAAGAATGGTTTAACGCCAAGGTACTTAAGTCATATCCTATGGCGTTCAGGGTTAGTATACTTTACAAAGAAATTTGTTAACTTGAATCTATTTTTGGAAATTATATATTCTAGGCATAGCCTGTGTGGTTTTAGAAAAGTGGTTTCATATACTTTACGAATGAATGTTAACTTATATATATAGTTAATTGTGAAAGCGATAGATTTCAGTCATAATCAAGTGTGATTTTATTGATAACCTAGTGTGCTCTTAAATATATGTTTATATACTTTAAGAAGAAATGTTAAGTTGTATTTATTTCATCTTAGAAATGATAGATTTTAATCATGTGTCGTGGTTTAAGTCTTAATCATTTGTTCTGGAAAAGAATATACTAAGCATGGAAAAGATAAATTTTAGTCTTTTCCTGTGACTTTCTTGATGACTTAAGTATATTTTATGAAAAACAATCTATTAAATTGTATCGATTTTATCATGGAAAATATATATTTTAGTCATATTCAATAATTTTTAAAGTCGGGTTCGTGTATACTTTACACTTTACGAAAGAATATGTTAACATGTATCCATTTCATCATGAAAAAGAAAAATTTATTCACATCCTGTGTTTTCTTACAAGATGTTTTTGCATTGGAGTATGTTAACTTGTAATAGTTTCTTAATGGAAAATATACAATATGAGAAAATGTTTTCCTTATTTCGAATAAGGTTGGTAATTAACTTTATTCAAGATAAGGTTGGTAACCAGTACTTCAGTAAATGACGACTGACTTCATAAAAAGCAGTAAATCGTGCATTTATAGCCGTTTCTTACAGCTTTGTTATTTTATACATTATTAAATCTTGTATATTATTGCTATAATATCTAATAATATGTTGGAAGTGTTGGTACTGTTTCTATTTTTAATAGCTTATTTTAGTTAAATTGTTTTTATAACTATACGAAGGCTCTCTCTAATGTAGTAATTAAATTTGATTATCTATATTATAAAAGAAAATTTATGCACTGTAAAAAAAGAACTATAAAAAAGATATGCAAAGGATTTTCGAGAATGTGTTTCAAAACACTTATTTTGATAGGGTATGGTGATTAAATCGATGCGATGTGCTAATATAGTTTGCTAATATTTCATTTGTTGCATCAGTTACTTAGTTTTAAAAAATATATTGTATACTTATTAATAAACATATTGTATACTTATTAATAAACATATTGTATACTTATTAATAAACATATTGTATACTTATTAATAATAATATTATATACTTATTAATAAACATATCGATACATAATTATTTAATTATTCTGATTGTTAGCCGTAGTATGGCCCTAAAGTAGCTTTTGAACCATAAAACCCAAATCAACCGACCAACTATTCTGCTTTTTAAAAGTTCTTTTTTATTGGTATTTAGTAGTTTGCCAAGATACCATTTTTTTTTTTTTTTTAATAAATGTTTCACCGATGATTTACTTTGTATTTTTACTTATTATTACTTAAGAACACTCGTATTTTTTTTTTTTTTTTTTTGAAATAACAAGAATGCAATATTGCATTAATTAAAATTTAATTAACATGTTTTAAGATTTATTGTATATATTTCAGGTATTTGTTATTTGAAAAAGTACATTATAAGTTAGTAAAAAGCATTTGCATAATATTTCACACACAATTCATGGTAAGATTACACCCATAGCATTATAAATTTAAAATATTTAAAAATATTAAAAAAATTACAAAACTTTATTTAGTATACGATTTTACGATTCTAAACCAAAATAATTTCTTTACAATTTTTTTTTCTTTCCCCCCCCCCCCCTTCTTTTTCTTCTTCTTGGAATTTATCCTAGGTTTTTAAATACAATACTTCAAGTACAAGTAATTTAATAATTTTCATTTTAAAACAATTAATTACTATTTAAATTTTGTAGACTAATTTTAATAATTTGCCACAATGCAATTCTTATTTCATTATAATTGTTATACTAAAGATACATGTTTTTTAACATTAACACTTCATATTTTATCTCTTTATCGAATTTTTATGTAAGTGCGTGTCAAATCAACATAACAGAATATGTTTCATTTACTGTACTTCCAATAAAATACACCACGTGTCTCTTTTTTTAACGTTAATCGTTAATTAATGGTAAATTGAGAGCATTCAAACAAATTTAAGTATAGCACAAGTGTAATATAACACAAATATTTTCAGCAAATATCCTTATTGCATCTAATCTAATGCTTTTGTGCTTTAAAATGAACCAAAATATTCATGAAATACTTTGATATAAAAGCAAATTAATATACATAAAGTAAAAATCATCGTGAGGTTAAGTAATATTTCTGTAATTCGTACGTTTTATAAAAATGTAGAGTATGCAATACAAAAATATATATAAAAAAAATAAAAAATAGCAAAATAATGCTTCATGCCTATAAAATTAGCTGCTTCAGTTTCTTACAGATATACACATACGATAAATAAATAAAAAAAATCTAAAATGGTACGAAATATTCTGCTTAACTCTACACCAATGAATAAATTTACAGATATTTTATATTCTCAAAGAAATATTTTATAGACGCGACATCAAAGAAAATATTTCTATATACTAAGCAATTTGCATGTCTGAATTCTCGAGAGGTTGTGATAATCCAAACCTCGTGAATTTAAATTATTCAGGTAAAGAAGCGTGACATAATATTTTTTGTTTCATTATATATTTTAAAATGTCGTTTTTCTCTTGACGCTTTCTTGAATAGAGCTTATACTATTTAGTCCAATTTAAAGTTTTTTGCTACTTAGTATAAATTGTAGTATAACGAGTTCCAAAGTAAATGACGCAAGCAATATTTTTCGCTTATTTACTTTTAAAGAATCAAATACCTCCATTTAAAAATAAATAAAACGTTAATTTGAAATCACGCTTTGCCTCCCAAAAAGCAAATTTGAATTAAACGAAAATATTATGCAGCGTTCTTCTCTATAAACAGCGTACAATGCTTTCAATAAAATACGTAAAACCGTAATAGTCATGATTAATTAAAAACAAACAGTTTTCCTTTCCTTTAAAAATATTTGAAATAGAGCCAGTATGGAATCGGTTTACTCGTTGTATATATCTGAATAATTTACTTTTTATTTAATAAAAACACATCATTTCTTAATTACATTTTCTTAACGTTTTCTTTCTAGTTTTTCTACTCAATGGTCTTTACTAGATTTAATTAACTTCAAAACGAACTCCTTAAACCATTTCGAAAAGCTCTATTTCCTCCTTTGTATAATTTCTCTTTCGATTCATCCCACTGTTCCCCTCGCTACTAGCATATTCCAGATTGCATTTTTATCCGAAGGAAGGGTACCTGCATTAGACAAATCATGAATATTTGATAGCGCCGCTGAATTCAGAGGTCGGATGTTTTTAGTACCTTTATGAAATTCATGCTCCTTTTTAATGGAAGTTGATTTCAGCCTCCTTCAAACCGACTCCGACCCTACACCCGCTTGTCGCTTCACATGTCGGAATAATTTCCTTTTCGAAATGTTTATGTGTAATGCTCGGTAACTGGCACTGCAACTTTGAGGGAAAAATTGTCTTGTCAATGTTAAAGGTGACTTGCTCTCTTATTTTTTTTTTCTTTTCTTTTTTTTTGCGCTATATATATATACATTTCTCAGAATCGTTCTCTTTCTCTTGTACTTAAACCACTCACTTCCTAACATGGAGTTCACTTGAAGAGATATAAAAATTTCGGGTGTGTTTGTGAAAAATCAAACTGAGGGTTTACGTAAAATGGAAAACTAAAAGAGCTTTTATGGAAGCTGCAAGTTGTGTGTTTTTTCAGGGATGTCTCTAAAAGGTTTCTTCTCTTCCTTACAGATTAAAATTTGAAAGCGTATTTACACAAGTCTCGCATTTTTGTCAAGCTTTCGTGAAAGGAAAATATCCGGGTGTTTTTTATTTTTCAGTTTTCTCTATCTGAAAGTGGATTTGTTTGTGTGCTTAAGTAGCCTTATTCTAGAAAACATTATACTAATGTGTAACCAATACAAAAGTTAGTTGCATGTTTACTCATGTGCATAATTACACTTGGACTTTTGCGGAAATGTTTAAATATTGAAAAATTGTTACCTTTGCTGGAGATGGGTGTGTTTAAAGTCTCTTTCTCGAAAGTACTAGAGTAGTTTACTAAGTGTTATTTTTCTTAATTCTTAAACAATGATAAAAAACAGTTGAGGTTGCAATGTTGGTATTTAGTTTGTACAGCTACATACTTAGAATACACTTAATGTCATCGTTTAAGATGGAAGCATTTGGAAAGAATCACAAAATAAGCATTTGAGTGTCGGTTATGGAGAGAAATGTTGAGTTAGGTTTGAAGGAGGAAAGCGAGAAATATTCTACCAGCTTTGAAGGAGTTACTTCTGAGAAAAAATAATCTTTGACGTGATAGATAATGAAATAAATAAGTATTTTATGACTTTTATCATAAGGCGAGATGCGTAGTCGGCTTTCAGGCAAACTTTGTAACAATACAATTTTTATAGTGTAAAATTGATTGCTTCCAGGAATCAATACAGCTAATGAGATGTCAGTTTATTTCATCAACAAAACAATCAAGCTAATAAGAGAGATTTTTTTTTCTTACTATATACCGGGGAAGGGGAATTCAGCTTTAGACTTTCAACAATAAAAATAATAAAATTCAACCAAACAACTGAAATAACCTTCTATCATTCCTTCTGCAGATCCTCCTCGGATCGAGACAGCCCCCCAGAACCAGACCGTGCTGAACAACGGAGTTGCGAGCTTCGTGTGTGCCGCTGTGGGCAATCCGAAACCACAGATTGAGTGGCGAAAGAACGGGAAACGCGTCACCACACAACGGTACACTGTGCAGGAAATGCCCAATGGATCCGTACTTCGGATAGACCCAGTCAAATCGGGCAGGGACGACGCCACCTACGAGTGCGTGGCCGAAAATGGAGTCGGGGAACCTGTCCGTGCTATTGCTGCACTCTCTGTGCTGACAGGTATGTTAATATTTTAAACATGTTTGTGATGCTTTAAAATGTCTTTCATTAAATCACTCGCTTTTGTTATCCAGTTTGTATTAAAGACCTAACGTGGACATGTGTCTAACTATTTGAAATGCTACTGATGAGGAATTACGGATTTTCCTGTAGCAATAGTAACACGGTCTTTCTGACACTTTACGTTGAAAAAGATTTATAGTATTCACACTGTTTATTATTTAAGTTCACATCGAGCATGGTTGTCGTTGAGTGGTACTTTTTAGGGGACAAAAAACCCTGCTAAACAAAATGTTTGAAAATACCGCAAATCTCCAAAACACTAAAAGAAGGGGGGGGGGGGGGGAATTCAACGAAACAAATTTTTACTTAAGGAGTAATCTTCAGTCTGTCCCTGTCCGTAGATATAACGTTTCTATTTTTGGAGGCACACTATCTGACGAAGTATTGTTTTAAAGCCCGAAGCATATGACATTTTTTATCAGGTGGGATACTAGTAATAAAAAATTATCCAACAAACTTTAAAGGTAAAATAACTCTTCTTTTTTTTTAAATGAGTTTTGTAAATTTTTATTATAAGTAAATATAAACTCTTTTTAAATTGTGGTAAAAAAAACAATTATTTTTCACTCTAATTTTGTTGATGCGCTTTTATTACTTATTTTATACCTGGTAATAACAAACTGGTGGAACAAAACTTTTTCGAGGGATAGTGCAATCTGTATTATTTATGTCTTAGGATATTTGAAAAATACAACTCAATGGACATTTTAAAGCAATTCTTTGAAAGATATTGTAGCCTTAAAATAAAAAATTTGATATATGGACCGGATACAGGATTTTATTCTTAAAATCGGTATTTACACTTAATTTTAACGTAGAACAAGAATTTGAAATTCAGATAATTCAAGAAAAAAAATTATAAAATGTCCATTAAGTTGTATTTTTCAAATATCCTAGACAGACATAAATAATACAGATTGCACTATCCCTCGAAAACGTTTTGTTCCATAAAAGTCCTGGAGCTAGCGACTAGTCATCACATCATTTCTTTTCATTGATTGGGATTGTTGATAGAGAAACAAGGGGAAGAAGGAGAAGGGGGGGGGGGTTAAGAGTTAAGCTATATCACTAGCCAAATCTTTCTAACTTTGCGAAGTATTGTGTTGGAATTTTCCCTGACGACCTTAACTAACTTACAACGAGAACTTAAATAGTTGGGTTTACGAGGCACGACAATCAGTCGTTACCTATTAATTAATATTATTTAAATAGCTTCACTCAAGAAGGTAAATAGAAGTTCACAGAACTTTTTGTAATTATTCTTAGTATTTCTAAATTTGATTTTTACTCTAAATTAAAAATTTGCATTTTCTTGTAAATTTTGTGGCCCAGACAGTAAAATTTATATACTATATACCAATAAATAATATAAGCGCAACGTTGCTTTATTTGCTCGAGTCTTTTACAGTTTGATAGGTACGGGGATATGAGGGAATTATATTGTTACCTTTTTCAATTTAATTAAAAATAATAGTATATCACGAATTAAAAAAATAAATTATAATAAAAATATTAATTCAAAGGAGCCAAATGACATAAATTAGCCTATAAGCATTTTTGCAAAGCTACTGAAATAGTATAAGAAAATAACACTACAGTTAAGACCTGTTTAACTTCTGCCCCTATCGCAATCTATGTATCGTATTTTATTTTTGCCTGACAAAGTTTTAAAACTCTACTCATACAGCTTCGTCTAATTAAAGAAATCACTTATTTGCTCGAAGGTGATAAGGAAAAAATAATAAACCCATAAAAGCTATTTGTCTATTAATTATTAAATAATTCACTAAATAATGTTTATAAATAGTTACATCCTTTAACCATACAATTTTATATTTTGTAACATTTCTAACTATCCAGTTTCATACAAGAAAATTTTAGTTTAAAATAGCATCTATTCTGGGTCAGTTGATATATTTTTTTTAATTAGAAACCAAAAATATGTATTTAAATTTGGAGAATTACAATCATTTCAAATCTCATCGATGAATTTTGATCTACCTGATAATATATATCTGGTTCTCTCTCGACACAAAATTTCTACCGCGTCACTGAAATTTATCTGGAACATTCGATTTACAACTGTCAGGTTTGCTTTAGATTCACTTGGTATTAAATATCTGAAAATTTACACGCTATTGGATGGAGTTTAGGTTCATTGAAGTCAGTTACGATGGTATCTAGTAAGTAGTATATATATTTGGTCATTCTGGTATATTAAATCTAGTATATCTAATTGGTCATTTCAACTCCGTATACTAGAACTGTTATCCCTCTTAGATGACTTGAGTTCATGTCTCTAATGCGTTAATTTTGAAATGAGAAGCATCATTGCGGAAATTTTATCTGATGAAAATGGAAGGTTGGTGAACTCTGTTTGTGATATCTCTTAGTGTCATATGCAATGATGGTGAGTTTGTATTCCTGATCAACAACAGTTAGTGGCATTTCTAATAAACGTATATTCACAAAATTTGGTTGGTTGTTTTCAGATTATCTGACGCCGTCAGCAACACAAGGGCTATAATGCGCCGAAACATTCGTCATTAGACAAGCCAACATACATTTACAAACACCCATGCCTAATACGGGACTCGAACCCGCAACCTCGTGGTCTAGAAGCCAGCACGCTAACCACTATACCGTTTGGTCGGCCACAAAATTTGGTATTTGGCTTATGGGAAAGCTATATTTTAAGAAGAAAGAAAGATTAGTCCAAACTGTGTGTGTCCACTATATGAGTGTGTGGCACTTCAGGGAATTATGTGGAAGCTAATTTTAAAGACTAAACTGTAGTGAAGTAATTTTTAGATCTGAACAGAAAACAATCCAATGAAATTGTAAATGTTTGTCATGCAATTGTTGTAATTAAAGCATCAGTTGCGAAAATTTGAAAGAGTTTTCAAATTTTTATAAATATTTGTTATTGGTGTTTGATTATATAACTGATTGATTTTCCAAAATCTTAGTAGTACCTATAAAAATTATATGAAAATCTTTTGATTTCTCCTAGCTCTAAACACCTACTATTTAATATAGATTACCCTTTATTTATAAGCGCCTTTAAAAACTTGTTTTATTCAAGTAGTAGTTAGTTTATAAAAATATGTTCTATAATTTTATTGAAGTAATACTGTGTATATTCTTTATAGAGAGATATAAATTTGTAATATAGAGTTAAGTAAATCTTAAATTTAGTAATATAGTCATATTATTTGAGGTTATGTTATTGAAATAGTCATATTGCTGAAATAGTTTTTCTACTATCCTATAAGTGACAAGTGATTGGCTGAAAAAAGTCCAAAATTAAGGCTTCTGAGAATACGTCAAGTTTAAAAAACAGAATTTAGAAGATCTGTAACTTAATCAAATAATGTTGTATGATCGCTTTCAAAAATTTCGCTGCAGATGCGAAAAAAAGAAGAAAAAAAACCTTCAAATCCAAAGGGCAACAAACAATAAAAAACTTTTTTTACACTTTAGAAATTTTGTAATGTTTTATTCCAAAAGAAGCTGTGTAAGAAAAGAAAAATATATTTTAAGACCTTTCAGGTTGAACAATATAAATACATTTGTGTATTTGAACACCTTTATATAAATTCAAAATACCGTCTTCCAATTTTGCGCTAATATAGTGGTTTGGAGTTTTTCAAATTTTATAAAAATATACCATAAAAAGGCAAATATTATTATTATTATTATTTTATTATTAAAATACGTTTTTCACAAAGCATCGTGTCTCTTGTGCCCGCACCAGTTGTTATACAACTTAATGTCTTAGAAACTCCTCACACATTTCTCGCAATAACGTTTCAAATAAGTTTCTTGTATTCCCCCAGCGCAACCCCAATCTACGTAGAAGTAAAAAAAGAATGTCACTGTATAGAGACAGGATTATTCTCCATTTTAAAAGCATGTGATAGGCCGAGTGTGCGTCTTCCTTTAACACTCGCTCCAAGCACTCTGTTTACTTAGGTAATCCCAAATGGCAACCTTTAGCCCTGACTTTGGTTGCTATAGCAATGCGCGATCAATATTCCAGGTGCAAATTTGTATTGTAAAGACTTTTAGCTTAAATGCGTTCTTCAACGGGCTTTGCCTCGAGATTTGTCTATATAAACGATATTTTTTGTTTAATTTGAGTTAACGAAAAAAATTGGATGATTTGATGAAGGTATCAATAAAGGATTTCTATCTTTTTCCGTTTGAAACGTAAATACGATAAACGTGGTGCAGCTTTTTGATTTTATTGCGTAATATTGTGCAATAGTACTTAATCAAATGAAATTAATTATAAATTCAACTTCTACTTTTATTGCAAATGTAACTATGAATCCATGACTGTAGTTAACGTTATTAATTGGTTCATTGTAAATTCTAAGCTATCTTTAAAATATAACTAATTTAAGCATCGTTCTTATTTTTGTTTTATTTAGATGCATTCTGTATTCTCATTAAATTTTATATTTGATTTAAAATCCTTATTTATAATATTTATTGATAAACTCGTAACCAAAAAGCAATTTATACAGTATTGTTTCCAAAATTTTATCAACGATATACGATTCATAAAGTAACAACTTTATAATAGAAATATGTACATATTTTATAATATAGTTTAAAATTAAATTAAATCTAGACCGCGAGGTTGTGGGTTCGAGTCCCGTGTAAGGCATGGGTGTTTGTAAATGTATATGTTGGCTTGTCAAATAACGAATGTTTCGGTGCATTATAGCCCTCGTGTTGCTGACGGTGCCAGATAATCTGAAAACAACCAACCATTAAATTTAAATTCAAGTATGTTCATTTAAAAGGCGAAAAATTATATCACCCAATTCATGTTTTATCATGGTCTGTAAATCAATATTTTTCTAGTTATTTTAAATTGATTGTGACAAGGTGTCAAGTAACAAGAAAATATCAAAAACTTGAAAATGATCGAATTTTTTAACTATTTTTTTTTTTTTAATTTGGAAATACCAAAAATTTATCTATGGAATTTTTAGTGAAATTGAACTTGTGGAATTTTATTTGTTCTTTATTCATAAATTAAAAAAATTCTACGTGAACGAGAAATCAATTTTTTTGTCAATGATATTGGTATTAAAATATAAACAACTTCATTCTTTTAGCAATAACCCAGGTGGCATAGCAGTATTGGCCAATGCCAGAAGCAGGAGTTCTTGAAAATTGGTCATTTCTGGCTGAAACTCGAGCATCGTTCCAAAACCTACGATTTTTTAAAAAATAAAATTTGTCAAAAACATTACAAAAAATATTTTTTTAAGGGGGGGGGGGGTCCACCGTTCTTTTTTACAGATAATATATTTCAATTTTAAAACTGTTCATCAACATTTCAAAACTTCCAGTATATTTTATTCAGCATTGTGTGAGATTGTTCAGTATCTGTACCCCCACCAGACGGCTTATGACGTTCCACGAAGGAACCCCTCTTTTATATGTGGAGTAGTTTTATCTTCCAAGTTACTTGGAGTAGCCTTTAAAACCAGGAAGATTTTAATTCAAGTATAGATAGAATTTCATATACGTAAAAAAAAAAAAAAAATGTCCAAGTTATAAATAAAATTCTATTAAATTATCATCCGAATCCTATAAGGTAATATTTTGAATTTATGCGTAGAAAAATAATGCATTTTTGTCACTACAAATTTATAAGATTTGCTTAAAGTCTTCAAAAGGTCATTAAAAAGTCCTTAAAAACTACTTATTTTTTACTTTTCAAAAGCTGAATAAACAATGTAATTCCATACTTGTCTATACAACACACAACTTTTCTCTAATTTCTCTATCTCATAGTTTCGCTGTTGTATTATTTGAGAGTTAGAAATTCCTTTCTGAAAGACCCTGTTTTTGATAAATAGTATTGAACTAACACGATTAAGGGAGACCCTTAAGCAAAAACCTAAGCTTTTTATTAATGAATTTAGTAGCACCAATTTTTTTATTTAAAAAAACATCTATTTTTAAACTATTATTGACACAATTTTTTTTTTTTTTAATTTTTTTTTTTTTTAGTGTTATTTGGCCGAAATATACGCTTTTTTAAAAAGACTACTCTTCCTTCAATTTTTAATATTTTTATTAATTTCAAAACTAATTAATTATATTAAAGTATACTCTAAAGATGTAGGTAGAGATTTTTTTTTTTTTTTAATTTGTTTGACAAGGGCTTTTAAAAAGATGTTTTGTATTTTTCGCAAGAAATTTCTGAATTTTCACAAAAAATTCCTATTTTTTTTTTTTTTTTTTTTTAATTCTTAAAAAAAAGTTAATTCAATTTACTAAAAAAAACTATGTCTACATTTATAAAACAGATATTTGAGATTTCAAAAATATAAGCAGTTTAAATCTAAGTAATTTTTTCTCAAAGCCTTAGTATTTTAAACACAGTCAAAATTGCTAAATCTAGATTTCGAGAAAAACAAACTTAAAAATAAAAACTTGTATACAACTACATAAAAAATCGGTATTCAAAAGTTTAAAAATCGAATGTTTTCAGTTCCCTAGAGGTTTGAAATTTCTCTCATGTCTTCTTGAATATATATAGCTTAATTTTATGAAATTCTCTTCTCGGAATAAAAATTTCAGTGCGCAATTTTTAAATACAAACTTGAATTTCCAAATATTACATATGCACGAACTTATATCTACCAATGATCATATCATTAGCTTTTTCATCAAAATCAATTATACTCCTTACCTAAGAGCTCAACTGACACATTAATGTTAATTTTAATTAATTTCTACCAAAACTTGAAACATTTAATTATTACGTAACCTTCCCTAACGCGACAAGAGAATACCTTCCATCAAACAACAATATGGAAATAGGGACATAATGTTGATGGATTGGCCTATAGTTCATCGTGTCTCCATACTTTCTGCCGTTAATTTAATACCCATTGCCCCTAACCTACTTCCCCACCATCTGCATTATGCAACCCATGTAACAATCCAGGCTTTCAGGAGCGCCTAAATCCTCTTCGCTGACAACAAAGTGCAGTGGAGCATGGCAATTTATTAATACAAATTATTTCGCATTCATTCCAGTTAGGCGACCGCTAAAAGCATTAAACATCGAGTGGCTTAATTTGGTGGCCATGGCCAGCTACTTTTCTGCTCAATGCATTGATTTAGATGCAGTTATTATAACAAGATGAGAGTATTAGTTATTAGTTTTTATATATTTTAACGATGTGTTTGCGTTAGTGGGGAAAAACGTATTGTATTTTAAGCAATTTTTTTTATTCCGATTGGTTTTCAGTCTCATTTGTTATTTATTTATATTTACATTATAAGCACATAACTTCTTGCGTTGGAAAAAAATCTACTTCTTTTTAACATAAGGATACATAAATATAAATTTAGTGATTTCTTGGAGAAGTTTTCGGGACTTTGCAAAAGATTGAGAAATGTGTTGAGTTTTTCATTACAGAAGCTGTAATTAAGGTTGTTAACATGTTTAAACTTGAATACTTATATTTTCTGGCTAATAAACGGAAAATAAGAAAAACAATGAAAATAGAAAATGTATCGTTGAAATCAGGGACATTTTTCTTGGAATGTGTTACAAACTTCATGAATGGAATATCATTTTTCATGGAAAAATCGCCGATCTTTTTTAAAATGTGTTTTTTTAAACAAATATCCTTCTATTTAAAATTATGTCCACTAACAGTAGTTTGTCATATTTTAATATTCATTTAGATTTTTGTTCTCGAACTATCAATTACTTAGGCTGATGTGGCAAAGTATAAATTTTAAATATGATTTTATTTGTTAAATGCTCATACTTGCTTTAAAAACTGTTGCAATACTTTTAGGTTTTAATTATAAGTTATACACAATAATTACAGGGTTATTGCTGCTCCAGTTTTAAGAAAATATTCAAAAGCAAGTTTGTTATAAAATGCAGAGTCGTAATCCAGTTTATATTTACACATTTTAACATATTTATAAGATATACCAGAAATGATACTCCATACTATATTTCTGAACATCTTCAAATGCCTTCTGAAACATTTTATGCAACAATGCAAAGAGCTTATTTTTTGACATAAATCATTTCGTTGCATATTTTATGTATTTGAACATACTTGTTAAAGTCAAAACTTTTCTTAGAAGGCGGTTTTATTTGGAAAATCCCTTAAAATATTTATAGGTTACAAAAACACATTTTATATGTGCATCAGTTTTAGTAATAATTTTGCTACCACAATTTTTTTTTTTTGGATGCACATATTTTGTATATTTTTTTTTACCTAAAGTTTGCGCGGTTTTTTTTGACATTATATAGAGAACTGTCAATTTGATTTGACAGTTTTATTTGAAAGTAGTGCTTTTTTCTGTTTCTAGGGAATTGCATGTTTTCTTGAAATAATAAAATTATTTCTAAATATAGCTGGGTATACATTACAGAAAGACAATATGAAATTCAAGAGCTATTTCTTCATTTTGTCTTCTATTTCTTTTTCTACAATTCCTTCAAGAAAGCTTCCTTTTCCATTTATTCTTTCTCTATTAATATTCAAAACTTGTTCATATTCAACACTCGATTTTACTAAAAGTTTGTTTTTCTTAAAGAAAATTATTTATTTGTATTATGATCTACGAAAATCCTCTCTAGAGAAGCTTCATTGAAATAAAGAAAAATAATGTTTTTTTCATTATATCACTCAATATTTCTAAAATAGTTTAAAAAATATCGAATTATTGCGAGTTTTATTTGGTTCTTTTGTTGAGTGGCAAACTTTCTGCATTCGAATCCCTTATTTATATACTTATTTAATCTATTTTATTATTTATAATTTTCTTAATAACACAAGTTTTTTTTTTTATTTTTTTTTAAGTTTTTTTATTTTTTATTATTATTATTATTATTACTATTATGATTATTTTTTTATTTCCCACAGTTTTTTCTAATGAATTGGATGGGAATAATTGACAAAAATCTTGATTGAAATCTCTTTATCCTTTCATTTTGAAAAGTTATCCTTTCATTCTTTTCTATCCCATTTCTTCATTTATGTCGAATGGTGAATAATTTTGATCTTCTTATCAGAGACTCCAGATCTTTTATGTAATTTTTACATTCAACAGAGTAAATTTTAAGCCATAATAACTTTTTCTACAAAACTGCTTCTATTCATGCGGTAGTTGAGGTAGCACGATGGTATTGGCCAATGTCGAAAAAGGGATTCTGGGAAGTTTGGGCAATGCATGCCGAAATCAAGCATTATTCCAAAATTGATGATTATTTAAAAAATAAACATGTCAAAACCATCACAAAACATATTTTTTACCCATCATACCTCTCCTTTTTACATACATTTAAATTTTAAAACTCAGCATCAACATTTCAAAACTTTCAGTAAATTTTACCCAGCACTGATCGAGATTGGCCAAGATTCGTAACAACGGCGTGTAGACTGGCCGTTGCTACGTAGTATTGTTCAACACTGGCTAATCTTCATCGGTATTGACCAGTGTTTGAGTGACATTGGCCAGCGTATTTGTTCTACTGAGGATATTGCATTATTTAAAATCCAAGTAGAGAGAGAGATCATTTAACTATCGAAACACATCTGTCTCATCTCAACATAAAAATAAAATCATCAAGGAAATAATTCAAATTCTCTAAACCTTAAAAAAATTCGTTATCATGAAATGTAAAACATCGCATGACTTTCAATTATTTACCGTTTACATACTCATACTTTAAATTAAAAAAAAAAAACAACAAAAAAAAAAAACACTTATTTTAAATTGGGAAAACTTTTTATATATCTACAAGTTCTACCAAGAAACATTTTAAGAGAGACAGCAAGACATTGTTTAGACAAGATTAACATACATCACTGCCAATTGCAACCTCAAAAATCAAAAATGATTTTCATCATTTAAATTATCTGGCTGTTGTTATCCTGCAATAACTCCCGTTAAATCTCTTATCCTATTATCATCTGTCCCTTTTCAACAGATCCCTAACCTAATACAGTCCTGGCTATTTGCATAACACCCCGAGAACAGAGTTTATTGAATTTTGTGATGTATTTTGGTCTAAGCCTTCTAAAGGTATCCTGACGAGATTACTTTGCTTGGGAACTCTTTTGCGTAGCTTAAGGGCGATTTAGAGGAGGGAGATGATTGGAGTTTAATAAGGCACGCAATTTGAAATTGCTTATTCTGCTTCTTTAATTGCGCTGTGTGGTATTTTAAAATGTCGTTCTTAAGCATATTGGTGTACTTTTTACGTAGTTATTATTTATTTATTTTTTTATTTATGTTTCTTGTATGGGTTTCTTGGGGATGTCAAAATAAATAAGTTATTATTAAGTAAAAATTATAGAAATCGGATATAATTTTAGTATTATCACAGTTTGTTTCATTAACTTTCTGGGTTTACAAATTGCTATATTATAATATTGGTTGACTTCTAAATTTCTAATACCCCGCCCTAAATTATGTTCTTTTAAACATTACGCTTTCCTTTTCACTTTTTAAAGGTGAGCTAACACTCCCGCGTACAATTATCATACACATAAAGTAGAATGTCACTAACTAGGTTTAAAAAATGTATACATTCTTATTTTCAAATTTGTTTCACTAGAAGTAAAATAATTGTTTCTTAAAAATATTTTATTTATATGAATCGGGCATCACCAACATCCATAACTTAGAAGCTCGTTACATGTTGAAGAATATGCTCTATTTAGAATCGGTCATTGATACTGAATGCAACGTTAGTATATGCAAGATTGAAATTCTGAAATTCTTTGTAAAATTAGTATTAGAAAAATTTTGCATCGGTATCTATATGGCTTTTCATAAAGATATAAAAATATATATATATATATATTAGAGAAAACGAAAGGACATTTTTTATGCAGGCAATTCTATTCCTCTGTACTGAAACGATTATGTAATTGTGTATATTCTAAAAATGACGTCAAATTCAGACATTTAGAGATAACTCCAATTCTAGGTAAAGACTCTTATGAGTAATAAAAAAAAGTTAAGTGGGAATTCGGTGTTTTTATTTTCATTGCAGAACTAAAATGCAAACAATAAATTTTGAATACGAAATTATTATAAGAATAATTATTCAAGAATTTCGGACTTGATGTAGGGAAACGTAGAATATTGACCACTGTTACATAAGCCGGATTTACACGCTACCAATCTGGGTTCCAGTTTAGATCGTCAGTCTGTGACGTCACATGACTACTGGCACCAGCAAATGAAACATTTTCTATTTACTGGCGCCGACGACTCTCATTATTTAATCACGTGCGCTCTCCCGTGACCTAAATTTGTCCCGTGACCTACTATTTAGGAGTGGGCCCAATCCTAAATAGTACCAAAATCCAACGCTTGTGACGTGTTTATGACCAATCACAACACATCTTTAAAAGCTAATATGTATTTTCAAATTCTGCTAACTAATCATAATGCGTGTTGTTATACCTACGCAAAAGAACTTACTGTGACTCCATTTAACTGTAAAGAATTGAAATGATAATCAGCCAAGTAACTTAAACATTTCTTTTTAATTTCAAATTCCATTTATATGCCATGCTCACTTGATTCGTTTCCAAATAAGACTTCAAACGTATAACAGAAGATAATATTATAACAGGACACCAAATTGATCGTAGGGATTCAATACTAGATGCGACTTTTTAAGTAAAATACTCACTTCTACCAGTTCACTGCTAAAATATTTTGAAGAAAGACTTGGTCTTTTTGGAAAATCAACTTACTGAATACTTTCAGATTCTATGAGAAAATTTTTGTTCTGGGAGCGCTAATTAAAATTTAGTGAAGCGCAATAAAAAAATTCAATTAGCTCTGCGCGTTTGCTCTTTTGAAAAAATATTTCAAAAGATATTTGATTTTTGCAAAATCAACTTATTGAATATTTTCAGATTCCATGAGAAAATTTTCGTTCTGGGAGCCGCTATTTAAAATTTAGTAGGGCTCAATAAAAAATTAAATTAACTCTGCGCGTTTGCACTTTTGAAAATGTATTTTATTGCTTTAACTTAGGGATAGCCATATTTCTAAGCATTCGATAAAAGCCTCGGTTGGTTCATCCAAGAAATTTAAACCAATTATTTTGGGATTTTCGAGGGGGGGAAATGCCTAAGCAGCAACTAAGCATCACGCTGGCTTAGCACACTACTAGTTTGTATTTCCATAAATATACTAGCTCAGCTCCCGGTATTATCGCTGAAATATTTAATAAAGTGCCTCTTTCATTTTCTTTAAGGGAAATTTTTTTTTTCTCAGCCGTGTTACATGTTTAATTTAATAAATCTATTTTTCACACAATAAACTAACGATTAATATACAATATATGAAACAGCAAATCTATCTATTGGGTATAGTAAATAATTAGTGTGTATTTTTTCGATATATTACGCTAATACCGTGTAGGAAGTATGGTTTCGCTGTAAAACTTGCCTGCGTATAGAAATAAAAATTTCAGTAGCTTCTGTGTAGAACCGCTAAGCTTCAAAGGGTTAATTACTCTTATGACATTTCATTTTGTGAATAAAATGCTACGTTATGAATAAAATCTTACGTGACCCATGTTAAAGGCATCGCAAGAACTTAAAACGCGGCTTTTTTACATTGCTTTAAATGTAAAATTTTCCCCTTGTTCCTTGCCAGAAAAATAAAACTCAGTAACTCGGGAATAAAAATAATGTTCTCCTCGTAGTGAAAGGAAAATCGTATTTAGGTTACATTGTTATAGATTAATGTAGACGGGAATTTCCCCGACTTCACACGTGCTAACATCGCAGTCGAAGATGTATGTTCCTTTTTCTAGATCTGATGTTCTCTTTTCTAGATCTTACACCAAGATGTTTCGTTTCTTGATATCTTCAGTCTTTTCTCTCTCTCTCTTTTAGAAAAGAGTCTCTTTGCCTAAAATGGTTAGACTAAAAGGAAAATAGTCCCGTTCTCTTTGATTTGGAGAACAAGGAAAACCTTTACTGTTTGTGCTTTGTCGGGGAGTAACTTCTCAATCGGTTTCGGATGTGAGCTCTGTATGGGCGACTATTGAATGAACTAGAAATGCAAAGAATGATTCTTAAATTCATATGTGGTGATAGTGAAACTTTATCTGAATATTTTCTGAACAAGAAATCCTCGTTGGATTAGAGATTGATAGTCAAATTAATGAAAAAGAATTTCATGCTTAGAAATAAAAATACAATAATTTTCTTTGTTGACCAATTTGTATGCCTATTCCATATGGTTTTTAATTAAAAAAAAAGTACGTAATAAGATATACCTTTTAATTTATTAGAAACAAAATAATTTATTATAATCTTAATGAAAACTTTTTTTCCATGTAGCCATGATAAATTGGATGGTGCCTGGTCTTCACTAAACAATTTTTACCTAGTTACCTTCAATATCAAAAAAGGGTTAATTTACCCTTTTGCATATTTGTGGCCACTATGGTAAAACAATTTTAAGAGGAGACAGGGCACTTTGGACCTTTTATTAAGCTATATGTAAAAGAATTTTATAAAAGCTAAATGTAAAAGAATTTTATTAAAATTAATGTAAATGATTTTGTCATTAAGTAGCTTAAAATGTATTTTCTCAAGGTTAAAAGAAGAAAAAAATTATTGAGGTTAAATCAAGTTTCTTTTACTAGCTGGGACTCTAATTACCTTCTAAGGTAAGAAAATATGAAACAAAAAAAATAGTTTTGAAGGATAAAAATGTCGACTCTCTCCTAGCTTGCTTTCCTGCTACACATACATGCCTTCGGAAATATCACTTCATTTTTGTGGCAACCTATATATAGCAACCATTTTGTAAGCTCTTCGCAAACCCCTCCGCACTTCCCTGATTAAAAATATAACAATACTAATCGAATCCTTTTCTGAATTGTTGGCTGTTTGTAATTTATACAGTTGAAATTCAATAAGTGTTATTTTTAAAGCTTTTTAAAGAGATCCCTCGATGCCATTTGTAATTTTTCAACCTTTTAAAAATATGTATTAGTTTTTTTCCATCTAAATTTTTATAAACTCCAAATTTAAAAAAAAATGACATTGATAAACAAGAAAAGTCGGTTCTTTGGCTCATATCATTAGATATTTTCTATTTGGTTTCTGTATAAAATAATCCCTAATAATCAAACCTGTATCTAAACAAATTCGTTGATGAACAGATTAAATAGACAAATTGCAATTTAAAGTTGTGTATCTTTATTTCTGCACTTATCAATGTACTTAATTATTATTAAAACCCTTGGCAAAAAGTTTCCGGCTACGAATGGAGTGAACACATTGTGGCAATACAGGGGACAAACTTTACTTTAAAGTAACTTAACTGCAAAACAGTGAGAGACAGAAAGGGAAAGTAGTATATTGTATTGACCGCTATAGTATTTTAAATATACTGGTTTTCAAAATTAGTTTCATTTTTTAAATGTGGCAGAAAATTTCTGTAAAATCAGTATAGAGCCGAATTAGTTTGTTTGCCTCTAAAGTACGTTATAATCCCTTTACTTAGAGCGAGTTTTTAGCATCGATATAGATAAACGGCTCCGGGATAGCGAGATGCTTGGATGGAGGGATTTGTATTGCCGATGTGGATTTTCTTCGATCTTTATGGTATATTCGCGTTACTTTTAATATTTGGCAAGGGGAGAAAAAAAGAATAAAGCATATTTGAAGAAAATAGTTTACAAATAAATAAAACTGATCAAAATAATTCTAAGTATAGGATTTGTACATTTGGAACAAACATTTGAGATTAGTTACTGTCGATATCTGTAAAAGTGTTTTATCTTTATTGGTTTGAATTTAATTCTTTAAATTTTAAGTTACATAAATTAAATGTTTTAAAAATAAATTATTATCTACAAGTTATGAGAATACAGTAAACAAATGAAAATATACTTTAAAAGTATATTTTAGAAGTAGAAATTAAAGATAATTGAAGAAATACAGTAAACCAGTTGAAAATAAGAAATAATAAGATTGCAAAATACAAATTCATTGATACTTTAACTAATGTAATACAAAAAAAAAAAAAAAAAAAAAAATTAAGTTTCAAAGGCAAACTATTATATTAATTTTTCATACTTAATATTATTATATAACTTATGAATTTAAAGATACAGTTTTTGAAACTTGTTTATTGCAAGTCAAAGACATATATTTTATCCATTAATTCTGAAGTGGATCTCAGCAAAAATCTTAATTGTAGTGCATTAATTAATAAAAATTGGGGTTTCTTGTAAAATAAAATTGACCAACTGGATTACTTTTGGTACCATTTTAGTTTAAAAACTAAATCAAAATTATATGCCTATGAAACAAATCAATAAATCCGTCTAACATACAACAATTCATTTAAGCAAGTATAGAGTAAAACCTGAATGCGTTTTACAATAAATAATAAAATGTATTCTAATAGATGAAATTTGAGATTTAGAAAACTATGAAGAAACTCGCACCTTTCTGACACATAAACTTCACTCCTAATTTAATAAAATATTTTTAAATAAATTGAAATAAAATAAACTTCTTTAATTTAGTACAAGTATTTATAAACGATTGCAAGAGGAGAGACAATTTCTCTCTAAAATTCAAGGGTTATATTTATAAACAGAAATAAAACTGAAATACAAATTGCTTTCGACCGTTTGGTGGGACTTCGAATTCCAACAAATAGTTAAAGACTTAGTTTTTAAAATGAATACGTAAGTAATAAGGAAACTAATAAACTTTGTCGTTTGCAATCAGCAGTTTCATTATTAAATAAACTTATAATAGAACACTAGCATTTTGCGTTATTGTTTCAATTTCCATTCCATCCTTTTTTCTTTCTTTTTTTTATTACAATTACTAAATGTTCAAGAAAATGTATAAAAACATAGACTAAATAAAACATATCTAAAACAAATGATCCAGTTATAAATAAACAGAGTAATTATTTTAATTATTAAATGTGTGAACAAGTAGAGTTTTAATTTCGCTTTCTTTTCCCATTTCGTTGTCAAATGCCCTTGAAAACGAATAAAAACAAGGATTAAATAAACGTAAATCAAGTGTTTTATTCTAAATAATAATACTATTTGTTCTGAATTTAAAATAGATTATTTATTATATGAATTGCCATATAAGAGATCAATCATCAACCACGAGCCATCAATGTTAGAAGGGTCATTTTAGATATTTTTCAACAAAAAAAATAATAATAATAAAAAATACATTAACGTTTTTGAATGACTATTTTTTACTTACCGGTGAAAACTATTGTTTATATTTTTCCGATTTACTCTGTTGCAATTATATGCAACACAGTAATTAACCATGATTCAGGAAATCATCCCATCATTTGCAGGAAAGCAAACATTTCTGCCGGTGCGTTTTTCGCCTTGCCTTGCCATTTGAACAGTCTATTCAGTTGTTTATCTATATCGATGGTTTTTAATGCCCCATACTCATTGGTTTTGCTTATAGACAAATTCGTCCAATGCAAATGGGTCTCATCTGTAAACCATACGCAGCCACCATGAAATTGATCCCATCTATCAATTTTACAAACCGGTATATTTAAAATGCCACTAGCTTCTTCTTTCTTTCTCTCACTGTTTCGCAGTTATGTTATTTCAAAGTTAAAGATATGTGGTGGTTTCGTGTACAAATAACAGATATAACACATAGACACCAGATATATCTTTTGTGTAATGGTTAGCGCGATCTATTGATCTAGGAGTCCCGGGTTCGACTGCCCGTTAGCGCACATCTACATTGGTGACCGGATATTTGAACAAACACATCAGTGGCGTCATCTACTGCACAACTTCCACACTACCACCTCAGTATCTCTCTGGCGACTCACTGCCATACAGCGAATAACCTCTGGCAACTCATTGCCGCACGCAAGCAACTCAATCGTTCGCCCCTTGGCGACTCACTGGGAATAGGCTATGTGGTGGTCTCGTGTACAAATAACAGATACAACACCTAGACACCAGATTTTGTGAAGTGATTAGCTCGCCTGTCTACTGATCTAAGTGTCCCGGGTTCGAATCCCCATTAACGCATATCCGCTTCAGATATTTGACCTTGTATAAGGGTTATTTTCCAACAAACTCAATACATTGTATAAACTAAAGAATTCTCATAAAATATGATACATTTAGTAAAAGAATCTAAATCAATAACATGAATTACAGTTAACTTTAACCATTACACAAGAAAGTAAATTGAGTTGCAAAAGAATCTAAGGGTGTGGAACGTCGCACAACTTTCAATTAAATTTAATACTTGTCACTGCATTTAAATTTTCTTTGGATTGGTGTGTGTTACTGTTTTCGTTCTCATACTTTCAATATTTAAAAACAAAAACCAGTTTGGTGATATTTTTGGCGATGGTTATTTCATTGTCAAACACACAAACACGAAATTGGCTATAGGTTTTCGATAAATATCATATGGTTCTTTCTTGTAAGCTACACAGAGAAGAAACAATCGTTGATGGACTATTCTCAAGGAAAGATAACTCTGTATTAAAGACACTCATTTTTCCACATTTTACGCCTTTTATCGCATTTCTATGGAAATTTCGGCTGTGGGAATGTTTAGAGTTCATTAGAAGGCATCACCACAGTGATTTTGATCAAATCTTTAGAGCAGTTTTCTTTTGGCAAATGCTGAAAAACATAAATTTTCCCTTGGAAGTTACCTGTTTATGCGCAAGCGCAATTTTGACGAAAACCTTAATGACAAATTCCATGATTACAACTAACTAGTATACAAAAGTTGAACATCCTAGGTCAAACTATTCGGGAATTTGGCTGACCAGACCACAAGACAGACACTTTTTCTGGACCACTGTTTTTAATTCAGCTCGTTCCAAAATGTGTGTGTATATATATATATATATATATATATTGAAAGTTTTGAATTCAGCACATTCGAAACTTCTAGAAATGCAAAACAGTTGATTTTTCTCTACCGAACTTAATATTTTCTTTATTCTATGTTAACATATCAGTAATTGAAAGTAAAAAGTTTCCGATAATCGTATCATCAAAAAAAAAAAAAAAAATAAGTATTCGATCACTAGCGAATACAAGAAATTTTAAGTGATGTTTCCTAATTTTAGCTAACCAAGTATGCAGTTGAGTGGGTCGGACACCCCCATAGTTGTCAATGTTAAATTCAACAACTTTGGGATTATCTCATTTAATAACCAATCCTTCAATCCTCATGAAACTTTCACAGTATAATATTTGGATACTTTTGAATACTTTAACTAGAGATTTTTTATTATTTTTTTTAAATTAAAATAATTATGATTTTCTAAAAATATGTTTTAAAAAAATGTTAAACACATTGTTAGACACTAGTTATTATTATTTTTAAGTATACTACTTACCCTTTATTCCTTATGTTAAAGTACTTAAATACATTAGAGAAACATATATAACAAATTTTAAGAATTTAAGTCAAATAGATTTTAAGCTATGTGGCCCCAAACGTGGGAAAAAAAAAAAAAAAAAAAAAAAAAAACGCATTTTGTGAAATTCGGCTTTGAAGGGAAAAAACATGCATTAAATACCTGCATTTAGTTTACTTCAAAAAATTATTATAAATACTACTACTACAAAATAAGATATAATTACAAATGCGGCATCATTTTAAAGAGAAGAATTTAAATTTTATTAAACATTAATAAACTCCTATTTAATAAACTGAAAATTTTTCATTGCTGGACGTAGATATTTACCGCAAACATGATTAGCATAAAATGAGAAATCGTGCCTCGGAAGTTAAAAATAAAGGATTAGCAGCTGCTAAAGAACGACTCCATTTAAAAAAAAAAAAAAAAACTTTTAGGACGTTTTAAACTTGATATTTTTAAATATAATTCAATTCTTCTCGCAAGGTTAATTATTTACCCAAATTACAAAATGTCTTTTTTTACTAATTTGATAAATAAAATATCACCATAAAAAAATAATTGAAATTATGCTTTTATATAAGAAAGAAAATTTAAAAAAAAAGGAAGTGAGAATTTTCCCGCGTATTTTTCTGGTAAAAATATATTAATGACATTTTTCTTGGATTTATACGACTAACTTTCCTTATGAGAAAATTTATTTTTCAAAAAAATATAATTCTTCCAAAGAAAATTTTCTGATAACAAAAGAATTTATTATTTTTCTTTTTATGTAATTAACAGGTGCTTTGGATTTCATTTCATTATTACAAGCTAATTAAAAAATTAGTCTTTTTTATAACGCGTACTTGTAGATAATTACCTTAGTAAATAATGGAATTAATGCTGTACACATTGATAAATATACTTTCCTTTTGAATTTATAAGAGATAGTCGATAAATACTAATACTTCCATTTGGTGTATCTTAAGTAAAAATATCAACCGTCTGCTGCAAATAGTTATCTTCTAAAAATATATTAGTTTAGAATAAGAATAGCCGATAGAAAATACTTCATGATTATTAAGTGCTTTTAAGGAAATTTAAATTCGATTTCTGTTTTCCATTTGTAGTTGTCAATGTAATTGTAAAACTTAGTTTAACTAGACGCCTAAAGATTTATACAATTATATATAGTTTTATAATGCCAAAAGCTGCACATTTTTAAACTCACTTATATTGCTTTTATATTTTTTTAGTTCCCTAGAACAAATTCCTGAATCCAACTTATAACTTCATTTTATCTCGAAATTACAGTATTTTTAACGTGATTTGTTTTCTATTAAAACATACTTCACCTAATATATATCCCACCTTTCAAACCAACATTCTTTGTTTCATTTTTTTTTTTTTTTTTCAATAAACATAAGACTTATTTCAACGCAATCTGTTTTGTCTTCCACTAGCTTTTCAAACAAAAGTAATTAACTGCATTAGCACTGTCCGTTTGGTTTTATTCCCCTTTAAATCCTCTTTCTTTTTTTAAAGGGGATTTTTTCCCTTGCCACCGCCCTTTGTTGTGCTCTGTTTCTTGTACGCTTTCGCTTTTATTACTTTGTTATTTCTACTAAAAGAAAAGACAGCTTCCATTTCGATGTTTCTTTCTTATCGAAAAGTGAGTTTCGGAGGATTTAAACCCTTTACTTTTTAAAATAATGTTTCAAATATTCCTTTTGTTGGTGTCTTATGTTTAAAATGAATACAAAGAGGAAAAATAATTTTTGAAAAATAGAGCATTATTTTATGAAACGTAGATTAAATTAGGTGTTTCTCGAAATTTTCTCTACGTTAAGGAAATAAGGAAAAATTTTCTTCTAGTAATGGGTTTTCTGCACAAAAAAAAAATATATATATATATATTGTATTTGATTATGATAGCAGTTTTAAAGGAAAATAGTTATACTTTTAAATGTATAGTTTTATGTACATTTGATAAAAAGAAATTATTTAAACATATATAGAAGCATAGATTTTATAGAAGTATCGCAAAAAGACTTTAAATTGTTTTCAAATCATTGTACAGATGTAACTGAACAGATTTATACAACTTCTACTGTTATCGAAAAAATATATCGAACATCAAATTAAATTTTGATCTGAATTTCTTTTTAACTAATTTGGAGTTAAATCATTATTTATTCTTAAATTTATTTAATATTTATTTATAATATTGAAGGTATAGTTACTACATGTTTTATCTTTTCTTTATTGATAATACGTGGAATAACTAATATAGTTTAAATATGAATAAGCTTCTCCTGGATAAATTCAACACGGAAAATTGTAAGAGGTATGAAATTAATGGGAAAATTTGTAAGAATGGATTTCCAATATGAGATATCATTTTTTTTCTAATTTGATTCAATGTTTAACATAGTGCAGTGTGCGCAATTTTATCCCAAGATAAAAATAGAAAATATTTTCTTGTATGAATATGATTAAAAGAAATGCAAAAGGATTACACATTTTAAGAATAATCTGAAATAAAGTACGCAGATTATAGTTTGAAGCCAGTAATTAAAAATTTTACACTTTTGTTTTTTTAATAAACTATTATGTTGTGTTTGTTTAAACTACAAATTCTTATGCATATATTTTTTTTAATTAGAAATGCGTCTCATTGGTGGACAAATACATACAGAGTGTCTACAAATTAGTTGGGCAATGGAGCTCAAATAGATCTGTATAACTCATAATAACTAGGCATAATAATATTTTTTTTTGTCTACAGAATGGGGCATGGGGAACATAAATTAGTTGAGGGGAAAGAATGATTAATAATGCCTTGTTATTAAGAATTATACAGATCTATTTGAACTCCATTGCCCAATTAATTTGTACACACGCTGTATTACGTCTCACTGTATTAAGTTTGATTAAGACAAAAAAAAAAATCTAGATTGTATGTAATTGTTCCTTTTTGAATGAGAACAATGTTATATTTATATAATATTAATTATAATTGAGTAATCTATGTTGATTACTCAACATAGATTACTCAACATAGATAATGAATATTTTTAACCTACGGAGACTTTCAAAAATACCAAAAACTTTTATTTATTTTGAGACTTAAAAGAAGCTTAGCTTTTCTAATAAATAAAAAATAATAATGTTTCTATACATAATGTTATCATCAATAAAGTGTGAACGATTTAAATGGAATGAATTTAAACTGTATATCTTTAAGCTCTATAAATTAAAAAACTTTTTTTTGGTTCCACTCTGATTTTTTCTGATCTATGAGAATGATACAATTAAGAACCATTGAATAGTATTTCTGATTTTGGTATTGTTTCCTTCGTGTGATTGTCCGTTAATTTGTTTTGTATTGTTAATGTTTTATTTGCTTTTGAGGGAGCAAGTCAGTAAGAAGATATGTGTTTAATAAATATTTCTCCTCTCATTCCAGAGGATCAAGTTCCCTTTGGTTTTCCCCGATTCACCGTTCAACCTCAAATACAGGGCGTGGAGAAAGGACGCAACGCCCTGCTTCCTTGCAGGGCTGAGGGTAACCCCCCACCTACAGTCAGGTGGCTCAAGAGCTTCATACCTGTTGATATGACGGAGCCACGTTACTCTCTGGTTCAAGGATGTAAGTATAAAACTGAACTACTTTCAATTAATCTTTAAATTTTAAGAAATCTAAAGATAAATTATTTCTGAAATGGCTTTCATGTCTGTATGAAATAAAATTAAGTACACGGAGTTGCTTATATTTCCAGTATTATTTCATTTTTAATTGAGAATAATCTTCAAATGTATTTTCCCCTTGGGTATCAAATGAAAGCTTCTGATAAGAGGATTTCAAGTATGTAGTATATGCGTGCCTTTATGAAAATGTGTTGCATATAACAGCTGATTAAACATTTAAGAAATCCGTACTTTTTCATTTAAAAAGAAACGTAAAACACTTTCGTAAACAAATATAAATATTTAGTACCACGATTAGTTTCCATACAAATAATTTAACTTAACCTCTGATTATAATGAATTAAATTATGTTTATTTAATATTCGTGGATAGGACATGAGGCGGAAGATCTGAAATTACAAGAAATGTCTCGCTGCTTTGTGGATATAACTAAAATGGCAAAAAACAACCTAGATAATTCTTCAGAGTGCATTTTGGGGCAGTTATCCTTTTTTAACATTCATTTGCCCTGTATGTAATATAGAATAAGGAAAGTATTGCATTCGGTAAAAAAAAATCGACTTTTTTGGATTTCCATGTTTGGAGCATCCCGAGTTCAAGAAAGGGGTGTTGAAAAAATATCTCATATCATACGATGTTCAACTTTTAGTGGTGACCATAGGACCAGTCATTGAGGTTTCGGTCAAAATAGCACAAGCGCATAAGCCATTGAAAAATTTATTTTTTAGATAAGTACCAGCTCTAACGATTTTGATCAAAATTGCTGAGGTATTCTAAATATCCCGACCTAGAAATGCAGTAAAGGCATAAAAAATTGAAAATCTAATATATTTAACAGAGTTCTCTTCCCTTGAGTATTGACCATCAACGACTTTTCCACCTCTGCTTCACTTACAAGAAAGGACAATGCAATATTTAATGAAGAATTGTATGACCAATTTCGCCGTTTTGGAGGAGTTTTTTCTTCAATGTAATAATTATGGCACAAAATATTGCCAAACTTTTTTTTTTTTAATTAATGAAAATATGAAAACGAAAATGGTAAATTACGCCAATCCATAACAAAAATATATAAATATTGTGACCAGTATTAAGTGTTATTGAAAGTTATGCGATGTACCATACCCATAGTTCCATACACCTACCTAATAAAACATTTATGGGATAAGAAGTCAATTATTTCGGAGGGTGGAAATTTTGTAAAATGGATATTAAATCTCATTGTAAGTTTTATCAATAGAACTACGACTAAGAACCCTCTTGCCCCAACTCTTAAATGGTACAACCCCATTCTGTTCATACAAAAGTCCTAAACAACACTTTACAATTAATTTATTCCCTACCAAATGTTGGATTGCTACTCTTTTAATTATAGAAGCAATCAACAGTTATTATTTTTCATCCTTTGGTTGTTGTTTTTTAATTCGGAGATATTGACTTTAAGTTGGACTTTGCAGATTAAAGTATTTATCGGGAAACTGAATGTTCCAACGTGCTCTTATCGAATCTAAGGCACTAACACGGATTAGGAAGGCGATAGGGTATTGACCGCTGTGAATATGCAAACGGAAATCACATGTATAGAAGGTTTAGAACAATTTATTATTAGAATTAGAATGATTAAATTGAAACTTTGACTTTTTGGAAAGTTTAAATACGGGGAGGTGAGGATACAAAAAGGGGAGAGGATACACACTGAGAAGGGGTTGTAGTCTCCAAGTCGGAAGTTTTGCTGCAAAGATGATCCAACATAGTATGTACCATTTCTCTATCTCTCGCTCCAAGCACAGCCTTTAAATCTAGATTAAATTAAGCACGTATTTATCTCGTCATTTTTGTAATGAATTTTTACTTATCATTTTCGGATGTTCTTCTTCAATATCTTGATAATTAACCTATGTGTGAGCAGTAATAAATTTATCTTTTTCTTTATTTGAATCTGAGTTGCTTCTTCCCTCGGTGTTACTTTGCATTTTGACTCCAATGTTAATATTGTGTCAGCACGACGCCAATGTGGCCAGAGGCATCCACTAACGATCACGATGGCAGCCTAACTAATGCCTAACAAATGGTGCCATGACCTCTAAGAATTTATAGAATTTTGTAATACTTACGGATTGATAGAAACTCAGATTGAAATATTTTTTTTAGTACGGAAGCAATCATGAATCGCGATAGAAAGTTTGATTATTTTTCCATGAACATTGTATTTTGAGTGCTTTATTATACTATGTATTAGTTGTTATTGGACAAGGTACTTAACAAACCAGCATTGGTCCGCAAAAGTGTATTATTGTCATATTTTATTTATTGTATTAGTATTTTAAAATGCCTAATGATACTACAGAGTCAAGCATGGCTCCAACTCCACCAAATGTACAGTATAATTTGCCCAATGCAGCAGTCATTCAAAGTTTAATACCGGCATACGATGGTATCAGTGCTATAACAGCCAAATATTTTATTGACACGATCTCAAAATTAACAGCAGGATTAAATATTTCTCCGCAACAAACCATTCTTCTGGTTAAATCCAAGATCCGCGGAGATGCGCTTACTTCCCTCATCAATAATGAGGAATTAGCAAATGAGGACAATTGGGAGAACTTTAAATTAAAATTCTTGGAGTTCTTTCAAGAAACTCAAAGCCTTTCTTTAAGACAATCGAACCTTGCCCTATGCCAAATGTTACCTGATGAACAGGCAAAATCCTTTGCTTCTCGAATAACACAGGCTACTCGCAATTTTCTGGGTCCTGTTAACTTTGAATCTCCAGAAACGAAACAAATTTTTAATCAGATTCGTTTAGCTAAATTTATTGATGGAGTATTGCCCCAATATAAACAGCAATTGCTTACGAAAGACTTAATTGACTTCGACTCAGCGGTGAAATTTGTGCAGTTATTACAAGCAAATTCAGCTCTATTGCAATCCCAGGCCATATCTCATTTAAACATGCAAGCATGCAGCACTTCTAACTTAGCTCAAGCAAATGATAGCTTAACACATGAATTAATTCAACAATTATCTAAAGAAGTGGCGGACTTAAAAATTTCAGAACAGAATTTAAGTAAAAAAATAGATGCGCAAAACCTTCAAAGCAGGGGTAATTTTGGAAGAAACGTTAGGAATCAATGTCATATTTGTAAGAGGTTTGACTGCAACACAAAGCATGATAATCAAAATCGTTATTCAGGTTATAGAAATAATGGTAGGTTCAACAATTATAGTAGTAGAAGGGGTCAAAATAACTGGCAACAATTTGGTAGACCAAATTTCAATCAAGCGAGTAACTTTCTAAGGCAAAATTCGGAAAATAGAGACTTTCAAAATTCGTTTAGATCAGACGGAGCAAACTGGTATCGGGGTAGGCACTTTCAAAATTGCGATAGAAGAGATTACAATAATCAAAGATACAATAATCCGTCGGTCAGACAAGAGAGGGGAAATTGGTCTTCTCCAAATAACCAAGATTTTGGTAGCAGAAGGAATTTAAATTAAAACGGAAATGCACTAATGAGCGTTCTGGTGTGTTTCCCGTAATTGATAAACAAATACATTTCAAAGATAGAATGAATTTGGGACGGAAAATAGAGAGAACGCGAACAATACGTAACATGAATTCGGGAAGGTCAAATGTTAGGAATAATCAGGGAACTGATGATTTTGGTCGTACACAAGGGTATGAAAACGAGCTTGTTTCAAATAAAACTTACATACATACAACACAAACCAAACAAAATTCACTCACTGAGAGTTTTTTACCTATAATAAATTTTAAAATTGCAAACAAGGGATTAACCGGTCTTCTTGACACTGGAGCATCCGTCAGTATCATAGATGTTAAAACCTTTGAAATGAATATGGTACAAATCAGAAAGCTAACATCAGACATCACTATTTTTTCGGTATCGAAGCAAGCATTGGAGATCAAGGGATGTGTTCCGATCACTATTGCAAATCAGAAATTCAGGCAGAAATTTTATGTAATCAATCAAACACTTTCAGATAGTTACAATTGTATTCTGGGGTTTGATTTTCTGAGGAAAAATGGGTTTACTTTGAACTTAGATAAGGATATTTTAACGGGAGAAAAAGTCAGTATCAAAATTCGAGATGCTACTCAAACACAAGTGAACTTTGCTCACACTATGTCTTGGGCTAGATTGCAATCACATTATCGTTTAAAACCTTTTGAATCGAAATTGATTACACTGCAAATTAGTTCTGATATTGAAACGGGACAAGATGTTTTACTCGAACCGGTTGAAAGGAATAATGGAATCGAGATATCGCGTTCAATTGTTTCGGTGGATAGGACCAGGTCTGCTCAAATCATAATTAATAATTTAACCTCGCAAGAAAAAAATCTGAATAAACATACTAAAATTGCGGCAATTGATAAGGACATTTCCGATGTTGAACTACAAAAGGTTAGACAGTTACGAAGAGCTCAACTAAAAATTTCGGATTTTAAATTGGAGCATCTTGATGCTAAAACTAAGGGGGAATTATTGAATTTACTCAATGAATTCGGGGATGTGTTCAGTAAGAATTTAGCCACTCTTGGAAGGTCAGATGAGGTAACTCCTGAATTTTCGATTGATTTAGAGCAGTTAAGTAATGGGAAGCAATTTCCAGTTCCCCAGGCATTAAGGGAAATTTTACGGGATTATCTTGACGAAATGTTAGATGCAGGTATTATAGAGAGAAGCGATTCATTTGTAAATTTCCCACTTATTCTAGTGAAAAAGAAAAATGTATCAGGTGTTGCGGAAAAACAAACATACAGAATTTGCGTCGATTTCCGCATGTTAAATAAGCTGGTTAAATATAACGCACATCCCTTACCACAAATCCATGTTGAATTAGAGAAACTGGCAGGCGGTAAGCACTACTGTAGTCTGGACTTAAATCAAAGTTTTTATCAAATTTCTTTAAAAACTGAAGATAAACAGTACATGTCTTTTGCAACTGAATTTGGCACCTATAGATTCGCGCGTCTACCAATGGGAACATCATTTGCAAGCTCTACGTTACAAAAATTATCGGACAAAGTCTTGGCTCCTATTAAACATCTTAAAATTTCTAATTTTATTGATGACTTTGCCATGTCTTCGGAGAATGTTGAAGAAATGCTTTACAAGCTTAAACAGTTTTTCACACAATTAAGAAAATTCAATTTAACACTAAATCCTTCTAAGTGTGAATTTTTTTTGTCAGAGATAATGTTTCTAGGTCACATTGTGTCAGAACAAGGAACTCGTCCAACAGGACAGAACATTGTTAAGATCGCTAATTTTGCTAGACCAAGGACTTTAAAGAAGTTAAGAGGATTCTTAGGATTAGTAAATTATTACCGAAAGTTTATAAATAACTTTGCGCAAATTGCTTCGGTTTTAACAGACCTCACTAAAAACAGAGGCAGATTTACTTGGTCAGAAGAGGCACAGAAAGCCTTCGATTATTTGAAAGCTTGCCTTGATAAAGCTCCAATTTTAAGTCACCCAAGATATGACAGACAGTTTATACTTTCGACAGATTCGTCGAAAAAGGCAATTTCTGGCTGTTTAAGCCAACTTGACACCAAAACTGGTGTGAAATTGCCAATCGCTTTTTACTCTAAGAAATTAAATGAGGCCCAAACCAAATATCCTATTTTTCGACTCGAATTACTAGCTCTCGTCGAGAATCTTCGAGCTTTCAAATATCATTTATTAGGGAGACAATTTATTGTTGAAATTGACAATAAAACCGTTACACAGCTTAAATCCTTGCAAAATCCGGCAGATGCTATTTCGAGACAACTTTTAAAAATGCAAGAGTATGACATAATATTCAAACTCATTCCATCTAAAGATAATATAGTACCTGATATTCTGAGTAGAGATTTCTTTTGCAATTTGGTTGATAATCAACATGTTAATAATATGCAAATTCATGTCCCTTCGTTAGTGGAAATAAGAGAATCCCAAATTATTGACTTAGAGTGTTCAAAACTTATAGAAAAAATTAAATACAAACCAAACACTATGATGCCAAGTGAAAGATTCTTTTGTATAGAGAATGATTTGCTAATAAAAAAATCAAGGAAAGACACGCCGATGGGGAATGTTATTGTTAAGCAAATTTTTATTCCGAAAATCTTTAGACCTAATATATGTGCTTTGGTCCACAATCTACATTCAGGATTCTTGAAAACATATCAAAATGCGACACAATATTTTTCTGGCCAAACATGTATGCTGACATTAAGCATTATGTGGAGACATGTAAGCATTGCTTTGAATTTCGCAGTCCGAACAGATTCAAGAATACGCCTTTGCAAGATAATATTTTGGCGACTAGGCCTTTACAGTTCGTGTCAGTCGATATCATAGGGAAATTAAAAACCACGTCGAATGGGAACAACTATATTTTGGTTTTTGTGGATTATTTCACGAGGTATATGGCATTATATGCTTTGAAAACACAAAAGTCAACTGAAGTAGCTGATAAGTTATTAAACTACGTTTCTATACATGGATTAATGGATAATCTGTTAAGTGATTGTGCCAGTAATTTTTCTTCAGCAGTACTAACTTCTTTGGCAGAGAAATTAAATATTAACAAACTGTTTTCTACACCATTTCGGCCCCAAACCAACTCAGTAAATGAAAATTCACACCGAGCGATAAAAACTGCTTTAGCCATTTTTGGGAAGCAAAATATAAGTTGGGACGAAAGTCTTGATTTTTACCAAATGAATTATAATTCCACTCAACATTCAACGCATAATTTTTCGCCATTCTTCTTAATGTTTGGACGTGATGCTAACTTGCCTTACACTGTTAAAATTGACAGGGATTCAAACGAACATAATACAATCCCAATGTATGTTCAAAAACGCATGGACGACTTTGATAAAATCCAAAATTCTGTCACACGGAGTTATCATGCTCAAAGAGCTAAGCAACAAGAATATCGTCTTAGAAGTGGAGCCATCGATCGTGACTTTCAGATTGGTGATCTTGTTTTCCTACATACTCCTGGTCTAGACAGGAAATACAGTCTTGTACGTAAACCCCTCTTTTCGGGTCCTTTCAAAATTTTAAAACGCAATTCCGCAGTAAATTATACAATTCAAAGTGTAGATAAGGCCAAGCCAAGAATTTTCAAGGTACATGCGGAAAGGTTGCTCCCCTTTACGGAGAGAAGAGAGGAACTGACAATTCCAAATCAGATAGACACGCAGGGTGTTGCGAACAAACGTCCCGTAGTCCTAGCGGATAAAATTTTCGGGGACACTGACAGTGAAACTAGTGATTTTGAGGATAATCTGCCACTGATTTATTTACAAACTACGAAAGGAGTTAATGAAAATCTATTCCAAAATGCACAAGACACAACATATGATACAACACACATTCAACAAGACAGACAACAAGGTAATCATTCACACACTTTTCCTACACAACATAACAGTCAACCTTCAAATTCGAGAATTTCTTTACACAAAAACACAAATGAATATCAAAAACATTCTGATACGAACGATAGAAGTAGTTTCAACGAAGATTCAGATGACTCGGAACAAACAATTATTTATGAGAGTAATGATCTAGTGAATGAACAACAATCATCGAGCGATACTGTTATTTACAATGATACGAATAGTGCGAATAAGCCAACACATGGTTATAGATTGCGATCAACAAGTCGCATAGCAGAAAACACGGAAGAGAGTTCGGCTCCAAGACAATTGTTAAATTGGGCTTTGGAGTTTACAAAAGATTAGGGTTTTCTGAGTCAACTGGGAGTTTATTTTATTTCTACTACGGATAGCACATTTCATTGAACTTTTGGTTAGAAAATAAAGTTAAAATTTGCATGAGGTCACGTTTAAATCAATGAGAGATGCATAAAAATTAAATTTTTTGCAAAAGGATTAAACGTTTATAAGTTGCTTTTGTATTACAGTTAAGTAAATAATCAGTCTTCTACTCAAATGTATGTTAAGCAAGATATTTTTGTATTGTAAATAAGCATAAAATTTTGTTGTTTTGTTTTTCTTTGCTAACTCTTCAATCACGAAGAGCATCTTTTTCCTGAAGAAACATTGTAAGTCACAAACTATGGAAACAGCCATACGATTGTCACCATGTATTGATATACGGTTCTACGGGGATAGAGTACTGACTTCACACTTAGAATATAATTTCTTTTCCTTAAGATCAATTGTTTTTCTTCATTAAAACTAATTTTAATTTTTTTTTCCTATTAAGATTCAGTCTGATCAACTAATCTTCTTCTGGAATTTCTTGTGTTTTTTTTGGAATAATGTTAATTAATGTTCAGATCTTTTCCCTTGACTGCTGGCGGACAATTGAGATTCTGGACAGTGATTTTCTGATATTTTTTTTTCCAAACTTTGTAATAATGATAAAAGACAAAGCGAAACTTTAATAAAAAAGGGACAAAAGGGGAAAAGCAAACTTTAGGGATGAAAGCTTTCACTCTTTAACGTAGAACGAATTTCAATCGTCATAAAACTCTTACACTGGAAGGAAGGTAAATAATTTATTTTTTTTGTATATGTTTAGATTTTTCGTGATTATATGCCCTTTTGCTAATTAGCAGATTAGTGGACACTACGAACTAAACGTTACTAGGGCAAGAAGGGAACAGGAATAATTGTTTTTTTTTCTTGTACCTAGGTGAGAAGTGAGGAATTGGTCATTCAGGGTTATGACTCTTTGATTTGAGTTTTGCATAAGGACTCATTGCACAGTACATTTGGTGTTAAAGAAAAAAAAATATTACTAATTAAGGGGAAAATTCCTTACTTTATTTTGGCTTGTGATCTGTAAATGTCAGATCAATTTGACGTTTTTTAATGTGTGGTCGGTTAATTTACTTGTCTATGAACGATAACAGCATGGTATTGAAGCATTTAAAATTTGTTTTGAGTAAATTATGTAGTTGACTCGATAAGATATATTGTATCTTAATTTTACCTTTCTTGTTCTTTTGGAGCAGTTAGAACTGTGTTTAAGAAAATTAATCTCTCTCTATGTATGAGAGAAACGTAATCTACTTCCTTTTTACGATTTTTTTTTTTAACTTATATACTTATACTTCTTTAAATAATACGGCAATTTATTGCTTTTGCTTCCTGTTAGGGAATTTTTTTTGTTTGTTCTTTTCTAAATGGTTAATTAAATTTTTTTTGGTCTTGGTTAAAAGAAAATTTAATTTACTTTATACTTCTTTTTTTCTTTCTTTCTTTCTTTTAACATCGTTTTTTTATTGGCTGTGTTGGGAGTGAAGTAGAGTGTTGGGTACAATTTCTTACAGAACCCCTCCTAGCACTAGTCCTACTACTGACGAGTTTGGCTGAGGCTAAAAACTCAGAAATTTGTCATCTCATGGATGGAACCTTCCAGTGCGCCCCAGCACCAAGGAAGATCTTACAAAAGATCAATTTACCAACGAATGCATGTGAGGTTCATTCATGTGTAAACTGTATCATATCTACAAAAAGCTTTCTTATCACAGACGAATTTGCACTTATAACACCAAGCAAATTCTTACTTCAGGCGGAACCTATAAACAATGATACTTTAGGTCACACTCCTAATGTGGGCAGTTTCTACGAGTGCGATAATAATTCATTATGCGATTGTGCGGTGATCGCATGCAACGGCGATTACGAGTTCTGCAAGACATTTACGTGTTCTAACTCTGCAAAGTGTAAGTGTAACCTAACGCATGAAAATACGGTACTTTTCCATATTGGGGAGGACCAGACAATTCGAAATCCAACTATTCTGAATTTAGAAGTCTGCTTTTTCCAAAAGAGCATGCCACAACACCACAGAAAACTGCTAGAACACGAAACTGCGACGTTTTCTCAGAATAATCTAACCATCCTTTTTAATGATCCCATCTTAACTTTACCCTCGGAGGGAAGGCTGATCTTGAGAACTCAGGATTACGAAATGTTAATCAGCGTTTCAACTGATTTACAAATTACAGTGCCATTTGAGATATTAGCTTACAAATCCAAACTCACTATCATATTCATTGATAAACATGGTTTATCAGTGACCGGAGAGTTCCAAACTACCGGCAAAGACTATTGTCGTTTAAATACATGCATTTTGTGTAGGGAGAATTTGCGAACCTTTTGGTGTTGGCAGAAGACTTATCAATATGTCTTCTGTATACTAATTTTGTTATTGACTCTTCTCTGTTTAATGACAATTAAAAGAATTGTCAAAACAATGTTCTGGACAATACGCATGATTTTTCTGCAAATTTTAGTGTTTTTGAGGCTATTCCGATTCTGTGCTCGTCTATGCTTGTTAATGGGTTCCTGGCTGGGAAACACCATTCGGCACTTTAGTGATTCTTGTGTTCAAACTCTCGAGGATAAAGCAAAAACATCTATGACGAGTTTCAAACTCACATCACTTGTGATTTTGACCTTAATGCTCTGTGCACAAGAGGTGAAATCGGAATGCACCGACTACAGTATCATCAAATCAGATCTACGGAAATGTGAAAATATAGGTGCTACTGAACAAATTTGTGAGATCTTCACAACCGCAGACATTGTCCTACGAAATATTGGACATCAAACATGCCTCTGGTTTCACTCTCTAGACGAAAAACCACTGTTTTCGCTCCAATTAACCCTGCAAGCGGTCGAATGTCACTTTTCAACTAAACGAGAATACTATACTTTTCCTGTGGAAATATTTCACATTGCGCAGACAAGCTGTGCTCAAAACACTTACTGCTCATGGGGACATCATTGTGTAAAGGAATCCTTTTCAGGACTCCACTTTGAATCAGAAACTCAAGAATCTAGAACCTTCAGCGGGATTTCTGCATGTCAGCAATCTTCCGTGGGAAATGGGTGCCTCATCAAACATCGCGCAGCGTGCGAATTTCGAAGATCCTACCTAGTTCCTGATTTACTACACAGCTTTGAGGTGTCATCAATTACAGGCTATTCCTGCTCTTACAACATCGCACTGGTTCACTCAAACAATGGGACAGTTTCCCATATCACACTGAGAGATCGTCTTCTACTTCCAAATGGTATTTTGGCAACCCTGATTGGTGCGTTTGATCAGGCCCAAATACACATGTCTGATTCACTAGTGCTAAGTGTTCAAGATCAAACTCTTGGTTTCTTAACCAAGGCCAGTGAGAAAAACAGCCCCACTTCTCTTATTGGTGAAGTCCAAGCTAATTCTTCTTTCACGAAAAATGTCATTTTTGACACTAATTTGTTTGACTGTGATCACTTTGAAAATACCTTACGCTGCACGGAAAGACCTCAAGCCATCCGCGTCATGATGCAAACCGGGGAGAATCAGCTACCATTAACCAAGGACCTCCATTCCTTCTACCTAGAGAGGGGTGCTCTTAAATCCAAACTATTGTCTTCATCACCAGTTAAAGTACAATTTCAATTCACGAACTTTAAAATTTCGGTGGAGAGTAACACAATTTGTCCACTGTTTAGTGACAAGCCCATTTTAGTGTCAGGATGCTACAAGTGTGGTATTTTGGCTACTATGGTACTTTCTGCCAAATCATCATGCAAGCCTGGTTTAGTCAGCGTTCACTTCAACAATCTCATGATTTATACCAAGGCTATCAATTTACTTGAAGATTTTAATGATTTAACTGTAAAATTTCTTTCAGATGTAAAATGTAGTGAGGAAAAGATATGTTTAAAATCAAGTTCTAATGTGCAATGCCGAGTTATTAACTTTTGTTTACATGAGCCAAGCATTCATCTGTTGAAGATGCAGGGAAACTATTCAGAAATTTCCTCATCATCGGCAAATAGTGGAATATTTGATTGGATGCATTTCGGTTCTTTAAATTCAGCTTTCTTTTTGTTTAAATTAAGTAGTACTATTCTAATTACAATTGGGATACTAATTACCCTTTTGTCAACTTGTATAACCTGTTGCTTCAAAAAATAGTTTTTTTTTTCCATTAATGCAATGCTATAATCTGTTTGAAATATCTCTTTTTATTAGCAAAATGTAGTTATATATATTATCACCACTCTTCTTTTGGTGATTTTCCAGAGAGGTGTCTTTTCTAGGTAGTAAGCAACTATACCGAGAGTTTTCAGTACATATAGGTTGACCAGGAAAGTTTAATAGTTATCGGAAGCTATATAGGTTACTCATTTATTTTAAACTTCCTACGGAAATGTTTTTTTATTGATTGGTGCATAGTACATCCAGACGTATTTTTCCCTTAGGAAATCTGTATGGGGCATCTTTGTCTTTACACTATATTTTTTTCTTAAGTTAGGGATCTTAAATATACTTTTAGGTTCAGGTGGTGGTGTCTTTTATAACCAATTGTACGTCTGACATTATAGTTTAGTGTGTTTTCAAGGGAACTTATTTCCAGAGTTTCTTTTGTTACAATTAGAAGAAATAATTATTTAATTATGAAATTTGGAATTAAAGCCTGAGAGTTAAGAAATTTTGTTAAATCTGAATTATTTAGATTTAATGCAAAATACTGCTAATCTGGAAATAGGACTTCTTGGAAGTGTATTTTTCTTTTATATATTTGATGTTCTTTATTTTATTTTTGTATTAATGTGTCATTTAACTAATTCACAGTAATGTGGTATTTTACTGTTCTCAAACAATTAATTTATGACGTGTAGTAGTTTATGACATATACGCTATATTTTGTACTGATAATGTCTTCTTTATCTTTCTTTGTTTACCAACTATACTCAAGGTATGGTAAGGCTGGATTATGTATTTTTCTTTGTGTTGGAGAGTGGAGAGAGAGAGAGATCTTGCAGCAATCTTTGTTGGTAATATCAATTTAGAAAAGAAAAAAAGCGGGGTTTTTTTTGTGTTCTTTGGTATTTACAAAAAAAAAAATTAATCAATTTTTTTTTTTAGAGGGAAAGGGGGAAATATTTGTTGGATTGCTACTCTTTTAATTATAGAAGCAATCAACAGTTATTATTTTTCATCCTTTGGTTGTTGTTTTTTAATTCGGAGATATTGACTTTAAGTTGGACTTTGCAGATTAAAGTATTTATCGGGAAACTGAATGTTCCAACGTGCTCTTATCGAATCTAAGGCACTAACACGGATTAGGAAGGCGATAGGGTATTGACCGCTGTGAATATGCAAACGGAAATCACATGTATAGAAGGTTTAGAACAATTTATTATTAGAATTAGAATGATTAAATTGAAACTTTGACTTTTTGGAAAGTTTAAATACGGGGAGGTGAGGATACAAAAAGGGGAGAGGATACACACTGAGAAGGGGTTGTAGTCTCCAAGTCGGAAGTTTTGCTGCAAAGATGATCCAACATAGTATGTACCATTTCTCTATCTCTCGCTCCAAGCACAGCCTTTAAATCTAGATTAAATTAAGCACGTATTTATCTCGTCATTTTTGTAATGAATTTTTACTTATCATTTTCGGATGTTCTTCTTCAATATCTTGATAATTAACCTATGTGTGAGCAGTAATAAATTTATCTTTTTCTTTATTTGAATCTGAGTTGCTTCTTCCCTCGGTGTTACTTTGCATTTTGACTCCAATGTTAATATTGTGTCAGCACGACGCCAATGTGGCCAGAGGCATCCACTAACGATCACGATGGCAGCCTAACTAATGCCTAACACAAAGTACCCCCATCAGCTCTAACTAATGTACGAGTCCTTTCTATCATGAAATTTATATAAAATTAACTTTCAAGTTTCATTCAACAATACATGTCTTTGTGCTTTCTTCTCTCTTCCCCTACGGCCCTTTCAAAATAATTCTCTCCACTTTTCTCTCTAAGGCATATTTGTTCTTAATGGCTGTGCACTTCCATTAACATCTCCGATGTGTTTTTCCCAACTATGACAAATCACTTCAGCTAGTGGTTGTTTTTAGTAGTAGAGTTACTACTGAAAAAAAAAAGGTTTCCTGATTAGAGATTCATCTCCTGGTGGTGAGAAAAAAGGAGGTATATAAGAACGTCGTTTATCATCGTTAAGGTTAGGTCTGGAAGTGAAAAACCATCTGGCTCTATCCGGAGAAGATGTTTTCCCTTATCAGAAATTTAAGACATTTTTCCTCTTTTTTATAATGTAACGACTTTTCACAACGTATTTGATTTAAAATGATGGAAATAAAATCCGAAGGTATTAAGTTATTTGTTTGGGAGAATATCTTAAAATGATATTTTACGTATCTGTACTTAATATTTGAATCAAAGTGATAGATTTTTTATATTAAGTTTTCTAGCTATACTTTTTCTATTCTTCGAATTTTACGTGAGTACATCAAAATGAAGAGATTCTGAGTCATAAAGTAATAAAAAAATTACAAAGATCTGTGCCAGTTTGACAGATTTTATAAATGATAGTCGTGAAATATCAAAATTCTAAAATTTTTAATTTAAAATTTTATATATTTCAGAAGAAACTGTTTTAACAGTATTGCAACTAAGTTATTAAAAATATTTTTTACTTTCTAAATATGTTTATATATGGCTTTGAGTGTTTAAATAAATTCTTATAGTTTTTTCATTAAACAACTGTCTCGATTAACTTAACCAACAATTTATTTCTAAGTATCAACTTCGTTTTCGAAACTAAATTTTTGTTTCTTAATTACATATATAGTCATCACCATAATAAAAAAAATTATTATAGTGCAACATACAAATATACAAAAAAAAGTTGAAGACGATGTTCTTCTCTTGCAAATCGTAAAAGCATCTAAATGAAATTCTTGTAAATTTACTGAGAATATCAATTGCAACGCAAAATTTCAATATTTGCGTAAAGTATAAATTAAAGAATAAAAATATTTAAAATCTCAACTCAAACTGCTATTTGTAATATGGATCTTAAAGCATTTTTTAAAACAAATACTCGCACGCAAAAAAAAATTAATTGTAACGTATTCAGAGAAACTTATCCCAAAAAATCAGTAATCAAACATCACGGAGGGTTTTCAAGTCATCGAATGTTTCCTTGCAGTAAAAAAAAACAAAACTACATTTCATACTCGAGTTTCCTAAATCCAGACTGACAAACGTCTTATCTTGAAAACTTGTTATTTATGAAATGTTTATTTTGAAACTTCCGGGCTTATTTGCATCGTAACGTCATACAAGATTACCTGTCATTTCTCATTCTCCTTTTCTCCACGAAAGAAAAAGTGGTTACTATCAAGTCAGTTTTTTTTTATGATACGTTTTCCATCTACAGAAAAGTTACTTTTAAGAAACAAAAGTATTGAAAATTTGATTTATTTAATACTAATAATGGTTTCATTTTCACTTTAAAAGTTTAATTGTCATCATTTGAAAAAATAGGTCTTTAAACAAAATAAATAATTTTTATCAAACAATCGATATTGCTTTTTATTATTATTTATTTTATTATTTTTATTATTTATTTTATTTTACTTTTATTGTAATATTAGAAAGAAAACATCTGTGACGTGGTTTAGTTCTGAAGTGTGTGTCGTTTATTATTATTATTATTATTATTATTATTATTATTATTATTATTTTGTAGATATATTTTGAAAAACTTCTAAGATTTCTTAAGTATACATATAAATTAAAATTTGGTGAAAAATGCACAAATTCTACTTAAAAAACTTATCTATAAATTCAATGTTTAAAAAATTTTAGTTAGTGTAACACATTATCACTGTATCTTCTGATACAATTAAATTTTAGTTAAATGCATTGCACATTATCAGTTCAACTCTTTAGACACTTTATTTTCTTATTTCTTTAAGGTAAATTGTTACTAAAAGTTATGAGCAAATTTTGTTGCCATTTTTATAATCTATCAAAAAAAAAATTTCATCGTATTACACTTTGTTTTAGAAATTTTAATAAGCGGTTAAAAACTTTTCTACTCATTATATTCTCTACGGAATTCATATTAGCTATTTATCCAGCTCTATAGTTAGCACTCTAAATATGTTTTTTTTTTCTTGCAGCATATAGCTGTAATCAAATCCATATATTTTCTAAGAAATTGTCATTTAAAATTGCACTCAGTAATTACTTACAACATTGTAATATATGATTAGGTTCTTACTTACTTTTCTATTATTACTACTTATCTATTATGATCTTATGATTAGTTTATATCAGTTAACGTTTTTAGTTCTAATCGTTTTTCTTGCCTTAGAAGTTCTTGATTTGAAGAGATCGAGGCATTTTCATTTGCTCATTTCAAAACCAATATTCAACTCGGTTGTATATTTGCAAAAACTTACATGTTGACATACTAACTTTCTTGGAAATTATTGTTTAAATCGACATAAAACCTATCTTAGTGACAACAACGAACCAACCTTCTAAATAATTTTTTCTTCTCTTTGATACTGAACAATTTGAAGAAAAAAAAACAATCTATCATCTAATACTTATAAAATGATTATAGCACATACATTTTTCGCAAATTCGCACTCGAACTAATCACCAATCATTAGTCTTAACGACGTGCATACCGAATGTGAGTACTCATTTTCTTGTATTTAATACATGACATAGTACAAATTGACTGCATTATTCAAATAGAAGCTAAGCTACAAAATATTGAAACCAAGTTTTTGTAGCTTATCTTCCATTTGAATAAGGGTTACACGTTAGAGGCAAGTACCATTTGTACTATGTTATGCATCAAATACGAGAAGTTCTGGTATCGTTAAGTTTTTGGTACTCTTGGCTTGAGCTAGTAATGATCTCGTCAATATCTAATTATACATAGTGATTTTACTGCAAAGTACTTATTATTTAATGAGTTATTTACATAACATTTAAGCAACTCTGAAAAAAAGTGTTCACTTCACAACACCTTCCGATATATTTCACAGGAAATCAGACGGTCGTCGATTACAAGAAACTAGCATACAGCCATCAAATCATTCCTAATTATTTAAAATAAAAATTCATATTTATAATATTTACAGCTACAACTTACTCAGTTATAGCTAACCTTACTAGAACTGTGCTTAAGTATACATGTATCTTCCACAGCATCTCTTCAAATCGTGGAGGCTGAAGAAGACGATCAGGGAAGTTATGAGTGCGTGGCTGATAACATCAAAGGGACAGCTGTTTCGGGACCCGCAACACTCTACGTTAGAGGCAAGTTCGCTTAGATTTATTTACCTTTAATTACTCCAATCGAGGTAATGAAATAATCATAATACCGTTCATCAGATTACTGAGACACTATTTTTACAATTACAGACTGCATTAATATAAAGTTTGACCTTGTCTAAACTAAAGGCTAATTAAATATGATTTCATTAAAACCATGAAAACTGCCCAAGAGGGAACTGTCTTTTTAGGTGATAAGTAGACGCATAGCCGATAAATAAGGTTGTTGTTATTGTAAGTTAGCTCAAACTGTTGTCCAATCAATATGACCTGAATGAATTCCAATCAATATATAAACCTTCACACTATTTTAAAAACGAAATAAATTTTAATGAAAGTTGAATAAATTCCATTCTGTAGATTTTTTTTTTATCTCGGCTTCTAAATTAGCTATTCATATGCAACAAAATCATTTTTGGCATAAAATATAACAATAATTAAATAATAACAAATATATATCTACGAGGCAGAAGTTTGTTACAAAAGATTGACTGCATATACATATTCTAAATAGGCTCGATTTTAATAAGGTTGTAATTAACGCAGTCGAAATCGATATTCAATCCTTCCCATCAGTCGTATCTTAGATTTTAAACAACGCAATATTTCATGCTAAACAATACTTCCCAATTGCTTTACGTTCCGTAATCAATTAAATATATATCCATTCCTCAACAGTGAGACGAGTGCCTCCCTATTTTTCCATACCTCCCGAAGAACTCTACGAAGTGATGCCCGGATCGAACATTAACATCACCTGCGTGGCTGTTGGATCTCCCATGCCCTATGTCAAGTGGAAGAAGAACATGATGGACTTGACTCCTGAACATGACACCCCCATAGGCAAGAACGTCCTACAGTTACTAGACATCCGAGAGAGCGTCAATTACACTTGCGTTGCTGCATCCAAGCTAGGAAGCATAGAAGCCGTCGCACAAGTGGTTGTGCAAGGTAGGGGTTAGTACTCTCTCCATTACCTTCCTCTGTGTGTGTCTGTGGTAGTTGGCTGTGGTGTGTTTCGTGACAACTTAGTACTATTTTTTCAATAGATTAGGTTAGCTCTTATTCAATGTGTTTTGTTGCGTAATTTTGCAGGTAAACAGCGTTTATGTTGGTTTAAAAATCTAACGTTTGCTTCTGAACCAGTTTATTAATGTAAAGATCTTCGAAGGCATATCTATTAGCTTAACGAGTTTTTAGACAAGATGTCAAAATTCATCTCAAGTTTAAAAAATAAATCAAATCTCTCCTACAAAAGGACGAAATTTCTATCACATATTACAACATTTGATGTTATAAAGTTGTCAATACCATCCTAACAGGATCATCTTATCCTAAAACTATGTATTTAACTTGCTACAAATTACTGTTTGAACACTGCATTTCACTCGTAACAACCCTGATTACTTACATACCGATACACACTAACGTGCGATAGTAGAAAGCTAGCTGCATTTAAATATATCATACATCAGAGCAGATGCAGATGACAAAAGATTTACCAGAAGACAGTTTTATAAACAACGTTGGTAATTATTTAAAAAATATTTGGAATCCCCCTGGAAAGTTATACAGGATTCCCACAGTCACTAAAACTGCTTGCCGTTTTTTAACTTATTTTTCAGGCTTTAAAAGTGCTTGAAAATTATTAGAGATCCTTAAAAGTCCTTAATTTTCACGGATGTTGTGTGCCTGACTGCAAAATTTATAAAAATCCTTGTTCGAAGGTCCTTAAAAATACTATTTAGATCCTTTAAAAGTCCTTGAAAAGTTATTGGTTTTCATTCTGTGACTTCAGGGGGAACCCTATTATAATTCCCTAATTTAGAGTTCGTTGAATTGAAATTATTAAGGATATATTTAGTGTAAACACCTTTCAGTTTAGACGCCTTTTACTTATGCATGTGTTGCTTTATATTTGTTAATTGTTATCCATTAGGGAAATATTTTTGTTAGTGTTAAATAATAATTAACTCTGATAAAAATGTAAAATCTATTTGATATTAAGCTATAATTTTTAATTTCAAATAAGCGCAGGTCCAAAGAGAATTAAATTGTAGTTAAAACGAATTATGAATTGTGATCATAAATTGTCAACTACTTAATTCGAAATAGGTCCTAACGTTTTCATATAAACTACTATAATAAGGATTATTTTTCACCACTTCTATATTTTTACACTATCGAAGTTGCAATTTAAACTGAGTCTGATTTCTTATTCTCCCTCCAGCTCTTCCTCGTTCTCCGATCAGGGTTCAAATATCCGACGTTACGGCATCCTCCGTACGAATATCCTGGTCATACGATGTTGGTTCCGAAAACATCATCTACTACGTCATCCAGTACAAGCCAAGACAAACCAACCAGGACTACAGCGAACTCAGTGGCATCAACACGATGTTTTACACAGTCAGAGATCTGACACCGTACACGGAATACGAGTTTTATGTATTGGCTGTCAATGCCATCGGAAGAGGAAGTCCCAGTTTGCCAGCTGTGGTTACAACAGGTGAAACCGGTAAGAGTTATTTTATTAACCCTTTATTTACTGGCAATACAATTCTACAGACTACTATGACGGAGATTAACTCCCTGTCATTGTACTCTATTTCTCATGGAGCTGTATTAAATTAAAAGCTTTGAGACCCATTTGGAAATTTGAAATCCACTTTTGTGAAGTTCGTTCTTCAATTGTTGCATGTCAGAGCAATAGTATTTCTTTTTGAAAAAAATAAAGTATTTAAAAAAAGTTAGCACACATTTAAAAAAAAAAAAAAAATTCGGGTGATTAAAGGGTTAAAGTAAAATTTTCAAAATTAAAGAAGTACCTCGAGGTTCGTCTAGGGTCCTTCTTAAGCATAAACTTTGGTAAAAAATTGATTTTTTTTTGTTTGTTAAAGTATCAGCATATTCAAGAAAATGAGCCTTAAATATACATTAATACAATTAATGTAAGGGCTAATTAAAGCAATTGCTGCCATCTAAATGAGTAGAAACTTGGCAGTTTCATGTCGATGACGTTCCATGTTTCATGCTATCATGTTTTTGGGGCTGTCAGCCAGGGAAATTAAATAAAAAAAAATTAAAAAATCGTGTATCGATATTTTTTTTCTATGCAATGATATAATATCGATATTTATTTCGATCGATATTTCCGACTTCTAACGGACAAGCATGTCGGCATCCACCGAGGCTATTGCAGCTGTAATCCTGACCTTTAAGTCATTCGACACTTTCCTCCTATAAACGATGTCTTTTACGAATCCCCAAAGGAAAAAGTCCAGTGGCGTTTTATCAGATGATCTGGGTGGCCTCACGGCACGGGGAAAACATACAATTATTAACGCGTGCAGACGATATTTACAAAAGAAATGAAAAAAACATAAAATTAATAACACGGGCAGAAGATATTTGCAAAAAGAGGATATTCAAATGGGAAAAGGAAATTTGCTATGGCAACATTCACTATAAATGAAAATATATAAGTTATTCTATGTATAAATGCCATAAGTTAGTATATATCTTAATTTTTTTATGAATAATACAACATCAAAATGTGTTCATCCTTTTAAAAGACACCCTGTATTATAGATAAGTGAAAAATACAGAATACCTATCAGAAGATGTATCTTAAAGTTTTTGAAAAAGAATATATATATATATATATATATATATATATATATATATATATATATATATATATATATAAGTTAGGCCTTTAGCGTAATAAATGAATAATAATACTTATTACTGTAAGGGGTATTTTACTGTATTAAAATTTCTTCTACAAGGTATATAAATATTCTTAATAAGTAAGTTGAGGTAGGTTTATACTTAGTACTAGTTGAATTTTCAGCATTGCCTTGCACAATGTAACTTAATAACTTAATAGAATGCAATCCTCTTCTCAATGCTGTTCCTTCTCTTTCAATCACTGTAACAGTAGCTCACTCTCCTTTTCTTGTTTTCCTATAGTGGATTCCTCAGGAACCAGCAGTAAGTGATACTTTAGCTGCTTTTCTCTTGTCTTTGTTGCTATTTTCCTTTGTGCAGCGCTTTTCTAAATATCTCTCTCTACTTGAGTAAAACATGACCTTTAGTTGAAAAAATAAATAAACAGATATATACAATTTTTCACTATTTTAATGATGGAGTTTTTTATTATTTCTACTTGCTATTAAAATTAAAATGTATGTAAATTCGTTCTGCTCAAGAAAGAAAAATTTAGAGAGCGTGTAAGTAAGTAAACCAATCGAAAACCAAGGTTTATTATAACTTTTTCTGTTTATGATTAAAACTATACATTGAATAAAAAAATGGAATATCTCTTTATTTTAATAATTCTACATGTATTCTGCTATGTGTGATTTTAAATTAGCTTACTAAATCTTAAAAATACCTAAAATAACTCATATGTTAAAGTCCGCCAATTAAAATTGTTATAAATAAATTGATATCTTATATTTCTTGCCTTCTATTAACCATTAGAAAATCACACATACTTAATTTACTGGAAATATCCAAATAACGAAAATCAGCATTTAAAATCTAATTTTATAAAGTATTTTAAAGACATAATTTATAATATATAATATTTTTTAATAATTTATAATAATTCATTATTTTCTTTTATGATCAGTGTCATTGTTAAAACAGCTTTTCACATATTTGTTTGAATATTGCTCAATATTTCCGGCCGTATTGGTATTTTATTAACAATTAAGTTCAGTTTACTTTCAAACATAATGTATTCATTTTTAGTATTTTATTTCTCATTTATACTTACTGCATTCTTTTCTATCAATATTCATCTTCCGTAATAAATAAGCATATCTTCCTATCAACAAATGCCGTTATCCTTTTCCACTTAATTTTCAAAATACAATATATTATTCTGTTTTAAACTTAATTTCCTTATTAGTTATTTAATACTTTAATTAGTTTAATTTCTTCCTTTGACTCTAAAGTTATATATTCTCGAATTCACCATGGTATTTGGTTATCCTTCAGAGAATTTAAAATTATGTGCTTACAATGTAAAATACTAGTGACTTGCACTGGTTTTTATTGAACATAATTCAACGAATCTATTATAGTTTACCTGTTCATTCTTATAAGCTAATTGGACCCGTAATCACACTCTAATCTAATGATTCATTTGTATTTAATTTGCATTCATGCATTGATTTGGCATTTTGCCTTTTGTTGTAGTTTAATAAATTGTATAAATAAAATAACATGCTGAGTTGCTACAAATCTTATTCAATTTAAATAATAAAAACGGAATTAGCCTATTCATTCAATTTCAATAATGATAAAATACTTATATAAATGAAGCAATGATGTAGTAAATTCCACTTATAACTTTAATCATCAAGTATTAACTCGAAATTATGTCTTCTTGTTAGATTTTACCTTTTAATAAGATAAGTTTAATGCTCGTTTCCATATGTTATCTTTAATATGTATAACCTCATTATCATTAAAACTGAATTGATTAGATTTTCAGATATTTTTTACAAATTCTACTCATTAACTTAATTAAGTTAACCAAAATGACTCAACTAATTATGCAAAACATATATCATGAATAATAAACATAGAAGTTTGGTAATTCATAATGTAACAATAACACATTTTTGTACAAAATCATTTTAAGTAAAGCGAAATGATAAACAAAGCACGATAAAATATTACAAAAAAATAATATTAGTGAAATATCAACCGCATTTAAAATAACCCCAACAGAATTAAACAATGATCTAAATCTTTAAAACTTACTAACTGCATGCAAGTAATAATAGTGCACAAATAGTGATAATAGATTTCAATAGTACTCAATATTACAAGGGTTGCTGAATAAAGTTGAGCCACCTCATATTGCTTTTCATACATCAAAACTTTGTGTATTTCAATAACACCGAATAAACACTTCGACCCGAATTTAAATAAGAAACAAGATTAAATGAATTGCAGTAACTTCATAAAGTCACAATATATTGATTTCAGTTAGAAACATTATGACATTGATGTATTTTAAAAATGTTATTTTTTAATCAATCTCAAAAGTAATCTATATCATAAAGTTTAAATAAACTTTTGTTTTTATATAAGTACATGGGAAATAGAATAAGTTCAAAGAAACACCTTTAATTTTTATAACAAGAATTAAAATATTTACAAAGAACTTCCTATCAACAAATGTCATCATCCATTCCTCTCTTCAAAATGCAATATATAATTCAATTTTATGCATGAGTTCCTTTGTTATTGAAAGCTTTATCTGATTTAATTTCTCTCCTTGGCTCTGAAGTTATGTATTCTTTAATACTACATGATATAAGGTTATCCATCAAAGGATTCAAGATTATGTGCTTACAATGTAAAATACACTTAACTGATTTTTATTGAACAATGGTTATCCCTTTGGGGATTTAAGTTATGTGCTTACAATATAAAATAATAGCAGTTTACACTGTTTTTTATTTAACATAATTCACCAAATCTATAATAGTTTAGCTGTTCATTCTTATGAGCGAATGAAACCTTTTAATCATGTTCCAATATAATATATCGATGTGGTGAGGTTAATTTGGCATTTTGCCTTTTGTTATTAATTAATTGTATAGATAAAATAATATACTGAGTTGACTCAGGTATTGTTCAATTTAAATATTAAAAATGGTATTATCGTATTCATTCAATTTCAGTAATGGTAAAATATTAGTACAAGTGAAACAACGATGTAGCACAATCTATGCATAGCTTTAAGCATCAAGTATTAACTCGAAATTGTGTCTCCCTGTTAGATTTAATCTTCAATTATAGGATAAGTTTAATACTCGTTTCTACATTAATATATTATCTTTAATAGGTATAGCCTCATAATCATTAAAACTGAATAGGTTAGATCATAAGATATTTTGACAAATTTTATTCATCAATTTAATTAAGTTTAGTTAACCAAAATAAATCAACTAATTATGCAAAAAGCATTTAAATTCATAAATAATAAACATTTAAGTTTGGTAATTTATAATGTAAAAATAATATATTTTGTACAAAAGCATTTTAAGTGCAGCGAAATGATAAGCAAAGCACTATAAAATATTTAAAATAATAATAATATTAATAAAATATCAACCACATTTCAAACAACCCCATTAGATTTCAAAAATGATCTAAATCGTTAAAATTTACTAATCACATGCGATTAATAATAGCGCATAGATTGTGATAATAGATTTTAATGGCACTCAACATTACAAAATGTTACTGAATGTGTGTGAGCAACCTCATATTGTTTATCATGCATAAAAACTTAGTGTATTTCAATAATGCTAAATAAACACTTCGACTCGAATTTAAATGAGAAACAAGATTAAATGAACTTCAGTAACTTCATAATGTCACAATGTATTTATTTCAGTTAGAAACATTATGATATTGATACATTTTTAAAATGTTATTTTTTTTATGAATCTACAAAGTAATCTATCATTAAGCTTGAATAAACTATTTTGTTTTTATATAAGCACATTGGAAATAAAATAAGTTCAACACAGGCACCGTTATTTTCTATAAAAAAAAATTTAAATATTTACAGAGAACTTACAATGATCGCGTATAAGATCGAATCGTATACTAATCATTTTGCTTGATTTTATCAACTTAAACTAAGAATTATAAAGAAATCATATTGATTTGAAAAGTCTTTAAAATACCTTCATAAACTAAACTTGACACCTTTACGCCCGGTTTAAAGCAAACATCAAACATTCATAATTAAAATGGATTTATTCTGTATCATCATTGGAGTAATTCAAAGTTCATCCATATGAAAAATATTTAATCAAGGATCGGGATAAAAAAAAATATTTAATTAACTTCTTCAACTGGTCGTAAGTTTGCTGGAATTGCCCAATTTTCTCAGTAAGGAAATTAAACAAGTGCTTTTTTTTTTTTTTTTTTTCTTTTTTTTTTAAGAGTAGAGATTTTTTTTCTAAAGACTTATTAAATATTTAGACGATTATTTTTTTTATGATGAAAACATAAAAATTTAAAGAATCTTAATTTTTAAGATTAAATTCCTTATATTATTAGATTCAATGATTTATCGTTCAGAATTCAGCTAAATGCAATATTTATCATCATCAATTTTCATTCAACAGGCATCAATGATTTATGTGAATGACTTAACTTTTAATTTCATAATCGAATAAAAACTAGGATTTACTATTCTTAAAATATTTAGTTACAAATCATAAAGGATATTTTAATTTGTTTATAATGAGACCTCAAATATGGTAATAACCTTTATAAATATCACAATTATATGCATAGATAATTCTGATTTTCAATTGTGAATTTGACAGCACCCCCCCCCCCCCCCCATTACACCCTTCTCCCTCAATAAAGAAGAAAAATCTTTAAAAGTCATGTAATATCGCCTATAAAAATTGGTCTGTGTTTGAAATTCTACAAATGAAGACTATAATATTTTTAAAAACAGCTTGCTACTACAGTCTTGTATTTCCAAACGCTTAAAAATTTTTAGAAAGTAATTTTTATACATTTCTCGATCGCAAATGTAGGAAAAAATGTAGATAAAACTAAAGTACATTTTGTATTGCAATATAAAAAAAAAATTACGATACAGAAAGCGTAAATTAAAAGAAGCATTAAAAGTACATTTTAACAAGTCTTTATAACACAAAAGGAATCATCTATATTTGCATATCTTACAGAAATTAGTCATATAATCCATATCTAATAAAACCAGGAACCAAATTACGGAATTCTAAACAACTTTCGAGATAAAGTCTGGATAATATATATAGAATAGTCTATACTTGTTAATCGGATAGAAATTACGCTATGAAAACATATATAATAGAACAGAGGAACAAAGTTTAGGAATAAAAAGTACATTCTATCTAAATACATTTTATAATACATAAAGAATTGTCTATATCTACCTATACTTGGATAGTAATTTGTATAATCCATATCTAACAGAACCTGGAAGTGCTCCTCGCAATGTTCAAGCTACACCATTGAGTACAAGCACTGTCGTTGTTCAATGGGATCCACCAAAAGAACCCAATGGACAAGTAACGGTAAGAAATTGTTAAGTTATTTTAAGATATTTTTCTGTTTTTAGATCAATGTAAGAATTAAGATGTTGAATTAGAAATGACTTTGAAACTGTCGCTTATTGACTTCGGCTACGTTATTTAACGACCAATAGATACTACATTAAAGGTTGTTTACTCGATGGAATATTATAGACTAGAGACTACATTGTTCACTAAAGATTTTACGGTTCTACTTACTAAAAATCGTTATAAAATTTGTGAGAGAATTGTAATGTTGCAAAATGCTAGAAAATTGAACTTCTCGAAAAAACTGGAAATTTGCTCGAATTTATTCTGTATTTTAGGGATAAATTTTGTTATTGCAATTTTGCTTGAATTTATTTTGTATTTTAGGGATACATTTTGTTATTGCAATTTGAACTGTCTATGAGATTATCCTTTTTGCTCGTTAACAATTATGCTTGTTTCTTGGAATGTCTAGATTCTCATAGAATGGTTCAAAGATTTGTTTTTTAAAGATGATATATGTTTATTCAACAAAAATTCCTAAATTTTGAAAATAACTACTTGTTAATTGCAAAATAATCTCATCGAATAAGCAACCTATTCTAAACATTACGTTGGAATATTTATGCCAAAATTACCTATCAGACCTCTGCTAGACCAATTTATGAAATGACGCCTAAATCGTATATTGGACAGATCGTATTATAATATGCATGCTAAACCCTCAAAAGTAAATAAAATATTATGATTATTTATTCGTTATTCAAAGTCAAACGAACATAAATCAAAATTTGACGATTTTTGTTCTGCCACAAATTAGGCCTAAAAAGTTTGTCTCCAATCACTACTCATCACAAAAGTATTTAGCAAAAGTTACACAACACTTTATGTAGAGTCCCATGAGAATAGGATTTAGTTTTTCCAGTATTCCAAAAGTTGCTCAATTATGAATCAGGTTCGGTAGAGTATTGAGATCAGTGGCGGCTCGTGGGGTACAGCAAGTACAGACTGGCTGCATCTAAATTTATTAGTTCAAAACTGAAATTGTATATTTTACTAATTTTTTTGAGGGAAGAGTGAAGATCTACTTTAAGTATGAACAAAATCGGATAAATAGCAAACTTGTTGCCTCAATTCTCAATTCAGGAGGGGAAAAAAAACTTTTAATCAACCGTAACTGGTGATCCAGCACAAAACTGCAGCCAGTTCGAGAAATCATGTTTGGACTGCACATCGTTGCCATGGTAACCGATGGAATTCAACGAAGCTTTTCCGTCCAAGTGATTTTTATACGGTATGTGGGTAGATACAACTCGTTCGTAATTTTTCAACTTCAGCTATACTTGCGAATTTGATGAACTGATTGGCTCTGCTTAAGAATCAGCGTCGGTGAGTGTGGATGATAGGGAACCGAACGTTTCTAAGATTATCTCCAAACGGAAACAGTTTTCGTAATAAGTTTACTCATTTGTTGTCTTGTTACTCATTAAGTTAATCATTTGGAAACATGGAGTCCTATTACGATAAAAAGTGTGCGTGCAAGTTTCGGTTATCTTGGTATGAACTTTCCTCGTGGTTATGTGGTAGCTCTATTTATAAAAATTGTTGTATTGGCCATGTTTGATCGTCGGAATTAAAAAGGGAGTGTGAAATAGTGCTGAGCATGATGAATTAATCACAATCACACGTTGTCACATTAACCGATTTGCGAGTTTTAAAGAAAGGACGATTGATTTGTTTTTCAAAAATTAAGTGTTTTCTACTGATTGAGGTGCATTATTGATTTGATTTTAGGGCTACAAAGTGTACTACACCATGACACCCCATCTACCAACTCAATCTTGGTTGAGTCAGATCGTGGATAACAATCAGTTGACGACCATTAGTGACTTGAAGACCCATGCTATCTATACAATCCGAGTCCAAGCCTTTACCAGCAGAGGTCCAGGCCCACTTTCAGCACCGATTCAGATGAAAACGCAACAAGGAGGTCAGTCTTGTTTATAAAATTATCATGCCTAAATATTTATCGATCGAACAATATTTTATTTTTAAAAATTAAAAATACTTAAAGCAATTATTAGTTTAGTTTTCTTAGAAGTAACTATTTATAATTCATTTAATTAAAAAATATCAAGTTATTCATAATTATACCTTAGGTTGAGGTCATCGTATTACTTTATTTATGACAATTTTAGATAATTAAATTAATTTTGGTGTGCATTATTGATGTTATTAAAAATATCATTAAAATCATTTCAATGTACAAGGCTTAATAAAAAAAGCTTGGCCTTAGTTGCTGTCTAATGTTGAGCAATTGATTGCTCCATGTGATTAAATTGAAATATAATGAAGTTATATAATTGATAGAAGCAATATTACTGATAAATAACAATTTGGATTAGAACTAAAAACAGTGTTAGGATTTGAGTGAAACGGTTTGTTTTATTAGTTATTCTAGGACCAATTTTAAATGATACTGATCAACATTTTTTAATTTTGAATGATGAATGTTTGGTTTCTCTTACAAATTTCTCTTGAAATTGTGTCGTTCTGAAATGCAAAAGTTCTAGTGCCTCCTCCTCATAAGTCCATGATGTGTTAAGGAAACTCACTTTTTACCCTTACAAGTAGTTAACAAAACTATAGAATGTGCGCGCTGTTCTGTTTATCCTTCCATGGTCCATTATTTAGTGTTGGCCTTTTTTCTTCCCTGAAGTGCCATAGTAATGTACACAAACGCGTTATTTAGGTACTTGTGAAGTACATAAAATGAATTAATCAGATCACGTTTTTCAAAGTCCCATTGTAATTGATATCAACTAGCTCATGAAACCTGTCCTACGTTCTTTTCCAGTTCCAAGCCAACCTTCGAACCTACGTGCTGTCTCATCATCCGCAACCACAGTCCAGTTGACATGGTCAAGACCAAGCCACACAGGAGAAAACATTGTAGGATACGAGCTGTACTGGAACGATACCTTCACGCAACATGAGTACCATCGTGAAATACCCGACGTGGAGACGTATACCTTGGGAGACCTATATCCTGATACTGTGTACTATGTTTGGGTTGCGGCCAAATCAAAGAGGGGCGAAGGGGCTGCCACGCCGCCTGTGCAAGTGCGGACTGAACAGTATGGTATGTTTTTCTTTCTTATATTTGATGGGGGGGGGGGGAGGGTGCCATGGTTCAAAGATTTTTAGGTAGAAACAATGAGCTGTAAGTCATTATCAATCTTATTTTAGTTTATGCATTGATAATAGTCTAGTAATGCTAGAAATAATATTTGAGCAGAAAGAAACACTCATAGCATGACTACTTTATCTTAACTAAAGTTAGGCAAGCATGTATTAGGTGATTCGAAAGAAATGAAAAAAAGTGAGAAATCACTAATTCGCAAAGAGTTAAAAGTGTAACAATGTGATTTTAACAGATATGCCTGGATAAAAATCAGTTCCTAACTACACAATCAACCTCACCACACATTAAAAAAAAGTTTTGTTTTTTCAGCAAATGCCGATTTAAAGCACATTTTCTAATCTATTACAGTCAACTCGCGATAACTCGAAGTTCAAGGGACTGGCCAAATTCTTCGAGCTATCCGAAATTCGAGTTATCGGAAGTCACTCGGGAGTTATTTTCCATTCAAGGCATATTTCATCACACATCTTTGGCTTGTTCATGTAGAGTTCGGAAGACAATATTGTGTCTTGCTTTAAACTTTTCTAGCCATCCTGCACTTGCTATAAATCCTTCAACTTTTAGTAGACGAGTAAACTCCTTCGCCTTTTCTTTTAATAACATCCCACTAAGAGGCATTTTGGAATTCTGGTTTCAATAGGCCTCAAACCATTTTAATACAGCGGCTTCGGCACCAAGAAAGGCCTTCACTCATTTACACGATGGATCAAGTTTCGATGCATGTCTTCTCAAAATCGTCTTTATTTTTCAAAATGGTTGAAAGAGTATTCGGAGGGATTATGTTCTTTGAAGCAACGTTTTTCTTATTACATAGCAGATTTTGTTCACTTTCATAGATCAATTTAATTTTTTGAGTTGGACTAAGCGTATTCAATTTACTTTTAAACATTATTCAAAGCCAACGTAAACCAATACCATTGATTGACACTTTAAATATGGAATGGAATGTAAATGCAAAAGCCTGTTTACTTTCTATACTCGTCAATGCAAACGGGTTTTTCCGGTAACAAGTTAAATTGTAAAACATGATGTAAACAGGAAAAAGTAAAATATTTTTTTTTTTTTTTTATTATTATTATTATTATTATCTTTATCAGTCTACGTAAGCAACCGTTGACACTCATATCCACAACTCCATCTGTTGATAAAAAATACAAACAATTGAATATATTTTTTAATTTTTCACTATCAAGTTAAAAGTGTTTTTAAATTATCTTAATTGAAATGATAGATGTTTCTTACATCCACTCTAATTAGAAAATGGACAGTAGCATAATTGTAATACCAAAATACTTATAACATGTAATGTAGCTTTTGTAAAACATCAATATACTTTTATCGTTAGATTTTGTTACAAAAAGATCTTTTTTCAAAAAATCATTTCAATAAAAACACAATAAAATATTTTTTTTAAAAAGTACCGGATGCCAAAATGGACCTTTTTTCTTTAGTTCCTTTATAATTTAGTTCAATTTTCTTTAGGACCTTTTATAATTTAGTTCAATTAACAGTAATTAAAAATGTTCCATAAAAAGCACCTACTCTGCATTCCCTCAAAAATATTATTTCGCTTTTTGAATTATAATTCCTTTTTTTTTTTATTTCTTATGCTTTTTACGTTAGTTTAATAGTTTTTTTAGTATTATTTATTCATTTGCCTCCATATGTTATCTTATTTCACTATTTTATATTTGGTTGGTTTTTTACACTTGGAACTAGCAATTGAAGACTTGATAAGTTTATTTTAAAATAATCTTTTTGTAAAATATTTAATTAAAGAAAAAACTTTATAAATATTTATTCAAACCAATGAATACCTTATTATCAATTGAGTCATTTATCTTTCACCACTTAACTTGCAAAAGAAAGAAAGTAAAAAAAAGTGTTTATGTAGCATTCAAATACATATAATTTCCTGAAGACTGACCAAGAAGTTAGAAATCCTTGAATATTTACGTATTTACTTAAATTATGGTTGCGGTGTTGTTATGTAAAATTATCATATCACTTGGGGGACAATCAAAATATTAGTGTAATATTCTGTAATTTTTTTATTTGACAAAAGGTTTATTTGTTACAGATGTTAAGGTAACAACCGTTATAAATGGTTTTGACCCACATTAAGTTCTTTTTGACAAGGGGGCTTTTTGACTATGGGTTTTGTTTTCAACTTTTAAGCGCATTAAGAATCTTAGCTTTCGAGATGCCAGTTAGTCATTTTGCCTTAAAAATCATGGCTCCAGCGAAATAGACTCCCAAAATGCTTCTTTTTTTTTAATCACACTAGTGATGTATAATTTTCTTAACTCTATAACGTTTCTTGTGAAATAAAAAATCTAGATCACATTTGTAATTAAGTGTCTCCTAACTCATATTAGAATTTCGCTTAACCCACGCCCATAATCAAATATTCAAGAATTTCTAATTCAGTAATCTACGCGTGCATTGCCACTTGTAACATTTCGTTTCGATGCGAACGCAGCTTTAAACACTACTTACTTCATGGACAGAAAATATCAGGGAAACACTAATATGATCAATAAAAGTAAGGGCAATCACAGAAAATAAAAAGCGTCCTCCATGCCAGTTCCATTTGTAACACCACCCTCAGCATTTCCCTTATATTATGATTTTGCTTTTGTTTATTTCATTTGCAACCCCCTCCCTAGCACCCAGCGCCCCTCCCCTAGAAGTCACAGGCGTGACCCTTAGTTCTCGCGCCCTCAAAATATCATGGGAACCTCCTCCAGAAAATCACAGGAACGGGATACTCGCTTTCTACAAGGTCCTGTACTTGCCATCTAACCGGCCCCCTGATCCCAGTACGGCCACAGTACAGAAAGTGGACGGCAGTACGACCCACGTAGTACTGGACGGACTTAATACTTGGACAGAGTACCGGGTTTGGGTACTGGCTGGTACCGAAGTGGGAGAAGGGCCGCTATCGGAAGCCATTTTACTGAGGACAGATGAAGGAGGTAAGGATCAAATGATGCAGTGTTGTTACGATGATGTTGGGTACTGGTAAGAAAATAAAGAATGTGATCTTGTCGTGTGAATATTCTCTGTAATACGAGGAAAATCCTGAAAATAAAGGATATCTTAGGGGATCTTTTTTTGTCTGGATATAAAAACGGAGAACTTTGAAACTTTTTTTTTAAAAAGTAAAGGAACATTGAGGATGTTTCGATAAAAAAAAAAAGAGATTAGTCTTACAAAAATTCGAATATTGTTTGCATATATTTTTGTTTTTAGAACTTGATAAATTACAAAACACAATTAAATGTTTAATTACTTTATCAATGGAAAATTTTAACATTTTCAATTTATAAAGTAATGAATCATTTAATTTTTTAATTTGCAACTAAACCTTTTTTGATTAACCACAACCTGAGTTTAACTTTGGCATCCCGATTGCAGGATATTGATTTTGATGTAACCTTCCTGAACGCAGATTATTACATTTTTGGAAGTCAGGGAAAATCAAGGAACTTTTTCCTGGATTTTGTTGCCACTGTATTTTTCTTAAAAATTAGAATTTGTATTTTCTTGTTTTTATTTTGTAATATTGAATCGTTCAAGTGCAAAATGTACCATGTTCAATTTAAACATTTAAACGACTTTTAGTAAGGTGAGAAATTTTTCAATTGTTGGGTACTGAACTAATCATAACTAAAGCGTACAATTTTCAGTCAAAAACACTTTTTGTTTAGTTCGCATATGAGAACATTTCATACAAATCGCTGTCCTTTCTCAGATTCAATTTTTCTTGGATTTGTACTCCTTTTTCAACTAGTAAGACACAATTGTTTCATAAACCGCTTAATCACAAATTCAAAAACTTTGAATGCCTATTGCTTCATTACTTTTAAAATATTATGTTTCATACATTGTAATATATCAATGAAAAATTTGTATTAATTATACCTCAATCTCTGTTTCTGTTCAAATATCCAATGAACCAAACGTATGATTTGGAAATTTATGCATCTTACATGTATCTTCAAAATCCGTATATTCGAAATATTAATTAGAGATTTTTTTTTAACAAAAAAAAAAAAAAAAACGTGTATAAGTGAACTATAACCCTGAGGCAAAAGATATTTATTAATAAATATCAGTTAATATCAGTTTTTTTAAGCTCCACTCCTATATTATAGACAAATATTTATCTCGTAATACAATACGAATCAAGAAAATTTCCTAGTTCATAATAAATTGCAAGAATATTCATACTTTTGTTAAATTTTTTCATATCTACTATTTCTCCTTTCTTAAGGAAAATAACTCAGTTCCATCAATTAAATTAAAGTACATTAACCTAATAACCCTTTATCTTATCCTTTCTCTCCACAGTTCCAGGCCTACCCCGCGACGTCGAGGTGCGCTCTCTCAACAGCACGAGTGTGGTGGTTCGTTGGAAACCCCCTGCCAACCGCGATCGCAACGGACTCATCCGTGGATACCAGATCCACGTGCAGGAGATGAACAGGGAAGGTGACCTGGTGAATGATCCGATGCGTTACGACGTAGCTGAAGAAGATGCGGAAGAGTGCAACGTTACAGGACTCCAACCCGCAACCAACTACTCGATTCAGGTGGCGGCAGTGACGAGAAAAGGAGATGGGACTAGGAGTAGGGCTGTTACGGTGGAAACGCAGGGTGGAGGTAAGTGCTAGAAGTCAACGGAGAGTTTTGTTTTAAGTTGGTGGGTACTGTAGTACTGGTTGGATACGATTATACGCTTTGCAAAGGTAGGGGAAAATTTCAGCGTTAAAGTTATTTGCTATAGCTTTGGTAGATACTGAACAGTTAATGTTTCTCCTTGCGAAAAGCGATTCGGAATATTTTGGGTGGCGCAGTAATATGTTAATGTTTAATTTCATGGCGCAGTTAATTGTTCGACATCATAGAGTACTATATAGTCGGTCAAAATAAGTAGTTTGTTTCAAGACCAAAAAGAAGTGATTCAAAACGGTTTAAACTTACAAAATAATTATTTTATTCTTCCAAAAAAGATAACAGAACTTAAAGTATTTAATTAAAAAACGTAAACGTTAAAATTAATTTAAATTTTCGAAAATGAAATATGAGGTGTTTTCTTTATGGCACAGTGCATGAGACTAAAAGATTCTTTAAATCCATTGTTCTCGTGATCTAATAAGAAGTTTAAAAAAAACTTTCTAAATTACTATTGCAATTATCATAGTTGTCTTAAGTTAGTTTTCATTCGCTTATCTTATTTATATCATCGTTTCCTTTCTTATCATCTGTTTTATTTGATTTTTTCTTGTTTCTTTCACAGTTTTAGTATTCTAAAATTCATTATAATATTGACTTACTGTCAAACACTCCAAAAAGCCGTCAGAAGCGTTCATAACTTTAAGAGTTTTCTTTTTGTTACTAAACCAATCACGGGAACAATGTATTTTTGTCACTTAGTCGCAAAAGATAACAAAGCATCTTATCAAAAGTTTATATATATATATATCCGTCATGGTAGTCATCCAGAAGAAAATTACGAGATTCGGTGCTAGTGGGAAAACTGGACCACTATTTCCACCAGCCTGACCACTTTACCCAGAAGTCATTTCTTAATCTTTTAACTTTAAATGCCTTACGAAACCGTACAATAACAACGTCTCATTCCGATATTTTTTAGTGCCCACCCGACCCGAAATGACCTTGCAGCTGATGTCGGAGGAGCCTTCGCTTGTTGTCCAAGTACATTGGTCCCGCCCTGTTCACATTTACGGCCAACTGCTCAGTTACAGACTGAGGTATGGACGTACGGACGGTACCCATCTAGAGGAAATTGACATCAATCCCTTGGACGACCACACTTCAGTACGAAATCTCGGTAAGACATTTTCTACGCTAGAAAAATAATTAAACTTCGAGTTTAAATACTTGTGTTTGTGAACTTTATTAAATAAATATAAGGTTTGCGTAATTTAAAAATGGGATTGGATGTAGCTGTATGAATCTGACATCTACTCGGAGAACAGGGGTAAGTTAATCAGTTCTTTCATTTATCCCAATAGGTTCCAATAAATTTCCATAGTTCTACATTTTATTAGCCGTATTGTCAACAACCATAATTAAAACTGCGATTGCTGTTTATCTTTTATAAGATTAAAAAAAAAGTTTGCAGTGGTCACTGAAAGTTATATAGAACCAAAGTAAATTTGTTCTGAATACAACAGGTAACCCTAATAATAAGATTGATTAATGGACTTGAACAAGTAATACCCATCAAGTCAATACGGTACTTATATATATATATATATATATATATATATATATATATATTATTTTAAAGTAGCAAATTCTTAATTTTTTTTTACCCTGGGTTGTTTTACAACGGATGGGAATTTGTTATAAATTAAAATGTATTGCACAATGCTGATATGAGGTCATTAAATTTTATAGAGTTCCCACATCGATCTACAATTTCGCCAAAATCGATACTCTTTCGTGAGTAGTTTTTTTTTTTTTTTTTTTACTATTTTAGCAGTTCAATTTAGTGATAAATATTTTACTGCAGGATATATGCACTGAAAATAGCTGAGTATGTTAAAGTTGTATGTGTTTTCAATTATATATCTTACGCTATTTGCATTGTTATCTTTATAAATATAAACTTTTTAAACTTCTTGAAATATCACAAATTTATTGCCTTCACATACATCATTTCCTATACATGACATTTGCCGGACATTTCGTGCATCAGCCAAAGTTAATCGCCCACAATCTTAAATTATTGGAAAAGGTAGTTACGATTAGTGCATTTTCTACTTAGGCCGTCCGTTTTGTGAAGGTTCAAACAAAGGTAACAAAAAAGGTGCTATTGGTAACGATATTATTTCGTTCGTTTACTTGTTTTATGAAATCGGTCATTCTTCTCTTATTCTTCTTATCTGACACATGTCTCTACTTTTTTATTTATTCATACAGTGTGTTCAAAAATCAACACAGTAACTACATTTTTCAAAATTTTGAACAAAAACGGAGAATATTTACAATTTCTAGTTGATTTGTTGGTGTGTTGCCCCAAACGGCTACTTTCAGAGGATATCAGCTATTTTTCCTTTGATGTTAAGAGTTCGTAAGACCCCTGAAAATAGATTTTTTTTTTTTTTTAAATGTATTATTTATTTATTTTATGGCGCATAGCGTACTCACGTTACACCTTTACTGATTTTTGAGATACCAGGATATTTAACAAAAAATTATAATTTTTGCGGTGAAGCTACAAATGACTGCTCGAAAATAGTGCCATCTATTCGTTTTGTGGAGTTGAGTGGCCGTAAGACCACCGAAATAAGATTTACTTTTTATTTTGAAGGGGCTCGAGTTGAAACAAGAGCTAAAAAAAATATAATTCCTCATCAAATGCTTATCCAATATGAAGAAAATGGTGATCTTTTGCTGGCCAATGTAGTTAAACACAAATAATTTATTTCTCTTCGAACTTTGATCAGTCAACATTTGCCAATATGTGAACTAGTCAATCATTGGTTGATTTTCGTAACATATACATAATTGAAATTAACAAACCTCCCCTAGTCCGAAGAAAGAAAAAAAAAAGTGCGAAACTGTTTTCTTTGAAGACATGTCATCTTCACCTGCACAAAAAAAGCACGCTATCGTAAAATTGTTTTATTTCACATTTCCATTCATGAATAATGTATAACAAACTTCTTCAAAGGCATGTCCCTTGACGTATTTTGAATTTTTAAAAACAAAGGCTTGTTTATTCGGCGACCTTTCAAACCATACCAGTTAATGTTAAATGTTCATTTTTCATCATCTTATATTATCAGGAGATATTCGCCATATTATTTCCTCTTCGTAAAGTATAGGTAAGAAAAAAGAAAAAAATTGCAACGATAATAAAAGTTACGAAAAAAAATCAGGACTCAGGACCTAAGAGCAAAATATTAATTAATATAGACTTTCCCTTTTGAGTAAAGTATTCAAAACTGTTACTATTTAGTTTTTCATTTTAAACCAATTAGCCACTGGCTAATACGGGCTTACGGGCTTTTAACCAAAGACCCCGAAACTCTTTGTGAACTTTAATGATCTCATTTCCCTGTTAGTTCATGACATTTAGTCCATGTTTCAAAAATTAGCTTATATGTCTCTCTACCCAGCTGGTAATGGACGCCTTTTTATTTTTTTCTACTTCAAAGGAAAGCTGATCAAAGTTAAGAAAGTGCTACTCCATTCATGTTACTCGGACTTTCTAAAAATGATGATGTAGATTTACAAGCTTTTGGATGAGATAGCATGAACATATAACATACATAATAACGCAATCGTACCCTAAAAATTGAATAAATGCAGAGATAGTGTCATTTACCTACATGGTATATATTTGTGATTTGTAGCAAAGAGTAAAGCATGAAACAGTTTCATATTTGATTCCGTACAGTATTTTGTCTGGAACTTGTGACAAGTCAAAAATGCAATACTGGTGGTCATTCAAAACATTCTTGACGGAATATTTTTTCTTCCCTTTTCAGATCGCGGTACGAGGTATGAATTCCGACTCTCTGGTAGAAATGCATTGGGTTGGGGACAAGAATTTTTCACTTATTTGGACACACCTGAAGGGGGTAAGTATCCGATTCAATATGGATGATTTCAGAGACGGTGATGGGTGAGAGATTTTTTAAATTCAAACATCAAAAATACCCGAAGAAAAGTAACTGTGACATTTATTGAAGTTTTTTTAAACGCTCTACATTGTGAAGCTTTTATTAAGGTCTTGCCTTTATGTCTGTCTGTTTGAAATCAACACTTGTAGATAAATCTATGCATTCTTCAGCCTTATGTTTTATGTTAAACTAAAGATCTAGGTAACTGGGAGACGCATTGTAGTGTCAACATTATTTCTGAAGTTTATGAGATAAAGTGATGGACATTAAGATGAAACGCGTATAAACGGAGTTAATAATATAACAAGAAGGCGCATTTTAAAATTTTATTTGTGTATGAAATTTTATTATGATATTAAAGATTGCGGGAAAAGTTCAAAATGTACAAAGAATTTCAACAGTAAATACCAGAATAATTTCAGAAAATATATATCACAATACGATAATCCGTTGTTTTTTTTTGGAACAAAATTGGAATATTTTGTTGAAAATAGACAATTTAGTTAATTTCAATTGTTTTAAATTTTACGTAAAACAAATATTTATTATTATTTGGCATTAAATAATCCTAATGTTAATCAGTGCAAGAAAAATCAGTGAGGGAAAAAAATAATAATTAGTAACTTTTCTTATTAAAATTTGTTTTGGTATCAATGAATTACATTTTCTTTTTACTTTTGCAGTGCCAACGGCACCACCTCAAAACATGAGTCATAATCTTCAAAGTCCGACTACTGTTGTGATCACGTGGGACCCACCCATACCTCAGTATCGAAACGGCCGCATTGACAGTTACGGTGTCCAATTTCACAAAGCCCTAGAAGTCAAAGCCCCAGAGAGGAATGCCACAGCCACGAGGCTCGTTTACAGGTCAGGATTATCTTTGTACAGATTCATTGAATATTTCTTATTTTTCGACCTACAGCGTTTTGTAGATGAACTAATACATACAATTGAAAAAAGATGTTGCGTTTAAATTTGAAATTTAAAAAGATAAATTTTAATTTGAAATTAGATTTTTTTTTTTTAATGCTAAAATAATTCTGTCAGCTTTTGCTAAAAGTAATTTCTTTATTTTTAGAGCATTCAGCAGATAAAACAACCTACGCAATTAATACTTTTATAGCCACTTACAAATAAAAATGTTTAGGGATCTTAAAATAATTTCAAGTTAATGCATTATAATTGCATAATATCACATCGTTATTGTATGTAACAGCATATTGGTGCAATGCTCTTGCTATATGGTACTTAATATATAAAACATCAGTAAGTTATGTTTATTATACTAACCTCTATATTTTAGAGTGAGTCATAAGTAATGCATAATACTTATTTCTGTTGGTAGTTCCCTGGATGAGAACACAGAATACGTGTATCGAGTTCGGGCCTACACAGCACGCGGTCCTGGGCCGTGGAGCAGTCCTGCTACAGTACATACACCGGGCGACGTACCAACCGCACCAACCAACGTCCAGGCCATGGCAACGTCGGAACAAACTGTCCTCGTCTGGTGGGATCAAGTGCCCTACTTTCTGGATATTTTAGGATACAAAGTAAGTAGTACCCTAATCTTAACCCCTTAGAGAACCCCTTATTGCAAGTTTTCTTGCTAGCCGTCAATAATGAGTTAAAATAGATTTTTTCATTTACTTTTACTTGTAGTACCTTTCACACTCTAGGTACCTGGACTTGTACTTAGAGTGAAGATTTCAAGGACAATATTCGGAACTACAGGTTGATACTAAGCTATTTCCCTATCCCCGACTAAAACCTCCATACTGTTTACTACCTATGAACGAATCTGCGATTGGAGAACACTTCTATAAGCTTACGACCAACACCGTATTCTTAGGTAACATCTCTTAGAGCCCCATTATCTACCAAAGAAATATATGAGTCTTTACAAGATGTATGGGGTGTAACATATAACTAACAACCATTCAAGATTTGTACGCGATCACTCCAAGAAAGATTCAAGCAGTTTCGTCCCTTTCAGAACACAGTGATATTTAATCGCATTGTCATTCAAACTTCCAACTTTTTTTTATTTTTCCATCAACTTTTTCTTTTAACTGTGTTCTTTAAAACTTTTTTTTCTTTCTTTCTAAACTATCCCCGATCGATACAATAGCCCCATTGAATACCATATATATATATATATATATATATATATATATATATATATATATATATATTTAAAGTTCATATAACGCACGGAAATAGCCTCCAGGCTAAAATTAGAATTAGACAAATGTACTCAAGAGCTCACCAAAATGCGTGAAATTTGCGTGAACACTCATTGGAAACCAATTTCACCCTCTAGAATTATCCTCATGCGTGGATTCACGCATCGCACAGCATGGTTAAATTTTTAAAAATTATCCTCCATTTTATAAAATCAGAGATCATCCCAGCCGTGTTTCGAAAGGCGACGCTACCTCCTTGCCTTTTTCTTTGATAATAGCGTCCTTTTCTGAAAAAATGCAAAATTATAGTTTATTTTCCAAAGTAATGTAATATACGGGTCACCCCCTCCGAAATCGCCAGTTACGCATGCGCGTTCATGTTTAAAAGTGTCTCGCACAGACCAGTGACTGATTGAAGTCATTGAATGGCTGTTGTAACCACGTGCATCATTAATAGGTGGATTGTAGGAGGGCGTCCCACAATTTTCAATTCTATTTTCGTACATCAATTAATAAAGTGTATTTCGCCGGCTTTTTACCATGCCTTCTTATCTTATGCAAATACAGAAGAAAAAAAGGTAACCTCATGCATGAATTCATGCAAAACGTAGATTAACACTATATCGTCCGCATGTCTGATCGGATTTTTTTTTTTTTTTTTGTCACTGGTAAGACTGGCAAGTAAGTTCTTTCGAAATTTTCGGGATATCGTAAATCGTCAAGTTTTACTACTCCGTCATTTGCGCGATAGTTTTAGTAGTGTAGACGGCATTTTCTCGACCCGTCAGATTTCGAGGTGTTGTCGACATTTGCCTTATAGTTTCGCGGGACACCAACGTGGTGTCACCTAACGCCATAGTGTTAAGAGTTAGTTTAAAAGCATCAAGTGTTTTTAGTAATTTTTAAAGCATATTTAAAAAGCATATTTCCGCTCTGTTTACGCGAAATCGCGATCGTGTATCACTGTTATTGTTATCAATTTTGGGAAAAAACTTATTTTGCTTTACTTTTAAAAAAATTAATTAAAAAAATACCCTTTATATTTTAAAAATACCCGTTAAAATTTAGAGAGGGGGTTAAAATACACTTTGGAAATATTTAACTGGCGAACATTGTCTGTACCACATAAGAACTACAGAACATTCACTTTTAAAGGAGTTCCCATTACTTTTGAAGCATCTATGTACTGCTCTCCCTCCCTTTCCCCCCTCCCCCTCTCCTTATTTGCTGAATTTGCAAAACTTTTTAAGAAAACATTGCTTTTAATAATTTAGTTATATAAATCTTATACCGTCATCACTAAATAGCGCTTTATACCTTTAGGAAAGTGATGCGACTTGTATTGTGAAAATAGAGTAACCTCAGAGTTATGGATTGCGTTTCACCCGACTTCCTCTCATTTTAAAATATATAAATTGCAAATTGTAGTAGCAGTAAAATCTGTGTGAAAATAGAGGATAGAACGCATCAAATTCATATGGGGGCTTCAAATTCCTTTCTTTGGTATCGTGAATTCGAGAAAGAAGTGCTAGTTCAGATGTCTTCGTTTCATCATTTGGCTGAGTTCTGAATAGAGAAAGCGAAAATGCTAGTCTCGCATTACTTGATCTAAGCCTTTGAACTGGTTGAGTTTCCTAGAATGAAAAAAAAAAAAAATCTGCTTTGTTTTCCTGTTTAGGTGCTATACACCCAGAACACGGTTGAAGATCTGGAGGAATGGCACGAAAAAGAAGTCCCCTTAACGTGGTCAGCAGAACTCACTGGACTGGACACGCATGCTATGTATGCTATTCGAGTTGCAGCAGCCACAAGACAGGGTCTGGGACGACTTTCTGAACTCATATCAGTTAGAGTAACTCCTACAGGTACAGTTTAGATGAGTTTCTTATAAAATCAAAAATCCATAACTTTATTTTATTGCTTGCAATTTTATTTTGTTCGATTATTTTCTAAAACTTGATCCGTCTAACTTTCCAGAAAAGACGATAAGTCTGAGAATTTAAAGAGCGCGAATTTTATTTTCCATTAGGGTATATTATATAATTTAAAATAAGTATTGTGTACAATCTTGGGAAAAGACAATAAAAATTAGCGATTGTTTCTCGAGCGCATTACTTATTTATAACGAATTGAATTTTTCATATTATATTCTTAAAATGGGTTTAATAAAAAAAAAAAATCGCCGAAAAGTTGTCCTTAATTTTTATTATTAATACAAAGAATCAAACCTGCATATTTCAAATCATCAAAGCAAACGAACCATCAATCAGATGGTCATCAGCAATGTCAAGATGAATTAATTACTAAGTTATTAAGATAATTTTAGTTCAATTAACGTAAATGTGAACCGGCCATCGGATGCAACTAACTTTCCTACCTAATCAAGTGCTTTTAACGCTCTCAATTCCATAAAGTTCTCCCAGGTCGATTATTATAATGACCATCCCTTATCAAAAATGACGGTTACATAAATCTCCTACACAATAAAATAAAATAAAAACCAATCTACAATGTCTCACTCTGATTCATCCCTCTACTTCGATTTCCGGTACTTATCCACGCAATCCACAAATGGCATTAAAAAAAAAGAAACATCTACCGGAGTCGCCGAACCTATTGATCAGGTGGGCCTTCCATTTAATCTTTCCCAAGTACATCTTTAAGCCTTCTCGATTCCCTCGGATTAAACAATCTGGTAAATGCGCCAGAGTCGGCCAAACAAAAAAAAGATAGACGTATTTTTTCGCTCTGGGACCAACACTTTTATTTCTACTGGATCTTTCCACCTCATGCTACAAGGGAGCTAGTAGGAGTATTATCTTGATATTGTTGGACCCTAATGGGATATCCTTTCATAGGTCTGACCGAGGGAATGACCCATGTTCCGATGACCCTCCCTCGGTGCTATATTAAGACCAGAGGCGAAACAAAAAGGATATTATTGGTATTGAATTATCTCTCGCTGACATACAATGACAAATGTTAGTTTGCTTTTCTTTGTTTGGTTTGTTCGCAGTTGATCACTCGCCAAATTCCTCTCAGAATGTGGGGAAATTCACTTTATTCGTATGAATGAATTTATTTTCAGGCAAAAGTTGTGGTTTCAAGTGGTGATTATTTCCTAACATTACAAGTTGCCTTTAACATGTTGAGCGTCACGCGAATTCTTAAGGAATTCCCCTTCATGCCACTTCTTAGAAGCGCTGGTATTGCGATATAGTAATGCGAAGCGCACTACTATCAGATTGAAATTTACTCTATACAGCTCTGCAAATGTATTAGGGCCATTGTTTCGTATCGCAGTAGAAGATATTTACGTTTAGAATTATATGCTTGTACACATTCATTCCACATGTTTACGCAGCGTTGCCGGACCTCGGACTTAAAATTCTTAGGTAGGCAATTTTTCACGAAGGCATTTTGGATATAGTATATATAATAATATTTGTATCTATTGAAATATCAATAGTACTTCAAAAGCTAAGACTTCCTGCACTTTAAAAAGTTTCAAGAAAGACATTATGTCAAATTATAGGTGTGGGAAAAACAACAGCGTGCTGTCAGCCACCGGTGGTTGACGCGGCCTAAACGGAATGTTCAGTGTCAGTCACCGATGGCTGACGTGGCACTCAAAGTGTTAAGCGAAGATTAATAGTAATAAATGAAGTCGTTTTGCTTGGTTTGTTGTTGGATTAGTTTGTATGCCCATATAGCTAATATTGGCTATGTTAAGTTAAATGTTTGTTAATTATAAACCATAAACGTATTGAATTATTGTCTTATTAATGTTTAAAACACACTGGCTCGTTACTGCATGAGCAAACTGCATAACAGTTCAACAATAACAAGCCATATTGCAGTCATGAATAATTAGTTGTTTCGTCATCCATCTGTTATACATTACATTCAATAACAGACGTACTCCACCAGCTCATTAATTGTTTAGCTTTAACGATTACTTTTGTCAAATATCCCTAAACTACGTTTATGGCCTGTTGGGAGAATAAACCACAAAAGATATGACTGGTTGGCCGTTTCAGACAATCCGTGTATACCTATTCAATACCTACTCTGTGTTTTTAAATGTAACAAATTAGTTGTTTCAGTGTCTCCAGCAATGTAATTGACGTATTTGACGAGTGTTTTTAGGGTCATAAAATGTCGTATCTGTCTTAGTGTTGTATTAGGCTATAGTTGTTTAGCTAACATACAACCTCATGCAATAAATAATTTGAGAAAAGAATAAATGTGGGCTTAGTTATTCGATTTGAAATCAAAGTTCCAAGGTCGTATCACCAAAATAACTATCATAAACTAAACATTTTTCACAAGCTAATTCCCATCCTTCTAGATCATACATACATTAATGCATAAAAATAAATAATAATGATGTGTTATTTCTAAATGTGGAACCATTTATTAACATACATAAATTATAAATATATTTTTATTTGTTATTATATCCAATGTCAAATAATTTTATTTTCTAAATTCTGAACTAGATGTACCCGTTCAATTACGAGCTCAAGAGGTGACAACCCACGGGATGCTCCTGACATGGAAAGCTCCAACTAAATTAGATGCAATAAAATATAAAGTAAGATTTATTGCATTTCATCAAGAATTAATTATACTTTGGATGACCAGAGGAAATACTTTGATACTTTAATTAGATATCGCTTGCATATTAATTGACGCTTGCACATATTTCAAACCAATTATCAAGAGACGGACATTACATATAACCCAATACTGAATAAAAACACAGAATTTTAATGAGATAAAATATACGGCTCCTTTAATTTTTAACTTTAATGTTACTCTAATGCTTTAATGCTCAGCTTTAAATAATATTTGATTTTCAATCACATATTTTACATTTAAGAGAAAGAAATTAAAATGTTTAAATTATTATAGTTTAAATTAAAAAAATACCTTATTTAGTTACAAATAATATAACCCATTAAAAACAAAAGCTTTAATATCAATCGTTTATATGCCTTGTCATTTTTTTATATTCATTAACATACCGCTGATTCTGTTGTCAGGGTGGGCTTGGTGTTTGCATCTAACTTTAAATGAGGACTGAGAAGCAAAGGGGTCTTTTCTTAACTTTTGAGAAAATACTCTTTAAAGTTTCTTATTTATATTAAGTTCTATGAAAATTATTTGTTGTTCAAATACTAACCTCTGGGCCGATCAAACGGTATAGTGGTTAGCGTGCTAGCTTCTAGACCACGAGGTTGCGGGTTCGAGTCCCGTGTAAGGCATGGGTGTTTGTAAATGTATGTTGGCTTGTCTAATGACGAATGTTTCGGCGCGTTATAGCCCTCGTGTTGCTGACTGCGCCAGATAATCTGAAAACAACCAACCAACTAACCTCTGGAATGAAGATATCACTAGCTGTTTTTACATATACCTATTATGAATTTTTATTTTATATATATATATTTCTAGTTTCAAATGTATTACTTATCTTCATTCATTAAAAAAAAATCACTTGGATTTCTTTGCTTCTCAGGTCATCAATTGTTAAAAACGTTTCTATCAGCAAAATATGTGGCAAACAAAGTTTCACAATTTATTTATTAAAAATTAATGTCAATTTATGCACTCACGTTCGAACACCTTTTATTTATACTGATTAAAACAATTTTGGCAACAGGAAAGAGTTTCAACAATGACCGGTTAAAATTATTTCACTTACAGCGTTACTACGCAACGCAATATCGTATTGACTGGACCACACTCAATAAAAAATTCATCCATTCAAGTCCAATTATCTTTCATTTATTTCGATTAAAATAATTTTGGCAACGGGAAAGAATTTCAACAACGATTGGTTAAATGGGATTTATTACTACTCCAAAATAGAAATGTGTGTAAAGGCGATCTTTTTATAACAGTGACAGTCCCCAAAACTTGATAGAATGTATTGTCATCGACATCGAATATATCTGCCAAGTTTCAACCCGATCGTATGACAGCAAATGGGTTAATTAGGCTTCCGTAGATTTACCCGGCAGCCAAACACACAAAATCGAAGTTAATATAAAGGATTTAAAAATGTACGCATTCACGTCTAAATATCTTTTATTTATTCTGATTAAAACAATTTTGGCAACAGGAAAGAGTTTCGACAATGATCAGATAAATTGATTCCAAAACGATTATAGCCGACCAAACGGTATAGTGGTTAGCGTGCTGGCCTCTAGAGCACGAGGTTACGGGTTCGAGTCCCGTGTATGGATTGGTTGGTTGTATTCAGATTATCTGGCGCCGTCAGCAACACGAGGGCTATAATGCGCCGAAGCATTCGTCATTAGACAAGCCAACATACATTTACAAACACCCATGCCTAACACGGGACTCGAACCCGCAACCTCGCGGTCTAGAAGCTAGCACGCTAACCACTATACCGTTTGGTCGGCGTGTATGGATTGGATGTTTGTAAATGTATGTTGGTTTGTCAAAGGACGAATGTTTTGGCGCATTATAGCCCTCGTGTTGCTGACGGCGTCAGATAATCTGAAAACAACCAACCAAAACGATTATAGAAACGTGTATACAAGCGACCTCTTAGTTACAGCCCCCAAAACTTCATAAAAAATATTATCAACGAATCTATCTGCACAATTTCAACCCGATTAGCGTCAAGCGGGTTATTTAGGCTACCGCAGATTTGCCCGCCAAACAAACAAAATCGAATATAAAGTATTTATAAATGCTAAAATAAATGCGTTTGAAAAATAAAGTTGAACAGAAATTTTCTTGTGTTTATGCAACGATTGTATATGTTACCGTGAAAGATCGAAATTAGAAAATGTCAATATTCTCCGGAGAACGTCGACACATACCAAATACTAATACATTATGTCGACACATACAATAAATGAAAGACCGAATATTTGGTTATATTCTTATACATTCTGACCATCATCAGTGTATATCGACAAGCACAGATATGCTCTGATGGAGGTTAAGTCGAGTAGCCGGGAAGACAGACAGAAAGACGACAACGATGCATTGACAGTTTAAATTGTTGCAATAAGTAAGATTGTATAGCGTCAATTATATAGTTAATAAATTTATTTTTAGTGTTATTCTTTTCTCATTTAGAATGTACTGTTCATTTTAAGTGCAACAGTTTAATTACTTGCGCTGTTACTTAAACTTTCGCCTATTTTTCTATATATCATAATAGGTTTCAATAATAAAGTGTAACTTAAAAACATGTTATGATAAAAAAAATTATTTAATATTCATCATCAATGCATGGTGAATGACAGACGACCTTTGCCTGTGTAAGTGAGAAGTAAGAATATTTAGCAAATATATACCCAGAATCTATGTGAATGCTGACATTTACCAGAGCATGTCGATTTTTGCTAAATATCGGTCTTTCACAGTAACATAACTGTATCTCGGAAGAAAAGCGCCCTGTGTCCAAATTTTTTTTTTAATTGAGGTTTTGGCACAATCTTATATAACACTTTCCGCTTTTTCTAGTGGAATGAAGCACTATGGTTGAATAATAACCGATTTTAGACGTTTTTGAAAAACACTATAAATGGCATAAATTCTATAATTTATACTTTAAAATATAAAACTTCTCGAAAGCTATTATATTAAAATTTTCTAGATGTCGAAGAATTAATGCCACTACCCAATAAAACTTTAATAGAGGGCTGTTAATATCCAATTTTTTTTTTAGTTACCGATATTTTAAGATACAACTTGCCGATTTTACCACAAATACATGGACAAAAAAAGAAATGATTATAAAAGAAATATATATATATTCGGTACCACTATATTGGTAACGCACAACTTCTAGTTCGTTTTCTTAAAACAAATAGAGTATAGCTCAGTCTGTTTGTATAAATAGATCTCAAAATAGAGTGCATTGAAAGCAATAACTTCTAACGTCTCGTTCGCAAATCAGTTAAAGAGTTAAAGGGCATTGAGTTACTTAACATTACACTTTAATACCTTTGATGTTGTAGATTAAAATGCTTATTTGTGAAGGAGATAACAAAAATAAAAGCGCTAGCTGAGAAGTAACGCGTTATATTTAATCAGTGGAGCAATTAAAAATGTATTCCAGGTGGAAAGGTTGGATATATTGGATGTTGTTTCGTAGTCCTAAGTCAATTTCTTTATAATATGACTGGATACTATTTTACAGTAATTTATCCAGTGTTTTATTTTAAGTACACACATGTAACAATGTGTGTTTTAAAACATACACTGGATAAATTACAAAAATGTTTGGGCATTTTGAATGTTTTAAAATAGAAAGTAGGCCGTGGTAGGAGAAAAAAAGGGATCAATCAATTATATTTTACCAGGTACGATATATATATATATATTCGTTTTTGTTGGTATGGATTAGATAGAATTTTACAATAAAAATAATACCGAAGGAGATAAAAAAAAAAGCATTCAGCTTTTAATGGAGATTATAATCTTTGCAATTTATGCATACTAGTCAATGAATTACATAGAATCATGTATTCAATATTTTATCAGACTTCCTTCTGCACAAATATCAGCACATATGCATACATTTTAAAAGGTTTTAGTTGAAAAAAATTATATTTTAGTTAAGCGAAGTTCATTTTTTTTTTTTTTTTTTTTTTTTTTTTGATACACGTACTTTCCGAGATGATGCCGATTACGTTTCGGACCAACAATATTTCTTTTTGGCTAGCTTTGTAGATTTTCTTCAACCATTTCGACATTTTCGAAAACGCAGCTTTCTAGAACTCAAGTGTTTTGGTCTTGTAATCGAGACTCCTGCTCATGGTAAAACATCTTGTGTTTCCTCATCTCAATTCTCATGAAATTACCCCACATATGAATTATACTATCGTTTTGATTATATGTCACCCATGTAATAAACTCATTTCGCATAACTTTATATCGTAACTAAAATTTAAATATTTCGATGGGGCGGGGAGGAGTCTTATTTACTGACCAGGAATTATATCTAATACGACGTTATTCTACTCTACCAGGATCATGCCTCACACCTAGTATTCAAGAAATAATTATTTTACATCGAGGTAACTTAAGATAGGCAAGTTGTTATCGGCGAGTTTTCTTTAAAAATTTAAAAGTATGGGCCTGAATTTAGTTATTTAAAAATAAAGCTAGTAAACAAGTTAAAAGCAATTTACTTTAAAGCTTCAAACGCTCGCTATTACTGAAATAGTTTATACAATCCCTGCTCTGATTTGTTCCCAAACGACACTGACTATAAATGTTACATTTAGAACTGATCAAATGATCGCCAGAGAATAGCTTCCATTTCCAAGAGTAAGAAAGTACTTTAGTGAGGCTGTTAGAAATCGCAACACTTTTCTTATGGGAATTGCTTCTCATGTAAGAATTTTTTTTCCCCGGCGAATTCTATTTCTTTAGTCCCCGCAGTCGGCCCGAAAGTCTTGCGAATGTAATTCATTTAAAGAGCGTCTGATACAAACAAAAAATGTATTCCCAATTTATTTTTAAGATCTTTACATCTCAATCTATTTATTGTGAGAATTTCGTATTAATTGTGGGTTCTTAGTCCGTTAATCAGCTAGTTGTACTAGAGCAGTTGTCTGTATAGTTCTAAATTTTATTATAGAGCTAAGCGGTTTTATTTTTAAACATTTAAACATAGAAAGTATGCCTTCTAAAATTAAAGCATAGTCGTGTATTCTACTGTTCTTTCGAAGTAACTTCTACAGAGTCTGGCTTGTTTGATAGGAACTTAATCAGAATGGCCACAGAACCGGGAAAACCTGGAAATCAGGGAAATGTCAGGGAGCTTTCTGATTCTAGAAAAAAATCAAGGAAATGTCAGGGAATTTTTTTAAATTTCATGAAAATCAGGAGAAATTTTTATTGTTTAAGGCACGTTCATCCGTATTTTGGCGCTATTTACCCAGAGATTTGTGATGGTAATTGTTAGAAGTTTAATGTTACGGAATAGTTCAAACTTTTCATTACCAGCAAAACTATATTTAAAAATTTTGTATGTTATCTCTTTAATATACATGTTCTATTTGATCAGGGTGTCTAGACATCTGAAAAACCTAAGAAAATTGGGAAAATTTGAAAAAAAAAAAATTCCCCAAAATAAGGGAATTTCTTAGAAATCTGTCAGGGAAATCAGGGAAAAAAATTCCCTGATTTTTTCCCCTGAATTTTGTGGCCACCCTGTTGATCGAAATGCCAAAAGGAAACTTTAAAACAGGATATACTTATTTATGTACGCAAGTGCCTGAATTATGTAACGATTAATTTCACTGGCATTGTAAAGTATGTCACGAATTTATGCATGTACGCAAGTATCACATATTCTCTATATGACCTCTGCCCCCACCAGGGATCGAACCTTGCGATTTTTTTATGATTGCCCTAACAGCAACCACTGAAGTGATCTTGCTCAAGTAAAGTTTGTTACCCTTTTATTTTTCCATGTTACAGAATATAAAAATTAGAAATTTCCTTTACTGCTATTAGAATGACTTAATAAAAGTTTACTAACGTAATAAATATTTCCTTGAATAGTAAATGGTAAGAAAAGAAAAAAGACATGATTGATTGATACATTTTCTGTTTCTCCTTATTATCTTATGATTGCTTAGTATTATCCTTATGATTAAACCTTTTGGTATTATTTGGTAATGCATTTATGAAATAGAAATTAAATTTAAGGTTGCCCAAAGGACTACTGAAATTTTTGTTTAAGTTACCCTTTTAAATATTTGGTTGCCTTGGGAAACCTCAAATTTCGAACCTTGGCCTCCATCCAATAATTTTGAAAACTTTACGGCTATGAGTATCGAATTCTATATCCAGTTGGCCTATTCGGTGAAGTCCTAATTAAGAAAATTCGACACAGTATTAAACGATGCAACAAAACAATGGAAGGGAAGGTGACATTAGTAAATTAGCTTATCAGTTTAGGAAATTGGCGCCGTTGGTTACACTTTAAGTACTTTTTTTTAGAGTAACAAACATATAAAATAAAAACAAAAAAATTGAGAGATATTTTAAAAACGAAATCCTGAAGTAATAATTATGTGATAAAGTCAAAATATAGGTTTCTGCTTTTCGCTAAAGAGCTTATTATTTTAAATTGTGTCTAACTTTGTTTGTGTCATTTTGTTTGTTAACTTTGTAAGGACGAAAGGTCGAATAATCACATGCAAATAAAAATCGTGGTTGTAAAATCACATACATTTAGAAATAAATGGTTAAAAGCAAGAAGGAGAAAAATATTGGGTGGTAAAATTTTACATTTCCCAATTGTTATGGTTTTTAATTAGATATCTTTTGTATTAGACCTTTGGCTTCTCCTGTACTAGAGACAGTCCTGCTAAACCGCATTTGGTTAGTTGGTTATTTTCAGATTATCTGGTACCGTCAGCAACACGAGGGCTATAATGCGCCGAAACATTCGTCATTAGACAAGCCAATATACATTTACAAACACCCATGCCTTACACGGGACTCGAACCCGCAACCTCGCTGTCTAAAAGCTAGCACGCTAACCACTATACCGTTTGAATTGCACTAGACCGCATTTGAATACGCTGTAGGGTTTAGGATAGATCCTTCCATATAAAAGATATAGTTCCGAGAAAATCGCAACTTTTTTAGCAAAGCAATATTGATAACCTGTGCAGATAGTTTTGAGTTAAACTTAAATATAAGTTAATATCAAAAGGAAAATAAGTGCTTTTAAGTTTAAATTTTAATTTATATTTTACTTTTCTAACCACGGATAGTATAAGATTTTTAACGAATCGACCACACATCGTTCCAATCAGCCAATAAGGGCGTAGTAAAACCGATTCACGCATTGTTGTAGCGTATTCAATTAGCTCTAGTAAGCTTGTCTCAATGTATACAAAAATGTCTCAGGAGTAACATTAATACGTAAAAAATATCATTTAGTATACGAAAGTGTAACTAAATGATATTTTTTGTACTTTTCACAAAAACAAGATTTTAATTTTTAGAAATTAATAATTAATGAACTAATATGTTTAGTGTAACAAAAGTATGTATGCGGAACTACTGACAATTATTTTTACAGATTAGTAATTACAAATTAAATTAGGAAATACAGATAAAAAATGAAAGCTATATTTTATATTTAATTGTTCCATAATCATTCTTATTTATCCTCCTTACTCAGGTATGAAATCTTTCGCGTTTATGCGGATTTCTGTTTTTTCTTCTGAGAAGCTCCGATTTTCCTGCAATTTTATTATTTTTTGTGCACTTTATATCATCAGACTAAACTTGCCTAAAATACCATCGGAAAAAATTCTGGCTGCATCATAGTTCCATATACACGTTAGTATACAAATGCATTCTTATACAGCTATTTTTGTACTAGTTGCTCAAAATAACGGTGTGTATATTCCTCCCACCCCCCCTTTTTTTTTTTTTTTTTTTTTTATCTTTTGACTGTTTTCACCCCTGCTTTTTTCAGTGGTGGTTAACTGAAAAGTACCCAACTTTAACACGAGTCTTTTAATTTCTTCTACATAACTTTAGACTTCAAGAAAATTCATTTCTAGATTTTTCTCGTATATTTATTTTCCAATTCTCTATTTTTCCATTTTTATTTTACGCGAGTAATGAATAAGTTTTTTTTTTTTTTTTCCCTGCAGATATCCTACAGTGCCCACAAGGAGTTCTATGACAGCCACGGCGTTCTTCAAGAACTCCCGATACCTCCTCAAGACGTGATGGTCGAATCCACCACGACAGAACTCCGAGTCGACAACCTGATGCCCTTCACCAGCTACTTAGTGAACATCACTGCCATACCTCCAGACGAAACATTCCGACCACCGGCCAAAATAACAGTTACTACGGCCATGGCAGGTAAAAAAAGAACTAATCCTAAATATATTTTCAGTTTGTTTTGTACCACAAGCAAAAGTAATCAATCTCGAGTTTTCATTAGGAACCTTTTCACATGGAATAAATATACCACCAGAGATTATACCTGCCCTACCGCATCTGTAGAAATCACCTTCGGTCAATGATCCTGGACAATTAGATAATTTTATCGCATTTAAGAAAATAATGGGAAAATTTAACCATATGTTCACTCTGACTGACGTCTATTTGTTCCCGTATGTGACTAACTGACTGCATAGTTAACTGGATAGAAACCATTTTTGACCCTCTTCAACTAACTTCCACGCACAAAGCTATTGTTGCATTCCAGCTTTTTTGAAAAATCCGTTTTGAAAGAATGCTAGTGTAGTCTTTCTAAAAATTATCTATAAAATTGTGACGAAGTGACCAAAGAAGCATATATTGTACTCGAAAGCGTGAATATAAAGCCTTGATGGCCCGTATCCTACGTGATTTCGTGTGTATTTAATTGTATTGGAGATCTCCCGATGGCTATATCGTTAAGAAACATCATTATTTGTAGAACTGGACATTTGAAAGTAGTCCATCTGTGAAAACCTTCCAGATGATCTTTCAAAAGAAAACTGCCCTGAAATTGCGTCTTGAATGGGAGGAAAACCAGAAACCTTCGACCGATAGTTCGACTATTGACCTGAAACAATCAGTCCCAATCGTCACCATGTCTACTCACTTTGCAAAGAGATATCAGAGCACCAGGCAAGGCTTGATCGCATGCTAGGCAAGTCTGCGTAGTTGGCCGGCCGCGAGTTGACCTTACGTTGGTTGTACCTCTTTTCACTAAATCACCAAACTTCTCGTGGATGGAGAGGATTATTTCTATGAAAATGGATCAGGCATTATCTTTGATCTGATGTCATCATTTAGTAATATCGAAATTAAAATTATTTGTGATCGTTGCAACAGAATCTTCGAGGATAATAGCCCTAATTAAAACTTGGAACTCTTATGTTGGTAAATATTTATGCAATTTATACGTTCTCATAGCAGATCCTTTCTTTTTGTAGCCCCTAAACCCATGGTGAAACCTGATTCATTTGGGGTGCACAACAACATGGAGATAACAGTTGTCCTCCCACAGGCCTCGGAGGAATACGGTCCAATCAGCCACTACTACCTCATCGTTGTTCCTGATCAATTCGCTGTCAAGGAACCGGATGATTTCACAATTGAAGAAGTGAGTTTAAACTTTTAAATAAGGCATAAATAACTTATATAATATTAAATTACGATACCGTAACAAGTATTCAATGTTATCTTGATGTCATTGTTTTATTAATTACAAATATTTTTATCAAAATAAATTTATGATAAAAGATATTAAGGATGGTTATTAATGAAACTGTTCCTGTTTAGAAACGTCTGGAGCCTATGGTCTACAAATCAAAATAAAATCATGTATACGTATTAACGAGACTATGGAAAAATTATACCTGAAACATAAAAAAAAAAAGTTACTACTTCATTTAAATTGTTTGTAAATGATGCTTCAAGGACAGCACAATTTTGGTTGTTTATTTTCATGAACATCTTTGAGGAAAAAATTCAGCCCATAATATTAAATTTCATGCAAATGAGATAGTTCTTTACCAGCCTGTACCTACCCCATAGATAAAATGCTTCATTTTTTTCCCCCCCCGCTACAATATCAACCCACTTCTCGACATGCAATCGAACTATAACTTTGAAAATTTGGCAAGTACTTTCGGTGCCGACGACAGTGCTTTCTATCATTGTTCAAGTTTTAGGGCTGTCGCGCAAAGACCGCTTTTATACACGTTTCTATTGCCTTAGTCAAACTTGTCAGATTTTACTCACGCACCGCAACATGTACAATTTACCGATATTTATTGACTGAAACCTTCCCTTTAAGGTTGACATGGCAAAATCTTTAGAGGACTAATTAATCCAATTGAGATTCTTGACAAATAAACTTGTAGATGACAATGTTATTAATTCAAATTTTTTTTGGGGGGAGGAGACAAAAAAGAGTTAGTAAATAGTTCGGAATGGATCTTTTGTTCTTAAGCTGTCAAACAGTATGAAAACTCGATCTTAGCTCAATAAGTTAGAATTGCACATAAAAATTGACAATTCATACAAAGAATTTATATTAAAAACTTTGTTTTCATGGATTATATTATTCATCACTCAATTGATTTAAAATTTTCCAAGAAAATTCATCATTTATTAAGAATGGCATTTAAAAATATATCTCATCAAGATAATATCATTTTTCTTTACAGCTATCACTATGACAATTTAATGAGAATATAGTTTCAATAAAAAGCGAGTTAATACGCAAATTGGCAATCGAGATAATTGTATAACAAAATACGGCATATCGGGAATAAATTGTGGTGTTCGTCAATGAAAATCTATTTTAAAATTCCATTGAAAAAAAAAAGGACCGTCGAAAATTGAGTTACCAGTTTAAGAAACAAACAGTAACTTAAGGCTATTAAGTGAAAAGTTATGAAATATATGGTGTTGTCAACATATCAAGTTCAAAATGGCTGACAATTGCGAAAAATAGACAGTACAAAGTGTTGTAGCAAAGCGATATATGCTAAGTTTTGTCATTTATTACCAAAGACACAGAATTTTGAAAAATTGTGATATATTGACAGATATTCCAAAGTACTTTTTTTAATTTTTTTAATAAAAATATCATTACCGTATTAGATATTCAGTCCATTAATTATGTGTGTTCTACTTGTCTCCTTTTCTTCAGCTTACAGCCACTAAACCTGAGCAAACAGGACCCTTCGTTGCAGCTAAATTCTTAAGACGCACAATGCCGGAGACGTTTTCCCTTGGAGATGGTAAAATGTACTTGGGATTTGTCAATCGCCACTTGCTGCACGGAATCAGATACAAAGTTTTCGTGCGAGCTGTGGTGGATACCCCTCATAAGGTAATATACAAAATAAATGGCATTGATTGAATTCAACTTTAATTCTAACTTCAATGGCATACAATTCTAACTTTTTGTGATTTTAAACGTGTGTTTTGTATTTTATGTAATCACTGCGACCCTAAAATTTGTTAAGCTTGAATACACTTACAAATTTGCACAAATATAATAAAAGATAATTAAGCTATGTTGTACACTAAAAGTAGGAGGAATTTTTTTAAAAAAATCTCTAAAACAGCTTCCTTATGCAATAAAAGTAAAAAAATATATATTGCATTTAAGTACTTATTGAATATAGGTATACTGTTTGGAAGCTACGTATATAAGCGTGGAACACTCTCTGCCTTACGTCCAAGCAGTACATTCTGGGATCTTACCTAATGACAATGTTTAATTCTATGCCATTCTATTTTAAAACATTTGTTTTGGAATCTTACAAAAAACAAATGTTTTAATTCTATACCCATTCAACTGAATATAAAATTAAAACATAGGTATTCTTATCAAATTACAAAAGTTATCTGTCAAATCTTTATATACTAACTTTCTGCATTCCTCTCTCACCAGAGCCTATACACCAGCAGCCCCTTCTCGGACAGCCTGAGTCTGGACATGGCCGCTGCTCCCGGACACCCTGTGGTGGTGGGGAGCGGGGGCATCTGGGATAAGACAGACAGGCCGGACATCTCCGAGATAGACGGCAGTGCAGAAGAGGCGGGGGTGGTCTGGATCGTCCTGCCAGTTCTGCTGCTGCTCATCATCGTTACATTCGTCGTCGTGCTCGTCCTGCTCAGGAGGTGAAGGCACTTTTCTTGCAAATGTTCAGTTCCTGTAACTACTGTAGAATACAGTATTGAGATTAGTTATCAACTTTTTACAAGATTTTTCGGATATCTTTAGTGTTTATGCTTAGGAGAAACTACTGCGTAGGTAACAGTAGAAAGACGGGGTAGATTTTTTATCGACTATTTTCTATAGAGTTATCAGAAGGGTTAGTTAAATTAAAGTCACCCCGATAGGGGTGCATCAGACGATGCCCAACTCTGAATCCTTGACCTTAGGCTTAGGATGTCAGTACGAGAGGCTAATTCATCACTGGTCCCTCTTTTAACTCTCCAAGTGAGCTTTGTACAGGATTAAAATAAAATTCTATCACTTTGTAAAGTGATGAAAATATATCACTTTGTAAAATGATATGAATTATTCTAAAAATGAAACGAAACACCAAGAAATCGTAGCTCTGAATGTGGTTTTTGTTTTATGCGTACGACTTATATACATATTTGACATAATTCGCCATAACCCAATTACTAGCAGACTGTTTTTCAAATTCCGATTTAAGAATAAACTATCTATCTTCTATAATGCAGATGACTGTATGGCAGATTAATAAAGAAAGAGGTGCACCAAAAAAGGTCGTATAACTCCCAATAAGGCATGGCATAGGCGTAGCTAGGATTGATGAGTGTGGGGGGGGGGGGTCTAATCTTGTGAAATATGGTTTCGCTACATTAATAAAAGAAAAAAAGGGGGAGGGGGGAGAGAAGAGAAAATATAAAAGTTTTCCTTATTGAAAAAAGCTCAAATTATTTAAGAAGTACAATTTTATTTCTTAAATAATAAATTTTATTCCTTAAAAATGCTTAGAGGTCCTTAAAAGTCCTTAATTTTTGTGTATGTTGTGTGCCCAAAAGCAAAATTTATAAAAATACAACTCGGACTTGCTACTACCGCCTGATCGCCACTTATCTGCACCGTATTGGAATTCTCCGACATATTAATATTACGCATCCACCAACTTGTAACTTTCTTGGTATAATATACTTTACTAAAGATTTATACATACACATGATGCCTGAAAATAAATTTTCAACGGTCCTTAAAAAACATTATTTAGGTGCTTAAAGGTCATTGATTTTCATTCTGTTATTTGAGTGGGAACCCTGTAGTAGCTTGGAAGAGGTGGGTGAGTTAGCGTGTAGTAGTCTGGAAACAATGTGCATACAGTTTGCGAGACTTTCATTGGTACATTAGTTGATGTATGAATGTCATGCAGCTTGGATATCTTTTGATTACCTTACTAAAACCCTGAATAATTCCCAATAATGAAATTTATTGGAAAATTTGAGTAATAATCAATAAAGAGTTAATTGTGAGAAAAAACGCAGTACATTTCCTTAATTTTTCTCACCCGCCCCCCCCCCCCCCTCTCCCCTCTCTTCCACCTAAATCAATAAGGTTATCCTTGTCTGTAATAAAATTCGCTAATTGTCAGTACTATGTGTTACACTTAGGCAACCTTGTAATAAAAGAAGAAAAAAAATTAAATGGCAGAACAAACGAAAACGTGATTTTCCTCAAAAAAAGCAATGATAAGCTGAAAAGGTGAATTCGTAAGCAGTTGAGCTAACAGTCAAATCAAAGACCAAATTTTAATTCTTCACAAGTAGGTAGGCTTTCGATCCATTCGATATTTCATCGAATTTGAAAAATCATAAAATCTCTCATTCATTTACGTTAATAAATTTACTTTCAGAATTAATTCCTGAATTAGCTAACTCGACAAAACTTAAATGAACTATCTTCATTTTGTATTAATAGCACCTGTTATTTAAAATATCCAGGTATTCTTTGGAAAGAGGAAAACAAATGCTGAGACTTGAGAACTCACATTTATATCTTACTAAAAAGGAAAAGGATAAAAACTGAATTCGAATGAAATAAATTCGCATCGAGGTTACTGCCTGACTAGTGACTACCAACACCATCTATCGTTCGAACAAACAACTAACATCTCATTGGAAAAGTTTATTCCTGTTAGGATACGGAGAGACATGTTCTGGAATGAAACATATGTGTCACACAAAGAAGAATTATTTAAAATGCATCCAGAAGAATTATATTCAAGGAGAGAGGGGGTGCATATGACCCCCCCCCCCCCCATCCTAAAAAAAGGGTGTAAAGTAATTAATTTTTTATTTATTGATAATTCAATAAGATGTCTCGAAATTTTAATTAATAGTTACTTATCAAATTTTTGCTCCCTTGAATATTTTAAAACAGGGTTCCCACTCAAATCATAGAATGAAAATCAATGACTTTAAAGGACCTAATTAATATTTTTAAGGACCTTTGAAAATTTGTTTTCAGGCATCATGTCTGTACATAAATTTTTAATAAAGTATATTCTGCCAAAAAAGTTACAAGTTGGTGGATGCGTAGTACAAAAATGTCGGAAAATTCTGATACGGTGCAGATAAGAGACGGTCACACGGGGATAGCAAATCCTAGTTGTATTTATAAATTTTGCAGTTGGCCACACATCTGCACAAATTAAGGACTTTTAAGGATATCTAAGCATTTTCAAGGACTTTCAAGGCCTTGAAAACAAGTTCAAAAATATTAAGCACTTTAAATGACTTTCAATGACCATGGGAACCCTGTAAAAACTCTAACATGCTTCCATTTGCAGAGAATCGTACCACTTTTCTCCATATTATTTTTCATTCTCAAAATCTAGAGGATGCAAGTGCACCCTCCAAGTGACGCCTATGCCCGTATTCCAAAACTTAAACTAGGGGTGTGGAACATCGCACAACTTTCAATTACACTGTATAATATTGGTTGGTTGGTTTGCACACTCAATGACCTATTTATATGTACAATGACGGCTTATCAGGCCAGGACCTACAGCTTAACGTGGATTCCGAACCACAACGAACATCCATGCCTAAACCGGAATTCGAACCAGTCACCTTTGGCTTGCGAGGCCAGAGCGCTAAACCCACAGCCATCCGATAATATTGGTCAATGCAGTAAAATCTAACATGGTGTTACTTACCATTTTTTTTATTTTCACTCATTTAAATAAAAATTGTCAGTTTGGCGATATTTTTCACATGAGGGAAAAAAACAAAAAAAACGCCAAAATGGCAAAATTGGTGGTTTTATTCGATAGACATTACATTGTCCTTGCTTGTGCGTGAAACGCAAAAATATCAATCGTTGATGGACGGTGCTCAAGGGCAGAGTGCTATGTGTTTAAGGCGCTCTTTTTCAACTTTTTACGCTTTTAACGCATTTTTATGAGAATTTCGGAGGCGAGAATGATTAGAACACCTTCAAAGGCATTACCACAGCGATTTTTAACAAAATCGTTAAAGCCGTTTGTTAGCAGTTACTGAAAAACATGATTTTTTTCAATGGCAGCTACCTTATGCGCATGCGCGGTTTTGACGAAAACCTTAATGGTAGGTCCTTGGGCCACCACCAACCCGCACAACAAATTTGAACATCGTTGGTCAATTTGTTCGGGAGCAATGCTGACCAAGTGTAAACACATACACACGAACAGAATATTTTCTAGATCACTTTTTTGAAAGCAGGATGTTCCAAAACGTAGAGAAATGCAATTTTTTTTTTTTTTTAACTGAATCCTATACTTTTACTACCCTATGTATGCATATGGGTAATTGAAAGTAAACTAGGGGTGTGGAACATCGCACAACTTTCAATTACACTATATTACTGATATGAATTTGTGTCTATTATCGTTTATATATTTCCATCATTCGTTTAGAAAAATTGCCAGTTTGGCGATATTTTTGCTATAATTCTAATATTATCCTTTCTTATAAGTGAAACTGAGAAGAGGAGAAATCGTTGATAGGCTATGTTCAAGGGCTCTGTGTTGAAGGCATTCGTTTTTCAGCTTTTTACGCCATTAAAGCATTTTTAAAGAAATAACGCAGGTGGGGATGTTTAGAACACTTGAAAGTAAAAATCTCTGCCCATGTTTTATGGTCGATAATAAAGTTCCACATTATTTTGTTCTTTATTGCAAGAGAAGTTTATCACACATCCAGAGAATTAGGCTGCTCGAGGCTAATTTTGAACGTAAATCATGTAAAAGATGTAAAGAATTTGGCGACATAAATATCCAGATGATGCAAAACCGAGTAAAGATACTCAATATCAACTAGTTCAGCGATTTTGTGGAACCGATTTCGTGGAGACAAACCCAAGATTAGTATACCGAAAGTTGTTACACCAGACTTTTTGTAAGAAACTCGTCAAAGGATATTGTAATCTCCTCATAAATCCGTGAGGTGTTTGGAGCAACAAATGGGAACATTAAGTGGATCGACACACAAGTCTTTAAAAGCTTTTAATTTGTTACATTATTAGAAGTAAATTAACAATGTTCTTGGTTACGATGCATACTTCTTTGCAACTTACAAGTAATGAAACTATGGAGATGCTTCAAGGTTTTTTAGGGGATCGTCTCAATTAAAGCCTCAACTTAGGCCACCTATTTCCCCTGATCTGAGCATCCAGACTTTTTTTTTCTTTAAGTGAAAAAGAAAAAAGAATGAAGGTAATCCCCAAATCATAGATGATTTGAAAATTGCTATTACTTTATAAGAATTCACACCCAGCATCTTGAAACTCGCTTCTAAAAATATGCGCAAACGACTTCAGCTTTGCCTCCGAGAAAGGGCGAACGTTTTAAATATTTATTATAAATATGTTACTTTTTTTTTTCTACGAGTGCTTTTCCCCATTAGCATAAAAATAATTGTTTTAAAGTTTATTGTTTTGGATATAAGTTTATTATACAATAAATTCACGAATCACCAGTTCAGAGACTTATAGAGCACCTTGCACCTTACTATGTACAGAATTGTGTGTGTGGACTAATATTTTTTTCGTCCGAATTTGATATTGATGGCTAAATAGTTACCAAGTCACGATCATTAGAATGCCCTTTCTTTGTCTCATTAGACGTCGTCAGTTGCTGAAGCAGCCTGCAGGGGGCGAGACCACCATGAAACTGTTGATGAACGTGTCCGACCGCGAGATGGTCGCTCATCCGACTGACCCCGTCGAGATCCGGCGCATGAACTACCAGACACCCGCAATGATCAGTCATCCACCAATACCAGTCTCGGAACTCACTCACCAGTTGGAGAGACTGAAACAAGGGGACAATGCGCTCTTTTCGCAAGAGTATGAAGTGAGACCAGGATATCATTACTTATTTGCTTTTAGGAGAAAAATTTCTCTCAGAGTTAAGAATGTATGGGGACATTTCCGTAATTATTCAGATCCAGAGAGAAATTATAAAGCCAAAATGAATACAAAATTTACAAGAATTTTTACATTGAATAAACTTTATGCACTTTCATAACAATATTTAGTAATACGTTTATTGGTGTACAACAAAAAAATGTGGCTTGATAACGAAATATTTTACAATTTAATATTTTTTCATATATTTTCGTAACTTATTGTTTGATATCTTATCCATAAAAGCATTTCTGGCTAAGACAATAGGAAAATATAAGGGGGACTTTTAAGTCCATTTTTTTTTTAATTAATTAAAATCAACAAGTTTTAAACAGTTAAATCTTCTTAATTGCTATTAGTAGTAGATCCTAAACTACAAGTGAAAAGTCAACCATTGTAGTTTCATGAAAATGCGAATCATGGAGAGTTGTTTTAAAATATTACATTCATCAGGCCCTTGCTTTTCGACATTTTACATGAATTTACTAGACTCCGGATATGAACCGTAACGCAACACATGTATAAAATTTAATAGTAAAGCCGCTTTCCCACATTTCAGTACCTTTTACCATGAAGAAAATGAATGATTTATTCTCATGCTAGTCATGCTGGCTATTCGAAGTACATTCTTTCACTATTCCAATTTAGTTCTGCGTTTCTCTTATTGTCGACACGTTTTGTGATGAAAATGGCCAAACTGCCTCATAGGATATTATACACTCAAAAACAAAATTTTGACTTACTATCAAGTCTTAGATATAACAAAACAATTATCCACAGTACCTCACCCTTTCTAAATATTTCAGTCGATCGAACCCGGTCAACAGTTCACCTGGGAAAACTCCAATCTGGAAGTGAACAAACCAAAGAACAGGTACGCCAACGTGATCGCCTATGACCACAGCCGAGTGGTACTTCAGCCTTTGGACGGCATCCCTGGCTCGGACTACATTAACGCCAATTACTGCGATGGCTACAGGAGGCCGAAGGCTTACATTGCCACGCAGGGACCTTTGCCGGAAACATTCGGCGACTTCTGGAGAATGGTCTGGGAACAGAGATGCGCAACCATTGTCATGATGACGAAGCTGGAGGAAAGGACCAGGATCAAGGTGAGGGTTATTAACAATTGTTAGAGATTGAATTCAAATTATTGGGGACAGTTACATGAACTGAGTGTTTTCGTTACAAATGTTTTTAATAGGTTTATGTTTCAAATGTACAGGGTGATTAAAAAGTGACACAAAGTATGAAAAAGTGATAGATTGAGAACAATTGTGAGTACGGTCTTCACAGGAAAGCATAGAAAAAGATCGAGGGAAAATCCCTTCAACTTCAAGTGAAAATTTTTATTATCTACTGATACGCATCTATGATCACTAAACTTTTGCTGTTATAACGTTGACAACAAAACTAACAATTTGTGTTCATTGAGGTGTTTAGTACGATATTTTCTTATTATTTCTGTGAAAATCACATCGCCTTACCATTAGTAGTTCGCTAATTACCTATTTAAAAAAAAAAATTCTATATAGTCGGATTGCTAGTAAAATAACCACACGCATCCTAAAAATGGTTTAAATTTTGGAAATTTATTCGTATGTGTGACTGATATTTTTAGATTCTTCAGTATAGAAGTACTATATGGAATAGGTCATTTTTTTAATAAGTGTGTAACGATCTCCGATTCTAATTTTTTCATAACATAACATCATATAATAGTTGTATTCAAATTTTTGCTCTTACGTTTGAGAATAATTTGTATTAAAATTTTATTTTATTTCAAAAACTATTCTTAAAAATGACTAAAGTAGGCCTTTAAAAATGTCTTCTGCTTAAATTTAAAGGCTCCATTGCCATTCTAATAAATAATACCAAATGTTTTTTTAACAGATAAACTTACGTTATAAACAAACTTAGCACATTCAAATTCAGGGTGGCCCAAATAAAACAGCCCCGGAAAAATTTAATTTTGACTCGTACTTTCTGTTCTTGTCTCTCTCGTGTTTCTCAGTTTTATTTGTGCCACTCTGTTTATACTTTATTATTTTAAATATTATATTCAAAGTGCGTTTGAAAGCTTTTTTTTCCCTTCTAAAATATTGTATATTTGTTCAAATATTACAAATTACTTTTTTGAATAATAATTTTTACTTACAGTGCGATCAATATTGGCCAAATCGTGGGACAGAAACGTATGGCGTCATGTATGTGTCGTTTGGTGACGTTCAGGAACTTGCGGGATATTGCATCAGGACCTTCTATCTTCAACGGGTAATGTGAATCTATACGCTTTTCCTTAAGATATACAACAGCATTTTTACAAAATAATCTATAATAATAAAACAAGCTGTGTGTGGGTCTGTGGATCTATAGAAACCTACTTAAAATTGGAGTAGAGCTCTGAAATTTTCAACATAAGAAGCCTTCTAATTGTACATTTGTCAAACAGAATGTTAACATTTTAATTACTTCTTTTTTAATTTTTTTTTTTTTTTTTTTACAAAGGGACTTTAAACAGTGATACAGCTCCGAAATTTTCAACATAAGTAGGTTTAAATAGTTTTCTAATTGTAGTTTTGAAAAAAAGAATTTTAAATTTTTGTTTAGTTCTTTTTTAATTAAATAATAAATATTTTACAAAACGATTTCTAATAGGGCAACGGCTCTGAAAATTTCAACATAAGTAGTTTTGATCTTCTAATTGGACGTTTGAAAAACAGAATTTAAAATTTTTATTTAATTCTTTTTTAATTTATTAATAAATATTTTACAAAACGATTTCTAAATGGGCTACAGCACTGCAATTTTCAAAATAAGTAGTTTTGGCCTTGTAATTGGACTTTTGAAGGGGAAAAAAATTAAATTTTGATTTAGTTCTTTTTTAATTAATTAATAAATATTTTACAAAACCATTTCCAATAGGGCTACAGCTCTGAAAATTTCAAAATAAGTAGTTTTGGCCTTCTAATTAGACTTTTGAAAAACCGAATTTTAAAATTTTATTTGTTTTTTAATGAATTTTTTTTTAATTCACAAATATTTTACTGAACGATTTCTAATTTGGCTACAGTTCTGAAATTTATCAACACAAGTATAGTTTTGGACTTTTGACAAAAAGAATGTTAAAATTTTAATTTGTTATAATTAATTTTTTAATTAATATTTTCACAAAAGCGACTTCTAATAGGCCTAGATCGTACTTCTAATAGGCCTAGATCTAATAGTACCTAGAGCTGTAAAAATTTAAACATAAGTAGCTTTGGTCTTCTTTCCACGAACACGTGTTAAAATAATCTTAAAGGGATTAGTAGTATTGTATTAACGGGGATTTTTTTTCCCTCAACGTTTCTAAATTAAGGCTTTACGTAGCAATTAGATTTTAGTGAGTGAAGCGAGCTTATGCTTACGCAGCAATGAACCTTTCAGCGAGCGAAGCGAGCCTTTGCTTGCATAGCAATGAATCTTTCAACGAGTGAAGTAAGCCTGTGCTTATATGTTAATGAACTTTCAGCGAACGAAGCGAGCTTGATCTTGCGTGGCGATGAGCCTTCCTGCGAGCGTAGCGCCAAAAACTGGGACCCATACCACAATGACGGATTTCTGCAACGCGAGAACTCACAGCTATCCGAAATATTGTACATGATAAAATTTCGTAGCGAAGCATGGGTATTCAGCTAGTTAATATATAAAATCAGTGTAATATCATAAAATTCGTAATGCAAATTGTCTTATAAAAATATTCGTTTTCATAAAACGTTGTGCAAAATATCGAAGCGCCTCATCCAAATGCGGTTTTATAAATGAAACAAGCTGATATTAAAAAGTTTTTTACAGAGATGAATGCATACTATGTGAAATAATTCAAAGTGGCGAAAATTTAGAAAAAATGGTCTTTAACTTCGTTGAAATGTTTTTGGTTTGCCATTGTTTTAATCTATACCTAGTTTTAATCAATAGTCGCTTGTTTTTATGGTTGGTTGTTTTCAGATTATCTGGCGCCGTCAGCAACACGAGGGCTGTAATGCGCCGAAACATTCGTCATTAGACAAGCCAACATACATTTACAAACACACATGCCTTACACGGGACTCGAACCCGCAACCTCACGGTCTAGAAGCTAGCACGCTAACCACTATACCGTTTGGTTGGCCTTGTTTCTATGATTTATTCAAGTGTAGAACTTTATTAGAAGATTGATTTCAACATCCTAGTAGGTAATACACAAACACAAAGTTCTCCTGCTTAGAGAAGACCGACCAAACGGTATAGTGGTTAGCGTGCTAGCTTCTAGACCACGAGGTTGCGGGTTCGAGTCCCGTGTCAGGCATGGGTGTTTGTAAACGTATGTTGGCTTGTAATGTTTCGGCGCATTATAGCCCTCGTGTTGCTGACCGCGCCAGATAATCTGAAAACAACCAACCAAACCTGCTTAGAGAAGTCTAGGGATTTTGCATCAGTACTATACCGGCATCATAGGGAAACATCTGTTTAAAATTTTGCAACTAGGTGGAAATGTGGCACTTCAAGAACTTGTATGAAAGCTGACTGTCCAAGCTTAATTTTATCGGGAAAGTTGTTAATAATATTAGAGACCGGAATGGACATAATCCAGTATTTAATACCTTCCCCGTAATTGCATTCTGAAACATTATTTCCGAAAATTATAACTATTTTATAATTTTTTTTTTTTTTTTTTTTATTTTTTTTTTAAATTTAGATATTAAGTATCATTTTTGCATGATCTCAGTAGTTTATAAAGAACAAATCATTCCTACACTTCTAGACCGCGAGGTTGCGGGTTCGAGTCCCGTGTTAGGCATGGGTGTTTGTAAGTGTATGTTGGCTTGTCTAATGACGAAAGTTTCGGCGCATTATAGCCCTCGTGTTGCTGACGGCGCCAGATAATCTGAATACAACCAACCATTCCTACACACTTCCTACAATATAGTAAAGGAAATTTTAATTTCGATATCTCTTTATTTGTTAACATGTTGTGATAGTTAGGGCCAAAAAAATCAGCTACTTAAAACAATCTCACCATTAATAACAAAAAATATGTAATTAGTGAGATATGGTAACTGCCCATCTTTTGATAGCACTACTTTTCATTCATAAGATAAATTAATTAAAAATTCTAAAATTACTTTTATCCTTTCTAATGGTAGGTTGGCTTTGCGGAAAAACGCGAGGTTAGACAATTTCAATTCACTGCCTGGCCGGATCATGGTGTTCCGGATCATCCAACTTCATTTCTCATGTTTTTACGTAGGATACAAGCCATGAACCCAATCGATTGTGGACCTATTGTTGTTCATTGCAGGTAAGTGATTGAATTATTGTAATGCATGGAGAGAATATGACAAATTTTTAAAGGGGAAAATTCTGCTGTGCTACTGGGGTAAAAACAAATCTCTCCGACTTGTAAAATTTTTGAAATTTGGGAAAGAAATATAAAATAAACAATCTGTTTCATAAATCTATCGACAGTACCCTGTCCCACTTTAGACGCAAGTTCTTTTTAAGCGAGTAAAAATTACCCTTGCTGCCGATAGATTACAGTCCATGAAACGGGAACTATTATCCGGCCCCCTCATAATGTAATGTTGTTAGTAAGATTTTTTTTTATAAAAAAAATAGTAACTCTCTTGATCCTTTTATTTGCAGATACTTTCAGAATAATCATACTAATTTATTTATTTTTTTGAAATAAATCTAATTCACACCACTTGCCTGGTTCTTACTTCCAAATACTATTCAACATATTCGTACTAAAATTGGTATGGATTTTCTTAGACCCTTCAGAAATTTCCTCAACTTAAGCTCAACTCTTCGCCATATTGTTTTTTATAAATATAGCTTACAATGCTGGTTTCTATCATTATAAGTTGCTGGGATCCTTGCCAATTTGTGTGTCGCATTGTTCCCCACAATTTTGTTTTACATGATAAAATAAGCTAGCAAATGGTTCCAACCTTAATTGGTTAAAAACGGGCCAACAGCTTTATATGATATTTTCCCAACTGCAGGATGGGAAACTGAGATACATAGAAAATTATTATTTATACATAGTTGTGATAGTAGTATGTATAAAAGTTGATCAACCTCTTGGGATCCATGAATCCATTAGCCCTTGTAAATATATCGATGGTCAACCACACGGATATTGTAGATCACTAAAGAAAAACTGGGTTAAATGCAGTCTTTTTCTTGACGAATAATACTAGTTATGCACACATATGGTAAGAAATTATTTCCATAACTTTAAGTGAAATTAATTCTTAGATGTAACATCAATGTAATTGATGGAAAAACAAATATTAAAACCTAGATTAGAATTTACCAAAATACCACCTCTACAGTAAGCCTGGCCATCTATCTAGTCTACAGATTGAATGTTTAAACACATTGGGTTGCAGCAGCCAGTCGTCAATTTCCAACACTGAGCTTATGGACAACAACCGGTCTCAAACTCAAGAAGCATCCTGTCAATGTACCTGTTGTTACAATATAAGTTCAAAGAGCTAACCAATCACCGTGAAAATGTTTAAGTGACTTCGAATCTTCCAAATAATAAGGATTCTCCTTATCCACTTTGCCATCTTACAGAAATTTCAACTAAGCCTTTTGCAGCAGATTTCAGATGCTTCTTCCAAGATTTCATAAATGCCCAGGCCAAAACAACCATTCCTAGATTTTACAAGTATTTAACAAATCATCTAATGTTAAATTGTTCTGTATAGTTAAAACAAATCCAGTATTTGCTATTATCTTTCCTACAGTGCGGGTGTAGGTCGCACAGGCTGCTTCATCGTGATCGATTCCATGCTTGAGCGGCTGAAGCACGAGACGACCGTAGACATTTACGGCCACGTAACGTGTCTTCGTGCGCAGAGGAACTACATGGTGCAGACTGAAGACCAGTATGTGTTCGCCCACGATGCGGTGCTCGAGGCGGTGATCGCCGGAGTGACGGAAGTGCCAGCACGGAGTCTGTACCACCATCTGCAGCAACTGATGCAGGTGCACCATGGAGAAAACTGCACTGGCATGGAGGTGGAGTTCAAGGTGAGTGTAAACACTGCAAGAGAGCAGGCTTTCAAATTTTAAGAAAACATCATTGCAAGGATGTAGCAATGAACCAACATTCTCATTTCTGTCTCAAAGCACTCTTTTAAATGAAGTAGCTCCAAATCTTCTCCATTTTAAGAGTTCCAGTGTTCAAGAGTCCGACGTTAAGAATATTCTATATGCATTCAATTTTGTGTGCATTATGCGAATTATTTGTATCTTTTGTTGTATTCATAATCTAAATCTACTTCAATTATTTATTTAAAATTAAACCTGAATAATGAATTCTATTTATAGAATATATTTATCAGATCAATCTCTTAAATATATTTGGTTCCAACAAATCATTGCTTGAATTTGAATATCTAATTTTGCCACAACTTTTGATACTATTTATGCTCAAAATCGGGACGTGTTCTAAAAAATTAAAGACTTGCTGTTCCAGATTATGTTCCTTCCAAAAACATTAGAGCCGTTATACATTAGACGATAGAAACAGAAAATTACGCAGGTTCACCAACAGCAAATCAGATCTCAGTCAAATCCATGTGGTTTACGTATCCCATTGTTGGCCATTTCTCAGTGACAATGATAAGCTTTATGATTGGAAGATGTTTGAGATTAAAATGTTCTTGTTAAACCGTTTTATGATTTGCACACCATCGTAACTTAAAGCACATAAATTTTTTTATCTAAATCTTTTTGTCCTTAGTTTGTAGTGGTAGAAATTTCAGTAATTTTGTATTTTTCTGAGTATAGTAAATTTTTTACTGGGTGATTCATATCAAATGTTACAGCAAGCAGGATGATGTGGAGAGATGTAATTTAAGTGATAAGATCAAGGGTCTGCAAACGCTAGGGATTGAGGAAATGGTAATTTTTATAATAGTGAACGATAGCAAGGTAAAATACTTTCCCCATATTGTTGATTCTATCGTTCAATTAATAAAAATTGTTCAGTATTAGGGCTTGCATCTGATTATGGACCCAATCCATGGATATTTATCATATAAATAGGCTGACATATTTCAAATTTATTTGAAATATATACGACATCTTTAACAGGAGTAAAGTAACTAAGCAAGAAAGTTAAATATATATATATTTTACAACTCTTCAAATATTTATAACCATGTTTTATTACTAAGAACAAGGTTGACTATTCGACTATTCAACACAGTAACAGAAAATCTGTTGCTGGCTTTTCAATATGCACTTTGAATATTGATTGATTCAATTGTATGCTAATAATCAACATATAAACAAAATTACTTTTATAAACATCATATGTATGTGAAACTATCTTGTATTACAGAAACTCAGCATAATCAATAGCAAAGCTGTCAAATTCGTGAGTGCCAATCTACCTGTAAATAAATTCAAAAACAGACTAATGAATATACTTCCTTGTAAGTAGCATTTGCTTATTCAATTGAATAAAAAGCTTCTCTCTTAAACATAAATATCAATTACACTTTTATTTTAAATAAATGCTATTATTTTTTTAATTTGTATATTTCTGAAGTATCTAATTGTGAAGCTGTTTAAATTATTTAATTCAATATTTAAAAATTAAAATAGTATAAAATCATTTATGAAGGATTTTATTTGTTCTCTTAAAAAATTCAAGTTTAAAGATATTTTACATTGCCTAAACATCATCTAAATATTATGTTAAGTGCATTATCGTCCCCATTTATAGACGAAACCACAAGAGTGTGCCTCCAGCCAATTAGAGGAGTGGATGGCTCTGACTACATAAATGCCAATTACATTGATGTAAGCAGTATAAGATAATCCTAAATATTGTGCATAAAAGATCAATTCATATAGATAACGATTGTAAAATATTTCTTAATTACATTTTACAGGGATATCGCTATAAAAATGCTTACATAGCCACTCAAGGCCCATTAGCAGAAACTACTGAAGATTTCTGGCGGATGCTATGGGAACATAATTGTAACATCGTAGTTATGTTAACCAAATTGAAAGAGCTTGGCAGAGTAAGTAACTTTCCCGAAATGCCTTTATATATAAATTGTAGACTAATCACCTAAAAAGATATAGTATTAAACATTTTTTTTTAAAGATTTAAAAGATAAAATTTGTTAATAAGTATGTTAGTTATTAAGTACAAATTATATATATACATATATTGTACCCATGAGGCAAAAAATTAACTTTTAATGTAGCTGAAATGGAATTTTAATGTGTAAAGGAAATCCATACTTTAATCGCATGAAGGACAACATGTAGAGTTAAATTTACAAGTTTGAGCCAATGTTGTGGTGATCTCATGCATAAATGGCAGATACAACATCTAAACACCAGTGGTCACTGCGCTTGTCTTCGGATCTAGGAGTCTCTGGTTTGAATCCCCGTTGGCGCACATCGCTACCCTAACTATGACAGATTATAATATTTATTGATTCAAAGATTACATTGGATATTTTAACTACATTGCATTAGGTATTAGGATTGCTAATAAATTTTTAACAAGTAGTTGTTCTGTACTTGCACTTGCCATGTTCTTAAAATTTTAGATTATGTGTATAAATAAAGATGCATTAAAATTGACAAATTATAACTTGAATATGTGATTAGATTGGTTATCCAATACAATTTTGCTTGAAACAATAGTCTCAAAAAATGTAAAGGAACTTTTTAATAATTATCATTGCATTTAATACTTAGTAATGTGAATTTTCTTTACAATGGATGTTGAACGGGTTATTTCAAAGATGTATTGTATTTTAAACAGTAGTAGTATATATTAGTTAGTATTATTATTTTAATCTTGCAGTAATTTAAACATTTTATAAATTTTCAGGAAAAATGTCATCAGTATTGGCCAAATGAAAGATCCCAAAGATACTTATACTATGTGGTGGATCCCATCACTGAATACAACATGCCTCAATACATTTTACGAGAGTTTAAGGTTACTGATGCTAGGGTAAGTTTAGCTTTTACTTTGAGCTGCATGTTTATGTTAAATTTAATTAATTGCTATTGAATGTTTAAAATAATTTTATTCGCAAAATGCATTGAAATTTCTTTAATGAGTTACGATGCTATGGATTGATAGAAAACAAACTTTTAACACTTAATCTGTAATAAAACAAAAATTACCAAATTTGGACTTGGGAATGTTTGACTCTGTACAGGTTTAATAAAAAGTTCAGCCAACTAAAGAAAAATTAAGCATACTTATCAGATGAATTAGAAAGATTTTGCTGACCTCAAGGTAAAAAGTAAATATTCGAAGTAGTTCTGGTTGGATCGCAACCCACAGAACCTGGTTAAAATGTACTTTATTTTTATGAAATAACAGAAAACTAAGTTCCAAAGTTTTTATATTAATTCTATTTGCTTCAGGATGGTCAGTCTAGGACAATTCGACAATTTCATTTCACTGATTGGCCAGAGCAGGGAGTACCAAAGTCTGGTGAAGGTTTCATTGAATTCATTGGTCAGGTTCATAAGACGAAAGAACAATTTGGACAAGAAGGTCCAATAACTGTACATTGTAGGTAAGTTGGTGGGATACATTACCAATTTGCTGATTTTGTAATACAAATTGATCATCAATATTGGTTTGGTTAAATTCCCAACTGAAAATAATTGTTCCTACTTTATAATGAGAAGCAAATTTTTACTTAACACTTTTGTGGCAAGTGATACGAAATTTCTTCATTTGATTGTTCGTTAGTCTATTACCTTTTCCACCTAGATATTTTTTGTACAATAAATAAACATTGAAAAGTATATTGAGATATTGGCAAAGTATATTTTCCATATGTTGTTTCTCTAAAAATAAACAAACATCCAAATAGCCTCAGGGTGGTCTCTTTTGTGGTCATATACCATATATATGTTTTTAATTTAGGATAGAAAAAATACTACAAACATTATTTATTAATCATTACTAGCAGATATGTATCTCCAAACAATAGATTAACATGTTACATAATTATACAGAGAAAATCGGACAAAGAAAAGCACATCAAAGCAAAAAGAAAGTAGAAACAAAACACAATAAGAAAAGTTTTGATTATTTAAAATAAATATTTGCATAGTTTTCAAATAAGCTTTGCAATTTGAAATTATAATGTAATATTACTAAGGTTTTATATATTTATTAATAAATCTTTTATTGATAAAAGCCTGTTTTGAAATCATATGTTCATCAAATTTTAAACAATGTACAAATTTAAAAATTAAACTTGTTCTTAATTTAAGAATTAAGAACTCACTATTTTAGTTAATTATCAATGTTTAATCATTCAAATGTACTTACAGCGCTGGTGTTGGAAGGACAGGTGTCTTCATAACATTGAGTATAGTATTAGAGAGAATGCAGTTTGAAGGAGTAGTTGATATTTTCCAATCTATTCGTATTCTACGCACACAAAGACCAGGCATGGTGCAAACGGAGGCAAGTGTTATATAGATTAGAAAAGCTTTGGAACAAAAATCTCTAAATACGAAATTGCTCAATATTTTTTAAGAGCAAAATAAATAAAGTGTCTAACAGTTAATCGTTTACATTAGTGTATTTTTTTTTTTAATCTGTAGGGAATACTGCTTTAATTTGAATGCAAAGAGGTCTGGGCCTATTAAATTTGCTTAGTCCTGTTGGAGGATGCATAAGGTCTATAGACCTTATGCATCCTATATATGCATCCTCCAACAGGACTAAGCAAATTTAATAGGTTTTATTCAGGTCTGAAAAAATTGCCAGAAAGATTTTTATCAAAACAATCAATCTACAAAAAAACCGAGAGAATATTTTCAAAAAGTGGTTTATCGATTTTTGTTCTGAGGCTCCTTGTTTATATGTAAAATGATATTCAATGTTTATGTTTAACTATTTAAAGCAGGGTTTCTTAACCTTTTTGGCACAATGGACCACTTTAAAAAATTTAAATATGTCACGGACCCCTCTGTGAAAAAAAAAATTGCTTAAACATCATTTATTACAAAATATATTCTGTTTTATTATTTATTTATTTTAACATTTTTATTTCAATAGTATAAAAAATGTGAAGAAATTAAAATTTTTAATGGGAAGGCTGTTGCTGCTTTTCCTTGATTAACAGATTGAATTGAGGGATGGTTTTCGACAAAGCAACGCGCATATCATGTTCGACATTCAGTTGATTTCCATGTTTTGTTTTTATTGTGACAAGTGTGGAAAATCCCGCTTCGCAAAGATATACTGTAGCAAACGGAATAATGGCTGCCATAGCTCGTTTTACAAGCAATGCGTAGGCTTCTCTTAAAGAAGACCAAAACTCTCCAAGAGTTTTTGAATCGAAATCCATTTTTAACAAGGACTTTGTTTTCAAATCAATTAGCTCATCTTTGGCAAGGTTCATGTCATCGATACAGTCAATATCACAAAGAAAAGGATTACGAATCCACAACTCATCTTTTATATTTATTCCATCCGAATTGAAATATTTTTCAAATGAAACTTGAAGTACTTCCAGGTGTTCACAGATTTCATTTTTCAAGTTATTCAATAACAAACTATCTTGCCGAGATCCATTTTCAAAAAGCACTTCGTCCAACATTTGAAAGTTTGCATATATCCATTTTGAATTCTAATTTTCCAAAGTGACATTTTTAATAAAAATGCCTGTAGTTTCTCAGTGGCATCCATAATTGTTTTATCAGGCCTTTGAATTGAAAGACATATATCGTTCATGTGGTTAAAAATGTCTGCCAGGTAAGCCAATTTACATATAAAATCTTTTTTCTTGAAATATTCAATGAGTGAGTTATCTTTTTCTTCTAAAAAAAGTGATACTTCTGTCTTCAACATGAAAATTCGTTTCAAAACCTGCTCTCGTGACAGCCAGCCCACTTCCGTATTTTACATAATTTTCATCATACTTCCTTTTTTTGGACATTTTGGGCTACAAAATATATCAAATAATCAAATGAAATATTAAGAACAAACATTAAGACACAAAAAAACACTTGAAAAAGCAGAAAGGAATCTTGTATCGATAGAGGATATACCCTTATGTCTCGGCTTCAAACTCATTTGTGATCCACATTTTGGACATTTATACATCGATGAAATCATTCCCTCTTTCATACATTATTCGAACAACGCTTTCTTACCCATGACTGGTAAAACACTAAAATAGCCAGCTGAATATTTATTTTTCGCATTCAAAACTTCAGCAAGAGCTAATTCCATAGTGAAATCAAGCATTTAGCAATAATATAAGCTAAGAAAAAACCAAAAAAATATGCTACTCACAAACAGATGAAAGACAAAAATAAGTGTACGTCTTACCTCCAGGGCAGATCCAACGGAAATAAAATTGTGAATCAAGTTTAAAATTATACCGCTATTTCAAACTCAAACAAATTATCGACCAATGAAAAGGCTAAAACAAAAGAGAAATAAATGAGCATGCGCGAAAAAGCGCTTCAAATTCTCTTCTCCGGAGGAGCGGGAAAAGAAACAGGGTTGCCATACAGAGCGTGCTATGGATGAAGTAGGTCCGGGTCACCACTGCTGGCTAAATATTGATGCAAACATTTAAAAAATTAGGATCAGTCGGCGGACCCCCAAAATATGACCCATGGACCCCCAAGGGGTCCATGAACCACAGGTTAAGAAACCCTGATTTAAAGCATTGTATGAAATGAGCATTTGAGAATCCAGTATTTGCCTTACCAAGTACAAAATAGACCTCTTTTCTTTTAACTTGTTCAAGATTTTTAAAGTTTCGGTGATGTACGAAAATAAAGAAAATGATGAGAAAATTAACAATCCTGACTCTGGGAAAATAGCCAGTTAGATTACCTCCCATAGTGATTTTCCTATTTTATCATTTTTTGCTTTTTGTAAGATCTTATCAATTGATTCAAGTACTTACATGCTTAAGCCATTCAGTATTTCTAGATTTAAAAAAGAAAATGATTTTGGCACAGTCTTAATCCAAATTTTTAATACTATACTAGAAGACAAGGATGAAGTGAGCTCACTGAGTACACTATAGGAACTAGTTTCCCTATGGCTGTAAAGCATTGAGTGAGCTCAAATCAGGTTGTCTTCTAGTATAGTAAATTACAGCTTTTCTGTGAAATTGAGCAAACATTATTTAATGCAGATAAATTTAGCAAAACACTAATCTTCTCATTTATTTACATTTCATTAATTTAAGAAGTTATAAAATTCAACTTTTAAAGTTTCTGTAAACACATTTTAATTTATAAATGTGTAGGTTTTTTTTATAAAATATCTTATAATAGGATTTAATATTTGTTACTTATTAATGCATATGTATTTCAAGAGATGTAATTCACATACCAATCTGTTTGTTGTATAAAAACATAAACTTCTATTCCAGGATCAGTATCAGTTCTGTTACCGTGCTGCCCTTGAATACTTAGGATCATTTGATAACTATGCCAATTGACTAAAACCTCTCCAAGGACTGCCCGATCATCATCTTCCAACAAGCACAGGGTAGCAGCGCGGCCATCACTAAATCAAAGGGGGAAAAAACGAGGGACTCTGCAACTTGCGAAAATGTGATCTCCACAATATCAGTGTTCAATGGGAATAGACTTCCCATTAAATATATCAATGGATGTATTAATTTGCACAATCACGATCATTCTGTTGCTTTTATTTTGGGTCTGTTTGATTGTCGGGCCCATTCGATTATCCGGTCTGTCTCAGTTCCCTCCAAAAAATGAACAGCGAGTGTGATGCCATGTACAGGCCTTGTAAAGTTCCTTTCATCTACATATTCTGTGCACGTCTCTTGAATCTGTGGACTTGATTTCTTGATCATTCAATCTAAATGTGACTTAAAGTGCTTTTGTTTAAAAAAGAGATTTAGGTGAACTCAAAGGACTTCATATATAATCAATTGAGTGGTGCTCTCTATCTTATTCTGGGACATAAGCTAATGTCTCCCAAAAAACTTTATGTATGGTTGATAATATATTGTTGTTCAGATTTATGTTCATCTATGGAGATATAATGTGCTTTCCATGTGTTAGCACACAGATGTTTTCAGCTACTTTTTATTGATGTTTTTTCCAAAAAGTGATTTTAAACTAGAGGATGTTCTAATTAAAATCTTTGTCACGATTTTTAATCTGTTTTTATACTTTGTCAATGACACAACTTCTATCCCATACATAGAGCATAAACTAGTTTCATTAAACATATCTTATGTTAGACAAAATATAAAACTATTTTTTGGCAATTATATAGAACTTATGAAAGGGAAAATAAATTTCTCAATACATTTCTAGATAATGCTATGTATTGGACATATTTTGAAAATTATAATTTAAGCAGGAACTTATGTATTGTGAGCGCTAATCTCGAATAAGTTCAGAAACGTACGAATGGACAAGATTCCGTTTTTTGCTTTAAAACTTAATACGAATATATAATTCCATAATTCAGTTGAAAAGGTTACTCCTCCCAAACAGAAATAAATGCAATCAATTCCATTAAATACATTTGTCAAAAAATATTTTAATGTGTCATATTAGATTTTTACATGTATTTCAATCAGTAAAATTTTGAACTGAAAACTGGAAGACTAATACAAATCGACTAATGACCATTGTTTTTCTCAAAAATGACTAAAAATTTAAGAGTTTCTTGTAAAGTAGAAAATTGATGCATTGTATGGTTTTTCTTTTATAAGATGAAAACAATGCTTTTACTGTCTTTATGTACTGTGATAAAGTTCATGAAGTCTGCATCCTTGAAACATTATTAGCTCAAATTATAAAATATATACAGGAATTGGTTTATCAACTAAAATCGAAATTCATGTATCAACGACTGAGCTACAAAAATACTCCAATTAGTTTTCCAACTATTGTTACTTTAAGAAAACAAAACCATAATTTTCTTTCTAAACATACAAAGGACCTTTATCTAACTCGAGTTTTATTGTTAATTTGATCTACTACACCTTACAAATTCTGAATCTCATTTTCTTTTTAATAATCAATTTGTTTTGTATTGGCCAGATGTATTTACTCATATCAATTTTCTATATATGGTGGGGAAATATCCACATAGAAAGGAAACTGTAGTAGCTATATTTCCTTAAAAGTATTTATTTTAATGTTGATTTTTCCTTTTGTAAATAAAGGGGGAAGTCACTAACCTGAGTTTATAAGGATCCATGATGCATAATATACAATATGACATCCTTCATTTTAAATTCAGGCATCGGAATCTACATGTAAACATAAAAATGTTGAAATATTTAACGTCAGCTTATTTAAAGTATCCAATTTTCTAATAATAATTTCTTATCCTTTATAAATAGTGATATTATTCAATTCCCATAAATCAGTCAAAATGGTTAAGGTTGTTAATTATTTTAAATCTGTTGTAATCAAGTTATGAATAATTAGGAGCATTTAACTTTATAAAACAATGGTATACCAAGCAGGTTCTTGTGTATGTTATTACATTTAATTTATGCTTGATATTACCAGAGAAAAAAAATTAGATGGGACAGAATGAGAACACAACAGTATATTTTGCTGATTAAAACATTATTCAACATTTAAAAGTTGTGATGTTCAATCAATCTCTAAAAAGCAAAAAAAAAAACATTATCATTCTAGGTGAGAAATTTGTATAATTTTACATGTTTGAGTACATTTTTAACAAAAATATTAATAAAAAAATTTATTGTAAATATATATTAAATAAATATATGTGTTATAGATTCTGTTCTCTTAGTAATTATTTTTTACACAATATCATTCGAACTTATGAATGGCCAAGGCAAAGAACGATCAGAATCCAATTTTTTTTTTTAAATCAAGGTTTTGCTGCAGTCTGCAATCTAACAGCTAGCCACTAGGAGCCCTCTGGCAAATAAAAATCATCTTATGTGAGATTTTGAAACGTGTTACGTGAAATACAACCCCTGAGACTTGAAACTTTAAATCAGCTTTTCTGAAGAATTAAGAAAAACAAACTCGGATCGTTCTTTGCAGTAGCCCTTCATATGCATAAAGTTTGAAACATACTAAATATTCAGGGAGGGGTTTTTTTTCACAAAAAGTAAAAACTTGTGTTTTATAGTGGAGAAATTTAGTAATGCAGTTAAAAGTACAAATAGTGTAGAACAGTAAATTACTAAACCAGATTTTTAGAAGATATGTGACTGCCAGTAGATAAGTGACAAAACTGCTATTAAATTTCAATGGCAGTAGGATCACTTTTCCACAATCAGTGTAATATATTTCCTGACTCTTTGTGAGATGATTAAAGCTTGTACGGCTGGAGCTACAGTATATTGTACCATTTACTACCCATAGAATTCTGTTAACCAGTATTTACTCATCCCTTAACAGAAAGAGCCAGAACTGGCCAAACAACGATAAATATGTCTACGTCTTCAATAGTTGTTCAGACAATTTTAACCAAAACTATATTGAATTCAAGCAACCACAATTTTCCAATTAATCAGAAAATTAATAAAAAATAAATTATCAATGAAAGTTCAGAATAATTTATTAAAAATATTAAAACGTAAATGTATTTACAAAATGTGTGTGTGCATAATTACAGTTATTGTTTAAACCATCCAATCACAGGCAACATAGATACCATTTTCACTATTCTATACAACTATATCCAGCAGGGATTAACAGATATAAAATTAGACTATTCCCATATGGATTGTTAAACTAATGTATTCAAACTCTGAGCACTTATTATTATGGCAGATAGCCCTAACCCTACAGAAAATTAAAAATTTCACTATAAAAAACTATATTAAATCCATTAACTGGTTTTAAAGTTATGATGCCACAAAGAAAAAGATTACATACAAATTAAAAGCTTGTAGGTCACACATATATAATCCTCTGTTCTTTACTAGGGATTAAAGTATATTAAAAGTTAAGGAAAAGTATTTTCAAAATAATTTAAATGCTATTTGTAGAATGTGTTACAATTTTTAATATATTATAAAATATTAACTAAAATAACCAGGAATGAAATACACCAAAAACACATAAAAAAATCATCACATTAAATAATCACAGAAAATCCAACTTTATTATAAAAATGTATACTAAACCTGAATATGCTGAAAATGCATAATATTTCTTGTATATGCACTTGTACATGCATTTCTTATACATAAATATAAAAATGCCTTATATTTTTTTTATTATGTTAATGTAAATATACAAATTTGCTAAAAATTGCATGATTTTTCTTCTTTCAAATAAAAATATACATAAATTTTCCAAGATTAAACTTTAAATAGAAAGAGCACATGCTTGGCAGGTCTTAACAATTACATGCCTCACTCATGGAAACAATGAAAAAAAAAAACATTTGTACTTCTATCAGTTAAAAAAAGTCACTTAAAGTAAAAGGAATTTTATCAATTCCATTGCTCTCCTTCAAATGTAAAGCTGCACACATTTGGAACATCCAATGCCAAAATTAACTTGTTATAACATAACATCCATTTGACATTATTACGGACAGAATTTTTCTTAATCGAACAAAGTTTACACGTTGATTAATAAATTAATATTTTACACAGAAATAAAAATTAGGCTATGAGAATAAAGATTGTAAAAAAGTAAAAATATATGAAACACAAGTTTGACATATATTTGTATTCATTAAATAACCTATTAAATAGAATGCCTATTCATTTAGTAGCCTATTAAGTAGGCATAACTATTTTAAAATAGCGTGAACATAAATGAAATTTTTTTTTAAATGGCAATACTTTTTATATACAGGCACAGTAAAAAAAAAATCTCAACGGTACCCATAGTTTTGGTTGCTAAAGTCAGAATAAAGCAGTTCATACCTACAAGTCTTGTTTATTATTTTAGACAGTTCTATGAATTAATTTATTTTTATGGGGTTGTGTTGTATACTAGCTTATGCAAAATTTTCAATACCAACTTCATTTTTATATAATTCAATTTAAATTACTTCAATTACCCATTTCAGGTTAAACAACTCCAAATTAAAAGAAAAATTTATCTTTCATATTAGTATTACATTTTACTGTAGTGTAAAGCAGTTAGTCACTATTAAGTATATCAATTTGGATGTACTAAAAACTACCATAGAATAGCTCAGCTATAGTAATAATACTTTTAAAAAATGATTGATTGAGCTTTTATGACTGCTTTCAAAATGACAAAAACACAGTTTATAAAAAAACGTATTAGTTTCATCTTATAACCATCATTTCTAAAAATAACTAGCACAAAGTAATTGAAAAATTATCAACACAGAAAATCATGACTAGATATTATGTATAATTTGCTTACCTGTACATGCTGTAAAACTGTTTTTAAATTTGAATCGTACGGCAATAAGCTGTCTGAACAAATAATCCAACATAAGTAAACAAACTATAACTTTTTTCACTATCACTAATCCAGAACATGTAAATATTTCTGGAATTTGTTGTTGACCAGAGTACATTTTAGCCCTATATTTGAACAGTGATATGCAAAAACTAAACAATCAACAGATTTCTAATTTTTTATCAATGAAAGCCAATTTTAAAAAAATTTGACAATTGTCTGGTTTTTGCATATTGCTGCCCAAATATCACAATTTTGAGCTTTGATTTGCATTTCATACACTGGTTGGATCATGTTGGCCAAATCAACCAAGAATAAACTTTGGTAATTATCATTTTGATAATAATTTATTATCTTTATTGCATCCTTATCTTCCAACAATACCATTCAGTCTATCCCTGTCAAGCAATTCTTATAAAACTCTAAATACACGATTGTGATATTGATACTTGTTTTGCTGCTAACAATAACAAACAGCAAAAAAATAATTCAATTTCAAAAAATACTGGCACCTCTTCAAAAATTCACATGGGGTTCCCATCACCAAAAGATATCTCCAACACTTTTGCAGTGTGAACTGAAATGCTTCTACAGAACACCGCAAAAGGAATTAAATGGAAAGGACTGGTACCCCTTTCAAGAATGCAATAAAGCCCCTACACCACAGAATCTTGCCCTTCGAGCAGTTTCTCTTCAGCAGTTTTATCTGCCTTTTCCACCTTTGTATTTACCACTGGGTTCTGTGCATAGAGATGTGTGGCATACAGTACTATTGCAATGGCCAGCACAGTATATCGATCTATTGGTATGCCGAAGACAATCCAACATGCAGTTGCAGTGAATATTAAGTCCAGGGCTCCTGCAAAAGTCTTAAGGATGGAATTGAGGTTCTTGAGGAAGACTGCTGTCACAATGCCACATGCTGCTCCATTCACCACCACTGCAACAACCAGAGGAGAACGGAGGGAAGATAGAGAAAGGGTGCTTGCCTATAAGAACGTTTCATTATTAATTCTTTTAAAAATGAATTTAAATGGAAAACTGCTAAAGGTGCAGTCCATCAAAGTAAGGGAGGCCGGAGAAAGTTGTACACTTTGTGCTTTTCAATTTTTGAAGTGGCAGGTTTTACCTTTTTATACAAGCTAGGGTTCATACAGCCTTTATAAAGTAAAAAATCAGCTGTTTTTAAGAATCTTTCGATAGCTAAAAAAAAAAAAAAATTACAATATAAAGTTAAGGAGGATCTACAATAATAAATGAGGACTTTAAGGGTCCTTAAAAAAGACCAACCAATAGTATGTAGTTTTAAAGGATTTTTAATGAGCATGCAAACCCTGCAAGTCCATGCATTAATGTGCACTCTTAGCTTCATTTTTCTGCAATTTTGACACCTTAGCCATAAGTATTTTAGGTTTTTTCTTTCTTTTTTTTTTTTTGCATAATTGTCTAAAAAAATTCATGCAACAATGTGCCGAGACCATACGGGGTTGGTTGTCACAAGCTTTCTTTCTTTATGATGTCCTGATCTAATCTTTCTTATTTAATATTTACAATAAATTGTATTAAGAACAAAACAAAGCCAAAAATTAATGTTGATAATAAAACGATTACAAGTAGGCCAGTAATATAAATTCAAGACAAATTAAGAGACTTAAATAAAAATCAATTAAGGTTGACTCAATTGAAAGGCATACTGATTAACTAAATCAGTTAGCATAATATAACCCATAAAAACAAGTTTTTAATAAAAATCCTTTATATACATTGCCAGTTTTGGTGTCCAATTGCAACTTATTGAGCTCAGATCATGTTTTCATAGTGTTTGACTGCTACAGAGAAAACATCCATTCCGAACTATTTATTAAATTTTTTTTGTCGCCAAAAACCTGGTAAAATACAACACCATCCACAACAAGTCTACCTGCCAAAATTCAGCTGGATTGGATGATGGTAAGTGGGTTATTTTGCTTCGTCAATCATAATAGGTAGTATCAGTCATTAAATATCACCAAATTAAACATGTTTGAATTAAGCTTGGTATCTGGATAATAAAATATGAGTAAAAGTGGACAAGTATAACATAAAACAATAGAAACATATATAAAAACAGCCTTCGTGCGACAGTCTCAAAAGATAGAAAACATCGACAATTGAATCTTTCTGCCAAGTTCCAGTTCGATTGGATGAAGGCAAGTGTGTGTCAATTAGTCATCCAAAATGACAATAGTTACGTGTGTAAACACGATCTTTAAGTGACAGACTAACACTTGATATAATGCATTCTCATCAATAGTTAATCTATCTGTCAAACTTCAGCAGGGTTGGATGACAGCAAGTTGGTTTATTTGTATTCCAAAAAGATAATAGAGGCTATGTAAAAGAAGCCATTTAGTGAGGGCCCCCAAAACAAGGTAGAATGCATTGTCATCGACATCAAATCTATCTGCCAAGTTTCAGCCTAATTGGATGACAGCAAGAAGGTTAGTTATGCCTCTGCAGATTTTCATGGCCGCTACACCCAGTCACACAAAATCGAAGTTAATAGTATAAAAGATTTAAAGAGCTTTCTTTTTTCTTACTTTTCTTCACCACTGTAAATTTCATATCAGGAACAGTTTCTACTTGTTTTACATTTTCTTTTTTACAATTTCTATTCTTACTTTAAACAAATAAAGACTCCAAACGTTTATTTCAGACAAATCAGAATTTTGAAGAAATACCATCTTTATCTAACCTAACAACATTTTGTTGATACAGAGTAACATCATGTTATGTTATAGAATAACAGAAAAAGCAGTGGAAACATTGACTTTAATGAACAGAAAGTGAAAATCCTAATTACATATGTTTCCTACAAAACATTTTGAGAGGCCCCATTTGGATAACGTGTGCAGAAAGGCTGTAATATAGACAAATGTGATCAGCATGAGATGAGGCCCTTGCCAGGGGAATAAGTATATCTTTTTTCTCGTTTTATGTGATTGGGTATGTTTTCATTAATATTTTATGATCCTTGTAATTGTGTTTCATTCGTAGGAGGGTTCTACATATAGTTTAGTTTTGTAAGGTGTTTGTGTGATTAAAGAATGAATTGTTAATTTCTTTATGGTATTGTTTTATTTTGTACTCAGCATTGCAATTCAATCAAATAAGATATTATAATATCCTTCAAAGAAACTTACAGATGAAAAACCAAAATATTTTAATGTTGCAGGGTATGTTAAACTATGTACACCCACTCAATACCATGTGAACACTGCAAAGTTCAATGTTACAACAGCTACATGGTAGCAGTGATGGAGAATTAAGATTTGTGTGACATGTTTTTACATGAATAAGAATATTTGGGGGGGGGGGGGAATTCACAGAAGATATACTGTATTCAACACAGCAAGAGTCATTTTTTTAGAACTATAGTTACTTTATATACCTTCAATAAAGATGCTAAACATAATCTAAAATAAAAATATGAATGAAGGGGAACAAAACAATTCAAAATGATCACCTACCTGTCCACTGGCCAGTAGAACAACACCATTGCACACAATACAATCAATGTACATAAAGACATTCTGAAGCATAAAATGGACATCTGTGTCCTTCAGCAGGAACTCATTATACACACCTGCAAAGCATGAGCATAGCACCTGGAATATAACACAAAGGATGAGCTGACTATTGCACAAAGAAAAGAAAATTAATCCTTGTATGGAAATAACATTGGGAATAAATGTATGCATTCATTTATTGAGTAAATGAATTTAAAGTATGTAGAACTATTATAGAGGAAGTGAACGCAAACATAATATAAAATATTTTTTAAGCCTTTTAGAGCGTACCATGTTGTACAGGCTTCGACCATAGCTTTAACTCTCTACCAGGGTCCAAAAAATTTGAACATTTTATAATGACCCTAATAATTATAATTATGTATAAAAATTGTGTAATAGATATTACCAAGCCAAAACTTTATATGCACAATATTTTGCAAACTGAATTTTAATTAATCATGCTGGAAAATATTTTTTTTTTTTTTTTTTAATTTATGGTTTTCAATTCAATCCCTTTTACTGTTACTTTGATCAGTCCTGGATTGTTGTTTAATTGTAGTAAATGTCCCGAACTTCAAGCTCTACTCTGAATTTTTTTTTTTTGTTCAAATTACTTAATGAAGTGTTAGAAATAAATGAATTTTTCCTTATAAGTTAAAAGAAATTGAATGCATCACAAAATAGTATTTAAAAATTACATGTTTTATCAGTCATGTAGTGAAATATAATATACATTCAACTCTTATTTTTGCACTTCCCTGGAATGTCGAGCAATATATTTTTTCGTTACTATTATCCAAGTACTGTTCTATTCATTTATTGTTACTTAGAAAAAATGTTTGGGATTTATTCACAATTTAGAATAATTGTAAAAACAGAAAAAGTACTGACTATGTTTCCACCTATATTGTAGTGTACTGACATAAAAAACTTTTTAGTTAAACCAATAGTACATAAAATATTTTTAATTGTAATAATGGCAGCTTTCTCTCTCGCAGCAGTGTCATTGAAGAAAGCATCCAAAAAATAAAAATTAAATTGACTATATTGAATTCAATTTAAAATTGTATCTGGTTGATTAATTTTCTACAGAAAGAACACTAAATCAAAAAGTGTAGCAAAAGCCCTAAAAAATTCTGACTTAGGGGCCCAATACCTAATGTCTACTATAACGGAGAATTCAATTTAACTTTTTGCTTTATTCATACTTTTTTTTTTATCAAAGTAAAAAAAAATAATGCAGTATATTAGTTGCAAAGGTTGGGCAAAAATTTATTGGGTGAAGTGGTGCGCCTGACCTGTAATTGTATATATCTATCCATATGGTTGCTACAGTGCGTTACAAAATGATAGGCCCATTAGTTTTTTCAAATGTTTGCCACTGTAATTAAAAGTAGTTAAACTGTTTTTGCATCAATCTTTCTAAAGTTTTCCCTCTGACTATTCATGGACAAAATGAGAAAACAATTGAATAAATAATAGGTACTAATTTTCATTTATAAATTTAGTATATTTTAAAACATTTCGAAATGATAGGTCTGCTTTTATCTTTTGGGGCTAATTATTTAAGTCACTGAAAATTTGCATAAATCTTGTCCTAGGATGAACTTGACAGTCCACTGCAAGACTTTAAGGGCTTTGTCTACTTTGGATGCATGAAAAAAACACTATTTTTATTGAATTTTTTTAGGACAACTGATGTTTATTGATATAAAACTTCTACTTTTAAATGGTTTTTGGAAAATGGTATACATATTTTTAACTGGCCATCTTACAGTCCAGATCTCTATCCAGTGGAAAACATTTGGGGCTTTCTGGGAAGAGCCTTTCACGCAGGAGGTAAGCAGTATGGTTGTGTTTGGGAATCTAAAGATTAATATATTGTTAAAATGGGCACAAATTTCAAAAAGCTGTTTGTAAAAAGCATGCCGAAGTGGTTTTAAGAACTAATTTTGAAAGCAGGTGGAAAAGTTTCTAAATGGTGCGACTTAAAAATTTTTTCTATCTGTGGAACTATCATTTCGAAACGGTAATTTTTCTATTTGTTTTTTTTATTTAAATACTATTCGTATGATGAAATTTATGCATAAAGTAAATTTTGTTCAGTTTATGCTTCGACTGAAATTATAATAAAATATCCTTTTTTTTATACAAGATTATATAAGCGATTATAGGGTGGACCTATCATTTCATAACGCCCTGTACAACTTAGTTTTGAAATAGAGAACCAATCAGTGCTTCATTTTTCAATATATTACACAAACACACAAACTAAAAAAAAAAAGGTGGAGATAGAAAATAATAGTCTTGAAGAGGTAACTAAAATGTAGGTGGAAACATGCTTCATTAATAAATATTTAATTCATTTTATTCAACTTAACCCAAAACAGCATCTTTTCACACCAGTAAAATTATACCAGTAGGCACACAAGGAACCCTCACCTGTACGAGTATGAGCAGGAAGTAGGGGGCTGCATTGGCAGTGGGCACTGTAGGCGTCGAGTGAAGCTGTTTCACAGCACAGCCTACAGTAAGAAGTAGAAGGGAAACCCACTGCTTGCGACTCAGCTTCTTCTTGAATAGAACCTGGAGTAAAACAAGAGGTGAATCGAGATAAAATAAAAAACAGGTTGCATAAATTTGTATTTGAAAAATAAATTTAATTTTTAAAAACATTTAAATCTAAATTTTCAGCTCATGTTGAGGAATTTTAGAACATTTTTGGGGTTTTAAATAATAATAACTGTTCTCACTCGCACATATTTATCAGGATGATGGGGTTCGCTCGAAAACACAAAAACTCCATCTCACATTTCTGTCAGGAAATTAATTGGCGACGATGGTTCACACATTACATCTTTATTGAAACACAGCACAAGAAGGAATCGAAGAACGAACATTTACATTTTGAATACAGTTTAAAAATATGGAAAAGCGCCATCTCTTGGCCCTTACAATTAACATTCCTGGGGCTGTAACATACTGGGGCCCCATGACCACGTCATCAATTAATTATATAAACACTTCAAATATTAAATCACTGTAAAATAAACAATAATGAAAAATAGCACATAAATTTTGCTTACATAATACCTAAGAAAAAACAAAATCTATAATAAATTAACAATAAATCAATTATCATTAATAGGAAGTTTTACAAGCTTATGAATCGGTCTTTGCAGTTCACCTGAAGCTGTTTTTAAATTTACTGCTCTGACTCTGTCGTCAGATCCCTTATAAGTATCGATTACTCTCGCCATTTTCCATTTAAGTGGTGGCAAGTTATCATCTTTAATTAACACTAGATCATTCACTTGTAAATTTTCCGATGGAATCATCCACTTATTGCGCACCTGTAACTGAGTCAAGTAGTCTTTAGACCACGATTTCCAGAAGGATTGAGAAATCTGATTAGTTAATTTCCAACGATCACGGATAGAAATTTTTTCACTTGTAAGATCGGGTTCAGGAACTCCCTTTAGTGCCAAACCGATAATAAAGTGACCAGGTGTAATGGCAGAAAGGTCATTTGGATCTTCTAAAGCAGCAACTAATGGACGGGAATTCAGCACCGCTTCAATCTCCGCCAAGCACGTGGAAAACTCTTCTTGAGAAAGGATCTGCGACCCTATAACACGTCTCAAGTGATTTTTCATAGATTTCACAACGGCCTCCCAAAGCCCACCAAAATGAGGAGCTGATGGAACATTCATGATCCATTTCACATCTTCACTGGATAGGTATTCACCTGTCGCTTTCGAACAAGTTTTCAAATAGTTCTTTGCACCGATGTAATTGGTTCCGCAGTCACTGTATATTTCCACAGGCTTCCCTCGTCGTGCGATGAAGCGTTTTAATGTGGAAATACACGATGGGGCACTAAGATCACTTACAAGCTCTAAATGGACAGCTTTCGTGGTGAAGCACACGAACACACAAACGTACATTTTAACTGGTTTAACTCCTCTACCGCGTCGAGGACTGATGAGGAATGGTCCAGCAAAATCCATTCCACATTTTAGGAAAGCTCTCCCTGGATTCACTCTCGCTGAAAGTAAGTCTGCCATCATCTGCTTGGAAAACTCAGAACGAAAGCGAGCACATGTAACGCAACTTCTCACTTCCTTTCGAATGACAGATTTTACGCCAATAATCCAATAGTTTTGTTTCAATGCCGAGTTAATTAACTGAACACCTCCGTGCAAATACTTTAGATGATAATATCTCACAAGCAATGTAGTAACTGGATGGTTTTTGGGAAGGATATAGGGATGTTTCATCAGTTCGGGCAAGTTGGCATTCTTCAAACGTCCTCCAACTCTTAACAATCCACAACGATCCAAAAATGGGTTTAAAGCTATTAAACTACTATTCTTCAACACCTTTCCTTTCTCAAAAGCTGTTATTTCATCGTTATATGCTGATCGCTGTACTAATTTAATAATGAGATCGTGTGACCTTTTTAGTTCACTTGTCTGCAAAAAGGGGGTTAGAATCCTATCACCTCTTGCAATTTTGGCAAACCTCAAACACCACGTGACCACTCTCTGCAACTTACTCCAAACAGAAAACCTATTCCATAGTTGTTCAACTACCTCTACTTCAACAACAAAACTTTTGACAGGATCCCTTTTTTGCTCCCTTAATAATTCCGCATTGTCAACCTTTGGACACTCCTTGATTAACTGCGTAGGCCAACACTCACAACTTTCCCGAAGCCAAATTGGACCAAACCACCATTTTTTGCTAACTACTAAATTTTCAGCTGTGACTCCTCTCGTTACTAAATCTGCTGGGTTATCTTCAGATGGACAATAATACCAATCACTCAGACTTGATCTTTCCTGAATCTCTACAACCCGGTTAGACACAAACTGTTTCCATCTCTTCGCACAACCCTTAACCCAATACAACGCAATTAAAGAATCACTCCAAAAAATTATCCTTTCTATTTTATCTTCGAAAATACCCTTTACATAGCTTCCAACTCTCGCACCTATCACTATAGCCATCAGTTCCAACCGCGGCAACGTTAATTTCTTCAACGGTGCGACTCTGCTTTTCGACATTATAAATGACAACCGATAATTTCTATCCTTATCACAATATTTAAAATACACAACTGCACCATAAGCACTCAATGAAGCGTCCCAAAACACGTGCACCTCCACATTCTCACCTTTACAATTCAGCAAACAATTTCTCGGAATAGTCACATCACGCAACCTTTCTATCTCTTTACACCATGTAAACCATTTTACCCGCAAATCCTCTGGTAGTTGTTCATCCCAATCACAACCTCTCTCCCAAATTTCCTGTAACAACAACTTAATATGTATCACAAATGGCGCAATCAAACCAATTGGATCAAAGATTTTTGCTGCGGTCTGCAACACACAGCGTTTGCTGTTTCGCAATGTCTCCCAAGAATTAATCAAACCCTTCACTTCCAACGACAGTTCATCCCTTTCAGGACTCCAGTTCAACCCTAGGACTTTCAACTGCTGATCACCACCTGTCTCACCATTGCTAAGTTCATTCTTTATCCACAGTTCCTCTAATTCTCTACTGTTGGACCTTAACTTTCTCAAATTAAATCCACCACTCTTTAATATTGATACAGCATCTGACGACAACTTAAAAGCCTCATTCACACAATTCCCTCCAAAATATAAGTCGTCGACATAAAGGGCTGAATTCAACATTTCAAATGATTTGGGTTTGCTCACTTCATACTTTTTAATATGCTTTATTGTGGCACTTAAAATAAATGGGGACGTTGAGCACCCAAATGGTAATCTCTTCATTCTCATAAATTTATATTCTTTATCAGGACTATCTGAATACCAAAGAAATTTTAAAAATTTCCTATCTCTCTCAGAAATACTTATCATTAGAAAAGCCTTCTCTATATCGGCATTAAATGCTACTTCGTATTTACGAAAGTTTAAAATTACATCTAGAATATTCGGGTTTAAATTTGGAACAGTTTCAAAACAATCGTTAAGAGACAAATTACCTTTGGAATTAGAACTATAATTAAAAACTATCCGCACTTTTGATGTTTGTTTGTCTTCCCTGACAACTGCTCTATGTGGCATAAAATACTCATTTTTATCCCTAACACATTCTTCAATAATTCCATTACTTAGTTGATCTTTTATAATTTCTTTGTACTCATTACCAACCCAATCATTATTAGAGAAACCCTTTTTCAACTCACAAAATCGTTTTTTGGCTAGAAAATAATTATCAGACACAATAAGCTCACAGAGCGATTTAAAATCAGTTACATTTCTTATATGACAGTAATATTCAAAATTAGCTCCCAATCTGGACGCGAATTGTACATAACTTTCGTTTGGGGTTCTTTTTGAACAGTTAAAATGATTTAAGCACTCTTGAGGAGTTGGTTGAAATTCTTTCAAAATTATCTCTTTTAATTTATCATAATTATTCATGTCTTCCTCTTTAACATAAACCATTAAATTTGAAACCTTATCTCCCAAAAGATTAAGAAGAATTTCAGCTTTTAACTCGTTAGGTACATTCTTAGTTCTAAATGACTTTTCAATTGACTGAAAGAATAAATTAAAAGATTCTGCCCTAGAAGAACAGGAATACTTAAAGTTTTTACACTTTTTATTAAATTCTCTAAATTGCAACTAGCGTTATTGTTTGGGTTCGGGAAGGGAGACTCATTCCTTGCATTAGCCAACGCCAATTCAGCTTGGTAATTGAGAGAGTTTTATTCTCTCCAACTCTAATTGTATTTCGTTATCCTTTTTTCTATTCTGGTTGAGTGTGTTTTTTTCCTCGAGAATATTATCAGTAATATTTTTAACGAAATCAAAATCAGTTTTATATACATTCGAATTTTCAATAACATTCTTTAACTCAATTATTTTTGCATCACTAGAAATTTTCAAATTCAACTCTTCTGCGACAGAACGCAGCTCATCTTTTTTCAAAGATTTCAAACTCATATTTGCAAACCAAGAACATAAAACAACAACACTCAGAAAAAATCTTATTTCAACTCAAACTCAAAAACGAAAATCAAAACCAACTGAATACAATCGATTCACCAAAATACTTAAAACACAAACACCTCAACCACAAAATACAAAAAAACCATAACACCTTAATCTCATAACAACTAACAACAAATGCCAACTCAATTCACATAAAAATCACCATACTCTAACACAATACGGTTCAAAATCAATTAAATATTCCTCAAATAAACTATTAATTACCACTAAAACTCTGAATACTTCAAAAAGATCAACAAAATTTGTACTCACCCAGCACACAATAGAACCGTAACCGAAACTCAAAGAAACCCTTTGGCGCCAACACTGTTTTACCATACAACGCACCGATACACAAATTCCGTCTATTCACAACATTGACTGACACTTGGAACACTATTCCAAAACGGACATTTTAAAAACATTTCACAACACCAAAATCGACGCCTGACACAAACACATTCTTGACCGCACCTTAATCCTCATCACGCAATCAAAACACACAACCCAAGATCACCACAATAATTCCCGACTTAACATTACACAAATCCACTTAATATCCGACTTCTGACACCAAAAAATTTTCTCACTCGCACATATTTATCAGGATGATGGGGTTAGCTCGAAAACACAAAAACTCCATCTCACATTTCTGTCAGGAAATTAATTGGCGACGATGGTTCACACATTACATCTTTATTGAAACACAGCACAAGAGGGAATCGAAGAACGAACATTTACATTTTGAATACAGTTTAAAAATATGGAAAAGCGCCATCTCTTGGCCCTTACAATTAACATTCCTGGGGCTGTAACAATAACGATAAACACTACAGGATTTCATTCATAATGATTCACATTGCAAATGAAAACATTTTCCAGAAACAAATTGCGAATGTTGTGTTTGTGAGGATTTTCTTGTTTTATTTTTGCTTTATAGCAAGTCATAAAAATTTGAAAAGTAGATGACAAACAAAATATAATTTCCAGAAAAAAAACACAGAACAGGTTTTATAAATAAAAAGTTATATAACATGGTTATAATAAAAGTACTAATAATGTGTTTTCCTACAACACTGTATTGTTGTTACTAATATAGAATAAAGTACTTTTACTCTTTTCAAATCCTTATACCAGCTTTCTACAGTTTAACTTTTTCTTGAATAAAAATTACTACATACTGTAGTAGAAAAAATTAAATCATACTTAAATTTTTGACTGAAAATCACTTTAGGCTAATCCAATAAATGGATAGCTTACCTGGAATACAACCCCTGTCACAACAACACGAATTTGCATGAGTAAGTAGTAGGTGGTTGGATCAAACACGGACAAGTTCACAAACGTCAGATTATTATAGAGGCTGTATAACAGAGAAGGGACGAAGTACAAGGTCAGCACTGCAAAAGAAACAGTTTACACATTCATTTCCATGCATTAAAAGTTAAGTTTATTTATATTTTATTTTTTGAGCAGTTAAGTTTTTGTTCAGTAATTGAAAAAATAACTTCTTTTATTTCAAAAGTAACTTTTTAATAGTAATATTATTGAAAATGTAATTTATTAAAATTTCTGTAATTGCAAAATATCAAACCACTTACATGTTAAAAAGTTATTTACATAAATTTGTTCATAATTAACCTCCTATATCAAACCATTATTTTAATACAATTCAGACAGGTAGAGAATAAAGGAGGTTAACAAGATAACATAAGTCCTTATCAGATGAGCTACCCTAACTGTAGCAACCGCCAACAGATGGTGCTGCATGCTCCCACCAATAAATTAGTTTAGAACAAATTCAGTAGTATAAAAAGCAGAGTAATCCATCTTTACCTTGAAGATCTTTTTGGTAGACATAGGTAACAAAAGGGCTACATTGGTGGCCTATGGACAATGAAATGAACATGCAAAAAACTAATTCTACGATGGATGGTACACAATTAACAGTTGACTTGCAAAACCGCGAAAAAATATAAACCCAAACAAGTAAAACAAATATCGGTGAACTTAATAAAGCTCTCCCAATCACACAATCGCAACTGGTTGTATCATATATATATATATGATTACAAAGGGCTACATAACCACTAATGAAAAGTAAAGTACACTCATGTCCATAAATTAAGGATAATTCAGTTTTTCCCTAATAACTTCTCAGTGGAGTAGCATAGATATTTGAAATTTACTTCAAAGACACATCTTTATACAACAAAACGATAATTAAAACAACTCTGTCGCAGAATGAAATGCAAAGTGTACAGCGGGGCATATGCAAAAGAATGGAGTACCATTAGTGTGCAGTTGTACAGACGCATTTACATTAAAAATCACTCAACACATGGAGTTGACTTTTAGTGTGAGATATGATCTTCCCTGTCATCAATATTTACTTGGCACAGTATTCTCATACTTAACATGAGTTACTTGATGAATTCTAGCGCCTAAATTGCTCGTCCCTCCTTTTGAAATGTTTGCAAGTGAGGGAAAGTTCCCAATGCATTAAATCTTTACACAATGAATATCGTAGAAGCGTCCCACACGTTTGATGAAATTTGGAGTAGAGGAGTGATCTGGCTTACTTATAGGGGTGATACTCATATTTTTAATCCTTTATCCAAAGCAAAAGTGGAATAAAATAAACCATAACTATCAATAAACGCGATTTTGAAACCGATATTTCACAATTAAAGACGTGTCTAAATCAAGTTAACGTAATTATAGTAAAAAAGTGGAATTCAATTATTTTTTGCGCTCTTGGGGAGCTAATTAAACAAATTCAACAAATTGAATATAAAGACCAAAACTCTTTTCCAACCAAATCATTATCTTGAACTGGCATTTACCATGAAATATCAAGTTCCCACCTTTCTACAGATCCTCTGATGTCCAATATTACTCATGAGACTGACAAATTTATTTTCAGTAAATAGTATCTGATGTTAAAAAGATTTGGTCTTTGGGGGCAGTATGTTGACTTGGTTACTTAAGCTCCCCAAGAGACCAAAAGATAATTAAGTTCCACTTTTTCCCTGTAATTATGTTAACTTGATCTAGACAAGTTTTTAATGGTGATATATCGGTTTCTAAATCGTATTTATTGATACTTATGGCAAATTTTATTCCACTTTTGCCTAGGATAAGCGATTAAAAAATATGAATATCGCCCCTATAAGTAAGCCAGGTCACTCCTCTAATCCAAATTTCTTCAAGCATGTGGGAGACGCTTCTACGATATGAATTGTGTTAAGACTTGGTGTATTAGGAACTTTCCATCACTTACAAACAGTTCAAAAGGTGGGCGAGTAATTTAGCACTACAATTCATCAAGTAACTCATGTTAAGTATGAGAATACAGTACTAAGTAAACACTGATGACAGGGGAGATCATATCTCACAGTAGAAGTCTACTCCATGAGTTGAGATATTTTTAATGTAAATGCATTTGTACAACTGCACAATAATGGTACTCCATTCTTTTGCATATGCCCCGCTGTACACTTTGCATTTCAATTTCCGACTGAGTTATTTAAATTATCATTATGTTGCATAAAGATGACTCTTTGAAGTGAATTTCAAGTGTCTATGCTGCTCCACTGAGAAGTTATTAGGGAAAACTGAATTATCCTTAATTTATGGACATGAGTGTATAAAAGATGTAATTAAAAGAAATATTGAAATATGTACCCTTCCAGTTCTTGACTGAGGCTGCAAAAAGTTTCAGAACAGAAAACCTAGAAAAGAAGAAACATAAGATATGCTAGATTTGGAAATCTTAACTACCAAATAGTCCGAATTTGAAGGAAGGAATGTTTTCAATGAGGAACTATCTGTACTTGCATATTGAATCAGAGAAAACATGAAAAGATCACAAAAACAGCATGACATTGAACTATTCATTAAACTACTGCTATATCTACTTATTTTTAAAGCAGTATGAAAAAAGTTACCACTCAGCCTCAAACCATAATCAACTAACATTAGCACAGCCTTTCTATTTTACTGGGAAAAGGACAACACTTAATGAATGGTATACAGAGTGGTACTAATTAAGTTTTAACTCACATCCTATTGGCTGAGAGAAAAAGCATAATAGGACTTTATAATAAATAGAACAAACTTTATGTTTGTTTAAATGTTCAAGTTCTATTTTGAAACTTGAGCATTGTTAAGTATGGTTAATAGGCTTGTCTCTTATATATTGCCCTATAAGTGAAACAAAACTGTAGCCTTTCTGCCAACAGAGAAGCATTCCCAATTCACATCCAAATGCATTCTTAATATTAGAAGGTTCTGTATTCAAAAATAGACAGTTATCTTTCTTTCAGTAGTTTCTAATTTGACAAGTTAATTGCATTCTAAAGTCAAGTTATTTTTCCGTAAAAAAACACGACTTTAAAAATTAATTTTTCAATTTCTTACTGAACCAAATTTTTAAAAATAGTCAAACTCTGTTAATGCGAAGTCAATGGAGCACGCAAAATTGAATTTTGGCCGCCCCATTAATTTCGGAATTAAACGAATTTCATGTTAAACGAATAAATGAACGTTAAGTTTTAAGTACGGAGAACTGCTTTTACTTCACGTTAAACAGGATTTCATGTTAAGCGATTTCGCATTAACGGGGTTTGACTGTAGTCACTTTTTCATATTTTTTTATTTTTTTTTAGTTTTCAAACAAATTGAGTTGTAACTTAATGAGTTACATTTTTTACAAAGTAGCTTCACAACTTAAGAAGAAAAAAAAAGAAATTGCAAAGTTTGGACAAGTTTAACTTGGTTCTATGTATAAGCTGAAGCGTTTGTGGCTTACGAGAGTCGAACCAGGAACTCTTAGATCTATAGACAGATACTCTACAGCTATGCAAAAGAGTACTCTAGTGCATAGAAGCTTTATCTTTTATTTGTACACAAGATCACTACATAGTTCTTTCCCAGTGAGTCGAGGGAGTGAACCATTGAGTTGCTTGCGTGTGAGTTGAGTGCGTTGCGTCAGAGTTGAGTGTGTTGCGTTTTGACAATGAGCCACCAGAGGCTGCTTGCTGAGTTGGTAATGTAGAGGTCTTGCAGTAATTTCAGAAGGCGCAGGTAGATGGCAGAATGATTCAGCTGTCCGGTAGTCACCAATGAAGCGTTTGTGACTTATAGGAGTCGAACCAGTGACTCCTAGTTCCGTAGACAGATATTCTACCACTATGCAAAATAGTACTCCAGTGCATAGAAGCTTTATCGATTATTTGTACACGAGACCACCCCAAAGCCAACATTTTTCTTTCAATACTTACTCCCTGATGTAAAGGGATGCGCAGACAGTGAGCTTAAGGCACTCGATAAGCATGACAACTGTGACTGTACTGTAAGCATACTTGGCATCAGCATCTTTAGTTGCAGTCACTAAGATACCTGAAACAAGCATCAATTATGTACAACTTCAATTTAAAAATATCGCCAGTACATATCTTCACGATTTTTCAAAATACGACATTCTACTGACATTATCTGTCAAATTTGATTATTTTTTTTCCCATATCTGACAATTTGGCAAACAATTATTTTTGTAATTCACTTTGAAATTTTTACTACTAATGAAAATGTATGACAACAAATAAAAAAAATTCTATAAAATTTAACTGATTGTAAATTTAGAGTTTTGAACAATGCACAACTATCAATTTCAGTATATTACATCTCACTGCTTTGGCTTGGGCATAGTATCTTTTGTATTTGCATTTTTTTTTTAAACACAAAAATTTGGCAATATTTTTGTCGCGAATAATGTTACAAAATCTGGCCAAGTTGGCAAAATTTTTGGTCAATTTCCAGTTTGGGCCGAGGAACTTGACTCCAAATAGACAGAAAAAATTAAACTTTGTAAAAGGTTGTCAGTAAATGTAGATCAGAAGAGATAATTCAAATTATACTATATTTAATTTTTACATAAGAATTAAATTTGGTTGAATGTATACGCATCTTTTCACTAATTCTAGTTCACAGGACCTATCATTTTCATTAATTTATACAAACAGTTTTTACTTGTAGCAAAACAATTTTCATTGCTGTAAAATATTTGCTTTTCAACCTTATATACATTTTTACAGAAATTTTTGTGGTGCTAATATTTAGAACACCTAAAAAAGCATCACCAAAACAAATTTCATAATAATCATTAGAAGTATGTTTTGGCAATTCCTTAAAAACTTAAAATTTTCAATGACAGCTCTACCTTTTGCACACACAAGGCTAAAATAAAATCTTTGCTGTCACGACCTATAGTCATTAACGTCTTGAATTCCAAATGTCGACATCGTAGTTTGATTGACTCAGGACATTTCAAAAAGAGAATATCCCCAAAAAATTTGCATTAAATATTTAACTCTATACTAACTATCAATATGCTGTATTAATTTCAAAACAGAAATAATGAGCTTGTAGCTGAATTAAAAGTATTTGTTTTACCAAAGAAAAGAAACCTCTGATGTATGTTTTTAAAAAAAGTACCTTCAAACCCTGTAGCAAAATTTCCTTGCTAAAGTCTTACTACTTGGTATTACTGTGATAAACTTTTCGGCATCAAAAACTAATTGCAAAGAATTTACAGAATTTTTCAACTAAGATTTATAATATCTATATTCTTTAGAAGTAAAATATATATCACAATAAAAAGGTTTCGTAAATATATTTTTATTTAATATTATTTTATTGCATTGCTTACTATTTACCAATTATAAAACAATTACAAATTTATTTAAAAGTTAAGAACTGAAAAGAGCATTTAAGTATATACAGTCAAAGCTCTGTTCACCACCTCTCTTTTCTGTAAACTATTACTCCAGTGAATGAAAAATCAGCTACAATTTCACAGATTATATATCTGCACTCATTGACAAATAGATAATTTAACATATAATGACTTACTAAATTTATATATGCCTAAGAAAAAGTTTTAGATTTTTTAAAAGATATAGGAGTATTTCTACAACTTCACCAATACTAACAAAGGATAAAATTAATTCTTGGATTTAGTTCAAGTTAGTTTAATTTTTTTTTCGTAAAGTTTGTTTAGTTATTTTTCTAACTTATTAAAAAAGACACCTTGGTGATAATTCCTTCCTTAGCAAAAATCTTCTGAATAGTTTCTTATACCACACTGTATTCATGTACTTACATTCTGACACATTGCGCCTGAACAAGCATTCCACGTAAGAAAGAAATATGAAGTGGCTGTGATAAAGATCTTTAATACGAATAGGACACATTCACATTTCATTTGATAAGTGCAATCGCGCCCTAAGTCCCGTTGTCTAGTATTTCAGGAATTCATTTAAAGTATGACTATAAAAGCGAAGAATAAATTGTTCTTTGTTGGTCGAAAGTCAGCAAATTAAACTAAATATAATAAAAACAAACTTACACACCTTGGTTAACAAATAAAGCGATATATGCAAAAAATATTAAACCACTCAGTTTGGTAGGAAAAAGTTCCGATATGTTCGAAATTGTTGACATGATTTTTGAAAAGAAATAAAATTTTCACTATTTATATGCATGAAATTAAAACTTATTTTTTTCCGACACCAACAGACACGGGGACTAGAGGTAATGTTTACGAAAACGATACTTCTTGTTTCACTTCACTGCTTAGAGTTGTTGTAATAACCGGAAAAAAAAGGAGCTTGTACACATGATGTCATAACTTCAAGCAATGGGGATAAATCTTATAACACATCAAATCAGTGATTGTGATGAGGAACCAATTTTTGAACTTTTAAATAAGCTCCCACAGCATTACCACTTTTGAACTGATTTAATTGTTTCCAGTGACCGGAATACCAGCTGATAAATTGTTTGGAAGTTGACTGTTACAAACTGAATGTAACCATGCATGCCAACTGGTAGAATGTAAATCATCCCAGTGGTAGCTCGTAGAGTACAGCAAGTACAGCCTGGTTGTATCTAAATTATTAGTTCAAAATTAAAATTTACTAAAGTGCCAGTCAAGTTTGATTATTTTTTTTTTTACTAATATTCTTAAATGTAGGTTAGAGTCGCAAATGAAGATGGAATTCCTACCAGAAAGTGGAAGTTCCAAATAGCTGCATTCAGTGGCGGCTGGTGCAGGGGGCCAGGGCCCCCTCACTTTTTTGGACAGTGGTCCCACTTATGTATAGGCTTGATAATATTATTTTGTTGTGTAATTTCTGTAAAATTATATTTAAAAATTCAAGTCAAATAAAAGCCGTTATTAACTTCACAATATTAACTATTGTAAGTGGTGCAACAGCTTTCTTGCCATGAACTCGCGAAAATGTCAATAAAAAAGCACATCGCCCATCTCTTTAATAAGACTCCATCATAATGACCTTGAAGAATATTGGGGGATAAACGACCCCTTTCTCGGAGACCTTGAAAAGAACATCGAAAAGCTTGCAGCCATCAGGTCCTTCACTTCCTGTGTTTTTAAAGGGGGGGGGGGGTCTCTTTCTCCTTGTTTAGGAGTATCAAATTCTATAAGGAATGTTCCACTTTGTGTGTTGTGAAAAAGTAATACTCTACAGTCAGTAGTCGAGCTTAAACTATCCCATGCAGTGTTGGAATTTGCTGCTGTGTAAGCTTTCAAGGTAATGACAGGGAATTGAATTTAGAGCCAGAGAAAATGTACAGAAAACTACAATTATAAGAGGCGAAAGGGCACTAATTTTTTAACAAAAATTCTCGGTAAGATCATTTAATTTCACCCTTTATTTTTCAAATATAAAAGCAAGTTTTTCTCAATAAATAAATTTATAAACAGAATCGTGATTTTTCAAAAAATATTTGAAGACGCATTTTGTTCGGATGATACCAGGTCTCTTCGAATGGAAAAGCTCAATTGGTTATATATATTTTTTTATCTTAATTATCATAAAAATATCATTTTTCTTTTTAATTAATTCGATTTTAGAGATAATTAGGTATATGAGTTATACATAAAACAAAATTAGGCTGTTCCCCACACCCCCTCCCCTTCTCATCCTGTTTCACCACCTTTACAACTATGTTGGTGATTGTAGCAATCTTTCCTCTCCCTTGACTGACGTCTAAATCAGCTTCTGAGTATGCAGACATATGATCCACTATACCATCTGCATCTTTTTATATTTAGCATAGCAATGAAACCTCATTTTATGGGTAAGGATTTTTTTTTTTTTTTTACAATTGAAAAATTATTTAAAATATTTCAATCCATATAAATATGTTTGCCATCCCCAACGCAGAATATTCCAAGTATGTTATTATTTAAATAATGAAGCTTCGTTTTAGTTCTCTTGAAGGTTTTGGCGAATTTATTTTCTACCAAAACTAAAATTCATTATTTAAATAACATTTTATGTTGGTCATTTATATTTATGATCGAAATATTCAATTATTTAAACATAGAATAGAAAAATAGTTTTAAATTACTTTATAGGATTTGATTCTTGATGAACTTGTTTCCATTTGATTTCAAATTATTTGAGGTAAAAATATGAAGGTGAAAAAAAGGCTTCTTCGTGACCTAATATTTACAAATAAAATATATTAGCAATCTCAATTTTTAAAGCTTTACAGTCGCCTCCAAAAAACGAACGCTGGATCCCCATTTTATTCCAATGTGTAACATTAAGCCCTTGGTCCCAATTTAATTTTAAATTTAAATTAAAGCATTGATAAAATTGTGAATGAGATTGATTTGTTTCATTTTTAATTCAATTTTGCATCTAACGAAGAATTTTGTTGAATTGAATTTTTAAAAAATCTTAGCCTTGGTGTACTGCAACATTAACTATCTTTAACTCATTCAGTTGTCTGAAATATCCATTTATAAGGATAACAATAAACGAATTTTTTTGGTACACTCCACAAGTGACAAAAGGGCTTCAAACTAAACAACCAAACTTTTTAAGAAGTAAAAATATAAGATTGAAATATTTATTTGTTGAGTAATGAAATTTCGGACTAAAATAATAATTAATCAATATGCATTAATTTTATATTTAAAAAAGTAATAATTTAAAACTCACACTATACTTTTTCTGAAAATTTCCCCACTTTTCTTCGCTCCATTTTTAATTTTCGAAGGTCATTGGTTCAAACGAAATGCTGCAAATTGTTATAACCATTCGTTTTATTAAAGTATATATTTTATTTAAAATTATTTGTATAAATTGTTTAATTTTTCTTATAGTTTTATGTGTATGTGCATTTGAATAACATTTATTTATTTACATGGAATTCATTTACTTTGAAATCTGCACTCTCCTTACCCCCCCCCCCCCTTCCATAAATAAAAACATGTCATTGTTAATTTGGGCCCCCTCACTTTTTTTACTCACGAGCCGCCACTGGCTGCATTGAAACAACTGCTAATATGGAGTATCCCTCCACGCTAAATGTAGTATATAGCGTGGTTTCAAATGCAGTTCTTACGAATTTCGTGACTTTGGCTGTACTTGTAAATTCGATGTACTGATTGGCTCGTGCGTGAGTGTGAATCGGAATCTGTGGGTGAGAGGGAAACGAACATTTCTTAGAATTTTTTCCAACAAACGGATATAACTACCGTCATAAATTTACAAATGGGTTTTCTTGTTACTTTAATACTAAAACTATAATTGAACCATTTTGAAATGTGCACATTGTCAAAACCTACATATTTAAAACATAAAGACGATAAAGAAGCACTTAAGACAGCAGTGATTTTTAGGGGTGAGTGTTTATTCAAAACTAAAATCACGTGGATTTTTGCACTATGCGGGATACTTGGTAAATGGCTATTTCTTCTTCTTCAAAAAAAAAAAAAAAAAAAAACTCTGTACTGTTTCAAATTTCCTCTCAAACTCAGTGACTTACTAAACAGTATAAAATCCATCGCAACTATAAAACATGACATGAAGGGTTTTTTTTTTATCGGTTCCTTATCAAAACAATTTATGGCTGTGAAGCACTTTATAAGTGGCAGAAATAGACCGTTGTAACTTCCAAACAAAACAAAACCAATCCAAACAAAACGATTAGAAGACATATAATATGTGCTCAAATGAAAGGAGACTTAGAGCCAAGGCATATTCCATATAAATTTTACGGCTGCCCAAACGTCCGACCCCCCCCCCCCCCCTTCTCTCATTATACTATCATTAATACGCCAAACACAGAATGAATATATATATATTCATTCTGTGTTTGGCGTATTAATGATAGTATATATATATATATATATATATATATATATATATATATATATATATATATATATATATATATATATATATATATATATATATATATATATATATATATATATATATATATAGCTTTTGGGCTCTTTGCTTATGACGTCAGTATATCCCCCGTTGCTCCAAAGAAAATTAAATCTAAAACCTACCGACCAAATCCAAATTCGCTATTTGTAAACTTTGGTAGCATTATTTTATGCCTAATATATAAATTAAAATAGAGATATTCTACACTTCTTCGGCACAGATTTTTAAGCGTGATCATCCACAGAATTTTTTTTAACTTAATCATCTTGCCATAACCTTTAATTTGGTATATAGCACAAAGCACAGTTCTGTAACATTTGTGAATGAAGTTTATGAGTATTCCCATAAGCTTTACATCCCCATTATTTACTTATTTCTGTTGATTCTCGGAATATCTTGATATATCTCAATAATACTACATATTTGCAAAATAATTTTTCTAAAACTCTCAATCTTTGAGAAATTATGAATCAGTTTTTTTTTTTTTTTTTTTTTTTTTTTTTTAATTTATCCAAATATCGTGTTATTCTTACCAGTTAATGTAGAATGCCTTTTAAAGATGAGTGAATCAATGATGATATTTAAAATTGTATTTAAATTAGACGTGAAACAATAAATTCACTAAATACAAATTTTGGTAAGTTTTATTTAAAAAACTATAAGCTTTATATTTTTGTACACTGAAGGACTAAACTATCACTTGATAATTTTTCTTCTCATCTAATTATGGTAAAATTAGAAACATGATTTCTAATACATCGTTGTATGATATCTCTGTAAGAGTTATATTATTTTTTCTATAATATGCATAGACCAATCGGTTTATTCTATAATTTTTACATAAAAAAAGTTGGGCATACCTTTTCAATCTCGTCAATACAGAAGATACACTGCTAAATATTGCAAAAACAATCTTTGAACAATCCTACTAACTGACAACTAATCATCCATATTTTAAGAGTATAATATTTTTGATATCCATAGAGCATAGTGCATTGCTGCAGGTGCCATAAATCTGATTAAACAAGACGGGGTTTTACCTAGAAATATTAAAATCAGTTTGAGAAATTCTAGTTAATAATCTTTTAACTGGGTTTCATCCAATAATTTTTCATGAAACCTAATTATATTGTCCTTTATATGATCCGCTTGAGTCAAAATGTCTTTATTATCGACAATCCAAATAAAGTAGCTTCATATTCATTAGTAATGAGACACATGTGCCTTTCCTTTGGCCAGTATTGACACGTTGTGTTAAAGCACATAGCATACACTTTGTCATCGAATATCATTGATTTTCTCCGGTTAGTAATGGCAATTTGGCCACTCAAAGTTATTGATGGACTCTTTCCAAATACGATAACAGGGGCTTTTCTTTTCCAGTTAAGTCTTGTAACAGTTTACCTTCCTGCTAATTTAGCAAGTAGTTGAAATTCAGTTTTGAGTATCAGAGTTCAGTTTGAGCCCAAACATATTAGTTAGATGTTTCTTTCTTTCTCAACAAATGGAACATCAACTTACAGTAATGTCACACCCATCACAACCAAAACTCCTTGCTATTTCGGAAGCAACAATCAAGTGCCACACTGCCAGAAAAGAATTAGATTAAAGGCTATGAACAAAGTTAATAGAAGAAACAATCCTGCAAAACGTCCTGACATTAAGCTCAAAACGTTTATGGACACGACATTTGAGGACTTAGTGACAAAACAGTCAGCCTTGTTATTTGAAAGAATGAGCCTACCAAATTCATTTCTTTGAAGTACCTGTGAGACCCAGGAGGAGAACAGCATTAAAAATTGTACAAATCTAGTCATTGATCAGAATGAAAGAGGTGTAGCCTCGTTAAAGAGTTTAATGAGAAAATAGCCCACAATGAGAACCAACTTCAATTTTTTCGGAAGAACATCTCCAAACATATTCTGACCGTAAAAAGCAGACTTAAGAAAGCACATCCGCTACAATTTAAATATCACTGTTGTACAGGGTGGCCAGGAAATAACTTTCCCTGTTTGGCGGCATCTGCATCTAAAACTAATGAACGAAATGAAACCATATTTTATATGCAGGCTAATGAAGGCATGGGGAGGTGAATTCCATAAAAAAAAAAGTTAGTTCCAAAAGTTGCCGATAGGGGGAAATGTGGCGCTATCTGAACCGAAACACGTGAATAACTATAATGAAAGCATGGGAATTTATTTTTCAGAATGTTAATACTATAAAGTTATGAATAAATTATTGGAACACATAAAATAAGATTTTAGTCATTAACATTTGGGTCCCCTGGACGCCGCGTAACATTTTCAATATGCTGACCTTCCCGGTGTACAACATATTGCATCCGGTGAATAACGTTCTCTATAGCTGCGTGCAAACTGTCTGGATGTTCGCAACGGCCCGTCTTATGCTCTGCTTCAAGACATGCAAGTTTGGAATGCCACCAGCATACACAATGGATTTAAGGCACCCCCATAGCCAAAAGTCATATGGGGTGATGTCCGGAGAACGGGGCGGCCATTCCGTCTGAAAATATTGACTATTGACTCTGTCATTACCAAAATTCTGGCGTAAAAGACGATGAATATGTGGCCGAGCTCCATCTTGCATAAAAATGACTAAGTTTAAGCATTGTCTTTGCTGCAGTTGCAAAATAACGAAAGTTTGTAGCATTTTTCTATATTTTTCGCCGTTGATGGTGCAGGTAATAGGTCCTGTCTGAGTTTTATGTTCTCAAAAAAGTATGGTCCTATTATAAAATTAGCCGTGAAATCGCACCACATGGTTACCTTTGGGGAATGCAATGGCATTTTTAGCATCACTGTGGGTCGCTCACATGCCCAAATACGGCAGTTCTGAGTATTAACAGATCCATTCAGATGAAAATGAGCCTCATCTCCCCACAATATTTTCCAAGGCCAATCATTGTCGATCTCCATGCGGGCAAGAAACGTTAACGCAAAAGTTAGGCGCTTATCGTAATCTGTTATTTTTAATTCTTGCACACGACTGATCTTATACGGATAGAAATGCAGTATTTTACGCAAGATTTTCCATACAGTAGAATAAGGCATATCGGTTTGACGAGCAATTGCACGAGAGCTTGGACCACTGCTGGTTCTTGTGTCGTCGAACACCGTTGTAGCAACATCTGTTACTGCATCTTCTGGTACTGCTTTTCGTCCTCTGCCAGCTCTAAGTCCAAGCTATCCAGTTTTCTCGAATTTTTTAATCATCGCTTTTACTGCTGCAGCAGACATGGGGCCTTTACGTAGGTTATGAAGTTTTCAAAATTCCCACAGAGCCACTACAGCATTACACTGTTTAGTGTAGTACAGTTTCACTAGCAAAGCACGTTGAGGTAAGGTAGGTCGCATATCACCAACAGTCAATGAAAGAATCGCTGTTTGGACGTTCGCTCTTTTCTTTTTAAAGGGAATGCGTTGCGCTGTGGTCATGTACTCATTAGAATTTTGCATAATTGCGATCTCGATATGTAAATTTCCTCAAACTTACGTACAAGTAGCGCCAAAATCTCACCTAGCGGCAACTTTTGGAACTAACTTTTTTTTTGTTTGAATTCATCTCCCCATGCCTTCAATAGTCTGTACATAAAATATGGTTTCATTTCATTCATTAGTTTTAGCTGCAGATGCCGTCAAACAGGGAAAGTTATTTCCTGGCCACCCTGTATTATTGTTATATTGTTTTATAACTATTTTTAACTAAAAAAATGCTATACATTTCCACAAAACTAAAATTTAATAGTTTCTTGAATTTTTTTACTTTCTGGAATATAAAATACCCAAACACAAAACTTTTGGGGTGTTGAGCACCCCTAAATATTAAAATTTTGGGCTCAAACTTTATAATAGTTATTTTTACATAAAAGGAACAAATTAAGAGAGTAGCTCCATTAAAAATCTTTAAAAAATTAAAATCGACCTTTTTTTGGACCAAATATGCAAATACAAATATCGCCAGGCAATTTATAGTCTGACACATTAACTAATTGAGATTTGATACAACACTGCTACATCTAAGGTCTCCATTTCATTTGGGAACACCTTATAAATTCACGTATTTAAGAAAGTGCTTTCAATGAGCTGTGTCAGCTCTTGAGGCATTTAAATAAAGAGCTGTATATATTATCACTTTTTGTAGACTATGTTGACTGCAATACAAAAAAACAAGTGCTAAGAAATTTGTAGTAGTAAAGCTTGGAAACTGAAAGTTTACGGTTATTTATCCTAGTGAAGTTGCCAATGTTTAAACTAGTAGCCTATGTCTATAAAATCTATATAATTACTACAATGTAATAACCAGTGGCGGATCCAGAAATTCGCCCTGGGGGGGGGGGGAGAGGCACACAACAATCGTGTTAAATACTCACAAGAGGAGAGAAATGTCATCATCAAACGCTGAAAATCACAATTACACAACTGGGCACTTAAAATAAACAGAAAAATTGGCACCTAACTTACTGATGTTTTTCAAAATTAAATTTAGTTTCTTTTTTTTTTTTTTTAAATAAACTTGCCAAATTTAAAATATAATTAATTGCACTTGGCAGAGTGATTAATACTGCTTTAGAATAAAATGTTGTAGTTATACTTAAAAAAAAAATCTATTTTAAAAGCCAATATGTTTATTTTTAAAATTAATGATCTAGTTTCAAACGCAGTCTTCTCTTTTGTTTCAAAGCAAAAACATCCAATACTTGTAAAGGAGATAGATTAGCTGCTGCTTCATTATGAATGTGAAGGCTGGCCAACTCACTTAAACGTTCTTCCGTCCTCGTAGCCCTTAAAAATGTATTTATCCGACGGAGAGTAGAAAAGGACCTCTCCGCAGTACTGCTTGTAACTGGAAGAATACATATTAATTGAAGAAGTATTGATATGTTGGGCAAATCTTCAGCGTTTTTGATTGCTTCCACTGGAGATTTGGGTAACTTTTCCATCTGTCCATCCCACATATGCTTCCATATTTCTAATTCATCTTCCAGTGCTTGGAAACAGGGTAAATCGGACTTATACATTTTACTACCTTCTATGACAGAAGTTTCGAAATCTTCATCGAAATGTGAATTAACTGGTTATAACTTTTGCAAGTTCCCGACATTAATCATTTGTGATTTTGAGAATCTTGTTGAAAGCTCATGGACGAGGAAGTCCATGAATGGAATATAAATGCTGATTCTGAAGTAATCTTCCGTAGATTTACATTGCACATTGGCTCTGTTTTTTTGATTGCCTGTTAGTCTTGGCCTCTTTATTTCAGTCCCCATCTGATCAGCCAAATTTTCAGCTTTTAAATATAATTTATTAAAATGTTCGCTGCTACTTTCTCTGAGACTTTGTAGGCTTTTCAGTGTGGCATCAACTAACTTCATTGCTTTGAGCCATCCATGTACTCTGCTTGGAGTCTTGTGGCTAAGGGGAGAGTCAGTGCAAACATATCTGCTAAAACTACCACGCTAATGATAAATTCAGGTGACATAATACTGTACATAAATGAAAAGGCATTACTTCCTTTTCCGTTATCTGAGTTGGCAATAGATTCCAACAGTTGGAGTAAGAAGGGAAGGGTATCTAAAAAAGTTAGTACCGAATCATGGCGATCGATCCATCTAGTTTCACACAACTTTTTTTCTGCATGGCTTTCCTTTCTTCAGAGTATCGTGCATTCCTTCATCTAGTTTGTGCAGCCTCTTAGCAGATTCTCGAAAAAAAATTGCGACTGACGATATTACCCCAACAGCATTTCTTATTGATGGAGTTGAGCAGGCCTTACTAATAACTAAATTTAATCTGTGATTTGGCAGGTGGCTATAAATGGCAAGAGGTTGTATTTTGGCTATTCTAGCTTGAAGTCCTTGATATTTTCCACTCATATAGGAAAATCCATCTAAAGCTTGACCACGGTAGTTGGATATATCTAAACCTAGGTTCTGCAGTTCTTCCAATACTACTTTACACAAACCTTCACCAGTGAGATCTTCAACTTCTAAAAATTTGATAAAATCTTCATTTATAGTAAAAGTGCTTTTATTATAACGGATACAGATCGACAGTTTCTCTTTTAAAGCCATGTTAGTGGTTTCATCAACAATCAATGACGTCATTCAGAATGAGAAATGTACTTTTTCCCACCAAAAATTATGAAAGAAATAGACTTTATCAATTATTTGTTGAGGAAATTCAATAATATCCAGTGTAACTTTATACTTTCGGGGGGGGGGGGGGGCACGTGCCCCCTGTGCCCCACCCTGGATCCGCCAGTGGTAATAACTACAATGTAACATAGTTTTCAGGCACAAATTGTTTTAGAAACTAAAACCGATATAGAGTATATTAATAAGACTAAAATGAAATAAGATAGCCATGAAATGAAATATTTGGCCGTCAGAAACTTTTTTTCGCGGTTCGATCCCCAGACTGGGCAAGGTTAACTCAGTCTTTCATGCCCAAAGTGGGTTGATTAAATGAAAACTAAGCATGCACGGGGCTGTTACGCAACTGAGTTTAATTTTTGTTTCTGTTTTCAATTGATCTTTACGAAGTGTTAGTTTTTAAGTCAGAACACATTCTCTTCGCAGTTATTTTTTTTTTAATGCGCTATAGTTCGCATCGCCATATGAATAAAGGTAGCTTTAGTTAAACCAGTGCTGGCTCGCTAGTGGCAAGCCAATTTTTTAGGCAAGCTGGTTTTGGGACACTGTTTAAACGATGTTGCCAACTGTAGTTAAATGACTGCTGGTCCTAGTGTAGGCTAGATGATCACTTTTACGCACTGAAAAGTAAAGGCCATCCACTGATGGTACAGTAGTTCAGGTGATGGCCGCAGTCAGTTATCCAGTGCTGGCCCAGCTGATTTGTTTTTACTTGTTAAATGGTTCATTGTTACGTAAGCTCTTATTATTAGAATCCACCTGACATGAAACATTAAAAGTGTTTCCCAACAGTACAATAATGCCACTCCCTTCACCCATCTGGGACTTTAAAAAAAAAAAAAACCTTCCTTCTCCCCTCTTCAATTTCAAAGTTTAACACGCAGTGGAAGTCACTTTACAAATTTATAATTACATATTTTAAAACTATTTAAAATTTTAAAATAGGTAATTACCCAGTAAAAACAAATCAGCTGGGCCAGCACTGTGTGACTGACTGTGGCCATCACCTGAACTACTGGGCCATTGGCGGATGGCCTTTGCTTTTAAGTCCATAAAAGGGACCGTATGGACTACTCTAGGGACAGCAGTCATTTAACTGCTGTTGGCAGCCTCGTTTAAACAGTGTCCTAGAACCGACTTGCCAAAAAATTGGCTTGCCTCTAGTGAGCCAGCACTGGTTTAATTGAAGCTAGCCTTATTAATATGGCGATGCGAACTATTGTGCATTAGATAAAATAAAACTAACAGCGAAGAGGATGTGTTCTCACTTAAAAACTAACACTTCGTAAAGATCAATTGAAAACAGAAACAAAAATTAAACTCAGTTGCTTAACAGCCCCATGCATGCTCGGTTCTCATTTAATCGATCCACTTAGGCGATGAAAGGCTGAGTAACCTTGCCCAGTCCGGGGATGGAACGCGGACCTGTAGCGTGTCAGTTCAATGCGCTACCACTTCGCCACTGGACTTCTTAAGCAGAAACAAAGATAACATTATTTATCTTGTCTCTTCCATCGCAACTGAATTTTAATCGAATCTTCGATACATTCTTCTTCAACGGTTCAACATGGTGTCCATAAACAAGTGTAGTTCGAGCGTACGCAAACCTCTACCAATCTGTTGTGGGAGAGCGTTTTAATGGGTTATTGCTAGCAACTCACTGCTGGTTCGTTAACGCATGGCAGCAAATAAACAGAATGGTGGCAAGCCAGAAATGGGGCTACATTTTGCCAAAGTTTGCATAACGCTGCCTATTCTTATCCACCACTGTCAGCATCCAATCGCAAAGCAGTGAGCATTAGTGTTTTCACTGGGTTAAAAAAAAATTAAATTAAAAAAAATAACGTTCTGTTTTGCTGCAAATATTGAAGGCTAAAACTACTTTTATTTAAAATTTCAGTGTTCTACGTTTAAAATAAACCTGTCAATAAATAAAATGAAAACAAGCTCTATATTATGAAATAGAAAAGCGTTACAACCCCCCCCCCCCCGAAAAAAAAAACATTCCATCTTCCCCCTCCTCTATCTATGCTTGGTTGCCAACTCGTATAATACAATCCCAACAAACACATCTCTGTAAATGATTCTTCATTCTTCATTCAATGATTATGCCCGTGAAAAGTATTGAAATGTAAAGTAGAGCATACATATTTTAAAACTATTTGAAATTTTAAAATATGTAATTACCCAGTAAAAACAACACGAGCACTGGATGACTGACTGTTGCTATCACCTCTATGAAGGGAATTTCGACTTTGAGAAGAATATTTTACCTATTTTCATTGCCCATCATTCACAACAACTTTAAACTTGTCTCTACTTTCCATCTCGATATTTTTCACATTCTTATCATTGCATGAAGAACTTGGAGCCTTTTTATAGCGATGCTTTTGTTAGGATTCCACTTCTTTTTCTAATTTTAAATTTATTACTTATTTGTACAAAAATAACTAGTTTTAAATGTTTACTGTTCATAATTTTTAAACTTCCAAAAAAACTTCTTGGGAATGAAAGAGTTAAGCATACATGTTTTTTTTATTCATTTTTTTGTTACTTATTATACAGTCTACCGTTGACAAACTTTTTGCTGGCGGCCAACTACGAGAACTGTATAATTATACAACTCCTTTATTCTTTTAATTATTATTTCGTTTCAAGAAAGTTTTAAAAAACGTTCTCAACAACATCCAATTAGCACAGAATTACACGAGATTTTTCTAAGAATGTTAAGTTTACCGGACTGTAGTCCATGTCGTATGCATTCAGTATGAATGATGATGATGTAAAATTATTTTAAACAACTAGTTTATTCAGATTTGCAAAAAATATCGAAAAAGGGGGAAAGGGGGGGGGGGGGGGAGACAACAATGTGGTCAATTCCCGCATTTTTTTTTTTTTTTTTTTCCCTTCAATTTTAAAAGTTTCGAAAAGGCTATAAACATAAAAAATTCTGCTCACTGCACTTTTTTTTTATTTTTTTTTATTTTTAACCTAAGTTTGTTGGTTTATTTTGGCGAGAAAAACGACTCATTCGGCTTGAAGCTAATGTGACGTCACTTATTCCGAACTTGGCTTGAAACGCAGCAGCGGAATCCAGTTTTGCAAATTTCTCAAAAATTGCGCCAACCGGCACGGGATATGACAATTATCTAAAAAACTCACACCAATTATTTGGCAGAAACCTCACAATAACTATAAAAACGGAAGGAAATTTTGACATCATAGCTAAAATGAAGCGTTTTGCTCTGACTGAAATCGGACGATGTTTTCGGTCATATTTTTTCTTAATATAAGTCGCAAATGGGTGATTGAGGTGCACTTTCTTTCATTATTTCTTGATTTCAAGAGCTTCGCAGTGTGTGGTGAGCTTCTCCTCTGTATATGTATACTAAGAGCTACTAGTATTCTAAGTTTTATTAGAATTGAGATTCAAATATTTCGAACATTGTCAGGGAGAAATCTGGATTTTTAGATTTTTTTCCCTTAGTATTGATGTTAAACCTTACAAACATACCAAATTTCAAAGTTCCATCTCGACTGGAAATACCTTAGTAATTTGATGATCAGTGAGTGAGTTTGTGAGTGGATCCCAAAATACTATGTCGTTTTCTGTCATTTTCGAATTTGATTATCTCGATAACCAATATAATTAAAGACTTGAAACTTATGGATCTTACTGAAGTGGCTAACAGCTATCCGTAAAAAAAACTTCAGCTCTCATGTATACGGTAATGCGCAGATATGACAGGTCAAAATACTGTTGAGTTGCTTCCAGTAAAAGATATCTGGCAGTGAACTATGCGGGGGCATTGCCGTGCACCTAGATACTATTTAATCATCGTAAGGACACGTTAAGAAACATTCCGGATAATGCCTGATATTCAGCTAATTGATTTGCTTAGAATGGCTAAGAAAATTAACTAGCTGAATGTCAGGAATTGCCCGAGATTAAATGGCTGTTGCCCGATATAATCAGGTTGAAATTTCAAGTTAGTCTCGATTAGTCAAAATATCTCTCTATATTCAATGTATTGAAAAAATAACTGTATAAATAAGTTCAGTATTTTTAACATACCACCTGTCATCCCTTATCCTCGATTTCACCACTTTAACTATTATAACAGCTGATTTTGAAAGTATAACAGCTTACGAATTATAATAGTCTTGTTCACAAAAGAACTTTAGGCGAAATTACCAAATTGCATACGAGAGCACTTGAGCTGGTGGTTATAAGGGAAATCCTAAAATGTTGATACATTATCTGAGATTAATTTTAATTTAAAATAGACTTGTTTTGAATTTTTTTTTAGTTTTTATCGATTTTTTCATATATGTGGGCTTTATTCACAACTATGGTGAAAAGTTGATAAATAAAGTTAAACATGTCAACTATATATAAATGAATTTGTTTTTAACAAAATCCTTTGATATCAATATCTGTTCATTCTATATATATCCGCAAAAATATTTTAAAAAGCTATATTTTAGGCAATGTAGCAAAAAATCTTAGTCTGATTTTAACTATTTTTTTAATGTTTGTGTAATGTAATGTTAATATATGTATTTTTTAACCATTTGCATTCAATTACGGTATTTGAAATAATTTTTAGCGCTTACAAGTATCAAGAATTTTACTTAAGTGCTTTTAATAATCGAAAAATCTTTCTTTAAAAAACTACCTTAAATGGAATTAAACTAATTATTATTTCAAGCAAAAACACGATTTCTTCGGTCTTTGTGCCTTAAGTCATAAAAAGATCCCTTTTCTTAAACAGACTCAGATAAATATCACTCCCATTTAAAAAGCCTAGATTCAGGCGATTTTAAGTTACGAGGTCAGTATACCCTTCGGTAGGATCAATAGTAGCACAACATAAGAAACGTAAACAAAATGTTTTGTCCGATACAAAGCTCTTCGGACCCCTAAATTAGCAATGAACTCACCCTTTCGTCTTGGACGCTTGCCCAAAGACGACATCCCCATCTTCTCCACAAGGACAAAAGACTCAACTGTGTCAACCCCTCCCCTTCCCAAGTCCCCTTTAAATCGTCCCCATCAAATCCATTCTCCCCTCTTAAAATCCCAATTTTTCTTTCTCTCGTACTAATCGATATCGAGGACAAAGTTTTGAGCGTTTGGAAGTACTGTGTTTTGAATGAGTCGGCCGGACAGTTTCAGTGTGGACATGGCCGGAGTGCAGCCGGATAATAAGGGCTGCGTGTGTGATGGGTCGGATGTGGAAGAGGTGATGAGTTTGGAGGAGGCTGCTCTGGTGTGGATCATTGCTCCTGCGCTTCTTTTTCTCATCTTCATCCTCCTCGTGGTGATGTGGATGCTTTGCAGGAGGTGAGATGGGATATTGTTTGTGAATGTAGTTATGATAGTCTGATTGAGAGGGGTTTTTTTGTCCGATCATGAGTGGCTCGGTGTTGATTGTTTTCGGTTGTATAAGAATCATCTTGGACTATAACACATGTCAAGACATTAAATATAAAACTTTGTTTGGTAAATGAAAGCATAAATAGGATACTGACATTAGATAATGATACCAATTACTAGCATCCGAAACATTAATCATGCAATTTGATTCGCATACTAATTTGGTTATTAACAATGTGATAAATACCTTCAAAACACAGTTTGAATACAAATTGAAAAAAAAGGAAAGAAAGAAAAAAAAAAAAAGGGCATAAATTCTCAAGATTTCATCTTATATACTTCAAATATTACAATTATTTGTTAGAAATTCTTAATTTAAACGTCAGAAAACTTAATTTTACTTCGCCGAAAATCTAGGCTATTTGTTATGTATATTCAAAAAGAAATATTTACATCTGGAGGTGAAAATTTGTATTGAATGTTTTTTTTTCTGCAGGGCTAACGTTCTCTTGGTCTCAATCGCTTATGAACAGATTGTTTTAAGGTTCTAATTGGCTATAAACATATGTAGTTAGTTTAACTACCCTGAATAGTATGATATGAATATTAATTCATGACAAATATTAGTAAACTGGCTGAATACCCATGCTTTGCTGCGAAATTTTATCATGTGCAGTTTTTTAGCTAGCTGCGTGACCCCACTTTGCGGAGAAACGTCATTGGTGTATAGGTCCCAGATTTTGGCGCTTCGCTCACAGGAAGGTATACAATGCTGCGAAAGACCTCGCTGAAAAGTTAAGGATTAGCACAGGCTTACTTCACTCGTTGAAAGGTTCATTGCTATGCAAGCATGGGCTCACTTAAAGGTTCATTGCTGCGTAAGCGTAAGCTCGTTTCACTCAGTAAAAACTAATTGCTGAATAAACCCTTAATATTAGAGGCCCCTCCCTTGTTGAGAAAAAAAATTTCTCGTTAATACAATTATACAGCACCCCTTTGAGAATACTTTAACACGTGTTTGTGAAAAGTAAAATTAAAAGGCCAAAACTACTTATGTTGAAATTTTCAGAGTTCTATGCCTATTAGAAGTCGCTTTTTGTGAAAATATTAATTAAAAAAAATTAATAAACAAATTAAAGTTTTAACATTCTTTTTGTTAAAAGTCCAATTAGAAGGTAAAAACTACTTATGTTGAAAATTTCAGACCTGTAGCCCTATTAGAAATCTTTGTAAAATAATTATTAAATTAATTAAAAAATAATTTTAAAAAATCTAATTAAAATTTCGAATTTTTGTTTGTCAAAAGTCCAATTTGAAGGCCAAAACTACTTATGCTGAAAATTTCAGAGCTGTAGCACTATTAGATATAGTTTTGTGAAATATTTATTAATTAAAAAAAATTCATTAAAAAAAAAAAAAAAAACTAATAATAATAATTTTAACTTATTATTTTTAAAAAGGTCAATTTAAAGGCTAAAACTACTTATGTTGAAAATGTTGGAGCTGCAGCCCTATTAGAAATCGTTTTGTATTTTTTTTAATTAAGAAAATTAATTAAAAAAATAACTAATTAAAATTTTATCATTCTGTTTGTCATAGGTACAATTATAAGGCCAAAACTTTTATGTAGACAATTTCAGAGTTCTTGTCTAATTTTAAGTAGCTTTCTATAGATCCACAGACAGCTTGTTTTATTATTATAGATAAATTTAATTTGCATGAATAGATTTTGTTACCAAATATTATTACGGTAAAGTAAATAAACAGTATTTTATTAAAAAAAAAACAGTATTTTATTAAAAAAAACATATTTAGATGGAAAAAACTATTTTAATGAAATGGATGTAAAAAAAAAAACCTTACAACTTTTTAAAAATATCTAGAGTTAACTGAAATAAAGTAATTATTTTTATCGAAATTATGTTTTTGTGTTTCATATATGGACACAAAAATGTAGCTTAATTTCAAATTCATTTCCAATTAAACCATTTACATTATGTTTAAACGCCATTTGACAAAAATTCTTTTCACAAAAAGCATTTATATATATATATATATATATATATATATATATATATATATATTTGCATCATAAACACGACTTTAACTGTTTCATACTAAAAGATAGCGTACAACATTTGAAATATTAGCTCTTCAGTCTAAAAATTACATTTTACATTAATTAAACGATAGTAAAAGATTTTCTAAGAAAGCATTATACCAAAATCAATTCAATTTGCCTTAATGAAATTTTTTATCTCTGAGCATTGTTTAAACAATAAACATTAGTTGGAACAAATTCATAAACTAGTACAACAGCATATCAAATACATACCTAACGAATAGGAAGTTGCTTTGCCGACTCTTTCCGATGACTTAAGTGCCTAGATAACATTAATGACAGTCGCAATTACCACTTGTTCGGTTATTTATCTAACACTTTACCAAGGTAGCACAGCAATAAAAAGACCAATGTCGGAATCAGGGGTTCTAGAAAATTGACCAATTTTGGCCGAAACTTGAACATCATTCTAAAACACGCAATTTTTTTAGAAATAAACTTGTGAAAAACATTACAAAACATATTGTTGCGTGGATGGATTCGAAAGATTTGAAGCTAAAGCAGATCAAAACTTGCAGAAATTTATTCCGATATAACTCTTCGCAGATTCTCTTACAACTCCAGAACTTCTCTTTTTAGTAGACTCAATACAGCTCTTTTCACAACAATAGAGCACAAAACAGCAGTTAAAAACTTGACAACACAACTGCTAAAATCGCTGCAAAAGACAATGCAATACAGTTCACTTTCGGAACTCTCTGAATGCTCGCTGAGAGACAGCTAACTCAGTAACTCCACTCAGACAGTAACTCCAGTCAACTACCTTAACTGACTAACGGACTCAACTAACTCTTGGCCGGACTTATATAGGAAAGGCGAATCTTCTCAAAACTTCCAGAGATAGAAATTTGTAGAACTTTCCAGATCGTAGTCGAAAAGCCCTATACATGTACATGGGAACCGAAAATGTCGCCAAAACCGTCGCCAACTTCACACATTGCAAGAAAGCGAACTCTTGCACTGCCTTATGTGAAATGTACATAAATTTACCTATTTACATATTCAATACTACGGAATATTTACAAATGTACAGAAATTCGTAACAATATTTTTTACCATCCGTTTTTTCTTATAAAATATTTAAATTTTAAAACTTAGCATCGACATTTCAGACTTCCATTATATTTTATCCAGCATTGGGCGAAATTGGCCATTATAGGTAACAACGGTCAGTTTGAAACGTTCCACATCCGAATTGGCTGGCGTTATTGTGCTGGTGGGATATATTTACAATCTTCGTATGCATTTCTTTTACACAAAATTTCTGTATATAATTGTAAATAGTGACGTATTTATCTAAAAGTTATATTTTATTTTTATCTTATTTTATTTGTTAACAGCGATAATACAGGTTAGAAAGAAAAGGTGGCAACATCTAAAGCAATCGGGAAATTTCGAGTTGTGTCTTTTCTATCGATTGACCGGTCGAGTGAATGTTTCGAGAAAGTTCTCACGCGCACCTATAAATATAAGACCGCAGATCGGGATAGATCTGGGTGTCTTCGGATGTCTATGTAAAAGATTGAGTGCTTTGTTTACTTATTTGAGTGTGCCTGAATTATCGCTGTATTCAAAGATTGTTTTACTGACGCTTGAGAGTGATTGCACTGATTTTCGGAGAAATTTTGCGAGCCTTTAAAAAGAGAATAAATAATAGTCTTTATCTCGTAAAAACTGTGCCATCATTGCCTCTGAAAAAAATTCACAACATTATTCTTTATAAACCTCGTTTACTGTTATTTCTTATTAAGGCCTCGTCCACTGCTAAAGGCTATTGCGGTTGACACACCTGTGGAAAGTATTATCTACGTTGATGATCAAGATGTTGCTCTGCCACCTAAAGATCCAGTCGAGATGACTCGTCTTAAATATCATTCATCTGGATTGATGAGCCATCCACCTATACCTGTCACAGAACTTTCCAAAAGGATCAAAAGATACCGAGCCAATGACAACGCAATGTTTTCTCAAGAATATGAGGCAAGTTAAACGACTTCACCACCTCTATTGTACACAATTTGCTAAATTTATTATATTTAATATTGGTTATACTATTTTCAGATATATATATATTTTTCACTTTTAAACAAGTTTATTAAATTATCTTTTTCAGTGGATCGTAGATGCGAAGAAACACAAGGATGCAACAAAAGAATCATTCATTTTCAAAACCCGCCTCCAAAGTTTAGTGAATCTGAGTTGAAACGATTCATTCAAAAGTATTATGCTTACAAAATTGTTAGATAATAATAATTGATAGATTGACATATGAAAATAACCACAAACTATTCAAGTTTTATGCGAACTCTACAAATGTTCTATATCTGAGCCCCCCCCCCCCCCCAGGTCACACGACACACGTCCAGGCCGGTAGTTCAATTCATTCCACCAGGGCTGGCGTTAGCAGTTTCGCCGCCCCGGGCAAAAAGGTAAAATGCCGCCCCTTTATAACAAAAATTAAAAGAAATAACCTAAACCCTTCCCGCGCTTAGTAGTAAAATAAAACGCGAGCAAAAAAATTGACATTACAAATGTTGAAGTTTTGATTTGCCAAAAATACAAATTTCTTGATTTATGATTTTGGCACTAAATTGAAATTAAGGTTGCACAGAAAAAAAGAAAAGACACAAATCTAGTATATAATTATAAAATTTATTGATTAAAAAAATAGTAAAACAAATTATAGAACCACTAAAAATAAATACCTAATTATTAAAAATACAATTAAACTTAAAAGTGTATTTTTCTCACTTTTAAGCCGATCCTCGGTAGTTGTAGAGCATAAATTTTTTTTAATTAACTTTAATTTGGAGAAACTTTTTTCTCCACTTGCCACACTTATTGCGAGAGTAAGCAAGATTCTTAAAACTATACAGAGATTTAGTGCAAAATCCAGCTTTGAAATTATTTCTGAAATCTCGAGTGGACTTTCTCTTTTATTTAATAGGGCCAAAACCGATACTATCTCGTCTTCCATGTCCAGTGCGTTTATATCTAATGAACTAACATCAGTTAACACTATTTCTAGATTTTTACAATATTTTAGTAAGTCGTTTTGAGTGTTATCTTTTAAATCATAGTTTTTTTTATACATTTTTAAGCCATTTTCAAGCGGTAATTTATTATGTTTACAAGCTGTTTCCTTGATATTTTATCTATATTGCTCTGCATTTTTTATTCTGTTTTGGATTTGGTCTTTAATACACGAAAACTCTACTCATCTTTCAAAACATGTTTTTAGTTAAAAACCACATACCTCAACCTTCTTATGTCGTTCTCATGCCTGAGGATTTTTTAAGTGAGTACGTACATATACTTAAAAGTTCGTAAAACACATTAAAAGCAAATTTTATTAGAATTCTCCCTATTGATTTTTCATAAGTTGAATTTTTCTTAAATGAATCTTGGTTTAAATCATTTTCTTGATAAACTAGTAAATTTTACAGCCTATTCACCCCATTCCTAAGGTTGCCGCCATGGACAGGGGCTCTGCTTGTCCCCCCCCCCCCTCTCTGGCGCCGGCCCTGATTCTACATATTTTTTAGCATGATCGCGTCAATATTCATCAATGCATCACTGATCCGTTTCTCCAGCTCTTTTTTTTTTTTTTTTTTTTTTTGTAGGGGGGTACATAAACAATGTCCTTAATATGTCCCCGAAGGAAGATGTCATACGGCGTTAATTGGATTGGCCGTGTTGGTGATAATGTCCTCAATTTCTTACCTTGGCCTCCCAGGTAGCCGGGTTGAACGCCGTGACTTCTTCCTTTGGGGACACATTAAGGACATTGTTTATGTACCCTCACTAGCAAAAACGATAGAAGAGCTGAAGAAACGGATCAGTGATGCATTGATGAACATTGACGCGATCATGCTACAAAATGTATGGAAAGAATTGAACTACCGCCTGACCGTGTGTTGTGTGACCAGGGGGGGCACACATAGAATATTTTTAGAGTTCGCATAAAATTGAATAGTTTGTGATTATTTTCATAGATCAATCATATTTGTAAGTATAATACTTTTGAATAAACCGGGTTTTGAAAATGAATGATTCTTTTGTAGTAACCTTGTATAAGGTTTTTAAGTCATGTAGCAATTTCTAAACTGAACGCTATAAAACGCAATTCCAATCCTAAATAAAAAATTTAATATTTATTAACTTGGAAGTTTTATGATTATCATGCATTTTAAAAAATTTAAGGGGACTTGGTACCCCTTGTTTTCACAAAAAAATAATAAAAATATAAATCTATTTTTTGCGTGTTTATAATCTATGAAAACTTCTTATTCTGGAAAGTTTGTGAGCTGATCCGATAACTGCAATTGAAGAAAAATTATGTTTTTATGGAGAATTTAGCATTGCGGCAATAGTTCCTTTGATGTTTCGAACGCATTTTTCTCAGTTCGGGATTTTTGAAAATCCCACCTTATTCAAAATGCTAAAACTTCAACAAATATGAATGAAATGACTTTACATTTTTTCTGTGTCATTTGCAATACGTATTTGACAAAAATAGGCATGTTTTTTTAAATAAAAAAAATAAAAAAATTATTACAAATTTAAATGTTGAAAAATTCCTGTTTTTTACTCTTTTTTTACATACAGCTACAGTAATTTTAATTTTTCTCGAAAATTATTTTACTTATTTTAAATATGATGCCTTAAAAGTTAGAGAATATTACTTGGAACATTTAAAAAAAAAAATCAGAAGAAATATTGAAAAATGAAAAAGATTGAATTTGAAATTTGATGAATTTTTAATTTTTTTTTTAAATTTGGAAAATTTAGAGCTCTATGTCAATTTTTTTAAAAATAAAATTTAGTTTTTTCTTAGTAATACTTCAAAATATGTAAAATTTATAATTACGTTTAAAATGGCAAAATTAATGAAATTTTTTTTTTTTTTTTTTAATTTCGTTTCATATGAATTGAAAATTTCTCTTTTCAAATCAGTTTGTGTTTTCCTAGTACTTTAAATAGAAGTTTAGTTACAGTCGTTCAAAAACGGTTGTTAATAGGAAAATCCATGCTGAGAGATTCTAAAATCGTGTTTTCTAAAGAATAGATTTTTGCGCTAATACTGATATACGGCTTTTGTTGTATCTCCAAATGTATTTATGATAGAGTTATAATTTTTTGTACAGTTGTTCGTTATACTATGTTGAGTGTAATGACCTACAGATTTGATTTTACCTATATCTTTCGAAAAGTTATTGCTATATATACATAATAGTATGTTGAGAAAATATTGAAATGTATGTGTAATCTTATACAACAGCCTATATCTTTTTTATTTTTGAAAATATAGCTTAGATTTTAGGTCATTATACTCATGAATATAATAGAATCATGTAGTAAAAAGTAAAACAAATATATATTAATACTTTTTTTTTTACAACATTAGCCGTTTTGACAGAATATTGGTCAATTTCGACAAAAAGCTCCTTTTTTTTAGAAAAATAAAATTAAAAAAGTTAATATTTTTGTCAATTTCATGTTTTTACCATAATATGAACATTTTAATAGAATAAAAACTTTCATTAATAAGGTTTTTTAAAAAAATTACTCCGAACGTAGTCGGATACCTTATAGATATTTTTAAAGGTTAGTTTATTCACAGTTTGTCAATAAAGAGAGGCACAATAAAAACTATGAGTTATTCTAATTCCAGGCTAAATAAAAAAAAATCCTAGACGTGCCTTTCTAAATTTTTATCAGGTACATTATATAACGTTTAAAAATTCATTTGCTACTCAATAATAATTTTGGTCTTAATTACTTCCTTTTAAGAGTAGTTAATTTTACTGGTAGTTAATTTTACTGGTAGTTAATTTTTACTGAATGAAGTGTAAGTATATTTATTTTTAAATTTTTCTGTCCAACAAGTTTGTAACCATCCTTTATTTATATCGTTTTGATGCAAGTCTAACGCAAGATTCCACATACTCACTTAGTATTTTCAGTAAATTGTTTAAAAGATATTTTCTGGAAATGCGGACTTTTTTTTTATTTGAAGGTGATTAACATAGATGTATTTTCATAAGCAACTATTTGATTATTTCGGCTATTTACAACGTTACTTGTGTATTAGCATTGTTAGAGTTAATAAAACCAATAACTGATGTTACAGTCCATTGAACCCGAAATGCAGTTTACGTGGGAAATCTCAAGCCTTGAAATGAACAAACCCAAAAACAGATACGTGAATGTGGTCGCTTATGACCACAGCCGAGTTATTCTCCAGACATTGGAAAACATTCCTGGTTCCGACTACATCAACGCCAACTTCTGCGACGGCTATCGCAAGTCGAATGCTTACATTGCCACCCAGGGTCCTCTTCCAGACACATTTGGGGATTTCTGGAGAATGATCTGGGAACAAAAGTGCTCGACCATTGTAATGTTGTCCAAGCTTGTGGAAAATCAAAGGCCCAAGGTATGAAATGCATTAAGTTATCTAATTTTTTATTATCTGAAGCATTCTCTTAAATTCTTAATTGATTTCTATCTCTTGAGCTCGAAGTTTACAAAAACCTTTAGATATTATTGAAATACGTTAAATTTTCAGTGTGACCAATACTGGCCAAATCGGGGAACGCAGACTTATGGAGTCATGTATGTGTCAACTGCTGAAGTACAAGAACTTGCTTCATACTGTATAAGAACTTTCAGTCTGGAAAGAGTAAGCTTTTTAATAATTTCTCTAGTTCAATTCTATATTTTAAGTTTTTCTTGGTGGACTAAAGCTTCTATTTACCAAATTTCTTACTTCTAAGTGCAAAACTGTGGATTTGTATCAGGTTCAGACGTACAGATACTCAGTTTTTTTATATACATAGATAATATTGAGTTACCATTTAGTATTTTTTACAAACCGTGCACTGGAAACACGAATCAATGCAGCTTGAAGCACTGTTTACCAGAATTCCTTCCACATATTGTTTTTACTGATATATTTTTGCTTTTATGCATACATGTAGGTAGGTTTCTCGGAAAAGCGTGAAGTTAGGCAATTTCAATTCACTGCGTGGCCGGATCATGGTGTACCAAGTCATCCGGCTTCGTTCCTAATGTTCGTCCGCAGAGTGCAAGCAATGATGGATCCAATACATTCTGAACCAGTTGTGGTCCACTGCAGGTAAACTTTCAATATTGGTACGTATCAAATGAATGTAAGGATTTTAAGGTCAACATTTTGTTTTAAAGTAATTTGGTATAGTTAAAAAAATCTTATATAAGAGCAGCAGAAGAAATTATGAATTTGACAATTTTATGATTCAAGAGTTTCTATAGTAGTCTTGTGATAGAAAATTTTGTTAGTAGTGTCAAACAAACTGTTTTCAGAGGTTTTGGAATAGCCTGTTAATCTAATTTTTAAAACAGATTGATAAATAGTTTCTAGATCTAGATGTTCTTAATTTCAATAGAAGCCTCTGCTACAATACATACATTTGATTAAGGAATACTGCACAACTAATTAGCTATAAATGCACATTTAAATTCTGAGAGCACTAACATATTATGAATTAAACTTAAAAATATAAATATGTTTAACTATGAAACTTTATTTGTGATGTACTACTACATGCACTTTTTCATAGTTGCCCACAAAACATTGCATTTAAAAAGTATATAACCTAATCTTGGGTTTCATACTTTTTCTATGATTGTTGTGGGATTAGTTGCCAATTAATGGTATTTTGTAATACAATGCTGTTACAATTATTAAATTCTAAATTTTAAAAAAATTAAAAATTAAATCTTCACAGTGCAGGCGTGGGTCGCACTGGCTGCTTTATCGTGATAGATTCCATGCTTGAGCGGCTGAAGCACGAGACTACCGTTGACATCTATGGCCATGTCACATGTTTACGAGCACAAAGAAACTACATGGTGCAGACGGAAGACCAGTACATATTTTCCTACAACGCAATTCTAGAAGCCGTGACGATGGGTGTGACAGAGGTCCCTCCCGCTAATCTCTTTCCTCACATTCAACAACTTTTACATGTATCACATGGAGAAAAACACAGCAAGATGGAGTTGGAGTTCCAGGTAAATAAAATAGAAGACAGGTTTAAGCATATGTGAAAAAATGGATAAGGGATAATTAAACTGTTAAAGTTATGTGCACCTTTCTATACAGTGCTGTTGTAATTGCAGGAATTCTATTATTTGAATAATTTCATTGAGGTATATTTTTTTCACTAATTGTATTTGAATCCTTATAATATGGACTTCCCTTGCACAGCCAAATAACGAGGGTTAAACATTATATATTGTTCAATTCAAGTCGGGAAAGTTATTGTTTTAAAATAAACTTGTTCACAGAATAAGAAGGATCCATTCATTCGGGTCACAATATTGTTTATGATGCTTTGAAAAGCTATATTTTTGCATTTATATTTATCTAGTAAAGTTAGTTTGCATAAACAATTGCAAGCATGGGATTTCTCTGAGTAAATATGTTCACTTCCAAAAATATAGCCCGGAGCGGTAAAATGCGAAAAAAGGGGCACGAAATGCTACAAGTAAGTAGCTCTAAGCTTATTCATGAAACAAAACAAAGAATTACAAACAGGGATAAAAAAAAAAAAAAAAAAAAAAAAAAAATTATATATATATATATATATATATATATATATATATATATATATATATATATATATATATATATATATATATATATATATATGAGAGAGAGAGAGAGAAAGAATCTTCATAAATTGCTTCATATTTGCGTCATTAACAAAATGATGTTTAAATTCAAAACAAACAACAAAAAACGACATTAAAAGGATATGTGAGCACCCCTCACCTGCATACAAAGTGTATAGCGTGTGATCATGTTTGTTACGAGGTGATCAACCACCGCCGAGACCAGTAATCGCCATTTCTCCTGCAGGTCAGTTTAAATCTCTGAGAGTGGGAGGGCATCCCAAAGACTTTCAATTTGATTAAGGTCCGGCGAGAAAGCCGGCCACTCCATACGCGCAATCCCCTCACTCTCCAGAAAGTCTTCAAAGATGGCAGCTCGATGGGGACGCGCATTATCGTCCATCAAAACGAAAGAAGGACCAACTGCTGTAGCGTACAGTTTCACAGTGGGGTCTAAAACTTCTTCTCGATATCGTACAGCCGTCACTGAACCTCGCCTAGAGATGCACAGGTCGGTACGATATCCTAATGATAAATCCCTGCCCTGACCATGATGCTTCCACCGCGGAATGTGTGATGTTCTGGGGCCGATTGCGTGTGTCTTACAACCTCCAGACCTTTACACGCTTATTATCGGGTTGTATGGTAAATCTGGACTCATCTGTGAACATAACGTTGCAGCAATCAGACACAGTCCAATACTCATGTTGGCGGCACCACATTAATCGTGCCCTTTTGGATTTGACGGATAAAGGAACACAAACTAGTGGTACCCGGGTATTCGTGGTAACCTTTCATTAGCACTTACATGCAACACTTGTAACCCTTCAAAATGCCTTCCTCTTATACGACTGCCTGTTTTGCACATTTTTCGACGAGAAACCGTGACTGGCTGTTACCTAACATATTCACATACTTCCTTCTACCATTGCAGCACATTTTTCAGCATCTTTAATTCAGATTGGCTTACGAAAATTAACATTTTCCTCTCCGTGTTTAACTTTTGGAAGTGAGTATAATTTAGCAACGCTCCTGATGCTCTATACTAACAAAATAATTAACCCTCGCGGTCTAAGTTATATCGCTTGAAAGGCTTTCAAGATAAGAAATACGGGGGAAGATAACGAGTCATTAGTCATTTTACTCAAATTGTATAAATAAATTATAGTTAAAAAGTTGCTGCTTAGGTACTAAAATAGTTGACACGGAATATTCTTTTTTTTTCCCCTTTTTAATTTTTTTTCTTCTAATTTTCATCTTGAAATGCATAACTCTATGATTACTGACACAATTATATTTAGATTGTACTTATTTAGTTAAACAATCTACGATCTATTTAGAATTTTAGAATGCAGAGAACTAGATATTGTGAAATCAATTAAATTATTTGTGCAAAACTTATTCATTGTTTCCATTTGTAAGTTAAATTTTAAACAATATTGCAGCATAGGGAAAACTTAATTTTGATTAATAACTTAAAGTTCATCAAAATCCCAAAGGACAATTCCCGCATTTTTTAAAAAAGAGTGAAATTAGTTCATATTTATGGAGAATTTCTTTCTAATTCCAAATATTAAAACAAAAGTTCTTTTAAAAAATTAGTTATTTAAATATTAAGAAAAGAAAATGCCCGAAAACCTCGTTCGATTGCAGTCCGATTAAAACGCTACAGTTTAGCTGTGACGTCAAAATTTACTTCCGTTTCTATGGTTATCGTGAGGTTTCTGCCAAAAAATTGGTGCGAGTTTTTTAAACAATTGCCATATCCCGTGCTAGTTGGCGCGAGAAACTTGCAAAACTGTGGTTTCCGCTGCGGCGTTTCAAGCTTAGTTCGGAACAAGTAACGTCACATTAGCTTCGAGCCGATGAGAGGTTTTTCCCACCTAAATAAATCAGCGAACTTTCGTTGCAAATTATAGAAAAGAAAAAGCGTAGTGAGCAGAAAATTTTGTGTTTATGGCATTTTCGAAACATTTAGAATTGAATAAAAATAAAAAAATAAAAAAAATGAGGAATTGTCCATTGTGTAATTTTATAATGTGAAGTTTAAAATATATTATTTTCCATTTCAGAAACTTAGTAAGATACGAAAAATAACTTCTGAATTTGTGAGTGCCAATGTACCAGTTAATAAGTTGAAAAACAGATATGTAAACATTCTACCATGTAAGCATAAAAGTGTATTTGAACAATTGTATCTTTAATTTTTACAGTTTAAATATAAAGCTAAAAAACATCAAGGTACTTTAGAACAACTAATTGATTTTATTATGTATGTAATAGGTCAATTTTAAGTACATTTGGGACAAACTGGTATTTGAGAATAAGTAAAAAAATAATAGAGAATAAGTTTAAGGATAAATCATATTTAAATCCGAGGTTTTGTAGGTTATTTCTTTTGCAGAGTTGAAGATCGATGTTTATAATAGTAAAGGCATTTTTCATATAAAATGGAACTTAACTAAGTTAATTGGTATTAAAAACGGGGTATTTTTTGTTCTCAAAGGGTCCTCATCAAACCATTTGTTTTAAAGGTTTATGAAGTCAAAAAAATAATCGAAATACTTGTTTAATTAGTTTGTAGATGTGAAAATTCGAAAAAAATTAGAAATTCCTTCCTTTACTTGGATTGTAGGCATGTTCTCTTTTTACAACTGGGATATTTAGTTTATATACCTACCCGAAATTTTTTTGTGACGCGGATAAAGTTAGGAAATAATTTGGATTAGCCTTAAATTCGTTTTCAAAATAAGTTTACGAAAATGGGAAAGGAGGAATTAATCTATTGAATAGTTGAACTGCTCACTAAGAAGCTTATTTTAGAAATTACTTATAAATAAGAATCAAACAATTGAGATATTTTAATTTTATATATATTTTTTATTGTTTTATAGATGAATCTACTCGAGTTCCTTTGCAACAAATAGGAGGAATGGATGGCTCCGACTACATAAATGCTAATTACATTGATGTAAATAAGCAATTCTGTATTTAAATATATAGTTATTTTATTTGAAATTGTTCATTTATTCTTCCACGCCCATTATATATGCAAAGTAGAAGACAAATTTGATATCGTGACGTAGCGTTGTAAGTCGTTACTCTATCACTAGTGTGAGCTCACACATAAATATATATGACTCCTCACCAGTAGCATAACTGACTTACTACTGTTTGTCTTAGAAGAATAGCATGATCTACTGACTACCTATGTTAGCCAAAATATAAGGTTTCATTGCTATTTATAAGCTTCAACAATGATAAAACTGAAAAACAAGGTTAAAATAACAACCACCAATCAATACTATATCTAGTGTTCTCAACAAGCCACCCATGGCCTAGTTGGGTTACATAACACTTTATTTCACTTTATAGACTGACCCAGGAAAAGGGTGCAAAAATATGGAGAAAAGTTCGTTGAATTCATTGGCTAATTCGCAAAATAAAAGAGCAATTTGTTTAAGGTCGCGTAACGATACAAAGTTGGTAAATTTTTGGCGAAGTTACAATCTTATTGGAAGTCATGGCGTTATTTGATGCAACTGATTCTTACATTTTCGAATCATCCAAAGAAAGACGTTTGAAGTTGTTTTTGTTACTGAAACTTTTGTATTTCTCTCATGCACAAATAAATATTTTTTAAACAAAAAGAAACACTAAAAACTTATTTTCAAACATTTCGGCACTGGCGAATTCATTATTATCATATACCCATTTGTCACCTAGGAATAAAATAAAATTTGAACCGTGTTTTAATTTCAGGGCTATCGACACAAAAGAGCTTACATTGCGACTCAAGCACCTCTTTCAAACACTTCAGCAGATTTCTGGAGGATGCTATGGGAACAGAACTGCAGTATCATAGTAATGTTAACGAAAGTGGTAGAACTTGAAAAAGTAAGCGATGTTTTTCTTAACAAAAGTACAATAATATTCAAGTGAAATAAATACTTGCATTAAATAAAGATAAATCTTTTGGTACTTTTTCAAGGAAACATGTCACCAGTATTGGCCGGATGAAAAACCTCACCGATACTTAAATTTCACCGTTGTTCCAGTCACAGAATACAATATGCCCAGGTACATATTGAGAGAATTCAGAATTACTGACACCAGGGTAAGTTTCTTACATGTAATTGAGTTTTTAATTTAAGTAACATAGTTTTAGTTATAGATGAATGTAATAAAATTATTCCGTTTTAATTTGCTTTCGATAAATTGTTAGGTATAATTATTATCTTAATTTTTTTCCAACTTATAAGCAATTACATATCTTAATTTTAAAACATTTCGTTTTTGTAAATGAATTATTTTACAGGATGGCCAATCGAGGATAATTCGTCAATTTCACTTTACAGACTGGCCCGAGAAAGGTGTGCCAAAATCCGGAGAAAAGTTCGTAGAGTTCATTGGCCAAGTTCACAAAACAAAGGAGCAATTTGGTCAAGAAGGCCCCGTAACGGTACATTGCTGGTAGGTTCATGGTGAACGTATTCTTATTGTTGAGCACTCTTAAAATTGAAAGAGAATGCATATGAACTACTTTTATGCAACTCTTTCCAAAATATAACTAGGGGTGTGGAACATCTCACAACTTTCAATTGCACTTTAATACTGACGTGGGTTTGTGTCATCTACCGTTTGTATATTTTCATCCTTCATTTAGAATAAATGGTCAGTTTGGCGATATTTTTTGCTATAATTCTTGCATGGGTCTATAAAAAAAAAATCGACAAAATGGTGATTTTGGCGATATACTTTTTGATAATCCTTATATTATCCTTTATTAAAAGCGAAACTGAGATGAGAAGTAAAAACGATCGTTGATGAGGTTTGCTCAAGGAAAGAGAACTATGTGTTGAAGGCTTTATTTTTTCAATTTTTTACACCGTTAAAACATTTTTAAGGGAATTTCAGAGGTGAGGATGTTAGAACACCTTAAGAGGCATTACCACAGCGATTTTTATCAAAATTGTTAGAGCCGTTTTTTAGCAATCATTGAAAAACATGATTTTTTTCAATGGCAGCTACCTTATGCGCGATTTTGACGAAAACCTTAATGGTAGGTCACATGGTCGCCACTAACCTTCATACCAAATTTGAACATCGTAGGTCAATAAAATATAGCTAATCCCAGTTACTGGCTGTTGTCAAATGTATTAGTCAAATTTCAAAAGATATTTTGTGATTAGCTGGATTACTGAATTTGGAAATTTATGCATAAAGCACATTTAGAAGATTTGTGATTGGATGTTTAAAGTCGTTGCCATTCTGCTCACAGAAATACAGCCGAATTTGAGCGGCACGCAAGAGAATTATATATATATAGATAGATTTGCTTTAATTTTACTTTCATATGAATAATTTGAAGCCACTTTACTTTTTTTCCCAGGAATTCTTCACTTCATTTTGAATTTTCAAAGCTAAAGGGCGCAAATGCACCCTTTGTACCCTTCTTGGTGTCGCCCATGTTCAAACGAAACGTCCTTTTTGATACAATAACTACTTTTATTGAAATATTTACTTTATTAAGATTTATTTAAATAATTTAATTGTTTTATTTATCTTGTCGTTTTGTTTGCATATATATTTCAGTAACATTTACAATATTAAATAAAATTCATGTATTTGATATTTACATCTTTTTCTCCCATGACATGCAATTATTAATTTGGGCCCCCTTACTTTTAATACCCACACTAGCCACCGATGATCTAAGTACCTCAAACAAGGCGTAAAACATTTGCTTTTTGATAGTTAAATTTAAGAAACATGCCACATTTTAACACATGCCACATTTTAAGAAACATGCCACATTTTTACTGCATATTTAATTTTTTCTAAAATGAAACGATTTTGAGATTGTGAGCTACATGTAATTCAGTTTAATCGATAACGGTTTCTACTTTTAATAACAAACAATTAATTAGTAATGGCATGCTCATTGTTTTGTTGCAGTGATGGCGTGGGGAGAACTGGCGTTTTCATCTTATTAAGCATTGTTTTGGAGAGAATGAAATATGAAGGTGTGGTGGATATCTTTCAGTATGTTTGCATTCTACGAACGCAAAGACCAGGAATGATACAAACCGAAGTAGGCACCATATTTCTTTACTATGTACTCAGATTTATCCCTCACCATTCCCATTTTTCCTATTTATTCCTTTTAATCCATATAAAATCATATAAATGAAAAAAAAAAAATGTATAATTATAAATTTTCTTAACTTTTTTAGTTTGAAAATGATACAGTCCAAATTAATTTAATTTCTTTCATGCCCTACACATTAATCTTATTTTTAGTTGCTAATTTTCCTTTGTAAAGTAATGTGATACGAATGTTACCAAATTATTTTTTATACTAACTTTTTGTGCGAATGATTAATGTCTTAATTCATTATAAATTTAACTTAATGTAATTTTTTGTTATTTTGAATGTTTAAGAGTTGTTTAATTGAACTAAAGGTGTGTAAAAATTACGAAAAAGTATAATTCTTATATCTGATATGTCATGTTTTATAAGTATTTAAATTAAAAAGTCTTCTATCGAAAGGAAATGCATTATGATCAATACAACTATAATTTATTTTCTTAGTTAAATGTGGTTCTATATCGATTTATAATCTTTAAAGTTTATGTTGTAACATTTGTTTCTTATTTCTTAACATCTAAAAGGCTACTTAAAATAAACTGCTTAAGAAAAATATGTCGATACATTCTAACTGATAATAGTGTTTCAATCTATGCAAAAAAGATCGGTATATTGATGTCATTTATCTTTCAGGAACAATACCAGTTCTGCTATAGAGCTACTCTTGAATATTTGAGTTCATTAGAGCTTTAAAAAGGTGAACATTATACTTTTTGTTCAGGATTACTTATTTACTTTAGAGATCTGTGGAGTGTAACCACACTGAGAGAACCTCTTCGAAATTACACTTCTTGAAAATACATCTTATTAATAAGTAAATATTAAGAAAGATATGGCTATTTGTTAATAAGAGGTAGTCCTAAAAAAGATAATTTCCTATTCGATATGGTACAATCGAATGCATTTAGCCCAGTGCATTTAGAAACTACTTTGTATAAAACCTTGAAATTTGGAGTATATAGGTACAAAAATGATCACTTAATGAAATTGCATAAATTAAAAACTCGAAAATAGCGTCTAATATATTTTATTTTATATTTGAAATCCTTATGTCAATGCGTATGTCCACCTGTTATTTTCTATTGCTAATTTAATTTTCATTTATAATAAATATGGCATAAATGGTTTTCATTTGATGTCTTTCATTAAGAGATCTTTTTCGTTGTAGGGGAGACAGGGGATGGTTGAAACAGGGGTAGGTTGAAGCAACCGCATTTAAACGTCTAATTTTATTCATAGGAGGATTTATTTCTTAGAGGGGATAAAAAAAACCGTTAAACCTACATTATATGTATGAGAAGAAATATTCTGTCAACAGCTCTGTATTTTAAAGAAAAAAACTGTTTTTAAGAAGGGCGAGTAAATTTTCAAAGCTTCATAAGATATTGCCTTTTGGGTATTGTAGACTATACCAAACTTCAACTTAACTAGACATCACTTGGACGATAGATCGACACAGTGCTCATAGGTATTTAATCCATTTTGGCGGAGTGAAGACATAATTCTCGCCAAACCTTATAGCCTTTTGTTCTCTACAGGGTTGTGGTTTGGCGAACATTATGCTTTCACACCGCCAAAATGGATTAAATACCTATGAGCACTGCGTCGATCTACCGTCTAAGTTATCTCTAGTTAAGTTGAAGTTTAGTATAGCTAAATTTTTTTATTTATAAAGTGTTTATAGTGCATATTTATGGCTTGCTATTCACCTGTTTTTAAAAGCACACGTGCATGGCTACACTTACTTAACGTCTTGTTTAGTTAAAATGGCGAATTGTGGCAGGTTGAAACAAAAGGGATGGGTCTAGTTGAAACAGTGTTTCATTCCCTTTATGTGTCCTCTATCAAGGCTTATGCCCACATGAGATTAGAAAACTGGTATACCACTATGCAACAAGAAACAATGTGCTTTTTCCTTCATCATATGGACCGTTACTGAAGCTGATTGGTAACGGATATCTAAACGGACTCATAACTTTGTCCATTAGAACTCCCTAAGCAACTAGTTTAGCTCGAGCTACCAGCTTAAATCAGTACGTTGCCAAATTGTTTTTCGAAAATTATTCTCGTGTCTTAAAAAACATGCAATTTCCAACTGCTGACATATACAACATAGACGAGACAGAAATAACTAGTCCATCGCCCAAACAGAATTATTGCTAAATAAAAGTTATCAAGCAAGTGGGATCTGTTACCTCAGCCGAGCGTGGGACTCTAGTGACCGTCACTATAGCAATTTCTGGAACAGGCATTACAGTATCATCGATATTCCTGTTTCCTAGGGTTATGTTCCAAGGTCATTTCAAGTGGGACATCAAAATGTGTAGGGTTAGCCAATCCTTTAGGTTGGATGAAGGACTCCGACTTTATCGTCTTTTTGAAACATTTCATTTCAATCCCGCTGTGCACACCATAGAGGCATATTTAAGTGATTCTCGATATTCATGAATCACCCTTCTATCAATATCATAGATTTGTGTCGAGAAAACAATAATGTTCTCTTGAGCTTTCCACCACATTGCTATGTTTCAAAATTTTATACAATTCGAGTTTCTAAATGAACTGGGCTAGAAGATTGTTACCTAGCGATTATTGCCAATACTATTTATAAGCAATTCTTTAGAATTCCCATTTCGTCTTACAGTTATTAGTTTACCTTTACTATTTTGGGTAGTTTAACTCTACTATTGAAATGTTTTACGAATAATGTTTACTACTTGTAAATAATTTGGGTTAATACCTTCCTTTAGACTTCGACTTGGATAGATAAACTTGTACGACGCTAGTAACTTATGCTTGCTTAATATTGCATCAAAAGATTGTATATTTGAATGTTAAAGGATATGAACATTACAGTTTACAGTAACATTATTTATTCTCTTACTTTATTCACTAGATTTCAATTTCCTAAAAATTCACAATTATTGCAAAATTTCCAAAAATTACCATCCACATAATATTCTATTTACGATACTATTTAAAAAAGTTAAGGATTAGAAACCTTTCAGGTCTGTTCATCATCATTTGGCCAAAGAACAATCTTGCAATAAAAAAATTTCTCTGATACGAATTCGTAAGTGAAAGTAACATTTTTGGTTCAATAATATTATTATTATTCTAAAATACAAATATTTTTGGTAAGGAATTTTTATAAAAGTAAATGTCTATTAGTAGTTAATATATTTTTTTGTTCACTTTCCCATTCTGTAAGAAACTGTTTGAAGTAACAAAGTATTTGCTATAGTTGACAGAAACTATTGGTTCAGGTAAAAATTTCCTATTGGTTAGCGTGAGGTCAGCAATATAAAAACAAAGTATAAAATTGCTGATGCTTGAAACAAATTGCAATGTCCGTCCGTAAAGTTCTGATTGTGCTGTATTTATATACAAAATCAATATTTTTATTAGTATTTTAAGTCCTCCAGATGTACTTGAATGCCAAGAGGAATGTGGTTTGATGAATATGCTCTTTGAAATTTACTCTCAAGTTCAATCTGGTTTCAATCAGCTCTATTTCCATCCATATATAAATATGTGTCAATTTCTAGTAAACGATGCAACCACTAAAGGGACAGAAATGTGTGGCAATTCTCCTTGTCCATCAGCAAATCGGCTTTATGCATGGCAACGCCGTAGTTAATTGTTCTTTGCAATGTCTACAAAACGTTAAATTGAAATATATATTTTTGATTGGCTGATGGAATTTAAAAATTTGAATTTATAATTAAAAACATTGTTGTGATTATCATAAGTTTTTCAGATGAAAACCTCATTTCGAACAATGCCTTACATAAATTCCATAAGCATCACTGATACCTTTCTCTCAAATAAAATATTATTAAACACTACACTTGGAGTCACTTCTGAAAATTGAACCTATAGTCTGGGCGCTAATGTCGAAAAAAGTGGTCCCGTGGGCTACTTGATGTGGGTGGTTTCATTCGATTTCTATGAATGCGTAGAAACTGAAATCCGATGGTGAGTATCTCACTTCCAATGAGTGGCGCCAGTCGAAAATCCAAAATGGCCTCATACGTATAACCTAATGTAGGTTTTTGCCAAATAATGGTTTTCCAGCTCGTGTTTTGACACTGTTGACTGTTGGAAAACTTCTAGGAAATAAAATTACCTTTCCAACGGTATATAACACATTTTGCTCCAGGACTACTAACTCGCGCATCGATAACTAGAATTTGACCATAAAGTGTGTTGGAATTTTGTACCATTTTCTTCGTCCATCTTACTCAAAGTACGCTCAATGTCCAGCTGAATGCATTTAATACCAAAGCACAATTTCCCATAATAACACTAGTTTTGAGATAATTGAATTTTATTGGGATAGCTATTCATAATACTTGTGCTTTTGCTGTCTCGCGATTTATTCTGAAAGACTAGATCTTTTTTTCGAATGTATATATTTTACATTTAAGAAGCTGTTATTCTCATTGTTATATGGCTAGTATAATTTTTAATATTTGCTATAAGAAATTTAATATATTGGAATAAAAATAAAATAATTAAAAAATGTGTTTTTTGTTTTATTATTAACCTCATCCTACATGATGAACCCTCGTATACACTTATTTAAAAAGGAACTACAAAAAGCTCATTTTTGTAGCCTAAAAGTAAATATTTGTATTACTTCAGCAGTATTGAGCAGTTTGCCTGCATTTTTCTTCTGAAAAGGCAGGCAAAATAATAAGCATCATTCCGACTATTCTGATTAAAAAAAAAAAAAAAATACTCAGCGTCATTTCCGACAGTGGTGATTCATGACAAACAGTAGTCCCTTGCAAGTAAGCTAATCAATGATATGTAAACACAATACAACAATGCTTGTTCACAACTTTATCAACTTTCTATAAAAAGTTGTACAAACCAAATTCAAAATAACACAATAACAGAACTTTCTAAACAAAACTTGGCAAGGCGTCGTGTAAAATTATCGTAAGCAAATTAAAAGAGTGACGCATGTTATTCATGAATTGGCAAAAAATTAAAATAAACAATTTATTCAATATGAATTTGAAAAGCACACAAAATATTTGCATACCTGTTAACCGAAAGGTTGCAACAAGTACAAAGCTTGGCGCTCGGAAAATCTTACGTTAGTCTTTTGCTGAAAATGGGTCGTCAACGTGATATTTCTGAAACAAAGAAAATAGTGTATTAAATACACTATTTGTTTAAAGCTGGAAAAAACAATTTATTTCTGATGAAATGAATGTTGCACAATCTATGGTTTCAGTTCTTAAAGGAATAGAGAAGAACCGGCCAACTAAAAAGTAACCGAAATAAATGTGGTACAAAGCTTGTAACAACTGTAGAGATACATGCAAATTAATTCTGCCAGCGCCCATGGCGTGAACAGGCACTTTATAGCCATTGAGAAATAAATCCAAACCAATAAACTTAAAAAAAAAAAAAAAAAAAAAAAAAAAAAAGGGAATATATGTCTTTCCTTTTCATACATATTTACCAATATTTAATATTCATTACACTGCATTGACTGGTAAAATTGACTTATTTAGAGCCGTCTAATGCCTGTTCTAATACACGTACGTTCATAAAATTTTGTATATATGCTATTTGGACCATGTGGGAGAATATATGTTTCTGTTTTACTTCGACTATGATATGGAATTTATTGTGGTTCCAGCACGAACGCACTATTCCGCAGTTCTCAATGAGCCAGAAAGGTGATCATATTCTTCTTCTTCTTATCAAGGACTATGGGAACTAAGGGCACAGGATGTAAGCGCACATTCGCGAGAGGGAGTGCGCAAGTCTACTTATAGCCACCGAAGAGTTCACTTCTAACTCTTTCGATAGCTACCCGGTAGATGGCAGCACTACCGACCGTATGTGGAACTTCTTAATTTAGAGGCAATACCAAGCAGAAGATTCTACCAGAAGACTTGGCTTTGCCACCCCCAGAAATATGGATTTGTATGGGAACTTGGAGGACTTTGCGACCATGACTGATTTAACGTGCTCCAGTCACCATTAGCGAACACCGCGGTCTTTAGTCGGTCCCAGGCCCGAACTCGCAACCTCAGGGCGATACTCTCCCGGCTGGGCTACGCGGCCAGCGATCATATTAGTTGTATCATATTACTTCCCATATAAGTTGCGTAAATCTAATTGGCACATAAAATAAACAAACAGCATAGTTCAAAAAGTCTTCACAGCATCTGAAACTTGGCTAAACCCAGCTCAGAAAATGGCAGGTACGCGGAGCTAAATATGTTAGCAGAAGAGCAAGGCATGTCAATGTAAGCATTGAAATGTAAACATTAAAAAGTTAAACATCGCAGTTGAAGGAGAAGATGGCAGGTGTGGAGTGTTTAGAGTTTCCTCTTGGACCAACGTTTGACAGCGAATGACTGTAATAAACTGGGGCACTCTTTGATGAATGTGAGGATAGGAGGCAATAAAGCTTGGTTTTGGTAATGAACAACGAAATCCTCCTGGGTAGCCATGTCTCTGGTTGCAATTGCATGAACGGAGGATAAGCAATTTAAGAGGCCCTTGATTGACCGATAGGAAAAAGCATCAAAGTCATCTTGTATTTGGGCATTCTTGACATCGGGAAAGGGGCGTCTCTGGAATCAGTACTGGTCACCTGGTTTACCAGTACCACTAGTAGTTGGGACTCAACACAAGCTTGGCACGCGACTTCCGCATAGGTGGGTCTGATGAATTTTTGAAGTTGCAGTGGCCTGGGCAGAAATAGACGTTTCTGCATCTGCTTGGGAAAAGAGGTAGAAGACGGAATGATCTCCCTCTTGACTAACGGACCGTCTCTATACCTCTGTGTAAGTGACTCCGTGACTCCTGCGAACAAGGCAGGGGAGAGAATTACTGCAATGGGCCATGTTGCAGCAGATTTTAGGACCTTCCTTTGACTTCTTTTTTATCTCTGCTGAAGTTGCTCTTTGGCGCAGGGCCGACATCTAACTAGAGAGTTACACTCAGAGGCCAAATGGGCGCCCCAAGACTGACACCTGTAGCACTGTAGCAGCCCTTTCACTTTACTGCCTCTGGGTGACTCTTATTTGACTCTCAGGCAAAGCATACTTTTCCAGGAAAGAACATTTGCTCGATCAAGGGATTGGGGGAACTCCATGACAAAGAGAGGCATCTTTATCCCCAACTTCTTCGTTATCTGGTAGATGATAGTTACAGGGAAGTCCGGCTTATCCGTAGCAAGCAAGTCCCTAATTTCATCAATGGTGGTGGAATTTGGCAGCCCTCTGACTACAATCCTGAAGGAGGATTTGGAGAGAGGTCCCTTGAAATCATAAAGACATGCTTTGACCTTTAGGTTGTGTGTGTATATATATCATGGCCTTTTCCAAGATGTTGTGGGGAGTGATGCAGTATTTATTTTTTGAGACACGGAATTACACTATAATTCTGATCACTATATTTAAATTTGACGAGAAATAGAGTTTTTACCATTTTTTCATTTTAATTATCATTCATTTGAAATATGGCCATTTCAACGTTTACGGGTGTGACACATAGCACACATTTAGGGCTCTGTGGGAAGAAAGATATAATTTGGAAATATTTTTTCTTTTAACAAAAAGAAAGCATTACTGGAAGCACCATGACAACTTTCATTAATCCCAAGATATTGCTTACATTTTATAAAATTAAAAAATTTCTTGTTATGGATGTGACAGTTTTTCCCTCAAAAATCAACTATGTTAACTACACTTTCAATATTCTGTGAATTGATAGGTATTTTTCATTGGTAATATTTTTTTATATGAAGATGAGGGTTGAAACTTTAACTTTGTATGCTGTTTTAAATTTTTATATGGATAAATTTTCTAATGGAATTTTTAAAAAAAGGTGTTACAGGTGCGACACCTTCTGTTACGGTTGTGACGACGTGCAAGTTCACATGCAGTTGACTTGTATTTAAAAATCATTTTTGAAAAAAGAAAATTGCCTATGCAATTGCCTTTTGTATAGAATATACTTAGGCATATTTGCCAATAAGAAATTATCATGTTTCTATTTTGATAATTTTTTTTTTTTTTTTTTTTTTTTTTTTTTTTTTAATTATTTCTTTTTATTACAATACTAAAATTGTAATAGGTAGTACAACAGACTTAAAATGTATTTTGACCATTTAACTACTAAACTTCAGCCAGAAATATTACATTCATGATGTAAATTGTTTATAGAAACTGGAAATTGCCTCTATTGTTGACTAAAGAGGGAGGCTCAACTTTCTTTAGAACAGACATACTTTTGCATGGCGATTCATTATTCTCGAGCTATATCCAGTAATTTTTCCACTTGGATTCATATACTTGAGCATCTGTTCTGACTTGTCCATGTCAACATCCAAGACTTCAGCATAAAATATTTTAGTATTCTTGGAATTTTTCGATCTTCTTTGAATTTGAAGAGATCTGGCTTCTCCACCATAAAAACACTGCAATCTTCACTAGTAGGTTTTGCTGCAAATTTGATTCTCCCATGATTCTATTTTTGACAGACATCACATCTTTCATTCCAGGTCGCTCTTAACTTCTTTCAGCTCTGTATGAAAAACTAATTACTTTGTCAATTACTTTATATTGATTCGTCTCTGTAAACATATTGGCACTCTTTGAAGCATGTTTGGCGCCATCAGCAATTCCTCTGCAACAAGTTTCTTAACAACTGTAGCTCTTTTTCGAAGACTAGTGGACAAAGTTTTCCTGGTTTAGCAAACTGTTTTTCCAATACTTCGGTTGGATTGGTAAGATCATTCTATTGAATTGGCCTGCTCGTCAGTATAATTCTCATATGAGCATTTGTTAATTGAGGGTTTGTTTTTCTTTCTGCTTTTTTACCTCTCTATCACTTAGTCTTTTAAGTTTTAATACCTTCATTCCCTCTTATGTTGGTTGTGATATAATCTTTTTCTTGTTTTACCTTCATTTTTTGTCTCGCAATCTCTCTTTCGCAAGATACTCTTAACTATCATGGGTCAGACTTTAACTTCTCCCAAAATTTGGCTACTTTTGCACGCGACGGTGCATTTTCCGCAATAATAGTTTTATTTAATAACTAGCTGAATACCCATGCTTCGCCACGAAATTTTACCATGTGCAATATTTTAGCCAGCTATGAGGGCCCGCGTTGCTGAAATCCGTCATTATTGTATAGGCACAATTTTTGGCGCTCTGTTCGCAGAAAGATTCATTGCAACGCAAAATTCATTGCAACGCAATCGAGCTCACTTCGCTCGCTGAAAAAGTCATTGACACATAAGCACAGGCTTACTTAAATCGTTCAAAGGTTCATCGCTATATAAACATGAGTTCGCTTTGCTCGATGAAACAAGGCATATTCTAAGGAAAATTTACGACTGCCCAAAAGTCCAATCGCCTCCCCCCCCCCCCACCTTCTCATCTCCCTTTCAACCCCTACAGCAAGTTAATTTGAAACAATAAAATCCGATAATTGATCTTTGAATATAACAGTAACGCTCAAATTTTAAAGCGAGGTTTGTTTTACCTTACTTCATGAGGTTAATTAATTAATATTTATAAATCTATTAGCTGAATACCCGTGCTTCGCTACGAAATTTTACCATGTGCAATTTTTTACCTAGCTGTGTGGCCCTACCCAGTTTTTGGCGCTTCGCTCTCAGGAAGGTTCCTTGCTTCGTTAGACCAAGCTCGCTTCGCTCGCTGAAAAGTTCATAATAAGCACAGGTTTAATTCACTCCTTGAAAGGATCATTGCTGTGCAAGCATGGGCTCGCTTAAGGCACTTTTCACACAATCCGATTTCTATCGGAAGACAAAAAGTAGGAATACAAAAATTCTTTTAGAGGCGTGAAGAAGTGAATTACTCCTTTCGCATTATCCGGCGACAGCCGTTAGCAGCCGTCGGGTGCTAACAGGCTGCTTTGTAACAACCGACTTTTTGTCTTCCTACTTTTTGTCGTTCGACAGAAATCGGATAGTGTGAAAGGAGCCTAAAAGGGTTCATTGCTGCGTGAGCGTAAGCTCGTTTCACTTACTAAAAAATAATTGCTGCGTGAACCTTAATATTGAAAGCCCCTCCCTTGTCGAAAAAAAAAAAAATTCCCATTAATACAACACCCCTTTGAGAATATTTTAACACGTGTTTGGGAAAAACAATATTAGAAGACAAAAACTACTTACTTTGAAATTTTCAGAGCTCTTTGGCTCATTAGAAGTCGCATTTTATTTAACTATTAATTAAAAAATTAATTAAAAACAAATTAAAATTTTAACATTCTTTTTGCCTAAAGTTCAATTAGAAGTTCAAAACTACTTATGTTGAAAATTTCAATACTGTAGCTTTAATGGAAATCATTTCGTGAAGTATTTGTTAATGATAAAAAAAATGTATAAAAAAAAGCTAATCAAAATTTTGAATTATGTTTGCTTAAAGTCCAATTAGAAGGCCAAAACTACTTATGTCGAAAATTTCAGAATTGTAGACCTATTAGAAATGGTTTTGTGAAATATTTATTAATTAATTAAAAAAATTAATCAAATTTTAAAGTTCTGTTTTTTATATCCAATTAGAAGGCCAAGACCACTTATGTGGAAAATTTCAGAGCCATAGCCCTATTAGAAATCGTTTTATAAAATACTTATTAATTAATTAAAAAGTTAATTTAAAAAACTAATCAAAATTTTAACTTTCTATTTTTCAAAAGATTAATTAAAAGGCTAAAACTACTTATGTTGAAAATTTCAGAGGTGTAGCCCTGTTAGATATCGTTTTGAAAAAAAAATAATAATAATAATAATTAATTTGTTAAAAAAAATTAATTAAAAAAAAACTGACCAGGATATTAAAATTCTGTTTTTCAAAACTACAATTAGAAGGCTAAAACTACTTATGTTGAAAATTTCAGAGCTGTATCTCTATTTGAAGCCTTTTTGTAAAAAAAAAAAATAATAATAATAATAATGAAGATAATAATTAAAAAAATTAATTAAAAAATAACTAATTAAAATTTTAACATTTTGTTTGTCATGTGTACAATTAGAAGGTCAAAACTACTTATGTTGAACATTTCAGAGCTATACTCCAATTTTAAGAAGTCGCAAAAGACAATTAAACAATCGTGAATACAAATTCAATGTTTTTGATACCAAACATTAAAAGATTATTTAATTTACACTTACAAGGCAAACATATTCAATAGCTGTCATCCACTTACTTCGGAAAGGAAAGATACTGCATCTTTCGCTTCCCTCTAGTTAACTATTCATTGCTGTTTTTGTAATCTTGGGACTTGGAATCGCTAACTAGTTTCGTCAAAACAACTGTTGTCACCCACCCCCTAAAAATACAGTGGTCATCTCCCAAGAAAATTCCAAAGGACAGGACACACAATAGGAGTTTGACCGCAAACAGCCGAAGAAGAGGAGCTGATCAGCTGACAGTGGACACTAAAGTGAAATATATTTCGTATCCTCCCCTTATTTCAAGGTCAGGGAGAAAAGAGGACAGCAAATGTTTTTGCCAAATCCCTCTGCTTGGAGAGGTGATTTCGACCCCATCTCTCAGCTCAAATAAGCCACGACTACTCGTAAAATAAGCCCTGCCGAGATATATTTCGACAGTAAAAGTGTACAATTATTATTAAAATAAAGAGGATAGCTAAAGACGGCAAATAATCAGAAACTTAGTTTTGACATATACTTTGTTTGAGAAAATTTATACATAAATTTGACTACATTTGTACTAGAGTTGGCAAATTTTTAAACGTTAATAAAATTCTCTTCATCAATAATGTACCTTGAAATTTCTTTTTTATGATGATAAATTCTTTAATATTGCAGTTTACGTGTTAAATTTTCAAAACGGATACATGGCTGTACTAGGCTACAAGCCTCTAAGATATCTCAAGAAAATAAAAGTTTGTAAGTATACAAACAAAATATAATAAAAAGCCGGCCCATACAAATGAAATACCCGCATACATATTAACAAGTGTGAACGAATATTTTTTTAAGCAAACAAGACATTTGTTGAGGGAAGAATTATGGTTCTATAGTAAATATCCCTGAATTAAAAAAAAATAACAATAAGGCTAATGTTTTAAAAAGAAAGAGCTTTATAAAAACCATATCATTAAAGCATTTAAAGTAAATTTGAAACGCAATTTAATGTTTGGTTTAATAATGTAATATAGTAAAGTAAAACTAGAGCTGTAAAACGTGGCAAAACTTTCAATTAGACTATAATACTGATCACTGTTAAGTGTGACATAGATTGGTGTCGTGCTCGTTTTCATTAATTTAAACAAAGATTAGTCATATTAGCGATATTTAATATATGCATATATCTATATAAATAAATATATTGCTATATATTTATTTTTATAGCAATATATCTGAAAAAATTGGCAAAGTTGTTATTATTATTATTATTTTTGTATGGATAAAAATTACTTTATACTCTTGGGTAAGTGAATTGAGGAGGAACAGCACAGTGGTGGTTGATGGACAATGCCCCAAAAAAGATAACTCTATGTAGACGTTCGTTGTTCAACTTTTTACAATTTATTTTTCGGAGTTGGAGATGTTTAGAACTCCTTAGTGATTTGATCAAAATCATTAAAACCGTTTTGTGGCAATTGTTGTTAAAGATAAATTATTTAATGGCAGCTACCTTATGCGCATGAGCAATTTTGACGAAAACAGGTCCAGGTCCAGGGCCACTGCCAATCCGTATATAAAAATGCAACATCATAGGTTAAAACGCTTAAGAGTTATGCTGATTTGGGGAGCTATATCACAGTCATTTTTTCACCACTTTTTTGTACTCGGAACGTCCCAAAACGTGAAAAAATTAAAAATAAAAGTGATTTTTTTTTTTTACCAAATGGTTAATTTACATATAGGTGAATTAAAAATAAAAAAATATTATGTATAACTTTGCAAGAAATTAAGCACCTGGTAAACTTCGGAAAGTAAACAAAAATAAGAAAACAAAAACATTGACAATTTAGAGAAAGATGAAGAAATAAAAATATAATTGGCTCACATATATTTTTAATTGCTTTTTACTACTGCCCAATTTTGGATTTACGACTGCCCATTTTTAGTTTAAGACTGCCCAATTAGGCCACGACTGCCCGTTAGAATAGGCCCTGCGATGAAAGGTTCAAGGCTGCGTAAGCCTGAGGTCGCTTCACACACTAAAAACTAATTGCTACGTAAAGCCTTAATATTAGAAGCCCCTCCCTTGTCAAGAAACAATACAAAATGTCCCGTTCATAACTATAATACAACAACCCTTTAAGAATATTTTAACACGTGATGTTTGTAAAAAGCTAAATTAGAAGGTCAAAACTACTTATGTTGAAACTTTCAGAGTTCAAGTAATATTATTAGAAGTCACTTTTTGTGAAAATATTAATTAAAAATTCATCAAAAAACAAATCAAAATTTTAACGTTCTTTTTGTCAAAAGTCCAATTAGAAGGCCAAAACTATTTGTGTTGAAAATTTCAGAAATGTAGACCAATTAGAAATCATTTTGTAAAATATTTGTTAATTAATTAAAACACAAATAAAATTTTAAAATTCTGTTTTTCAAAAGTCCAATTAGAAGGCCAAAACTACTTATGTTGAAAATTTCAGAGCTGTAGCCCTATTAGAAATTGTTTTGTAAAATATTTATTAATTAAAAAATTAATCAAAAAAGAACTAAATAAAAATTTAACGAATAAAAAAATTAACGAATTAGAAGGTCAAAACTATACTTATGTTGAAACTTTCAGTGCTCTAGGCCTATTAGAAATCACTTTTTGTGAAAATATTAATTAAAAATTCATTAAAAAACAAATCAAAATTTTAATGTTTTTTTTTTGTCAAAAATCCTATTAGAAGGCCCAAACTATTTGTGTTGAAAATTTCAGAAATGTAGCCCAATTAGATATCATTTTGTAAAATATTTGTTAATTAATTAAAACACAAATAAAATTTCAAAATTCTGTTTTTCAAAAGTCCAATTAGAAGGTCAAAACTACTAATGTTGAAAATTTCAGAGCTGTAGCCCTATTAAAAATTGTTTTGTAAAATATTTATTAATTAATTAAAAAAGAACTAAATAAAAATTTAAAATTTTGTTTTTCAAAAGGCCAATTAGAAGGCCAAAACTACTTACATTGAAAATTTCAAAACTTTAGCCCTATTAGAAATCGTTTCGTAAAATATATATTAATTAATTAAAAAAATTAATTAAAAAGGAACTAAATAAAAGTTTAAAATTCTGTTTTTCAAAAGTCCAATTAAAAGGCCAAAATTACTTATGTTGAAAATTTCAGAACTGTACCCTATTAGAAGTCATTTTGGAAAAAAAAAATGTTAATTAAGAAAATTAATTAAAAAATAAATAATTAAAATTTTAACATTCTGATTTTTAAAAGCCCAATTAGAAGGCTAAAACTTCTTATGTTGAAAATTTCAGAGCTGTATCTCTATTTGAAGTCACTTTGTAAAAAATAAATTAAAAAAGAACAAATTAAAATTTAAAATTTTGTTTCACATACATAAAATTAGAAAGCCAAAACTTCTTATGTTGAAAATTTCAGAGATCTACTCCAATTTTAAGTAGGGTTTCTATAGATCCACAGACAGATAGACACACAGCTTGTTTTATTATAATAGATTATGCACTATAATAAAATAAGAGACAAATTTTATCACAAAGCATTGTGATTATATGCATCTTTTCCCTAAGCTTTCAGCACACCACCTAGCACTACCGTATATGGTATGCAATAAGTTATTGCACATAAATCGGATATTGTAAAACTTTTGCAATTAATGATTCTGGTTATGCCCAAAGTGCATTATATCTTAAACTTTTCAATCCTTTTTCATTTACAGTGTATTATTGCCTGCAGTTTAATTGCAGATGTATTTATAAATTAAATACAAAAGTTGAATTGAGTTAACTGTCACACAGAGAAGCTCGTAATGTCACACACGTAACAAGAATAAAAGAAAATACAGGACAAATTAATTTTGCCAATAGTACATTCCTATAAATAGGTCTAACTAAGAGAATTCAAAATGCAATTTTCAGTAACTCTAGTATTTCATTTAGAAAATCAAACTTTTTTTTTTAACTTTTGTGTTACAGGTATGACATAAAAATTGTTGGTTATTAAAAAATATAAATAAATTATTAAATTACCTTGTTATTGTATTATGTATTATGTATTCAAGTTGAAGATATTAGTTCTTAGAATGCACACAAAAATCAGGAAAATTCTTTCTGAAATTTCAACAAAAATTGTGTTGTCAGATGTAAGTATAACTATGTTTATATGTTAAAGAAAAAATCTGTTATTTCAAAATACATTTGATTTAGTTTTTTTCTATAAAATTAAGATTAACTTATAAATTCTGAATCTATAGATTTTTATCTAAATTTTGATGTCTATGCTTGCTATCTAAATTCTGGTATTTTCTATAATTCTTACAATATCCTTTCTTGTAAGTGAAACAGGAGAAAAGTGGTCGTTGATGAGTGGTCCTCAAGGGAAAAGAACTCTGTGTTAAAGACATTCGCTTTTCAACTTTTTACACCTTTATAACATTTTTATGGGAATTTCAGAGATGGGGATGCTTAAAACACATTAAAAGGCATTATCATAGCAATTTTGATTAAAAATCATTAGAGTCGTTTTTTAGCAATCATTGAAAAATATGATTCATTTTTTATGTCTTCAAGTTTTGCGCATGCGCAATATTGATAACCTTAATGGCAGGTCCCATGACTAACACTAACTCGTACACTAAATCTGAACGTAGAAGATCAGCTCATTCGGAATTTGACTTGTTCTGACTATGTACTCATTGACAGACATTTTTTATAAACCACGTTTGAAGTCGGAATATTCCAAAACGTGGAGAAATGGAAAAAAATCGATTTTTTACTTTCAATTACCCATATGTATGCAATTTATTCCCATTGGAACTTTCGTTTTTGGATTTAGAATTCTCTAGTATTTTCCGGTGTTTGCGGGACCTTGCCTTGAATAGTCGAACGTCACTTGGAAACCTCTAAAAGCTCCATACTTTGGTCTGCCACGCCTTTTGGCGTTTGACTCTTGGCGCTAGCCAAACGTCAACCTCGCCTCACATCTCTCTGGCAATAAACTTTTGTTTTGACTTGTCCACGATTTGCTTAATAACGGTCAACATCTAATATACCGTTATATGTATACATAGGGTAATGAAAGTATAGTACATGGTAAAAAAAAAATCGTTTTTTTTCCCTTCTTTTTTGCATTTCTCCACATTTTGGAACTTTCTGATTTCAAAAAAGTGACCTAGAAAAAAGGTCTGTGTGTACGTGGTCAGCATAATTCCCGAACAAATTGACTCACTATGTTCAAATTTGGTGTGCTGGTTTGTGGAAGCACAAGGACCAACCATTAAGGTTTTCGTCAAAATCGCGCATGAGCATAAGGTAGCTGCCAATTGAAAAAATCACGTTTTTCAGTAACTGCTAAAAAACGGCTCTAACGATTTTGTTTAAAATCGCTGTGGTAATACTTCTTGTGGTATTCTAAATATCCCTACCTCCGAAATTTACGTAAAAATGCGATAAAAGCGTAAAAAGTTGAAAAACGAGTTCCTTTAACACAGAGCTCTCTGGTCTTGAGCATCGCACATCAACGATTGATTTTTTTTTTTTTTTAATTTTAGATTTTTTTAAGCACAATCTTGGACAATCTATCGAATAAATTCCCCAATCTCCCCATTTTTTTTTTTTTTTTCCCCTCTTCTCATGTAAATATTGTTGCCAAACTTCCAATTTTTATTGAAATGAGTGAAAATGCAATGCTGCAATGACCAATAATATATAGTGTAATTGAAAATTGTGCGATGTTCCACACTTCTAGTTTTTCACCGAAAACATTACTTTCATTGCCCCATTATGGATAATTAAAAGTAAACAGTGGTAAAAAAAACACGTCTATCTCTGTGGTCAACAGATTGATCTACGATATTCAATTTTGTATACAGGTTAGTGGTGGGCTATGGCTATGGGACCTGTCATCAAGGTTTTCGTAAAAAATTGCGTAGGCGCATAAGGTTAGTTGCTATCGGAAAAAGTTTTTTTTTATCTATAATTAAAAAAAGAAAAAGAAAAAAGAAAAAAGGGGGGGGGGGAAGGGGGGGAAAGGGGGGGGGGAGGAAAAGAAACTCAAATTTAACGATTTTGATTAAAATCGTTGCGGTAATGAATTTTAAAAGTGCACTAAAAATCCCCACTTCTGAAATTTCCGTGTAAAAATGTCAAAATCATGAAAAACGAATGCTTTTAATACATCGGAGTTCTCTTGCTTTGAGCATCGCCCATCAACGACTGATTTTCCTCTGTTGCCCTTACAAGAAAGTAATATTTATGTATGTAATATTTATTAGAAAACATATATCTCCAATTTCGTCGTTTTGTTTTGCCAAAGTAATAAATAACACCGAAACTATCACCATCAAACTGGTTATTTTTTTTAAATAATGAAAATACAAAAACTAAAAAGATAAATTACATCAATCCATGACAAAATTAAATGCAGTGACCAGTATTAAGTGTAAAAGAAAGTTTTGAGATGTTCCGCATCCGAATATATACGGTAAAATAAAGAGTTCAATGTTTTTAGTGATGAAAATGTACGACGTAGCGGAGTTTCAAGTAATCAGCGCCAAATATGTTTCGAAAATCACATATTACATTCAGACATCTTTTCCATCTGAATTTTCCATTTTATATATATATATATATATATATATATATATATATATATATATATATATATATATATATATATATATATATATATATATATATATATATATATATATATATATATATATATATATATATATATATATATATATATATATATATATATATATATATATATATATATATTTTTTTTTTTGCCTCGTCACTCACGGCTGCGAAGCTGATAGCATGTAAAAGGTACCGAGATCAAGCTTCGCCTTTCCGGCACTCTGCAATCTTTCTTCAAAGTAAGCAGTCACGGTGGCGATCAGGGAAATAGTCACCTTTTTCCGAGTTGCCTGGTGCAATTTTTACCAGTTTTTTACTTTCAATTACCCATATGTAATACATAGGGTAATGAAAGTATAGGATTCGGTCCCAAAAAAAAAAAAAAAAAAAAAATTATTATTTTGCATTTCTCCACGTTTTGGAACATCCTGATCTCAAAAAAGGGATATAGAAAAAATGTCTGTCAGTGTGTACGTGGTCAGCATAACTCCCGAACAAATTGACCTACGATATGTTCAAATTTGGTGTGCAGGTTGATGATGGCCCAAGGACCTACCATTAAGGTTTTCTTCAAAATCGCACGTGCACATAAGGTAGCTGCCATTGAAAAAATCACGTTTTTCAGTAATTGCTAAAAAATGGCTCGAACGATATTGTTCAAAATCGCTGTGGTAATGCCTCTTAAGGTGTTCTAAACATCCCCAACACCAAAATTCCCGTAAAAACGCTTTAACGGCGTAAAAAGTTGAAAAACGAATGCCTTTAACACAGAGTTCTCTTTCCTTGAGCATACCTCATCAACGATCGTTTTTTTTTCATCTCTGCTCAGTTTCATTTACAAGAAAGGATAATTTAAATATTATCAATAAGTATATAGCCAAAATTCCCTTTTTGGCAAAGTTTTTTTTTTCGTATTTTTTATTTTTTTAAAGATTTATCAATCACAAAAAATATAGCCAAACTGGCCATTTTTACTAAAAGAATGATGGAAATATGAAAACGAAAATGGCACAAATCCACATTAGTAATACAGTGTAATTGAAAGTTGTGTGATGTTCCATACCCCTAGTTCTCATTCGAGACGCAAATAAGGGACAGTATCGTCTTGTGCACAGTTGCAACCGCTTGCTGCTCCGTTGGATGTACAAACAATCTGCAAAAAAGTGTCGACTAACAGGCCAAACATTGTTTCATGGATGAGCAAATTGCTTCCTTTTACTGTCTAACCGTTATATTTTATTTCAATTTTAATGTGAAAGCATTTTATATGTATTGCACTTTCTTGTAAAATACAATGGTTGGTTGTTTTCAGATTATCTGGCGCCGTCAGCAACACGAGGGCTATAATGCGCCGAAATATTCGTCATTAGACAAGCCAACATACATTTACAAACATCCATGCCAACACGGGACTCGAACCCGCAACCTCGCGGTCTAGAAGCTAGTACGCTAACCACTATACCGTTTGGTCGGCTGTAAAATACAATGATTTACAAACTATGAATTCCAGAACGGACCAAGATCAAACTACGAACTTTTCCTTTTTTTTCACTGAATCGACAGAAGTACGAATCATTTTGGCAAACTTAAATTAGTTGCTTGCCCTTTATAAACTTGTTTACAACAAAAAAAAATTCTTTTCAGAGTATCGTAATTATTGTAAGTACTTTATTCACAAATTGGCAATCTTCCCATTATTTCTCAAAGATATTAAAATAGAATATGAATGTTGGGAAGAGCACATTTTTTATGTTTCCGCTCTATTAGGATCAAGATTTATTTATTTTGGTTCTTAACCAGAAGAAGAAGAAAGAAAAAAAAACAAAAAAAAAAACATGAAATTAATGCCCGTTTTAGGTACAATTCAAAGGACCTTAAAACTATTAATAGGGCGTTTTGAAACATCCAAGTGAAAACAAGAAATTTCTAAGGATCGTATGAAACTTGCAGAATATATACCTTTCTTGTTCATTGTACGTATGATAATTTCTTTGTTTTACGATTTTGTAAAATATAATAATACGTACACGTTTTCTCTCTCTTCTAAATTATTTAAAACAGAATTGCTCTTTAAAAGTATATACATTTGAAACGCATTAACCACCAGTATCCATCAATTAAAAACAGTTCAGTTCGATTCGAACGCACATGCGCGTGTTCCATATACTGAATGCTAGGCTTTGCATTGCTCGCACTTAACCGTCGTTTTAGAACATAATATTCGAAATGGCAGACCTATCATGGAAGACTCATGGCATGAAATTACTGGGGGTTGAATTTGAACTTTCTCCTCTTGAATAATACTCCAGCACCTATAACCAATAGGCCAGTGGTCGGCATATCCCGGTTCCGGAACCGCATGCAGCTCTTCTTATGGTTTTTTTGCTGCTCTTTAAGTCGTAACTAACTCATAAGTATCCTAAAAATAAAATGATCAAGCAATAAATACTAATGTATTTGGGCTTTGTATGAGTAAATCCATTATAAACCTTCTGTGTAATCTAAAACCAGACCCTGATCATTGCCTAGGCCCACAAGGCCCGGGCCTTTGGCCCATGATTTTAGGGGGCCCCAAAATTGGCTGTTAACCTATAACTTTTGTTTTTTCAAAAGCTATGTATCTTTTATAATTTGTATAAAAGAATTTTTACGTAAGAATCACTTTTGCATTGATCTTGAACCGTCTTTAGTATCCCAGAGTGTAATACTTTTAATAAACCAAGCCATCATTTAAAAGCGTAGAAAACAAGCTTTCTTAAAAGATAAAGAAACAAAATTGAAAGTTAAGTTTTTACGAATTTATTGTGAGATCAGCAAGTGTCGACGACTCTGAAGTTGTGAATAATATGCTGCAGATATTGTTGTGACGGATATTACTACACATTGTGATAATGAAATGCAATGCTACATAACAAAGATTTTTCTCTCTACCCCTTCATAAATTTTATTTTTTGAAATTTGCTTCTTTATTTGTGATAAAAAATAACTTTTAGAAATCAATACTAACATTAATTTATCAACTTTTTCTATATTTAATGTTAATTCATTTGACTTTGTTTGAAGCTCATTTCCAATAAATCATGCATTTGAAAAAAGGGATCCGAATGTATTCGGGCCTTGGATCCCAACTTGTCATGGTCAGGCCCTGTACTAAGAACCGAGAAACAAGGAACACGCGACGAAACACATAGATAAGTAGGGTAAATTGATAACACTTTTCTTAAATACCAAATAAAAACCAGTGTCCAAAGCCCCCTTGGCATCTTCTCAGTCGAAACACGGAACAATTGGAAAGTGCAATGGGAGTGTGACAGGCATACGTCATAATCTCAATTGCATCGTGCTTTTGTTGACGTTCGTTGTTCTTTCATCTCCGACTGTGGTAGGTAACACCTTTCTTGATTGCGTGCACTGTTAAAACGATTGCCTATGATATACTATATTGGAAAAACATAGCATCGAATTTGTCCATAAGGTTGATAAACCAAAATTAATTTCTTCTAGTTCCCCTATTTTATATATAGGTTTATTTTATACCAAATACAGTCCCAACATAGGAATTTCAAGTTGGGAAAAGTTAATTTGGGAATTTCAATTTATGAAATACCAATATAGGAATTTTAAGTTTGGATATTTCAATATAGAAGTTTCACTGTAAAATGAAATTACAGAGTTCTTAAGAACTTTAATGACCATTGGGAACCATGAAAATTAATAAAACAAAATGTTTTGGAAAAACTGTTAATTTGCATTTATATATACATTGAACTCAGTTATTTTTTGTGTGTGTGTATTTTTAATATATAATTTCCAAGTTCAAATTATTTAAGTATTATTTACAGCAGTGTTCGCCACTAACTTTTTCAGGCGGGCTGTATTACTTATGTTGGAACTTTTCGCGGATTGGACCGTGACCATCCATCCGGATACACCAATATATGTATTTTTATTAGCAATTTAACAATATATAGCATTTCTGAAAACTGAATATTTTGTTTAATCTTAATCAAATTACAATTGATATTTGATTCTTTTTTTCAAATAATTAAAAAATAATAATTTTCATGATTAGTAAATTAAAAACTAAAAGAGAAGTGAATCTTTTCATCCAATGTGACAATGGGGCTTGACCTAACTTATAATAAAACTATTTAAACTATACTTCCAAATTATTTTGTTTTAATCGATATCAATTGTGATACGATGGTGGTCAAAATCGCTCAGTTTATTTTGTGATAGAGTCAATGTCTGTCGCAGTATTTGTTGCAGCCAATCTTAATAAATTGCCCAAATGAGATTCAGTTAAGTTATTCCTGTATTTATTCTTTATGAAAAACATCTTGCAGAAAGCTTCTTTACATAGTTTCTTTGGGCATGTAGTGGAGAACTCAATTCTACACAGTTAACACATACGCATATTTCGGACAAATTAAAATTATGTAAAAAAAAGTCCATGCCTTGAAATTTTATTTTTTAAAATCTTTTGTGCTGTTGGCGGGCCGCAGAAAAATCCGTCGTGGGCCAAATCCGGCCCATGGGCTGCGTAGTGGCTAATGCTGATTTACAGTAACCAATTTTGTGACTTTTGAGAGATATTGGAAAACTGGGTAAGCCCACAATATATTTTGGTTACTAACTTCAATGTAAAATGGATAAAACACAGAAAAATAAGCAACAGACTTTATTGATTACTTCAGTGATTAGCAATATCAAAGCAAATGAAAGATTATAAAATCAAATTATACATGCAAAAAATGAGTGTTTACAAAAATATCTATTACACAATTTCAACATTTATCACAGTTTAAAATTATCCCCATCCTGTTAGTTACAGCATGAACATACATGTGCAGCTTGTTAAGTAAGATTCAATACACTTGCTCTAAAACATGTATTAAAAAAAAATGCATTATGACCTCAGTCACAAAATAAAAATGATCCCAATGTGCCAGTGTCTTCAGAATTATGTGAAGCCGACGGTGCATCACATGCGGAATGTCTTGTTGCCTCATAAGGTCGAAGGTGAATCTGAAACAGTATTTTTACAAAATTAAATTGATCACTGATAACTTGTCAGAGTATAAAATTAAATTGTATCTATATAGTTACGTTTAAAATCTGTTCTAAATGGACATATCTTCATAAAATTCAGCACACATATTATTAAGACCATGAAAACATAACTATGAAGAGGAAAATCAACATCAATTAAAATTTTGTTTGAACTAAATTGAAAAGATAGTTAATGAAATTTCACATTGAAAAGAAAACACAGTAGTGTAATTGAAGCAAGGGCAGATCCAGAGTTTTATTATGAAGGGCATTGGCTTTTGAATAGCTTATGTAAATTTTGTTGCCTTTAAGTTATATTACTATACCATGGGAAAACTTTGATTATGCAGAATATGTTACAAAGAGGTAAACATTCCAAATAACATAAAGGTGACACAATAGTTGGCTGCGTGTGAATTTACGACAATAAATTAGAGCTGTCTACAACTATTTGATTCAGGAAAAATTATTGTTAAATATGACAGACAGAACAATCTAACAACGAATAGATATACACGTTGAACATTTTCAAACTATAATTTGCTTTGCTGTCTTGCTTTGTCCTCGGCTTTTCCAACTCCATTTTTTGGGATGAGAAAGTTTTTATTAAAAATTTTCAGTGCAGATTCGTCAAAACTTGATTAATTTCATCCAAAGCCTGAGAGCAGAGCACGTTAAAACGTGAGTGGGCAATGAATAATGGAGGGGGAGATCGCCACCTCTGCCCCTCGCTGGATCCGCCAATGCATTGAAGCATAGTTTACAAAAATTTGAGCTATTTTTTAAAAGATTGACTAACCCAAGTCTTAGAAGATTGTTAACAAAATTTTATGATTAACTGATTATGATCAGCAGAAGACTCAAAACAAGTGCAATTTAGCTATAACCATCCTGTATAATAATACTTCACTGAGAGATGAATACAAAAAAAAAAAAAAAAAAAAAAAAAAAATCTTGATTTGTACTTAATATATGAGTTTTTGGCTAGACTTGCAAAATTCAGGTCAAATTAAAAAATTAATTAATAGATCCATTTCTTTTCAAACTTCTTCTTTTATAAACTAATAAAGAATGGGATAAAAAAAAGTGTGCACACCAATATATAAAGCATTGAAATTCATTACATTCAAAGCATTTTGTAAGAATCCAAAAGGGAGGGTAAAAGTTTCAGTATGTTGAAAGGGAAAAGAAATGTAAATCTCTCTAACAATTCCCAGTCATGAGATTTTTTGGGCATGTTGAATATATTTTCATTGTTTTTTAACTTAAAAATGAAGGGGGAAAAAATTAAATCCTTTTTAAATATAGTTATCCAATAATTGCCTGATTAATTTATAATAATTATACAACTTAAAAGATTGCCTCTCCTATAAAATTACTTAAAGAGTGTAAACACTATTTGCACATGATTGATCGATAAGATATCGTCTTTGGTGTCTCTAACAATTAAAGAAAACAAATTTAGACATTGAATAATTTGGAACTTGATTGAAGGTGTATGTTCCAAATTGGGAGTTTTCTTTTGTAATAACTAATATTAAACTTTGAATAATTCTACACTGAAATGTCAGAAAATGGGTACAGAGAAGCTTATGAAAATATAATCATGCTTGTGTGTATCATATATTAGAAAATCATTAGCACCAATCACAATACATATATAGCAGTAAATATCTATGGAAGTTTTTATGAATGATTTCTTAAATAGAATAGGCATTTATACATATTTAAGTAATTTTAAAGCTGGTTGGAATAGTTGGTGTTTGAGAGATGGGATATAACATTTTGGAGGTGAATAAGAAAAGGATGCACTGTCTACAAGAATTCTTTAAGTAAAATCTTATGCTTGTGACAATGTGATAAGCATAAGAATATGTGACACCATATACTGGTAAGAATCATTTTGTGCAATAGGAGAGAAACACTGGAAAAATCGATTTGTATGTTAGGCCTAAACCAAACATCACTGCAAGGACAATGGTATACTCCATTCATGATTTGGCTACTGTATCAGGTGTTCTGGCACTTTAGTGTAAATACTATTATGAATATCAAGAAAACCCTGAAGAAGTTTTGAATTATTTATTGGTCTTAAGCTGAATAAAAAGTGTTTTAAGTAATCAAAAGAAAAATTACTTTTTTTTCTTCTGTTTCATGATACAAAACCAATTTCATTTTATAAAAAAATACTGCATCAAAAATGTGGAGTCACAATGTTATTTTAAAATGTAACTAATGATATATGGCAACAGGATAAAATTCATACAGTTCTGCTCGAGTAGAAGGGGCTTAATGCATTATCATCAAATCAAGATAGTGTTTCATACAATACAATTACTTCTGATAGATATTTTCACAATTATATTTAAGTTCCTCAAAATAATTATTCTATAGATAAAAAATTGAACATTTTAGTATATTATGTAAACATCTTCAATACTTTCCATTTTTGATAGATATATACTCTTATTACTATGATAGATGATACTCTTATTAGTGTGACAATTTAAAAATACTGTAAAGTTGAAAATATACATAGCTTTCAAATTAAATTGCCCTGAGTGAATAAGTTTATAAGCATGGGTGCCAGAAGGAAGGCGCATTTGCACCCTCCTGAATTTTGAAAATTAAAAATAATGTAGAGAACAGTGGTATGATTCACTGGAAATAAAAGTATTATATAAGGTTTCAAAATATTCAATGTATAATGAATTTAATACATAACTATTAATTAAGATATCAAATTGAAAAATCAAGGTTAAAATACAAAATTAAACACCATGCACACTTTTGAGTGTTAACTGTAACCTTTGGAAAATAATTTTGTCGGTACCTATGTTTATTACCATTCACAAAGTATGTTGTTTATTTTAATCTTTGTATACTTATTTATTCAATTTAAAATAATCATTTTTGAGCAAGTCAATAAAAAATTTGACTATCAGATAAAAATTTACATTACAAATAATTTTATGATAACTTTGATTTTTATAAAGCATTTAAATTTAACATCCCTTTTATGTAACTTCAATTAATGCATTTGAGCATGTATTCTAATGTAAAATAGTTCTTATGAGCTTGTAACAATACAGGAATTATAACTATAACATTATTTTTACAATGTCTAAAGAACTGAAAAGAGAAAATTCATGACCAACTGACATAAAAATTTGGGTAAGTAGAAACAAGCCAGTTTGCCATATTGGAGTTGGCTTGTGCCAGGACTATTCTGCACATTAGGGTAATTTTTTTTACAAAATTAAGGGGAGAGGATTCTGGGTAAGAAAAGGAAATCTAAAGGTTGAATTAGTTAAAGTGATTAAAGTAAGACAATTTTAGAAAACTTTACAAAAACTAAATCTTGATTTGGCATATTAAACTTTACGTTTTAATTATACATGTCTAGAAAATTATAAATGTTACCTGTATATGCAAATTGACTTCTTCACTACAGCTTAGATATGGAAAATTTCCACCTTTCTTAAGATGGGCTCGTTTGGCATCAGGATAAAATTTATACAGCTCTTCTCGAGCAGGAGGGCTTAATGCATTATCGTCAAACACCTTAAGGGTAAAATACAAGCGAATTATAAAACATTACTAACGTTAAACTGGCAGAAAGGAGGTCCAAAGACCAAGTAATTATATAATAAGTTTTTATAAGTAAAGAAATGGATTTAAATGATCATTAAATCTATTAAAGGTAAAAGGAGGCATTTACTTAAAATTTCAATAATACACAAAAAACAACTACACAATTTCTTGTATTCATTATTTGTTTTGTCTTGGGCTTTATTACTAAAAAGAACAATACTGTGTAACGAAAAATTTAAAGCTCAAGAGTTATAAATAATTTAATAAAAATAAAGTGTTTTGTATCTACCGACAAAATCAGTTGAAGAACACATAGCTGGCTATGCAATTGGGTCACTGAAGAGTTTTTAACTAGTAAACTAAGAAATGTTTTAGTTATGTAAAGCTATACAATTAAATAAAAAAAATAAAAAAATCCTATTATTTCAATGAGCTTAAAATGTAAGAAAAAGCATAAATTTTTTTTAAAATTATTTTAGATAAAGGTATTTTTTTACTATGTTGGAATACATTGTTGAATTTTTTAAACTAATACCTATATTTTTTACTAATACTAAACATAATAGTACATTAAAAAACATCAAAGAAAACTTATATCAGATGTAATTTGAAGAGTTCTTTTTAACAATTAATATACTCTCCAACAGAAAACAAATACTTTATAAGCATCCACATTATTTATAGTACACAGTATGAAAGGTATTTTTTAAAACAATGAATAACCTTAGTTATATAAAACTTTAAACAAATACAAAATCTATAACCTACATCAATTATAGTTATGTGAAGGTTCTGTAACTTTTGTGGTTGCACATAACAATTCATGCAAGTAAGTGTAAGGCGAGATGCAAGCTCTGATTGTGACAAACTTTCAAGCTGTAAAAACATTTCATATAAGTCAAAGTATATAATTAAGAGCTTTTTGATAGTATAACAGAAGTTTTAATACATATAAATTGCACGAGAAAAGAATTTTTACTGCTGCAAGTTACATTCTGAATGAAAAAGATAAACTATTCAATCTAAACATACAAAACAATTTTTTCAATACCTTTTCTACCATAAAATCGATAGAATCTGCAATGGAAGATTCCACATAACCTTTATTGAAATTGCCCATGACCATTCTTTTGAGAACAACTGAAGGAAACATCCAAAATCTGTAAGCAAAATAATTGTTTTTAAACTTTTTAAGATCGTAATACTATTTTGTCTCTCTGCTAATTGGAAGAAATTTAAAATTAAACATTTTGAAGCTACTGTTTTAATCAAAACAATATTTTTTTTTTAATTAAGTTATAGTCAAAACATTGATTTTCTTCACAAAACTAATAAAAAGCTACAATTTAAAATATCTATCTATCTATCTATATATATATATAATATAAAAGATTTTAAAAATTGTTTTGGGCAATTTTTATATGGAAAAATTTCAACAAGCTTTAACACATAAAATTTTTTTTAAAAAAATAGAGCATAAAAGTATGAATATTTCACAATTTCTAACTTTTTACTAGTCTGTAATTCAAAGTCAAGAAAATAAAAAAAATGCATCATGTCAATACAATAATCTTTTTAGATCAATTCATTTCTTTTTCAATGTTGTAAGCAATAAATTTCACAAGTATCATTTAGAAATAATATAGCAAAAAGAAAAACTACCACTTACAATACTGCAGTGTCAGAAAAGTTGAAAATTGATGTATCAGTGAATGTATTGCATAGCATGATGGATAGCACAGTGTTTGAATGAGAAGTAGCTTCTGCAAACTTTTGGGCTAAAAATCCTCCAAGTGAAGCACCAAACAAATGAACCTACAGAAAAGTTACAATTGTTAAAGGAAACCAATTGACAATCAATTATTGTCTTTGAAAACAAAAGAAGCATATTTTTAACTATTCTTACAGAAAGAAATGGACAATAGAATTCAGTGAATTAAAAAATTACAAACAAATTTGATCACAATCGAGAAAATTAGAGGATTATTTGAGTTAAAAAAAAAAAAAAAAAAAAAAAAAGCAACATTTAACCTAATTTAAAAATACAAATTTCAAATACTTTGTCTAATGACAGATTCTCCAGCAATCTATTAAATCCTGTTATCCAATCTTTTATGGTCCAGTAAACAGGGTACTGCACCTGAAATTCATGATGTTCATATTTTAAGAATGCAGATTTACCAAAGTATTACTACTATACAATGGAGATTGTACACATGATGTTTGAAGGATGATTCATTGAATAAATAAACCTGTATCTGCTATTCACACAAACTTGTTTAGAACCTGCCTTTTCACACATCAAACAAACAGAACCGGATAATACCAAAACTTATGCCCATTGTTCTTTATTTATTAAGCCCAATGAAGAACTCGGTTTTGATTTTAAGCCAGAAGTTCTTTGTAATAATATTTCTGTAAGTTATATTTGGGGGAAATCAATAAGAAAAATTTCTCTAAAAAATTGGTATACTTATGTAGTTTGTATTTTTAACAGATTATAAATATAATAATTTAAAAAGAAATTACGTAGATCCCACTTTAAGTTAAAAGGAGATGTTTTAAGTTAATCTTATCCAAGGTGTAAATTGTTTAGTGAAGATTCAAAATAGCTATTTATTGATTTTTTTTACTTTTACCTGGTGGTAAGGAATGTTTAAATGTACAATTTTAAGCATAAAAAAGTAATTAATGATTTAAAACTGTGATGTTTGTAAAACTGAAAAGTATGAAATGGTATAGCAAAGCATGTTTTGTGAAATAAAAATATTGAAATATACTAACAAAACATCCATATGTCTAAAGTACACATGTACCAATGGAGAAAAATGTTAAATTCAAAGGATAACATGATACAATTATTTGAAATTCAAAAGTGGATCTACATGATGCAGAGGACTGAATACACAAAATCTAGTTTTCATCTTTTGGCACAAATTGACCCACACCTGACTATTGAACAACTGACCATAGTCAGCTAAGTGGGAAGAGATGGTGGAGAGATAATAATTTAAGAGAGGTCTGCCACCAAAACTTTTTTTCTTAAGTTTACTGGGTCCAAAAGTTGAAGTAAAATGGAATTTCAAGAATATGCTTGCATCAGTTTTTGTCCTTTTTCAAATTATATGGCTTATTCTGAAGTAAATGGAGTTTATGAAATCAGGTCAAAGTGTTTACTTTATACCTTTTTTTTATAGGGGAATAACTGGACATTGAATATCAGTTAAATTAGTTATATGAATTTAGACAACTGAAGAGGATAGTGTTGACTTTATAACTTGTTACAAGTGAGAATCATTAGGATTTTACATTCAGTGCTTCTAAAATTAATTATGTTAACTTGAATTTTAAAAGTATACGTAAGTGCTACAATAATGCTTTACTATGTAAGAGCTATTTCCAGTAAATTGATACATAACAACAATAAACTTTAAGCTGAGGAGCTCAGTTAATTATGCTAATAAAATATATATTATTTTAGACTAAATTTATATATTAGTAGCAAAATATATGTTATTTTAGACTAAATTTATATATTTAGTAGTACCACTTTTAAAAAAACGTTTTTTTTTCGATAGAAAAATGTTTTTTATTTATAGATTCATATAATAAAATAGTGAAAAACCAAATTACTAATTTTCGTTTACAAGTTCTTGAAATTTAAAAACAAGCAAATCTAGAGCTAGAAAGAATTTGAAATTAATTGATATATGAAATGTAACACTCAGTTTATCCATTCATTTGTTTTGAGTCTCATTTAATTATCATTAATTATCAAATATTACAGTCATTTTGAAAATGGTATTAAAACTTACCGCTATTACTCTGTAACCTTTAGCAGATAGGGACATAATCTGGTTGAAAAAAATATCTGCAGTTCCACTTACTGGTGGCAAACATATTAGAGGGCAAGTAACACTTCGAGGGCCAGCATCATACAAAGTCCACACCTTGGAAGGATCCTCATCAACAATAATCTAGAATGAATATAAACAAATATTAATTAAAGTCAAATGAAAGTTTCTAAAGACTTGAAACACAGAGTAAAAGCTTTACAGGGGATAATAACTGAAAATGCTCATTAAGTATTTAAAATTTATGAGTTGATAACATATTCTTTAAGGTATCAATATCTCAAACTTACTCTTTTTAAGGGAACTCTACTTCTGAAACTAATATACTCAGCTGTGGAAGATATTGTAGATGGTTTTCTATCTAATATCTGCATCCTAAAAAAATTGAGGACATATTATGACATAATCAATGACTGTATTCAACTGATTTTAAAAGAATCTGCCATTTCTATCGTTCTTAGTCCTTTTATGATAATTTTTTTGACAGTGAAGGGGGAAAAGGGTAGATAAACTTGTAGGTGTTTTATTAATCACAGTTATAACTTGGAAAAAAATTAGCAGTAGGGTTTTAAATGATATAGGATTAACAACTGGTACAAGGTATAACAAGTTTTGCTTATTGAACTAGTTGGTTATGAAAAATAAATTTTCCAAATTACTGTAAGAGAATAGTGAAAATATAAATAGATTTGTTTAAGCAGATAACCAACAGGTAAATATTAATTTGTTTGCTATTAAAGGAGAATCAGCATGTTATTAAAGGAGGAAAATTAGGAGGAGCCAGTTCTTTTTTATTTTTAAAAAATATTTTTTACCAAGATATCAATTCCTTTTCACCCCAAGACAGTTATACCATATAAGTAACAATGTCTTTTTGAAGGAAATTTATATTATATTTTTTTAACTTTTTAATCTTTATATGTTAATATAAAGATTAAAAATACAGTTAATATTTTGACTCTCTCTAAATATACATGCATTTTCTTTTTGAAAAAGTAATTTAACTTAAATTAAGTTTGAAGGCAAAGGTTCCAAGCCTCAATGTCAGTCATCAAAGTTTGCTGACATTTGTTGTTTTGTGTACAAGTTTCTTTCTTTTATTTTAAAAACATGCATAACATTTTGTCAATTGGCATAAAAATTCAAATTATTACAATAAGGTACAAAACTCAATAGCAAACATATCAATGCTATGATTTAAATCGGATCATATCTGAAGTTTGCTTTTAATTCTTTAGTTTCCCATTCATTTTTAAAGCATAACAATTTTTACATATCTTTGTGTCATTCATACAAACCTCATACCATAACTGCAAGTTAAACTTTTTCCCCTTGACCTTGTAATCAACAATAAGTTTCCTTAAATATAACATTACTAAGAAAAGAGATCTCACTTTAATCTAATGATAATTAAAGGGACTAATAACACTTATTCTTCAACCACTTGCTAACATGGTAATTTTCTACAGTGGACATAATAAAATTAATATTTTTCTTTAATCAAAGTATTTGAATAGACAATATAACCCTTTCAGTATTTGCTTCATCTCTATCTACATACTCTACCTGAACCCTCAATATAATTTATCTCTAACTTATATACTTTAATCAAAATATAAAACAGAAAGTGAAGCAACATATCATTTAAAATTAGGTTCAATACATGGGGATTTATGTTCATATATATTTTTACTCGACCAGCGCTGTTGGGCCTTGAACCTTTGTTGGTCTTCAAATTTGTATTTGTATTAGCAGAATTCTCCATCATTGATTCACACAGCGCTTACAAGACCGAGATTTGTTAAATTCCATTTCGAATTCCAAGAATTAGTAGGCATCAGTTTTGCTATGAAGGGATATTACGATAACTTTTGTTATTTAATTCTTATGTCAGAAATTGATACATTAAGAATTTAAATTGAGGAACATACCTCAATTAAAATTCTTAATGAAATCTAAGGAGAATGGAAAGTTGGTTCCGTGTTAGTTTTGCATTGGTAAGAAATCCTATCTTTTGAGAAATTATTTTAAAAATTGTCAACTTACCTTACATATCAATTCATGAACCCAATAATGAAATCAGTGCATGAAATTAAAAATTACTAAAAGTCATGCAATTTTTTAGTTTTTGTTTACTACTGAAGGAGGTTGCCAGATTGTCATCAGAATAAACGAAGAAATATAAACTTAAAAAATTTTAAGCTCAAGTAAGAAAACCATTGTCAAATTTTATAAAATTAAAAATAGATAACTAGTTTGCAGATAGTGAGATGAAAATATTTTAACATTTTTAAATTTAATATTTTATATATTTACTTTGTGTGCAAGTATAAGATTTCTCAACTCTACCAACGCGTGATAGCAAAACAAAAACTGTTATTTCTGTCTGCATATGTATTATTTACATTTCGTTTAAAAAAAACAAGAACACTGTTGAATATAACTAAAATATTGCAGATAGAAATAATCAGTTTTGGTTTTTTTTCTAAGAAAATGTTGAATAAATATATTATTGTCTACTTAATTTCTTCCTTAGTTCTGAAAAAGAACTATCTTTTTTAATTCTTTATAAATATGAAGAAATCTTTGTTTTCTATTTTTTTTATCCAAATAATCAGTATATTTCATGCACGCTTAGTCTATATTTTTACTAAGTATTTTTAGATAGTGACTAAATATCACAATACTTATGTATTGCTTATCTTAGAGTGTTTGTTTTGTAGTTATTTATACTTACTTCTGATATTTACAATTTTTACCAAATAATAAGTAGTTTATGTATATTTTAAATTAGTATATTTTACAAAACTATATATTACCTATTTGGTTATATTGAGGGGTCTGAACCAAAAATACACCTCCAAAACGCCGGTGACCGAAATTTCATCTAACTATCGAAAGATCCGAAATTAGCTTCACAGTAGTCAACCATGATATTGGGATTGTTCAAATAAAAATATTTAGTTGTAAATAATGAAAAATGCTCACTGTTTTGGTTTGGATCTCATGGTTTGTTAATATACAAGTGTATTTAACTTGGTTAAAAAAATGGATTAATTTATATATTATTGCTCATTGTATTTTTGTTTTAACGTAAGTTGAATATAACTGTTTGTGATAAAGTAAATTATTAATGGTAAGATTTTTTTCCATAGTGATTAACCAAAATTACGATCAGATGCAAAGAAACCCTATGGATGGAAATTCACAGAAAGTTCCTGAAACATTAGGAGAGTTAAAATATTGTCCAATATGTAGTTACACTTCAATGGAATCAGCGGAATTGCGTTGTCACATGGCTTCTCATGTTAGTTTTCAACCTCCTTTCAATTGTCCTGTTTGTTATAAAACTTTTTCTAACAAATATAATGTTCAGACGCATATGGTGATACATACAGGTGAAAGACCCTTTGAATGTAACATATGTTTCAAATCATTCAAACAAAAGTCTCATATGCATGCTCACCAAAGAAACACACACTCAATGTTAACTTCATGATGAAAGTGTTTGTAAATACTAAGTGTATTACTATGTACATTAATATTTCATTTACCAAAGCTTTATAATAACCATAGACTTATTATTATCAATAGACTGCGCGTTCCCACTTCAATCATACAACGAGAATGAAACCAAAATGAATCACAAAATTCATCTATCAGTCACATGGTTTTTAATTTGGCTACGTCGTAAAATTAATCCTTTATCTAATAATCTTATTATCCTTTATCGCCTGAGTGTGGAGAAACCCTCCAAAACCCTGCTCCCAAAAAGTCCCTACTCATGTGATTCATTTTGGTTTCATTCTCGTTGTATAATTGAAGTGGGAACACGCAGTCTATTGATAATAATAAGTCTATGATAATAACAATGTATCAGAGAAATATCTTTTAGCTACAGTGTTGGTTAACTGAATTGCCTCAACTTCCTAACTAAATATATCAAACTGTACATTTTCTTCAGATTTAACTAAAGATTTATTATTTTTAAATAAAGAAAAAAAATTTCGAATATTTGCTCAGTTTGAAAAATGCACATAATTTTTTTTTATTTCTAAATTGTATACGACTATTTTTAATACTTGCAATAAATATTATTTTAATATTTTTGTTTTATTGAAATTTTATTTAGGAATTAAACTTTTTATTTTCTTAATTAAAGACATGGTTATATCCTTAATTCATTATCTATAGCATTTGCTTTTAGTATATGTGAAAATAATTTCTGTAGTACTAATAAAAACTCATTTAAGTTACCTTATCATTGTGGTTCGGACTAGCAAGATGTAAATTTTTTGGGAATATAAACTGCATTTTTTTAAATATTATTTATTTTAATCATCACATGTCTATGCCATATTTTAGAATTTGATATTCAACATAGTCATTGTAATGCTGTGACATTTCAAACAAACAAAATTGTAGGAAATATCATTATATTGGAAATTGTATAGAATTCAGCTTCTTTCTTATTTCGTACTATTAAAATGTTTTCTCAGGTTGTAACTAATTTCTGCACATCAGCTAAATCATCTGATCCAAATGATCTTGAATCACAAATGAACACCTTTACAGTAGAGTATAAAATCTGAATCCTACTATTTATAACTCTCTATAAAATACTCTTGCTAAATGATGCAGGATTTTGTTTTAGTGAGTTATGATGTTACAGGAAACAAACTTTTAAGACATAATTTCCACTAAAACAAAAATCCTTTAGTTTTTACTTCGGCTTGTTTGGCTCCATTGTATAGATTGTAGATTTTGTATTTTAATAAAAGACGGATTTATATTTAAGCACAATTTAACCATTTTTAATGAATGTTTTCAGGTTACATCTAGTTTGCTTGTTTTTCATAAATAGCATACTATAGTGTTATATATATAGTAATGTTCAAAATAAAGCATTTAATACTTCAGCAGGCAAGTTTCAACAATTATCGTATTTAGCTTTCAAAATCAACAAGGTAAGAGAAGTTGATTTATTCATTGATGTATTACTCTAAAGAAACCCCATTGTAAAAATTTTATTATGGTCATTTTGTGATTATTTGAAAGGAACGCAACATCAAATCGAGCTTTGTTGTCACAGTGTACTGTCTTTAAATGATGTTGTGACAAAGTTTCAATGTAAAATAAAAATGTGTAAAGTTATTGTCTCCGTAAATAGTTATTTAGATTTCATTTCATAAGAGTACATCAATTTCGTTTGTAAAAAAATTTATTGCACAGGGCGGAATTTCAAGTTTTTCCTTCTTAAAAATTAAGTGAACAGTATTTTTAAAAAATTTCTATTTTGACAAATTCAGATGATTAATCCCTTACCTGAGGAGTACATTAAAAAAAAATGTGTCAAAAATTAAACTTGGTTTGGGATCAATAAAATAAATGGGTTATTGAGATTGTTTTGGTAAAAGGGCAATACTAGAGCCATGTTGTGTAAATCAATTTAATAGAGACACTGATTTTTCTCTTGCTTGAAATCAGTTTCGACATTTTATTTGGCACAGGTGGATAGCATGAACTGGATTCTGGCGACACTGGCAAGGAATCAACATAGTTTTAAATGGAAATGCGACACAGAAACACTTTTTTTTCAAAGTGACTATCTTGTGACTCATTACTTACAAAAAAAAAGCTATAACGAAACTACTCAGCAACATATTACAGGGATGAGAGAGCACAAAGGAGGAAATTCAAAAATTCGTTGAAAAAGCTTGCGGATGGAATACACAAAAATTCAACAAAAGAGTATGCAGGAAGGATGATTCAATATAATTTTAAAGATACAATGAAATTTCTCACTATATAATAATTAAATTTCAAATATTAGGAGTTAGTGAAGTAATCTGGGAGAAAAGGGGAGCCAAGAGGGAAAAGTGGTTCAGATCAGAAAAATGTGGATCCTCAAGACAGGGACAAAGAGGAGGAAAATGTTACATAAAAAACCAAAAAGGAGGAAAACTGGCATCCCTGATAATAACCTCATACTTGAATATGTTTTAGCTGAATATTTAGGGTATATAATATAATTTATAATGAATGTGTCTGAACTCTAAATATTTTTGATTTTGAAGGAGCTTTGTAACTGTGTAATTAAATTTGTATACAGAGAGACAATTTTATCTACTGTTATATAGCTTTTAAAAAAAGTGATATTAATATTTTCAAATGTCATTAAGAAAAGTTATCAATGTTTAAATTGTTAAAGAATTACACTAAAGCAAATATTTTGAGACTTTTACTTTCACAAGTGTGATTAACCTAACTAAAATAAAAACACTGACTTCGATGTTTGAAGAGACTTCACATCCAAAACACATATTACAATCAAAACTTTTTTAAATCTTCTAACTTCAACTTAATTAAAAAAAAATTTTTTTTTTTTAGATGATATATTCTTGATTGCAAGAAGTGAAAAATTACCAAAAATAATTTCACAAGTTTTAAAATATAAACTGAGAAAAGTATTACAGTAAGACATGGAGCAAGCAAATGCATTTTTATTTTAGCTAAGTATGTCATATATATAAATGGTATCAGAATTTATTCATTGGATCTTTTTAATGACAATTTTGTTTAAATAAAATGCAATGGTTAGTTTAAAATAAACTATTTGTGCAAAAGCAGAGTCGAATTTTAAATTTCTTAGAATAATGTACAGCAATGAAGTATGTTTCAAATGCAAAATAGAGAAAACTAAATTGTACAAATGAAAGTGATCAGATAGCTCACAAATTTTTATTTCTTAACATCTGTTTCTTAACATTTTTATTTCTTAACATTTTTATTTCTTAACATAAAATTAACTATCAATAACTATGCATTCAATAGCTACGATTCTGTGAAAATAAACTGAATCCATATCAAACATTTAAACTTTATTTACATGAGAAAAAGTTATTTCAAATGTTTAAAATAGCAAAATAGAAACAACATGCATCCATTTTTACATTATGATTGGTTGTTTTCAGATTATCTGGCGCCGTCAGCAACACAAGGGCTATAATACGCCAAAACATTCGTCATTAGACAAGCCAACACACATTTACATACACCCATGCCTAACACAGGACTCGAACCCTCAAACTTGAGGTCTAGAAGCTAGTACGCTAACCATTACACCGTTTGATCGGCTTTTACATTATGAATATTTAAACTAAATATCCATGTTTTGAAGAAGACAAACCTCAGACAAATAAATGTATACAAATCCACTTAAGTCATTTAAACCTTTTATTATACAAGTTGATTTACAATATATTTCAATGATTAAATAATATCATGACGATTTAATATGTTGGCGTGCATATTCCCAAATGAGGATGGCTCCACTTACATGAACATTGAGAGACCTAACAACACCTTGTTGTGGGATTTCAACACACACATCCAGTAACTGAATTAAATCAACTGGTAGTCCTTCTTTTTCGTGTCCTAACAACAGAACAGACTTTTTTGGAAATTTGTAATCACTTAGAATACAGCTATCTTCTGTTTGCTCAGCTCCAATCAGAATATACCCTTGTTCTTTCATTGTTACTAGGTATTCTTTTAGCAGATGAGGTTTAACTTCTTTTATTGAAACCCACTTGTCCGCAGAAACCGCTAATGTCTGGAATGTTTTGTCATCAGTATATCTAAGGTTTCCTATGACAAATTCAGACACTGCGAAAACCTCACATGTGCGGCACAAGCCTCCTAAATTAGGTATTCTGTCAATAAGTGATGCAACAACAATTAACCCATCTTTGCACGATTTTTTACCAGTGTTATTGACTAAATCTAAACCTTCAAAATCATTTAACATGTTTTTGATGGGCATTATTTTTTTCTGAAAATTGAAGTCTAAAGAACTTTCTTCAGTTGCAGGGGTTTCGCTTCCTGATTTATATGACCAAGATGTTGGTGTACTATTTTTTAAATCATTGTCAACGTTATAAATTGGGATACTTAAGCCATCTTCTAAAAATAGAGAAGGTTTTATCATTTCATCTGGGGACAAGTTAGATAATCGTGGTAAATCATAAAATATCGTTTCCATTGTAAAATGTGTGTCTGGTTTGAAACAAGAGAAGTAAAAGTCATTAGAAAGTTTGATCACATTTTTAAAGAAATTCCCTTGACCAGCAAGAGATTTGTGCATTTCGATAAGTTGTAGCACAAATTCATATTGGAGAATTGCGCCACCCAGCTTTCTTTTCTGGCATAGAGCAAATAAGTTGGTCAGAGCCATTTGAGCATAAAGTCGTACAGTAAAATTCTGTGCCATACAGAGAACTGTAATAAGTTTGAAATATCTCATAATCTCAATCTCATTCTGTACCAAATTATTCAAAATTAAGAGATTTGTAACAGAAAGAATCGATATGATATAACTAGGCCTCTTTTCTAAAGATTGTTCAAAAAGTGAGACATACTTATTGAGGAGATTGCAATTCTTTTGGATAATTTTAAAAATAAGCCATTCCTGCAAGTAACGAATGGAAGGCTGCTGATTTTCAGAACCTAATGTACTTAAAGTTTGCATTAGTAGTAGCTCATTTAAGTCTTCTTTTCTAATGTATAGTTGGAGTAATAAAATACCTTGCCAAGCCCTATTTCTTATCCTGTGGCTAAAAGAGTTAGCAAAATGAGATGATTGTTTACCATTGTCATCAATATCAACTTTTAACAACTGCTTTGTTATTTCAAATGATAATTCTTCATTTTCATAGCTAAGATTTTTAAGCAAGTAGTTTATAATTAGTATTCGGACATAACAAGATGGTTTGTTATTCTCAAAAAGGGTTAGACTGCTAGCAAAGTTGCTGTCTCGTTCAATAAGGTACATTAGTGTTTCTTCCATAATTTTATGGGCTTTCTGATGAATGGGGCCAAATGTCAATGCATGTACAAAGACTGAGACACAATCAAATTTAGAATGTGCTAGACTTGTGATTGTAAATGAATTACAAAATTGCTTGATAACACTATAAAATAAACCTATTGTACTCTCAGAGAGTTCTTTGAACAGGTAGATATATTTGTGTAACGTGTTACAAAACACATCTTTTAACATCTCAGTTTGAAAAATTACTTTAATAAAAGAAATAAGAGCAGGTCGGAATGCTTCATTTCCACGCAGTTCTAAGCAAGCAACCCAGGATGCATCTAACAAATCTGACATAAAACTTAAATCTTGCATTCCTAATTTTGGAACTAAGAATTTTATACAACTGATGGCATAAGGCACAGCTATTTTAGGGCCATTATTAAATATTTTCTGAGCTTCCTCTGCAAGAAGTAATGTCACACTTGACAACTTGCTTTCTTCCAAATGCTGAATAGCAATCGAACAAATTTCCCAAAAGTAACAGACTGCGTTGTAAGAAAACTGTAACCACTGTTCTTTTTCGATACTTTCTAGAAATGTTGGCTTTGACAAGCATTCTAACAATAAGTTCTCATTAGCAACTTTCCATATTACTTTATAGTTTAATAGGTGAACCAAACATAATTCCGAATTTTGTGGTGAAGAATATGCATCTAAAACAAGAGTGTTCAGCATCTTCCAAAGAGGGAATAGTAAATACCTCCTATGTTGCACATCTTCCAAAAGGTCTTGTATGTTTTTAGTTAATGTTGGTATCAGGTTTGTAAACAGGCTCTTAAGCCTAGACTCTGCAGTAAGAATATGAAAAGCTCCAAAAATAATATTATTTTGAGATATGTAACTGCTGCTTTCAAAATCAGTAAACAATTTCTGGTACATAAATTCAATCATATCTGAACAATTTTGAATGCACTGAAGTATATTAAAAGTATGTACATCTTCAATATGTTTGCATCCATTACTTTCTATAATTAGATGACTAAGTAACTTTACACAACTGAAGAAACTCTTATTTTTCATGTATGGACGTTTAGAGGCACATTGGAGAGTAGTAATTACTGGATTCAATAGTAACTTCCAATTTAAACCTTCAGCCATATTTGTATGTGATATTACATCTGAATCAGCAAGCATTACCAATATTCTTGCAGCTTTTTCAATCTCGAGTTCATCAATATCAGCACCTATAAATTTTAAACATAAAACTTAGCAAAATTAATCGAAGTGTGAGAAATAGTATTAAAACAATTGTTTATTCACATTAATGGTTTAATTACTACATTAACGGGTAATCAGACAAAGACATACTGGTTTGGTTATAAAATAAATAAATCTTTGCTGAAATAATTTTACTTTATAATAAATCTTTTATTTAAATACATCTTTACTAAACTTTTCTTAAAATTAAATATAATGTATTAGTTCATATTTGGTTAAAATTTATTAATTGAAATAAGTACAATTATAAAAACTATTAGTAAAGTGATATATTAACTTCATATAATTTAGTTATTCCTGATATTTCAAATAGATTTACACTTGATAAATTAAAATTGAGGTCTTTGTAACAATGTACTTCCGAAAATCAAGATAGATGGCTCATTTTCTAATGTTCTTCAAGGAAGTATAGCTATTGGAAATCATGCACAACATTGGCCCTGCCAGATATAAAGCACAATAAAACTAAAATTAACTTTTATTTAATGATTGGATCACTTGGTAAATGAAGCTTACAGCATTTCTTCTTGAGCAGAGTAGTAAAAAAAATGAACTCAAGCTTTTAAAATGTCTAATGCATTCAAGTTATTTCTAAACAACTTAACTATATTTTTTGGGAATTTAATGATTACTTAACACACAACATCTATAAAAAGCTGAAAGGTTTTTCTTAATGTAGATCAAATTAAAACAATTATAATGAAGCATAATAACTGAACCTTCTGACACAGTGACTTCCTGGATTTTTTTTATGCATTGAACACAAAACTCTGCAGCTTTGGAATGACTTATAGGACAATTTACATCTTCTAAAATGTTTTCCTTGAGCTTTGCAGCAAATTTCCTCCATGGTCTTGAATGCCGAAGTACAGTTGTACTCTTGAAAATAATCAACAATTCAGCTAAATTCTCATAATTTAGAGCTTCCTGAAATGTACAGTTAATTAATGAAATTAGCAATTAAAAACAAAAATTAATTATATTCCTGATGGGATGCCCAGTCTTTCAATTAATGTTCTTGCAAACTTCTATTGTTTAGGTCTAATAAAATTTGATAGTCTGAGTTAATCATCATTATCTCATAACTCCTTTTAGGTGAAAAAATAATTATTTTTCTAAAAAGAAATAACATTGAAGCAAACAGAGTTAATTTCTCTCAAGGTGTTAATTTTTGTTGGACAATTTCATGCAATTATACACAACTGAAGATTGTAACTATTATCATGACTGTAACTATTATCAGTTTATCATTGACCCAATTAATTACTATCACATTAATAACTAAAGAATAATTATTAAATTTAGTTTTCAATATTCAATATTACTAATCTTATCAATTTTCACAGAACAAGGTGCTAACAATTAAAAGCATTTTTTTTTTTAAGTGCAGCTTTTATTGATTTGTTTTACTTTAACTCTAAACTGAACTTGTTCACGACTAAATCCTCAAAATTGTTGGAATTTGTTTGGGCTTGCTATATTTATTATAAATAATTTTTTGAAAACAACAAAACTAAAATTTAAAAGCATCAAAAGTTGTTCAGAAAATTAAATCATAAACTATACATGAAATTTTAAATATATAGTGTGAGTGAAAAGTTCAGGACACATTTTAAAAATAGATAACATTAACCAATTGCATTATTGAAAATACAGTATGGACTTCTCACCCATCCAGTACAGTTTCAATTCTCAATATCAAATTCAAAGAACAATAGAGCAAATTACTGTTAGTAAATATTAAAAAAAAAAAAAAAAAAAAAAAAAAAAATTGATTATGAAGGAAGTTTCAAGGAATCAAAACTGAACATTATAGGAAGATTATCAACATTGAAGGAAAAGAATTAGAAAGAAAAATATTTACAATTGAAATATATTTAGAAATGTCTTACCCAATCTAAAAAAAGAGTACAACACTCTAATAAAAAATACTCTACTGCAGTTCGAAAAACTGGTTCTTGACTTCGTTGACAGTCTAAAATAATTTTTCTACAAATGAATGAAACAGTTAATTATATAAGATATTTATTATTGTTTTAAATTAAAGAAGTTACTTTAAAACCTTTCAATTTTGAAAACTTAAAGCTTAGCAGCTTAATTAAAAAAAAAAAAAAAAAGTGCTTTCAATGCAAATTTTATGCATTTACAAAAATTTAACCAGTAGTACATATTTTAAATTTCTTAATTGAATAGAAAATATAATGGTTAGTTTGAAACAAGAAAACTCAACAGTAAGGACAACATTTTTTTCTTATGTGTATTTTATAATGTAGCTTAACACACAATGACTCTTAAGACTCAATAACAGCTGATAAGGTATAGACCTAAAGCTGAATGTAAAATAAAACCATAACATTGAAAAAAATTTAGATTAACTAACTTAAAAAGTTTAGAAATTGTCATTCTTCCAAATTTTTTTTACATATAGTGAAACCCTGTTAAAAAGAAATCAATGGGGCCGACGAAATTGTTTGTGCCAACTGAAATTCATGTTAAACGAATAAATTAACGTTGAAGTTTTAAATACGGAGAACTGCTTTTACTTTGTGTTAAACAGGATTTCAAGTTAAGCGATTTCACGTTAACAGGGTTTGACTATATGTGTGTATATACAAACACACACAGATAGACCATTAACTATTAAAATAAGAAGGAAAAAAAAATTGGAAACATTTTCTTAAATTAAATTTTTTAGCTTATTTAAAAATTCATATTTATAAATTGAACCACTGTGTGTGACACATTTGGAAATCTCATTCCTTACCTGATATGAGCGAGACAATCTTGATTCCAAGATGGCAAACACTCAAGTTCACTTAAAGCCAATGTTACATGCAACAATGCTACAGCACACCATGATTGAAATGCAATTGTACTAATCAGACATTTCATAAAATTCACTAAAAGGAAGATAATATTTTAAAGCTTTTAAGAAAAATAAATATTTAAATAATTTTTATTAATGGCAGAGTACACATCCAATATTTATTTTTAAACAAAAAAGGCTAATCTCTCTCTCTCTATATATAAAAACATTGAATAAAAATTGTGAATAGATGTTGCATTGAAATTCACACATTTGTTCATGAGTGCTTAGAAAACATCCAGTGATGCAATGATTACTGGGAACTGAAAAGCAAATGGGTCTAAGTGACTTTTCTTAACTTTTGAGAAAATATACTTTACAGCTTCTTATTTATATTTAATTCTATGAAAACTAGTGATATCTTCATTCCAGAGGTTAGTATTTGAACAACAAATAATTTTCATACAAATTTAATATAAATAAAAAAACTTTAAAGTGTACTTTCTCAAAAATTAAAAAAGTCACTTGGACCCTTTTGCCAATTTTATAGAAGGCCTTAAAATAGGATAATATCATTAGAAATGAAATGCACTAAGTATATAATTCTATTAAAATATATATATATATATATATTATTTTAAAAAATCCCAAAGAGCCTTTAATTGACAGTAAATTGTTTCTGTATAGAAATAGAAGTTTCAGTGCATCAAATTCTTTATTTTGATACATGAAAAGTATATTCGTTTTTAATATATTCCTTTTTACAATATCTCTTGAGAAAAAAAAAATTAATATCAAATGTTTTAAAAAAGGAACAGTTGGATAGAAACATGTACTTTCAAATAAGTTTTTGAAGAGAAAAAAATATTCTATTAGAAACACATGCAATTATTTTTCACAATATCAAAAGGGTACAATGAAAGATTTTAAAAATCACTAATGAAAAAAAATGTAGCTTTCTGCAAAGCTAATTTCTCAAAATATTTATACTTGTATTTTTAAACAGTTCTATTCAACATGTTGCATTAATTTTTAAAAACAATTCCAAAGTAATTGACGAGAAAGGCATTACCTATGATTGATGGGGACTCTAAAGTCATGATGAAATTTTTCAAAAAGAGTGAAATCTTCTCTGAAGAAAGGAACAAAGAATAATTATCTTGTTCATTATTTCTAAGACCAAGATAAAAACAAATCAATAACATCAATAGAAAACATGATAAATGTGCTAAATCAGTGTACTTTTAAAAGAATTATACAATTTGGAATAGTTGCTTTGAGTACAAAAAATACACATTGAGAAAACTACAAGCCATATAAAATTTTAACTATGCATAATAAATCTTCAACAGCAAACTTAACTTTTTATGTACAGATCAAGGATTCTGTACTGCTACAACAAAATTTAAATTTTTAACAGTTTACCTTAAAGTGTTTTAATTTTAGTATTATTTCCAAAATAAATAAAAGAAACTAAATATATAGAAATATAAACCAGTGGCAAAAGTTAAAAAAACAAAACAAAAAAACAAGGAAAATAATTAAATACAGAGGGATCAATAAAGAAAAGGAGATGTCACTGCTCCATGTTTAAAATCAGCTATGTTCAAGCCTTGTGAGCCTTTAAATTCCAAACAGATAAACTATCATAAAGCGACAAATTTCAATAATCCACAGTTAAACAATTATCGATGCTATAGGTATGAGCTAAAAATCATTGTGATGAGTCACTTAACTTGGAGTTATTGTTCACTGTAGGCATGTAAAGAGAGAAGAATCGATTTAGAGATAGACTCTTATCCTTTAGTACCCACAAGATGGAGAAGAATTTGATGGTTGCATTTTTTAATTGTGCTCTATCTATTAATCAACAACATTTTGTAAGGTTGTTGATTTAATTGTTGTGGGCATTTTACATTGTTTGTTTTTATTAAATACTAGGTTTACTGTTAATTTTGTAAGACACAAATGTCAAAAGTATAAATGTCACTCCATAAAATTAGTGTTTTTGAACTTTTCAGAGTTGTCAAAGGAAAAACTGAATTGGGAAACATGCAGAAGATCCATTCATAAAAATACAATTTCTAAGTTAGAAAAATAAAATTGTGTTGTTTTAAAACTACAAGGTTTTGCACTATGAATAATTATAAAATTCATACTAATTACTTTTAATTCATAAAAAAAATTTGTTATTTAGGAGTGGAGAAAAAAAAAAAAAAAAAAAAAGGGCTGATTTGGAAGATTGCTTTTAATATGGTAGAATTTATGTATTCAGAGTGTACACGGGTCATTCTCCCGAAACAGGAAAATGCATGTCACAACATTATACCACTTTAAAAACAAGTATGAAAATAATGAATTGCCTTTTAACAACTTTTCTATGATCCAGGCTAATTTTCTCATCAATAACATATTGAATTTTTCTTATATTTAAAAATATATCAAATGTCCAGAAGTCATTATCCTGGTTTGTCACTAGAGCCATATATGCTGTTATAAATGCTATATAAATTAATAATAAAACTAATTTTCCCAACAACAATTAATTTAATACATTTATATATAAAGTGTCTTATACCATGGAAAATAATTTAAATTTTTTCTTTTATTTAAAAAACTACTAAAATGCATGTCACTGAACAAAGCATCATTGTCCTGGTATTTTGCATTATACCCAATATTTTAACTTCAGAAAGCATCTGCATTCTATTTTGGTGTGTCTATTCCAAGAACTTTCATTCCTTTAGTAAGCAGTGTGAATAATTATTCTTAGTTGGCACCATTTTTTTTATGGAATTTTGAAGTTCGTAACAGTGCCCTACTACTATTGTAGTTAACTTAGAAAATTTAATTTTTTGTTGTGCTATTTTAATTAGCATTTTATTTTTTAAATCATCTGATTTAAAAAAAATTTCTTATTATGAGCAGCATTGCCTTAGCATAAGGATTTTTTAAAAATAATTTTTCTACTTCCAATTAACAAATTTTTGCATTGCTGGTATATATTTTTTTCTTTTAGTATAAAGCCTAAATAATAACAATAACATACATTTACAGCATCCTTTTTACAAAAAAAAAAAAAAAAAAAAAAAATTGTTTGAATATTGAAAAGTTGTCTGTTTTGGAAGAATGACACATTCTAGTAATTTACATAAAAAAGCACAAATAGCTTTCATTGGAAGAGTGGGAAATTTGGAAATAATACTCATTATCAAATACAATTAAACATCATGTTCTTTAAAATCATATTCCACATTGAGAAATAAATTAAAAAGCAGGTGACAAGTAGAACAGAGTTCCATTGATTGACAGAAATAGTTAGCTATACAATTAAGTGTATAAAATAAGGAGAATTGTGGGTGAGAGACTCTTAAAGTTATAGAATGCATAACTACAAACCTAGAGTACAATGTTTGATCATTGAAGGCTTCTAGTAGAATTTTGATTAGCACCTGTAAAATTTAAAAAATAGAATAAAAACTACAAATTGTTTATTTAAAATACATTTAAAATGCAATAATAATTAATATACATATTTTTCTCAAGTCTGTCAAGAACTTAAAAATAATCAACACTTGAGAATTGAAACATACTAAAAATATTTAATATACCTCAGAATTGCGATGGTGAAAGATATATTCATTAAAATCAAGTGTTAAAACAGTTGATATTGCCCATTTAACTACAAATCTGGTTTCGTGTTTGAGCATTCGACTGAGAAGTGCCATCACCCAGGAAGAAGGCAAGTCAAAAGTATTTCCAGGCAAGGCTTGAATAAAATAATGAGTTACTTTTTTTGGGGGAAAATATTAATATAATTAAAAACAATTTAAAAAATGCAAATATATTAAAAAAAATATGCTTAAATATAGCTTACCAGCATCTGTTTTTTGCGTTAATAGAAGAATCCTTGTAAATTTGGGCAGCACTGGTTTGATAACATGAATCTTGAAAGTAACAAAAAAGGTTAATAGATTTTCAAGAATAGGCAGATTGACAATACTCTAGTGTATGCATGGAACATTTTGCACTTTTTTTTCTACTCATAAACAGACTAGAATTGTAAAATAATGATGAATCTTTTACTATATGTGTGTTTTTTATTAGTGACAAAGTTAGAAAAATAATTATTTTAGCTAGGTTAAATATATATTTATAACTACTAGATGTACAAGACACATTACATAATTATTATATGTTTATAAGTAAAAAAAAAAATTGCAGAAATCTTATGACATTTTGGATGTGTCCCAGAAAATAAAAAGTTGAATATTACTTACAAATAGAGCAAATTTTAATATCTTTATCATAAAATTTGTACATTTATTCTTAAAAGTATTAGGAATATATTATTTTGTTAAATGCATAAATTTTTTAGCTTAAGACTTAATAATAAAATGAGTAATGTGGTCTTATTAAAGAAAGCATTCATTCAAAACCTGGTTCTAATTTTCTTTTCACACACTGTGGGTTTAAAATTGATTAAAGTACAATAATAATAATAATAAAAAAAATCCTTTATTTTAATAAATTAATATAACAATATAAATAAAGGTAGCAATATACAATGCTAAAAATGTAGTTTATTCACACCTGTTTTTCTTCAAGACATTCGAACAATGTTACAACATCATTCCAAGTTTTCATATTTTCTCTAAGTTTTGCAGAATATTGAGTTTGAACAGAAACACTAGCTTCATTTAAATATCCACCATGACTCACCCACGCAAGAAGCATTTTAAAGACATTCATAGATTTCTTACGTGTGAATGGAAAACTATAAGTTAAACCAGACAGAATAATTTGCCAAAAAATAGTTTCATCATGAATCCAAAAGCTCAATACCCGTTTGTTGAATATGTACTCGGATAAGCAACAAAACATTGTGTAGATGCTGGAGTTAGATTCTGAAACTTCTGTATGATTTATATTAGTGTATTGCACACATATTATATGCCAAATGCATTTGAATATTCGATCTCTAAAAGACTCTTGAGAAAAATTAATAACGGCAGGAAAAATGTGATTCACAAATATTTTTACTGTGGTAGTATCAGTGAATGGCAAGTTTTCAACAAAAGCAAGAATGCTATTTTCTGATAAATAATCACTAGCATTATTAATAGGAATATATTGAAAAACTTTTGCAACAAACTTCAGTGTAGTGTAAAATAACGGTGCAACTTCCGATTCCGATAAATTCGTGTAATTTTCTAGATTTTCTTCCACATTTTTAAAAAACATGCATACACTATCAATCAAGACTTTAAAAAAACCACGATTTCTGATTACTTCCAGATATTTTTTGGTTAAATATGCAATAGTATCTAATGCAACTGCTCTTTCAGTATGATTCTGATAATCGTCTTGAACTCCAAGGATAATGTTCAAGTGTTTTAAACAAAATATTTCCAATATTTGTAATAAAGCATCATTTAAATCTTTTGAAAATCTTTCAGAGACATTCTCTGAAGTAGATTCTAAAGAATCAAACAAATCCTCTCTTTCAAAAACACGCACACATTTCAAAAAAGTGCTTATTTTTTTCAACTCGACAATTTTTTCTGTTGTTTGAAGAAAATCGCGAAAATGTTCGAAGTATTTATGGATTTTATCTTGATCACAAAAGGAAGCAAAAACAAAATTCAAATCATCATCCATTTTCAGCAGAATAAATAACTTGTTTAAAAACTGGAAAAATTGAAACTAAAAAAATTCAATCGGTAGGATGTCCACGTGCAGCTGGTGTGCAGCTAGAGTTTACACTGTGATGCCAGATATGTTCCGTAAATAATAAAAAGTAGTTTGCCTATCGGGTATCCAATGACTACTCAAATTTTCAATTTGGACACCACCTTCTATTGAAAATCTCCTCTCTGATTGGTCCTTTTCATCTACATTTAATGAAAATAGCTGTACTTGTAAAATTTTGTTGGAAGATTAGATTGTTTACCAACAATTACTAAGTCATTCGTTCATTCACGCTATTTTTGCTGAAAAATTAGAAAGACTATAGCTAAATGAACTTTTTGAATTCAAAATTAGATTTATAAATAATCAGAGAAATTTTCTATTTTGGGAATCCCTATTTTGTAACACGGGAATTCTTCATTTGACAACTTTATCTGGAAAATTACGTTATCAATTATCAGTTCTATTGTATCATATTCATTATAAAATCTGTCTTTTAATAATTATTTTTTACATCGAATATATATTTTTATTTTTTGACTGTTGATTTCGATCAGGTAATACAAATCGTTCATGGATAATTAAATCGTTTTAACAGTTTTTTTTTTTTAAATAAGTCAAATGAAATTTGTTTGGGTAATATATCCAAATTTCTTGTTTACATTCTTTTCCGTCGCAAAACTTAGCGGAAGAAAAATTCCAACAACAATTAAAAATATACATGGCCTTGACTTATCTGACTTGTATATCGAAATCCTGGCAGCAAAATTTTATACAAACGGTTTAAAAAAAGAGAAAGAAAATATTCAATGAAAACTAAATAAGTTTAGGAAATAACTAAACTAGATTATTTTATGCTTAAAAATATGTTGGATGAAAAAATAACTTGGATTTTTTTCAAAATGTTCAATAAATTTTTATTGATTCTATCATTCAAACCATTTAGTATAAAATTTATTAGAAAGCTAAACATGTGAATCTTGGCTATGAATTCTCTGAACTTTCTCATGCTATTGGCTACGAATTTTTGTGAACTTTTTTTTTAGCAATCCTAAACTGTGAAGTTATACATCTCACCTTGAACCATTCACTCTTTTACTAACACACTATTTAATGATATTAATATCTATTCTTTTACATCTTAGGCTTCACGAATTAAATACACAAGATGTCTGCACAACAGCCAGTTTACAAAAATAAAGCTACTTATTACAAAACAACTGATAAAAAATGGATAACAGGTACATTCATATTAAATGGCAACAACCTACAATTCCATGGGGAGGAAGATAAACAAGAACTTAGTTTACGTCTTCCTTTGAGTACCATTTCTGGTCTTGAAAAGAGGCAATCCAGTTTTATCTATGCTGCGGTTGTTGTTTCAGTCGGAGCAGAAAAGCATTGGTTTGCATCGTTTCCAAATAGAGACACAGTGTATAACTTACTTGAACTGTTTTGGCGAGAATCATTGCTTTCCGTACCCAGTAGACGCACACCTTCTATAGCAAAAGAAGCCAGTTCCTCACTTGGGAAAGATTTGTTGAGCATTCTTCACGAATCTGAAGTGTCTTTGGTGGATGCTGCAAATGCGTTGTCGAGTCAGGGAAGACAAATTGAAGAATCGCAGTTACTCATGCAGGATATAAATGAAGACTTAAATGCTGCCGAGAAGTTTTTAAGAAGTATGTCCATTACACAATCATTAATAGGTTTAAAAGTATCTGAGCCTAAGAGTGAGGAGGAGAGAGTTGTTGATGAAGAAAAGGAGGAACATAGGCAGAAAACTTTTAAAGTGACTTTCTCTGTAAAAAGCACTGCTATCAATGATTATGAAAGAGGAGCATTTGTTATCGCTGATACAATTTCAGTGTTAGACGAACATCAAAATAAGTGTATCCAAGTGAACAAAAATGAAGTGGAAAAAATTTTGGTAATTTTCTGAATATTATAAATTATTTTGTGATGTATTTTTGTGTTTTTTAATTTTCCAACAATAGAAAATATTGATCTGCCATTGAAATTTCAAATGCAAAATTAATATTTCAAGTCTCAATGTCAAGTAATGATGGACTACAAGCTTTTGTACAAATATATCTTGGTTCAATTCTATAGGTATTAACTAATCCAAAGAAATGAAACCCTGCCGCTTGGTAACTAACATTTGAGATTTTGTAATTTTCATTTTGCAATTTTTTTCTCCCCACCATCTATATGTGTCAATTTTTTTCTTATATAGTTAATATATTATACTTATCTTTATACTTAAATAAACAAATATACAAATACAAATTTTAAGACCAACAACAGGCTCAAGGCCCAACAGGGTTGATCGAGTAAATATATATATGTACACGTATATAGAAATAGAAAATAATATGCATACTATAGTTACACTATCATACATACAATATATATAGCTTAGTTACAGGATCATGCACATACAATAGTTACAGAATTATACAATACAATATACATAATACAATAAAATATACATAATACAATGCAACATACATAATACAATACACAAAGTTGACACAGCGTTTGACAATCATACTGGAAAAATGCAATACATAATGCAAGCTGACAAATTTTATAAAAACCAACAGTACGCAAACATAAGTAACCAAATATGGTAACAAAATAATCTAAATTAAATATTGTATCAGAAATTATCTTTCAAATGTATCAGAAAAGCAAAAGCTAAGCATGGGTCATTCTCTGATCTACCTAGGTTCCTGATCCATTTCTATTCACTTTTTGTATCTTGCTTCCAAAGGATATGATTTTGAATTTTTAAAGAAATAAAATTTAAAGTAGCTTTCTTTTTGTTGAAAAATAAAACTGAATACAGTATTTTTTTTGTGGCATAGGCTAAAATATTTAGAAACACAATAGTCCTGGTGTGAAATATTTCGCAATTGTTGTTTCTAATCTCCAACCCAGTCTGACGGAGTCAGATCAGGTCAAGGAATCCGTTGACATACAAAAAGTCTATGACGAGAAGAGGAGAAAAATAAATTTCCTTCCAAAGGAGACCCAAACAGTCCAGGATATGGTGTTGGTGGCACTTTGGGCAAAGAGTGTAATTTTTCTTGCCTTTAGAGAAGGTAAAACATTTAAGATTGCTGCTAGGTGCGAGAGGCTGGTAGATGATTTTCTGTCATATGTGAGGGCTAAAGGAAGACCCAGCTTAGTTTCTTTATCCTAGTGGGTGGGGAGTTCCAGCGAAATCTTCATATTTTGAGATTTAATTCAAGAGTAAAGTTCCAGGTAAGCCAGCTCTGAAGAAGAGGTAGAGTGGTTGCAACCCTCCTTTACGTGTTTGTCTTCCGATTCGTTTCCGTAAAGATCCTTGTGGGAAGGAATCCATTGGAGGTGGATATCATGTTGATGAGAAATGAACCTTAAATTGTGTATTATAGATATACCAGTTTTATCTCCAACGTGGGTCCAGTTATTGAGATGTTGTAGTGAACTATGGTTATCAGTGAGAATCCATAATTATATTCAAAATAATCGCAAAATTCACAATTAATCAATCTTAGCAAAACTTATCAATAAAAGGAAGACTTATCTACTTTGCATTTTTCTTGGTTTATTTGAAGATAGAAGACATTGCCATACATTTATTAAAGTCAGAAAATTAATTATTAAGCATTTTAACGTGTAATTTTTGCTGACTGTCATTGTTAGAGTCGCATATCTATTCTAAAGAATTTTGGCACCAGGCGCCTATGTAATATCCAAACCAGTGCCATCTACATTTAAGAGTTACAACATGGTGCATATATTTCGATGTATTCAGTAATTTGTTTTTAATCTACCAGAGGGAATGAATGTTAACTAATACAAACTTGTATGTACTATTTAGGATTCATTAGTTCTTTGTTCGAACACTGCATGTGTATTTTCTATTTCAGATAACATCTCCATGGGCATTCTCTTTAGAATATTCCTCTGAATGGGTAACTAAGACATGCCATTTTATTTGCCCACAAGTATCAGGTCTTCTTAAGTTCATAAATTGTATCCCAACTTTAAAAAACAAAATTTCCTATGAAAATGAAGATAGTTCAACTAACTGTGCAAGTGGCAGGTCTGATGGTGAGTAATTAAGTTGCATTTCATTTTGAAATACACATTATAATGATCATTAAATTTTTTAATATCAACATTTAAATTTGATACATCAGATAAGCATCATGCTTATTTGCCATTTCAATAAAACACTGCAATTTTAAAAAGGTAAAAGCAGCATTTAATTTTTTTTTTTTAAAAAATGGGACTTGGAATTTAAATAATTATTTAAAAAATACTTGATATTTTAAATTTAAAACCGAATGCCATCAAACATCTGTAAGATTTCATTATTAATTTGAATAAAATTAGATTTGACTGCAAAAAGTTACTCGAATAATTTTAGTATTAAATTCGCAAAGTTGTATCCAATAAAACTGGAAAAATCTACAAAATATTAAGCATACTTTGAGACAAATCTCCCTTTATCTTGAATACTATTACTAAACAATTTAAAATATAAGAATTCAATGAATTGTTTTATTCTTTAATTGGTCTCCAGGTTTTGTTTTCATAATATAAATTTTGCAAAAACTTCATAGCTTATTTTTTAAATCAGGTATACTTTAATATTCTTTTGTATGAAGCCTTTGCAATGTTAAACACTGTGAATGCTTCAAAAAGAATATTGGAAGTATTGGGTGTATGGGACTGAGACAAGGGGATGATCCCTCTTAAGCTAGTACCATTCTTTATTTTGAAAGATGGATATCAATGCCAAGTGCCCAATTTTATAAGAAAAACTATCTAAGTTTGCAAGTTTATTCCCTTTCAAGCCCACCATAATTTTACGTAGGAAGTAAATGATAAAGATTTCAATACAAATCTGCTTGAATGCTTCTAACACAAAAATGTCAAGATAAAATATCTTTCAATCACAAGTCGTTTTCCAAACAAATTACTTATGGTTACATTTCTTTGTATAAAGTTGTGAACAAAGGTGGTTTTCTGGCTTCAAGAGTTTTGAAACAGCAAAAATTGAAGCAGTATAAAATCTTTCTAAAGCTGACAAAAAGGTCAGTTTGAACATCATATATAAAATACAGTAATTACCACCATAATTTTTGTTACAATCTATTGTTAGTATTGAAGATATTTTCACTGTATTTAAAAATGTTATTAAAAAGAAGAAGTTTTAGAGCAATTTGGATGTAAATAGATGATTTGGCTTGAAGTAGAAATGGTGAATCAGAACAGTTTAGAAAAGGTATTCCGGTATACGTCTTACTAATTATTATTTTACCATCGTTCCTTATAAAATGTATAAAAATTATTCACTGTGGGCAGTTCTTATAAAAATGCAATAAAATATATTTATTTCAGACGGAACATCTAAATCTGCATCACCCATTGCAAGTCTGTTACCTATAGGAAACCAAACTTCTACCTCAGCACAAACACAAATAGCTAGTGACGTTATCTCAGATGAAGACATGGAACAAATATCGAATGTCTTAAATAACTTGCAAGCTTTGGCTACAGAAGTGAGCAGAGAACAGCAAGATCAGATGGAAAAAATAAACGCGCTCATTACTGATGTGGATAAAACAGGTTTAAGAGTCAATGAGAACAATAAAAATATTAAAAAAAATACCTAACGATTTGTTTCCAAAAAGGTAAAATATTAAGCGTGAAAGTTAAAGTTTTGCCAGAAATACATTACCATTGAAATGAGATACAAGGCAACTGACAATACTTTGGAATATTCGTAAATGCATTATGAATAAATTGTATTCAAATTAAAAGGCTTATTATCACAAAACAGAATCGGTTAGTATTTTGTTTTTTTGTATACGAATCTTAATTTCCTGATACAGGGTGTTAGTAAAAGAATCTCTCAGTTCCAATGATATATCATAACAGTTTAATTTAGACTATTTACAACAAATCACACATCAAATTGAAGGTAAACTGACCTTGTTTTTCTTACAAATGTTCAATATGTGCACCTTTAGATACACAGCACACATCCAACCTATAGTCCAATTCGTCCCACACTTTGGTTAATAAGTCCGGTGTAATGGAAGCAATAGCCTCTTCGATTCTGTGTTTCAACTCTGTCAAATCATTAGGTAAAGGCGGAACGTAGATACGATCTTTTATAAAGCAACATAGGAAAAAATCACATGGCGTTATGTCAGGTGAACGTGGAGGACTGTGACAAAGAGCTCTGTCACCTAGATCATTACGACCAATCCTACGGTCAAGAACTTCTATGTTCAACCACTCTCGTACTAAGAGACTCCTATGGGGAGGGGCTTATCTAAAACTGTTTGAGTTATTCTTTAATTGTTACCTTGACCCAACACTCTACAACGCTTATAGTTGATACTATCAAAATTTACAACTCGGGCATTCTTTTACGGACACCCTGTATACTCGGAAAACCAGTACAGTCATTCAGGGTAACTTTGAACCATAGGGTATAACTTTGCTCCACTTCCTAGTTTTCAGCATTTTTGGTTTTAAAGAGCTGCTAATGATCCACTGCTGAAAAATGCTGGCAAGATTGTGAAATTGGATTTTTGCTCTATAATTTAGAAACTAATTTATTTGGCCATTCAGTTTTTTTTTCTGAAGTACTGTTTGCAAGTTCCATTTTAATGCTTATTTGAAGTTGTTGTAAATCAACTAATTTATGCAAGTAAGCATCAACTTACCCCTTTATCAGTTATATAATTTTCTGAAAATAGTGAAATTGTTATTAGCTGATGGTTATTTATTTACTAACATTTGGCAAAAAGCAAAAAACCAAGGCACTATCATTTTACCACATATTCAGTGTAACTTTGAGCCGGTTCAAAGTTAGGCTGATGACAGTGTATAATGATAGCAATTGCTCATATAATTCGTATTTTATTTCAGTTTATTTTTGATTTTGCTTTTAAGTACATTTATATACATACAAAAAAAAAATTTAATTTTTGGAATCTTCCCTTGTATGCGAAATCTGATAAAATGAATATATTGAGAGTGAATTCAAGAAGTACCTAAAAATATTAGAAATAATGATCTAGCAGTCATTCACAGAACTTAAAAAGCAATCTGCCTACCTGTGATGGCTGTAAAAAGCGTTTTAGTTGAGGAAGGGAAAAATTTCTATGTTAAAAAAATAAACTGTAAAGGAATACGTATAGCAAGGACATGAGGGGATCGTCCAAAGTCCTCTACCATATGAACTCCTGGTAGACAGCAAGAGTATAAGTCCTAAACCAGATGATCCACCTGATGGCTGTGTGGTTAGAGCTCAGGCCCCGCATGCCAAAGGTGCCGGGTTCGAATCCCGGGTTAGTCATGGAAGTTTGTTGTAGTTTGGAATCCACGTTAAGCTGTAGGTCGTTGAGCGTATAAACCAACCAACCTGAACTAGATGATGCAGATGACAGTGGATGCACAACACTATCATTTTCGGAGAAGATGAAAGTTGGATAATAAGGACATGATAGAGGTTTATACTGCTGAAATTGTTGTGGAGAATGTTACTGAAAAATCAGAGATTGTTCAAGTGGTGACTGTTGAACTCATCAATGAGGCAGGAATTTTATACACAGAGCATGCAAGTGTTTTAGATTTAGGTTACGGCATATGCAAAGTTTACGACCACTTAATTATTCAATACGATGGAGAAATGTACCCAGACCAAATTGGCTTCAAAGACAACACAATATTTTGTGGTTCATGAAGAAATCTGGTGCATATAGGAAATGGCACAATATCAATGGTGATCTAAGGTATGAAAAATTAGGCGTGTTTAAAAAAAATTATATCCATAAATTATTATCCCAGCTAGAAGACGTGATGTTTTCCAGATCAATAATTCTTTCTTTGATGCAAAACTATCAATCTGAAGAATGCCAAAGTGAAATTTTATGAAGTTTGAACTTTGTTTATATATTGTCGTACTATTTCTAACATTAATAATAGAATATTTGTATTTGTGCCCCATTGTGACTTGCAAACACCATAGTACTTGACTAATAGCATAAGGGCAGCCTATCAGTTTTATTATTTTATATTTATCTTTTCAATTTTTAATTGATAAAATGAGTTTATATTTAAGTGAATGAACTGAAGATTTTATTTTTCACTGTATTTGTATGTTTAAACTGAACAATAAATAGGTTTTTTTTTGCAATATATCATGTGATTCATCATCCACTGTTCCTACCTAATATATTCTTAGTGGTGCTATTTAAAATATATAAACTTTAGGGTATTGAAAACTGCAGCTGATGATGTTCAAATATTCAGAAACTTAATTTTACTAGTTCAAATATTGAATAGTCCTAGATTGAATAAAAAAAAAAAGTATTATATATGAAACTTCTGATAGTGGTTCAAAGTTACCCTAAATGCCAGGATAACTTTGCACCGGGTTATTTTCCTATTATTTGGTGCTTTCATCATCATCAACATTTACTAATTTGTGTAAATTAAAATATAATTTAGGGTTTATTCTTCCAGTTTATACCATAAAGTCTGAAAATACTTTAAAACATAAGTGGGGAAGAAGAAAATACTGAAAATGTGGTTCAATGTTACCCTGATTGACTGTACTGGTTTGAAAATAAAATATATTCTGTATCCCACCAAGTTGTTTTATTGATATATAATTATAATCATTGTTATTAACATAATAGTTGAATGATATTATTAGAGGAATTTAACAATTTCATGTTAAATAATGATTATAATTTTTATATTCAATACCAAAATATTCAACTAATACTTAAGGCTTTTGCCATCTAGCGACTCACAGTCAAAAAACACTGCTTATACTCTTATTTGAGAAGGACTGGAAAAGAGCAGTGTTTTTAAATTTTAGTATTTTGAATTAAATTCCAAAATTCTGTGAGCATTAGGCTTACCGACAGGAATAAAAAAAAAAGTATATAAATAAATTATGGTCTACATACAATTAATGGTATAAATTGTTATTGACACATAATCAGCATATTGCCAATTAAGTAAAATTAGGTAAAGTAAACCACGGCTACACTCAATCGCGTTCTCATAAGTTCACTTATACTGCTATCTCACTCGCTTAATAACTCGGAATCTGGGACTGTGCAGAATGCCCACTCTTTACCAATGCCAACTACACTTTTTGAAACATTGACCGATCGGTATAAAAAAAATATAATCTTAGTAGGCTCAAGAATGAAATAGATTTTTAGAAACAAAAATTTTTAGGTTTTTTTAAAAAAAATTTCTTTAGAAAATGACCAGGCATAATCCATGATTCATGCTATCGATAAATTTACATTAACACAAAACGTTAGATTAGGTTAAAGTTTGCTTACTTATAAGACTTCTTTTTAGAAAAAAAATTCGTGAAATTATTCAATAATAAACTTATTTTAACATATAAGCTAGGTAACCGAAAGAATTTATTTTAATTAAAAAATAAGCCAGCAAGAAATTTTCTTTATCAATATTAAATTTATTACTTTTATGTAGGAGAATAAGCATCTAAATTTATTTTAAAAGTTCAATGTTATTCAGAAAACTAAATTCTGAGACTATTTTTTGGTACTTTTCCATTTGGTAGGCACAATCGATAAAGTTGCCAAAAATGATACAACCAAAGCCAAACAGAATATCCCGCAGATAACCTTTTACCACCACATTTTCAAAACAAGTCGCAGCTATTTCTTAAGTAAATTAAACTAAGAAATATAATCTGCTTGGCAAAATTTGCTGCATTATTAACTTTTTTTTAAGTGTATATACTATGTGTTGTCTCCAATAAAGTCTGCTTGGCGAGATTTGCTTCCGCGAATGAAAAAGTACCTAATTTTTTTTATAAATAAATCAAATGCCAAACTGGCTATAATACTATAAGAAAAATTAAGTTTTCTTTTAATGAACCCTTAATCTCCTTATCTATTAGAATTAAACAGTAGTTTTCAATACTTGTAAGGTATTGGTAGTTGTATAAAATTCATTAATATGCGTGATTATGAACTTTGATTATTGAATATACAAAAAATACTATACGAATAAAGACAAAATACTGTGAGGTATAATCAGCATAACGCGAGTGGAGATTCGTCTCTGTACTTTTCAGCTGTTATGCGGTGCGTAATGCCCACTCTACATGCAATTCCATCCAGTCTGCGTTAAAAAATTTGATTGAGATAGCCGTTTAAGTGAACTTGTGAGAACGTGATCGAGTATAGCAGTAGGTAAACTTTTCATTTATTAAGGCCTATAAAGTTTTAATATGTATCAAAAGCTAAAAACTACAAATCATTGCTTAAGATTTTTAGTGTGGAAATATTATTGAAATAATATATGTTGAATAGAAATATAAAGTTCATTGAAATGATACATATATTTTATTTCTCATTGATATAACATTTCAATACAAATACATAGTGTAATTTTTACACAACAAATTATTCAATTTTAAAAACTTTAAATAAAAGAGATAAAACTACTTATGTGGAACTTTATACAATTACATAGTGCACAAACACAACAGAATCAAAATAAGAAAGCTACAATACTGGGGGTCATTTTATGACTTTTCAAATCTTCCTGTGACTTCATCAAAACATTTTTTAGCTAACAAAACTAATGTTTCTTTTGGTAGCTTCTTTATCCGATCGTTGCTGAGCAATTCATCAGCTAAACTTTGTACAACCTCAGATCCTATGTTTTCACTTTCCTCTCCTAAATAAGGAAAATAAATTTTATTACAAGTTGCCAAATTGAAATCCATAACTACTTTAAATATACTCATTAAGTTTTAGCATGAATAAACATTTCAAAATCAAACAATTGATAAATTGTAGGTGTAATTTTATTCCATCAATATTGATTGAAACCAATAACCACCATAATTTATGAGATTATGCAATGATTTATAATTTTTCTAAAAATAATCAAGTTATTGACAGAAAAAGTGATTTCCTACTCATGAAACTCATCTGAAAGCAGTTTTATCATTTTTAACTCCAGTCCTCCTCCTTCTCCACAAAAGAAAAAAAAAAAACAATGATTTAATTCTAATTTTTCAGAAATAGTACCAAATTTTCTGATATTTTTCTATGTTCCATAACTTCCCCATTACCGAAACTAAGGCAATTTGAGTTTTTGGACAAAAAACCTCAAATCTGTAATATGAAACCAATAATGTGTTTAGATGAACATCTCATTGGAAGACACATAAGTTAAAAGGTGATTAAATAAGTTTGCACACTCTTGATAAATGTATTAAATCAACATCCAAAAGGGACATGGGGATAAAAGGGAAGAGAAAATGGGCATTGAATACAACAAAACAAAAGTGCATGAAATAAATTCAACTCGCCTTCATTTTGACAAGAATCAACTTCCTCTCCAGAGGTCTTGTCGTATGAAACTATGTTGGAACACCAATCATCCACTGCTTTCAGCTTTTCCAACGTTGACTCTTGTGTGCGACTGAGATGTGCAGCAAGAGCTTTGTGTAAGCACACTACTTTGGGTGATTTAAATGGTAGTGCTTTAAGCTCATGTACATTTAGTTTACAGAGATCACCGATAGTTTTAATATTTTGGGAGAGAAGAAGTGTTTCCAGGCCTCGAACCCTATGGACAAAAAGAAAGTTAGCTTTTGGTAGTTTAACTCAAAACAACATAGAAATAAAGCCATGTTCAATTTCTAAACTTTTGGAAGCAATAAAACATCAATTTTAAATTAAAGGCACATTTAGCAATTACACACAGTTTTTAAAAAATTAGATACATTTCATTATCTTCTTTTGTTCCAAAATTCAATTTTAATTAAAAGTTTATGAATAATCACAACCCAATAATTTTTTATTTAGTAAACCATGGTTAAAAAAATTGTGACACTATGTTTCCACTGATATTTTTTCGATGTATTAAATGCAAAATCATCTAATTTTTTCGATGCATTAAAAAAGGAATACAAGTTAATATAGAGCATAACAGTGCTATAAATGATTAGAATAAAATAAAGAAATATTTTACAACTATTTTTTTACAGATAAGTTTTTACTTTTGAAATGTGTTTTCTTTACGATTGCTATTTACATACACTTAGAGCTAAATCATCCTACAAAAATGAAATAAAAAAAACCAAATAAATAAAATCATACAAAATAATAATAATAAAAAATTCATACGAAAATAAATTATGAAATCAAAATTAACAGAAAGGCTAAAGGTAATACTGAAAGTTATGGACTTAAGCAAAATAGAATTCAAAATCCAACAAATTATTGGATGTGATTACCATGCAGGAGAAGTTAATTCTTTTAAGATGCTGCTAACACTTTCTTCACAATTAATCAGCAAAGGGGACACAGGTAAACTCGAGTAATCAGTCATATTATCCGAGTTTTGATATTCATTAGAAGATGGAACTTCCTCAGTTGCTGATGAAGTTGAGCTTGCTTTTGAAATCTGAAAATTTTACAAACATTTGGTACTAATATTACGGAAATACTGATGTTAAAAGAGCTGAACTAGAATTTTATGAGCCTATATAACTCCTTTAAAATAAATACTCTGCATTTAACTGTTTTCAACATAATGTTCAAAATAATAGAGCATGCTAAGTTTTTGATTATCACACTGCTTTAACAATTTTACAAACATAAAAATTAGCAAATTTTATTGTAAAATTATATTAATATATGTAAAATGAATATTTGATTAAACAAGACTCAAATTTTTTTTTAAATAACTTGGATATTTAAAAAAAATAAATAAAAAAAATACTTTTAGTTTAACCTAATAATGTAAATTATAGATTTGAATTTTTTTCATATTTTAAGAATCAAAATGGAATGTTCCAGATTGTAGATCTGGATAGAGTGATTGAACAATTAGATCTGGAAGGGGTGATTGAGCTTGCTAAAACAAACAGCATTCACAATATAATGAGGCGGCTGAAAGCAAACTACAATAAGACTATATCTTAAAAACGTATTTTGTACAGCTCGTTTTTCAGCTGCAGTTTGTCGTCGACAAAGATACATATTGTCAATTACAAAGAAAGATGATATGTCATGTCCTTAATGCGAGAGCCATTATAACACTTTTACCAAAATTGAAGGAAATGCCATTAATATTCTATGGTGTATGCAAGCAACTCTATAGCTGAGGTGACATCAGTATAGTATTTGGTGGTCATTCATTTGAGCATTTGTTTAAAATTTTGTTCATATTCTGTGTAGTCTATTTTGGCCATGCAGGCTATCTGTCTTATCTATTTTCACAATTTGCCATTTGCTTTTTTGACTTCACAATGTAGTGTGAAATTTGTTTGTTTTGACAAGTTCTATCAACCATTTCAGTTCTTGACCAATTGTTCAGTCATACCCTATATATGTAACACAGTTTTATCCTGACCACAAATGATTGCATTATTTGTTCAATTTAATATTCACATTAAAATTCTTTTAAGAAAAGGATTTCTCCTTTTGGATGCGATTTGAAATATGACTTTAATATCACAAAGGTGAGCAAATAAATTTTTGTTATATTAAATCATTTTCAAATTGTTTTTAGCAGGTTAGAATTAAACATCAACATACATATTAATAACTGAGTACACCATCTCCACAAAAAAAAAAAAAAAAAAAAAAAAAAAGTGACAGGCTAGGCCCCTACACAACCTAGTATGATACTAAATCTTCTACAGAAATAATTTAAGAAAAAAAAAATAATCCATTATCTTGCTTTAAAAAAAAAAAAAAAAAAAAAAAAAGAATTGCTAAATTAATGAATATAGAAATGCTTAAACTTACAGCACTTCAATTTGCCATAAGAATAATTAAAAAAAAAAAAAATATATATATACATACTGATAATTTTTTTTTTTACTTAACTGTAATGGAACCTATTTTTAATCTTTCCATGCTGATTAATAACTTTATAAATGTTATTCAAACATATGTTTAAAATAGTAACATTTTATTTCTATGCTTTGTCTTAACAAAGAAAGGAATTGGTTAAAAATAAACCAGTTTAGAACCCCTCCCCCTCCCAAAAAAACCAAGAAGATAATTTTAATTCAAATCGATAGAAAATTGATTTTTTTTTTTTAACTTGATGATGGAAAACCATGAAATCATGGAAAATTGATATTTATAAAAATAACCCATATTGGCAGGTATTTTGCATGCAACATAAGCATATTAAGAACATAAAAATATGAAAAATTACTATACTAACTTTTTCAACATCCTCAATACAACTGTTGATCTGTGGTTCTTTTGTAATTACTAGAAAATCATGTTTGATGATGCTTTTCCCAAGAGAATCGTCATTTTTAAACAGTCGTTCTTCTACAAGTGGTTCAGCAAATGTTACTTTTCTGTGCTATTTACAAGAAGGAACAGAAAAAATTATTTAATGTAAAACTTAACACGACTACGAACAAAATGGTCAACTATAGGCTCAAAGTCCATTTATGTAGGCACATTTTAAGCAGTAAAACAATTGTAAAAAGTTACATAAAACCACATATTTTTACTAAATTTTAATATATACGCAATTCATAATACTCTGTAATGCTTATTGCTCCATTATGTGTCAATAAAAAATACAATTTCTTTAGATGAAAATATTTTTTAAGATACAGTAAAACTAATAGGATAAACAAAATTCTATTTCAAAATAATATGCTTATAAACTTAGTATTCATCTAAGATAAAAATTTTGAGTTACTGGATGTAAAGCAAATGTAAAAGTGGAAATAGTAATATTTTGCTGTTGCACTTACTACTAAATACAAGATTATGAAAAAGAAAACAATATAAATTATATGCTTTGATTGCTACATTTTCAGTCAAATTTTTGTATACTTAAAAACCCTCCTTCACTCACTGCATAATAAATAGTTGTCCCACTTACTCTATAGCCATAACTATGAAATTTGATATAAATGTCAAACAAGACAAACATAGAAAAAGTTCTGATATCAAGTAATTTTAAGAGATCCAAAATGGGTCAAATGTTGCAAAAGTGGAATATCCCATTTAGAATATCCTATCCATAAAGCTAGGATTAAACATTTTACAAGTGATCCCAAATCTGTACAAACTAAACCTTCACAATTTTGATTAACCAACGTAAGGGCAGAAAAGTGGTAAAATGTTTGAAAATGAAGACTATCTCAAAGCCCAACTTCTGATTGAGGCAAGTCAGTGTAAATTTAGTACACATGTTCTCATAGATCTACATAAAACTAGACTATTACAATTTTGACTCACCCTGTAAAGGTACTAGGATAGGGAAAAACATTCAAAATAGGGAATAATTCTACTTTCTATTTCTCAAAAGGCCAAGGTGCTGGAAATAGGTTCACATGCTCTCAAAATTTTACTTAGAGAAATTGAGCTTTTACAATTTTGACTACAAGCATTTCGATGGAAATATTCCAATTCTGGTATAAAGCTAGGTTTCTCAAAATAGGTATTGTTCCCAAAGCTATACATGGTAAAATTGAGCTCACAAAACTGAATTCATAAAACATTTTAAATATGGAATATTCTAATGTCCTATTTCCATAAAAGCAAAACAAATGCAAATCGGTAAACATGTACCCAAAGTTGTATAAGGTAAAACAAAGCTACTACTATTTCGAATAACCATCCTTAAGGAGAAAAATGTTCGAAATGTAGAATATTCTGTCACATTTCCCATAAAGATGAGATACTGAAAAAGGCACACATGCTCCCAACATTTAAGTAGTAAAACTAAACTATCATGATTTAATTTTACTTATCACGATCTTATCAGTGTAATCATCCTTACAGGTGGAAAAAGAGTAAAATAAATTCAAAATGTAGACTATTCCAATGCCAATCAGTAAAGCTAGGACATAGAAAATTAGTATAATTTTGTAAGGAAACATATTCAGATAGTGCTACTATAAACGTTAACTTACCTTCAAAGAGGAGATATCAGATGCTGCCTTCTTTTTCTTAAGAATACTATTTGGTGACTTTGGATAGAGAATATCATCTGGTTGTAAATTTTTCTCACTGGAAAGATGAGGTGTCTCCTCAACCAGATCTGCTTTCTGAGAAGCTGCAAGCATTTCATACCTCCGCGTTCGAAAAGTCATGCTAGCATTAAAACGAGTATTTACATTCGTTAACTCATCATAATTAACCATTTTCAGTGATTTAACTGTCTCAATGGCTTTTTTAATATCTTGACTAGAAACAGCTGATTTACCACATGTCTGAGTACTAGTAGATGAACCAGCGTTCTCGGATTTGCTAGATATATCCAGGGTAATTGTTTTGGGCACAGTTTTTTGCTTTTTCACTCCATTCTCAGACGACTTTTTATGTGTATTTTGTATTGTTCGTTTAGAGCTCATGACATCTATTACCTCTGTAGAATCTGGTTCGCTCATCATTGAGAAATTTTTAGCCATAATAATATTGGATCTTTGTCTAAAAAGAAATGGTGATCTTACAGGCTGTTTGGCTTTCCTTTTTCTGGAAGGATTTTCAGTGTTTTTATCAGTGGAGTCTTTTCTTGTACCATCATGAAATTCAGTTGAGGTAACTGAATTACGACCAGTGCTGGAACAGGCAATTACTTCCGTGTAATCTGAATCATCGGATCCGTTCTCAAGGGTTTCAGACGTTAATAAATTAGGAGTGTCTAAAATAATCTCTACATCATGCAGACTATCACCATTACAACTATTTTGTGTATCTTCTTGTGCATCCTCTGTCACTGAAACACAAGGGTTAGTAGGCAAATCTGAAATTTCAACTGAATTTGCAGTGAAATCTGATTCGGAAGTAACTACTAAAAGTAAATTATCCTCTTCATTAAAAACACAATCTTCAATTTCTTTACCTTCCAAGTTATTTTGAGGGGAAGTCGAAATTTCTGCAACATTCAATTCTTCTAAATTTGGATCATTTTCAAAGTGTCCTACATCATTCTTATTTAATTCTTCTTCATTCTTTTCACATTTTACATTTGAGTGGCCTTGGGAGTTACCATTCTGGTAAATTTGTTCTTCAGATTCAGCAATTTGATTATTTACAGGCGATTCTTCTTGATAAGCCTTAACTGAATTTTCATCAACTTCTTCATATGCAGCAATTCCATCAATACATGTTTCTTGTTTATGTATACCGTCATCTTCAAATTTAACATGACTTGATTCATTAGAGAAAATCAGAATATTTTCTTGAGTATCAAAAATTTCAAGGGTACTCTCCTGTTTAATAGTCTCAGTAGCATTCTCCAAGTTATTTTTATGTTCCTCAATATAATTCAAGGGACTACAAGTTTCATTATGTGCTTCCTCTTTTAAAATCTCATAAGAATAGTTAATCTTATTACATATTTTCTCAGAGGTTGATACTTGGAAATTCTTTGTACATTCAGTAACATTAATTTGTTGCTCATCGAAATCTGAACTAATTACATTTCGAGCAGTCTCAACAACAGTTCCACAACTTTCAGATTTGTCACAAATCAAAGAATTTTTTTTATCTGCCTCTAACTTTTCCTCTATGATATCAGCTTCAATCTCAGTTGTTAAATTATGCTCATTTATTGGTTGTGGTTGACAGTTACTTTCAATTTCCATAATATTCAATTCAATTTCTGAGTTCTTAACACTATTTTGTACTGAGGTTGAACTTGAACTGCCAAAACTTGTAGGATGTTCTGTATCTGAAGAATTTAAACTTCCTATAACTCCCAAGTTTAAGATCGTTTTATCAGCTTTATTTTGTGAAAGTTTCTCAACATTCAGAAGCGGTTCAATAACTCTTGGTAATTTTTCACTTGGTTTAAGAAAATTATTTTCAGTAATATGATTTTTAATTTCATCGACATCAGGATTTTCAACAGTTTGTGATACTTCAAAGTTTTTATTTGAAATGTCAGAACACTGATAAGGTAATGAACTTGAATCCATCTTTTCAGCATGTTTACTTTCTTTAGCATTATCATCATGTTCCTCGCTCAATGCAAGAGTAAATTTAACTTCATTTGAAGACAGCTCACTCATTCTTTCATTTACAACTAAGTCAAGTGTACAACTGTTTTCATAAGATTCTATCTTCTCCTGGATGTCTGATATCACATTAGTTATTTCCATTAGAAATGTATTTTCCTCCTTTTCAAACCCATCAATTTGAGATGGATCAGAAAGATTAACCTTTTCATTATGTGTCACTTTATCCAAGTCCATTTTCTCAACAGATGAGGACACAGATTCTTGACTTGATGGCAAATCATCCAAATGAAACATGGCATCACTATTTATAGCTCCGTCTTCGTCTATGGCACTAAGTGTGTTACATTTCACTTTTTTTGACTCGTTAACACAAGACATACTCTTCCTTTTAGAAGTTTTTTTCACTACTTTCTTTCTGGTAGAACTGTCCAAGGACATACGAGAAGAGCTTTTCCTTGCACTCCGCAGAGAATTCACTCTTATGGTTTTAGGACTTTCCTCCTTCCCAATAGAATTATTAAGCTTCAATTCTGTTTTTGGAAGTTTGGATTCGGTGGCATTTAGTATCGAAACTTGCATTTCCTCTTCTTCAAGCAAACCTGAATTGCTTTTTAAATTGACATGTTCAGTACTTTGCAGCACACACACATCATCACAGATAGGTGGTGTATTCTCAGCTACATTTAATTTATTCTTCTCGGTGGCATTTATAACAGTGGACAGAACACTTTTTACTTCATTGTTATCAGACTTGTTATTCAAATCTTCACAACTAAGTAAATTCTCAGAGGATTTTAATGGCATAGGATCAGAATCTTTTGCTATAGATGGGCTTTCTTGATTTGAAACTTCTGAAGCTTCTTTTCCAAGAGCTCCCATTAAATCTACTGGAGTTTCAGGACACTCAGCTTTGTCTGTTTCTTCTACATCCATAGCACTAACTTCATTTGCTTTTGAAATTGTCATTGAGATAGATGCTTCAGAAGTTAATTTTTTATTTTCCAAATTCTCAAATTTAAGCGACCTTCTAGATCCATAAGACTTCCTTTTAAGTGTTTTTGTGGTCGGTGTATTTTTAGAACTCGCACTGTCTCTAGAACTCTGTGAACTGGGGATTATTTCTTCTGAATCACATAAATCAATAACACCCGGGCATGTTTGATTTGATTCACCAACAGATACATCAAAATGCTTTTTACTGGATTCAAATGTAAGAGATTCTGAAGCCTTTTTCTTGGGTAGCTTTTTAGACTTCACATTAGAACCCTTTGAATTTGTTTTAACATGACTTTGATCTTGTTCACCAGGATGATTCTCAAAACCATTTGCAATACTACCACATATGCTTACTGGAATTTCTGATACTTCAATAGAATCTGAAGAGGACTTTACATTGTTTTCAGTATCTGCTATTGTGATTGGCTCAGAAGAGACATCAAGGATTTTTTTCGTTTTTTTAATATTTTTAGTGACAATACTGTCATTAGCATTTCTTTTCCTTTGTTGAGCACGATTAGATCTTTTTGACTCAACAAAGGATGAAACCACAACAGCATCAGCAGTACTAACCTTCTGTACGATTCCTTCAATACTATCTTTCACATCCGATTCCATATTTGAGTGTTGTAAAACAATATCTGGTGTGTTTACAATTTCTTGAGAAAGGTTTATTTTATTAGCCGAATTATTGGTATTTTCTTCTAATTTATCAATACTTTCTTGTTGATTTTCTCTGATGGCTTTAGGTGAATTGTCATCTTTATTGTGACCTGCAATAATTTGTAAACTTGTGTCATACTGCAGCAGCTCACAATCATTTGTAGAATCAATAGCCACAATATCTTCTTCTTCAACAAAATCAATAGGTTTTTCAGGTAAAGTTGTCTTTTTAGTAGCAGTAATCTGTAAAATAACAGAAATGAAGGATATTTGAAAGATGACAGGATTCAAAGAAATTCAAGAATATATTTTTGGCAGAGTAAATATACAAATAGAGGATAAGAGAAAAAAATTAAAATTCTGTCAATTTTATTAATAGTTATAAGTATTGTGATAGAATACTACAAGATTTTACACTAACAAAATATAATAATCATAACATTAGAAATAACTAAATAATAATTTTTGGGAAGAAATAAAATAAAAATAATTGTTAGAAACTTCAACAAATAATTTACTAATTAACTTCAACATATGTTAATGTTTTAATGTGTCACACTATCAGGGTACAGTAAGGGAAAAAAAAAAAAAAATCCTAGAGATGGCTATATCTTGTATTCTAATTAATGAAATAACAAAAGTCAAGTACTGTTGAAAATCGTGGATGGTCTTCATTAATTACATATATTTACTTTTTTTTTTTATTGTGAGGGGTCATCTACATATTAAAACTAAACCAAGCTTTAAAAAGTTCAATGGCAACCCCATAATATTATACCATAATTAGATTTAGAATCCAAAAAAACATCTAAATAACAAATTTCATAATTTTCAAATGAGTGGTTAGTAATTTAAATGATGTAAAAAAATGGCAAATTAATGTTTAAAAAAAAAATTGTTTTTTTTAGCCATAAATTCTTAAATAGTTAAAATATTTTAGCAATTTTTGTTTCAAACAATAGTTAATAAAATTTATAAAAGGCCAAACATAAATAACATGCAACTTTTGTACTAAACCGTTTTTTCATAATTAATTAATAAAACAAGTTTTAATTTTTTTTAAATAGAAACATGTATTTTTTTATTTTTTTTGTTACCATTAGAATTATCATGGTCGAAAACCTCTCAAGAATTTTTTTAATTACATTTTGACTTTTTGTTCTTCGAGATATTTTAGCAAAAATGTAAAAAAGTTCACTTTAAGGGACGGTGTAATAGATTACATCTTGAAACACTCAAAACCTTTGCTCCTTCCTCATTTTAAAGAAATTTGCCCTCAAGATCAACCAAAACATTTTCGTTCATAAGTGACACGTTTCTCAACATAATGAACTGAAATTTGGTAACTAAGGCAAACGAAGTATTCTAAATCGAATGAAAACATAAAAAATAGGAGTTAGTATTGAAAATTTTAATTTTTAAAGATCGAGTTAAATTTACTTAGCATGCAGCCCTCTAAGCAAAAATTTTTGCACCAGACATATGGAAAATTGTAAGCAAAACATTTTGGTGTAAACCGCAAGATTTTACGATAGTTAGAACCGAAGATATAGCCATCGTTCGTATTTTTTTTGCATACTGTACAAGTTCACCAGGAACCAAGGTCACCAAATTTAAGGATCTAGGAATGTGGCAGTGTTCAGCCGCCAAGTCTGATGTCAAAGCGGGGCAAACATGCGAGTGTATATTATGTTGACAGAGCTTAGGCCCATTTTCGACCCGTCACAGCTTAGCTTCTATTATAGCTAGAACCCTGATTTTTCCCCCCATCACGTTGCCCCGGGTAAGTAGATGAAAAATAACAACATAATTGTTACCTTTGAACAAGGGAATATGGTAAAAAAAATACTTTGAAAATCGCTGAATTCACAGGATTTTTCTTCTTCTGGTTGTGACCAAGATTTTAGCCAGGGCTACAGCCAAAACTATTTGATGATTTTACACCATTCTTCTTTTCCCCTCTCAGCTTGATTAGAGAAAGTTCTTTTTGTATAAGCTAATGAGTATGAGGGTCTATACCTCCCCCCCCCCAGAAATGATCACAGAAGTTGGGAAATTTAGCCAGGGTAATGTCTGATTAAAACGGGTCAATGGATTTTGGATATTAACCTTTTGCTCACTTTCAAGAAGTGACTTTAATTTTTTAAGTTGAACTATAAAAACGATGTAATTAGAAAAAATAAAAATTACTTATTTTTCAATTAAATTACATGCTTCTCAAAGCTCTGAAAACACGTATTTCAAGTTTTTACTTGAAAATCAATTTCAGTTTAAAATAAAGTTTCCTAGGTGTCTGATTGGATTTGAACCACACACCTTCTGATCACTAGAATGATATCTTAACGACTTCACCACTAAAGCTTGCTGAATTTCTCTTAAAATAATAACAAGTCTTATATTTCAAACTTAAAGCAAGAGTTGTTTTGAAACACATTTTTTTAAATATTTATTCGAATGTAAAACAGAGTTCCCACTCAAATCACAGAATGAAAATCAATGACTTTTAAGGACCTAATTAATGTTTTTAAGGACATTAATTTTTTTTTCAGGTATCATGTCTGTATAATTTTTTTTTATAAAGTATATTCTACCAAAACAATTACAAGTTGGTGCATGTGTAATACAAATATGTCAGAAAATTCCGATATAATGAGGATAAGTGGCGGGGATGAGGATAACACGCGGGGATAGCAAGTCTGAGTTGCATTTTTGTAAATTTTGAAGTTGGTCAATATACAAAAAAATTAAGGACTTTGAAGGACCTCTAAGCATTTTCAAGGCCTTGAAAACAAGGTTAAAAAATATTAAGCACTTTTAATGACTTTCAATGACCGTGGGAACCATGTAAAAGCTGGTTTTCCTCAATTTCAAATAAAAGCAAGTAATTTGTATGTTTTACTTACTTTGTATAATTACTTATTTTTTAGTATACAATTGCATGATTTTGTTCCCAAGTTATAACAAATACATATTTTTGATTATGAATTTTTTTTCTTTTTGTGGTAAGGAAGATTTTTTCTTAAAAGAAACAGAAAGGATTTGGATTGCAAACATAAATCTCTCTATAATATTTATTGTCACTCTTAATTCAAAGAGTAGAATGCAAATCTAATGGTGTTGTTGCTTACACCATTTTTTTTCTCAGAGCGACGATATGATTATTCATGTTATTGACCGTAATAACATGACCGATTGTCCATTGACCGTATCTTACTCATTTAGAGCATAACAAGCACAAAAACAAAAAGAATTGATCTCCCAAAAAACAACTAGACGTTGTAAAAAATGCCTGCCAGGCAAAATAATCAGTCAGAAAAAGTTGTGAAATCTAATGTTTGCCGCCAAGTGGCCTCGTTTAGTTCTTAAAAAATTAATGTCAATTCAGCGCAATGGGTGCAAAATAGCTGAAGCAAATGAAATGAAATTAATCTAAAATAATTCTAGCCTGGCAAGTTGTGATTGCCTATGGGGATTCTCCCTAATAATCCCAATTTAGTTCATTGTGTACAAATACCCCACAGAAACTAAACATTGCAGCTTGTTGGCAAACATTAGATTTCACACTTTTCTGACAGATAATTTTACTTGGCGCGCTTTTTTAACATCTAGTTCTGTTTTGGAATAAATGTTAGCACTATAGTAAATAAGAATTTAACCCAGGTCAAATAGAGCCTGATAAAACCAATTTAGTTGATATAAATAAAAATAAAAATGGCAAAACTGTTCAGTGCCAAGACAAAGAATATTTTTCAGTCACAATTTCTTGCAGAAACTTTTTTTTGAAGAATTTTTTCTTAAAATAAACAAAATACAGACTGAACACAAACCAGGGCAAATATTGATGCTTAAATAAACATTAAATAACACCTTTCCATAAAAGGGTAAGTGTAAGATAATTTTGTTTTAATATATTATTGAAAAGTAACAATGGTTTAAAATACTTACATCCTGTGATTTAAATTCGATAATTTCACAAGATGAGCTGGTACTATAAAAATAATGAATATTATTAGCCTCATTTATGTACCATATTAATGTATTTATAAATGGATTGATTTAACAGCAAGAAAATGGAATTAAAATGCAAGTTTTCCATGTGTTTAATACAAGTATAGAATAAAAAATATAATTAAACACAGAAAAAAAACACTTAAAGAAACTTTTCTTTCGTTTTAATTTAGTTCAAGAATGTTGTACTCATATTTATAATTCATACATTCTACCTGGCTACAGAAATATGATCTATTTATTATTTACAATTTTCAGGCAATACTTGCAAAGTTTTTAATCTATTGGTTTTGAAGAGAACATTTTAAACATCAGGTTAAATGCCTATTTATTTAATTACAATAACTAATGCTATGACATTTCAAAGGTCTAGGTTATAAAAAAGAAATATGGATAATGCATTTACTTTGATAACATGCAGCTTATTGTTCAAATCATAAATTGAAAGCATCAGGTTCACTGCCACTTATTTTAATTCCAAATGAAAAAATTCTACAAAATTCCCTGATTTTACGGCAAACTTTTTTTTCAAACTTTCCAAACACATTGATCAAATAGACCATGTATGCTACAGAAATAACATGCCATATTTTTAAAAAAATAGTTTTGGTGGTAATGAAAAGTTTAAATTATTTTGTAACATTAAACTTCTTACCACCACAAATCTCTTTGGAAATGGCGCCAAAATATGGATTAACGAAAAAATTTGCCTAAAAATTTCCCTGACTTTCGTGACATTTAAAAAAATTCTCTGACATTTCTCTGATTTTTTTCCAGAATCAGAGAACTCCTCGACATTTCCCTGATTTTCAGTTTCTATGGCCACTCAGTATATAATATAAATAAAACAATTTCCATTTTTTTTAAAGCAGCATAGTGCTCAAATCACAAATTGCTGATACTTATCAAATAAAATAGCAACACACGCAAAATAATTTTTCTTACTCAAAAGATTCACTTGATCCGCCAAGTGTTTGTGTATCTTGTGATTGTGACAGGTCATTATATAGAGCAGGAACAAAGCTAAAACAAGAAAATGAAAAATACGTTTAACAAAACATTAAGTAGAATTTTTAGACAGTTATCCATTACAGTTCATTATAGCATTGGTAATAAAAGAAATAATAAATTTTATATTGAAATTGGTATGAAAAACATATTGTTACAATTACATACGACAAATGTATAATTTGCAAACCTACAAATAAATAAAAGTTTTGTACCAGAATTTTTGCATTTGTTAGTTTTACACTCCTAGGCCTTCAAAACAGTTCGAAGCATATTTTAGTAGAAAAATCGTGTAGCTGCTCTTTAATTTTAAAATTGAAAACAAAAATATAAGTTCAAATACCTTTTCTTGTGGCGAATACTTCTTCGCCTCGGAGTAAGAGAACTTGGGCATGGACTATCAATTTTCACAAATTCCTTTGAGAAGAAATATAATTATTGCATAATACATAAAAATGTACATTTAATTTAACTAGACACTAGAAAGTTTCTTAGCTAATCAATTTCATATTATATATTGTTCAAAAGTAGTTTTCCAAGAAAATATAAATAAGAATCTAAAATTTTTTAATAAAAATGGAAAAAAAAAATATATATATTTAATAATTCGGGTGATTTCTGTACAATTTCTCTTTGTACACTTGAAATCTTTAATTTTTTTTTTTTTTTTTTTTTTTAAATTTTTTTATTTTATTATTTTGACTCATAAAACACAAATAAAACTTGTAGAAACTGAAACAAATTATTTAATGTTACTTGCGTTTTTTTCATACATTTAATATTTAGATGAAATGAAAATATTGGTATTTAACAATAAAGCAATAACCATAAATTGTAATTTTCAGGGTTTCTGCAAAGTAAAATGTCACAAATCAATGACTTTTCAAGACTGAAGCAAATAATTTTCCATAACTCAAGAAATCAAAAAATGAAAAAAAAAAAAAAAAATAATAGTAATAATAATAATAACCTATATGAATTTTACTAACACAAACATAGTAAGTAAATCAATGTACCGTAAAATGATTTCCATAAAATTTTATTTTAAATTAAGTAAAAAATGTTTCAATACCTTCCAAATCAGAAGAAAAATTTAAAAATAACGTACCATTCTTTAATATTTCAGTGTAAAAAAAGCTAATCAATCTTTAATAGTAAAGAAATATTTGAAAAAAGAATAAGTCAATAATTATAAATTATATCATCAAAAATCAAATGTTTTAATATCAACAATGCAAAACAGAAGAAAGAAGACAAAAAAAAAAAAAAAAAAAAAACTGTTCACAAAACTGTTTATTTTAGTTCTCATAATATGAACTTTTTTTTCACTTATGAAACCTTACTCATGTGATGTCACAAATTTGGCGTTCAGAAATGTTTTCATTGGCTGTGACATTTAAAATGTGTGTCCCTTGTTTCCGTCAAAACATAAATAAAAACATAGATGAACTTTTGATTAGCTGAATAGCAATCATGGCGTTTATGAAGTCATAGTTTTGTGATTTTACTTAAAATGTTTAGAAATCCATGAAATTCAGTGTATTTTCATGGCATATGGCAATTTTTTTGCTCAAAATCATGACTTTCCATGATAAAATTTACCCAATGTCTAAATTCCTGACTTTTCATGAGACTTCCTGATTTTCCATACGAGCGGAAACCCTGAATTTTCTTGTTTAAAAAAAAAACAACCATTTAATGGAATTATTTATTTTTGTAATTATAAATTTGTGATTAAACTGGTCAGTTTACTAATGAAACAAAAAATTATTTTTGTAGTGTTCAAATTTTTATAATTTGAACATTATAAAAATAATTTTGTTTCATTTGTAAACTGACCAATTTAATCACAAATTTATAATTACAAAAATAAATAGTTCCATTAATTAAAAAAAAAAAAAAAAAAAAAAAAAAAACGCAATAGGAAAATTACAATTTAAGTAATTACAACCTTACCAGGCCTAATATTAGTATTTCAATTCTCATAATGGTTAACATTATAATAATTTACAACAATTCTTTTGAAATTTCCAGCTAGTGTTCATGCAATATAAAATATCCAAGACAAAAATCAAAGATTCTTACAGTAATAGGTAACTCATCAACACTCTTGTTAGTGTTGGCAATATTTGACTTTACAGGTTTTGACTCGGTAGGTTTAGTTTCTTTTGGTGCTACAACTGCAAATGGTTTTGAAAATGGTTCTTTGAAGGTAATTGCACTTTCAAAATTAATGGCACCATTCTAGAAATAAAAGGAACATTTTTAAACAAAGGAATAAAATTACAGTATACATATTTCTTCCAATTAAGTATGAAATAAAACTTTCTATACTTTAAGGGAAAACTCTTGTTTTGAAAAAAAAAAAAAAAAAAAAAAAAAAATGATTTTTAAACTTTATGATGGAGGAAACTTGATCATGTATAATCCAGACAAAACTAATATTGAATTAGCCTTCAGCTGAAAAGGCTAAATGAAAAACACGATTGCAGATAGCAGAAACTGATCAGTGTTCATTTTGGTGTATGTAAAAGGCATTTACTGTGAAAAGAATTGGCTAGGTGGGGAAAAATAACACATTTAAAAAGGGATCAAAGTAGAATAGAATAAAAAATTTCAAAAAACTTCTATATGCCTTTGTTACACAAAAGGTCTCATATTAAGTCATCAACTGGGTTAGTCTCAATATTAAGCAGGTTAAAGATAAAAATAATAAACAATGTACCTCTAACTTTACTTTCCATTTATTGTATAACACATATAAATCTATCTTTTTTTAATGTTAAATAGGAATTCAAAAGACACCATTGACTTACAATATTATTTTCAACAGAATATTACCATTTGAAGGATAGTCAGTAGGGTGGGCCTAAAAAATGTTGTAATTTGTTTCAAATTCTATTAGCATGGAAAAGTTTCGATTTGGCTCCATATGATCAAAACAATTTTTATTTATTTTTCCGATTATGTTTTCAGCTCGTACAGCTTGGTTGAAACTCGCTGTAAGTGATGAAAGTCATTTTATTTTTTGAAAATTTAAAATCTAAATTCAAGTGATAATTTTAATTTCTAATAGTGTGGGCTTAAAATGCTAGACCATTACGTGTTCAAATCTGTAAAAATATTGGTGCTAACATCACCTGCAATGAGACCATAAAATATATCTCTCTCATTAAAAAAAAAGAAGCTAAAATGACGAAATTTGTGAGACATTAGTATTGATCATTCCAACTTGTTTAACTAAACTTATGATCTATATCAGTGATTCTCAACCTTTTTTTGTCGCGGCACACTTTTAACGATTTCAAAATTTGGCGGCACACAAAGAAAAAGGTTTAAAATTGTTTAATTTACCTACATATAATATTACCTATAATACACCTATTATACACTGTGTAAAATAGTTTATGATAATTATTTGGAATGCAAAATAAAATAATATAATACATACTGCAAAAACAGTAGTACGTTTATTAAGGGATTAATTACAAATATACATTTCTAAAATTTGGCGGCACACTTTAAGAATTTGGCGGCACACAAAAGTGCCGAGGCACAGTGGTTGAGAATCGCTGATCTATATTATTAATATATTTTCGGGAGTAGGAGTGACAACATAGTATTCTACTCGTAAAAGACATCTAGCATTATTGCAACTAAATTAAAAAATAAAATATTGAGGTGACGTTAGAAGTTATATGGGTTGTATACAAACTAATCTGTACTGAGATTACTGCCTTAGTACATATTAGTTTCATTATAAAGAAAACCCTGGCTTGCTATTTTTGATAAGTCTAAAAACAAAATCTTCTTGATAGACAAAAGACAAAAAAAAAAAAAAAAACTTATGAGAGTAAAATGAAAGCAGAGGTTATTTACAGCTACAACAAATAATACATATTTACCTCTAAACTTGCTGAGTCTGGAGTAAAACTGAAGTCTTCAAGTGAACTTATATTTTCTTCAGGAGCAAGGGACAGCTTGAATTTTTTTAAAATGGTCCTAAAATTAATGGGCATAAAAATATTCTTATAAACTAAAAACTTTTTTTACATAATATAAATACATATGTAACATGTGTTGGTCCATTATTTTCTTATTGGAAGGATTAGCTTAATTCAATATAAGTATAAATTATAGTGGACAACAATTTTTCACAAATTTTATGTATCTGAGATGAAAATACTTAATCTATATATCTAAAACTGAGTTGTCTATACATCTGAATCTTATACAAATCCATAGTTTTGTACCTAGAGGTATGAAATTTGGTACGTAGAAGCTTTAGTACATGGAGATTGTAGAGAACAATTTTTGAGTTTGATTAAAAGTTGCTTTCATTAAAATTAAAAGACATTAAAAAAAAATTTTGAAATGGCAAGAATATTTTTTAGAATAAAACCAAAAGTTATTTTAATGTGTCTCTTATTTTTCTAATTATTTTTATGAATTACAATCGTCGGTCCAATAAGCCGTTCAAATATTATTATATATTTCCATATATTTACGGTCAATTGACGCTCTAAGCATGCACCTTTTTAAAACGTAATGCTACATAATATTCTGAATGTAAACAGCTATTATAAAACAAGATTATTGAAATTGACCAAAAGCTTTCAAATCCTTTTGACCTTTGTTAATTTTTCTCCTTATTCCAAATTTTAATATTTATTCATTTCCTTTAGTATTTAACTCAGAATATCCGAATTCCTTCTTTTGTTTTCATTTGTATAGTGTTTATTTCCTGTGTATCAAGTTCCGTAATATTTAATCCAGATTTGAATAATTTTTTTTTATAATACATATTTTATTTTTTACACCTGACTATTTTACAATTTACACCAGAAGCATAGTATTTCCTTTTTGATTTTATTTCTTTGGTGCTTTATTTTGGTCATGAGTATGAAGTTGGTAAGGGGGTTTTACTTTTTTTTTCAGTGTACTACAAAATATTGAAGAATACAAAACTTTTTGGCACAGGTGTTGCATAAGAAATTTTTTTGGCGCGATTTTATTTGATGTTTTTGTACAGATAAATGCTGTTTCTTGCAATGGTTTTTATTTTAACTTTTAACTTTATTTAATTATTTATATTTTAACTTCATTTGGTACTATTCTGTTTGACAGGTACCAGATAAAAACCGCCAAATGGCAGACCTAACTAATTCAAAGTAACAACCTTCAAATCTTAATAATTTATATTTTAACTTAATTTTATAATGATTAATGTTTTAATTTTCTTTTAGTTACCATGTTTTTGATTTTTCTGCGTGAAGAAAAAATAATTTATTTTTTATACTACATTCGTTTCACTTTTTCTTAAATGTAAACTTGTATGTCTTTCAACAGGTCCCCAGCAGCGTCGGGCCACACTGCTAGTTCTTAATGAATTCGATTTGCTAAATATGAATATCCCCACGAAAAATCTGGTTTGGCTCTTGATTCAGAAATGCAGGGATGCCATGATATAATACCACAAGTACAAAATGCGAGTTTGAGCATCAACCCGACTAAAAAAATGCATTTCAGTAGATATTGGTATTTGGAGCAGGAAATGCGATGCGACCCCTGAGCGGTAGGTTTTCCCAAGTAAAGGTGCTTTGCAATTCAACCTTAGAAAAAAAAGGTATTTTTCTGTGGAATAGAAAAAGCTGGGAAAAATTAGATTATTTTTTCAAGAAATAGAAAAGCGGAACTTTCTTTGAAAAAGCGGAATTCTTTTTTTAAAAAAAAAAATTAAAAAAACGTAATTCCATCACAGGGTAGAGATAAAACTCATCCCTGACAGTACGAAGATCTTGTTCACAACATGCTGGCTTTAAATAAAAAATTTGGATGCAAAATATCCTTATAAATCAATTTTCAAGATTATCATTTGAACTGCTTCTCTGCTAACTGTGGGAAATACAGCAATGAGCATGGTTCTCATTACGATTTGTAAGTGATTGAGCAATGTAATTAGAGAATGTGATCTGTGTCTATGCTTGCACACTACAGTTGGATGATTTTCAGAGATAATCCAGACGTGGAATATAAGTGAAAGAGCAAGCGAACTTTTCATTCTGAGTTTTGTAAGACTATATTTCATGCTGTTACTTTAACTTCTTTATAAATTATACTGCAACAATGCATTCATTACTGTTTTTTTTTTATCCCTATCATGCAAAAAAAAAAAAAAAAAAAAAAAAAAAAATGGAGCTAATTTCTCTTTTCTATTATTACATTTGTGTTTAGAATGTTGAATTCATAAATATTTTAACACTTTCATTCAAGATACAATTTCATTGTTGACCAGAGTTATCATTAAGATAGTGATTTTAACCCCTCATGAGATTAAAACTTATAATTAGAAGGACTTGGACTCAGAGTTCATCCTAGGCATTTTTCGAGGGGCGGCGCGCCCTGCCTGCCTTTTTTCTATGAAAATAGCGCCCTTCCTGCCCTTTTTCAGAAAAAATTTCATCCTGAAAGAATTCGAAAAACTTTTGTTTTTTCCCTCCCAACAGTACGCAATATGTGGATCATCCCTACTGAAATCGCCTGTCGCGCATGCACATTCATGTTCAAACGTATATATCAGGGATTGAAACCATTGACTAGATGTTCATATAACGTGCTTCATTAGTAGGTGGATTGTAGGGTGCCGTCTTACAATTTCCAAGTGCACATTAGTAAACTCTGATAGCCATTTTGTAAGTGTTTTGATTAAGTGTATTTTGCTGGATTTTTACCATGCCTCCTTCAAAATAGAGAAGAAAGGAATTTGAAAGACTTGATTAACTTAGTTAAAGGTGTATAACCATCAAATGTTTCCACTAAGAATTTAAAAAGAATATTTCCGTTTGGACACGCGTAATTGTGTTGTCCTCCTATTAAATTTAGGGGATGTTTTTGATAGTTTACCTGTTACCAATTAATTTCAAAACATCCGTTTCATATTTAAAATTGAACATAACAGGAATGCAATCAAAATCTCAGATTATTTCCGATTTTTAAAAAATAAAACTTCTTTTACAGCTTACATAATAGCGGCATGCACAGCAAAAAAAGCACCTTTTGAGGCTAAATTTGATCCGATTTGGAAAATAAAATAACGTACAAATTTCAGGACATAGACCAAGTTCTTTAGTCGGAATACTCCTTGTGATATCCGACAATGAATAATGTTAAATTTGAAGAAACTCTATTCTCTATCTAACAATGGCAAACCTAAGAGATGAAGTTTAAGGTTGATTCATTCAAACTTTAGAAAATTTTGAAAGAGTGAAAAGTTCTTATCTTAAAACATTTTCATTATACTACAACATTCTTATCTTAATTTTACAGTATTATAAATTGATATTTTTATAAAAATTATTATTTGATGACAATTTTACTGTGTATATAGCACTTTAATTTTAATAATTTTCTCAGTCTCATTCCAGCAGAATTAGGACTGAAGCATTTTATCAGTATTTTGATATCTTTTAAGTTTCTGAGCGAGTTTTTGATTCACAGATTTTTGCATTATTATTTTTTTTCTTCAGAATATTGAAAATTATTTATCATGGTAGAAAAGCATTGAAATTGTGGCAGAAAACGTGTATGTAAATTTCCGCAATTGGCCATAAAAGTGCCCTCGTAAACACGAATTGTCCTTTTTTTGGAAAATAGCACCCTGCCCTTTTTCATTTCTAGCATGAACTCTGAAGCGTGAAAATTACATTTATGACAATATTTTTTAAATGTTTCAGAACATTATAGCATACTTTAAAGTCTCTGGTATCTTTAAAGAAGCTGCTGAAGGTGCAAATGTAGCAAACCAAAATCTTCTACTTCGCTCCTTAATGAGTCTCCTTGAATGGCTTATGCATGGTTCCAGTAAGGGATTCATTGTAGAGAGAAAATCTGTGTCATAAGCCCCCAAATAGTGCATTTCAATTAAGGAAGTTATAACATTCCACAAATCTTCCAACTAAGAAATAAAGTTGCGAGAATCAGCTAGTAATTAAAAATATACATTGAAAATCTATAATTTTCTTTTTCAGGTACAATTATGATTAAATCATACAAAAAGTAATCACTTTAAAAAATTTTATGCAAAGAAAAGTATGTTAGTATTCTTATAAAAAACCTTATCTGTTATCTAAAATCTAATTGAATAATTTTAAATTAGAACTATAGAAACTTTCTAACTTAATTGAATAAGTAACTGGTATAATTTAAAAATGCAAATTAGAATTACACTATAAAAACTTTCAGTTGGAAATATTTATGTCAAATTCATTTTTAAAACTTTATACATGAAATTTCCACTACAATTCTATTATATGTATATTATATTCTATGACCGAATAAATGACAAACTAACAATTAATTTAATTATAATTTAATAACAATGCAATTGTATAGGATTAAGTAACATTTTAAAAGTCAACATGTTAATTACTTATTACCCTTTCCACACATAATGTCTCCCATTTTGAAATATAAGACTATTTAGCATCATTAATATAATTGTAAAAAAATTAAATTGGCTAAAAATACTTCGAAACAATTTTAAGTTCCTTTCACAAATATATATACATTTTCTTTTTTTCAATTTAAGACATAGTAATAAATTACCTTTGTTCCAATAGTATTACCCGACTTTTTTGAGTTGATTGAGAAAAACTTGGAAAGAGGCAAAGCAAGCTCTCCCAAAACAAATGGAATGATGGACCCAGTTTTCAAATTACTAAGGAATGTTTTTACAAGATCAAATGGAACCCCTGTTTTGCAAATATGACCTTTTCTTTGAGCCTTTGGAGTACAAGACTAAAAAAAAAAGAAAAAGAAAAAAATTCCATGACACAATTTACATTATGTAATTTACTTTAGCATGAAATAATAAATGAGTCACATATGAAGAAAAACAATTTATCTATATTCAAACTAATTATGCATTCTCATTTGCAATAAAAATAAATTAGCAATTACTTTTGTCAGCAGTAACAAAAGACAACAAAAAATTAAGAGGAATAAAAATAACAGGCACACCATGTCGATCTTGGATATTTTTATACTATCAAATCTCTTTTTGAAAGGCGTAAATCCTATACTTCATCAGGAATAAAGTAAAAATAATGCTTTTTAATAGAATATTTTTTGAAATAAATAAATGTCAAGAAATATTAACTTTATTTCATACAAGTAATGAAATAACTTGAAAGCAGGGTTCCCACTCTTATTGAAGAAAGGACTTTCAAGGACCTTTTTAAGAAAAATTTAAGGACCATAATTTTAAATACATCAGACGTAAAACTACAAAATGGAGATTATCGTTGGTCAGGGGTGTAGTGGAGTGGGAACATGACGCAACGGCGATTCTTTACCTTTCTAGAAGGCGGAACGACATTCCCTCATCTAAAAATTTTTTAATTTGTATTTTTTTTTCTCCTCTTTACGTAATACTGAACTCAAAGCCAAGTAAGCAAACAAAAAAGTTATTTCATGGGAACTTGCTTTTGTCTGGGATACACAACTCCAGAGCAGAACAGGCAAGTTCTAATTTTTGTAAAACACTTGAAAGAGGCGCAGCAACCCATACATGGCCATTTCTCCTTCATTAGAAATGAACTGACATATATGTTTACATTTAGCTATGATTCATTTAATGGCAATTATCCTCTTCAATGAATCATCTGTATTTGTGGATGAATTCCAGAGGTCAAATGTGTATGGTTTGTCGTATATACAGTCTGAAACTTCCATACACAAATTCATGCCAAATATCTACATTTTTATAGAACAAAACTGTGACCTAGCACATTCAGTTCTTTGCGCCCTTTCCTTGAAGAATATTTCACCTCTAATTTTAACGGGAAAGCTAACCGATTTATCAACAAAAGTTAAGTAACTTTTTTTTAAAATTTTTATATCACAGATTTAATAAATTATTTGTAAACCTCTTAACGTTCCAAAGAAATGAATTCGTTCAAGAGGAAAAACAAATGACAATAAAAGGTGGTAGTTTATACAATCCAAAAAAGTTGAGCAAACCTGCGGTTCTGACGGAATAAACTGGTTAGTGCTAAAAATCCGGATAGGTAAGAGCAGAATGTTGATATTTTGTATTAGCTTTTAAGGTGTTTTGAGATCATGGAATTATGTATTTAGATTTTGTTAGATATTCGGAAAATCAAACTGATAACTTATTTGAACATGAAAAAATATGTTCAAAATAGTATTGATTTTTAAATCCTTTATATTAACTTCGCTTTTGAATGTTTGTGAATTTGAATATGTTTAGTTCAACACATAAAATGTTGCTTGAATGTACAGTAAAGAGACTGGCTTCAAGCACTCCGCTATGTTGTTGTGACAGAACTGAACCATTGTTAACTTTGTTTCACTTTAACTTGGCAGCACTGATAATGCTACATTAGCCGAATTGCAGCCCTTCACAACCCAGGGTTGAAAAGGAGTTCCAAGGCTTGCTCTAAGAGCAGAGGACTAATAAAAAAAGTAATATGTAGCAAAAATCAGTAATTTTAATAAATTCTTATGAGAATAATTTTATTACAATTTTTTATAACAAAAAAATTGAATCCGTGGGTTTCTTAATAAAAGCCGACTTAAAATAATGTTGATTAGTGTAGAAAACGCTATGATTTTAATAATTTGCACCCATACCATATAGAGCACTCTTACCATTTGTTGCACAAATTGTCTGTATATAGTGTAAATAGTGACGCATTATTTTAAAATTCTATTGTAATTTATTTTTATTTTATTTTATTTATTAACAGCGATTATACAAGTTAGAAAAAGGTGGCAACACCTAAAGCAATCGAGAAGTTTCGAGATATTTCTTTTCCGATGAATTGACTGGAAATTTCGCGAATGTCTCACGCGCTTGTATATAAAAGACTGGAGAACGGGAAAGTTTTCAGATTGACTTCGGACTTCGTTGAAAGCTGATCGCGATCGCTTTGTTGACCTATTGGAGTGAGCTTGTATAGTCGCTATATTCGAAGCTGTTCTTGTTGAAGCTTGTATTGAAGATTAATAGTGATTGCACTGTTATCTGTGAATAAATTTTGTGAGTTTTCTGAAGAGAATAAATACTAGTTTTTATCTGAAAAACTGTGCCGTCATTGCCTCAGCGGAAAAATTCATAACACATTTTTGGAGTGTTTTCTATACACATTTTCATTGTAAGGGGCACCAAAGCTCATTTTTGCACACATAGCATTTTACTCCTAGGCTGGTCCTGTATATTTGATTTTCCTTAATATAAAAGTGCTAATGGTTTTGCAAATGGGTACAATACATTGAAATTGGGCTGCGAAGAAGTAGGAAAATAATTCAGATGTACTTTAAAATGTAAAATTAAATTTCTTTTCGGTTTGAGAATCGGAAAGTTTTACACTTACAGTTATTTCAGAATTTATTCCAAAAATGTAGCAGCAGTTCTTAAAAAAAAAAAATCTTACAGTGGCGGCAATAAGGGGAGGAAATTTCCCTGATCTTTTTTAAAATCTAGTGATTTTGATGGCAATATCATATATATTTTGCAGTTTGCTTTCTCCTCCGATTTATACCCATTTTTTACTATGATTGTCACCTAACCGTCACCACTGTCGAGGTGACAAAATCGAACTGGATTAGATAAAAAAAACAGGAATGTCTCAAACAAATCTGGCAAGTAATGAGTCTATATTGAAATATCCCGCTTAAAATTAGAGATGATTGAGATGGTACAAAAATTAATATTTTATCAAGACATTTTAAATCGATTGATGGATTTGAATTTTCCAATTATTTTATTAATAATGGAGTAAATTTGGAAAAGGAAAGGAAGGATCTATCAAGAAAGAGGAACTTCTCTACATTTTCTTTTTGAGAAGGAGAAAAGCTATAAAACTTTCAATCAACAATCCCAATCTTTTTCATTCATTTTGAAAACAGATTTCGAGGAGCTACAGAATCTGGGAATTTATCCAAACCCATTGCATGTAAAGCATCTCTGACATTTCGGAAAAAATGTTTAAAAATTTGTGTCAATAATATGTTTGAAACTGTGTTATAATCCTTTATTAAGTGTTAAACAATCTTTTAAAATGGGTTGTGCAAAGCAAATTATTTAAAATCCATATAACTTAATAGTTTAAAAAAATTATTTGTATAAAAGAATAAGTCGAAACACACAATTATTATTATTATTTATTTTTTATTTTTGGAGGTGCTCGTGAGCTATTTTGAGATTGTTAAAGTAATATTAACAAAACTATATCAAGTTGTCATTTTTACTCTCTCTTTCCTCCCCACACACACAGAGAAAAAGGTATATAAGTTTGTAACGATGCAACATAGCATTCCTACACCTTCTTATTTTACACTACACCACTGTTGTTGGTCACTTAAATATTCAAGGACTTTCAAGGACCTTATCCTTTTTTCAAGGACTTTCAAGGACAGTGGGAACCCTGTGAAAGCAATATCGAAAGTTGGATTTGCGTAATTGGACAATTTTAGAGGCTTGATAGTAATTTCATTGAATCATTACTATATTTTCATTATATGTCACATCTGAATAAATTATTCCTTTAAGGAAATAAAATTTGTACTTTCAGAATTGACTTTGCTATGCACCTCAGTTCCCCTCCTTACACTTGTTCTTATCAAGTTTTTAACCATTAATTTAAATTTTTAAAATTATGTTCTGTTTATTATATTTTCTAAAATGCTTAAGAATTGTTTCAAATCATATAGTTATAATTATCATTGTAGCATAAAATTCAATCTGAAATCACGAAGGACATGTTTTTTTTTTATATATATATATAGCTGATGCTATTGATTCCAGAGCAACAGTACTACAAAGCATATATTTGTCTCTTTGTATAATATTTTTACTATAACAACAGGTATTACCAAAAAGTTGTAACACAGTTTATTTATTTGTGTTATTTAAAAGTGCCAGTTGTAACTTTTTTTTTTTAACAAAAGGCAAGAAACTATTGTTATTTTTGACCTAATGCAAAAATAAATAAATTGGGAAATTTAATTTTATGTGTATGGTATTTTATACATCCAAAATACATATATTTCTCTGTTTTTATATGCATAAGAAATTACTTTCATCACTTTTAAATTATTAGTTAAACACAATAACAGGGGGGGGGGGGGGCACAAAATTCAGGAAAAAAAGTTCCCTGATTTCCCTGACAAATTTCTAAACGATTCCCTGATTTTAAGGCAAACATTTTTTCAAATTTCCCCAATTTTCTGAGGTTTTCCAGATGTCTAGACACCCTGATCAAATAGAACATGTATGCTAAAGAGATAAAATGCAAATTTTTAAAAAATAGTTTTGCTGGTAATGAAAAGTTTAAATTATTCCATAACATTAACTTCTAATGGCTTACCAATACAAATCTCCATGTAAATAGCGCTAAAATATGGATGAACGTGCCTTAAACAAAACAAAACTTCCCTGATTTTCATGAAATTTTAGAAAGTTCCCTGACATTTCTCTGATTTTTTCCAGAATCAAAAAGCTCCCTGACATTTCCCTGATTTCCAGGTTTCCCCGGTTCTGTGGCTACTCTGAATAACTTATTGAAAATAGGTAATAAATAAAAAGTTAAAAATTGTATCTTTCAATTAAGAAATAAACTCCCAATGATCAAATTAAGTTTTCAGTGACTCCTTACAGTGATTTATTTGTTTAACATGATATAATTACAATATTGGTTAAAAAATTCACTGATAATTACTTGCTAATCCTTCAGTGTGATTTTGATGCTTAATATCTTGTAACAATGAACTCAAAAAATTATGCTATAGGGGTACATAATTCTAACATTTTATGGTAAGATATCATTTACCATATTATAAAAAGTGATGAACAAATTATATTGGGTCTTTAAGGATTTAGTCACGACAATCTCTTCAAGGATTCGAGAGGAAAAAATAATCAAAACAAAGAAGTAATCTTAATCTTGCAAGATATAATTTGGCTTAGAGCAAGAAAAAGTACCCTTACTTGATAAATGTCTTCATCTACGTCAATGTAATTTGAAAAATATGTGTTTAATAATAATGTCAGTAAATCCAATAAACATGATACATTTCCTAGTGGTTTCTTTCTTTTAACAAGTAAAGATCCATGGGTAAAACCTGAAAATAACACAAAAGGTTTTATATTCAAATTTAGTAGTTATTATTCTATGTTTTACAAATAAATTAAATTGCATTAAGTTGAAATTTTATTGACTGACACAATTTAATTGAAATCAGTTGAGGAAGTAGGGAAAGAGCATCCAAGTTTTAAGTTAAGAGAACTGACCTGTAACTTAACATTAGGTTAATGTATTCTTGACAATTAAGTAAAGTCAAAGAAGACTTGCAATCACAGTAGAGATCTATATCATCAACTTTCTTTCAAGTTAGTTAGTGTCTGTGGGTAACCAAGGGCAATCTATTACACAGCATTAGATGGTGAATACTAAGGCGGAAATTCAATTGGCTTTATTTGCATGTAATGCAGAAATCATTTACGAGTCATCCTGAAGTTACAGTTGGAGATTAGTGGGTAAGACTTAAGACTTTAAAATAAAACAGCAGGTTTTATTCACTAATTAAGTTACCTTGTGAATTGGCTGCTCCTACAGACGTAAAATCAACTGAATCAATGACAACTTCCAAAAGGAAACACACTGTCTCAAAATACTGTGGTTCCTAAAAATAAAAAATAAACAAAGCACACTTAATTTAATATATTTTTCAATAATCTAAAAATTCATTAAAGTGCTATCTAGAATAAAATTACTTTTGATATAGAATCTATAATAATATATTTAAATTAAAAGTAGATGATATGAAATATAAAATTAAATTTTGAAAAAGTTAAACATCAGATTTTTGAAATTTCAAGAGAAATAAAAAAATTAAAATTCCTGAACAGTTTAGATTCTTTTTAATAATTTTTCCTGTTTCAAACTTCTGTTTGCCTTAACTAAAAATTTTGAAATTGACACCTAAACTGCAAAATTAGTTACAGTGCCACAAAATTATTTAGAAACTTCTTTTACGAGTTGACTCCCTTACCAAGCAAAAGATGCAACAAAATGTGTGGCAATATTTAATTTGATGGAATTATTTACCTTCAGTAAATCATCCTTGAAGTAATTTTTCAGCCTTATACAAAATTGCTCACATGCCTCATTTGCTTGAACAGTAGTCACAAGTGAGGAGCTGCGAATAAATGCTTTGTATAAGTTTGTCCACAGCCGAAAAGCAGGTTTTGTGCGGAGCTAAGAGAAAAACAAATATAAACAAAAATTCATTTTAAAAATATTTTTAAACATCAAAATCAAATGGTAAAACAAGTTTTAAAATTTTGAATATATTTCTTAAAATTCAATAGCAAAATCATTTTATTTTAAAGGGAAATGGATATTGATTTAATAAATTTCAACAAGGTAGATTTCTCTGTTAGCAGATACTTGATGAATTTTAGGCTTCAATAACCAATAGTATCAGAAAATAAGCAATAGGAATGATTGCATAATTTAGTTTTAAGTAATTTGTCTTGGGGAAAAAACAAGTTAATTTTTATGACAGACAGTTCCTAATAATATAGTACGAGACTAAGGTCTTTATCGAACTTTTAATGTCTTGCTTCTTAATGCAAGCATAATATCACAGATGGCAGATGTGCAACAACTATCATAAATAAATTGCATTGGGAATTTTAACCCGTCGACCAGTTCTTGTATCCAAACAATCAATTGCAATTTTTTTTTTTTAAACTACTTATTTCGATTAAAAACATTATTTGGAATGAGTATTGTTTGAGAAAAATCAGAAAAAAATTCAATATTAGATTAACATAACTTCACTCATTAATTTGTATTGAGAACATCTCACAAATTCTTAACATAATAAATTGCAAATTTTAAGATACCATTGAGAATGTATAATAAGACAATCAGAAACACTTTTTATAGTTAAAAGGAACAAAACATAACAAATATAAAATTTAGAAACATAAAAAAATACTTTTTTTCCCTCTCTCACTGAAATAGAAAAATAATTACACTGTACAGTAGATTATCTTTTTAAGGCTTAGAAAATACTTACTTGGTGCATGTTCATTGGAAAATTATGCTCAAATGGACAAAGCAAAACATCATAAAGACAGCTAAAATCATGTTCTTGCTTATCACCTTGATTAACTTCTTGTGTCTGTAAGAAAATTAATTCATTAAACAACTTCACACTAAAAGGTAAACTGTTATTTCAAGAAAACCACTCAAATCTTTTAATACTATGAACATCCTGACTTTTAAGTCCAGATGTTCAAGGTATTAAAAGATTTGCTAAAAATTCAACAGATGGTAGAAAACTATTTTGACATGATTGAGATTATTTTAATAATTAAGAAATATACTTTTAATAATGGGTACTTGGAAATAAGCATAATTAATTATTTCCAAGTATAGCCATGTTCAAAGTATTATTTTTAAGTATTAATAATTCTCAGTACTTAAATTTCAAACTAGAAAACAGTATGTTCTATCTTTGTAATTAACAAGAAATATATTTCCTAATCAAAATCTATTCTGGAAACTTGCATAGAAAAATAAGATGCAGCTGAACAGCATTGAAAATAGTTGCTTTAGTGGCCTCAGACGTAAAAAATAGAAGCCAAAAAAGTATCCTCAAATACTAAAATTAATAGTGCAACAATTTTTAAAAACTATATTTTGAACTAGTTGTGTGGTCCTGCATTGCGGAAACCCATCATTGTGAATAGGTCCTAGCTTTTGACATTTCTCATGAAAATCTTAGAGCTGTTCTTATAAAATCTACAGAGCTGACCATTAGAAGTCACTCAGTAAAAAATGAATTACCAAATGTTAAAAAAAATACATAAAATGTTTACATTCTGTTTATCAAAAGTCTAATTAGCAGGCTAAAACTGCTCATGTTGAAAATTTCAGAGGTCTATGTCCGTTAGAAGATGCTTTGTAAAAATTTGAACAAATAATTTTTAATAACATAATCGCTTCGCGTGCTGAAAGTTTCATTGCAGCACAAGCGTAAGATCATTTCACTCGTTAAAAGATTAATTATATAAACACTTAATAATATTAGAAATCCTCCCCTGCCGAGGAAACAAAAATTCCTTGTTAATACAATAACACAACCCCCCCCCCCCATCCTCCTGAGAATATTTTAACAGTGAGTTTGTCAAAAGTCCAATTAGAAGGCCAAAACTATTTGAAAATTTCAGAGCTTCATTCATGTTGGATGTCGCTTTGTAACAAAATTTCAAATTAATTAAAAAATTTGATCAAAACTTTAACATTAGCATAAAAACGTCACTTCCGTCGCAATGCCAGAGGAGTGTGCAGACATTAGAGGGTCACGTGACGTGATCATTAGGTTTTAGTTTGATCCAAATGCAGTAACTTTGGAAATATGTATCGCAAAAGTTACAGTGATTCACCACAGAACCAATAAAAGCAGAAAACAAAAGAAGTTCACTTGAAGAAAAACGTTAAATTCTCTTCAGTTTGGATTCAATTAAACTCTAGAAGTACGACATCATTGTTGGAGGTCACAGACCTAGAACAGAGACCGGCTACTTTTGACGTCATGACCAAACTTATGTGTTGATTTCGTTTTCTTTCCTCCAGCATTTTTACTTGTGAAGAAAAATAAAAATAATTTTTTTTTCCTTCCAAAAATAGTCGTTGAATATTTCAAAAAGTAACAATATAAGCTGAAAAGGTTGTTTTTAGGCCAATTTTGGCGAAAAAAGTCGCTATACTAGCCTCGTCTCGAAAATAGTCGCTTTAGTAGCCTTTTTAGTCGCCTGTGGCAGCTCTGGATTTACAAGAGCATATTTTGTTTGCATAAATTGTTTCCTGTTGCTGCAAACATATGCTTGTGCTTAGTACGATGTACATTAGGGAGGTATGAAAAACAATTTTTAATATCCAGGTAAAGTATTATGAAGTTTCCTATGGAGACAAACAGAACACAACATCTACAATAATAAAACAAATAGCCTGTTAGTCTTTAGGAAGACTGGCAGATTGTGGAAAATAGCTCAATGAATGAGTTAGAAACGAAAGGGAATGCTGTCAAATTTGTACAATTTCATATAAGCATGTGTCTAGTTAAAAAAAAATTAGGGGAAAGGAGATAAAATCAAAAATAGTTAATTAAAGAAATTATTTTAATTCTTCAATTACTGAAATAAAAAAATCTAGTTAAGCAAACAAGCCGCTAGTTGAGAAAATAAATTGTTTGCCCGAAATTTTTTTTTTATATAAATAAATATAACATAAAAATTACTTTTTCAATAGATTCCAACAAAGGGGATGCAATTCCAGACCATATTTCATACAGGATTTCACTTTCTGCATTTTCAGGAAGAACAGCAGATTTTACAATATGAATGAATTTGTGAGTCATAAGTAATGGATTCAACGACTCACAAAGACCAGCTTGAATTAACCTGTTGTAGGCCATAAGGAATCTGCAGGTGATAAAAAATATTCATAAGCTTGATAGGAGATCAGTTTCATAATATACAACATAAGCAAAAAAACTCTTTTAGACAATAAAATAAACAAGTGAAATTACTAATGAAAACATTGCTAGTACTGTTTTTCTTATAACAGTTTTATTAGAAAAGAGAAAGTGTATCAAAAGTAGTTTGCATCAAAAATAAAAAAGAATGAGGACATTAATATCAGTCAACTTATATGGAAACAATGCACTTTCCAAGTATACTTGAATTCCAAATATATATACACGGCAACACTTGGTATAATTTTATATTAAACATTTAATAACTTTGTCAAAAATATTGCCAATTTTATTTAGAAGAGGGACCCTTCCATATAATACTTAAATTAAGTATTATATGGTAGGTTAAATATAATACTTAAATTAAGTACTGCAAATTAATGTTGATTCTTTCCATGAATTAGGGAAATACAATTTTTAACATTCCTTTTTACAATTGCACCACATTTTTATACACTTGTATTAATTTCAAACAAACTGAAGTGTTACTAAAATACTTTTGTCTTTATACACTTAAATATCTCCTATAAAATATTTGTAAACATAGCAAAACAATTGTTAAGTATTATTAAAAAATACATATTAATCATGGGGAATTAAAATTAGTATCCATAGAACCAAATACTGAAAGTCAACTGCATTTAATGCATATTATATCCAGTTTTTTTAAATAAACGTTTGAATAGTTATAAAAATTTATTTTGCAATGGTTCCCGCTACAATTTTTTTTTTTTACATAAAGCAATATTTGCAAGTGCAACATTTGCATTTTTCGTAAATAGATTTAGACATAAGTTTCATAAAAATAAATTGTATGGAAAATGGTATGTATTAGAAGAAAAAAAGTGGAATCCTTGCAACATACAATGCAATGCCTCCTTTTACAATTATAGTGTACGCACAGGTTTTGGTAACCCTACTGTCTTAAGCAATTGCATGCAATAGTTTGATAATTTGAAGCAAGCACAACAACAATATTTTTTCATTCGATCGTGACATATTGCTCATATAAAAGAGATTTTATTTTATATTTAAGTATTTTCTGCAATGGGTAGTTTCTGAAATAATAGTATCTAACCTGTTAATTTTTAGTAGTTACAGCGAGTCAACCAAAGCATATATTTTGCTAAAACATTTTTTTTTTTTAATATATGATAGAGAAAATTTTAAACCTTGTAAAGCTTTAGATATAAGTTGAATAAACATTTTCTTAAGCACAAATGCCAAAATCACAAAACATGGTTTAGAAGAAAGCTAAAATGGCAGATTTATTACTTAATCTTTAGACGACTTGATGCCAGTGTATTAAAAATTAACAGGGTAAAATATTAATGAAAAACTATTATGAAAAAAAATACTTAAATTTACAGGTGGCGCAGTGAGTTTTCTAAAATAAATTAGGTAGGAATTTTAGGAATATTTTAGGGATAATTTCTAAACCTTTTAGGGGTAATTCCAAAAATTTTAGGGATAATTTGAAAAAAATTTAGGGATATTTATTTCAAAGCTGGCAAAGGCTCCTAATATGGATATTCTTTTCAAAGCATGTTTTAATACCGGTGAAAAAAACTGATTTTCAAAAAATTTAATAATTATTAAAATCTCAAAAAATAATTTCTCCTTTGGAGGATTATCCGGGTTTTTTCACAGGCTTTGGAGGGAGTTAAGAGGTTTTAAATTTTTCTAGAAATTATAGAAAAATTTAAGTACAATTTTAGGAAGACACAAAAAATTAAGGAATATTAGGAATTAGAGTGAATGCGACCCCTGAATTTAACTATAAGTTCATTCATGTGACCAATATAATACCAGGGTTCTCACTCATATCACAGAATAAAAATCAATGACTTTTAAGGATCTAAAAAATGTTTTTAATGACTTTTTGGTGCATGCATAATACAAGGTGCGTCTAAGCAGTTCGGTGAATGGATGGATATCTCAAAAGCAACATGAGGGAGGAATGTGGCCAGACGCATGCGCAGGGAGAGACCTATGGAGAGACGCCACGTAGCAAGGAGCCACAGAAATTGAAGTAGATTAATTTGCTATGGGCAGTCAAACGGCGTGTGTGCGAATACTCACGTCAAAGTGAAATTGAGCAACAGATTAACATGAAGTTTGGTTACAAATTAGGAAAAACGGCTACTGGAACACATGCAATGTTGGTGCAGGTGTACGGGACAGACGCTGTTAGCAGAAAATGCGTTTATGACTGGTTCAAACGTTTTCGGGAGGGAAAGGAAACCATCGACGATGAACCACGTTTGGGTTGACCCTCAACAAGCGTGACTACCGACAACATCAAGTGGGTGCGACAGATGGTGTTTCAAAATCAATGACTGCACCAACATTGCATGCATTCCAGTAGCCGTTTTTCCCAATTTGTAACAAAAATTCGTGTTAATCCGTTGCTCCATTTCACTTTGACGTGAGAATTCGCACACAAGCCGTTTGACTGTCCGTAGCAGATTAATCTGCTTCAATTTCTGTTGCTCCTTGCTACGTGGCGTCTCTCCATAGGTCCCTCCCTGCGCATGGCCGTATTCCTCCCGCACGTTGCTTTTGAGATATCCATCTATTCATCGTATTTTTTAGACTCACCATGTACAAATATGTCAGATAATTCTGAAATGGTGCGGATGAGTAGCTGTCACACGAGAATAACAAGTCTGAATTGTATTTTTATAAATTTTGCAGTTGGGCAAACAATATCCACAAAAATTAATAACTTTTAAGGACCTTCAAGCATTTTCAATGACTTTTAAGCACCTCTAAGCCTTTTCAAGACCTTGAAAGCAAGTTCAAAAATATTTAGCACTTTTAATGACTGTGGAAATCCTGAATACCATAATCAGGATCAAATGAACACAATATTCAGTGTTCAGGTGTTAAATAGCCAAATTTATTTATATGTATTCACATAATACATTTGATGAATACACATGTTCATAATGACATATACATATGTTCAATATTCAAGATTTTAGGATTAATGGCAAAGTGGGAGTCAGCTCTCAAACAAAATCTAGGATTCTCTCTATTAGAAATAACTGTAGCTAGTATATTACATACAAACATAAATTTATTACAATTAAGTAAATGTATTATAAATTAAATAGTAAAAAAGACATAAAAATTAGGTTTTACAAAGTCTTACTTTTTATTAGGTATTTCCATGGCAAATAGATATGGATTCATAAGCAATTTAAGTAGTGTTGTGCATAAAATATCCTGAAATATAAAATGAAACAAATCTAAATGCATAAAAGAGCATCACAATAAATTAAGGAAAAGAAAGAGAAGTATATTTCATGTAATAAGTGTATTTTAAAAGGCATCTCTCTCCGATTGTCTTTGCGAACTTCCATGTAAGTGTACTTGAATATAAGTCAACCCTTCAATTTCAAAATGAATGATTTAAAATTATTACTCTAAGTCACTAGACATTTTGCATAGACTAGATAGTAAGAAGAATAAACAGTTAACTATTAAAAACCTTTATTTCAATATTCCAATTTGGTTAAATACTAGCATAGTTTCCCCCAACAATTCTAAAATTTTAATCTAACCATACATGTCATTGTATTTTAAATAAAACATTTAATCCAAGTTAAGCAGAAGTTCAGTTACATTGATTTGAAGATTTTCACATCTCATACAAATCAAAAGCATTTTAAGGGGGTTTGGGACTCGACATTCTAAAATCTTTATTTTTAGAATAATTTTTCTGAAATTTTCCATGCAGTAATGTATGATGCTTTAAAACTTTAAAAACTATTTAAAATTTTCAAATTTTAAAAATATTTTTTTTTTAAATTAAAAAACTTCAAAATTTTGATATTTCCTAAATTTGATATATCTAAAAAACTTTTTTTAAAAATCACTTCATTTTTGCATAAAACTACTTTTTATGATTCATTTCAAAAAATGACTTCATGATTTTTCAATAAAGTAGTTAGAAAAAATAAAAAATATTTTGTGCAAAAACTGTATAAAATCCATAGTATGCTAAGCTCCTAAAGCTTTTTTTAAAAAAGTTAAATAAAAAAGCATAATTCATGAAGACAAATTAAAGAAATATATATGAAAAATAATTGTGGAAAGTTTCATAGATTTATATCAAGTAATTTTTAAGTTATATCAATTTAAATAAGGGAAAAAAAGCCATCCCAGAGAAAAACAGTTTCAAGATAGCACGTCTGAAATACAGTTGTCATGAAACAAAAACTTAAATATTTCGAGTTCTACTAAAGGTAGAAACAAACTTTTTATGCCATTTGTTTAAAAATATTTGCATTATTTTTTACAATAATAATTTTTTTTTTGAGAATTTTCAAAATTTTGATTCCCAGTCCCCCTTAAAGGTCTGGTAATAAAAGAATATGTAAATTTGTGGATTGCTAACGAGATATGTTTAGATACTTCTCAAATAAAAAACTATAAGAGTATCCTTACCTGAGGCTTACGTGGGCCACAGTTGAAACAGTGTGAAACTAAAATGGTTCTTGGTAGCTTGCTAAGACTGTCAATACATTTCTAAAACAAAATATAAGAATTAAAGCATTGTACAAATGAATTTCTCAATTATTCCTAAAAGTTTGAAATAAATAGAATGTTAACTTAAAACATTTATATATTTAGTTACGGCAATGAAAAACTACAAGAAAAAGAAGCAATTGATGAGCCTAGATTATCATACAGTTTCATAGCTGTAATATTTAATTAAAGTGTGTAGAGTAAACCAACTAAATAAAAAAAAATTCAAATTTCAGTTATTTTTCAATAAATAGATCAAGTCATGATCACACAATATAGCAATTTATATAATAATTTTTATAGTTCTCTGAGACCAAATCAAAATGTTTTGCTTGCACTCTTTTAATTGAGTTTATGCATGGCCTTAAACACTAAAGAAAATAACTAGCACATTCCTTTTTTAAGATAAATCAAATATTCATAATATTTGAGCTTTTATTATTAAAGTTTACATTTGAATTCTAGAAACCCATTTTATAGTTCAAAGATAAAACAAAATTATGCACACCCAAATGAATTTAGAAAATAATACCAGATTCTTCTTCTTATTATTTTAGTTAATGCTTAAAATTTGGGCTTTAATTATACACGATTTAAAAAATTTAAAAATACAATGCAAATAGATTAAATAAAATAAGATATATTAGACTTACCAAACAAGTTAAAGGAGGGCACATTCGAGATTCTGTAATATCACTAACTAAACTTATCAGGGAAATAACGGCATCTACAGAGTCTTTGTTTCTGTCTTCAACCACGGTGGAAACAATGAAGAGCACCGATTTAAATAAACTGTCTAAGTGACTAGCTAAATAGGGAAAAAAAGAAATAAATTCACTTCAATAAAAAATTGTTGTGCAAATATTTTTGTAATAAATAATTTTATGATATATTAAAGTAAAAATTGGTAAAATAAAGTTTTCTTTCAAGTAAATTAAATTTAAGTACGCAAAATGTTTTTTTTTTTAACTATTTATTAAAGTACTAAAAATAAAAAAATCCTTCTTCAAATAATAACCTGATACATTGATACATAAACAAAGTCTAAATAGGTAAGAAAACTGTATATTCAAATAATAATAATAATAATTAAGCAATGGATGAAATTGGGATAATGAAGATATATCGATATGGTCAATACTAAACAACCTCATTCAGGGTGGCCACAAAATTCAGAAAAAAAAGTTCCCCGATAGATTTCTAAAAAAATTCCTGATTTTAGGAAAAACTTTTTTTCAAATTTTCACAATTTTCTTAGGTTTTCCATATGTCTACACACCCTGATCAAATAGAACATGTTTGCTAAAGAGATAATATGCAATTTTTAAAAAAATAGTTTGGCTGGTAATGAAAAGTTTAAATTATTCAGTAACTCTAAACTTCTAATGGCTTACCACTATAAATCTCCATGTAAATAGTGCCAAAATATGGATGAACGTGCCTTAAACAATAGAAAATTTCCCTGATTTTCATGAAATTTTAAAATGTTCCCTGATATTTCTCTGATTTTTTCCAGAATCAGAAAGCTCCCTGACATTACCCCGATTTCCCGGTTCTGTGGCCACTGTCATTTGATTATGTTAAATAAATTATACTTACTCATTTCTTTATTGTTACCAAACACTTCAATTACAGTTCTAACCATAGATATTATTTCTTTGGAATGGCGAAGAATCACTTTAGATTCCAGTGGTACTTGTAAGGCAGCTTAAAGAAAGAGTAAAATAATGAAAATTTAAGTTAGAAACAGACAGAATATTTATCATTTGATTATATATATTTATAAATACTGTATAGTTAGAAAAAAAATCACAAGACTTTTTAAACTGATAATTTTTCATAAGTTTTGTTATCGGGTAAGAGGCAAGACTTCATTTCATTCACTCAAGTCTTTAAAAAATACTTACGATAGAGCATAGAGGGTAATTTTTTGGGACTAGATATCCTACTACAAGCAGCATTGGGAGGTTGTTCCAGCAACCTGATAAGAAAATGGCAACCTCTTTTTGCAAGAAATAATTGAGCTAGAAATGGAATATCAATAATTAAAACCTGAAAGAACTGCATATTTCCTTATTACAGATTACAAATTACTAGTTCATCATTTATATATATATATAACTAAGAGCCACTTCTATAATATGCATGTTATACTGTTCCTTTTCAACTTTTTTCTCTAAATATTTTTTATTTCAATGGACAATTCCCACACTTTTTAAAAACGAGTGAAATTAGTTTATATTTATGAAGAATTTCTTTCCGATTCCAAATATTTAAAAAAAAGTTCTTTAAAAAAATTAGTTATTTAAATATTAAGAAAAGAAAATGTCTCAAAACTGAGCAAAACACTCCGTAAAATCCATGTTGTCAAGGATTCTTAGTTTCTATGGTTATCGTAAGGTTTCTGCCAAATAGTTGGCGTTGGTAGACCATTGCCACATTCTGTACATGTAGGAGTGATTTGAAAGAAACTTGCAAATCTGGTTTCCGCTGCTGCATTTCAAGCCAAGATGTTTGCGAAGCTGTGATGTCACATTCAATGCCAGCGGAATAAATCGTTTTCTCGCCAATGACTAGAAAGGTAACTTTGATCACAAATTAAAAAAGAAAATGCGCATTGAGCAGAAATTTTTGTATTTATGTCCTTTTCGAAACATTTAGAATTGAATTAAAAAATGCAGGAATTGTTCATTGAACTTTCACATACATATGATTGGTCAAGCAAAAAATTAGCTGAAATTTTTGTCGTCATTTTACAGCGTAATACGCAAAAACATATAGCACAAAAAATTCAGTAAAACATTAGTTACATTTTGGATACAAGATTGTTTTCAATTATTAACTCTACAACACCCATGTCTTGTTGTGATTGACACACACCACAATAATGAAATAAAGACAACTGTGTTCGTGTATTATATTAACTAGAAAATTTAACTTGATTTAAATGTTTTTATACACATTCAGAAATTATAATTGTTAAATACAGTTTTTTTGAATTTTCAGACTACTAAGAATTTAAAGAAATCTTAATATTCTTGTATTACACACTCCGATTTTACCAGCATATATCCAGAAAACGTTCCAATATAAGTATGTTGTGGTTATTTGTTGAATCTAAAAAAAAGTTGGCTTGTTTTAATTGTATAAGAAAGTAAGTTTTGTAATCGAAATTACATTCCAGTTAAAAGCAGAGTTTTTTATACAACTTCCGAACTTTTTTTTAAAACTTATCTATTTTCAAAATTTTCACAGATGACAAGTTTTTTAACGGATGAAGAATAATTTTGATGAAATTCACAGATTTCTGCTAATTTGCAGAAAAATCACATGTATGCTTTTAAATACATTACAACAAATTTTAAAATAATAAAAGTCAATCATGCCCGAGTTTTTAGTATTGATAAATTAGATATTCTAATTATTAATTCATTTGAACCATTCCTTACTATAAACCAACCTGATCTTAATACTAATTAATGCATTTAAAAATGCAATTACAGAGTACTAATTAGATCATAAACCCACTTGGTTTTGAAACTGTCTTTTCAATGGACCCAGCTGAAACTTTTCCAACAGTGAATTCTAATAGAGGGATGCATACCTAAATTAAGAGGAATGTCATTATAAATTCCATCATAAATGCTAATCAAAATCTGAAAGGAATAATCAACACATAGTTTGATAATAAATACTTTCAAATAAAGATATTTTGATATATTTTATGTATTTCAAAATACAAACATTAAGAAAGTAGTTTGTTTTTGCTCAAAAAACAAGTGTTTGATATTAAAAAAAATTTTACTAAAATATTATTACTTATTTTACATACTTTGCATTTAATACCTTTAAGAAAGAATGCTGCAGTAATACAAAAAACATGTACATTTTATCATCATCGCTTCTCTAATTATACAGTAAATACATTGATAATACATTATTTTCTAAAAGTATATTTTTAAAAACATTTTCATAATTGCACATTAATAAAAAGGTTCAAATGAAGTTGGATAAAAGATTGATAATTTTTTTTTGGTACCTATTGTTGATTAAAATAAAATCCAATAGACATCTATGAATTTTGAAGTTGTAATTTTGCAAACTAAAGAAAAGAAAAAAAAAAAATACAAACATCTTTGCTCTTAAATATTTTTAAGACATTTTAAATTAGTTTTATGAAAAAAAAAAAGTTAAATAAAACATCTATAACCAGTGGATCAAATAGGCTGATAGAGAATGGAAATTTCCTAGTTAAATATTGAGTCACCCTAAAACAGAAAAAAGATCCCATAAATTAGAAAGAAAAAAAAAAAAAAAAAAAAAAAAAGAAAAAAAAAAGAAAGAAAAAAAACAAGGGTAGTGATAAAAAATTCTTAAATTACCAAGATAAATACTTGTCAGTTAAATTATTAAAGGGCTTTTTTTTTTTTTTCACCTTTGACATTGGTGTGAGCCATTGGCAAGAGATTGGTATGGGAAAAATTTGGAATCTCTCTCAGACCCATCCAATAATTCCATTTCAGGAGAAAAAACTCTTTATACTCTTTATGCAAAGTGGTCAATGAACAGATACACTTTTACGTACATAATTGCGGTAAAGATACATCAGAGGTCAAATACTAGAACTTACTTCGGTGAAGCGTGATGATAAGTTCTGCGAAAGACTCCATGCAAGATGCCACCATGTATCACACACAGCTAACGATATTGTTTCATTGAATTTGGAAACATTTTTAAAAGGCTTTAAGACAAAACGAAGTTTTTTTGAGTCATTGAGAACAGCTGAAACAGGAGGGAAAGAAGTTCCAGCACATTTCATTTAAAATTTCCATTTAAATAAAAAAAATTATGTAAACAAACATAAAAGCAATCCTTGATGTAGCTACTAGGCATGTATTTCTTACTAGTCATGAACAGCTCAGTTGTTAAATTCAGTTTACTAAATTTTCAGAATTTGGTGCAGTTATACATTTTAGTTACATAAAATTAATAGAATAGTATATAAATACTATATATTATTATACATGGATGAACCAAAATAATTTTCTTGATAGTCATTAGCAAAAATTACATATTATATATAGTAGATATCCACTTGCCTAGTACCATACACAAAGTCATTAAAGAGCTTATGATACAGACAAAATATGTCCAATTCTTGCTTCAACTTTGACTCGCAATCTTTTACATGACTGAATCAATAATGAGGGTTGCTAGAGTAGCAGGGAAGTTTTCAGTCATGCTGAGTTTTGTGATTGCCAAAATACAAGTTTTACAATATTGGCACTCAATATCATAAAAAACAATTTATCACCTTGGTATTAATAATATATTACAGTAGATGGCATACTATTAAAATACATTGCTTCTTGTATATTATTTCAATGATATTGAAAATATTTTACTTGATATTTAAAATTTCTTTGCACTTAATAACTTTATTAAATTTTAATATTTATTGTACTTTCATTAATTATACAGTTAAATGTCTATAATCTTGAAAAATTATTCTAAATTAGACCCTTGCCGTACAATTTAGATCAACGAAATACATGGCCAAGCGATTGAGGACGACACACACTAAATGAACAGCATGATGCGTGAGATACTAATTTAATCCTTGTTGCTTTTTTATATACATATTTTTAATACAAAATCTTAGTCAATACTTCAAAATATAAATATTAGTATTATAAATCCTGCATAATAGACAAGAAATAACAGTGTCAAAAACTCATTAATACACGAACAATGCTTTAATAAAAATTATAATCTTCTTGGGCATCTTCAGGAATGACTTCTTCAGCCTCATGACTTTGACTCGGGATGTTTACGTTTGGCCTGCATTTCTTTTCACGAGTCTGACTTGTGATATCTAAGTTTGGGCCAAAATTGTTAGCGAGTCAAACTTGTCAAAGTACGGCAAGGGGTTATTAGGAAATAATCTGCAGTTTTATAAAGGTATTATGACTGCAAGCAAAATTCATGCTAGTGGTTGGCAAAAATGGAAACCTGTTCTCAAATGCATTGGCCGATATTATCTTCAACTTGGCCAAAGTACTTTGTTCAGAATGAAGAGATCATGGATACAGAAAAAACAGGTTTTGTTCCAGGAAATGGTCTTCAAAAGTTGGTAAAAGCAATGGGCCTGGGGTTGGGAATATTCTGCTCATGTGATAAGCCATTAAAACACTTTTTTTACCTAAATATAAAAAAAATTTCAAAAAAATTTATGTTTCCAAAAGATTTTTTGTTATTTGTCTATGTTTAGCTATGGCTGGACTAGCTCTGTGTGCAAACTGTTAGTGTTTCGGACTGTCAGAAATTAGCCTATTTTGTAAAATTTACACAGGCAGACACTAAAGGTTATCTTATATAGATTATATATTTTATTATATATATTAGATACTATATATTTTTCATACTATATAAAATTAGAAGCGTATAAAGAGATTGAAAAAATGTATTTATTAAAATAATATAAAAAATATCATAAAATATATTAAAAAAACATATTTACCTTCATCAAGAGCAAAATTACTTATGAGACTCTTCCATGATAAAAAGGCCGATTTACATACATCATCAGAAGTAGATTTGAATCCTCTTTCAATGATTTGGAACAGTGGAGTCATTGCAGGTAAATTACGATGAAGGCTCTAACAAGAAATAATCAATATAAAGTTGATTTGTTAAGAAAAATACCACCAGTATTTAATACATCATTAAACTTAGAGCAAAGGGATTTATAAATAAACATTATTTGTATGAAGATTCAAATATTATCAGAGTGCAATACGATATATAATACAGAAATAAACATGTAATTGCAAGAAAAAATAATAATAATAAAAAATCACATTTATTTTTGAAAATGTAATATTTAAAAGCTTACCCTGCCTAGAGAATTAACTATGTGTTTCCATACTTTCAAAACATATGCTTCTTGTTTCTCTTTGAATAGTATAAGTAATTCTTTGCAATATGCCTACAAAATAATATTTTTGACAATCTACAAATATATTTGTCAAATTTAAGCTATTTGTTTGATATCACTATTTTAGAACTAGTGACTGGTTAAATCTAGAAAGTACAAAGTAAAATTCAAATAATACTTACATCTTTAACTAGTTTAATTAGGACATTAGATACTGCTTCATTTTCAGCATACAATAACAACTTAGGAAAGTTATCTAGAGTCTGATCAGCAACCTCACGAATCTTTAAAAAGCTATGGCTCAATGGTGGGAAAACCAATTTTGGAATGATGTGCATAAGATTTGTCAGATTGTCTTTATACTCGATGAAAAATCTAATGAGTAAAAAAAAAAAGACATATTAAGATATAACACATAAAATGTTCTTGACTTTTAGGACCAGTAGTGTCAAATAATCATTTAAATTTAAAATTTTTCATTTCTAAAATTTATTAAACTAAAAATAAGTTTTAAAAACTTTATGGAAAAACAACAAGTATCAATTCCTATCATTTAAAATGGTGCATGATAATTTCTTTGTAAAAAAAAAAAAAAAAAAAAAAAAAAAAAATCACTGATAAACATATATTCAAATAGCTTTGTAGATTAAAGGGTTAAGAAATTAAAATTTACTTGGGTTTAGTAATGAAAAATAGGCTTTGTGAAAAGATTTCTACTCAGAGTTACATCATAATATGAAAAATTATACTGCCAGGAACTTACTTTTGAATATAGTTACATACAGCCAGATACAGAGGAACAGAAACCGATTTTTTATTTGTTATTTCAGATATTCTAGTCAATAAGTCTTCCACCTAGAGGAACAATTTAAAGAGAATACACATCTCAAAACTACAAATAATAAAATGCAACTAATTTTAAGTTAAAAAATAAAATAAATGTAAAACACAATTTTTTTTTTAATGTTAGTATGATTCTGTTCACCTGTTTTCAAAAAGAAATTTTCTAGGAGATTTGAGCATTTAAATTAGTGTGAAAATGGATTACTTACATTTAAATGAAAGGCAGTGAAGTTACACAACAAGATATGCTAACAAGCCTCTGATACACTGTCACTTTTAAAACACTGTATAATATAAATGCTTCTCTAATGCTTTTACACAGTATTTCCAGAGCATTTCAATCATGATTGCTCGAAAATTGAAAAACTTCAAGAGCCATGTGTCACAGTTCACATAGCTTCTATCTTGTTTAAATATAACTATATCCTTATAGAAATTTTGCTGTTGAATTGGAAATATGTAGCAATGTATTAATGTAACTTTCTGGCACAAGTGATTTAAAATTTATACAAAAAATATGGTGAATGCAAAGTCATTAATGGCTATAAACCAAATTAGTACTTTATAACATTTAAGTAGCATATCTAGAGCACATTTACCTTCCTAATTTTTGTGCAATTAGGACTACAGATATAAATCATAACTGAATGGTAAAAGTTTGTAAAAATGTAAAAAAAAAAAATATTTACATACCACATTATCAGCCAGCTTAATAACTGTCAATAAACCATCCAAATGTTCGAAACAAAGGAGTAGGATTTTATCATCAGATGGAACCTTTATTATACTTACGATACCTTGAAGTAATAAAAAACTTAAGCGCTCTTATAAATACTTAAAAAAATTAATTCTGAATAAAAGTTAATATTTTAGGTATTAGACTAAATAAAATAAGTTATGGAAGCAAGTTGATAGAAAATATTATTAGTACTCAGCCAGCATAGTAATTTTTTAATAAAATATATACTCAGCCAAACAATATATGTCTTATTATTAATTTAATAAGTAGAATATTAATATATAGATTTTAGTACCTTGTTTGCTCAAGTGTAAATTAACAATTTTTATATTTCTTAAACAAGTAGAATAAACAACATTTTTACAAAATCCTTTACATTAATATTACTTTCTAATTAGTAAAAAATCCTTTACATAGTTATTACTTTCTAATTAGTAAAAAATCCTTTAAAGCCAGCACCAAGTCTGTAACCAGAATTTTTTTGGGGGGTGGGGGTTATAGTCGAAGATTTGATTAAATACATATAACAAGTTACACAAAAAAAGAAGGGGAAATAGTGAAACAAGATTTCACACAATTTTAGCAGGAGGGGGGGGAGGGAGGAGGGGGTGTCCCGTCGGTATGTCCCCCCCCCCCCCGTCTACGGCCCTGGCCAGCACAGAAAAATATCTATGATAACTTGTGCTTATTATGCTACCATCCTATTTACTTACCATCAAATCATATCTAAACAAACACTTCAATTCTCAATATAGAAAGGCAACAGAACACAAAGAAACCTTTTTAAAACTTAATTTGAACCAATAGCCAACAAAGCAAATATAACAAGAAAAGGTCATATTTAGCTAAAAACACATGTCATTACATCATTAGGCAGATTTTAATAAAGAATGAGTAAAAACAACAGGACAATATAGATGCTCAAATATATTTTGATGTGAAAAACTTACATGTAATAATATTACTTATCTGTTCATCAGACAGGAACCTAAAACAAAGAAATATTTGTAATTTAAAAATATTCTCATAATTATCTACTTCTAAAATAAAAATTTCTAAATTGTACTCAAGCTCTTTTCTGAAAACACTAAATTGCTTCCTTTACAACTGCAACTCATCAACACTATTTTTTCTTTTCTAATTCAAGTGATAACAAGGTTTAATAAAATACAAGAAATATATTTTTTTACGCAGGAGAGGTCAGGGTTGAGAGGATAACTCTACTTTCCTAACTTCAAAATAAAAGCAGCTGATAATTTTTATGAAGTGTATTAAAATATTCAGTTTCAAATCTAAAATTTAACAACTAAGAAATATCACAGCATATAGTTGCAGTTGGATGCAACTAGATAAATGATTCAAGAGAACCCGCAGCATTTCACAGCTATATACTCTTCTATTGTACTTAATCTTTTGTTTCAAAATTTTATTGATAATTCTGAGTCTAAGTGGGCCAGCATACTCAACACTTTTTATGAGGAAAAGACAAGTACTGTTAATAATCTTTATACTTCTGTAAATAAGTCAATATTTTACAATGCATAATTTGGGGAAAAATTATGTTTTTTTGTAGTTTATTTACTGCAATATTTGATACAAAATAAAAATATAATTTTCAGTTAATTTACTCCACATAATTTCAGATTAAAATAATCTTGAATACAAATGGATCATTTAGCTGAAGTGACACTCAATGTATTGAGCTGGGACACCTCTTTACTCCCAATAAAGTATACAAAAATCGAGACTTTTCTTTCCAAATATCATTTTCTTAAGTATAATGTATCATACCTTTCAAATTTCAAGCAAATAAAATACTAATAAAGATAGAATTTACTGCAAAATAAAGTACTTTTTGAATTGTGTATAAATAGTTATTTATGCAGCTAGTTGTGGAAGTAATAGTTTTTCAAACAAGGAAAATTATTTGAGATTGAAAATGTATTTTTGCACGTGTTGTATACAATATTTTTTATAATCTTAAGCAAAAACTTTTTTTAATACATATACATATTAATTTAGGTAACTCTAGTCAGTGACCCTTTTCCAAAAATATGTCATTTTTATACTAAGACCATATAAAGTTTGAGCACAAGGCGTACGGTAAAGTATTTTATCCCACAAATAAGATAAAGTTACTTTACTGCACTCATCGCAATAAACTCTTACTTTTGCCACCAACAAATCATTCAAGTAAGTTTTTTGAGAAACTGGTAGAGACATTCCCCGTCCTCATGTGTATTTTAAGGTACATTTTCAATATTTGAGTTCCTTCGAAAAAGGAATATTACAAGGTTCATTGTATTGGCATACTGAATCCAAGAGACATAGTTTATATTAACCCCTTGGGTACATTTGACGGCTGAGATTCATCATGCACTTGTTTTGTCTGTTAATAATGATGAACCTAATTCATCATTCAAACTAGTTTGATTGGATGGATTTTAATGTCACAAGAGCCATGATTGGTTAAGTCAAACATCAGTTGGTTAACCTATACTTTAAAAAAATAATTTGTTTGGCTGTATTCCTTTAAAGTTCCTTTATTGTTTTGAACCAACCGTTCAAAACGCAAGAATTTTCCCAAATAAATCCGTACCCAAGGGGTTAAAAGTTAGTGAGTTGGAAATTACGGGGCGAAGCCACCTAGTGAAACTTAAAGGTAAATGTGTTCATCGTTAAACTTTAATGTAATTATTTAAATATTATTGTTATTAAACAAGAACAAAGTGAGATTTATAGAAATACCAAAAGTCATCAAAGAAAATATTTATGTTTTGTAAATCAGTATTTTTTTTTAATAATTGTATATAATGAGATAGATGAGACACATAAAAACAAAATGTGTAATACACATCAGAAAAGGAATTTCATTCAAAGTAATATTAAATTCAATCAAAATTTAAAATGAAATTTTAAATACATATACAAAAAACAAATCTTATATATTATAGTTCCTTACGGTTTTAAAGTTTCATTTGACTGCAATAGAAGTTTCAACTGTTCCAGAATTGACTCCACAAATGCTTGATCTTCATTAGATAGATCGATAGAAATTTCTGATAAAAGCAATGAAACATCTTTCGGTTCCATTGCTTTTCCACTGTCTATTTTGCACAAATCATAAATGCTTCTGTTAAAAAAAAAATTTCAATAAATTAATAATAAGATTTAATTGAAATAAAATAGTTTTAAAATAACAAATTTAAAAGTAAAGGAGAGAAAGGAAGAAAACATAAGATCAGAACCATTTTCAATAACAAATTATTAATTGCTACTAGTTCAACTCTTTCATAATCAATGGTATTTCTAATTCTAAAATGGATTCTAAAAAAATTGCAAAACAATGAAAGGTCATCGGTTACTTCACGTGGTTGGCGTCACTGGCATGCAGTTAATATGAGGAAAAAAAATTTAATATAATTATGCAATAAAAAAAAATAGGTGAGGGTGAGGTTTTTAACTATTAATGACGTAGAGGTTTGAATTAATGGACATTTTAAGTTTGAGCATCATTGTTGGATAACAAGTAAAACAAGCTAATAGGATGATAGTATTCATTAGGATGACAATCTCATCTAAATCTAATGATAATTATTTTTCCACTTGATAGAGGACTGGTTAGGCCACATCTGGAGTATGAAGAGCAATTTTAATCACCTCACTTTAGGAAGGATATTGATTGGTGGATAAGGTTCAGTGTAGAGCAACAAAAACGATACAGAGTACTCAAGTTTGGACTATGGTGCTAGATTCTGGAACCAAAATATGCATATACTTTGGAAGAAATGAGGTCTAAAAGAGATTTGGTTCAGATGTTTAAATTTATCAGCGATTTCAAGGATTTACAGTACAACACAGGACAGGACAAGGGGTCATGAGTATATGTCATTTAAATCACATTTTAACTTGGAGAACAGAAAACATTACTGGGACAATCTGTCAGACAACATTATAAATTGCACTGACTGGAGTAAACAGTTTTACACAGCAAGATTGTTCAGAAGAGTTAAACTGGACCTACCTAAGTGGGCTGCGTGTTTGCAGTAATGGTTGATTTGTACGCTCAACGACCAATTTTTATGCACAATAATGGTTAATCAGGCCAGGACCTACAACCTAACATGAATTCCTAATCACAATGAATATGTAGTAATGAATTTTAGTATATGTTTACTATAACTTTTTTCTTTTTGTATTTTGCATAAACATTCAGCTTGGAAATTCAGAAGTTCTTAATAATTGTTTTTTAAGAAACTAATTGTTGAATTATTCTTAGGAAGCAAATACAGGTCTTGAGAGCAAAGAGTTAATATTTAAGGAGTCGTGCCTTATAGAACTATAGAATGCATAATGCAAAAGCTTTCTTAACATGGTAGACTAATGATTTTAGATCTCTTTTGATACTCATCGCAATTACTAATCATATTTGCACTATGCAATCAACCCTAAAATGTTCTAATGAAGTTTATCAAAATAAAAGAACTGCATAACTACAACACACTTTTGTGATTAACATTCATACAGTAATGAAGTGGAATCAAATGCTCAGGAGGACAAAAAAATCTTGGTAAAAACATGTTGCTCAACTGTTGGATCTTTAAAAAGGTTTTTGAAGAATAAAACAATGATGTAATAGTCCTTTTTGCAAACCTTAAACATAACATTTTCTTTGGTTAAATAGCATTTTTTTCCTTAACTTTTTACAGGAATGTAAGGGATTTAAAACTCAAACTTTGAATGCTCAACAATTGCTTTTTAAAGTATTTAAAAACAAATGAACTTACTTAAATAAACTTTCATACAACTTCAACTTATCAGACAGCTCAGCAGACTTTAACTTGGATATTTCCAAGGCAAAATCCATTATAATTACTGCAATCAAAATAAAACTTTTTAAGAATATTAAAATGTAACAAAAGTAGGTTCCAAAATGAATCAGTCAAAATTAAAGTTTTTGTAAATAAAAAGAATACTTTGATAAAAGATACTTGCACCTTTACATATCTGATACTTAAATGCCTGACACAGACACAATATTTTATGAATTTATTATTTAAATCAAAACAATTTATTTTCAGAGCATGTATATTTTATAATAACTGGGCAGACTTTTATTGATTTTAAGCTAGTTGCTTTTACATTGTTAACAGCTGGTTCAACTTTCTTGGCATATAGAACATTTCATTAAATAATAAATTAATGTTTATACTTTTAAGATTCAATACAAACAATTGAATATAAAAAAATCTAAATATTGGATTCAATTAGGGCAAAAAAAATATTAGATGTTGCTTTAAATAAGTATTTCATTTTGTACACAATATTATGTATGTAGTGTCAAAATAGCAGCTACAAGTAATTATTTGCAATGATTGCTTCTCTTTAAAATTTATTGCTGATGACAGCTTGTTGATTTATTGAAAGTTGAACTGTGAGCATATTTCTGAACTTGATACCCAATATAACAAAAGTTATGTGGAAAAGTTAAACAATGTTTACCTTTTCAATACATATACATGTTTGGATACTAATCTGAAAATTCAAAATTTAACACTGCACACTTATGATATGATAAAACACACCTAGAGTACTTATATATATATTATTTTACTATCAATATTTCATAAACATTATGCGACAAAACTTTTGTCACTCAGAATATAGGAAATAACCCACCAGAAAAGTATTAATTCAAAAGGATTTTGAAATTTGACACTATGTTTTCTTGGCCTCCCTTTTAATATATTTAAAAAAAGAACAACGAAAGTTATTGAAGTATAAAAAAAAAAAAAAAAAAAAAAAATAGATCACATAGAATGTTCCTTCATAATGATGAAAAAATATATATTTTTCAAATTTTATTTCATTACATTCTAATGAATAGCGATCATGCAGAGTAACAAAACGAGAATTTATATTTAATTCATACATTATAAAAGTTTTCCATTCAGGAGCCGGTATACATCCTTCAAATAAATTTTATATTAAGACTTTGTTATGAGCATGTATGTGTACAGCGAATGAAATAAATCAGCATACAATTGAAAGCTATGGCTCAAAATAGTAAGCGTATGAGTATTTATAATGGTATAATTACTTTTTATATTCAGATGTCAGGCATACGTATTTTTAAAAATACTCTTTACGCGGTCAACTAATTCAAAAACCAAATGACTTAAACATTGCAGCACAGGACCAAACACGCGGGAAATCAAAAAATGACAATAACAAATATTGCATATTCTTCCAATCTACTTGTGATAGAGTGGGGGGGATATACTATTTTTTTTTCCTTGAATGAAATAAAATAAAAAGTAGATTGAAATTAGTCTTAAAAATTAATTGTAACTTTGTAAAATTTTATTACTATGAATATTTATTTGAAAATAGATGCTGATATCTGATTAATAAGCTGAACATTTTTTCAGTCGTATGATGTCACGATGAAAATGAGTATAAGGCATGTACAGCTATTATAACCACGTGACTTTTTCAAAGAAACAAACCAGCATCTTCTGGCATTATAACAGTCGGTGGGTATTAGAGTGGATCGAAAAACGATTGAATTTTCAAAATGCATGTAGTTACATCCTGTACATATTAAACCAGGTTCTGTTAATCGTTCCAGATGGCTTACAATAGCATCAATCTGTTAATTTCATTGATTGTAGTTAACTTGCATACAGAAGCAAATTTGCAGCAATTGATTCAACATGTACAGAAATATTCTGTAAGATAGATCTAAGTTCCTGATATAAATCTTGCTGCTGATGAATGAATAAACTTGATAAACTGATAAAACAACACCAAAACTTTCCGACCACTTTTAAGAAATATCCTAAGATAGAATTTTGAAGGTTTTCTGCACATAAAAATGAACAAAAGGGATGCTTGGATCACCATTTCATCCCTTGTAACGCCAAGGCTACCGAGTGATATGTAAAATTGGTAACAGAAGCTATATAAAGTATATGCAGAGGACGACGGAGATGATTTCATACATGTAATAATTCCAGAAATCGAGTGAAAATATTCAATTCATAGAAATAATTTAAAATGCTTAACTATAAAACCGTACAAGTGTATAATTGTTTAACTTTAGCTCGTAAAATTAAAATTATAAAAGTTTTTTTTTTTTTCAATCTTTATTTATTTCACTAATTGTTAGTACATTGACGCTGAATAATGAACTCACAGGAATAATTCTTTTCAATTTTTAAACTACTTGTAATTTCAATTACACTTTGAAAGAAATATTACTGTTTATTTCTCATCATTTTTGTTTGTTTTCTCATACAATTCTCGTATTTGTAGTTGGGACAAAATAAAACGTAAATTAATGAATTTTTTTTTTATATATTAATATTGCATTTTAATGACAGCATTTTTTTACCCACGCTTATTACTATCATCATCACAGAAAACTTTCTTGTAATCAACGATATGAAATACATGTGTTTTTCAAAATCAATTGATGTTTCAAGGTCGTTGAGGCAGCAGAAGATATCACTCTAGATAACTTTGATTTTACAAATAGTAAGGAAACATAGCTTTCCTATTTAGAGATTAGCAGATAGTCCAAAACTGGCAGAAAAGTACTATTTTCGATCACCCCCCCCCCCATGTACAATCTTAATTGTATGTTTTCTTGAAAAATTTCTTATCTGAAAGTCGTTGGGACAAAATAAAATGTCAATGAAGAAACATTTTCTTTTTTTTATATCAAAATTACATTTTAATAAGAACTTTTTTTTCACACAGGCTTATCCATAGCACATAAACTTTTATCGAAATGGAGGATATGAAATACAAGTGTTTCCTTTCAAAATCCAATATTTCAAGGTCATTGAAATTAGAAGATTGAAATTGTGTGCACTTCATTAGAACAATAAAATGTAACTTTCTAACATACAAGCATTTTGGAAATTCAAAATTCGATTTTTTCGATCTACCCTAGAAGGCATATTTCAACATTTCCCATGACACGTTAAGGATTTTCCACGATTTGTTTCCACGTTCAATATTTATGCAGTCTTTTTTTTAAAGAAAAAATAATTTGGCTTGGTCCTGAACTCTTACCATTTCGTATTAATGTATTTAACTATTACGATTATTCGTCGTAAAACAATAGTGCAAGTTTATCAATCTTCTTAGTTTAAAATCTATCGTTTACTAGCGGAATTTGCTAATCAGAAGCATTTCTAGATGAGGAAAACACAAACACACACACACACACACACACACACACACACACACACACACACACACACACACACACACACACACACACACACACACACACACACACACACACACACACACACACACACACACACACACACACACACACACACACACACACACACACACACACACACACACACACACACACACACACACACACACACACACACACACACACACACACACACACACACACACACACACACACACACACACACACACACACACACACACACACACACACACACACACACACACACACACACACACACACACACACACACACACACACACACACATTGTTGATCATTTCATTGAAACGAAACCTGCCGTTGTGTTTGCCAGACTACAATACTACATAGACATGATTTCGTGAGCTGAAAAGTTGAAAATAGATAGGAAGGAATTAGGATATATGCTACTAGAAGGACTTTTTAGACCTCCAAAAGTAACTTGACCAACACACCTCACCTCTAGCCACCAAAAAGTCAGGCGATTGGAGACCACGTGGGAATTGCTGTGCTCTAAATGCTATTACAGTACCTGATAGATACCCAATTGTTTTTCTCAGATATTATAAGCAAATCCTACACGGTGTTTGGATCTTTCCATTTATCGATCTGATTCATGCTTCAACAAATTCCTGTAGATGTGTCTGATATTCCTAAAACTGTAATAACGACATCTTTCGGACTGCTTGAATACCCATTCATGACCTTCGGCCTACTTAACGCTGAGCAATCATTTCAATATTTCATCAATACAATTTCTTGCTGGCCTGGATTTCATCTTTTCCTATTCTGACGACATATTTATTGCCTCTCTAAATGAAGTAACACATCGACAACACATAAGAATTACTTTACAAAAGTTAAATGATTAATACGGCTAATCAACCTGTCAAAGTGTATTTTAGGGGTAAATTAAATTCCTAGACTACGAAATTTCGAAAGAAGATTTCGTGTAAAGTCGAGGCAATTACCAAATTTCTGGAACCGTAAATTCTTATCAGTTTAAGATGAATTATAAGAATGGTAAATTTTTACCATTGTTTCATATCCAATATAGCACAAACATGTTAACAAACAATCACAATTGTGTTTAAAGATTTTGGTTTTTAACGTAAATTAAAATTTTAAAACAGAAGTAAACGATGCTCATAGAGTGTTTGAAGTCTTATTTTTTCATGTTTAAAATTTAATTTATGCTTCATTCCACGCCAGTTTTACCAGACCATGACACCTATCCCCTCTGATTTTTATGAAATTTGGTGTGAACCCTATTGTTATGGTTATTAAGAAATATCTAATATATATATATATATTTTTGATATTCTTACCGATTGAAATTTTGCAGAGCTTTTAAATGCATGAATTTGTCAAATTTTAAATTCCGGAAATTTTCGGAAAAAAAAAAAAAAAAAAAAAAAAAAGGAAACGTGTCAGAGAAATATTTTTTTTCTCACCTACTAGAGATTATTAATTTTTTTTTTTATAATTTAATAAAACTAGGCAAAATTCAGAAAAAAACTATATCGTCGGTCCAAGTTAATATAAAATTTCATAAAAAATTATCATATGATTCACAATCGATTTTTCTAAAAGAAACATGTTTTTTGGATTCTTCAGGAATTATTTTTTTTATACATTGAAAATTGTTACACGAACATATATTATCTTCCAAAAAATAAAATTAATGTGTTTCAACCTTGTTGCAGTAAAAATTTTCATTTTTGCCAATTTTTGTGAAAAAAAAACAAAAAAAAAAAAACACTTTTTTTTCTAAAATGTAAATTCTAAGCATGGGAATATTGCTAAATCTATTGATGTTAAAAATGAAAATTATTGCCAATATATCTACAATCTTTGTGAATAATAAAATTAATCGAAGTTCACATCTTTATATTTAAAATTTGCAAAATGAATCTAAATGTTCATCATGAGAATCTACATAAAAGTAAATCTGAATTATACAAATGTAATAAAGCATTAAAATTATAGTGGGAAAATTTACCTTTTGAAGAGTTCAATGTAATGATATGATTCTCTTTTGGTTGAAATTTTGTATTTTTGTCAATATTATTTGAAAAATTTCGCTTCCCGAAATCTAAAATTTCAGTATGGTCCGGTGACACTTGAAATCCAAATAAGATTTTTAATTCATTATGAGCAAATATTATAATTAAATTAAAAATATGAAAGTTTAGTGTTTCATTTTTTAAAATGAATGACTATTTTTGCAAACAATTCAACGAAAAAAATATATATTGTTATTTAAATTATACTCAAGTGAATAAGGTATTCATTTCGAAGCATATTGAATTTTTATAGGATTTCACAATGCTTAACATAGTAGATCACTAGACACATAGTAGATTGATAGACCCTTTTGAAGGATAACCTCAGCTTTTCTTTTTCTACTGGTAAACGTCTGCCAACGGATCGTGTATTTTTATCAGTACGCGAACCATAAAGTGTCATGGGTAACTTTTGTGTAAGGGATGATATATATTAGGGAGGATCGAAGAAAAAAAAATATTTTTGAAACACATGAGGTGAAAAAAGTTGTTACATATCTTAATAAGAAAAAATGCAAACATCTTTTTTGAATAAATAAATAAATAAATAAATAAATAAATAAATAAATAAATAAATAAATAAATAAATAAATAAATAAATAAATAAATAAATAAATAAATAAATAAATAAATAAATAAATAAATAAATAAATAAATAAATAAATAAATAAATAAATAAATAAATAAATAAATAAATAAATAAATAAATAAATAAATAAATAAATAAATAAATAAATAAATAAATAATAATAATAATAATAATATCTTCCGATCGCGCATTCACCTCAAAGTTTGGAGAAAATACAAAAAATAACTATTTTTTGTAATATTTTTAAAATTTCTAAACGTAATATATTTGAAAAGCAATAGCTTGCATTGTGTAGTTGTGTAGTGAAAGGGTGGTATAGCACAGGAAAATACTATTCTATACATTTTAAAAACATATATTCATAATTAAAAATATTCAAAAATAATTTTTTGTTGTTTAAAAAAATCGATTTTTCTATAAAATGGATACTAACTTTATTTCTTACATATTTTTGTTAAAATTGTTTTATTTGAAATCAAGAATTCACTTCAAAGTTTTGAATAAATACAAAAAATATCCGTTTTCTATCAATTTGTAGAATACACCAATTACTAAATTATCGAGGTACATTAGTTAGTATTGTGTGGAATGAAGTAGATAGAACTTGGAAAAAAATCGAATTAGTAATTATTCAGTAATAATTGTTCTCGTATAACCTTTGAAACATTGATAAAAAACTGTGTTTTGGCCGGTTTCAATCTGGGCGACCTTTCTCGTGGTGCCTTCCCTTCCTTTGAAGTTCATAAACTTACTTACTGATTCATTGGATCATAGCGCACATAACTGTGATTGGGACTGCCGTTAATACCGGCTGGAAATAATCTGACAGATCAAACTGCACTTTGGGAAACCACTACATTGGGATATATGCCTCCTATACTTTAATAAACTACCATTCTAACGTCTATTTAAACACGTAGATGGTACAACAACAGGACCAACAAGAACTGTGAAAAATTTCCCCGACTGATTTTTTACGTGTTGAATGCTCAATTCCTCAAGATGAGATAAAAGTACTGAGCACATATCAGTTACATCTTCTTGATATTTTTGAAGCGTTTAGACGAGGCCACTGACAAGGCCGCTCGCAAACACAATCCCCTTTCACTCACCAGATGGCTAACAATAGAAAACAGAATACTTAGATTATTTGCGAGTGAATGTAAACCATTGGATGAACTCAAGTAAATGGTATTCTTTATTTTAAATTGTTGCAAGTCAAATCGATTTCGAATAAAAAAAAAAAGTTAATTTTCTGAAGGACCTAAGATAAATTTGATTTCGGCAATGATTTTGTAAGAAAGGAGAGATGTAAGAGAACTGGGGCGTCAGGATCTAAAATCTCGAGAACTTTCCTGGAGAGAAAGATAATCAGGTATTTCAAGGAAACTAAACTTAAATTTATTGCCACTAATTACGCGGACATAATTCATTGGTATGCTTGTAATGTGACTCCTCCTTTTTGTTCAGGCGAGTAACAAACGAACATTTGTTATAGTAAAGTTATTAGTAAAGACTGGCGCATCCTAGGTAGCATAGCTGTATTGGAGGAAACAAGGGAAGACTGGAAGATTCTCTCGTTTTAGTTCCAAAATACACGATTTTTCAGCAAACAAACAAACAAACAAAAGTCAAAACCGCAACAGAATTTTGTTCCTCTTTTATATTTTATCCAGAATTGGGCGAGATTGGCTAGTATTGTTTCCAAAGACCGATTCACAACGTTCCACACGGGGATCGGCCTATGTCTGGCGAAATTGGACAGCGTTTCTGTGCTGCTGGGAACCACTGAAATTAGACTTCAACTCGTTTCCATGTCACTCACAAGCTGTGGAACGCTTGAGTAGAAAGACAAGTCAAGAAGTGGGTAGCGCTAATGTCAAAAACATTAAGACAACACCATTTTTTTTTTTTTTTTTTTGAAAGATCCATAATGCTCGACTTTTTTACAAAAGTTTCTTTCAAAGTGCATCACTTGGATAGAAAGCTCTAGAAAAAAGTGAACAATATAAATAAAAGCAGTTTTTTTAAAAAAAATATCTAAGAAATAACGTTAGTACCCATTTTACAGAAAAATCATTATTTTTTACATAAAATGTTACTTTTGAGTATTTTTAATTATTAATATATGTTTAAAAAATGCATAAAATAGTATTTTCCTGTGTTATACCACCCTTTCACAACACACATTGCAAACTTTTGCTTTTCAAATACATAACGCTTAGAAAATTAAAAAAATTTAGGAAAAATAGTTATTTTTTGTAATTTTACCAAACTTTGAGGTGAATGCGTGTTTGGAAGATATTATTTTGTTTTTTAAAATTCTTTTTAAAGTTTTTCTTAAGAAGGCATGTAACAACTTTTTTCACCTCATGCTTTTCAAAAATACAAAATTATTTCTTTTCGAACTAATATATATTGCTTTCAAGGGGAAGGGGGTAAAAAGAGGTTGTTTACCCCAAAAACTAAGAACCAATTGCTTTTACTTGAGTTGGATGAGTATGGAAAACACGAAGTGAAACTCAAACCCCACATCGAATTAGTTGATGAATTCCATGTGGAATAGGCAAAGAGACTAAGAGAATTTCGTAGATTGCTGAAGCCTATTTGCTATGAAATTGACGAGGTAGAGTTTTTATCATAAAAATGTTATTTTCCTAATGTAATGTAATTTCCAAAATGTAATCTTCAAAGGAATGCCATCATAAACTAAATTTCAGTCGTAAAAAAAGGGATGTAGACAATTAAAGACTTAATTGAAGAGAAAGAGAGCTGCTAAAAGTTAAGAACCATTGTCAAACTTGTAACTTTGAATTTTAATTGCTCCGACGACGAAAGTTTAATTTTAGGGAAATTTGAATTTCTTCAGAAAACCTGCCGTGATCCTTTAAAGAGACAAAAAAAAAAAAAAAAAAAAAAAAAAAAAAAAGTAAAAAAGAATAAGAAAAGTATATTTAACTGTAAAGCAAAATAATTGTTAATTAACAGTTAACCCTCCTAAACTACATTTGAAATATTTCATTTTGACGATAACAGCTATATTTAGTAAATTTAATTGTGATTAGCTTTCATCAATCTATGAAACTCTTTCAGTCTCTTTGCAATTCCATTTGGAATTCATCAATTAACTCGGTATGAGGTTTGAGTTTCGGTTCGTGTTTTTTATACTCATCCAATGAAACTGAAGTAAACGCAATGAGTTCTTAGTTTTGGGGTAAACAATCTCCTTTTAACACCCTTTGAAAGCAAAAAATCATCGCTAACTCAAACGTTACTCGCGACACTCAATGGCTCGTTTTTCTGATAAAGACACGAAAAGTCATCACTCATTTATAAAAAATAAAACACGAAACAGGCATATTTTTAATTCAATTATAAAAAGTTCTTTTAAAAACTATTAATATATGGTGCACAGTAATGAAATGCAAAATTTCATTTTGATTTCAAGTGTAACAGGAGCATGTGGAAATTTTAGATTCCAGGAAACAAAATTTTTCAAATAATTAATGACAAATATACAAAATTTCAAATAGAAGTGAAAAGTACCATTATATTTAACTTTTTAAAGAGTATAATTTTTCGTAATAAATTTAATGTTTTATTATATTTGTATAGGTATGTCAGATTTACTTTTGTATTGATTCTCGTGATGAACATTTAGATTCCTAAAAACTAAATTTACTAAGACAAATTTGCAAATTTTAAGCATAAAAATGTAAAATTTCATTAGTTTTATTCTTCACAAAGATAGTAGATATATTGACAATCATTTTCATGTTTAACATCTTTAGATTTAGTAATTTTCGCAAACTTAAAATTTAAATTTAGAAAATACGTTTTTTTTTCCAGAAAAATTGACAAAAATGAAATTTTTTACTGTAACAAGGCTATAAAACATATTACTTTTTATCTTTTAGAAAAATAATATATGTTCTTACAATAATTTTTGAAAAAAAAAAAAAAAATCGAGTGTGAACAATTTGATTATTTTTTGTGAAATTTTATTTCAACTTTGAGCGATAATATATTTCTTTCTGAAAGCAATATGTTGCCGCTAGTGCTATGCACGTGCTAGCTATGTTTGCAGAATGATGCACTACACATATCATCAGTTCACACATCATCTGTAGGGTTGGCGTCGTTGAAAAGCTTTAATCTGAATGCTATTGAAAACAGCTTACTCTGAGAGGGGTTTATTTATTTAACTTACACGGGGGTTGAATAATTTAAAACACCTCTGTAAGGGCTTTGAACCCAGCACCTTTGGCATGCGAGGCCAGAGCACTAATCACACAGCCATCAGGTGGGCAATGATCGCTAAAGGTACGCAAATGGTTTCTTTCCCACAAATCAACAAAGCGTTGGTAATCCCTTAACGGCAAATTTCTTTGTTATCATGACATTTTGAATTAAAAAACTCTTGGAGTACCTTTACTACATTTTTGCTCTATCGAACGTATATCTGAAACATTTGTTAGTGGTCGTAACTGTTTCCAGCCATTAAAAGTAATATCGAAAATTAAAGCATGAATATAACAAATCAACCTTCAGAAAAAGTTGAATCCTTCAAGATCTCACAACACAACTCTATTTTACCTGGTCACATAAAATGATGTCACTATGGAGTTACAAAGCCACACATTTATACTTTTCTATATCAATTAACAATACCTTTTACCAGTGTATGTTCCATAGCTGAATTTTCTTTGTTAATACTGTTGGTATTTTTAAAAAAGCAACTACATTAGTAATGACATCCCTCGCGATGTCATCACTAATTACTGAGATATTGTTGTGATCCAAATTATTTTGAAGTTTTATTTCAGTAAATATACAGATTCAGCCTTGAGTGGCATTTTTGTGCTCACCGTATATTTATGGTTTTAGTAGTGGGAAAGATAAGAATGCTATTTTTTTAAAATTACGAATTCATTCAGTTCCTTTGAGAAACGACGTCAATATTATATTCGCCTGTCTCATTCCATGTCCATTTCAATAAAGATTTCAATGATAACTTAAAGAAAAAGGAAACAAAAGTAGATGAATAAGAGATTTTTTATTTTGGAAGCAAAGATACAATTGCCTTGAATATGTCAGATTACAATATATTTCAGAACTTGAAAACTTACAGCTACTTTTCACCGAGATATAGGCAAAATATTTTGTATCGCAAGTATTTACAAGTGTATAGATACAAATTCATATTTATATGTATACATAATATATTCATACTTTTTTATTTATATATTTTTATGACTCTTTTATGGACAAAATAGCATCGATAACATAGTGCTTTGAAGAAAATATATGGTATATTTACAGATATGAAAAACAAGTTCAAGAGATTGGAAGTAAGTAAACAGAATATTCTTGGATGTGAGATAAGTCTGTAAATTGATTTTGACAAAAAAATACTTTGTTTTATAGACAGCTTTGTTGATAATATGCAAGTGAGAATTCTTATATGTAAATTAAAGTATATAAGATAATTTTTTTTTATATATATAAAACAACTTTGTATTCAGATAAAAATTGGCGAATTTCGATATCGTACTGATACTAGAAAATGGTTCGACAGTTGCGTGCACAAAATTCGTCATGGCAACGTTTTGAGTAAACTTTCAAGGCTATTCAATTCTGTTATAAGATTTTTTTTTTTTAAATATATTTGCGCAGTCCTCCATTTTATAAAAACATAATTTTTAATGTTTATAACTAATATAAAGCAATAATAATGATAATAAATAAATCTGTATGCATTTTTTATGACTATTAAAATTATTGATTTTTAGAATAATTCAGGGAAACTTCGTAAAAAATCTATGTAAAAACAAAAGTACAAACACATTTAAATATTTATGTCACTTATGATATTTTCAATCTAAATATGACAAAACAAAATGCTGGAATATCAAAGGTTTGTAAGATTATTGACAAAGTTACACTTTTCTAAACCTTCCATTAGCGATAATCATAAACTTAGAGAAAGACAGGAAAAATCAACAGGGTTAAAAATTTTATTGCATTAAAACATATCGTATCCAATCTGTATTTAAGTGTTAGAGTATTGGTTAAACATTTTAGTAAAAGATTTTTACAAGTGAAATGCAGTTTAAATAACAATAAACGTGTTATTAAATATTATGTTAAATATATATTTCTTAACTCAAAATAATATTAAAAAAAAACTTTTAAGGTTTTATGTCTGATTTTATATTATGTGAATTGTGTACGTGGAAATTGCGAATTGATAATCATGAATTCATTCTCATAGAGGGGAATCTAATCAAATCTAGGGTTTGTGTGTGAACTGATTATAATACTTTTCGATAATAGAGTTACTGTTGAACAGTAAATTAATCATGTGAGATCTCTGATAATCCTGATGTTAGGATAAGGTTGATGATTATTTGAAATCGTAATTGATCATATTGTTATTCAGTTATGCATGGTTGACAGATTCTTTGTATAGAATAAATAGATTAACAATGAAAATACGTTTGACACCGCAGTTTCACCTATGGAAATAACCTTAAATTTTTCTTTGGGAATAAAGACGTAATTTTATACCAGGATATTAAGTACAAAAGTATTTATGATGCGTCAAAATACCTGATAGAAACTTCATAAATTTGCTATAGATTTGAAGTGGAAGATATTCCACCATTTTAATTAAGGTTTTAAATTAAAAAACATTTTAGATACAAATTTTACAATATAATAATATAGTATTTTTGTCTTGGGCTTTATTTGAGGTAACTATTTTTTTATTTTTACTATTTCTAAGGGAAACATAATAACCTTAAACCATTTCCATGTTATTTTTAAACTTTTAACTATACTGCAACCTGATTTGAATTTAATTTAGAATACATCTAGAATCATGAAACATGGCACAAAATGAATTAAAAAAAATACGATTGATATTAGAAATGAATTATCTAACCCGCCAAATACATATAAAAAAGCTTTAGAGTTGACAAATATTCACAAACTGAAGGTTCCTTACCCGATTGCTGTGTATGTAAGAATTTGTTGACCATTTTTGGAATCCAATATATCATTTGTAGGGAGTTCAAAAGTAAGCTATTTTTAGAATGGGTCCTTTCAGCTCCCGGGGTATTTAACTGTAGAAGCATTTAGCGATTATTTTGAGTATACATTTTCAAATAACGTCTTCAATTATTATTGCATTTGATTTTTTAATTTATTTATTTGAACGGTAAAAATTTTCCCATTATTATTTTGGATTTAAAAAAAAAAAAAAAAAAAAAAAAAAAAAAAAAAATACTTTTCTTTATCTAGAGTCATTTACTTTACTCATGTGTTCAAAAAAGTCTGCCTGTAAGTTTCAGAATTTTGGGGAGAGGACAGGTATTTTACATCAGTTAATTTGATGACATTTTCAAAATTTTATAACATGCCACAATTTTTACTTAACTTTGAAATTTTTTCTACTATAGCTTCTATTTGGTTCCATACACGACATAATAAAAGAGAAAAAAAGAACACACGTTAATTTTTTTTTTAAAATTTCTATCTTGTAGAAAGATTATTTCATTTGCATATGTTTACAATAAACCCACAGTAACTGTATGCCAAATTTCACTTCAATAGTCCAAATTATTTTCGCTTAATTCAAATGCAACCCTACTGTGCAGTCTGACAAGTATCGAATATATTTTATTTATAAGTGTTCAGTTTTGTTGTTGAGGTATGGAACTCTAATAGATGATTTTACAGTATCATTTCACTGGGTGTGGTGTTTTATAATGACATGGAGTATTCAGCAAAAGCTATTAGGATTTCAATTTATAATTGACTGATTTTTGTACAGTTAAATTTATTATTTATAGAAAATTGGGGATTTGTTTTTGCATGAACCTTTCGCAAGAAGAGGGAATAATTTCATAAGAATACAATTGAGAGAATCAGAAGACTATGCATTGCACTGGGACATATCTCTCAAAGCTGCTCCGTAAAGGCAATTCTCACGACAATCTACACATTTATTAAATGGTATATTAGTTAAGCTCTTTCCAAACAAATCAGGTTCTGCGTCACCAGAAACAGCACAGTCCCCGTGCTATTTTATTATACATATCTTTTCATTTTCGAGTATATAATATACAACATTCTAGCCCTACTGCAAATGCAATGATATGCTGAATTTCCAAACGACAGAGAAAGATACATTTTTAGGCGCATTAATTTTTTAAAAGATTTTACTTTTTTAGAATTTGGTATATTTTACAATTTAGTCACAATAGTTATTGCAGTCTAATAAAGTAAGTAATTTTCTGAGGAGATATATTCTGAGGAAACATATTTCAATAAAAACATATTTCAATAAGGAACATATTTCAATAAGAAACATATTTAAATAAGAAACATATTTGTAATAAATTAAAACAAAATTAATTTAACTGTTAAGTTTTTACCCTTTTCCAGCAAAACATTTTTTGAATTACCTGCCTTTTGTGTGTGTAGTGATTTTTTTTTCTTTTTCTTATTTCAAAGAAATTAGACAAACCGCAAAAAATTTATATTCTTAAATTTTCCATCAAAATAAGTGTTGTTCATAAACTGGAATTTGAATAGAACTTGATCAGGTACTCGCAGTACAAAGTGGAGGAATCAAACCAGAGGTTCTGTTTTTGAAAAGTAATTTCTTTTCCTGGCTAAGTATGACGGTTGTCATACTTTTGTATGCCTTCTTTTATTTGTAAGCCACCATTTGTAAAGTAAATGAATAGATAGCATTTGTAAAGTGGATGAATGGATAATATTAAAACCAGTAACTCTAACGTGGGTTAGTGGTATTTTGCAAAAGAGGTGTTGGCAGAAAATTACTGTTATTGTTGTATGCACTCCTTCACTGTAAAATATTTCAAACATTTGCTTTTAAAAATACATGGTTTCATCCTACAGGTCACTACGATACTCGATGTATTATTTAAGTTTTATCAGTGAAATGGTTGAAGTACTGACATATTTACAGAACTTGTTGAATAAAATTACTTTGAACTTTTTCTTTTTACAAATTGACAGATATTTTATTTCGATATAATTACTTTTCAAATCAGTTTAAGTTTTCGTTTCAAGTAGTTTTGCACTTTAAGTAATTTTATATTGTAAGCACTTATAAATAACAAGGATTTTAACTAAAAGCAGTTTGTAACCTATTGTCTTTTGTACCTTTTTTTTTTTTTTTTTTTTTTGCTCTGTAATACTTTTGTTCAATATATTGATTAAACTTTTAATGATTAATGTAATATAGTAATATAGATGTAGAGTATATATTTATTGTTTTTTACAATAAATTAAAAAGCTTTGTGAATGAACAATTTTAAATAACAGTTTAGTGAATTTGAGAAAATTAGAGCTAACTGAGTTACATTTTTATTTTCTTCTTTCAATTGATCACTGTTTCACCGGCACTGTTGTGAAGAAATAAAGTAAAAATATTTTATTGATGAACGTTATATAACTACAAAACCGTGTTTTATTTGAAACAGAAAAATATTAATTTATAAATAAAATTTTGAGACACCAAGATAATATCACAAAATAGTGTATGTAAAAAAATAAATAAAAGTAACCATCAACGGTTCTTCATGTTCTTTTGAAAGAACGATTCCTAAAAATTAAATTAAATTAACTCTACATGTTTACCATTGTGAACGTTCGCTATTTTTATTCTGGTGGTAAAAGATGACGTGTGTCTTAATTGACACGTTCTTCTGCTAATGGAACTGCACAAAGTCGTATCCTTAATATCTACTTCAACTGAAAACCGCCTTATTGCCAGGTACACAACATCCACTGAAAAGTGTCTTTTTTTTCTGTGTACAGACTTTTTTGTACTGAAAAAAACCTTTATTAGAAGTCTTAGCAGAATCATTAAACGTTCTACGTTTAAATTAGACCCCGGAAGTTTGTTTTTCAAAAATGTTCACCCATAAATCGTTTCAATTATTACACAAAAATAGTTTTAGATATGCAATAAGGAAATAAATTTAGCTGATTAGAAAAAAATTCTAATGACCACAATTTTTTTTTACTAATCTTGTTATTTAGTTTAATTTTAAACACAAAAATAATGCATTATTAGTTAAATACTTTCGTGAAAAAATCTCAAGCAATTATCTCTAATGGTTCCTTATTCGTAACTATATTGGTCTGAGGCATGTATGAGTAGGTCTTTCGTGATTGTGTGCTAGTTGAGTGAAAAATTAATAATTTTTTTTCAATTGTTTCATCATTCTAATGTATAACTTGATAACAATTATTCTAAGTAAAATACCTAAGTTATATTTTCTAAAAATATTTAAAAATATGTTGGGGTAACTTTTATGATAGTTTTTGATGGATACAAATTTATTTAAATTTTGAAATGTTCGTGAGTTTACAGTTATTTAAAAGTTATGGGCAGACACATAAAAATATATATATTTCATATTCAAACATAAAGACTAGATCTAAAGTTTAGATTAACAATCAACGCCAATTAAATTTAAAAAAGTAACAAAGCTCTCATAATAACACTTCTTGAAGTGAAAATGTGAATGTAAAGATTTTTTTTTTTAAATTAACAATATAGGACATAGAGAACTCTCGGATTGATGCTAATGAAATAAAAAATAAATTAAATTAATAAAGGATGAAATGATCATAAATTGATAGAAAGTAATTGATGTGATCATCTCCATATGCTTTTATTCTTCAAAATCTTTTTTGAAGTACAAGTGCATGAACATTTGGTTTGTGCTGACGGAATAGGAAATTGATTTTGTTCCCAAAGGAGATGCAGTTTATGAGGCTGCGACTACATAAATAAAATAAAACTTTTGAATAATTCCCAAGTCCCAAAACTCTTATTATCTAATCAATTGCATTTCAAACTTACTAAATACACACATACTGCAAATTATACGACTATGTATTATGCAAGTTTAAGGCATCAGATAAAAGTTCTTAGTCTTCATTTAAATTGGTGTTAATTGGCCAACTAAAATAATTAATCACAAGTTCTTGTATTTTGGGTCATTAAAATATTCAATTAAATAATTGCTTGAATAATTCTCAAGAGGAATTTTTATCGACATTATATAAATGCTGAATGAGGGCATTATGGGAAAAAGAACTATTTCAATTAAATGAAAAATTTGGTCGCTAAGAAGCATTAATATTCTAATTCCCTACTGTTCTTGATGCGTTGAAGATATTTTCTAATAAAATAGCCTCCTCGATCAAATCGCCATTTTGATTTTAATTATTGACTAATTGTTTTCTGTTGAACTAACTTATCATACTAATCTTTTTCCGTAGAATTTAGTTCAATTCATTTGATTAAATGTTAAAAGTTAATGAGATCTTCACTGATTGCCATTGAAAATATTTCAAAATATGACTATTTTTTATTTAATCTGCCTTTTGAATTCCAAATTGTATTAAAATACAAACCAATAATCTAGATAGCCTTAAGAACGTGAAAAATTAGTGTCTCATTTTTTTTTTCTTATCAAAAACTTGATTACAGCAAAACAATATGCTCAGCACACGGTATCATTCTCAACTAGCATATGAAACAATTTTAATAACACATTTTTTAAAGTAATATTTCATCAAGCTATATAAAAACGAGACCTGTTTTTCAAAAAGTATTTTTTTGAATGAACGAAAAACCTATATGTTACTTGAATTCTAAGTATGCTACTTGTATTTTAAATAGTTTTACTATTCAATTGTTATCACTATCCGAAATACTGTAAAAAAGCCTGTTCTATTTGTTGTTTTGATTTTGGACCTTGTGTACTCGCAGCCTCATCTATGCACATGTAAGAGTAACCGAAAATGACATTAATTTTAAGATAAAGACTTCTTTGATTTTGGTAAACCATCCAGAACTAGGTGTACAGAATTCTCTTCTAAACCTCTTAGATCGATTGAAACACGTACCTTCTTGTATTGTTTCAAAATACACAGAAGACAAATAGCTGTCAAATCATTTTTGAATCGGATATAAACCACAACTCGGTTTTGATACACTCTTTCAATGACATGGCTGCTGGTAGATCCACTGGACATTTCCAATGACATCCATATTGAACAGTTATGCAACAATGAACTTTGAACGTACAACTTACGGTACGGTAGAGACTTCGAACTAACAAAACCCAAATATTATTAATGGAACGTACATTCTGAATCTTTTGATCAATGGAAAATTTTCTTTCAGGATTAAATCACACCAGAGCATTTGTTGCAAAACGTTTCAGAATACCTAACTCGAACTTCAATCTCGAATCTGAATCCTGATCCTTCGAATGTATTTGCAGATCGTCGGTACATCGAGTTATTCAGACCAGGAATCCATCAAAATGTTCTGGACAGGAATCCATCAAGTGTTCCAAAGCAGAACTTCAATCCATTGAGTATTCCACAGCAGAACATCCATCCATCGAGTTGTTCTGAGCTGGAATCAATTGAAGTTGTTCTACGTGGGAATCTATCGTATGTATTCCAAAGCAGAACGTCGTTTCATCGGGGTTGCTCTCAGTAGGAATCCATCGAGTTTTATAAGCACGGTGAATCCGTCGAATACTTCTACATTCTTTGTTTTGAGTAAGGGTTAGTTCGTGTATCCGTTGCTGAGCAGTTCCCAGTTCTCCGAGTGTGTGGGCTTGATGACAGCGTACGTAAGGAAGTAAGCCGCCACAAATAGTCCGAATGACAGCGGAAAGAGGATCTTGGACACCTTGTCGATGTTCTTGGACAGCCTCTGTCTGTTGTAGTTAGGGGGTAAGATGGGCTGCGTTGGTCGCTTTAGCCAACCGAAGAGGGAGAGCGCCGCGGCCGCCCTCCTATCGTCCAAGGATGGGCCAGCGTGGTCCACTGTGATGCCGGGGTCGTTGCTGTTGTTGTCTTTTAACACGCTTGACTGCTGAATCTAGGAAGAAATTAAGAGATTAGTATCGTGGCTCTAAGGTATGCTATGTCATTTGACTCTATTACTTAACAGGTCCTAAATATAAGTTTTTTTTTTTTTTTTTTTTTTTTTTTTGTGAGAAGTCTATGTAATGTAACCAAAGTTGTCCTCATAGCGATATATTAGCTTAAAATTGTAGATTGCATTCAAGATTAAAATTAAATGCTTGTTATCACTTTAATTCTTATTAATTGTTCTCACTAAACAAAAATCCCAATCCCATTAAAATAGGCTTGGCTCTATAGTTTCTCACTGTTCAAGTATAAAAAGATCTTGCAAACCACAAAATTACATTTCATTCCGTTGGAATGAGTTTTACGAATATCACTAAATTCTGCATATGATAATTTTATAATTAATACCGATAGCTTTAAAATTCTCTGTGCTCTTAACCATTCATCCCCCCCCCCCTCTCCCTTAAAAAAAGTGAAGTTCTATTTTCAGCCGGTTCAGATGGGTGTTCAACGAACATCTAAACAAATCCTGTAAGTCTTAAAGATTCGGATTAATTCTTTTCCAACTTGTGCATTGATATATCTTGCATGCATATTTTTACACTTCGTCATTAGAATGTGATATTAGTATGGGAGTCAAGAGCCTTAAATCCAACTCCATAAAAATCAGTCTAATAAGTTTTACGAATTTTTGTTTCTAAGGATGTATAAGAAAGTATAAAAATATGTATTTAAAGAAATTGTAGGACCGTATAAGGTATGAGAATACAGTTCCAGGAATACCAGTTTAAATGTCTAGCAACAATAGACGTTATATATTTGTATCACCTGCTTAAAATGTACCCAGCTTATCCGATGAAATAATTGCGACACATGTAATTGATTTTTAAGATCTTCTCACCAAAAATGTACATTGTGACACTTAGCGTAATGAAATGGAATAATTTAGTGTTAATATTAAGTCAAATTCGTATCAAATTCAGAGTTGATATAAATATAGTGCAGTTGCGATTCGAACAGACTGTGGATGTGCATATGTATATAGGTACGATATCGAACTTTTTCCAGGCAAGCAGGACTCGATTTAGAAAACCGATTACTGTCGGAACAGTGTAGCAGATGGGGTCCATCATAGACGATTGTTGATGATATTTAAATATTAATGATAATGTTGATTACCGTCTTGATGAAATTAATGGCAAGATAGTAATTTTTTTAATACCTAATGAGCTATTAAAATATATTATCATATTTTATGACAGTGATAAGGTGCACTGAATAGAAAATTGATAAATAACTGCAATTCAATTTTATTTACATACATTATGATTAAAAAAACTTTTTTTTTAAAACAATTGCAAATAATGGAAAGAATTAAAAAATAGTTGATGGTACACTGATAATGACTGCCGTAGCTACAAGCATATTTAAAACTGATAATACAATAATTTAAATAAATTGATTTTGTAACGGCCTTCTACTTTTCAAATAAATTAATCGTATTGGTTGTATATTGATTAGAAATATTGTTCAAACTCTGGTTTAAACTAATATTCACTAGATAAAAGATGCATTGATTAAGATACAATTTTTTAATTTTTTTAATTAACTATTTTTGAAAAAAAAAACATAAAGATGTAACTAATAGTGATTTTGCTGAATACCAAATATTTGACTAGATTTATATTCACTAGCACTATGTGTTGTTCCTATTTTTGAAATATATTAGGATTTAATTTTAAATTTCTTCAATCAAGGTGCTTCCTAATTTAGTATTTTTTAATAATCAATATTTTAATTATTTTTTTATAATTGTTTCTTTTATCATTTATTATTTTCACAAGAACTTTTCAGACAATTTGGGGTTTCTTGAGATGGGCCGTACGGGAAATAAGGACCAGTGAGTATAAAGTACTCTTCCATTGGTAACAACATTCCTCGCATTTTCCAGGTCACAAATAAGTATTGACTAATGTCGAAAATAATGATTTATATTCACTAGCACTATGTGTTGTGCCTATTTTTGAAATATATTAGGATTTAATTTTAAATTTCTTCAATCAAGGTGCTTCCTAATTTAGTATTTTTTAATAATCAATATTTTAATTATTTTTTTATAATTGTTTCTTTTATCATTTATTATTTTCACAAGAACTTTTCAGACAATTTGGGGTTTCTTGAGATGGGCCGTACGTGAAATAAGGACCAGTGAGTATAAAGTACTCTTCCATTGGTAACAACATTCCTCGCATTTTCCAGGTCACAAATAAGTATTGACTAATGTCGAAAATAATGATTTATATTCACTAGCACTATGTGTTGTGCCTATTTTTGAAATATATTAGGATTTAATTTTAAATTTCTTCAATCAAGGTGCTTCCTAATTTAGTATTTTTTAATAATCAATATTTTAATTATTTTTTTATAATTGTTTCTTTTATCATTTATTATTTTCACAAGAACTTTTCAGACAATTTGGGGTTTCTTGAGATGGGCCGTACGGGAAATAAGGACCAGTGAGTATAAAGTACTCTTCCATTGGTAACAACATTCCTCGCATTTTCCAGGTCACAAATAAGTATTGACTAATGTCGAAAATAATGATTTATATTCACTAGCACTATGTGTTGTGCCTATTTTTGAAATATATTAGGATTTAATTTTAAATTTCTTCAATCAAGGTGCTTCCTAATTTAGTATTTTTTAATAATCAATATTTTAATTATTTTTTTATAATTGTTTCTTTTATCATTTATTATTTTCACAAGAACTTTTCAGACAATTTGGGGTTTCTTGAGATGGGCCGTACGGGAAATAAGGACCAGTGAGTATAAAGTACTCTTCCATTGGTAACAACATTCCTCGCATTTTCCAGGTCGCAAATAAGTATTGACTAATGTCGAAAATAAGAATTCTGAAGATTGGTTAATTCTGGTCAAAACTCATGCATCGTTCCAAAATACATGATTTTTTAAAAATACTTGTCGAAAACTTCACAAAAAGTTTTTTTTTTTTTTTTTTTGCCCTCCGTCCTTTCTTTATTAAGTTACTTGAGAGAGAGGGAAGAAAGAGAGAGAGAGAGAGAGAGAGAGAGAGAGAGAGAGAGAGAGAGAGAGAGAGAGAGAGAGAGAGAGAGAGAGAGAGAGAGATGATGTTGCAAGCATGACAGATAGCAGTCGAGAGAGAGAGAGAGAGAGAGAGAGAGAGAGAGAGAGAGAGAGAGAGAGAGAGAGAGAGAGAGAGAGAGCAGTCGAATGAATCAATAAAATGTTTCAATTTATTGTGCATCAATATTTCAAAACTTCCAATATATTTTATCCAGAATTGGGCAAGATTTGGCAAATATCTGAAACAACGGCAGGTATAAAACCTTTCACATCGGGATGGACCAATGTTGAGTGGTATTGGCCATAGTTGATGTGCTACTGGCATTATAAGAATTACCATTGTTAATATATGACTGACCAAATAAGTAAGGACAAAGAATGGCTTTTATGCGTAGAGCTCTCAAGTGTACTCACGTAATTTAACGACAAACCAAATCTGTCACATTTGTCTTCCTATAGTGACAACTCCTTTGAGCAAAAATCCATGTGTTATAAATTTGAAACGTTCACGTCATTTGTTAAAGTTAGGCAATGTGGCGAGGCTTGAAAATAAAAGTCTTTAAATTGATGTTATGGAAATTTATTAAGTTACTTGGGAGAGAGAGAGAAAAGAGCTAAGGGAGAGAATAGCTAAGAGAGAGAAAGAAGAGCTAAGAGAGAGAGAGTGAGAAGAGAGAGAGAAAGGGATGCCAAGAGTAACAAATTGGTTCGATGTCGATGACAATGCATTCTATCACATTTTGGGGTTGAAACTGTCAATAAAAGGTCGCTTTTATGGAATACTAACAAACCAACTTGCTGTCATCCAATCGCTTTAAAGTAACATTGTATCGATCATTGTTGAAACACTTTCCTGTTGCCAAAATGTTCTTTAATAAATAAATAAATAAATAAATAAATAAATAAATAAATAAAATAAATAAATAAATAAATAAATAAATAAATAAATAAATAAATAAATAAATAAATAAATAAATAAATAAATAAATAAATAAATAAATAAATAAATAAATAAATAAATTAGAATAAATAAATGATATTTGGATGTGAGATTCCCGTTCATTTTTAATAAATAAATTTTAAAACGCAGTTTGCCGCACATTTTGCTGATAGAAATGTTTTTGATATCGGCGTTGTGTTAATGAATATAAAAATTGACGATGCATATAAAGGATTTAAAAAAAAACCCTGTTTTTATGAGTTATACTATTAAATACGATTACTGAAGCTTGGTCGTGAAATAATATTTCTGCCTAATTAAAAAAAAAAAAAAAAAAAAAAAAAAAAAACTATTGCTGGAGAGACAGATGAAATGGAAAAACAGCGATATATCTGTCTCAATTTTAGTGAAGGAATTGATAAGTACAACCAGTTCTTAATGTCCGCTAGTTGTTGTCGAAACTTTCGGAATTGATGAGGTTTTCATTGGCTTATATATCAAATTCTCGCCAATGTCATATTTATCTTGCTTTTGAGTGTTAAAGAACATTAGCCAACATGCAGTCGAATCTTCTAGAGTGTTAAATAAAAGCCTGTGTTTTAAAATCATTTGTTCACTATTATTCTACAGAGGGAAAATTATAAATTTGTTTTAATGTTTCAAAATTTTAGATAAAAAATAAAACAGTAAAATTTTCGCTTGGAGAATAATTATAAAGTTTTATGTTCTTCTATGCGATATCTACTGTATTCTTCATTAGTGAATGAATGGTTAGAGCTAACGAGAAAAAATAAATTTCACTAAAATAAATTTCGATCATAACGAATAAAATAGCTAATTTAGTTTGAAGTGGTTGAGGAATTTTTCAATAAAAGTTATATAAAGAAAATTTATTGTACAAAAGTTATTTAATATTGATATCGATATAATATTTCTTTAAATTACTCCGAGATACATCAAATAACAGTTTGTTTTCATTTACGTTCGGTATTGGAAAAAGTGATTATGAATAAACACAATTCCATGCTTAAACTCGCAAATCCGTTTAAATAATTTATTCACAAAATTTGCAATAGTATGTTCTTCTTGCTTTCATTCTTATAAGTCTCGATTTAATTTGAAAAATAAAAACAAAAAAAAACTTACATTAAATCTCTTCAGAAATTGCCTTTTTTACAGTTTTTATTTTGAATTACTCGATAGTAATAAAATATAATGAATCCTGAGTTTAAAAAAAGTGGTCTAACTCCCTAATGGATTGAGCTAGATTAAGCTATGATGTTCAACTTTTGCATACGTGCAGAGTGGTGTCTGGTGGCTCTGTGATCTGTCATTAAGGATTACGTCAAACATGCACATGGGCATAAGGTAGCTGCTAAGAAATATTTATGTTTTTCAATAATTGAAAGAAAAAAAGGCTCGAGCAATTTTTATCAAAATCACGTGATAATGCCTTTTAAGATATTCTAAGCCTCCCCACATTCGAAATTTCCGTAAACATGATATATAGTCCTAAAATGTTCAAAAGTAAATGTCTTTAACCGAGATTCCCTTGAGCATTGCCCATCAACGACTGTTCTTCTTCTGTTTCGCTTACCCCAAAAAAGTAGTGTAAAGTTATCAAAAAGCATATTGCCAATTTTACCATTTTGGCTGGTATTTTAGGTGAAAACTGTAATAACTATTGCCTAAAATATCACTAAACTGGCCATTTAAAAAAAAAATTAATGAAAATAGGCAAAAGAATGTAGCAAATTACACCAATCCATGCCAAATTTCAGTAGAGTGAAAAGCGTTATAGTGTAATTGAAATATATAGTTATAGTAAAGTAAATAGTAAATTGTGCAAAGCTCCATATCCCTAGATTTTAGATTAATGTGAAAAAATAATCAATAAGTATACTTAAGATAGTCTTGTGATTGAGGTTTTCAAGTATAAATATAAAAATTGCTTTGTAAAATAATTAATAAAAGCATTTTTTTTTTTGTTAAAAATAAATAATTAAAATAATTTCGCTGTTTGGGTTTAGAAGAGCATATTTGATTGCTCTAGTTATAAAAATCCATACCTTTATAATTATTTAAAGTAAAATTTTTTATAAGGTGGAATCTACGTTAATTACGGTTTCCTGGGAGAGATCAAATATGCGCTTTTGGAATGCTTATTTTAAATTGAAAGCAATTATAAAACTTCCATCAGCCAGTCTAAGTAAAGTATAAATAATTAAAGAGCTGCATAAGACTTTTTTTACTAAATGAAATTGGAATAGCATAGATTGTTAATTATCATTTTTATTATTAACATGATATATCTTATTAAGAAATCTTGTTTTATTGTAGGTATTGAGTTGCACAAAAAATAACTGTGAGCAGAGAGTAATACACTGGATTACTTATATTATTAAAAAAAATGATTTTGGTAAAAGATACCTTTGTGATGATTTACACGAATAACAGCCCCACATTTGCATCTCATGAGGGAGAAAACATGGGAAAATCATTTCAATAAACTCACAGGAAAACTCTAGAAATACCACTATCGAGATAAAAGAAGCTGTAGTGAGATCTACACCGACGTCTCATATCGATTACAAGCAAGATAAGAGTGTAATGTGACAACGGTGCTCATAATTTTGTAACTTGATAAAAATTTAAATAGCTTTTCTGAATCCATTCTTTGCTTAGTTTTCTTTTTTTTTATTTATTTAATCAGGCAACATTTTTGTCCACAGTTAAAATTGTACAAGAATGGCACCAGTAATATATTCCTAGGAATTTTTTGCAATCTTCATTCATCAGAAAAAGAAAAAAACCCAAACAGGCTGCGTGTATTTTTTGTTGACTTCAATCAGCGTATTCTTAATGAATAACAAAGTGCAAAAGGCCAGACGCCCTAGGCTGCCTATTTAAATTCACTTACTCAAACATTTTTATTTTTCAAGCAGGTCTCCACAAACATCTGGGAATGCCCGGGCAATGACGTCAATGCTTCCATAGCAACGAAGTGATGTTTCATCCTATGTGCGCAAGCGCGTCTTTGAGTAGCACTCAGCTCAACATACGAAAACCGTAGGTTTTCTAACAATTTTTATTATTTTTTCTAAGAAAACACCGTAAAAAGTTCTCGTTGTATGTTCTTCAGTCTTTTATTTCCTCATAATCGGGGAGAATATATTTTTATGGTAAAATAGAGCGAAACAACGCGGCTGTGTATTTTCGGGCTACCTATGAGATTGGAAGTTTGCCACAATCTTAGCCGTTTCATTCCCTTTATTTTTATTGGACGGCGGATTTTCGCGTTTCTCTATGGAACTCGTTCCGAACGTGAAAATAAATCTTTTTCTACCAGAGAAGATCACCCAACTGAATGCTCGCAGTGATTTTTTTAATGTATGCCTTTGACAGGAACTTGGCGATTTCGAAACATTTGTTTTCCCCTTACCTCTTTTTTTCTAAAGCACAAAACAAACCATGTTATATTTCTAAAGAATGTATTTGATCATAAATTTTCACATCTATTTCAAACTCTCATTTGCGTTGGATATTTTGACGTTGGATATTGCAAATATATGTCGTTCGCTTGAAAAACTTTCAAACCGACATTCAGAAATTTGTAGCAACATATTATCGAGCTGAAACGTGGCATTTAGACTTGTTTAGAATAACACTGTATTCAATCAACTTTTGCGGACAAAAAAAAATTGGTAAATAGTTGGAATTGATGTTTTCTTCGTAGTGGTTAAACACTATGAAAATATGATTTGAGCTCAATAAGTGGCAGTTGAATATAATAATTGAATAATTTGCAATGCCTATACAGGATTTATATTAGAAACTTCATTTTTATGGGTTATATTATTATTCTATATGCATGGTTTTACTTTTTTCTTTTTAAAGTGATCAAGCCTGTTTTTACGGTATTATATTTGTTGTATTTATGGGAAAAAGGTTTGAAAAATTTGCTTCTGGGACAGAAGGTTAAAAGAAAAATGTGTGAGAAGGGGGGGGGGGGAGGAATTGTTGAATTATTGCAGTAATGGGAAAAATAAATGCTTTGTTTTTCGTCGGTGAGGGGTGGGGAAGGGGCATGTTAATGGAGGGTTACATAGGAATGTTGAGTAATACTTGCATAGCAATGAAAATTTAAAAATTTTTCCGAGCTTATGCTCAAATAGCGATTTATTTTTCAGAGAGCGAAACGAGCCTGAACTTGATTCGCAATGAAAGTTTCAACGAGCAAAGCGTACCTTGGTTAAGCATAGTAGGGTGGTTCGTAAAAAAAATTATTACTTTTTTTTTTAATTTTTGAAACGCATGAGATGAAAAACGTTGTTACATATCTTGATAAGAAAAACTTTATAAAAAGTTTTGAAAAAAAGTTTGAAGAAAATTAAAAAATAACTATTTTTTCCACATTTTTTTAAATTTCTAAACGTTATATATTTGTAAGGCAATAGTTTGTAATGTGTTGAAAAAGGGTGGTATAGCTCAGAAAAACACTATTCTATGTATTTTTAGAACATATATTAATAATTAAAAATACTCAAAAGCAAAATTATTTAAAAAAATAATGATTTTACTGTAAAATGGGTACTAACGTTATTTCTAAATTTTTTCATTTTTTTTTAAAGCATGCTTTTATTCATATGGTTCACTTTTTCTCGAGCTTTCTATCCCAGTGATGCACTTTGAAGGAAACTTTTGTAGAAAAGTCAAGCATTATGGATCTTTTTAAAAAAAGGGTGTTGTTCTAACGTCTTTGCAGTCAGCGCCACCCACTTTTTGTCTTGTCTTTCTACACAAGCGTTCCACAGCTTGTGAGTGATAAGGAAACGAGTTGAAGTCTGATTTCAGTGGTTCCCAGTGCCACAGAAATGCTGGCCAATTTTGCCAGACATAGACCAATCCCGGTGTGGAACGTTGTGAATCGGTCTTTGGAAACAATATTAGCCAATCTAGCCCAATTCTGGATAAAACATAGAAGAGGTTTTGAAACGTCGATGCACAGTTTTAAACTTGGGATATTATATTTATGAGAAACAAAACTATGTAGCGGTTTTGACATGTTTGTTTGTTGAAAAATAGTGCATTTTGGAACTAAGACAAGCCAATCTTCCCCTGTTTTCTCCAATACAGCTGTGCTACCTCGGAAATGCCAGTCTTTACTAACAAATATTCTTTTGTTACTTTCCTTAACAAAGAAGGAGTCGCATTACAAGCATTCGAATGAATTATGTCCACGTAATTAGTGGTAATAACGATAAAATTGGTTTCCTTGAAATGCCTGATTATCTTTCTCTCTAAGAAAGTTCTCGAGATTTTAGATCCCGACGCCCCAGTTCTCTTACATCGCTCTTTTCGTTCAAAATTTTTGCCGAAATCAAATTTTTTGGGTGAGGGAAAAAAGCCTTCCTTTCAATAACCGAGTTTAAAACTTTCAGTAAATATTCAGGTAGGTATCGAGACAATCGAATTGCCTCATACTTAGGTCTTTCAGATTTTTTTTTTTTTATTCGAAATCAATGTGGCATGTAACAATTTAAAATAAAGAATACCACTTGTTGAGTTTACCTGATGGTTGACATTCACTCATATATAGTCTAAGTACTCTGTTTTCTGTTGTTAACCATCTGGAGTGTGAAAAGGGATTGGGTTTGAGAGCTGGCAAGTCATTGACCTGATCTATTCACTGAAAAATATCAAGAAGATGTAACTGATCTGTGCTCTGTACTTTCATATCAACTTAAGGAATTGAACATTCAATACGTAAAAAGTCAGTCAGGGGAAATTTTTCTCAGTTCTTAATTTTTTTATCTATGTCCCCACTGAAAGATGTTGGTCCTTGTAGTACTATCTAAGTGTTTAAATAGGCGTCTGAATGGTAATTCATTGAAGTATAGGAGACATATATCTCACAGTAGTGGTCTCCCAAAGTGCAATTTGATTTTTCAGATTATTTCCAGCCAGTATTAATGGCAGTTCTAATCACAGCCATGTGAGCCAATCACAGGCTTGTGTGCTGATTCGATTCAATGAATAAGTATTTAAGTTTATGAGCTTCAATGGAAGAGAAGGCGCTACGAGAAAGACCACCCAGACTGAAACCCGCCAAAACACAGTTTTTATCAATGTTTCAAAGGTTATGGGTGAAAGATTATTATTGAATAATTAGTAATTTGATTTTTTTCCAAGTTCTATCTACTTCATTCCGCACAATACAAACCTATGTACCTCGATAATTTAGTGATTGGTGCGTTCTACAAATTCCTGGAAAAAAAGTATTTTATGAATTTATTCAAAACTTTGACGTGAATGCTTGAAGTAAGTAAAACAATTTTAACAAAAACTTGTAAGAAATAACGTTAGTATCCATTTATAGAAAAATCATTTTTTAACAAAAAAAAATGTATTTTTGAATATTTTTAATTATTAATATATGTTTTAAAGATGCATAAACATGTTTTTATGTGTTATTCCACCCTTTCACTACACATTGCAAACTAATTCCTTTTAAATATATAACGTTTAAAAATTTAAACAAATTTAGGAAAAATGGTTATTTTTTGTATTTTCTCCAAACTTTGAGGTGAATGCGCAATCTAAATATATTATTTTTTCCCTCAAAATTTTTTTCACAGTTTTTCTTATCAGGATATGTAACAACTTTTTTCACCTCATGCGTTTGAAATATAAAAAAATATTTTTTTTCGAACCACCCTATTGACCCTTTTTGAGAGTGAAGTAGCCTTTTTCGCGAAGCGTTAATAACTAAGGATCTCCGCAACGTTATGCCCTGCAGCTAGTTCGTAACATTCTGGAAATCAAAATCAGAAAGGGGGGAAAAAAAAAAAAAAAAAAAAAAAATCTGGAGAGTTTTGACTATGGTGAATCTAATGTAGGAAAATATATGCATATTTTCATTTATGAAATTTCAAGCATTAGTAATTAATTATTAATAATTAAAAACTGTTTAATCTAGAAGTTTCAAGTTACTTATGTTTAGTAAACGAAAATTAATAAAATATACAAAACTATTTGGGCATGCAAGCTTAATTTTTTTTTTTTTTTTTTAATTTTTAAATTAAAAAAAAAAACATTTCTCCTTGTTATCACTTAATCTTCAAATATTCATAGAAAATGTATGAAGCTTGATATTCAGAAGTTTTTTTTTGGATGCTAAATTAAAATGTTAAATTACATTAAATGGTCACTATTTTTTAATTAAATTTGACTTTGTTTTTATATGTTTATGACCCTTTAGGACAATTTAAACCTGTAATGAATTTTTATTCACAAAATGAATTACGGTTTTATGCAGAGGCATATCTAGAGTTTTATTACGAAGGGGGCGGTGGCTGTTGAATAGCATAGGTAAATTTTATCGCATATAAGTTATATTAGTATACCATATCATGCGATAACTTAATTTTGATTATACAGAATATGTTACAAAGAGGGAAAAAGTCTCAATAACATAAAGGCGACACAGTGGTCGGCTACGTGTGAATTTTCGACAATAAATTAGAGAGTTATCTACAACTATTTGTTTCAGGATATATTATTGTTAAATATGATAAACAGAACAATCTATTATGAACATTTTCAAACTATAATTTGTTTTGTTGTCTTGCTTCGGTTTTATAAACTCCATTTTTTGGGATGAGAACATTTATATTACAAATGTTCAGTGTGGATTCGTCAAATCTTAATCGATTTCATCCAAAGCTTGAAGCAGCGCACGTTAAAATGTGAGCGGTCCATGAATAACTGAGGGGGGCGATTGTCCCCTCTGCCCCTCGCTGGTACCGCCAATGGTTTTATGCATAAAATGTCTTACGGCATAATCTCTATATACAAAAGCCAAAAGCCCTCTCTCACTGACTGAATGACTCACTCACCCATTACTAATTCTCCCACTTCCCATGTAGTCCCAATACTGAAAATTGGTTCAAATGCCAATTAGGACTAACATAGAAAAAGTATACCATTCTGATTAATCAACTTGAAAGGATCGAAAAAGAGTTAAACGCTCCAAAGGAGGGACATTTAAATGTCCCACTTCCAATGTAGTCACAACTGTGATATTTGGCACAAATGTTAACAAGTGCAGGAAAAAAGGTAAGCTACTCTAATTACTATTAACCAATTTTAAAAGATCCAAAAGGGGTCAAACATTTTAAACGAGGGATATTCATACGTCCCACTCAATATAGCTAAAACTCTGTCAACAAGAACAAGCATAGAAAGGTAAGCTATTTTGATGTCGATTAAACTAACTTTAAGGGGTCGCAAAGCCGTTAAAGGTTCTGAAATGGGAATATCTCATTGTCTCACTTCGAATGAAGTCAAACTCTTGATTCTTGATATGTGGTACCAAGGGTAAGCGTAAATAAAATAAGCTGTAGCGATTAACGAAATTTAAGGGGTTTAAAAGGGATCAAACTTTCCAAATGAGGGACATTGAAATGTTCCACTTCCAACAGAGTCACAATGATATTTGGTACAAATGTCAACAATTGCACGCTTAGTTGGTTGGTTTGTATACACTCAACAACCTATTTTTGTGTTTAATAATGGCTAATCAGGACGGGAATTACACCTTAACATGGATTCCGAATAACACTGATCATCCATATGGCTAGCCTAAAATTCGATCCAAGGATTTTTTAGCACGCAAGGTCAGAACGCTAACCTCACAGACATCAAGTGGGCAATGCACGCATAGAAAAAGTAAAAGTCAATAAATTAGTTTAAAAAAAAAAAAAAAAAAAAAAAAAATGATTAACACGTTCCAAAGGAGAAATATCCCTATGTCCCACTTCCAGTATAGTCACAACTCTGAAATTCGGTATAAGGTCAAATATAGATCAAGCAAGCTATTCCGGTGTTGAGTAACCAATTTTCATGGATTAGAAAAAAGCCCACAAGTTGCAAATACTCCACTTCCAGTCTTGTCCCAACTCAGATATTTCGTACAAATGTCAACAAGGGCAAGCATAGAGAAAGCATTTTATTCCGATATCGATTAAATAATTTGAATGAGTCGAAAATGTGTCGAAACGTTCCAAACGAAGAAATTTTTCAATGTCCCTAATGTAATCATAACTCTGAAATTTAGAACAAATGTCAACAAGGGCAAGCATAGATAAAGTAATCTATTCTGATTTGGATAAATCATTTTCAGAAGGTCAAAATGGTGGTCAAACTTCCGTAATGTGGAATACTTAAATGTCTTTTGATTGCTAAAATGCACATGGCAAAGTGCTCATCAGTAGGTGCGTTATATATTTCATGCATAAAATACGTTAGGGTTTTAAGCATTTGAACGTGAATTGTAATTGAGAAGTTATGGGACTTAGAAGAAACTAATTAAAGTTGAGAACACAGCTTCCTTCTGAATATCGCTCTTTTACCAGATAAACGCGACTATTAGCTTTAAATTATAAAATTTCTAATTTTATCAATTCTGTCACTCCTTCCGCAAACTTTCACCTTCGCGTAACGGAAGCAATTATAAAAGTCCGGTGTGGCTTTAATGGGGTCCATAAATTATAGCGCAGGAACATTAACGTTTTCGGAAAATTAAGGCACATTAGACAGGAAGAAATCAACAGTAGAATTATCATCTAAATAATGTAGATTTATTTCTATTAATTATTCCAAGAAGGGCAAGTTTCGGAATGGGACACAAAACAAACTCTTTCATATTCATATTCTTATTCTATTTGCATTTTATTCTAATATGTCATTCTAAATCACAAGAGACAAAAGAAAATTGATGATTAAATTAACAAAACGGATATGAAATGAAATGAGTTGGATTGTGACATAAACTGTCGCTAACAAACGCTTTTACACATGTTTTACTATACACCAGGACAAGATACCGAGCTTGTGCAAGTTAGCGACATTTAATGAATGAACATTCCTTTTTAAGGATAATATTTTAAAACAAACGCTACCAATTTGTAGTGTTTTTTAGAAAAAATGTCGCCAAGGCGTGGAGTTTAACGAAAAAATTCATTCAGATAACTTGTCATCGAATATCCAAAATCCAATCCGATATCTTTATTCATATGTAAGTTTGGAATTTCATACATTTACTATGAAAGTACTCTTCCGGTTAGAATATCATTTAAATTTTATATTCTTAATACTTATAGTCTTAGTGAAATATATAAACGAAATATGACTAAAGAAACTTACTACACTTATGCTTAATACACATGTGTTTAGGGTTTATATTTTAAACTTAAGGCAAATTGATTGCAGTGCGGCACTTTCGGTATTGCCGATCTTAACTTCCAGTGGAATTTTGCTATGAAAACTCGCCTTGAGGAGACCTTTCATTTGACATATCACACGTGTCTTTTCAGACGTGTAAGAATGTGAAGTTTTGTCTCGAAATGTTGACCTCATACAGATTGACTGAACAGTTTTTTGTTTTCTGTAGAGCCATAGAGTGTAGAAGCTAAAATGAGTAAAAAAAGAAAACGTTAATTTTACTTTCGATTTGAATGTGAAACTTGGAATGTCGGGAAAAAGTATTGTTATTTTATGGAACGTAAAGGTAACCAAAATTTAGATAAAACTAGGAAAAAAAACATATGTATTTTTACGTATAAAGAGGTAGCAGCAGGTTTAAAATATAAATCGATGCAGACTTGTTATATTATATTACACGGGTTAACGCCACTAAAAAAAAAAAAAAAAAAAAAAAAAAAAAAAAAAAAAAAATCATTTTTTTACTACAAAACAGGTCAAGGCGATCATTACCATCTGAAACTTAATAAAATATTAATGAATAAAACAAATAAATGTACTGCTATTTAAATTAATTTACACAGTAAAATTTTCAAATTACACGTGAAAAGAAATTACATGAAAACATGACATAAGAGTTAAATTTGAATCATTCCGCCACACATATTCATCAAAGTTTATTCAAAAGTAAATGTATTCAGTTTTTAATATTTTAACTTTAAAATAAACTATAATTAATCTATGTTTCACTTTTGATTAAGTTTTTAAAACTCTAATTTTCGAGATAAAGCCAGTAGGCGAGCAAAAATCTCAATCAATCAATCAATCAATCAATCAATCAATCAATCAATCAATCAATCAATCAATCAATCAATCAATCAATCAATCAATCAATCAATCAATCAATCAATCAATCAATCAATCAATCAATCAATCAATCAATCAATCAATCAATCAATCAATCAATCAATCAATCAATCAATCAATCAATCAATCAATCAATCAATCAATCAATCAAACAAACAAACAAACAAACAATTAATTAATCAACCAATCAACTCTAATTTCTCACATTAAAACTGTTGGTTTCGAAAGAAAAACATGCACAAATTACGTGGAATGGATATTGTTACCCTATAGAGAGGTAGTAATTTTCCAAATATTTAAAAAAAAACAAAAAAAAAACCTGACTTTTAAACGTGTAGCCAAGGAAATATAGTTTAGAAAATTATTTTTATTGCCAATCCAGGAGTCCATTGTCCATTAACATTATTCATTGTTTTTCTATGAAGAGTTTTTTTTTTTTTTTTTTTTTTTTTTTTTTAATATATCGTAATTTAATATATCGTATAATTTAATATTACTTATATTACCTTCACGCTTGAAATATTTAAAATTGGATAAAGCCAAATCAATTCTTGATTAAAAGGCAGTACATAGCAAATTAGTAGTAAAACTAGAAATGTGGAACATTGCACAACTTTCCATTACATTATAATATATAATGCATTTAAATTTGACGTGAATTGGTGCTATTTACCGTTTTCATATTTAAATTAATATTTTTTTTAAAAAATTGCCTGTTTGGGGATATATTTGGCGTTAATTCTTACATTGGCCCCCCCCAAAAAAGCCAAAATGGTAAATTTGGTTAGATACTTTTCTAAAATTCTTAGATTATCCTTACTTGTAAGTGAAACAGAGGAAAAACAGTCTCTTACGGGTAATGCTCCATGGAAGAGAAATCTATGTTAAAGAAATTCGTTTTACAACTTTTTGCGTCTTTGACACATTTATACGTAAATTTTGAAAGTAGGGATGTTTCGAATATCTTAAAAGGCATTACCACAGCGATTTTGATCAAAATCGTTTTAGCCGTTTTTCGGCAATTGTCAAAAAACATAGATTTTTTAATGGCAGCTATCTTATGCGCATGACCTATTTTAACCAAAACCTTAATGACAGGGCGGGCAGACATTTTTTCTAGACCCCATTTCTAAATCAGTACGTTCCTAAACGTGTAAAAATGCAAAAAAAAAAAAAAAAAAAAAAAAAAAAAAGATTTTTTAATGATACTAAAAAAGACAACTTAAAAAATAATGATTTAATTTGGAAAAATAAATATTCTAAGAATTAAGCATGTATTCTTAGAATATAAATAATATTTTCTAAGAATTTTTTTCAAATATTATTTTGTAAGTATTTTCATTTTTACCATTATTATATTGTTCTTATTGACAAACGGGCAATGAATGCATGATTACTGAATATCCTGTTCTATTTTCTTAGGAGAATATAGTAATTCCTTTAACGGAATGATGAAAAAATTCTGAATGATAAAAAAAGCTTGGTTTGTATTGGATCGTATTTCTTAGGATTAAGTAAGAGTGACGTGTTCGGAAATTCGCCGTATCATGGAGAAACACTGCGTTTTCACGTATGTACTTTCAATTAACTTTAGTCTTGTAAGACGAAACCGAGAAGTAAAGTTTTTCTTTGTGGTCTGCTGACTTAGCTAGATTGCCTAGAAGAAACGGAATTTTATATCAGAGCATTTTTTGACAGAAACGAGCAATTATTTTATAAGAGAAATTTTGCAGAAGCAATCCAATGTTAGGTATGACACAGTACGTCTCAATTTTATTTTGAATTAATAGTTGAAGTGTCTCTGCGTAATATTTATTTTCGAAGTTGTGATGTACAATTAAATGCTGAGCTTCTCAAAATACCAAACAATTTTTTTCACTTAGTTTAAGTGTGATGTTTTTTTGTAGTGCAAAGTTATAGAGCTTTTATATGCTTATACGTATGGAACTAAAAATACCACTTTAGAAAAAGTTCCCTCCTATATCTTAGCCCATATCAATCTATTTTAACAAATTATTTTTTTATGATACTCACAAATTTTGAAACATAAATATCGCACAATTAAATTTTTTTTCAACAAATAATTTTAAAGGCTCAATTTTCTGTGCTACGTATGAGACACTGGTACAGGACTTCTGAAAAATCCTACACTAACCGCAAGGGTTTCAGTGCTTATTTATTAAGAATTTTCAGCACTTGGGAAGATTTGAAGTATCATCTATTAACATTCAACTAACATGTTAGGATTTTTTTCCGCGTAGTTGTATTAAATTATTTAATTAATAAAATTGATAAAAATAATAAAAATTTGAAATATATTTATTCACTATCAAATATACTTTATACTACTATAAATTTAAAGAACCATACCAATTCATTGTGCGGTTTGTATTTAATTCAAACTAAATGTTTGAAAATGGCTTGTGCATCATAGTTCTCAGGTAAATATTTTTATAACAGCTATTATTTTAAACTAGTTTACAGTTTTCTTTTATTCTCAGTAAAATATCTGTAATATTAGCTGATAGTGTAAGGTTCCGACTTTTAATATTTTCTCCCAAATTCAATAATTATTTAAGACTTTAAAACTCATTTATGAAATCACAGGTAATTTGCATAAAATACCCTAAAATAAACCCAATTTTTTTAAAATCTCTCAATTTATTATAATATTCTAATGCTTCTTGTATTTATACAAGAACAATGACATCGTTTGGCGCAGTAAGATGATAGAAGAAATATACTATTTCCACAAAGAGCCTAACAAAACGATAACGAGCTTGAATATTTGCTCTACTGGGATGTCGCGATCATAACCCTACAGTCCAGAGAGACTAATTTGACGTGATTATTTAATGTGTCCCTACAAATACTCATAAATTCTCCAGAACGAGAATATTTAAGCACAGTATAATTAAACAATGCAACTTAAAGAAATGGCATATAACCATGTATTATATCCATACTTTTCGAGAAAAATGAGAGAGAGAGAGTGAGAGAGAAAAAGTAACGTTTGGAAAGAATGAAAGGTTGAGAGGTGACAATGTTTACAGTTGGTAAAAAATTAGGCATTTGATATACGAAGAGTAATTGTAATAGAGAAATTATATTGATATTTGCATATGACATTATGTTTAATTAGAAAATTTCTGAAAATGATCATGGCAATATCTAGGCATGCATGTGTGGTCAGTAGAATTATTTACAAAAGTTAATACTGCTTACAGAAAGTGAGCATCTTTAAGAAGTACCATACACCATTTTTCCAAAGGGCATAAAAAGAAGAAAATCAGTGGTGTGTGATATATGTAGAACATGTTTTTTTTCCAACGTTTTATTCTCCTCTATTGTGCAGTTGTTTATGTTTTCAATAAAGCTTATATTCCATGGGACGTTGCAATCTTTCTTTCACACATTTCTGCAAACCCATTGAACGTGCAAATAAAGTTCTCGTGGTATTTTCTGTGTGCACAGACTCTGCAGATTTCATTCTTTTTCTTTTACACTTTTCTCGAAAACTAAGGATTGGGAAGTGGTAGTGCTTTAATGTTCTTTTTGGATGCACTATGAATTTTTTCGCTTTGCAGTGTTACAGTTTGTACGGTCGTGAAGGGGCACTTTGTTATGAAAACAATTAGTTACTCCCCTGGTGTGGATGGGACTTACTTCGAAATTTCCGCACCACCTCCCCCTCTCTGCAGTGGTGGTGGGTGCGGATGATGATGTTCCAGGGGCAGTGGCTGCGTGCCTATGTGGGTACTTCCTATACAGGTAATTGACGATGATAAACTCCAGCATCGATGCGTAGATGAAGAACATGCACACCCCATCCCACAGATTCATGGCCGTCAGGTTAGACACCACGGGCAGAGTTGACCTGCAAAGACCCACAGTCAGAGAGCATTAAAAAGTGAACACAGCACATTTCAGTCAACTTTCATTTCATATAAAGGGGTGATTGCGTTTACAGTGCGCCTGTTTAGACTCGCCTGGTGTTTGTTTTAATCAACATACCTTCATAATATTTTTTTTTATATACAAACAGTTTAGACAATGGAAAAATGGTATCGGAAAGGGAAAAGTAAATATTCGTTTAAATTTACCCCTTCCCCCAATGGAAATGTGATGGCAGATTGTCTATAATAAATTAAAAGGTTGTGAGTAAAGTTTTAAGTCTTAAATAAACGATCTGTGATGTAGTTGAGATCCTTGAAGGAACCTTAACAAATAAAATTACTTTTAATTTAATATTTTTTTCTTTGTGTTGAGTTAGGTTTTAAAATCTATTTACTTATTTTGTCTTTTTTTATATCTTTTATTTCTTAGCGATAATTTACTCATTGTATCAACAGCATACATATATATTCCAATTTTCGTGATCTGCTTATTACTGCAGAATTCAGACGATTGTAAGCAGGTTCAAATTTATTTTAACCGTGCGGAATTAAAGGAAAAAATAAACAGGGAATATATGTTAATTAGAGTAGTTTTGGAACATGCAATTGGTCCTTCACCAAATGTGAAATAGGGATTTGAATTAAATGCATTTTTAAACGTTAGCTTGGCACTGCACAGTTTTTTCAGCTTCACTTTATGTATTGAGATTGCGACAGCTATTTTTTAAATGGTGTTTTACACATTAGTATGAAATTTCCCACTATGATCAGTCTCCTCCAGTAATGCTTTTTTGGAGATAAAACGAAAAAAAAAAAAAAGCATCCAGATGATTTGTGTACTTAGATCGAATCAAAATCCATGTATGATAGATTTCATTTAGGAATAAACTGAAGTAAACTAATTTTGAGAAGGATAAAAAAATTAACCTAAATTGTTATGATAAAAAAAATTTCGTCATTTGAGTTTACTGTAATTATTACTCCTTCAAGTATTTTACTTTAGGTATAGGAGTTATATTTCTCTCCAACTCGAAGTGTACAATGGATCTGATGGGATAGGAAGAAGCCATTGAAATTCAGATGTACTTAATGCACAAAAGTGGTCTTTCGTATGTACCAAAACTAGGCGAACAACTTAGGGCTATTTGACATATCATAATAAAGAGAAGTAACTCGCCTAGCAAGTGATATACCACTGATTGTCTTAGTTTCTGTCAAATCCAACACTTTGAAAATCTAGTAAAACACTGGTAAATCTTATTAGAAGTTTCAGGATAATACTTTCCAGCAGTGAGTTGATATTGAAGACAGTACCTGAAGCTGTTGGTGGTGGTGCAGAAGTTGAGCATGGTGGTGACTCCGATCATGACGCGGGCGGGCACAGCGTTGATGTCCAGCCAGAAGCTGATGAAGGAGGAGGTGACCAGGACGACTCCTGGGCCGAACACAGTGCTGAAGTAAAAGATCTTGTCGCGGGTGAATACGAGAAGCACCCGAAGACAACTGTAGTTGCCTGAAAAAGATAATACGTTGGAATCTCCAATTGGGATTATAAAGGGTCCAACTGCACCAGGGTATTTTTTTTTTTTTTATAAATTTATGTATGCAACTACAAAAATGAGGTTTTGTTTGATTATTCATTTTTCATTTTAAAGTAACTTTATAAAGTAGAAAAAGGGTTTTGTTGCACACAAAATTATATATCTTTAGTTTTTTTTTCCAGTTTTATACTGATAGTTTTTTTCAATTTGAAAGCATTTTGGAAAACATAGGTATCGTCATCTAACGTTTGAAAAAAATGTATTTCAAGCAAACTTTTAGTTCAAACTAATAATTATAAATCAGAAGTTTTACTAGTCATTTCTTTCTTATCCAAAACTTTTTTAAATTCAAACATTGTTTACAAGTCCAAAAATTGAAAAAATACTTTTTTTTTTCATTTCGAAATTTGATAAAAACTTTAAAAAATGCATGTATACTTTTGTAGAACAACTACTTATATTGGTGGAAAATTGCTTAATTTTTATTTTGAACGAGAAAACAAAAATTTATGATCACAGTTTTGAGAAATTAACGATAAAAGAGCTGGTCACAGAAAGAAGATATCGATTCAACAACAATCTGTTTTAATTGCAGCCGAGTGACAAAAAAAAAAAAAGTACCCCGGATTTCTTGGACTTATCATGTAGATGGTATTTCACGAACGTGAAAGAGTATATCATAATCTCTTAATAATTTGTGAGGGGGGGGGGGAGAAAACCGTCTCAAATTTTACATGGGTCATTATTTTAATAACCAAACCTTGTGGCTAAAATTTTCAAAAAATGTAATACTATAGAATTATTTTTATAGCCAAGTTTCGGGATTTGTAAGGAAATGACGTCTTGCCGTATAAATTTTTTTTTTCAAAATTAAACAGGAAAATATCATTGAATATCCAAAAATACATTATATATCACATTTATTCCACCGGAAGATGTAATAATCCATTTTGTGTTACAACATTTTACTTTTATGTTCTTAAACTCAATCTAATCAAGGCATATTATGGCCCCAACTAATTTTTAATAGTTTGTTTTGTGTTGAAATTCATCCATATCATGGTCAATTTTGATACTCGAATTACAAACAACATATAATAAGTTGTGAACTAGATGTTAGTCGAAAATATATTTTAAATATAAACCCTCTTTTTGGGGAGTGAGGTAAAATGTGAGGAGTCATATCACTGGTTACTTAAGAAAAAACGTAAAGTTTATTTGTTCAAGCAATAGATGTCAAACAACTCAATGTATGTCAGATTTTATTTCGATGCCTATTTTTACCAAACGTGATTTGAGATTATTGATCGAAAAGTGAGACAACACATCAATATTTTACAGGAAAAAAATGCTATAAATTGTCATCCACCAAGACTGAGGATTAGGGGCACAGCCGATTAAAGTAGTTTTATATAAAATTTTATCTCAAAATGCGACTTGTCTGTCACGGTTTCTAGTTTTGTTTGACTCTTAGATGATATATCGAGTACAAATGTTATTTTATACAAACTGTAATGCTAACATAAATACGAAATTTAGTGTGTTGTAAAAGTATAGGTTTACACTAAAATTTTCTTTTTTTATACGTCCTGTTTTATACTCTTCAAAAGAAGAAAATATTTTTATGATAACTTGAACGTGATTTTTTTAATGGAATTTTGTGATTTTTTTCCGCATTTTATCAGCATATTAAAAAAGACACATGTCACTAAAAATGTAATATAAGTAATCTATCTTTCTAGGAATGCATTTTTCAGCATGCTTTTTGAAAGCATTCTAAATTAAGGTTTTTGTGTGCGGGGGATGTTGTATACTTTGTTTACAGCATTCAGCAAATCCAAAATGAACTAAATTTATTTGTAATCTGTGCTTTGTTTATCAACTTCGTTAAACAACAAGTGTATGTAAAAGTATTTTACAATAACTTTCCATTGAAAAGCTTTCTCAAAGCAAAGGAAATTTTACTAATTTAAGTGTTAAGCAAAGTAGTGAAAAACTTCAGATTAACGAAAAACGTTTATTAGAGTACAGGAAAAAAATAAACAGATTCAATTTAATTTACCAAATTTGGAGGAGAAATATTCCATCAATTAAAAAAAAAAAAAAATCTTGTTTAATACAACAAAAATTATTAGTTAAACTTTGTAGTTTTCAGTTTTATGGAACTTTTTCTTAAAAAAAGTGGACGAAGTTGTATATATATATCATGTACAACTCATATACTCAACATAAAATTTGAAATTTCAGCATCAATATTTAAGCACACTCGGTTTCTCTTCGGAATAGTATTTATCAGTTTAACTACATTGAGTTACACTTAATGATCCTTTGGCAGTAATTGCACCCATTAGAGACTATTCTAGATGTGCATTATAATTAATTGGTGGGAGACAATGGTAAACTATCTGTTAAAGACCAGTAACCATCTATGACTGTCTTTCGATAAAGGATTATAGAGATTCTTACCTTGTCCTATCAACACAATTGAAAAGGGCTTTACGAGACACACTATTCGGCTCTATATTGTAATGGGCAGAATTGGTCTTGTTAGCGCTAGTATAAGCCTCTGCGTAATTGGTATGTACTTCTAATGCATGTTCGAAGTCCATGGTTGATAAAATATATGTCTCACTCGGTATTATTCCTGGTTCGAATCCTGTTGATAGCGCTTTATAAATTCGGCTCTCAAGAACACCATACACCCGATAGTTGTTGTAAAAGAAATTGCTGTTCCACTTTTTGGAAGGTAGTTTTCAGGGTTTAATAAACAGGTATATATACAGTCAATCCTTTTAGGATTAGCAAATAATTTTCCAATTAGAACAAGGAGAAAGGCGATATATTTTGATTTGTTTCCCCGTCATTTTACAATATAATTCAATTTTCGAATAAAATAAAAGAATTCACCTCTAATAATTATCTTTTTTTAGCATACGTAATGTGAGTTAGTGTATATCATTTTAAGCTATTTGTAAGGTGTAATGAAACGGATGTCCGATTTTTTTTTATTGCTCACTGTTTTAACATTGAAGGTATTACTATTTCAATTTGTTCCTGAAATGTAATTATTGTCATTCTTATCTAACCAATACCCTAACAAAAAAAGTGTATAAAATTCCACAATATTTTTAATTTTTTTTTTATTGCTCTTGATATACAACTACACTTGATAAATCAGAGAAAGAGGAAGACAGTACAAATACTGTTAAAAGAAAAATAATTAACTAAAAATATTAAAGAAATGTTTGTGAAATACAAGATAGACATGCAAAAGGGAAAAAAAATACTAGGTAAAGTTTTGGAAAGTAAACGATAGTTTTCCCTATTTAGTGTTATCTTGGACAATCATGCGACGAGTATTACGCAGTATTATTTGATTTTGTAATAATTATAATAAAAGATAATTTTATTTCATTTCAATTGAATAAAACATTTTTTTGAAAATGAATTTGAATAATTCGGTCTCAAAACTACAAGAAAAATAAATTAGAAATGTTACATTTCTCAAATCATCAAATATGGCGAGGAATGCAAATTACTTTAAGAATATTAATTAAAAATACATTTTTTGTTGTAATTTCTAGTTTTACACAGCAAGTTTTTGACAGATACTATTCTCAGATATATTTTGTCTTTGCAAGATAAAGCAGACAAAAAGCATGATAGGGAAAGAGGTTAACAACTCAATTATTGTATTGAGGGAAAAAGAAAGAGAGAGAGAGAATATGAGAAGGAAGAAACGTAATAACGTTGTAGAGTATGGTATGAATAAAGAGAGAGGGGTGAAAAAAAGAGAATCAAAGGTGGATGAAATGGGAGGGATTGATAAAAAGATGGTAAGATAGATCTGGATAATATAGTGGGAAACATATGGATTTAGAGAGTGACTTACAGAGAGAGAATCAGGGAGAGGAATTAAAGGTCGGCGATATATCAATATTTAAAAAAAATATCGATAGTAAAAATATCGATACAAGTCACCGATATATCGATATTTTCAAGCATTTTTAGTTTTTTGATGATCGTTTTGTAGTTCCATGTGTTTTTTCGATTTTCTTTATTCCCTTTTCAAAAACTTCAAAACTTAAGTTTGGACTTGACTGAGAGACAATTAAAATGGTACCCTAACCAAAAAGAAAACATAATGTAATGGAAAAGATAAGATCATTTATTAGTAGTCATTAATATATAGCGCCGTTCTGTTGCTAACGTGTGCCTGGAATTTGCATCTAATTTTAAATATTAAAAACATATCTATCAGCAAAATATGTGGTAAACTACTTTTTAAAATTTCTTCTTTAAAAATAAATGAGAGTTTATGCATTGACACCCAAATGTATTTTATTTATTCTGATTGATAATATAATTTATTTATTAAGATCATTTTTATAATTTATTTATTAAATTAATTTTTTGTAATTTATTTATTAAAGCAATTTTGGTATGAATTCATGAAAAGTAGAAATTTTCCCCGAAAAACTTCGTTTCTGGCAAAATTAAAAATCAAATCAAAAAAATAAAAATCATTATCGATATATCCATATTTTATCGATATTTTTTTTTATGCAACGATATGATATCGATATTTATTTTGATCGATATTTCCGACCTCCAAGAGGAATAGAGAAAGAAAAATACAGAGAGTGGGTTATAGAGCGAGTGAGGTAGAAATATGAATATATTGAGGATGTCGAGAGTTGGATTTATAGAGAACGATATAGATAGGTGGATAGATATAGAAATATAGATAGGTATATAAGACAAATAAGGAGAAGGATATAGAGGGAGTTGGGTGTAAAAATGAGCATAGAAAACGAGACATAGATAGAAGGATGTAAAGATATATAAAAAAAAGGTATAAAGAGAGGGATATTTGGAAATTGATGCGTTTAGGGCTATATAAGGAGTAAGCGTTATTTGAGAGGGAAATGTGAGTGATCTATATAAAAAAAAGAGGATGGTCGGATGATGGTTGAACAATGATATAGAGATGAATGTAGATAATGATGAAGTTTGAGATGATTGTAGAGGGAGATACAGGAAAAAGCAAATTGAGAGAAATGGAATAATAACAATGGAGATTGATGTAGAGTGATGGATGGAGGAAGTAAAGGGATTTATAGAAAGAAGCGATGTAGAGAGCGTGTGACTTGCCTCTCCAGGTGTGGTGTGAGTCACAAGTGCCCGTCTTATTCTGGACCAGGTAGGCATTGTGGTAGCGTAGAGAGGTGGCTCCGCTCACTCCCCCGGGCTCACGCTCCCACTTCAGCTCTAGCTCTGACGTCTCATGAGACACTAAAATGATTAATACTGTCTTAAAAAAAAAATACAGAGTGGGGAAAAACTTTGACACTTTTACTGGAATTCCTTTCCGTTTGTGATTGTGGCTAAATGCTTTTCGGACACATAACTTTTTGAAAATTGTATTCAAGTTAAAATCTTTACAAATAATTAGTTCCGATTTTAATAGGTATTAAGACTTCGGTTTAGACATTTTCATGCTTTTATGTTTTCTAGGAAAGTTCAATTTTAACGTGAAACTAATTTATCATGTTTGAAAAATACACAATAAAAAAAAAATTCTACTGAAAAATGCTGTCCAACACCAATTTCATACAATTCGAAAATGCGCAAACTCAGAAATAAGCAAAATAAATCCATGCAGTAAAACATTTTGCAAAGGATTTTATTCACGAATCTTATAATATGTACTAATTACATTCTGTTATTTAAACATTTTGTAATGTCACTAAACGGTCGCTTCTACACATTGCACACCAGATCTATCTACCAAGCATGCACAATTTGTTAACATTTAAATACTGAAAAGAGCCAATGTCGCAATTAAGGACAAATGTAAAAAAAAATATCCTGCCAACTCATGATTTTTATAAACAAAAACATCGCCATGTTGGTGAGTGTGACGACAAATTTTGAGAAAAAACTTGTCTCCGAATATCAGTTAAATCTATTTGCAGGTAATACCTAAACTTCCCATTGTTCCAGATGAATTTAAGGTAATCCTACTAATCTAATCGATTCCTTCAAACGGATTTATGACACAATCTGTAGCATTTATAATTTAGGCTTAAGGAATTGCAAATTGACTTCGAAGAATTTTACAACTGGTCTGGATCCTTCATTTGACATATAGCACGTGCGTGTAGCATTTTTAGTTTTGTTTGGGAATATTGACCTCAGCAGGATGGACAGAACTTTGTATAATCTTCTCTTAACACTAATGTGTAAAATCTTCTTTCCTAGAAAATATTTAATCAGGGATCGATTTCTTTTACGATAACTTGATAAATAGAATAATATCTGTTATTTATTACCAATTCCTTTTTCGTTGGAATAGTTTCAAAATTGGCAACGGGCTTCATTCGAAAAGACAACTACGCCATTTACAATCACCCCCATATTTTATGCTACTTCAAATATCTTTCAGCCTGCGTGGTTGTTTATGTTATGCTGACGGGAAGAAAACAAAGGAACATGCTATCTTTCATTTCGATATTTGTTTCTTTTTTAGATTCTTATTTTTTTCAGTCTTCCCCTTTGGTACCGCAAAAAAGATTAACTGTCACGAAACTTATTTCAGTTTCCTCGGTCTTATGAGAGATACTTCATGGAAGAGCTGTCGTATGCGGTTTTCCGGTTTTCATTCCGGTTTGAGGAAAAAAGTTTCCGGAGAAAATGGAATTACTCTCCCAAAGTTTCACTCATCGTCAATTCTCAGTTCCGCCCTCATAGTTCTCCTGTTTATGAACTTGATGGCCAATCGAATGTGATCACATCGAACTAATGAGTTGAACCATGCCTATTTCTTTTATCGTCTGATGTTTATATATATATGAAAGCATTCAATGTCTTTATATTAATTAAGTTACTTTTGAAGTCCTTAATTTACGTGCTACTTTAAAAACTATTAAATTACGACACGTGAGAGCAGAGCAAAACCTCTGCCATTTTAAAAAATGATTTTGTCAATAAATTTGGCTAGAATACATTTCATAGACCATACAAGGTTCGCCATTTGTAGCTAAGAGTGTACTTCCCATCTCTAATATGGTAGTTCTTTGAAAGTAGTTGTACACCTTTTTAATACGTATATATAATGCTTAATATCCTTAAATATAACTGTTCATCACAGAATTCATTTATGTGTACAACGTATATGTATTGTTTTAACATCAAAATAAGTAAATACAGATAAAAATTGGGACTTGGTATACAAGTCAAATTTTTTTGAAAATAATAGTGGGACATCGCTTAAATTTTGAATACGCTAAATTGTAAAAAAACATATTTTGCTCACATGTTTCAAAAAGTATCAACAGTACGTCTTCTCACATTAAAATAACGTTTGTTCACTTATAAAAAAAATTATACTTAAGGGAATTAGAAGAATTCATATTCTGTATATAGAACTTATGCCACTCTTCCAGTCCCTTTCCCACACACTAATATTTTTAATATTTTCTCATTTTTAAAATATCAATTGCATAATTTTTTTCCTTCCATACTTCGATTTTATTCATATTTTTCAAACATTCGGTTGTATAGATCTACAATCGTTATACAGAGTAATTTGTATACATTAATTTGTATTAATACATCAAATTTAAGTTTGCAGTTTAAGTATAGCTCTAGTAACAGAAATTTATATACGTAAAAAGTTCAACCATTTTCAAAGTCTACAAAGAAATCTTAAGACATGGTATACAGCAAGGAAGGAATTAAAAAGGTATTTTTTCTTTTTCAATTCACTCTATCATGAATTGAAGTTAAACTTCAATTTAAGAATATTTCTATTGCATCTAGTTTATTAACAGGTTCCCATATCTTCTCGAATAAACTTTGCAATTATAAATCGGGCTTCCACTTATCAACAATTACATTTCAGAGTAATATGAACGGAAAATGATCATTCCTTATTTTTCATATGCTCATCTCACAGCATATATAACTACAGTAGGAACTGACATTTACGAACGAAATGATGACTAACGACATATAATTCCAAACATATAATCCTCAAAAGTATTCTTGACATGTCCCCATTTCAAATCTCGCTAGGACTACCAATTTGCTTATTCAAATCCTTTCCGCTCCCTTAATCTCGTTCGTTACTTCAGAAGTGCTTTGAAAATTCAACCGCAAAGGATTCCTCTGAGTAAAGATTAAATTAATAAAGACCTTTCTTAAAGAACCCTAAGTGGAAGTTATCATGAGATGGGTAGTTGCTTTCAAGGATGAAATCTGATATATATTTAATGCTAAAGGAGCATCATTCGTTTTAAACGGATAAATAAGTTAACTACACTTTACAGAGGGCTGCACTTGAAACTATGGTGATCTTGGGTAGTTGGTAAAATTAAGGAAACTATATGTAAATTTTAGCTTTGAAATGTCAATAATTTGTAAGCCTCTCAAGGATATTTTATCAAAGTTCTTTATTGCAACTCACAAAACATTTAGAAGAACGGTTATGATTATTTAGAGCAGACAAAAGGTCTTTACATCGTTATATCATAATTAGGCTCATCTTGTTAAATAATATGTTTATGTATTTATTTTTTTCTTTCAATGGGTCTTAGGATTCTCTTATTATGACCATAAAATCCTATTTTTCTAAATTAGTATGAACATTATGAAACCACACTTAAGAAAATGTTTATTTATAATTGAGCTGGAACCCCATACAGAGCCTAGGCCCTGGGTTGTTGACGTCTCTATCAACTGTAGCATAACTTTGTAAATCAACTTGAAGAGACTTCTGGGGAATTCGCTAACATTGAAACTATAAGATTTTTTTTTTTAATATGACTTTTTTCACACGTTTCTTGCATAAGTAAGTGTAGTCTGTTTCACTGAGGATATGGATTTATATTTCTTAATATAATGTGTATTCATGCCTTTTACACACATAGAGGCTGTTATAAAATGTTTTCTCGAAATCTAAAGAAGGTTAAAGAAGTTTAAAATACTTCCCCTCCTTTAAATATGCGTCTTAAATGTCGCATGTGAAAGCCGGGGGAAAAAAAAAAAAAAAAACCTGTGTATTCTTATTTTTGCCAGGTAGCAGTTGGTGCAGTTGTCTCTAAGCAAGCCTAAATGTTCATACGTTTAAATAACGCGTTCATCTCTCTTACTATGTTCGAATTTACTTTTACATTTTTTAATTTAAAATTCCCTCAGACTTCCTGCTCAGAAACTCCTTCCTGGGATTTCTTCGGGCTAAACGTGGGAGTCTGCATAATCTCTGTAAGTACGATAGAAGGTATGGATCCATAATGACTTAGAGGTAAATTGAAGTGAATTGCCATAGAAATAAATTATGAGTCATAACACCTCTTCTTAGATATGTTATGATTAGATTATTGTTGGTGACATGCTAGTACACTTAATTCAATTAATAGCTTCGTCCCTATAACTTAGTTTATGACCTATATTATCATTAATGACTTTATCTATTTTCGTAGTTGTTTCACTAGGTACTTATGTTCTAGTTTATTTCTGATGATGAAAACAATAAATGCTTTTATATATTTTTCAAATAGACAGTAATTAATAATTGAATTTTGTAAAGCTAACGATTTTTAGTCTATCCTAATTTTAGGTATGAACTTCATATTAATGAAATTAAACGTAAACTATTACTGTTTATAAGTTTTAGAATGTCTAACAGCTAATTGAATCATAATCATGTTTTAATAGCTAACCCTTTAATTTGAATTTTTTTCTCAAGTAAACCTCTTATTTAAAATTACACTATCAATGTTATCATCCAGTTATTGTAACCAAGGATTAATTTTTTTGAATACTTTCGGGTAAAGCTCTTTTGCTTGATTCAAATGTATAATTTAAAATTTCCAAACTTATTTTTAAAAGATTTTCTTTCAGTTCCTGAACTGTTTTTACGATTGCCCTTTATTACTAATTCTAAACTTTTTCACTTGCTCACAAATCATGACTCAATTGCTATCAATTGCAATAAATGTTAATATAAAGCAAGTATACGATTCTCATTGAAGTTGGCTGTCCAAGTAATTTACATAAAATAATCGTTCGGTAACGTTAGTACAACTCTCCAATTTCAAACAGGCTCTTTCTTGTTGTGTGGCTAAGTTGTGATCATCTAGTATAGGCGTAGTGCTTGCTCAATAGCTGGAATTGTGTAAACAGAAAGCTGACATCCTAAATGGTACATAATAGTGACCTTCCAATCAACTCGTCTGCGGACATTTCAGCCACTGACAACGTGAATCAGCCTATAAACTAAAAGTCGAAACAGTGCTATTTCTGATTTATAGAACGAAAAAAAAAAAAAAAAAAAAAAAAAAAGTTAAAACAATGAGTCTCAACTTATTTTATCAACAGTAAAAGAACCCCCGATCCTTAAAACATTCACAATTAGAATTTTATATTTAAAGAACAGACAAGTTGAGGAGAACTACTTGGGAGAAGCAAATTCATAATCCCAAAATAATGTAGAAAATTGCATAAATACCACTTTTTTTAAAATTGCACTACTCAAACTCCGACAAAAGGAGGACGCCCAAATCTCAAGTTATTTTTGTAGAAATCGTTAAGCTTGCGTCATAAACACGTTTTCTTAGGAAGTAAACTTGTAAAACTATTAAAACACTTGCAAAATAGCATTTAATTAACTTAAAAAATGACAGAATTGTAATCCGATTATTGCCAATTTTTTTTTTCTTTTCGAATCTGGAGGAACATATTTAACAAAAATTATGAATAATTTTGCTGGAATTTATATAAATCAGGACTTTTGTCTGATTCATTAAAATTTGCTAGGTTTTGGGAGATAAATGTTAAATATGTTAGTGAAACCTCTCTTATTTGCATGGTAACAGTGACATGCACCGCAACACCACGATAGTACAATTGCATTTTAATATTAGTTTTTAATTAGCATGAAGTTCTTTTTTTACAATAAAATAAGTATGTCCAAAGCAAGGAGTTAGAAATTTTCACAGTGTGTGTTAGAGTGAGTATTATAAGTATTAAACAAAAATAAGTTTTGTAAATATTGATAAATGGCAATAAAAATTTTAAAAATGTAGCGTTTTTTTTTTTTTTATCATTTGCATTTATCTCCTTGGCTGATAAATGTTTGGTTTTGAAGCAATTTTTGTCACGATTTTTTGGCAAAACACATGGGGAATCTACAAGTTTCAACAGGCTGTATGTGTAAGTTTTCAATAAGAACACTGTGTAAAGATTTTAATATCTAATTTTTTTTTGTCGTGACTCAAAATGTGCTTTAGTTAAATTACCTATAAGGACTGTAGTTTAAAGCAGTTCATATTTGTCTCACATTTTTTTTTTCACTTTAGTGAACGGAACTAACTTGGTAAAACGAAAATAAGTTAATTGTCTCAAAACGTGGGAAAACAGTGAACTTTCAAGTAATTGTATTTATTGAGTATCAACTCTGTATGGAGTAAGTGGGAATAGAAATTTGCTTATACATATCGTTATTCCGTACAATAATCTATATCCTTTGCAAAACTGGCTGAAGTTTTTATTTCAAGTATAAAATCATTATAATTGTAGAAAAGCAGTTTTTACATTTCTACTTTTCGTCTGAACCTAATAATATATAAACATGCGTTATTTATATTAATTTCAGATAATATTTTATGGGCTACTTCATGAATATAATAATTTTAGTGAACAATATATTTAAGAAAGATAAAAAAAATGTATAACTTACCACTCTCAATGGCAAAAGGACACTTGGGATTATCAAAGGGAAAAATCTGTAGATTCCCTTGACAGTTTAAAATCATACTTCTCCTGTGGATAAAAAACTGTGATTTAAAGGATGCAAAATTTTTTCCTGTGGTTTAGAAAAAAAATATCAAAACCTTATCCTTTGGTTTAAAAAATGATTTAAATTATGCTAAATTACCAAGCATCTACGAAAATAGTGAATTATTCATTTTATTATATTGGGCTAAAGACCGTATGGATTGTAAGAGAATATGTAATATCTATTTTTCTAATTCCATTGTTTTATTTCTGTAAGTAAAATAAAAATAGTATATCTATGTAATATTTTGTTACTGTGGGATGCCATTATTTTTATAATCATTTTCATATTTTATGAATGATTTTAATATATGCACCATTTGGATCTTGATACAATGCAATTTTACATTGGCGTTACCTATTCAGGTTTAGTTTCATTAACCAATTCAAAACTGCTAATTTGACTCTAAGTTGTAAAATTAAAGTAAGAAAAACTGTTGAATATACACCAAATAATCTTAATTACGTTTCACTTTTTCGGTTTTAAAATATATTATTTCTAAAACATGTTAGATAAAAGTACAAATAGTTATCTAAACTAAATTTATTTGTATTAGTTTCATAACAACTATATAAAGTACATGGAAATCATATCAGAAAAACAAAAAATATACTAGGTTCAAATTGTACATGAAATTACTTACCACAGTAAACAGTACACTAAAAACGTGTTCTCCTGTTGTCTTATTGTACCAAATCCTTTGTTTTAATTTGTTGCATTTAATACAAAATAGTCTAATTCAAAACTTGGATCCCCATTCTGATAAAACTACTAGGAATTTAACCCACTGGGGGTTCAGGGAAGGGGCAAATTTCTACACTTGTTTTCCTTGCAATAATTGTTAAATTATATTTCTATTTCAAATATACAATTTTTTTTAATTATTTTTTATTCATTTGTTTTAGATAGGTTATAAACTATCATCCTAATAAAAATATTTAAAACATATTCTATTTTAAATTTTATTTATAAATTTTAAAATACTGTGCATTGCTGGAAAAACTGAGAATCAAATGACGCATATATAAGTGCATGACCGCCAAAACTTCCTTAAGGTATTTTACTTCGAGTGAGTTTTCACAAATTCAAACATTCTCTGGTTCATAAAAATGGGTAGTTTTTTTTTCAAAGCTATTTTGTCAAGCACATTGTGGGCAACTTCAGGTTTTTCGTTTTCAATGTCTTCTTCCTCAGAGAATTCCAGATTCCAGTCTCACTGTTTTTGAAATACACATTTTCCTACAGATTTAGACTTAAAACGGAAAAGGAACTGCACGTATTGTATTTTTATTGGCTTCTTTATATTCCCAGATTCGAAATAAGTTTCAGAATTTTTTTTTCAAACATTTTAGTTTTTTTTCTGCTTTGATGCACTAATTTTGTTTTGTGTACTATTACGAACGCAGACTATTCCAATTTTTTTCTCTCTCTCTCTCTCTCTCTCTCTCTCTCTCTCTCTCTCTCTCTCTATATATATATATATATATATATATATATATATATATATATATATATATATATATATATATATATATATATATATATATATATATATATATATATATATATATATATATATATATATATATATATATATATATATATATATATATATATATATATATATATATATATATATATATATATATATATATATATATATATATATATATATATATATATATATATATATATATATATATATATATATATATAGGGACCCTAGAAGCCAAGCTATTTCTGAAAGCTATAACTATATATATATATATATTGTTATCCATATTGTACTTGGACTTAAGAACAACGAATAGAAATCCTAGTTTAAGGAATGTATCAGTTGGATTAATTATATTCATTTTGTGCTAAGGCCACAGAGTTTGATGATTCCATCTTACGTCAATAACCTTAACGTTAGTTGTTCCAACAAGGAGCTATCTTTGTGGAGTGAGGTGGTGTTCAGCCTTAATTGTCATATATATAATAATGTCGTCCAAATGCTACGCATTACTAATTCGCGTAATGTCCCCCGTGCAAATATATATATCATACCTCAATTTACTTCCTATTTGTTAGAACTGATGTGTCACATGATAAAATATACAAACATGTGGTAAAATCATCGTTAAGGGGACCGGGGAGGCAAAAAAATTCAAAAATATCGATTTTTTTTCCTTCCGAAATTATAGCCTGAACTTTTATCTTGAAATGCATACAAAAGTCAGAAAGTGTTTTTTATGGTGTTGGACTTTTTCCGTGAAGGCATTTTCAACAAAATTTCTCCTTGTTTAGGGTAATTATTTTTTTTATTTGCTTTTTTCTCTTAAAGTATTTTCCATGATTTCAATAAATTTAAATTGTTCCTTGCGATTTAAAAACTTGTATATTCTTTTGAAATTTTCGGAAATAGTTCCTGTTGTTATTTTGAATATAATTGGGCATGGATTTTAAAATCTGATTGTTTTTTATTACTTTACTTCAGTTTTAGTATTAAAATGTTATGAAAAAAAAAAAAAATCAACAAATTCTCCAGGTAACAACAATTTTTACTTTTAATTGATGAAAGAATCTGAAAAATCAAAAATCCATGCACAATTATTTTAATACATATTAAAATAGCATGTACAAAAAAAAAAAAAAAAAAAAAAAAAAAAAAAATGAACAATTTAGGGAAAAATTGAAACGCAAGGAGCATTTTTTAAAAATTTAAGGTTTAAATGTTCTAAAATGAGAAATAATTTAAATAAATTTTTGAAATTTAAAATTTACAATTATTGTCAAGTAATTAAGTTACCTCCACAATTTCATGCATTTTGGTAGGTAACTTTTTAAATTATTTCAGCTCCCCTGTCCTCTTAAGGCCAACATGGAAAAAAGATTAATATATTTATTAAAGATAATACTATTTCGTATTTAAGCAAGTGTTAAAATAAACTCTATCTCATATAGACTAAAATAAAACACTTTTTTACTTTCAGTTACCCATAAGTTAACATAGGGAAATAAAAGTAATGCATTCGGTAAAAAAAAAAAAAAAAAAAATAATAATTAAAAGTATTTTCTTATCTTTTTAAACGTACTGAGTTCAAAAAAGTGGTCTAGAAAAAAATAGCAGTGCGTGTGTTTATGTCTGTGTCCGTGGTCAGCATAATTCCCAAACATATTGACCAACGATGTTCAACTTTTGAATACAGGTTAGTGGTGGTCATAAGACATGTCATTACAGTTTTCGTCAAAAATGCTCATGTGCATAAGGTATCAGCCATTGAAAAGAACATGTTTTTCAACAATACCTAAGAAACTGCTCTAACAATTTTGAACAAAATCGTTGTGGTTCTTAAAGTGTTTTAAGCTTCCCCGCCTCCGAAATTTTCGTAGAAGTGCGATAAAGAAGTAAAAATATAAAAAACGAGTTTCTGTAACACACAGTTTTCTTCTCTTGAGCATCGTTTATTAACGACTGCTTCTCATCTGTTTCACTTACAAGAAAGGATAATTTAAGTATTGTGGAAAAGTATAACGCGGAATTTGTCATTTTGGTGAGGTTTTTTTGGTCCATGTAAAAATTATCGCCAAAACTGAATTTTTTTTCTAAATGAATGAAAATATTAAAACAATACATAACATCAATTCCCGTCAAATTTAAATGCAGTGACCAGTATTATAAGGAAATTGATAGTTGTGCAATGCTACACATCCCTTGTTTATTTTAAGAACGTTAGCAACATCTAATTACATTAGTACATTAATCACGTTTATAACTTGAAATAAAATTAGCTGAGAACACTAAATGATATAGGACCAAGTTACATATAGGTCCGAAAACTTATTTTGTTATTTTAGCCGCCTAGGTTCCTGTATCAGATTTTATACTAAAAACTATTTCAATTCAAATGAGCAAATGTTAAAATAATAAGTATTCATATTGTTTCTCAAGCGGTTATCGATTGGTTAAGCATCTTAATAAAACCATCCATATCACTGATATTCGCTGTTTATTTTAAAACAATTGCCAATTTTTATATTCAAGGACAAAAAAAAAAGACAAAAAAAGTATTTGCACATTTCAAAGTGTAATTCTAAACTAATTTGCATACAAAAGGCATCTTCTTCTTTATAAGTAAATTTCTATAGAAACAAAATGCTCTGCAACAATAAATCTCGGCCTTCTACATTCTACATTCATTTCTTTTAGAATAACGGCTGTTTGAAACAGTAGTGTTTGAAAAGCATTTACAAACCTAAAACATTTCTTCCGGTGTTTTTTTTTTTTTTTTTTTTCTTTGCTGCTCGAAACTTTTGACTCATACCAATAGGCTTTTCTAATTAACAAGGACATAGCAATAAGAAAAGTCGACATTCAGACAATTCTTCTTACAGTGAATCTACGAAAAAATGTTTAAATTATTTTAGAAGTTTTTGAACTTCAAAGTCTTTGAGAAGAATTCTCCAAGTGAAGTAAATAAGTAACTTGTAAGTCTAGAAGAGTTCTTTTGTTCCATTATTTTAACCTGTTCTTTTAAGGTGAAGAATTTTAAACAAACAATTCCAGACAACTACAAATACACACAAAAAAGCAAGCAAAATTTAATGTATATTCCATTCAGAGTACAAACACAACAATGAAATATGTATCAAAAGGAATAATACATTTTTATTCACCTATAAGAAAGAAACATTCTCCTACCTGAACTTATAAATTATTTAAAACAAGCATTTAAAAATGCGCATCTAAAGTGTAGAGAATAGTTAATGAAAACTGTTTGAGTTTAAGAAGAAATACATACAAGAAATAATTTTTAAAATACGGAACAAGAAATTTACTCAAAAGAATTTCAAAGTGAATTTCAAAGGAAACCGTTATATGCATAATGTATGAGGTATTAGGAAGAATATAAACCAACGCTCATGATTGAGTGAGCATTATAAATAACGTTGGGAGAGGCTCCTCTGCTAATGACTTGTATTTAATCAAGACGCAAAATTATTTAAATTGAAGTGGTACGTTTACAACGTTTAGAAAAAAAAAAGAGATTTTAAATTTTAAATTTAATAAGTTGTTACAAAATTGCTCTTAGGAATTTCACATTACATCTTTCTTCTATTAAAAAGATGATTTAGGCTACATTTTTGTGTCTTTTTGAAAATATTTCTTAAGTTTATCATTTTATTAAGATATAAACTTTCTAAAATAAATATTTATTTCTTATATGATTTAATCGCGAGCAACTATATTTTTTTACTAAGAAGAAAATTAGAAGAAGTGTCGCTCAATTGTTCTGCCGCATGTCACTCATCGCTTGCCGCTCGTATTGTACCCGATGATAAGAGTTACGCTCACATGTTCAAAATTATGTAAGGGAAAATTTTAATTTTAACATAATTGCTTTTGCAAGGGTCAACCGTGAAGAAAGTGTTTTTTGGTGTAAGATTATGAGGAATTGGAAGTAACAAAAATATTTCTTTACCATTTCATATACACATATCAGAATTTTTTTTCATTTGCACGATATTAAAAGAAAAATTTAATTTTTAATAAATATTTCATGTATATTATATACATAATTTTTCTACGAGCGCCTTAGACACCTTACATTATTCTAGTACAGTCATACAAGGCGTCGGGCTTGTATGACTGTACTAGAAAAAAAATGCCATGCGATAGTGAGCTCGAGCTCTGACTAAAACATGGCGTGAAGAAAAATGGTTGTTGCTGCACAGTTTTATCCCCGTGTCCTAAATGCCCTCACGTTGAAGTGGTATTGATGTTGAGAGTGTGTTGCCATAGAGAGTATGTCACCTTCAAGTTGGGAAGTGAAGATGGTGATTCATTCTTTCTATATGATGTGTTGTAGCCATAGTAATTTTCCTATAAGAACTAAGTATCCCTTCTTTGACAGTGTTGCCATGAACTGGCCCATGGGATAGAGCAGTTATACAAAATTCACCTACTCTAAAGCCGGATTTATACGCTACCAGTCGGGATTCCAGTTTAAATCGCCAGTCTGTAACGTCATGTGACATTACATGGCTACTTGTTCCAGATAATCAAACATTTTCTATTTATTGGCTCCGGCGATTCCCATCAACCAATCACGTTCGCTCTCCCGAGACCATCGACAGACGGCGCAGCGGTCGCTAAGGTGATGCCACAGAACTGGCGATCTAAACTGGAACAAAGACTGGTAGCGTGTAAATCTGGCTTAAGGAAACAGGTAGCATCTCGGGTGTCAATCTAGCATATTTTATAATCAGTAAACAAATCAAAATTATGTTTTAGTAGAAAATACTTATTCTTTTTTCATTGGTTCCATGTTTAAATGCATTTAAAAAAAAAAAGTTCTGTTTTTCTCATTCAAGTACAAGTAGATGAATGAAAATCTAGCATAAATCTTTAAAATTTAGTGTTTTGTAATATTTTTTACAATATATCACTTTGCATTATGGCAATAATAATAATTGTTTGAATAAGAATTGTACAGTTTCTTCAAATTTACATTCATTCATACATTTTCGTTAAATTTAAATGAAATCGTATGTGTGCCAAACACTTTATCGACATCTTTTACTAGATATTTGTTTTAAATAGACAGCCAGTCTTCACAGATTGACCAAGTTCGAAACATACCGAAGTTGTAAGGAACTTCAGTATGTCTCACTGTTCCAGAACACTTGTCCTCGCATTTAGAGACTTTGTAGGTTTACCTACTTGGTGCCAAATACCTTTTTGAAATAATTGTAGAAAATAGCTTTGAGAGAACTTACAAAAAACTTTGTTCTAAATAGTCAACTTGGTTTGAACGCTCGGATTATCTCGGAACATTACTAAATGTTAGGTAAAAAAGTCTTCCTAGGCATAAGTTAAAAGTTTCCACTTCATAAAAAGCTTTAATAAATAAATGTATTCTCAACCATCATTTTTATGCATTTTACCAAAATAATAAACATACCTGAATGTATTCTAACCATAGTTCAATAAGTGTAGAAAAATTCATTCCATTATTTTAATGCGTTTGTTGCAAACGATTCTTTTGAGATGAAGCGAGAAAACTTTTATACTGTTTGAAAAACATTGTCTCTTGATAATTATGACAAATAAAAATGGCTTAATTTTATGAATAGTGTGACCACTTTTTTTATTAACTGTTTATTCATAACTAAAAACCTAACTCTAATCGATTTTAATTTTTTGATTTTTCGAGGTTTTTTACCCTACGCTCTGCTCTGAGTGGCTTATTTATTGACATTAAACAGCCGATATAGTTATGGATTATATAGTTTGATGTAAATCGCATGTCCAATATATATATATATATATATATATATATATATATATATATATATATATATATATATATATATATATATATATATATATATATATATATATATATATATATATATATATATATATATATATATATATATATATATATATATATATATATATATATATATATATATATATATATATATATATATATATATATATATATATATATATATATATATATATATATATATATACTGCTAGAATCATATTTAAACACGCACCTCGTAATGTATCGGACGGACCCGTTGTTGAATATCTTGAGTGCCATGTGCATCTGTGCGAGCGGGGCCTTGAATTCTCCATGTTTGATGAAGTAGATGTCGGGGGTCCACACCCTGTCCTGGTGGGACATGCCATTCAGGTACCGGTGCTTGCCCCCGTCGTCGTATCGAAGACGAGGGTCGTCCCAGCTCTGATGCAGAAGGAACTCCACTTCGTACTTCTGCCATAGAAGGACACAAGGGTAAACAAGTGATAAAGATTAGTGTTGTTTGGCTACTGCTGTTAGGAAATCTGGAGGTGTACAAAATACATATTTGGAGGGAGTAAATCAGTCATAGACGGTTGTATAATAATAAATATATATCTGCTGTCCTTCTAACTGGGAATCTATAAAATATATTTGAAAGACTAAGACTGGGTTCATGAAGAGATCGGGATGACACGAATAAGCCAGAGCTTAACCACATTTGACATCTCATATCTGCGTATTACAGTATGTCTGAGAGTTGAAATTTTTTTCAGGGTAGCTGTTTGCCACTTTAGTAAGACCCCTAAGTTTCAAGTCTTCAATTATATTGGTTGTCTAGATAATCAAATTCGAAAACAGCAGAAAAAGACATATTTTGAAATCCATCCAAAACTCACTCACTGATTATTAAATTACTAAGGTACTTTTAGCAGAGCTAGAACTATGAAATTTGGCATGTTTGTAAGATTTAACTTGTATACAAAAGAAAAAAAAATCTAAAAAGCGAGAGTTTCTCCCCAAATTCTCTAAAGGAGATAATGTTCGAAATATTTGAATCTCAATTCTAATACATTTCTATTGGGGCTAGATTAATAAATCTTAAGCTTAGAATTCTAGTAGCTATTAGCATATATAAATAGAGAAGAAATTCACCACACGCCTTAAAGCCTCTAAAATCAAGAAATAATAAAAAAGTGTACTTGGTATTATAAAATTGATCATTGGCGATATTTTATCGCCGACGAAATGATCACTAGTTGTTAATTTTTTCCCATTTGCCAACTTTTTTTGAAAATCTGAATAAATTATTTATTTAAAATAATTTTATATCATCATCATTTATATTGAATGCATAAGTACGCCATGAATTGCGGTCCGGTAAATTTAACTTTCTTAGAAAAATCTCTTGTAGTTCTCCTCTAATTAGATGTTTTTGAGAATGTTTTTTAAAACTTCCTTAGGACCAAATAATAATTGAAAGAATAAAAATGTCGGCTAATTATATAGATCTCGTAGTTTTCCCGCCAACAAAAAGTTTGTCAACGGTTGATTGTGTGATAAGTAAGTACCGAAAAAACGTGTATGCTTAACCCTTTCAATCCCAGGAAGTTTTCTTGCAAGTTTAAAAATTATGAACACTAAACATTTTAAAACTAGTTATTGTGGCGCAAATAAGTAATAAATTTAAAATTAGTACCTTAAAAAAAGAAGTGAAATCCCAACAAAAACATCTCCGTCCATCTTTATACCATGATTATGGCCGTGAAAATGATTGAGATCTAAAGTAGAGTCATTGCTCGGAATTTTCATTATGAGCAATGCAAATTAGTAAAATTTTCTTCTCAAAGTCAAAATTCCCCTGCATAGGCCTAATTATCTAGCTACAAAAATGCTTGTTTGACTTGGCCAACTCGTTAGTGAGCCAGAATACATAATGGCCAAGTGTTACAAGTATTTTTGAGGCTAGATATTTAGGCCTATGCTGGGGAATTTTTACTTTAAGAAGAAAATTTTACTAATTTTCATTGCATGTAATTTACAACAACTTTAAACCTGGCTCTGCTTTAGATCTTTATACTTTTCACGGCCATAATCGTTGCATGAAGAACTTGACGCCTTTTTACAGAGATGTGTTTGTTGAGTTTAATTTTCCTGGCGCGTTTTGTACAAACTAGTTTTTCCTAGGTCAAACTACCTTATTCTATATACGTCAGGTAAATCAGGTGCGATCTATTTCAAACTAGCATGACTTGATATTGGGTTTGGGTTATTTAAAATTAACATAATTTTGTAAGAAATCCACTTTGGTAGACAGTTTGAAGGCAATATTAAAGTGAAATAAGACCAGTGACGGAATCAGATATTTTTTCTTGGAAGAGGGGCGATCTCAAGAAACGTGTTTCTAAAACAGTAACAACTCTTTCTCAGTCCCTAAATTGTTTTAGTGTTAATTTTCTACTAATTATGAAATGTTTTTATTGAAGTTATTAACAGTTTCAGTATTTACATGTGTGTCTGAAATGACCGCAAATTTCGACTTCTTGCGATTTTTAAAGCCTACAGAATACGAACTTATAAATCAGAAGATAGATGAAAGCAATGAATTTTAATCATAACTTTTTTTCTAAACAATATTTTATGACATTTTATCCGTCTCAAAGAAGTTGCTTCAATAGAAAATGCTTCTTCTCTTAGTTACTGGAAGTTTTTATAGACATAACACCATGCACTATTCCTTCAATTCTTTGCTACAATTAAAAGATGAGTATCACCTAGAGTAAGTAAAAGCGGAGTTTTAGAATAGTAACTATATATTTATAAAGCTATACTGTTATCCTTATAATATTATAAAATAATGCAGATAACAATTTCATAGGAGCCCTGAGGGAGGAGGGTTGTGATCACTTAAATCTTTCGAATTCCACCATTACTGTACATTCAACCTGAATGATACTAACATCAAAACGCATGTCTTGGAAAAGCACTTTACTGCCGAATTATCTATAAAAGAACTGTTCCACAATTATAGATTGACAATAACGTCAGCAGAAACTGCGATTCAATGAATCTTAAAGGTAAGGCACATATAGAAAAACCTTTGAGTGGCCCGAAGAAAGGATGGAATCCTTTTTAGAAAAGTGCAACTCACTTACAAGACTGGATTCATCTGGAGATGACAGGGAAAGGATGAGGACGGTTACATTCACATCCGTTTTATCTGAAAAAGGAAAGTTTATAAGCGGTGAAATGAATTGCAGTGACAAGGCAGAAAAACAAACAGTAAAAACTGGGAATGGTAATCAATACCGTGTCTTTTACATGTGTTTTGCGAAGTAGGATTTGTATGGGAGGCACCATTACTTGAATTGGGGCTACAGAAATGTCATATGTGTGAAAGCGCTGCATTTGTATCTACTTAATGATATTATGCTAAATTTTAGTAGGACAAACTTTCTATGATGTGTTTTACCGCGGGTAGCATATCAGTGTATTTTATTGTCTGTAACTGGGTTTCTGGAAATTGAAAAATTCTGGCTGAAACTCGAACAGCGTTCCAAAATACACGATTTTTTTAAAAATAAACATGTCAAATTATCAGAAATCATATTTTTACTCTTATTTCTTTCTTATAAATAAAATATTTTTCTTTTAAAACTGCGCATCAGCATTTGAAAACCTTCATTATATTTTAATCAGCATTGGGCGAGATCGGCGAATATTGGTGCCCAAAGGCCGTTTAACAACGTTCCACATTGGAATTGGCCAATAATGTCAGTCGATATTAGCCAAAATTGTTGTGCTACTGGAGAAGATCTTAAAAATAAAATTACTTTTATAGAATTTGTTTAATGTTTTTTTAGATGGAATTTAATATTAGCTGTCTAATGGTAGAATATAGTTATTCAGAGGCTTTTATATAACCTTCCTTATATGTCACAGTGAAGGATTAACTTTGGTCTTATCACAGAAAACTTATTATTATACCATAGCAAACTTATAGTAGGAACTTCAAAATATGATATGATTCTCATTTTAGTTTTATTTTAAACTAGATGAATACCCGTGCTTCGCTACGAAATTTTAGCATGTGCAATATTTTAGCTAGTAGTGAGGCCTCGCGTTGCGGAAGTCCGTCGTTGGTGTATAGGTTCCAGTTTTTGGTGCTTCGCTCGCAGGAAGGTTCATCTCAAAGCGAAATCGAGCTCGCCTCGCTCGCTGAAAAGTTCATTGACACATAAGCACAGGCTTACTTCACTCGTTGAAAGGTTCATTGTTATGCAAGCATAGGTTTGCTTCGCTAGCTGAAAGGTTCATTGCTGCGTAAGCGTTAGCTCGCTTCATTCACTAAAAACTAATTGCTACGTAAAGCCTTAACATTAGAAGCCCCTCCCCTGTCAGGAAACAATAAAAAAAAAAATCCCCCTTAATGCAATAATGCACTGTGATGCAAAAATTTAGACAATGAACAAATATACACAGATTTCAAAATAAATTAAAACAATTTTCTTAATACAGTTTCAGTGTAATATGCAAAGAATACTTTACAATGTTTATAACTATAAAAGTTCATTGTGCGCTTTGCAAGTTATTAATCGGTAACAAAACAAATTTCATTGTCTCAAAAGTTTAGACAAAAATGAAATTAAATTAATATAAAGATGATTTAAAACTTAATTGGGGATCTATTCTTGTTGATTAGTTGACGAGTATGAGTTTCTATTGAAAAAACTAAATTTTGCATGGTTTCGGGCTCGATTTGTGGTACCATATATTCTCTATGGATATCTTGAATTCATTTATAGAAGATTATTGTCTAAAATTACTGTTAACTTTGCGACACATGATGCCCCAAAGATTATCTACTGAGTTATGATCTGGGCTATACGCTTGCCAGTCGAGAACTTTTAAATTCTGAGAATTAAATCAGGCATTTGGATAGTACAGTGTGGATCGGAGAACTGTCTTGTCGAAATTTCACTGAAGGTTCTCCTTGAAATTCAGCAAATGGCCGCATATTATCCTCCAATGTCCTAGTGTAATGCTGTGACGTTTTGTGACTACTGATAGAGTGCAAAAACACTTGTCCATTGTAGCAAAAGGCAGTCCAAACCATTGCCGAGCCACCATCTTGTTTGGGATTGCAAAAATTACGATGTTCCTTCCGCAAGTCATGCCAGTACAATGTCTAGTCATCTAGACTAGCCAGATTCCCTTTCTTTCATCTCTAAATACCTCTGAATGCCCTTTTGGTCTATATGACATATGATTTTGGGACAACATTTTCGGCGACTTATGAAATTCACGAACAGCAATTTGTTGGGCACTCGACTGTCTTTGGATCTGACGATTATCATGTTTATTCGCCACACGCGGCCTGTAAGATCTGAGTTTTTCTTTGTATTTTCATTAATTTGATAAAACTTGATAAATAGAAGTCTTATGTCGATTAATTTTAGTCGAAATTTACGAAACGAGCTTTCCCTCAGATTTCAACAGCCAAATTTGCACAAGTTCATCCGTCTGAATTTCATTAGTCCGTGGTATTTCAATTACGAAGTATTATCGTTTACAGAACTTAAGTCTGTGAGGTCATCTCTTTGTATGTATATACAAACATTATGTATATACATGTATGTATACACAAACATATACTTTGTATGTATATACATGTATATACAAACGAAAATTCGCAGAAAATCATGATTGTGTCTATACTTTTGCAACAAGCACATTTCTATTTTTACCCAAAAAATTGTAATTATAGCAAATCAAACAATTTTGTTTTGATTTTGATTGTTTTATAGTTCTACTATCACAATTCTAAATTTTAAAGCCGAATGACGTCATTGTCTAAACTTTTGCATCGTAGTGTACAACTTTCCTTTAAGAATATTTTAACAAGTGTTTGGGAAAAGAGAAAATTGGAAAGCCAAACTACTTGAAACTGTCAGAGCTCTAAGCCTATTAAAAGTCGATTTTTGTGAAAATTTAAATTAAAAAAATTAATTACAATACAAATTAAAATTTTACCATTCTTTTTATCAAAAGTCTAATTAGAAGGCCAAAACTACTTTTGCTGAAAATTTTAGAGCTGTAGCCCTATTAGAAATCATCTTGTAAATATTTATTAATGAATTAAAAAAAAAAAATTCAAACAAACTAATCAAAATTTTAAAATTCTGTTTTTCAAAACTAAAATTATAAGGCTATAACTACTTATGTTGAAAATTTTGAAGCTGATGCAGCCCTATTAGAAATCGTTTTGAAAAATGTTTGTTAATTAATTAAAAAAAATAATTCAAACAAACTAACAAAATTTTAAAATTCTGTTTTTCAAAACTATAATTAGAAGGCTAAAATTTCTTATGTTGAAAATTTTACAGCTGCATCTCTATTTGAAGTCACTTTGTAAAAAAAAAAAAAAAAATAATAATAATAATTAAAAAAAGAACTAATTAAAATTTTAACATTCTGTTTGTTATAGGTACAATAAGAAGGCCAAAAACTACTGATGGTGAAAATTTCTGACCTCTACTCCAGTTTTAAGTAGCTTTCTATAGAGCCACAGACGTCTGTCTGTGGACAGATACAGAGACAGACAGCTTGTTTCATTATTATAGAGAGGGTAAATTTTTTAAACATGTTTATTATTGTAAAATAATAAACATATTTAAAATATTATAATTTTATATAGTAATTTTGTATAATGTAATTAAAGGAAATTAAAGTTGGAATTAGTTTTAGCGGAGAAGGAAAATGGTTAGCAACTAAATCCATAAGAAATGTTTTCTCAGTTCTGTTAACACCAAATTTTTAAAATTGCATGGGATTTCAGAGGTTTTTTTTGTGAAGACAATTACAAAAAGAAATATATGGTGACGTTCACATATTAAACCAGCGATGAAACAAATTCGCTCATTAAGTTAATTTGTCAGCTATATAATTGATAAATTTTAGTCTGCTTATTAAAATTTAATTCTGTAGATGCCATTTTAAAACAAAATTTTCTGTAGGTGAAGAATTTGAAATAATATACATATTGCGAAGTTTTTCTCTTATGCTATAAGTCAAAATTATTCAGTACTCAGAATATGCCTATCCACAAAAAAAATTCAACAGTGAAAATGCTGAACATAACTAAGTTTTTTCATTTCATGTATAGCTTTTTTCTATGGATAAGTCTTTTTTCAAAACAGTCTATACAATTATAAGTCATAAATCGCTACAGAATTTACCCTATTATCTTAAAAATGGTTCCATATGATACTTTTCACTGGCTGTTTCAATGAATAAAATTATTTGAGAATGTTAAAGTTTTCTCTTAATAAAAATAAAAGCAGAGTGATTGAAAGCTTTAACAGTTTAAATATTGTTTTAATTTTGTTGAATCAATTGCAAACGATCTTGGTTCAACATTTGTATTTGTTTATGATAACCGTAAAATAAGTTTTCATTTGTTTTATAGGTATTGTAAACATCACACAAATACATTTACAATTTTTTTTTTTTAATTAAAGTGCTTTCAAAGGAATAAGTTATAAAGATATCCTATTCTATGTTACCTCTAATAATAAGGAACTTCATATGAATACTAAACAGAAAATGTTCTATATACTACAGCTTATAGTTTGTAAAAATTACAATGTTAACGTTCATAGGTAAAGGACAAATTATTACTGTTGAAAGAAAGTAGGAAGAAACTTGAGAAAATGAGTTTTTAAAACACAATGCAACTTTTTTTATTTATTTAAAAATATGGTTCTTAATTCTATTGCTTAAATAATTAACATCTTGCAAAATTTAGATTATTTAAAATCATGTTGTGTCTGAAAAAAGTTACTGGCAAATTTTAGTTTTTAAGTTTATCCACTTAAAATCAAAAGCAAAGATATGCTACTCATATCTTGGCTGAATAATGCAATTAAATAAACTTTGAAAATAGGCCCAAGAAGTTCTTCCTTTTAAAGCCTTGTACAAAATCAACAAGCATTTGTTTTCTCATTTATCACTGTGTCAATGGAAAGGATTTTAAAAATACAGAATAATCAATTTCAAATCGCTTGGTAATTTACAACCACGTTCATTGATACGTAAATAATGGCCTTTGGTGATGAAAACTCCAATAAGAAAACGAAAATGGCAATACGATTGACATCGATTAATTGTTTACTTTTAGCTTTAACTGTAACTGATCTCCTATTTTCACTTCCGGTTATAAATCATGAGCAGAAAGCAATCTTTTGGCAGATAGCCGCAGAAGCAAAAATCAATCTAAATGCAGATGAAATGTGCATTCTTCCATTGATGGAAGAGTTGATATAATAGACGCACTCAACAATGCTGCATTATAAATTGTGGTTTAATATTAAAATCTGACAGTCATTTAATAATCCATTTTTTTGAGATTGACTTATTTGAGGTAAACAAAGCTTATTGAAAAAATCAATCTAAAAAAAAAAAAGAGATTTTTTTTTGTTTGTTCAAATGTAGGTAAGGGAGATTGCGTATTGACTTTTATTACTAAATCAAACAAACACTTTAATTTCCCCAGTGCAAAACTCCCAAAAAGCGCATTATCAAATTCGTAAAAATTTCGAGAACACGCAAAAGAAAGATTGGAATTTATTATTAAAAAAAATTATTTTAATAAATTTTTTTTATTCGAAGTAAATTAACCTATTTTTTTCTTCTCCATTTTTCCATATCAATTCTATTAAAGTAGAAAGCCAACATGTTCGGCACGAATATTTCATGTACTTGGTATATGGATATATAGTTTTGCGTATTAATATAGTGGCTTTTGAAGGTAGTGATATATTAAATGGAATACTGGAATAAATATTAGGTTTTCCAAAAGTAGGTGAGAGACAGGCAAGTACCCAAGTTTAGGCTTTATTCTATTAGTTGATTTACAATTGCATTATTGCATAAGACTTAAACATTACAACCCTGGAGCATAAGCAAAATTTTCAATTCAAACTTATTATTAAGTTAATAACCTAAAATGATTTTCAAAAAGTGTCATAGCCGCTTAGTTTCAAAAGTAAATTGTCTGTTTAAACTCACAAAATATTATCTAAACATGGTTCTTGTTATCTTAAAGCTAAAAATCTCCTTAGCAGTAAATACTCTTTGCGTCCTCTAAATCATCACCATCATTACCAAGTAGCAGTCTTCTTGTATTTGTTTTTCTGTATCTTTTCTCTAATATATTTTTAATGCATCTCGCAGATCTCATATACCCTTTATACACCTTTTCAGATCTTTTGTTAGAGTTTTACTAAATTTAAATTTATATCCAGTTTTCCTATCTAGACTTTTATCGTATCTGTAGCATTTTTTTATAAAAAAAAATCTATTAATACTAATCAGTACTAAATTGGAATTCGAAAAATCCATCGTTTAAAAACACCAATCAGTATTATTAATCCATACTGATTTATTTTTAGAAAGACATGCGCTATGTACAGTTTTATAGTAACTTATTTGTGAAAAATTCAAAACCAATGTAGAAGCAGTATATTTTCATATACGTTATACAAAAAGTTATGTAACTTACTGTTTGGTCGCACTCTGCTATCGTAATTTCTTCTGTCCAGGATTTTATCCAGGATTTGTTTGTCAGTTTCAGTTTTAAATCTAGGGATAAGAAAATAAACAATTGGAATGGAATAACTAAGAAGCATAGCGTATTATTTGGTGTAACAAAAGGATTTCAAGAGATTTAATTCAATGAAAAATCTTTAACTTTTAATGAGCATGAAATGAGATAAATATTAAACATTAGTGTATCTTTTATGTAATATGTTAATATTGGAGAAATATCTTAAGCATTTGATTTTTGCACGGGACATTTTACATTCTCTTAATATAGGTAATTAATAGATGATGTGTTCAGCGTTGTCTGGATTCACATAACTGTATCCTGGTGTTGCCTGACCAGGTTGGTTTCAATTGGTTCGGTTAACGAATCCTAGTTTTTCAACCTTTTTTAGACCCCAAAACTTAATAGAATTAGTTGTCAGCAACAACGAGTTTATCTGCCAAGTTTCATCTCAATTGGATGACGTCAAGTGGGTTACAATAAAACAATATTGTAACAATAAAAACGTGTGTAAAAGCCGCCTTTTAGTGACAGCTCCCTAAACTTAATAGAGCATATTGTCATTAACAACGAGTCTATCTAAATTTCAGCTGAATTGTATGACGGCAAGCGGAATAATTAGACTTCAAAAGATTTACCTGCCACAAACACACACACACAAAATTCAAGTTAAAAAGAGATTAAAAAACAAAAACAAAAAAAACAGACATTTTATTTAAGTCATAAAGTATATAAAGTATAAAAAATTTTACATATTGGAAATTTTGAAATTTTTTGAAGTTTCATCTTTTTCTCTTTTCATTCTTCATACATATTTGAAAGTACTTAACCAGTTTTCTGATCAATAACGCCTTACTTTTATATAAAGTATGCCCTTTAATAAAAATGATAGATGACATGATATACTATTTGTCTTGAGTTTTTGTTTTATAACAAAAGAGTTTTTGTCTTGGAACTCCCTAACAAAATAAATAAAAGTTTTGATTTGTTGCGAGATTTTATTTTGTCTTTTTATTAGAATTGTGACGGAAGTACAGTACAGAGTTATGACTAGATTCTTCCAATAGTTGAAGGATGGATTCATCATTTATTTTCATTGAGGTTTATGAGTAGAAAAATATTATATTTGAGTTTCTTTTTTTTATACACAATTCCTCAATACACGTATATGCAATTTAGAAGTTTCATTCTAAATTACTGGATGATTTAGAAGTTCTCTTTCATTTACATTTAGATAAACAAATGCAGAAAACTCTGTTGCTTGTGTTAAATTACCTAGTCTTTACAGCACTGCTAAACTAAAATGCAATTTTGAACAATACAATAATTTAAATCATTATGTCTTGATACAAAATGTAATTTAACATAGTGAAAGAATACTTGTAATTCCCATTTGAAGTTAGCTTTAAAAGCCTGATATATTTTACAAATTTTAGAAAAAAGATCTGTATAAGATGTTATAATATTACAAAATTCTATAAATATAAATAGTTATTGCATAATAAATAATAATTATTATTCTTATTCTAATAAAGAAATAGAGGTTTCAATCTCGAGTGTTTGGCCATGAGTCTTATGTTTTATGTAGTTTCATGCCATGTAAGTTTAGAGATTTTTTATAACTAGTTAGGTAAATTATGGGTTTTCGAGGTTTTTCTAATCATAGAGGGGGTAAGCTGAAATGCTTTTATTGATTATGTTAATTTCTGGTAGTCTTTCGCGCGATGTCAGCTTTTTTAATTACAGAGTTCTTTAGAAGGCTTTTTTTTAAAGCAGGATTTTTATTTTAATTACTAATTTTTTTAATTAGCAAATGTAGCCTATGTTAAAGAAATTTAGTTAATGATGCATATGTAAGCTAGTCAGTGATGCATTTTACAGTAATGAAATGGGAAATGTATTATTTATATTTAATTTTATATCCATTCATAATTTTTATCATTATCGCAGAAAATATACGTAACGTACTTTAATGTACGGTGTGATAAATTTTGATTACATTTATAAATATTTAAATTTCACCCTCTACCTTACTAAATAAAATGAAGAATAAGTTGATTTGAAATGAAGAATAAATACTTTGCTAAATAAATGAAGAATAAGTTGATTTGAATTGAAGAATAAATACTTTGCTAAATAAATGAAGAATAAGTTGAAATGGTGATTTAAAAAAAAAAAAAAATTCATAAAAAAATACTATGATGGTTAAAATATAAGCCACAAAAATTGCAATTGTAACTATTTAAAAAAAAAAAATGATTTTACATCACTAATAATTCCCGGAATGAAATGTATGACAGGTATGACACTTGGATTATCATTACCCTTATTTGAGTATAAGTATTTTGCCCGAAGTATGAAATCAATTGGTACCTCTACTAATAAAACTAATAGTTATCAGTGTCACGCGAAAGTTTAAATATTATCGTCAGAGTGGTAGTTTTTGTTCTTGAGATATTTAATTTTTTAACTTTAAACTTAAGGAGTTTCAAAGAGTTCCTTTTTAAACGTATGGAATCTAAACAATATTTTTCAATTTTAAATACTTTTAGAATACGACAATAGACGTTCGTAGTTTATAGGGATTTTACTTGTTAAAATAAATAAATAAATAAATAAATAAATAAATAAATAAATAAATAAATAAATAAATAAATAAATAAATAAATAAATAAATAAATAAATAAATAAATAAATAAATAAATAAATAAATAAATAAATAAATAAATAAATAAATAAATAAATAAATAAATAAATAAATAAATAAATAAATAAATAAATAAATAAATAAAGACAAAATTTAAAAAAAAAAAAAAAAAAAAAAAAATGTGTATTGCAGTGTTTATTCTGTCTTTTACGTTTATGTTATTTCCAATAAAACAACAGTAGCTGACCCAGTTGAATTTTTCACTTTTTTTGCGTGTTGAGAAAATTTATACGAGGCAGTCACTAAAAACGGTTCCAATGGAAATGTTGCTAAAGCAGCTCATCAGCATATATTTATAAAATATTTGCAAATCGTACAAATTGACATTAATGTGAAGAAAAAATGTATAACTTAATTTATGATTTACTATGATTGGCAGGATTTCATCTTCATTATGATGGGTTCATTATGTTCTACCAATATAAACATAGACTTGCTGTAAATTTTGCATGAATTTTTCCCACTTTTTTATGTAAATTTATAATTTTGTTTCATACTATTGTATTCTATTGGCATAAAAACAATTTGTATGGGTCCCTTCATTCTTCACTCATGAAAACTTTTGTTTACAAAGGTTTATTTTCAATAATTAAAAGATGGCAAGAAAGTTACTATGTACCTTTTTGAATCTATTTCTTAAATTTATTCAATACGGCTCATTAAGTATAAGCCACATATTTTATGATACTGGCCAACGTCAATCGTCACATTTCTCAGAAGTTGAAGACTTTAATATTGATACAAATAAAATTTAATAATAAAAAATAATAAAAAAAATCAATTCCATCTATATAGTATTTATAATTTCGCACTCTTTTTTATAGTTTGGAACATCTGTTCTTTGTTCATTTTATTAATACGCTATGCCTTTACAATTGCACTAAACCATTAGTACCCTGAATTCAAAATCTATTCAACAGTTTCTCGTGGAACAGTTCTTCTTTATAAGCTATATTACTATAAACAAGGCTATATAGACGTGCCTTCATAACTGTCAAATGCTCTGTATTGTAAGAACATATTGCTTTTCAGAAGATATTGTCAAGCTGAAACTTCAGTTAAAGCTTCCTAAGGCTCAGTTCAATTTTGTGACTCTAGAGCTGGAAAACGTTGTGAGTTTTTTCATGATTGAATTGGGAAGCATTAAATGTTTCTTTGCAATAGAGACTTTTGTGATTTTATATCAAATAAAGTTGGAGGGAAAAAAAAAATGGAATAGAAAATTTAACTTTTTTTTTTCAAAAACCATAAAGCAAACTTAAATTTATTCTCTCCCTCTGTTAGGACTTGGATCCTTGAGTTTTAGACATAAATTAGGAGCTTGGGTTCGGAATGGATCCAAGCCCGTTTTAGACACACACACACACACACACACACACACACACACACACACACACACACACACACACACACACACACACACACACACACACACACACACACACACACACACACACACACACACACACACACACATTTTCATAAAACTATTCAGCTATATATATAAGTCAGTATATTCAGCTATATATATATATAAGTCAGTATATTTAGCTATATATATAAGTCAGTATATTCAGCTATATATATATATAAAACATTTTCTAAAAACTATTCAGTAAAATATCTTAATTTTTTTATGAGTATTAAATTATTATAAGCAGACATTATAATGAGCTTTTATGAATTCAGTGTTACGTTTTATAGTAGTGTAAGTGTTGCTATATAGCATTTTTGAAAATTGAGGTTTAATTTTTTACCAGTTTTGCATATAAATGTATGTTATGTATTACAATTTTGCCCATTATAAATTTAAAACAATTTTTTAAAGAAAAGTATGTGTTAAAATGTGATCAGACAACATTTAAAATAGAAAATTTGCAAGTTATTGGGTAAATGGGTTTGTTAAATATTCCTTGTTTACATTTCTCAAAACACATTGTTTTGAGAAATATTGAGATACAAAGGGGACATTTTTCGACTTTTACAATAATTGACTAATATTTAAATTTATTAAAATACTTCTAGAAAGTGGAAAATAATACATTTTATACATTTTGTGCAGAAAGAATTCAATTTCCAATAAAATATGAAAAATTTCAAATTTGGTTGAAAAGTGTCAGGGAATCCACTTAAAATTTCCAGACATCACATAAATTGTCCATCATACGCAAGCTATCGAGTATCTTTTTCTTGATGATACGATAATTGGGAGCTTTTTTCTCTTGCTACTCGATTTACTTGCTTGTGTAATGGTTAAATTTAACTGCAATTCATGGTTATTGATACAGATTCTTTTACTAAATGCATGATATTCTACAATAGAAATCATAAGTTTATAAAATATTTTGAGTTTAGGGGAAAAAAACCGCTAATGTAGATACGATCAATCTATTCGGTAAGCTGAAACTTTTTGGTTCGCAAAGGAAAGCGTTAACGAGTGCAGCTAGTTTTAAAGTTATGTGTTAAAATATAGGATGCACGATCCACAAAATAAAATTTAGAAACAACTTAAGGAGTTCAAATGATGATATTTAATGAACTTGTTTTTCTTATACCTACGAAACATTTATAGGATAGATTTGAGTGAAGCTAGCTGCTTTCTTGTTAGGAAGAGAAAGGGGTGCGATGGATTAATTTCTTAGCCTATTGGTTCAAGAGATCAAATACATGTGATCCAAAATAGGAATATTACTAAGATAAATTAGAAATCTAAATTAATTATCTAAACAATGCGTTGCCATTAAAGACGGGGAAAAACAATATAGCTTAGAGCTTAGCCCCTTCCTCAGTTACTAAAAGAGAACACACAACTCGCAACTAAATTAAGGTATAAAACTAGTTTTTAAAATTTCTTATAAAACTATCAAGTCTCAGAATGGAATAAATGGATAAGACTTTCATGAAATATATTACCAACAGTCCCTACTTATATTGTTTTTATTATTTTGACTTTAGATTAATTCGGATTAATATGTGAGTATTTATAATAAAAAATATTTATAAAATAAAATTTAAAAGTAAATCGAATTTCATTACAGTTGTATCCATATCATTTACCTCAAATTGAAATGGAAAAGTAGATAATAACAAAAGTATACATTATTCATTCAAACTATTTTTACGCTTCAGTTATGCTATTTATTACGTTTCACTTCAAATTATTTATTAAGATGCAAATGATGCTGACTAAAATTATTAAATTATGTCCTTGAAATAATTAATATTTGGTTTTTGAAAAACTGCATAACCCTTATAGGAATATGTATTTATCCTAATTTTGGATTTTGGAAATATTTACAGTTAAGGTTCATAGAATTGCTTATGTGTAAAATAAATTTAAACTAATAAATTTAAATTAAATTTACTTATAAAAATATTAAGTGTATTTGAAGTTATTTCTAATTCTATACAGGGAATATGGATATTTTTTTTTGTATATTTTTTTTTATCTCATGTATTATTTTTAATTTTTATAAGATTTGTTAGATTGACGTAAATTAACAGATGGCTACCCATTTTGTCTCAGAATGTTTCTTAAGTAGTTATTCCTTTCTAATACAAGCATTTCTATACAAGCTTTTTTAAACTTTTAAAACTTTGCTTTAATAAATAAGGTTATCACCTTAATCAAAGGGAGTTAATTAATCACTTTTTTTTACATTAATGACCCTGAAAAAATAGCTCCACATCTCATTTGAATGAGTAGAATATTCCAAGTTACGCTCACTTTAATTTAAATACTTTTTATTTTCCACCTCATGTTAAATCAAATAAATTAAAAATTAATTCATGTTATAATTCCCAACTTTTCAATACAAACTGTTTTTAAGCTCAACATCACGAAAATGTGTACAATACAAGACTTTTTACTGTAGTTTAAGCGTTTTGCTTTTATCTCTCCATAATTTAATAAAATATCGTATAAATACATGTTACAAAAATACAACAAAATTGAATTTACTAAAAAAAATATATTTACTTGTTTACTTATTTCGAATAGAAATACTACTTATTGAAAATAGAAAAAGGCAGCTTTTAACTTAAACAGATACATACTACAATTAAAACGTTGAAGGCAAACTATTTAGTCTAAGAAAAATCATTCATGAAAGTTTGCTCATTGATTGATATTCTTTATTATTTCAACAAGTTTTGTTTCGAAGAACCTTAAAAATAACCTCCAATTTAAAAATACATTATGTAGGGAATAAAAAAAGTTCCTTATCAATAGAATTTACCGTCAGTCGTTGGCTTTATTTAGAAGAAAAAATGATGCAAAATAATTAAACTAAAAGGTGATATAGGCGGAAGTTACTATAATTAGTACATTATAAAAGGAACTGTGTGTGTTTCAAGCAAACGATATTGAAAGAGTTGCGTGGTAACCATGTTTCCAAAATAGAAAGAAGAAGAAAAAAAAAAAAAAAAGAAAAAAAAAAAACCTCCAACGGATTAAAAAAAAGGTGTGGTTTATTATTCATTATGTACTTTTAATAAGTAGGAATTAATCTAGTTTTTTTTTTTTTGGTGACTTTAAGTAGGTTATAGAAAAACCTGAGGAGATTTAAAAAAAAAAAAAAAAAAAAAAAAAAAAAAAAAAAACCTAGCATTGCTGATTGAAATATGAGTCATCAAATCATTTTACTGAGGTTTTTTTATTTTATTTATGCATGAATTTCTCAAGATGCGTTAGGAGTCTTAGAAACTCTTTTAAATGAGCATGCGATGTAAAATGCTGAGTTTGTATTTCATTTTGTAATGTTTGTATATTACTTATTGTGTGTATCATATTTCTATCATTTGGAATTTGTTTCATTTGGAGTATGTTACATTGAAATATGTACTTTATGTTATTGTGGGGTTTAATTGGCGTGTGGATGGTGTGTTTGGAACTATATATAATTAAATAACCAACACGTGATCAACATTACTTGACTCCATCTATTATTTTGATGGTAAAATAATTACAAGCGTTAATGATTAATATACAGGACAACAACGTGTTTTTAATAGCATGGTAAAAACTGAAGTAAAATAGTGGAATACACTTGTCAAGTTCTAACTCGAAGTAGTAGTTCATAAAATGTATAAAACCCCAACCGCACAGTACTGGAAGCTGTAGTTAATATTGACGTCGCATATTGGCTGTTCATAATGACGTCAGCTACACTGCATTATCATTGAAAATATGTAATGTTGATTTGAAATAGTATAAATATACTTATAGAAGAAAGTTATTATCTTTTCTCGGTACTAATATCAATCGTTTAAAATCAATCCACATTTCCATGTGCGAACTGACATACTACATTAAAAAGCAAACTTAGTAAACACATAATTAAGTCCATTTAAGTGATAGACATCAGTATAAGGCAAGTCAAAAGAAGAAAATATGCAAAAGTTTCTGCATGTAATTGACGTACAGCTATTCGTCGAGGTGCGGGGATACTATCACCTCTGCCTGTCATATCGAAGGCGGAAGGTTAATTAATTTTATCCAAAAGTAAGCTCACGTTATTTAATGTGGCAGGATAGTTATAAATTCCTATGCTTTAGCTTTTTTTTTCTTAATGGTTGGATGACTAAAATTATGTTTAAAAAATTGGAAATCTTTAAAGTGTACGAATATATTTTTTTACGTAGTATAGATAAAACAAAAAAGTTTTTTTTTTTTTTTTTACCTAGGAATCTCTGTGGAGTTGCTTGTTTGTTGTGCCATTGATGATGTCATTAAAAGTGAGATAACTGCAAGTAGGCAGTAGAACCAGCTCCACATTCTTGGAACCTATAAAATGAAGAAATAAGTTTAGAAAACACATTTGTATCGACTTAGAAACACATTTGTATTGAAATGAAGAATCTGCAATACATGTAAAGAAGTGTAACCTAATGTGTATGTGTTTTTTTTTATAGAGGACTACAGTTTTATTCCGAATTTGATGAAACTTTATACACTTGATCTTTGACAAAAGTGGAAATAAGTAGAGACGTGAGATTTTGGAAAACAGACACCGTTTTCGCTTTCTAACTTCTAGAGGGGCATGATAATTACTTACATTGCGATACTTTGTATTTAAGTTAGGGAAATCAAGGCTAGCGGGTGAAAGATGCATGCTCATAATTAAAAAAAAATTCATTTCCCGGGTTGTACCGAGAACTATTAATTTGTTCTGCCAGCTATCAATTTATTCTATTTGTAAAATAAAAATTAAAAAAATTCTGCGTGTCTTATAATAATAAAAATACATTTGATTGCGTAGTTCTTACCACCACCCATTCTACCATCCTATTTCTTAAGTGTTTAAGTAATTATTCTTATACCTCATTATATTCTAATTTATAGCTTTGGTAATGATGGTAAAATATAATATAACTTTCGGGTATTCTTCCGTTAGGCGGGTACCAGTTGTCGCCAAATCTAAACGTTTAAATGACGCGTAAATGTCGACAAACCTAAATGTTCACGGTTTGTTATATGAATTATGAAGGATTTGGAAGTTATTAGTGTGGTAGAGTCATTGCTGCAATTTGGCAGTTTTCATTTGGTACCCGTCTTACGGATGAGTACCACCTTTCGCATTAGTATCTATACATATTACATACAAGTTTGTTTTATAACTCCGTGGAAGAACACTAATACAGTTTCACAAAACATTTACATACAACATAAAAACATTGCATGATCATATTTGTAGTAAACATAAATTTTTAATTTAACAGTTTAAAAAATAAAAATCCATTCTAAATAGATTTATCTTGTGACGTATGGATACAGTTATGCTAAGTTTACAATGGGCAACTTTATTCCATATCATATAAAAATACGTTACTAAATTATTCATTAAACATATTTCTTGTGGGGGAAAAAAAACTGTGTTGCATTTTTCCAATACAGAACAAACAAATTTCTAATGCAATGTTTAAAAATGTTTGGAATGTTTCCCGCTACTGTTGCGGATAGTGACAAAAATGTATGCATTTCAATTAGAAAAAGGCGCAGTCACAAGATTTAATTTGATAAACTTACAAACGCTTAACAAATTATAAGTTTTCATCACAATAGTGTGATTTTATGTACAGTACCAAAAAAAAAAAAAAAAAAAAAAAAAAAAAAAAAAAAAAAAAAAACAGAACGATGGCTATATCTTTTGTTCTAATTGTTGAAATAACAAACAAAAGGTACCGTTGTAAATCGTGAAAGGTTTTTAATAATTGTATGTAGTTTTTTTTATCATGAGGGGTCATCTACATATTAAAACAGAACCAAACTTTAAAAAGTTCAATAGTAACCTCATAATATTATTCCATATTTGGATTCAGCATTAAAAAAGAATGCGAAATACAAAAATTCGTAATTTTCTAATGAATGGTTTGTAATTTAAATGATAAAAAGAAAATGATAAATTAATGTTAAATAAAAAAGTTGGTTTTTTGGCCATAAATACTTAAATAATTAATATATTTCAGTAATTTTTTTTTCAAAAGGTAGTTTGTAAATGGCCAAACATAAATAGCAATCAGCTTTTGAATCAATTTTTTTTTAATAATTAATTATTAATTAATAAAGTAATTAAAATTTTTTTTGAATAGAAACATATATTTTTTTGCTTTCATTAGATTTACCATGGTCTAAAACCCCCCCATAATTTTTTTCTTTCCATTTTGACTATTAGTTCTCGATTTTTTAGAGAAAATGTAAAAAACGCTCACTTTAAGGGACCGTATAGTAGACGACTTTTGAAAACTATCAAAGATTAATTCAAGGTAAACTAGAGGTGTGGAAAATCGCATAACGTTCAGTTATCGTATAACCGATAGTTTAAAAACTAAGAAACACGCTTTAATAGGAAAGTGAACTAAAAAGTAGAAGATAATTTTAAATAAGTTTGAAATAAGAATAGTGATTAACAAGAAATATTTATTTTATCGTAAAAAAGCGTGGGGTGCTTGATGTCAATTTTTGTAAATATTTAATGACAGATATTGGTAAAAGTAGAGCCATTATGAAAATATCTTAAAAAGCACCCCACGCTTTTTTACGATAAAATAAATATTTCTTGTTAATCACTCTATTCTTATTTCAAACTTATTTAAAATTATCTTCTACTTTTTAGTTCACTTTTCTATTAAAGCGTGTTTCTTAGTTTTTTAATCTATTGATTATTTTCTACTTTTTAGTTTGATTTTCTATTAAAGCGTGTTTTTTAGTTTTTTAAATTATTAATTATTTTTTCTGTAAACTATCATTTTTTTTTTTTTTTTTAATTTGCTTTCTTAAATTCCATTTATTTAAAACAACATTTTTTAAGCAATTTCAATAAGTTATCCTTTAAAAATTTTACTGAATCATGTGACTTTTTCATTTTATAAATAATTTCAACGATCTAGTTACATTTGTGTTTATAGTGAAATATTTCTGTAAAATATTCATGCTTTGCTAAATACTGTTTACTAATGCCTACATTTAATATTTATTAATTTTCTAATTATCAGTAGTATTCGTTATATTTCTGCAATTACAGTTTTCGATATTTTATTTATTTCTTGTGAAGAATGCACATCTTTAATGTTGTAAATAAATTATGTTACTTTTGCGTTTCCTTGCTATTTTTGTATTAATCTAAAACATGACACTATAAATCCAAGTAGTTTCTATGCAATTTTAGACTAATACTTGTATTTTTTAATCTTCGTGAAACGCGCCACATTGACCGTTCTATTTCTCCCGCTGTGAAGAAGAACCTTAAAAATACCTTTCGTTTTATGGAAATTCTCCCTGAAGATCGGTCAAAAAATGGTCGAAATATTTTGGCTCATAAGTGACGTGTTTTTCAACATAATGCATTGAAATTTGGTATACAGGGTAAATGATGTATTCTGAATCGAATGAAATGATAAAAAATAAGGGTTCGTATTGAAATTTTCTAAGATAGCGTTATTTTTACTTAGTAAACGGTCCCTCAAGAAAAAAATATTACATCAGATATATAGAAAATCGTAAATAAAACATTTTGGTGCAAACCGTAAGATTCTAAGATTATTAGAACCGAAGATATAGCCATCGTTCTGTTTTTTTTTTTTTGCGTACTGTACCACTTCTACTTATAGATTTAAAAATTCAGCAAAGAGCTAAAAAAGATCTCCTTAAAGTACTATATTTTATAAGACTGTAAATGAAGCATTGAATTATTAGTATTTTCGGCACCCCCTTTTCGTAAGTGTTATTGTTGTTTAATTTCGTCTAGGAGTGAAAAGCAGGTGGCCATTTTTAAAGAGATAGGCACAAGCGAATGGTTAAGCAATTGCTAACGCAGTTGTTTCGAAGCTGGGCTCGGTTTTCTTTTTTACCCTCGGAATAAAAAAAAGGTCTTGAAAATATGTTTGCATTCGAGTTTCGAAAGAAACGACCTTACGACGCAGAGGGAGGAGTTCGTCTTTTGTAGGTTTCGACGTTTTGTTACCATAGAGAATACATATATCTGAGTTGGAAAGGTGAGACTTAAGAGATTTTGACATTTGAATCACAATGTATCTGAAGAATTTATATATATCTTTAAATTTCGGTGTTCGGAAATGTATTATAAAGGGAGGGGTTTTATAAAACGAATAGCATTCCTTTAAAAATAGAAGGCATTTCTAAATTTAGATATTTAAGGAAATTGGGTTGGTTTCTGACTTTCAGTAGATTTCATTAGACTTGTTGAAAATAACCTGAAAGGAAAAATAAGTTTTTAAAACTCCTTTCACAAGAGTTTAAAAAGGCTAACAATTCAGTTCTGGTAGTCTAAATTTGTAGTCAAAATACTTGCGGGAGTTATCATCTGCTCCAGTAATTTTCCTGTTGTTAATTGGGGGTCCATTTTTCATCTAAAGTTGTATAACATTTTCGTTACATTTACTTAAAGTATTTGGCCAAAATAAATACTACTAATGAATTTGAAAGTTTTGAATCAGCAGTCTTGAAGCTGAAATTCTATTTCTAGTTCAACATCACCGATATCCCATGTGTTTTATAGTATTCTCGACAAGTCATCACCACGAAGCATGTGTGCCATTTAGTATTTGTGTGCTTTATGGTCCATGGTGTTAGTTTCTATTACGTATTTATCTTAAGGGTACCATAAGTTTCAGTTATGATTCAACTTCTAGTATGCCATCGTTTTCATCTAAATATCATAAAATATGTACCGTTCTACGAGTATATATATCAACGGAAAGTATGTTGTGGCGTGATCTTGTCTTCGGAGCCTGGATGAGTTAAAACTATTTAATATATTCATGGAGGAGCTAATAAAGGCAAGTTAAGCCAAACAGTAATTGCACTGAATAAATTAAACTAAAATAATGAGTATTTAATAATTTATTGCTATTGAACATAATATACATATTGATTAATAATTGACAGTTAGATAATCACATTTAAATCCTATATGTTTCCATAGTTGTAATTATGAATAAGGGATGGAATAAATGTGTTATTTTGTCAGTTAATGTCTTCTAACTTGGATTTCAATAATGTTTGGGCCTATTGCATTTTCTTCATTGCTATTATTTCCTTCAATAACCCAATATGCATTATAAAGTATTAAAATTAATTCATGTAAATTTTGTTTTTGATTTTTACACGTTTTGGCTTCTAAAAAAGAAACATAGAAAAAAAGTGTGTGTGTCTATCTGTGTATGTGTGTGTTTGTGGGATAACCTACCATGTTCAGCTTTTGAATACGGGTTAGTGGAGGCCATGAATCATTAAGGTTTTCGTCAAAATTTAAATTGATATTGAAAAATTTATATTTTTCAGCATTTAAAAAAAAGTAAAGCTCAAATGATTTTCATCAAAATATATGTGTAGTATAAGGTTTCCTAAACATCCCGAAATTCCCGTAGAAATTCGATGAAAGCCTAAAAAGTGGAGAAACGAATGTTTTAAAAGCAAAGTTTTCTTCTGTTGAACCTTGTCCATCAATGACTATTAATCCTCTATTCCACTCACCCGAAAGGATAATGTAACTATTAACGAAAAATATATCGGCAATTTTTCCATCTTGGTGGGGTTTTGTAGCCACAGTAATAATTATCACAAAAAATAACGCCAAACTGGCAATTTTTTTTTTAATTGATCAAAATATGAAAATGATAATGGTAAATTATACCAATCCATGTCAAATTTAAATTCAGTGATCAGTATTATAGTGTAATGTTATGCGATGTTCCACACTCCTAGTTCCTTTTTATTTCAGGTTAATTTGTTTCTCGTGGATTTAATTGTTATTGTTTTGTTTTATTTTGAGTTATATTTTTCTCGTCGGTTTTATTGCACTACCTTTGGGTATTGCTTATTGCTCAGAAAGAATTAGGATAATTAATAAACTACTAAAAATTCTTCCGCCTAAATTTCAAATCATAAGAAACATATCATAATCATAACATTGTCAATTTAAGCACAGCAAACCACCACACAAAAAACAACGAAAAAATATACCAGTACAGTCAATTTTTTTTTTTATAAAATTATAACCAGATGTTCTATGCACATATTTTTATTGTTTAAGGGGACTTGGTACCTCTTGTTTTCACAAAAAATAATAAAAACGTACATTTTCTCTTTTTTGCATGTTTATAGTTTTTGAAACCTTCTTCTTATTCTGGCAAGTTTTTGAGTTGATCTGATAACTGCAATTGCAGAAAAGCTATATTCTTATGGAGAATTTAGCATTGCTGCAATAGCTCCTTTGATGTTTCTAACCCATTATTCTCAGTTTGGGATTTTTGATACTCCCACCTTAATCAAAATGCTTAGACTTCAGCAAATATGACTGAAATGACTTGAATTTTTTTTCGTGTCATTCTTAATATCTATTTGACGAAAATAGACTTGGATTTTTGGATAAGGTAAAAACTTTTTTTTTACAAATTTATATGTTGAAAAATACCTTTTATTTTATGCTTGTTTTACTTATAGGTACAGTAATTATCGTTTATCTCGAAAACTATATAACTTAAATCCGATGCCTAAAAAGTTCGAGTATATTACTAGGAAATTTTTTTAAAAAAATCTGGAAGAAATATGGAAAAATAAAACGAAGATAGAAATTGAAATTTGATGAATTTTTTTTTTAAATTTAAAATTTTTTAAAATTTAGAGCACTATGTGAACTTTTTTTAAATAAAATTTAGTTATACTTAGGAATACTTCCAAATATGTAAAAATTATAATTTTAAAGGCTTAAATAAAAAAAAAAGTTTGGAGGGTACCAAGTCCCCTTAAAGACTAATAAACCGACATTTGAAAATTGAGCCACATTTTAATTTCTAGAATGTTTTTACTTGCTTGAAAATGCTTTTTTTACCTATCCATCACCATTTTAACTTGTGACAAAACCCTCCACAAATCAATAATATTCCCGGTAATTACGTAACCACACCCAGTCCCACTAATTAACCCTTACCATTACTACCAGACTTTTTTGAGAGATTTCTGCTCACATTTATAACTTTGAGCTAACATAATTGAGAAGCTTCTTTGACGAGAATTGTCCTCGTGTTAGGCACTCATCCAAAGTACCATGGCGAACGAATTCATCTAATGGCGGAGATTAGCTATACATGGTCTTATAGTTTATGCAATGTGTTCAACGTCCTTCGTGTTGTTCTTGATCAAGGCTAATAGACGAAAAAGATGGTTGTACCGTAGATTTGCGAGTGAGTGCGTCATGAAATTATTTGGCTTAGTCATGCAATTTAAATTTTAAAATTTGTGAGCAAATGATTTTTTTATTTTTCGCTAAATTCTTTCATTATAATTAAGCAAAATATCAATCGCAGTTCTTATTTGGGTCAAATTAGAACACGAGTTAAAATAAATTCAGGTAGACACACATATGAATGGAAACTTTTTATCGCATAATTTTGTGTATAAATTACACAAATCATTGGCAAATTTAAATGTAGTGAGTGCAGTATTAAGTGTAATTAAAAGTTATGTGATGTCCCATACCCTTAATTTTACTTTCAATCACCCAATATGCAATATAAAGTAGTGAAGTATTAGATTCGGTCAAATATATATATATATATATATATATATATATATATATATATATATATATATATATATATATATATATATATTTTGAACATTTTTACACGTTTTGAAATGTGCTGAGTTTAAAAAAGTGGTCTAAAAATGCCTGTGTAATCAGCATAAACTTTGTAATGGATTGACATGTGTATGATGTTCAACTTTTGCTTAAGGATTAGTGATGGCCAGGGTTAAAGTTTAGGTTTTAGTTATTATTGCTCAAAAGCATAATATAGCTGCCATTGAAAAAAACTATGTTTTACAGTATTTGTCAAAAAATATCTAGCGACTTTCAGTAAAATTGTTGCTGAAATGCTTTTTAAGGTGGTCTAAGCATCCCTATTTCTAAAATTTGCAAAGAAATACAATAAAAGCGAGAAAAAAAAATACAGTTTATAAATATCCTTAAACTCTATCTTTTCTGTTCACGTATAAACTAAAATAAACTGTCAGACAAGTTTTAAAATTACGTTAATCAAAATAAAATTATACTTGTGAGACAACCCTGAAAACTCGAAATGTTTTGTTTAATTTCACTCAAATCTGATTAGCACACTACCAGTGCTTCAAACGCTAGATGTTAAGTTGATGAAAAGTCACCGTCACGCGTTGACTGAAATGCCAATTTTGCGTTTATACGGAGCCATCAGTTTGTATAATTAAGCTATTGAGCAAGCCGGTAGGTGATAACGTTGCAGGTGAATAAATGATAAGAGTTGACGTGCCAGTAAATATAAAATGTTTGATCTATCTACTGGAATTGTCAGAAAGAGGTGATGTCTTGACAAACTAGCTTCTCCTTCAAATAGAACGTTGTACTTACACGGAGTTACCATTGACGTCACATAACTGCGATCTTAACTTGTTTGGTAACGTTTAAATAAGCCTTAAGTAATTGAGATGTCTTTCTACAGGTAGTAAAGAGGTAATGACCAAAATCGGAAACAGGGGTTTTGGGAAGTTTGGTTAATCCATGCCGAAACTCGGCCATCGTTCCAAAATACACGATTTTGTAAAAATTAAACATGTCAAAATGACCCCAAAATATATTTTTTACTCCTCCGTCTTTTCTTATAGAAATATATTTCATCTTTAAAACTCTGCGTCAACATTTCAAAACTTCTAGTACATTTTTTACCTAGCACTGGGTGAGATTGGCCAAGATCCGTAGCAACGGCCAGTTTACAATGGTCCACATCGGGATTAGCCAATGCTTTCTGACATTGGCCAGCGTATGTGTGCTCATATTTCCCTCGATCATATTAATCTTCAGTCGTATTCTCAATCAAATTAGAAAACGAAAAGTTAAGAGACGAGCCACTTTTCTTTACCAACCTTATTCCGTGGAGTCTTCTTCACTTGGATAGAACATAGGGCGTATCCAATGAAAGGGTAAACCTTTTTTATCGCACTGAGTGTTCCACCCTTATCTCTATGTTAAAAGGAATGTAAGGTAACTTTAGTTTCGGATGGCCAGGATTTTAAGAGATTGGTATCCACCCTTTATAATTATGGGGGTTGTTGATGTGTTTATGGCACTCATTCACAAGTGGCCGAACTGGGAGCTAAATTTTCACTGTAGAAGTTTATAATTTGACAGGGAAGTGGGCTGTTAATGGATTAGATTGCTTTCTGATGTATTTTGTATAATACATCTCTATGGGATATGTATTTATAAGCGATGTCCTGCATTGTAATAATTGCCTAGATGGAGATAAGAAAGAAAATTTATTTTTCGAAGATTAAACAGGCATTTGAACTGATTAGATGTTGATTTTAAACATATTTCAGTCGTTTGCGTTGGTGTACTTGTTTGTTTTTAGATCTTGAGGTCACCAACTTTTTCATTATTTTCAATAAATTAATTTACCCTAAAACTAAATGGTAAGTGAATATTATAAATTAAAAAAAAATAATTATGGTGGCATGATTTATGTTTCTTGTTCTGTTTGTGAATTACTTAATATCTGAATAGGACTTGACATTTTGTCATACGATAGCAATTTGAGTTTGTACCCTTCAAATAATTTAACATTTAGAAATCTTGTACATTATATTTCTGGGAGATTATAAATGTATGTTATAATTAATTTTATCATAAGATAGAAGAGGACGGCAATAACTTTTCTATTTGATGTGTACATCTTTGGCAATCTTTTAATAAAAGTAATTTCATGTTGGTCTACAAATGTGTTAATTTATGTTTTAAAAATTTGTCTATTAAGCTTAATTTAAAGGGGTGGTACACATTTTTAATAAAACCAACAAACCTAAATGTGTATTTTCAAAGACCGTAAGGAACCATTATAATGTTTTTTGTCCATGCTAATTTAGGAACTTCATGTATTGAGTAATTCATATGAAATATAGAGAAAAAGTTAGAGTAGTCAAAAAACAAAATCTTACAAACCGCAAAAATTACAGATTACGATTGATGACTTAACTTGAACAATTATTGATTATTATAATCATAATTAAAATTGTAGTTCCGAAAAGACGCATTGATTATTTCAAGACTTCTCTACTACGGTGGAAAACACATTTGAAGTAATTTCTTGAAAACACGGAAACTGTACGGACGATTGTAATGTCAAAGGAGCTTCCAAACTTTGTAATGACTTACGAGGGGACTTTACAACTTTTACAGAAGACTAGGAATTTTTTACAGAAGTATTTTCACTATCAAAAGGGAACTAAAAAAGATGACCTTGATTTGAACTTGTATGAAACATCCATATCTGTCGCATTCGACATAAAACCACGGTTTAAATGTGAATTCGCTGTTTAAATACATAATTCGTTACAGATTGTACTCTGATTAGGTAAAAACAATCAAAGGAAGAAAATATCTCTTGTACGCAAGTGTTTTATAAATAGAGTTGCTTAAACAATATATTTTGTTCGGGGAAAAAAAAAAATGTATAACCAATTCTTGAAGAGGGAAAAAAAAAAAAAAAAAAAAAAAAAAAAATCAGGAATTGTTGAGTTGAAAGAAAAAACTTTGATCTTATTTTTTTCCCATGTCAATTCCATACTAAAACACTTTTGAATATAAACTTTTTCTCACTATCGTAATACTTTATTCTCAAATCTTTATAATCTGGACTTCAAAAAATCAAAACAACTTTTACCTTTTCGCAAAAGCAATCAATTTCCTAGTCGATAAGGAAATACAATCCCAAGATTAAATTCGATTACATTCAAGTTTGGATGTACTTGTATTAAGTGTAAAATAAATTCTTCAATGAAATGAATACAAATGTACAAATTCTGTTCGTGAACGAAATCCGAATTTCTTTCTTTCCGAATAATAGGTTTTCATTCAACAAATTTATTTAGGTTCAACTTTATTCTATTCTATACAATAAAACAGTTTTCTTAAGGTATTTTAGAAGTTTTTTTTTACTAAGAATGGTTGATTCTGTTTTATAACAGAAATCGCAATCTGTTGTCATGGGAGCAAAACTTTATTTTCGATTGCAAAGTACAATGTCTTTATCAAAGAAAGTATGAGAAAAACAACAAGGTCATTTAAGATCTAAGGATTGTGACTTGAAATGAACTTACAACAATTGAAGTTGTATTTTTGTTGTTTGATGTTTACCATAAAGGAGTCTGGTGTACTTAAAGACAATTTCCCCAATGGACACTGAAAAAAATCTTGAAAAAGCGAAGGAAAGAGAGAGGAGTTTCAGAGGATATGGCAACGTTAAACAGACATGTGAACTTGGACAGATTCATGACTGAATCTGTATTTTTATATTTTGGTTGTTACTGTAAAAAAATGCAATTTAAACTTTTATTTTTAGATCTCTAATAGTTTATTTTCAATGCTAACTGCACCATTCTTATCTATAAAAGTTTATTTGATTCATTTTAGTTTTAAATATTGCGTAACTATTACACATTTCCTGATGTCTAGGTTAAAACAAATTGGTCTACAAATTGATTAGCATATCTACAGACATGTATGGTTTAGTTTTTCAAGGAGTTTGTTTAACAATTAATGTGATACCTTTTGCTAGTTGTTAAAGTTAATAAGAATTCTTAAAGTTAATGTTATTAAAGCTTATTCAATAGGAAATTTATATTTTATTTTACTCTTTTTATGTGTTCTTAATAGAGTAAAACCTCGCTAAAATTAAATTGATGGGGCCGCCGAAATTGTTCACGTTAACCGGAATTTCAAGTTAAACGAATAAATCAACCTTAACTTTTAAGTATGAAGTGCTTTTACTTCGCGTTAAACGAGATTTCATGTTAAGCGATTTTACGTTAACGGGGTTTGACTGTATAAATGAACGGTGATGTAGCTTAGGAAATTCAGGATTTAATATGTGTTAGAAGGGACTTAGAATAAATAACATAATTTATTTTTTTAAAGTAATTAACGAACGTCAAGTTTAAAGTTCTTAAAGTTCAATGAATTTTAATTTTCTGTTTCATTTTATTCAATTTATGTGTTCCTAAGCATCATGTACAAAAATTATTAGATACAGGATGATTATAGTTCAAGTTCAAGTTGCCATGTTTTGACCTGAATACGTGCATGATTTACTTGACTTATTTCTCTTTCGCTTAAGTGGTGTATGAGGCCTTTAGCATCTTCTCTTGCGTTTCCCCAACTTGACCATCCCAAAAGATTTCTTTTATTAATGGTAATTTGTCTCCATGTCAATTTGAAATACTAGTATGCGAGAAAAAAAAGTTAAAACAGATAAAAGTTTATACGAACATAACTAGAAGAGGAAATATTTGCGTATATATATATAAAAAGAAATTAACAATTTGACGAGATTTTTATTAACAGGTGACCCCGCTGCATTTGTTTTTCAATATAAGAAATTTCCATTAAAAAAATTTACGTTGCATGAGTATTGTTGAACATGAAAATTGAGCATGAAAACAAATTTATTTATATTATTCTAACAAAACAAATAATAATAATTATAATAAATAAAAAAAAAATCAAGTACTTTCCCAGAAATTTACAATACTGTTGCGTGGAAGGGTTCGAAAGATTTGAAGCCAAAGCAGATCAAAACTTGCAGAAATTTATTCCAATATAACTCTTCACAGATTCTCTTACAACTCCAGAACTGCTCGTTCTAGTAAACACAATACAGCTCTTTTCGCAACAATAGACCACAAAACAGCAGTTATAAACTTGACAACACAACTGCTCAAATCGCTGCAAAAGGCAATGCAATACAGTTCACTTTAGAACTACTCTGAATGCTCACTGAGACTCAGTAATTTCAGTCAACTCACCAGTCAACTAATTCAGTGACTCAAAACAACTAACTTCACTCACGGCCGGCCTTATATAGGAGTCAAACCTTCTTGAAATTTCTAGAGGTAGATATTTGGAGAACTTTCCAGATCGTAGTCAAAAAGTCCTATACATGTACATAGGGACCGAAAATATCGCCAAATGGTCGGCAAGTTTGGCGACCATTTGGCGATTTCTCGTCAAATTTGGCGACAAAAATTAGTTGCCAAAACCGTCGCCAACTAGGTTCTATCTCGCCAATTTGGCGAGATTGTCTTACCATAATGTTAAATACCATGCTCCTTGTAAAACCCGCTTCCCAGCGTTACCTCTGTAAAACTCGTTATCAAGCATTGAGGCCCACATTGCGGGGAAGCAAACTATTATTACAATGCCTTATGCGAAATGTACATACATTTTCCTCTTTACAAAATTAACACTACGAAATATTTACAAATCTACAAAAATTCCTAACATTACATTATATTTTTATTCACAAGTACAGAAGTATGAAATAAAAAATCATTGTTTTATTTTTATGGAAGTTGGATGTACTGCAAACTGGATAATATATTGAAAATTATGTAATTTTTCTTGAAATATTTATTGCTTCATAACAAAGGAATTGCCAGAAATATTTAAATGAAGTTTAAACCAAACAGCAAGCGTTATAGATATCCAACGTAAAAGCTTTTCCTCTCTATCAATGTCAAATAAGCCACTTCACGTCATCAATGTAAAAAGTTCAAAGATATAAAATAACATCTCTTAGGTTCTGCAAAAAAATGGGACTTTCTACCAGATTATGGACAAGTGGATAACTGTTACTGCTCTTCAACCTTGGATAGTGGTGATAATGTAATTTTTTGTGTAGAGGGGTAAATTGGTGTTTAACTTATCTTTACCTCTATATATAAACCCATAAAAGTTTCAATATCCCTATAAATATAATTCACTTCAATTCATCACTCCATGCATATAATTTGAACTGAGAAAATAATAAAAATTGTTTAAATGTGAATAAATTGAATTGAAGTGATATTAATTTTTTTCACCTAAGCTTTATTTAAATAAATAAGTTCACTTCCACCTTTAAAAAGTTATAACTATATCAAAAAATAAATAGGCCTCCTTTAATCACTGAATATATGATTCGATATGCTTTATTGCCTACCATCTACAATCTATGGTTAAATTCGAAAGAATTGAGACTAATTTAGATCGAGTAGTGTAGAGTTAAACTTGGGTTTATTGAAGGGAATCATTTTTAAAGAGTAGTAGACGAGAATTAGTGAGTTTTTAGAGTCGATAATTCCATTCTTATCTACATTAAATAAACAAGGTATTCATAATTATTAAATTCCTTCGCTTAAGTACCTTATGGAGATTGTAGTATGCCTTATATTTTAATAAAATTGTGTTAACGTACAAATAGCATCATGGAGAAATCATATCCTGAATGGAAAAAATCATATGTTTATCCACACCAGATGGACATATATGAAAGTTAACCATACAGTTTTAACCTTTCTGGAAAAGTCGCACATGAAATTTTAGACCTAGAGAAAAGAATGCAAAAAAAAGTTTAGAATATATGTTCCATAATGGGTGTCTTTTCCTTGTCTTTATGAAATGTTGCCCTTTGTGAAATTCAAACTAATTTACAATTTATTATCATATGTATTACAACAAAATTATAATTTTTAAATCATATCTCTTCCAATAATTTTTTTAATTATATGTGTTTCCTTCATATGTATTATAGATAAATTCAACATTATTTAAATAGTACGTAAACACAATTTATGATAATATGTTGATTACTACTGAGTTTCAATGAATCTAAACAGGGAAACTTTTATTATTATTATCCTGTAAAACTGTTTCCTTGGTCCTTTGTTAAATAGTGTCCTTTAAGAGAATTGAAACTAATTTAAAATTAAATTTTTTAAATCATATGTATGAGATTTTTTTTTTTTGTAATTATATACGTTTTCAATCATATGTATCAGTGATAATTTCAACAAAATTTAGATAGTCCGTGCACACAATTTTATGAAGATTATTAACTATTACTGGGTCTAGACGGATCTGAACAGGTGCATTTTAACTATAATCACCCTGTAAACTGTTGCCCTTCAAAAATCACGTTCTCAGAGTCACAGATCCTTGTTAATTCACTTTATTTTAGGTCTTTTCAAATACTATTATAAAGAAACCAAAGTATTGTTATGAATTTTTCCACTGAGGCAATGATGGCACAGTTTTTACGGTATAAAAATATTTATTCTCTCTTCAAGAGCTCAAAAAAATTATTCGAAGAACAGTCACTATCAAGCTTCCATACAAGCTTCAAAAAAAAAAAAAAAAAAAAAAAAAAAAAAAAAAAAAAAAAAAAACAACTTCGAATACAGCGATTATACAAGCTCACTCCAATAGGTAAACAAAGCGATCAGCTTTCCTCGAAGTCCGAAGTCAATCTGAAAACTTTCCCGATCTCCGGTCTTTATATACCAGGCGCGAAAGAAACATTTCGAAATTTCTGGATTGCTTTAGGTGTTGCCACCTTTTTCTAACCTGTATAATCGCTGTTAATAAATTAAATAAGATAAAATAAATTACAATAGAATTTTAAAGTAATACGTTACTATTTACACTATATACAGACAATTTGTGCAACAGTATTTTGTATCATCTAGTGTACAATTCTGAAAGTATACAAAAGAATTTCCTCACTTAAACGATTCAAGTGCTAAAAATATAGCGATATACTGATTTATATTTCAAGTATCAATAAACAAATATTTTTTCGTGATGCGCTTTACCTCAGCATTCTTACTTCTTTATAAGGCAAAGGGCAGTGGCACCCACTTCATATTAGCGTTCTAAATCCGCAGCAAGAAAGGACAAGTTGATCGATGGAAGAAAATATGTAGTGCGGTTAAATTGAGCGAGAAGCGGCGGCAAACCTATTTTCTTCACAAAAAAAGAAAACTTATGATGGATGGACGTCTTTATTCTGGGATAAGTGCAAATAATCTGTAGGATGCTTTGCTTAAAAAGTGTTCCAAAGACAGAGCCATCCTTCAGTTTTGTTCCGCTTTTGTCTTCGCTGAATAGAATTCGGTATGGTAGATTTTTTTTTTTTATCACTTTGTGAAATTGAGCATCAAATCGTGTGTGAGCTGTTGCACAGATCTGGAGTATTTTTGTTAGAAATGAATCGGGAAAAGTTACCCACATATATTGTATATTACTTATGGCCTTTGAGATTGTATTGATTTTTTTATAATGAAAACAGTTGTTGTATCCTTTTAATTAGAGAAGTTTTCGCCTTTGAAATTAGATAAGTGCAATCAGCTATATGATTTGGAGCAAAAAGTTTTTATTTTAAATATTAGATTTTGATGTTTAATGAATTATTTTTGTATTAAAAATAGTGAAATAGTAGAGTTTTAATTGCAGAATGCCAAGTTTTTATTTTGAGCAAAATGGAATTGGGTTTGTAATGCTTTGCTTAAAAAAAAAAAAAAAAAAATCTTCTTAAGGTTTATTTTATTTTGGATTTCGCATAATTTATTTTTTGTAGATTTTTTTACTTACATAATTTACCAAAACAATAAAAAGTAAACTAAAAATTATATACAGAAACATATGGTATTCAATACTCCCTAAAAAAATGGTGTGATCTGAAACATCTATTAAATGTGTTACTATTCATTTTTCACAGTTGTTTATCATTCTCTTTAAAAATATAAACATAAATGTATTCTAATAGGTAGTCCAAATAAAAGTAGTTTTTGAAGATGAATTCTTAAACTAATACAAAAAATCCATTTTGTAATTTTAACGACTTTAAGACGTGAAAAATATTTTAGAGACATGACAAAAACGAAGTTTGAGAGTAAAACAAGCTTTACTTAATTCGATGAAAAGATAGACCCCTCTATACGCATTTCTATTTGCCCCATATTTCTCGTAAAGAAAACTATTTAAAAAAGTAATTAATTGTTTTTTGAGAATTTCAATTAAATATAATGTATAGTAGACAACAATCAAAACATATATTTTCTTGAAATTTAGTTCGTTATTTAATATCTTCATCAATACAGTTATTTATTTGATTTTCGAATTAAATTTTTATTGATCTTGATAGTTTGAATTATAAATAAAATAAACGTTGCATATTTTAATTGCTTTTGTTCTCTGAAAGGTGCCTTAAACTATGTTTCCTAGTTTTATTTTCATATACCATTGCTCCAATTTACCACAATATACAGTACATATCGAAGTTTGTATTTTAATGGTTTAATTAAATGAATTTTGCTTTCTTATATGCAAATGCAATACTCAAAATTTTGCCTTTATGACTGAATTTAAATACTTCTTTCATCGAGTAGTTGTTGATATTACGAAAAACGTTCCCCATAAAACTCTTCAAAATTGTATGCTCAAAACTCAATTTCATTTTTTTATTCATAGCTTAAAACTTTTATCACTGTGCTAAAAAAAAAAAAAAAAAAAAAAAAAAAAAAAAAAAAAATCTTTATTTAACCAGCTACGAAATATTTTTTTATTGAAATCTAATGCTCAATTTTAAGATCTTATTATATATGTATTTTAAAACAATGCGTATATTTAAGTGTGATTTAGATACACACAGAGGCATTCTTTCCAGATACATTTAGCGCGTTTTAAGAGTGTAGAAATGCAGAAAAGGAAGGGAAAACATTAATTTTTTTACTGAATGCAATACTTTCATCTCCATAATTTTACAAATGGGTAAATGAAAGTAAATATCTAAATGAATATACATTCTTTGTTTTCGTTTTAATGTTTTTGCTGTACGCCAATAATAATAATAATAATAATAATAACAACAATAACAATAACAATAATAGCAATAATAATAATAATAATAATAATAATAATAATAATAATAATAATAATAATAATAATAATAATAATAATAATAATAATAATAACAACAACAACAATAACAATAACAACAACAACAAACAACAATAACAATAATAATAATAATAATAATAATAATAATAATAATAATAATAATAATAATAATAATAATAATAATAATAATAATAATAATAATAATAATAATAATAATAATAATAATAATAATAATAATAATAATAATAATAATGCTGGCTTTATCTTGTATCTTAACTCATGAGATGAAAAAGATAAAGAGTTCAATGGTAACCCCATAATATTATGCCACATTTCGATTTATCATAAAAAACATTGAAATACCAAATTTCATAACTTTCACATGAGTGGTTAGTAATTTATGGGATGACAAAGAAACTGCAATTTAATGTTCAAAGAAAAATTACTTTTCGAGCCATACATTGTTAAATAATGAGCATATTTTTTAATTAGAGTTTCAAACGATAGATAGTTAAAGGCCAAACATATACTGCAAATGCGACTTTTGCAGCAAACATTTTTTAAAAATAATTTTTAAATTTTTTAAATCAATTTTTTTTCTTTTAGCTCTCTCGGTCGGAAACCCAACAGAAAGTTTGTCTTATTTTAACGTTTAGTTTTCAATATTTTAGCAAAAAGGTAAAAAAGAAACCTACTTTTTGGGATCTTATGCTAGATTAGATGTGGAATTAAGAAAAGTTTAATTGATGTAAAGAATGTTTTAATGCAATAATTTTGAATTTGTATTTGTATTTGATTCATTCAAACTGTTGGACTCATAGGAGGTAAAAATTTTATATTTTTTAACTAATAGAATGAGATAGTTACAAACGATTATAAAAATATGTTATACATTTCGCAACCAGGAATTTTTGAGAGGTGTGCATCAAATTTGTTTCTTTGTAAGTTCTGTCCAGTGATCAAGTCAAACTCCTGAATCAGATGTAACACAAGCGCTCAGCATGTGAGATGACTTTAATTCAATTTCCAGCATCAGCGCTACGTAATTTCTGCGCTCAGAAATAAAAAGACATAATTGAAATTGGGTGTTCTAATTACGTGTTCTCATCTTTTGAGACTTTTACTATTCTATACTTTAAATGCAAAGAAGTATCCTCTAAAAGACCATTTTATAAGGCATTTTCTATTGAAATTAAGACTTGTATAAAAGTTTAGGCTTTACAATATTTTGGAAAAGTCTTCATTTCGTTTTTTTTTTTTTTTTTTTTTAATTTTTTTTTTTTAATTTTATGTGAAATGAAAAACAATAAATGATTCAACCAAATTATTTTGATTGAAATCATTAGAAGGTTAACCTTGTGTATCATTGGTAAATTTACGATTTCAGAAAGGCTAAAAAATTCACAAATTTGGCAATTACTTACAACCGTTAAAAATATAGCGAATGTCCATAACGATGGAATTAAATATGCATAAAACGTTTCATCAATGTCAGGTAATGTAGTGATTTAACAATCTTGCTTTCGTATGTTCCATTGCTTTGCAAAATATACACACAGTTAAAAAAAAAAGTTTTTTTTAATTAAAAAATAATCTTTTATTCCTTTAGTTAGTAAAACATTTGAGAAATAATCATGACCTAATTAACATAAGGTATTTTATCAATATCAGATGGAACTATATATATATTTTTGAATTTTACTATCAACTCTAATATACTTTAAACTTCAATGACTTTTTTATTTACTACCTGAATTGAACTGGGTGTGAAATTAATTATACTGCCTATTCTAAACTGTGTTAATTAATTATGCTACATTAAGATTAATTTCTTATTTGTTTTACTAATTTTGTATTAGGATTTTGTTAAACATGGCACAATAAATCAAAGTTTCCAAGAAGTTTTGCACTAATACCTGGAAAGTTTTGAAACACAAGCTCGTTCGCTTTCTAATCAGCTTTAATTTTGATGATCTTAAAATTACGATTATCAAAATTGAAATTTGACCTTAGAACATAACCAACTTGTTTTTCAACAAAATGAACTGAAAATTTATATTTAGGGTAAACGCAATAGTTTGCATCGGATAAAAATGTACAATATAGGGGGTTTGTATTGAAATTTCAAAGTTAGAGATCAATTTACTTCAACAGTCCCTCCAGAAACGAATTTTATACCAGGAATATAAAGAATCGTAAACAGTTATTAGTTTGGGACCAACCACAATATAATACGACTTTTAAAAATGAAGATGTAGACAACGTTCGAATTTTTTTCGCAACAGAGAACGTGTAAGCAACTATAGAGACAAAATTTCAGTTTTAAAAAGTAATGACAGGTATATATTTTTATCATTTTATCACCAATTGTATTACTAACAAATGTCTTTACAGATGCTATATTGTATTTGAAACTGTCACAAAACAATTATTTAAGTTGCAATAAATTTCTCTTAATTAATACAATTTAAAGGGTTTTGTTTTTTAAATGTAAATATAATTTTTTTTTTAAATGTCACTAGTGATCAACTTATCAGCAATTTGAATGCATACAATTATTGGCACATCAAACGGATATTTTGAATGGAAATGTTTCTCAAACTTAGAGCATAAGTATTCAAAATCACGAAGTCGTAAATAAACACGTTCGAAAATTGAAACCGAATATCTTGTTCAGAAAATATGAGTATTTCAATTCTTAATTTTTAAATTAAGGAAATGCGAAATGGAAATGTTTGGAGTGCCAAATGTTTCACTTATTTGGCGAAGTATTGGAATGTTTTAAAGTTGCGTCAAATGGGGTTACTTTGTCCATTTTTTAACTTTATTTGTATAAAAGGTGTAAAAATTTTAAGCAAATGTTTCAAAATATAAGAAAGGAACTCTTTTTACTTTTATTTAACTTTAATCACTTATAATATCACTTATAATTAATCACTTATAATTAATCACTTATAATATCTTCGAAAACAAGTTAGAAAAATCTTCTTTTAAAAATAATTGTCATCGTTGTTACTTCATAGGAAGAGTGTTAATATTATCATGGAGGAATACTTGACTAATTGCCATTAAGATATTCTAATTATTATCTTATATTTTTTGTTCTGGGATATTTTTTTCAGTAACTCCATGAACCTACATCAGTATAAGCGGAAACAATTTTAGTCAACAAATTACAAACATCTCAACGAATGAATACGCCTGCTTGAAATATTTGCTATTTTCATTTATCCTTTTTCATTTCCTAATATATTAACATTTCACCTTAGTTACTTTTTCAGAGAGACTTTTTGAATCACCTACATAAAAGTATTTCGACATCTTGTTGTTTTATTTTTCTATCAGATCGTGAGAAGTTATGATTTAACAGTTTAAAAAAAGTGGGCAAATAACCCTGTTGCGAAAACAGTTTACGGTGTTACGATTCGCTGCAAAATTAAAAAAAAAAAAAAAAAAAAAAAAAAGAAGGGGGGAAAAAAAAATTTGAGGACAAAAGAATTATTGTGACACACACACTCTTCGTTAAATTCCCAATAAACAGAAGTGTTCTCTTATTCTTATAAGATTCTGATGTTACTTCAACAGATGTAAGTTTCTAGACACTAGAAAACACCTTTTCTGACATCATTTCGATATTTTTATATTTATTACTATCTAACCATTTCTATGTGACGTATTTCATTTCAGTGTTTATCCTAAATCACAATTCATAAGCTTGACCCATCACAGTGCTGCAGGGTTTATTTCAATAATTTATCTTAGGTATCAAAATCTTTTTTCATTAAAAATTTACAAAGCCAGGATGGCAAGACATGTAACCCATTGTTGGTAACACATTTTTATATAATTTAAAAACAATTTATACAAGCATTTAATAAACAAAAGCATTTCCTTATCCAAAAATATTTTTACCAAAATTACAATAAAATTTCAAGAAACGTTGCATACCATCACAAGCGGTGTATTTTTGTGTGTTCAAATTTGAAATTTTGCCCACTGAGTTTACAAAAGCAACTACAAAAGCAACTACAATTTTAAGGTGAAAAAAAATTGAAATTCAGTAGTTTAGAAAATACAATAAAAAATACTTGTATCTGGCATATTCAAGTTTGACATCAGCAAATAGTCTTTCTTAATGACTTATGACCTGAATAACTTTAACGTGTACTTAAAATCTAATGGTTATATCCCCAGTTATACAGTGTTTCAAATCCTTAAAGATGATTAATTTTACAGAAAAGTTTTAAAGATTTATACCGTATTATAAGTTATGCCAAATTCCCGATTTATGGTATTTAAAAATGAATGAAAATAACTAAAAAAAAAAAAAATAAAAAAAAAAAAAAAAAAAAAACAACATGTGAGATTACGATTAAAATGATACATTACGTTAATGTGCTGATTAATAGGTCCCTGATAGCATGGACTCAGTTCAATTTTATTTTGACTCAAGAAATAGGAGGGATAAATTATAAATTTTTACTAGAAATCTTAAAACTTTAAATAGACACTTTATCATTTTTGAAAAAAAAAAGAAGAAAGAAAAAAAAAAAAAGGAAAAAAAAAAAGAAAAAAAAAAGAATACTTTTTATTTTAATAATGAATGAAGTTAAACAATGATGAGAGTAAAAAAAAAATCTCTTAAAATCTGTTAATTTTCAAAATTCCCAAACGACCTCCAGTTGAATATGTTTTGGTTTTTAGTGGGGTACCTAGAGGATTGTCTAAATACCTTTTGAAAGTGTCATAGAAATTCGTGTGAGCCATTTTAGAGTTGCTTACTATTAAACGATAATCTGAAAAATGTATACATTGATATGATTGTTTTTTATTTATAAATTTGAATAATATTTGCGTTTTAAAAAATAAAATTCTGGTGAATAAGATATGTAGTGAGAAAATTTATTTATATTGAATAGATTGTAAAAATATCAAGGCGTAAACTAAAGTTCAACAAAACACGCGTGTACAATTTCGTTTGGACAGAAAAACAGCCAATATGTTTCATTTTATCTACTTCCCACTGCTTTTGCAATCATTTATCTTCCTATTTCTCTATTTTCAATTTCAGCGGAGAAAAGCGATGGAAAGAATAAGTTTGAATTTCACTTAGTTTCGGTTTGGATTCTGATCTATAAAGGAATTCGCTTGAATGCCGAAATTCAATATCTTACTGTGTTTTCATTTCTATTAAATGGATCAGACAAGATTAAAAACTTTTTTTTTTTTTATCTTAAAGTGGTTTTTTTTTATCGTATATATTTTTTAGTTTTTCACACTGGAATATGAGCATTCGAATATGGCGCTAGATCTAAAAACCTTAATATTTATACATTGGAAGGAAGAAAGTCTAGAGGAGATTAGATTTAGTTGTTTAAATTTATCAAACAGGGTGTTTTCAAGGCTTTAGAGTTAAGTACGGGAGACAAGGCAAGCGGTCAAGTTATTAAAATAACACATTTTAACTTGGTGAATATGAAACATTATTTTTACAATAAGTGGAACAAACAGCCGGACCACATCATAAATTTTACCGGTGTGAATAGTTTTAAAAGAGCTGGATCTTTAGTGGGGTATTGTACCGAAACGTTAAATTGGACAAACCTAGAGGAACCTTGTGCCACTTTGTTCATTTTATAAAATTGCTTAGGATATAGAAAAATATCCCTTACATTCCTTTAAATCATGGGAATAGTACTCATTTTAACATTCTTGCACAAGTTTAGAGAAGGAAATGCATTGTGATGCAATACATTTTACGTTTATAATTAAGAAACATGCTGGTTTGTGACAAACATAGTCATTAATAGATCGCTTCTAAAAGCGGTTATATTAAATTAAATCAGGTCCAGTTACTAAACATGAGCATTTTTTTAGACATTCAATTACATCAATATCCTCCGGTTAATGTTGACTACATATACTATCTGAAAGAGACAGTAGTTCATTTAAAGATAATTATTTTTCCTTAAACAAGAAAGTTAATGCAGTAAATATGACTGATAGACTTTGTAAGGTTTTTACAAGTTCTACTTAGAAGATTTATAGAAGAGACAACAAGTTTTTTTTTGCTTCACGCGTTTCCTTATTTTTATATTTATGATTTGTTATATGAGTGTTTAATTTAATCAGTAAAAACAGTTTTAAGTGTGACTAGTGCCTCATCTTATTCTTTTTTTAAGTTTATTTTTAAATCCTTTAAATTAACTTCCATTTTGTGTGCATGTATGTTTGTCGATGGGAGAGGAATATGCGGAGGCCTAATTAACCCCCTTTCCGTCATACAATCGGACTGAAACATGGCAGATAGATTTGATGTCGATGACAATGCATTCTATCAAATTTTGGGGCTGTTACTGACACTAAAAGACCGCTTTTACACAATCTTTCACTATCGTTTCAGAATAGGAATAAACGAACTTGCTGTCATTCAATCGGGACAAAATTTGATCGATAAATTCACTGCCTATAGGATTGTATTATATTAAGTTTTAGGGACTGTCACCATCACTAAAAGGCCGCTTTTACACACGCTTTTATTAACGGTTCTAATTATGAATAAACCTACTACCCGACATCCGATCGAACTGAAACTTAGCTGGTACACTCGCTCTCGATGACAATGCTTTTTATCATGTCTTGGGACTGTCATGCAAAGGTAGCTTTTACGCACGTTTTTATTGCCTTACATCAGATTTATCAGCCTTTACTCACGTTCTATTATTCAGATACCAAACTTAATTAAAACATGTTCAGTTTGGCGATATTTAATGAGTGAAACTTTCCCTTATTAAAGTTGATGAGGCAAAATCTTCGGAGGGTTAATTAACCCTCTTTCTGTCATCCACTCGAGCTGAATCTTAGCAAATAGATTTGTTGTGGATGACAGTGTAATCAATCCAGTTTTGGAGGCAAAAAAGAAGTTAGAAAATAGTTCGGAATGGATCTTTTGTGCTTAGCAGTCAAACACTATGAAAATTTGATCTAAACTCAAAAAGTTGCAACTGCACATAAAAATTGGTAATGTATATAGAGGATATATATTAAAAACTTAGTTTTTATGGATATATTTTTATATATGCTTCAGTATGGTCCATGTGTTCTAAATCTGTAGATTTAATCTTAATGAATAAAATTTTGAATGAAATTCAATGCAATATTAAACAATATTATTACTTAAAACACAATACAAGAAAATAAATATTAATAAATCCCTGTATATGATTTTTCGGTATCCTTATTTTACATATCTTTTATTAATTTACAGTACTTTCATTCAAAAGAAATACAATCTACTAAATTTTTAGTATTTTAAAAATATAAAATTTATAGCAGTTATATTGCCAGCTAAAAATGTCAACCTTTATTTAATCAATGTTTATAGTTATTTTTAATAATAATCATATAAATTAATTAGACATAAGTTGGAAAAATTAATAATTAATTTTAATTAAAAAAACTATAAAATTTATCGTTTCGCAACATGATGTAGTGATTAGATTAATTAGTGTAATTTGTAAGGGTCACTGTAAATGGATCTAAATTTACTCCATTACGATGTCTACATTTCTTACCGCATATAATTTTCTCTTTTGGTAAGAACATTTAATGATGATTACTACTGAGGGAGGATAATGTAAATCGTATCTTCTAAGGCGTTAGTAAATTAATATTGAGTGATGAAACCATAATAAAAATGATTAATATCTCATTAAAAGTAATTAGTAAGGTAGTAATTTTGTTGCAACTCGAAAATTGGAATATTTATTTTATTGAAGAACGTTTAAAGCTAATTATATTTAAAGTAGAAGGGATATGTTAGGTACTGATAATTAGCACCTTTTCAGACTGCGCAATATTTCATACTTTTTTTTTAATGGCTCTTTGCCCCATTTTTTATAAATGATATCTGCTACGTTATTTTCAAAAAGATATTTTATTCTTCAAAAACATTCATTCTGATTGCGTTTAAGTACTTTGAGAAAATTATTTGGTTATATTTGTAAATTCAAATTGCAAAAATAAAACTTAGTCATTGAATTGTACGATTGCTTATTCTAAATAAAATATTAATTAGGTTCCCCCTTCAATAAATTACTTAATAGGATTTGATTTATCAGAAATTCGTATTTATTATATGCATCAGTAAAATGTGTTATATATTTTTATCAGAATTTTATCTAGTTGTTTCTGAATTGTGTTTTAAGTTTCACTACATCCAGGACAAAACATTTACTATTACAAATATTTATTGGGTGTAAGTCAAAAAATTTTAAATTTTGGTTATGCTCTGCATAATTTGTATAAACTTTTGCACAAAGCTTGTTAATAACTTCAATAAAAAATAAGAATTTTTCTTAGAAATTTGTTTTTAATTTGAAAAAAATCCTACTTTTATATTGCGTTTCGTATAAAATTTAGAACTAGTATGTAATTTTCGTATGTAATTTGGAACTAGATGTTTAGTCTAAGAAAATTGTTTAGTAGCTCCAAAATTTCTCGTATTCCAACAAATTATTTAAGCAGGGTATAAATTCTGATTGAATGTAAATAGCTACTGTCTACAAATTAATTTATTTCTAGTCATATTCAAAGTAATCAGCTATAAACTAGTAATTTTGAACTACAAGGTGGTCAAAAAGTAGCTTTGCCTGTATATGGATCTCTTAGTGGCCGTTCCGTTCAACAGATCGAGATGAGATTTCAGGTATAATTATTCAGAGGTATGATCTAGAGATTCTGTGAATGGAAACAAAATGGCACTCACGGTTACGGTTGTAGTTACAGAAACTCGAAATTTTCGAATGGCAACACCTACTTTTTTCCCGTCGCAAAATGTTCAGCGCATGCGAAAACCCTAAAAAGCGTTGGAACGGTACGTGTTTCACAAAAAATGCACCCATAAAAAAAACAGTTCTGCGAAGGGCCAACAGAAACACGATTGGAGCACACGGAGGCCACTTTCCAGATATTCCGTTTAGAAAACCGATAAAATTGCCTGTCATGGCACCCATGTGAACTTTGACTTCTGTCCTATGCAAATTTTCACCGTTCGTCTCGATTGCGTTTTTGTTGGCCGTTCGAAGAACTTTTTTTTTGTGCATGCATAAAGCAACCATTTTTTATGATACACGTACCGTTTCAACGCTTTTTAGGGTTTTCGGATGCACTGATCATTTTGCGACAAGAAAAAATGGGTGTTGCCATTCGAAAATTTTGAGTTTCTTTAACTATAACCGTAACCGTGAGTTCAATTTTGTTGCCATTCACAGAATCTTGAGCTCATACCTCTGAATAACTATACCTGAAATCTCATCTCTGTCTGTTGAACGAAATGGCCGCTAGTGATTCATATATTGGTAAAGCTACTTTTTGACCACCCTGTATTTTGATTTCAGTGATAGAAGCACTGGCTAACCATGCAAGTGGTTCAGGCGTGTTTCTTTCTGAATTCTTCTACGGTTCGCGCTTGGAGGCTGCAAACAACATACAATTTTGAGGAGAAAGTCAGCATGGATGGTCAACAGTTTGCCACTTCGTCCAACCTTGTACTGAATTCGATAGTCCTCCATCAATCAATTAGAACAAATTGTGCTGTTGTAGAATGCACTGCACTTTGCTTGACACCTGACCTACCAAAGAGCGACACGCTTTAAAAAAAAAAAAAAAAAAAAAAAAAATCAAATCAAATTTCCTTTAAGTGCAAGTAATTTGTCATTTAAGGCTTATTTACACGTTACCAGTCAGTGTCCTAGTTTAGATCGCCAGTCATTAGACGTCATCGTATAAACGATTGTTACCAGTGAAAAGCCTGTTTGTCCCGGGATCACGTATAGCTGGCAGCTCCAGTAGATGAAACATTTTTTATTTACAGGCGCTTAAACTCTCAGTATTCAATCATCTGCTTTCTTTTGTGACCAGTAACTGCCGGCGTAATGCTCTCTCAATAGCTGGATTGTTCCCAGGCTAGTACTGGGTAAACGTCATCCGATTAACGCGTGTTCGTGCCCTTTTAATCAACTTACTGGATGGCGTTCTAGTTACTGGCAGTATGAAAACCAATGTTTCGTGTTAGGGTTATGAATACCCGGCATGTGAGTGTGTGCACTTGAATATAGTTTGGGTTTTCAGGAGCTTCTTAGTGTAACTATTATGAAAACCAAAATCACAAATGACCTATATAGAGAATAACAGTTTTAAGGCAAATGTTTTTAACCTCTTGAATGATTCTTTCAAAGTAATTTTTAACAGCTAATTATGTTAACAGCTTTGGAAGTTGGTTGGTTTATACGCTGAATGACCCATTTTTATGCACAATGACGGCTAATAGGGACCTAGAGCTTAAAGTGGATTCCAGACCACAATGAACATCCATATCTAATCCGGGATTCTAACCTGGCACCTTTGGTATGCGTGGCTAGAGCACTAACCACACAGCCATCAGATGGGCAGCAGCTTTTTAAGATTTTCAACAATGAAGAATTTATATTCATCAAATTTTAAAGCCAATATATAAAAGCTTCCTATCAAAAACAATAGATCCACTTAAGAGCAGTATATAATCCTCCGTTTCCTATCCAAAAACATGTGTAATTTAAAAAAAAAATGTACAAACCTCCAAGGAAAACGAAAAGCTATTTAGACTACGCTTTAATTAGCTGACAATCCCTAAGTGGGTACTTAAAGAATAACATTCTGTTAAAGCCATTCTTTTTCGTTAGAGAAGGACTTGAGTTTAATTGGTTTCTACGATATTGATAAAGCGTAGTGAAAGCTCATATTTTTTAAGTTAACTAATGAAACAAAAATATACGATAAACAAATACTTAAAAACTAATTTTTTTAGGATAATAATTATACTAAAATATGCAATACTTAAAATGAGTTACGTGATTATTTTCTTCATAAATATTCAATCTTCATTTGCATCAAGGGCTATTAAATTTAATAGTAGCCTTTAAATTATTAATATTGCTAGAGGATTTTCAGCAACTACGCAGACATTGCATTGTTTCTAAATAAAAATATAGACTTTCTGTAAGATGCAAATTAATATTTAAGTATTTGCAGAATGAAAGTTTAAGAGTCAGTTAGTTAGAATCGGGTTTTGAAATGCTGCTTCCTTTGTTGTTTTAATGTTAGTGTAACGAACGATTTCATTACTTAAAATATTTCAGCGAGCGTAAAAAATCTCTAGATTTGAGCGGGTTTTAAAACATTATCGTTTTTGTTGTGTCATTTGCAAACTAATAAGCAGTTATGTTGAATTTTTAATCTGAAAACTTCTTCTTTCATAATATTTAGCTTCATACTGTGTCCAATTTGAAAAGTGGATATTGGATCGTTTATATGCAACTAAAACTAAACAGAATGGCTTGCCGAATGCGATTCAATGTTTGATTTTGGAGCTAAAGCATTCATGTTGTTAAAATTTAAGCTAAAAAAATAAAAAAAAATCACAGAGAATTTGGTCTCTATTAACAGAGTAGAAGTTTACGTCTAGAATTTATTAGTGGGCCTTTATGAAAGTAAGTGTGTTTGTTTTTTGTAGGCTTCAACGAACAATCCTAACTTTAAAATATAAACTTATTAATTTATATTTTTGCTTTTGATAATGATTTGCATATTTATATTTTTTATCAAAATATAAAGTTGTATTGAGACGATATATAATCATCTTGTACTATTATCTTGTATAGAGAGTTATGTAAGAAGTTTCTGTTCATCTTTATTTATTACATCAGTTATATTATACAAAAAAAAAAATTGTTTTATTGACTTTAGTTTTAATAGCTGACTTTTATATTATATTCAATGCCGTTTTCAAAAATTGAATAAATTTTTTCGATAGCGTAACGATTTTCCACAATACGATTTCGTAATTTGGATGAAATAACTAAAATCAAATTATTTTGAAACTTTTTTTGATCACCTTATAAATACATACTTTGCCTTTAAATATTATCTGTGTTATAATTAAAATGATACTTAAATTTTTCAGAAAAGTACGAATTTTTTCAGTAGGCATTCCCCACCCCTTTCCAAATCTTTCTTTTAATCTTACTGAGGATCATCTACTTTCAACATCCGGAAGTAGTCGATTATCATGTTGATATTTCACCTTCCTTTATATGGTCTTTCCATACATTTTTTACTATATGTTTTCAAACGCACTATACTTTTAAAAACATCTTACTTTAAAAGCAGTTCACTTGTACTTTTCGTTGATGTTAAATGAATTGCATGCATTTCAAAGGTATTTTATCTTCATTTCTTAGTAAATTTATCTTTAAAGCGTGATTACTCAAAACCTAATTTTTTATCACTGGGCGCAATATATCTTAAAAACTAATTAATATTTTTTCATGAAATTTCGTACAAATATTCTTAAGACGCTTATGTGTAAAGTAAAGCCTTTACTTTTTAGATTGAAATTATTTTAAAATCTTTTATTACTGTATTACTGCGTGAAAAAATTCAAAATTCCTAATATTATCATAAATATGTCTTTAAAAAATATAAATTTCAAAATATTTAATATTCTTTGAGCTTTAATAATTAGTGTAAGCTATTCCAAATCATTTGCAATTAAAATTGTGCAAATATAGTAAAAATGTTTCTCAATATTTTAAACGCAATGCAACACACTGTCGTAAAAACGAACATTGGCCAATGTCGGAAAAAAGGGACTGTAAGATTGGCCAATCCTGGCCGAAACTCGAGCATCATTTCAAAAAATAAGAATTTTCTTAAAAAAAAATCATCACACAAAAAACAAAAACATTTCAAAAACAAAAACCCTTCGTCCTTTTTTGTAAAGAAAAAGATGGTTTGTTTTTGTAATCTATGATTTATATCTTGTACACAATAATGACTGATTATAGCGGGACCTAAAGCTGAACAATATGTTTAAATTTTAAAATTGTTCAGCAACATTTCAAAATTTTCCGTCTATTTTATCCACCATTGGGAGAGATTGTCAATATTCGGTTGGGTACAACAAGGCTGGTTTACAATGACTTACATCGGGATTGGCTAATGTAGAGTGATATTGGTTAGCGTTGTTGTACTACTGAGTCTCTATAAAATTCTCCTCTCTGTAAGATTTATAGAGACTCAGTAGTCTCCTCTCTCCTCACTATAAAAACTGTACGAAAACATTTCTCTAGGACAAACCTTTCTTACTTTATAGCTGAAAAATACTAATAAAAAAATAAATAAAAAATAGCTGTTTTTTAACGTTTTCGAGCTGAGGATCCAAATCTTTACTTTATCTGATTGAAATGAAATATTTAAAACGTAATTTTTTCACCAATTGGCAACTTTTTAGGAGTCACCGTCAAAGAAATTATGACATCGATTTCTTACGATCCGACTATCTATCTTTGTCTATGTTTTTGCTTTTATTTGTGTATGTATATGTCTAACTTTGAGATTAAAGTTTTAGTTTAAATTTTGTACATATAAATTTTGAAATTTAAGATTAAAATTTAGGATTGGAAATTTAATTTAAGGCAACAAATGCTTTCGTTGCTATACGATATAATTTTTTTCCCCTCAACTCGTAACTCATGTAACAGTAGTAAATGAATATTGCGTATTATAGTATGTCATCAATTAGATTCATAATTTGTAGTCTATAAAACTGAAAAACTTCCAAATAAAAATTGCCGATTCAGAAGGTTTTTTTTTTTTCTCTTCTTTTTTTTTTCTTCTTCTTTTTTTTCTTTTTTTTTTCTTCTTTTTTTTTTTTTTTTTTAAAAAATTCTTATTAATTTTATATGATTGATCTTGACATTCATTTTTAAACCCACAACTTAACATTCATATTCTCAATATTGCTCGAAAACAATGTATTATCTTCTTTTTCAATAAATACTTTGTTTAAAAAAGTTAAACACGGCACATAGTCTTGGAATTTCCCCTTGAAAATGTCAAGTGCCCGAGGGTAAACAATTTAGTGTCTGAAAAGTGGCAGATTGACAGTCGGATATTGAATAAAAGAAAATTTTAGCATGGGCGGTGTTCAAATACTGAACTTTTTACGCGAAGAATTTTGAAAAGTAATTGATGTATCTTTACTAAGGAATTCCAGAAGAGACATTGAACATAGCATCGCTGAACATAGAACACACTATCTCCAAGCAACATAAATAATTTGAAACATTATAACTTGAAAAAATTCACAAACAATTTTCCTCTAAAATGTATATTAGTTGACGGTGACATCTACATGCAGGAGTTTCATTAAAAACAGAAATATGCCGCTGATTTAAAATTGGTTAAACCTTTTTCAATAAAACAGTATAATACTCTAAATTTCTTGCAAAGCTGGATATCCAGGACGTAATTCTAGTGATTTTAAAATTGGGAGATCTAATTATATCAAATATATTACAAGAGTATTATCTACTTACTTAAAAAAAAAAGAAGAAGAAAAAAAAAAAAAAAAAAGGCCCAATCATATAATTTTAATTTGTAAGTCTACAAACTGTCCCGTTGAAGCTTGTTATAAAAATACAAAATTCTTTCACTTGTTAATGTATGATATTGAACTTTAGTAGTGCACCTGCAGCACATATTATAGGTTTGGGTCATTTATGTGAATCGGTCTTCTTTATCGGCCTTTAAAGTTAGTAAATAATTCATAAGTACCTCCAATACCAAATTTTTTTTTTTTAAAATAGCATTGTTAGGATATTTCTTTGTTTTCATATTAAATCTTGTACGTGTGTACAATTTAGCTATGCAAGTTTCAATAGAAAAAAAAAATTGCGAAATATCTTCTCTGTTTTGAAGACAAGGAGGCATACTACTTTATGCATGAAGGGCAATCAAAGGCTATTATCATAAATATCCATAACCTCTAGGAATGAAAGTATACAGATATTCAATTGTATAATGTCGTTCTCAAGGGAGGTTTTGATTTTTCAGGATTTGTGTGAGAAAATGAAGTGAAACGGATTTTCTTCCCATTTTAGTTGTTACACAAATATACAATATACTTGTTTAGAAGCGGTCTTTATGGATTTCGATTGTTGCAGTCTAACTTGTTTAAAAATTAATGGATTTTAAAATTTATAAAAAGTGGTTCATGCATAAATAAACACTTTTATATATCTTGAAATGTATCATAAAAAGCACATTAAAGCCTTTAAAAAGTTTTTTTTTTTTTAAACTTTAAATGGATGATGTAAATTTTGCAAGTTCTCTGTTATCAATTAGTCTTACCTGGTATATGTGCAATCAACTAACGTTGATTTTTGCAGCGGTGGCCCTCGTCCCTCTAATTGGAATGATCATTGTAAAAGTTCAAGTTTTACCTAGAATAACAAGAATAAACATTGTCACTTGTGATTTACAATAAAAAAAAAGTTTACGTTGAATTATGTGCATACAATATTTAACAAAGTATACATTTTAATTTATTGATGAAACAGCTTATTTTCAAACCAAAAGTTTACTTTGAAGTTTTTAAATGAATCCTTTTATTATAGTTTCAAAATATAAGTAAATTGAAAAAAAAATTAAAAAATATGATATTCTCTGAAGTTTAGTTCGCCACTAAATTGTTTTTCTTTTCTGTCAAATTCATGTTGTGGCTATAAATTGCACAGATAAAAGTTTATGCTAAATTCAGAATTTTAATTGAGACTTCTCAACTAAGAACTTCTAGGTAAAAATGCGTAAATTTATTTAATAATCACACATAAAAGGTTATTAAGCCAGTCAAATAACTGTTTTTAAACAAAAAAGAAGTATAAAAACAGGTTTTGTGAAAGTGTCACAAAAAATGCAGTACCATTTTTTTAGCGCATTACATAATCAAATAAGCCTAAAATTTCTAATTAGGTAAGCCCTGTGAGCAAAACAAGCTTTTCATAAAATGTATTAAGTAGCACTTGCTTGGTATAGAGATTAAAACTTATAATAAAATCTTAAAAAAAGAAGTTAATAGAGTACGATATTTACCAAACAAAAATGTGGGGTTTTTTTCCTTCTTTTTTTTTTTTTTTTTCTTCTCTCTCTCTCTCCAAATTTTAGAATTCGGCTAGGTTTAAATCATAAATTTGTATTGTTTGCTATTAAAGATCAGTAACACTAATGAGTAGTGTTTATTCCTGAAGTGTATTTAATCCAGTTTCTAGATTTATAACAGTTTTTTTGCACTTGTAAATTTTTTTTAAAAGAATTTTAAGCGTCCTTACGACACTTTTGAGAATTTAGGACGTAACACTTTTGAAAATTTAGATTTCGAATACAGTAAAATGAATTCAAAGTCAAAAGATTTTTGCACCATCCATGGGTGTAACTTTTTGTGTTTTTATGCAATATTTATTTTATTATTTAATGGATGCGATTTAACATGAAATGCAATGTAGCTATCAATTTAAAATTCCAGTTCATATGTTAAAAACTAAGTTTTTTGTGTAGAAAGGAAATTCTTCACTATTTCCCTATCTTCACCCATTAGAGGAGCACCTTTTTCTTCTCTATTTAAATCCTTTGAAATCGTACTGTTGAACATTTTAAATTCTTTGTATTGCATTCTACACATTTCGTTTGTCAGAAACTGAGAAACAAAAGTTTGGCTGCAGAAACTAATCTCCGTGGCCGCATTTAGATGTAGCTGCCATTTCAAAGATCAAGATCATTTTTCAGGATTTTATCCATACATTTGTGTCAGGGCTGGAATCTAAAACATCCAAAGTCTGAAACATTCAAATCTAAAACATTTGTGTCCAGAGCACATGCATTTAGACCATACGAAAAATAAACTTTTCGGATAATCAGAGAAAAAGAAAGAAAATTTACTGTAATAAGAGCGGCCCTAAATTACACCTCAATGTATTATTATTTTTTTTTTATATAAAATTACTGAAAAAAGGTATTTTTTTTTTATGTAACTTCTTTAATAACATTTCAATCAAAACCTTTCTCAATAAATAGATTTAATAGGTGATCCAGGAGAGGTTTAAGCACACTTTCATGAACAAAAAACTATGTCACAAAAATTTGAATCACTGTGGGTTTCTGTGGTACACTAGACACGATTGGAATAAGATATTTCAAATGTTTGAGATATTAGTAATTTTGATAGATTCTGATAGTTACGACAACTACCGACAATTAGCATATATGTATCAAGAAAGTCTGTAGAGCCAAGTCAACTCTTCAGGCACTAAGCTACCTATCTAATCACACATTATAGTATAATAATCAACCTTAAAATATACCAAGTTTGCAGATTGATTGAGTGGGTCTTCTCATACTTAAAGTTGGTCTATATTTACAATATAATACATGTAATAATGAGCTATAGACATATATTATAAACAAAGTTTTCTAAAAATATATTTAAAATAGTTTTAGTGATAATGGTGTAACTATTTGAACGTTGCCGGAAATGAAGAAAAAATCATTTGGATTTAAAATTCAAAATATATGTGGAGGCATTATTCAAATTTTAATTGTTTAATGGTTTTTAAATCCTTTATGCTAACTTCGATTTTATATACGTTTGTCGGGAAAATCTGCCGAGGTCTAATTAACATACTTGTCGTCGTCCAATCGAGTTGAAACTTGGCAGATAGATTCATTGTCAATGGAAACGCATTCTATCAAGTTTTAAGAGTGGGGGAGTTGGGGAGAATTCAAGACATGGAATCGATTAATTGATTAGTGGTGGTATGAAAATTCGATCTGACCTAAAACCGCTTAAATAAGGTACATTGTACATTTAAGTTGGCAACATATATAAGGAATTTTAATTAAAAGCTTTGTTTTTATGGTTTAACTTTTCATATACACGATCATATTGCAATTGATATTGACCTGGGATTTTTTTTTAAAATGAATTCCACTTGAAATAGGCAATAAATGAATAAAAATTTTGCAAATGAATATTGACACGCGACAATTGAGAATCTTCAAAACATTATTTTTAGAGATGGTTTTTATGGCTATATAACATATTTATGAGCATCTACATCATAAAATCTGTTTGAAATATTTTATGCTAATATTCTTTATACAAGTAATAGCGTGACTAAAAGTAATATATTGTGCAGATGGATAATTATCGGGGATCTTTAAAACCCTTCGATTTTCCAATATATGAAGTATTTTTAAGAAGAAAAAAATTAATGATTTTGCTTCAATCATTCCAGAAAAATAAGTAATCATTATTTATTCAAAAGAATACTTATATTTTAGTTTTAAGCACGAGAGAATTTAAACTTAATATAAAATTAATATTTAAAAAAAAATAAAAAAAAAATATTTGCCTTCTATATTATAGCTACGAAATAGTTTCTAAAATAGTTAAATAAATGAGAAAATTGCATAAAGCAACTGATTAAAATCAATGTGAGATTAATTTGAATGTAGCTAATTACAGTGCAAATCTTAATGATGAATCAACATTCAAGTGATTATCGATGGACATTTTACTAATGAAGTGACATGAGTTAATGAAATTTCAAGGGGGCAACTGATGGTCTCTAAACCTTTTAGCCACACATGAAATCTGTAATTATCTATCTTCAATGCCCATTTGTTTTAAAATATTTTTCATTCTCCAAATTTCAACTTTTACTTGTTTTGAGATCAAGCAAACTAAGATTTTAATAGAATTTTATTTTTGTCAAAGTTGCGACAATATATTCGATAAAAGGATTTTTTTGTTGTTGTCGTATGAACTTCACTTTAAAAGAAAAACATGTAATGTATATTCTTAATTAAAATAAATGAAGCCAAACTTCTAATTAATCACATACTTTAAATGTCAACAAAAAAAATTGACGTTCATAATCTTAAGTGTGAACTGTAAATCTTCTAAAATGATGGAGATACTGTGAATTTAAAAACCAGAATTCTATATCATAAATATAGTATAGTTATAAGAAATACAATTGTGCTCAAAATTACGTAGATACTTTGATGGTAGTGAAGCAACAATCATCAATCGACCAATTGAGTTAATAAAAATGCAATGAAAATAAAACTATACAAAATTGGCATGGCTATAATCATTATATAGTCCCTCTCAAAACTATAGACAAAAGCAACAAATTGCAATTTAAAAATATCCTACTGAATTCAACTAAGAAAAACATACTTTAATATAAAAGTTTGTATTTATATAAGTTCTACTGCACAAATTTATGAATATATTACGATTATAGAAACTAAATTGAAAACTCATAACAAGACACTTTTATTTACATTCTAATAAAACATGATTTATTTTCTACTGTATGCAATTTTATATCAATATCAGCCAGCAACATTTTGAGATAAAATCTTTCGCCTTCATATTATTTTTATTTTGAGATTTATTATCTATTAAACCTTTTTAAAATTCGAAGTCTCAGGGGCAAGAGCTAAAGAGATTTTCATAGATGAAACAATAAAAAATATTAAGACTAAAAGCAGATTGAAAGTCAGGTATATAAACTGTAAAGATTGTGAAAATATCCGTGGGTATTTTTATGAAGTTTAATTACCCAATATCAATGGAAAAAGAGGGAGGGGGGAGCATACTGTATTGGAAATGGCGTCAAACAAAAATATGTCGTTGCGACAAATTGCCTTAAATATTGCTGTTTAAAAATTTATTGTTAAAAAAAGATACTGAATAATTAAAACTCACTGAAATACTGTATACACGAAAATAGCATGAACACCATTTTTGAAAGAAAGACATAAAACAGGACGTTTAAAATGGGTTAAATGCTATTTGTATTATTGTGAAAAGGGAGGAGATATTTTCAGTGATTAAAAAAAAGGAACTTAGATTTTCACACAACTTAAGAAAGGAACCGACGAATTTTCTCATCAGGCAACAAAAGGGGAAAATCAGTGATGTTCTGGGGAAGTTGTAGATTTAATCGTCAAATATCTAGAACTTTCAAGTAGAGGAATAAATAAAGTATGAGACGTCTCAAGAAATACTCAAATACAATTTAATACTTTTCTGGACTAACATGAAGGATGACTATGTATGTAGGATCTACCGGAAAAATCTGTCCGTTTTGGACAATAATTTTCGACATGTAAGCACATGTTTATTTGGCGCACGTTCGACTCACTATTTTTATCGAATAATGTATACATACTGAAGTAGCAAATCAAATAAAGCAAAGCTGATTCCCGTTAGTCTTAAGTGTGAAGCGATAGTGTACCCATGGGTACTAATAAAGTTCATTTACGTCACTGTATTTTATAAGAATTTTCAACAAGGAAAAAATGGTACAGAAGCATGTAGAAATTTATTGAAAGTGTTAGGTGAAGGTACAGTTTCTTATAAGACATGCAGAAGATGGTTCGAAATTTTTTAAACAGGCGCATTCTGATAAGCCACGTTCTGGGCGACCATCTTCAATCGACTACAATGTTGGAGCAAGATCCTTCTCTGACAACATCGGAGATCGCAGAAAAACTAAATTCAGCTCAGCAAAACATTTCGGACCATATTCTGAAGATAGGATTGGTGTGGAAATATTCAAGATGGGTGTCACATGAATTAACTCAGAAGAATTTGGATGATCGAGTCGTCTTATACACATCTCAACTTGCTCGGAACAAAATTGAACCCTTCTTGAACAGGCTGTTAACTGGGGATGAAAAGTGGATTACTTACGAAAAATTAAAAGGAAAAGGGTATATTGTGAACCTGGAAAACCTAGCCCTTCTACCTATAAACCAAATTTGACTATGAACAAGAGAATGTTGTGTATATGGTGGGACATTCGAAGACCAATACATTATGAGCTTTTAAAACCAAACGAAAAGCTCAATTCGGAGAAGTATTGTTAACAACTCTATAATTTAAAAGCAGATGTCCAAGAAAAGAGGCCGGCGATGCTCAATAGGAAGGACATCTGCATTATAATAACGCTAAGCCACATGCTGCTTTGGGACTCGTCGAAAAATTGCAGAACTAGGCCGGGAAATTCTGTCGCTTCCACCGTATTCCTCGGACTTAACACCCTCCAACTATCACTTGTTTTTGTCCTTAGAAAATTTTTTAAAGTGCAAAAAATACAAAATGAAGAAGATTTCAAAGAAGGACCGGTTCAATTTTTCGCATCAAAAGATGAAACATTTTTCAAAAATGAGATTTACAAATTGCCCTCAAGCTGGCAAGAAGTCATTTATAACAATGGCAATTATATGATTTAATAAAGTTTATTGACGGTTCCAGCAAGATGGATAATCAGACCATAACAACTCGACAAAAACTTGGTTAAAGAAAAAAAAAATTCCAATAAACTGGCCAACAGCACGATGTTCAAGTCCTGACTTAAACATCGGGAAAATAAGTGGAGCATGTTAACTCACAAGATTCACAAAAATGGAGCACAGTATTTCTTTTAAAATAACTTGAAGGCCACCGTAAAAAAGGCATGGTATGAAATACCACCAGAATTCACACAAAAATTCATTTATTCCATGCAAGATCATGTATTTAAAGTCATTCTTAATAAGTGAGGTCCCATTAAGTATTAATTAGTTGTTTTTTTATTGCATGTTGTATTTACATAAAATGACCAAACTATGTATATGTCTAAAGTAATAAGAGACACCAACATTTCATTTTTTTTTTTTAAATTTAAATATTATAATTTGTAATTTTTTGGTGATATTTTTTAGTAGAACTTATATACATATTAAATGCTCTAATATAGATTAGATTGTCTTTTATTGGTGAATTTGAGCGTGGCTTTTACAATTGCAATTTTTTTTGCCTGTGTCTATTATTTTGATTCGAGCTGCAACAGAATCTTACATCTAAATATATATTTAATTAAATAATACACTTCATTCGTTGATCAGAGATCATAACTAAGCTAAATAGTTCTTGCCTGAGGTGTAGTTATTGCTTCTACATCGCAGTTTGTTCCCAGAGAGGTATAAAAAAGTTCCAACATTTAATTATAAAACATTCCAGTCATTATAATACACTTCCAGAAAATAAAATAAGCGGATAAATTGTAAAATACTTGAGGTTTTTCAAAATGGAGCCCCTTTAATTTTTTGTTTATTTTATTCTATTTAGGGAATTTGCGACATTTTACTAAAACTGTAATCGGTAAAGCCCTTACGTCGTAATTAAAGCTTAAAAATTATCACTCCCGTGATGCATGATTGTATCTTCTTCTGTTAAGATATGAGTACTAGCAAACGTAATTATCGTCATATATAATTATGATCACCACTAGATTTTCAATTTGGATGATTAAAGCTTCTAATTTATATCCATAAATATTGGCAAATACGTCTTTTAAACAGTATTTGCAAACTGAAACTTGAGCTTGCACAAGTGGAGAATTCGACCTAATCAACCAATTAAATTCAAATATTGACGTTCGTTTGTTTGAAAATGTAAGAATTTAAAAAGAACCGGCTGTCATTTCGGAAGCAAGTCAAATCTAACGAATTGGAATTTTCCCCCATTGGTTAGTTCACTTCAGTTCCGATTTGAAACCCTCGATTTTTCTTTTACTTTTAAAGCCGATTCCGACCACAAGTTCTGCTAAGAGTTAAATTCCGACCGAGAACAAATTGGCCATTCATCTTCATAAAGAGAAACGTGCTTAGAGTGGCCAACATGCGGATTCCGAAATTGAAAGGTTTTAAAAGGGATGGCTGAAAAAAAAATGAGAATGAATGATTTCCGAATAATTGACCGGAATCCCATTGAAAACTTTATGAAAGGTTAAACTTCAGAGACGGGTTGTACTAGACTACGGGGCCACCATGTTTGTTCACAGGAGAACACAAAAAAAGAATATTTCTTTTTAAATATTTTTTAATTTGTAAAAGAATATAGAAAACACTATTTATTATTAAAAATAATTGTGTAAGAATAATTACCTTTATTAGTATATTTAAAAATCAAAGAAGAAAACACATTAAAAGCGTTCTGCTTCATTTCTAAAATTCTTTTTCCTATATATCCTTGTGTTCAAGTACACTTAAGTTACAGTAACGCTGGATCAGTAGTCTAATAGCTTTATGATTATTAGATTAAAAACTCATATCAAGAGCAGAGCATAACACATTCCTTAAATTGAAGTTTGTAGAGGTATTACAATTAAAGTAGGGTTCCCAGGGAAGGGCGCTTTCAGCATGAAATAAGTTAAGCCTTCTACGCTAATCACATACTTCTAATCACTTTTTAGTCTCATTTCTAATGAAAGTATAAGTTTATGACGAAGTTCGAGCATTTACGGTGGATTCTAAAAATGTTTCCTTCTTAGTTACTTACAAAATGCTATGCTCTATTGTTCGTGTTCCACCTATTACATCACGTTGAAAATTACTTAAACCTTTATCGTGACAATTTTAAATGAAAAACTGCTCAACAAACTTCCACACATGTCGATGTGCTGTGGTTATCGATCCAAACGACGACGTACACTACACATGTCGTTTGACGTATTTAAATGCATAAGCTCATATGTACCAATTTTCCTACTATTTTGGTGCATATGTTAGGTTCAAAGATTGAAAAGGCTCGTTGAACAAAGTTGAAAAATGACTATAACTTGTTATTATGATTTTTCCCCGTTTTAATTAGCGAAATAAAAACGCTCATTGAGAGAAGAAAAAAAAAAAAAGAAAAAAAAAAGGGGGGGGGGGGATACAACCACAGCGCTTTGTGGTCGTTAATGAGCATTTTCAGTCCAATAAATAAATAAATATACTTATTCTAAGGAGAGAGTTTGAATAAATTGTATTGTTCTATAGTAGTCAACCACTATATTCTATAGTAGTCAACCACCTTTACTAATCTAATTGTTGTACTTTTTAAAGCAGTTTTTAAATTAAAGTTGTTTTAAAGTATAAGAATTTGAATTTTGTATTATTACGTTACTAGCAGCCTCATTGATTCAGAAAATTAGGTTTCTAAGTTGCTTGTATTATTAAAAGCTATCCTCCTAATTCTCCAATATGTCATGATTGGTTGGTTATTAACAGGGTCAACACTGTAAGAGGGGAAGAGGGGAGGGGGGGGGGACAAGCGGGGCATGTGCCCAGGGCGCCGAGTTGGAGTCGCGCCAAAATGGTGATATCGAATGGGTATCAATATTTTTTTTAATCAATGTACATAATTTTTCAATTAAATTCAAAACATATTTTTTAATTTAAACATTTTGTTCAAATATGATTTAATGCACATAAATTGTGCTTTCATTATGAAAAATCTTAACGAATTTTATTTTTAATGATTGCACATTTAAATTTTGTTTTATTTTATCACTGTTTAATTTAAATTATGTACGATATTTCTTAATGCAATTTTTTTTAAAAAGCAAAGTCAAAATTCACATCTAGAAAAGTAAATTGTATAATGTGAAACAACACGTTCAAAGATACATAGAAAAACATAATGAAAAGTTTATAAGAATAAAAATTTTATTTGATTACTTATCCATAGCTAATTTTCAACAAACAATTTATCAAAAGATTTCGTAAGGATTTTTCATTTGGTAAGGAGTGTGCCTTTTTCGGGATTGTGGCTTGTTGTGGTTTTATCTCAACATTTCGACAAGATTAAAAAGGTCTTGGAAGAATTGTCTGTCAATCTTTTCACCAATCCCGAAACAAAGACAGAGGTTACATCTTTGCTTAGAAACATCAGAAAGTTTGAATTACCTATTTCTGCAGTAACATTCCACAGAAAATTGACCATGTAAAGAGTTTTATTCAAAGAGATGATTTAACTGTAGTAGACTTGGTAAAAACATTCACGGTCTCTTAAGTTTTTTGGAATCAACTAGAAACAATGCACCATCTGATGCTATTTTAGAAGCCCAGAATATTGCTGAGAGCAACAACAATGTACCTGCAGATTTTCAAGCAAAAAGGAAAAGGATCTTTGATGAAGGCTGCTAAGATGAAAGTTCCAACTTATCAGAGGCAAATTTGTTTAAAATTGCTTTGCAAGAGACGGAATAATGATTGCTCTAAAATCCCGTTTTTACGCACTAGAATAAATTAATGACAAGTTTGAGTTTCTTAATGGGAATAACATCTGTAAGATGGACGTGAAAGATTTAAAGAATGAAGTCTAAAAACTATCTGACACCTACCAAGACGATATCTATACAGAAGAATTACTTCAAGAAGTGGAAAGTTTTAAATTCTATGCCTTGGCAGTTGAGAACACTATGAAAACGGCATATACAGCAACCCTTATGGGACTCATTTAACTATACAGACTTGAAGATGGGTATAATCTGACCACAGTCTTAAAGATATTTTTAACTCTTCATGTAATGGTTGCTTCAGGCGAAAATGTTTTAGCTAATTGAAAATTGTGCAAAATCACTTACAAAGCACAGTAGGGTAAGATAGACAAACAAATTTGAACATTATTTTTGTTGAGTACTAGAGTGCATCAGCTTTGATGATGTCATCAAAATCTTTGCTGTAAAAAAAAGCCCGCCATTTTTGTTTTAATTTTTGATTTTTAGGATTAGACTAACGATTATACTCAATAATATACAACATGTCAATAAGCTATAATTATCCATTATGTAATTGGTAATTGATAATATCTGTTTTTATTTAGCCAATCTTCTCCTAAATTTGCAAAACTATCGCATTAACAAAATTATACCTGAACTAATTTTAAATAAGATAAAACAGATAAGACATTGGAGTTGATCAATAACATGCGAGGGTGCTAAAATCTTAGTCGACACCGAGTCCAAAAAATTCTAGTTGCGGCCCTGGTTAAAAATATCATTTCAGAAAAAATAAATGCCAAATTAATCTTATGGAATTATTTATATATAACATAAATATCTTTACGCTTACAGGTGCAATTAAAACATTTTGCAATTATGCTAATAAGTCTAGATTAGTGAAGTTTTATTGCAATTCCAATTTTAGTCAAATTTGCAGTAGAAGTACGAATGTAATATATCAAGTATATTCAATTGAAATAATACTATTTATTAAAGCTACATATAGAGGCAAAGTTGATGTTATTTTTAGTTTGCTTTTATTGTAACAAAACGTTGAGATGTAGTTAGCTGAACTTTTCCAGTTCATTTAATCGTTTAATATTTACTTTTTCTACACTTACATACACAATTGGATATTACACAGATGCGAATTGCTATACAATAGGTATCCGTGTAGTATCCCATATTTACATATTAACAATTTATAATTCTTAATTCAATTGTTATAACTATGATGCATGTTTTAATTTAATTAATGAATTTTGTACATTCAGAAACAAGTTTATTTAAAAAATAACGAAAGTTTTTTAATTTCATTAAATAAATAAATACATACATACATACATACATACATAAATAAATGATGAATGAATGAATGAATAAATAAATAAATAAATAAATAAATAAATAAATAAATAAATAAATAAATAAATAAATAAATAAATAAATAAATAAATAAATAAATAAATAAATAAATAAATAAATAAATAAATAAATAAATACATAAATAAATACATAAATAAATACATAAATAAATACATAAATAAATAAATAAATAAATAAATAAATAAATAAATAAATAAATAAATAAATAAATAAATAAATAAATAAATAAATAAATAAATAAATAAATAAATAAATAAATAAATAAATAAATAAATAAATAAATAAATAAATAAATAAATAAATAAATAAATAAATAAATAAATAAATAAATAAATAAATAAATAAATAAATAAAACAGTAACATCCTAAAACTGTAATGTTTTCTGTCTTAAAAATTAAAAACATTGTTCAATTCTTTTAGGATTATTCTATAATTATGAGCATGGTTTCTTCATGTTGTTCAAATCAGTATGTTTTCTTGTTTTACCGTAATTACGTAAGCTAATAACCGTCAGAACTAATATGGATTTCGTTAAAATAATAAAAAGACCTCCCTTGGAATAATATTGGCAGGCATTTAGTCCTTACATTTTTACCATTATAATGCAATGTAGATAGCTGCTCTGAAAGCTATATTGTTTCTCCTTAAGGTAAAAAGTTTGTTAGTGAGTGTATTTCTCTTTACTACTTAAGATAATGCATATGAGTAGATTGCAAAAATACTTAAAGTAAGATAGCAAATCAGATACAGGCAGATTGATTTTCGTGTATATAATTATTTTATAAACTGCATATTTTTAATTTTGACTCTTGTAGGAGGAAAAAAAGTTAATTACCAAAGAGTTCTAAATAAAAATATTCCTCTAACTAAAGACACGGCTTACTTAAATTTGAAATTATTAATTTTAAGGATAAATTGTAATTTTTTTTAATCAACTAGATTTAACTTCAGAAACATTTTTGTAATCGACCTTTACTCTTATATGCCATACAGAAGTTAAATTCTTTAACTTTAATAGTAAGTTATAAAAGGGAAATCATACTATTTTTTATGACTTCTTGTCTTATTTTAAGCACTTGTGAATTTCAAATTTACATTCAATCACTAAAAGTTTAGGAATAAACTTTAAAAGTATGATATAAAGGCAAATCATACTATCTTTTTTGACTTCTTGTCTTATTTAAATCACATGTGAAATTCAAACTTGCATTCAATCTCTAAAAGTTAAACCTTTTAAAAAGTTTCTTTTTGGGATTGGTATGTTATATAGGAATTTTCTTTCGCAACAACCACACAAAAGTAATATTGTGCCTAAATATCATTAAATGGATTTCTATATGGAGAATCTTTTCGAAAGGAAACTGCCCTCCATTGGTTCCCAATTAAGAGGAAATCTGGAAAAGCACTCACCTGGTAGTTCAACAACCAAAGTTTTAGACACCAAGTGTAAAATAAACTGCGAGGAATAAATAAAATCAAAGATAGCACACAAATCAAAGTTAAAATTTATTTACTCTTACCATGCAATACAGTGAGATGGGGTGCCAAATTACCCTTTCCAACATGAAATTTTTTTGAACAATAGGTGATGACGAAGCCGTTTAACTCCCTTTTGAATAAATAACGTTCGTATGAAACTTTCCTTCCTCATGACTGACAAATGTTTGTTTTTACAATTGACACTGAGGCAAAATAAACATATTTTCGAAATCTATCCTTTGCGTGCTGACAAAAATCGTACATCTCTCATTCCCACTCATAATCAATTTCATCAAGTGTTACGTCACACCCAAATTCAGGCAGTGGACCTGTGTGAAGGCGGGGCGAAGAAGTTTCGAAAAGAGTACTCCACCCACGCCATATGAAATAATATCTTAAAATCGATATAAATTGTAGGTGGGAATTGATGGTATAGTATTTGTTTTACTTCCTTCATCGTAAACAAGGTCGGAAAGATTTTTCAATTTACATAAGTTGCTTTTTACGATTTATTGTAGTTAACTTATACTTATAAAAAAACTTATAAAATATGCTTAAAAAAAATTCTACTTAAACAAGTAAACTTTCTGAATTCAAAAGCAGCCAATTCTCTGATCGAATGTATTTAAATCAAATTGATCAACTAAAATTAATTTGTATATGCGTGGCTTTAAAATAAGATTAACATTGCTAATTTTAAATACAAAATACGAACAATTTCGAATTCAATTGTCAGTCCTTTACATTAACTTCGATTTTGTGTGTGTGGTCGTGGGTGAGGGTGTATGCTCCTCGCTGCCGGGCAAATCCAGGAATTGAACATATGTCTTCATTTATATACGGGTATAACTCAAGTTCTACGGAATCAATTTGGATAAAATTTGTGTCTGTTGGTAGATTATATACAGCGGAGGGTTTAAAATACATTGTTAGTATACTTAAAGCATCCCCCTCCTCCCCAAAGTAACCATGGTAATTACACGCGAAAAATAATTTTTGACTTATTGTAGTTTATACATTTTTTATGTCTAGCTAGAATGGACAATTTCTCCGGAATTTCTTCAGAAACACAATATTTTTGGCAACAGGTTAAATTTAAACAGATGAGTGTTTTGTAATTCAAATGTTAACATTTTGATAATGCTTCTCAAAAGGAAATCATCATTGGGATGGAATACAGTTGGTTTTAAAAGGTCTCGTGTTTTCTAAAAACATAAAGAGAAATGCAGTTCAATGAGTTATCTTTTAAATCATTTGTATCCTTTTAACCCAATAATTTTTGCGCTGTGTGACCATGAAGTACGTGCTGTGGGAAAATTCAGAAACACACTCTTTTTAAACCTTACTTTTTTTAGTATCATCTTGAGCTGCCAGTGACGCAATCGCCATACTACTATAATCTTACCATGCTATTCAAAATACTATAAGTGGGTACACTTACTTTTCCCTAATAAAGACGGGAATACATACTTCATAAAAAAAATACACCGTTTAATTAACTTCAATTGTTCACATCTGTTTCGCTATTTTAACAGAGTTCTGATTTTTTTTCATCGAATCCTGATAATTTGGTCTATGTCATGGTATAATTTATTAAAATAAAGTAATCTTTTTTCTGTACTTTTCCGCTGCTTATAAAAAACAACAACAATAATTGCGCAAGCTAAAAACTGAATTTTTCGAAACTTATATATTTAATAACTCCAAAACTTCATCGAAATTCAAAAAAAGAGTGACAAGTGTGTTTTAATAAGACATATACCTCTGTTCCTATAAAAAAAATTAGATTTCTACATTGTGGTTAGTTTTCCCTGGAAAGGACATCCATAAAAAAAAAAAAATCTTGAATATAAAATAACTCAGAAACTAAAGTTTGACTCTCTAAATTTTCTTGTTAGCAGATTTCTAAAACATTTCTTTGCAAGTATGCAAAATTTAATATTTTTCAATCTAATAGTTTTTGCATTGTGAAACAGAGAAATATGCGCGGCGGGAAAATCTGAAGCAGCGTTCACTGAATTTTAATTCTTACTTTTTTTTAGCATAAAAAGATTTTAATGTTATGAAAAGAAGTGAGATTTTAGTTAGTCTCAAATTTTTAAACATATTCCGAACAGAGAACGTTGCCGATTTCTAAACACTATATTTTACCATATCAAGAATATCGTTTGAAATATCGTAAATATAAATAATAAAAGGCACAGAGTTTTACATTTTATTTGTAAGTAAAACAATACGAGTGTGTATTTGTAATCATGGAGATGAAGTATCGAAAGGAAATAACATGCAAAGATATTTAAATAAAGGAATTCGGCTCCAGTTATAAGGGAATGTACAGTGAATTTAATGGGTGACGCGTTGCTTTTAACATAAGTTAATGTAAGCGTGCCCTGATATTTTATCATTTCTGTCCCCTTCTAAAATACTCCATATGCCATATATCTACAATTTCACTACTCAATATTTTGAAACACGTTAGATGCGACAGAAAATGTGTATGCGAATTATATCAATATTGTAATGAAAGCACCGGGGAAAGCCTATTGACGCAAAAGGGTAGGCTTTTACGTTTCGCATTCGTAATACGTCTTCAATAAAGCGCTGTTTAGGTAAGTTCGTCAATATTTTGCATCTTAGCCTCAAAATTGAAAGACCTATAGTTTTAGACAATTTTGATTTATAAGGGGTTAATACGCATGTTTCTTTTAACAAAACTAAAAACTCAAAATTCGCATATTTTAAAGTTTAGATTTTAAAATTCTATAGTTTAAAATAAAAATTAATAAAATTTATTTATTAATTAGTTATTTATGCGAGAAAAAAATTTCAAGCTGTTATTTCCTTGTCATCATTTGAATCACTAATCTCTTCTTGAAATTTTTTTGTGTCTTATATTTCGATTTTTTTTTTTAAATAATATGGTGGAATTGCAATTGAAGTTTTTAAAATTTTGAAATAGCTTTAAATTGTAGAAAACCCCTCACGACAAAGAAACCTCTTATTTTTTGTATAAAAAAATCTTTCGAAAATTGTAACGGTGTCATTTCATTAATTAAAATAAATTATAAAATACAAGAAATGCATGTTTTGAATCAAAATCAAATATATCTAAAAAGAATCGACAAAAGTATAATAATGCAAAAAAGATATTTTTTTTTTAAATAGGTACTCAATTTAAACAAATTGAGTACTTATACTAGCTTCAAAAACATTTGTTTCAATTTTGACTGACAGGTACTAATTTTTTACCATTACGTTCAACATATTAATACAACGACGTGTCAGTATTTGGACCGAGGATTTATAAATCAACAGAGTATATCTAATCAACTCTAACAAAGGAGATCATTTAAAAAAATTTCAACTCGTTAGAGAAAATTAATTTTTAGATTTGAAGCGAAAATCATTTTCCAAATTTTAACGGTTGTTTGCTTCAGGGGAAAAGATGGGGAGAAGGGGGGGGGGGGGGACGAATTTAAACGGATACATTTTCATTACAAAATACTTGCGTAATACATTGTAAAACTGAAAAAGGATTTATATATCTACTTTGAACGAAGTTTGTAATATAAAAATTCAAAAAAAGTTTATTTTTTCATTTGTAAGAAGGGTGAGTATTATTATCATTGTTGTTGTTATTGTTATTATTATTGTTGTTGTTATTGTAATTGTTATTTATTATTATTATTATTATTGTTGTTTCTGTTATTATCATTATCATTATTATTATTATTAAAGGTGATAAAATGTATTGTCATCGACAACGGGTCTCTTTGTAAAGTTTCAGTTCGTTTGGATAACGACAAATGTGTTAATTAGTCCACTAAAGCAGTAATAGAGACATGTGTAAAATCGATCTTATAGTAACAGTCCCAAAAGTTGATAGAATGTATTGACATCAACAATGTATTTATCTGCTAAGGTTCACTTCTATTGGATGACAGAAAATTAATCAATTAAAAGAATATTTTCATTCCACATACAAAATTGGAAAACGAAAGTTATAATCAAATCGAATTCGAAGTTGTATAATATAAAGGATTTATTACGCAAATTATGTAGCTGAGTGTGATTCGAATTAAAATTGTTTTCAAGAATTTTTTTTTTTTAAACTCTCACCAGCTATTTCAAAAAAGTTCTCTTAAATTAAAAGAATTATACTGCCAACAGATGTCAATTTAACTATTTTATATTAATTAACGAAACATGTCATCAACTTTTAACTCACCATGTGCCTTTTTATATATACAAGCAAATGATATAAATTACATTCTTCAAGCGACTCAACAACAAGCAACTCAATTACAAATAATGAAATAACTCTTTCCCGACTACATTGGTAAACTTAACCTCCTCCAGTCTCGCTCTCAAGAGCCAAAAATTCCTTGCCAGTTTCCACCATCGTATTCTCTCTAATTTCGACTGCGAGCACGTATTTCGGGGATCACACCCTTCCTTCGGATAGGCGGGATACTTTTCCCGTGAAGATACCCTCACCGAGAAGTCTCTTATGCATTATGCAGCATCCAGGAATGGAAATGGTAGCTTAATAAAGAAGGGTCTCTTTTTCCTTGCGGAAGATATCCTGACGAAAAAAGGATTGATGTGCCGTTAACGAGGTAGTTTTTATAAACACGGGTTATTGGGGTTTTGTTTGTAGGGATGGGAGAGGTGTGGGCTAAGGACAAATATGTGTTAGTAAATATAATCTGGTGTGAAGATGTTATAAGGAATTGTAAAGAAACTAAAAACTTGTGTAAGGATTTTTAGTAAAGTAATTATTATTATTATTATTATTAGTAGTAGTAGTAAGGAAATTTACACTTCTTGAAATATAAATGAAATTTTAAAGAATTGGAATTAAATCAGTTATTTTTTTCTTTCTTTATTTGTAAGTTTAAACATAAAAAAGAAATTGCATAAGAGCAACGTCCTCCTTTTTAACTAGTAACTCCTTTTTACGTCAGTAAATTCATTTTTAGAAAATTTATTTTCTTGTACAGTATTGTTTTCTTTGATCATTTACATTATACATAATTATGTGTTGGGTAGAAGCGCCTTGTCAACTACACATGTAGAGTAAAAATGAAAAATGGGAAGGGGAACTGTTTTAAAGTGTGTATAAAAAAATAAAAAAATTACCCCCCCCCATGGAGAATCCCCCCCCCCCCCCTCCTCAATAGCAGATTCTTTCTTAGTTTTTATATAATAAAATAAAACGATTGATTCTAATGTCGTTTATTAAGCATCCATTTGAATTTTTTTTTTATAAACATATGTCAAATGCTTAAAATATTTGCTTGCATAAGGTCTATAATAGCGAAAATTTAGGCTTCAAAGCAATGGTTAGGATATTCAAGAAAATAATGGAAATTCACCAATTCTTAATTGCTGGTGGGGCATTTATTCCGAGTTCAATTTTGTTTAGATCTACATACATTTAATATTAAGCTTAAAATCGGAGTTAATATTTTTAGAACAACAAGAAGCATGTGTTTGCTGTTGAGCTGGTATGACTGAAACTCTGGTATGAGCTTATTTGCGTAATAATACGGAAAACACCACCTCGTCCACGATGAAACCTGACCTGCGAATGGATGCCTTTCCGATCGACCCTGAGAGATGATCGTGTAGTGCAGCATGAAGTACTTTAGGAATTCTTTAGTGTGAAGACTTCTCAGATAGCATCGCAGTAATGGTCAATGTCGAAACAAGGGTTCTGGAAGATTGGTCAATCCTGACAGAAATTCGACCATTGTTTCAAAATACACAATTTTCACAAAATACACAATCGATTCAAATACACAATTGAATTTGTGCACATTTTAATAAATTTGTACTTAATAAACTTTTAATTATATCTCGTGGTCATGCATATTCAAATTTAAATATTTAAAAGTGCATGAAATATAAGTAATCAGGTATGCAATACGAAAAAAAGTTATAAGTATGTAAAGGGCGATACAATGAATAATGGAAGGATTTTTCTTGGCTTCCAATGTTGTAATTCAAATTGGCTTTTGAAATTGGAGTGTCTTCATTTCTGACATCTGTAAATTGATGCACAAGCGAGACAATTTTTATAGCTTCAGGCATAAAATGCTATGTTTTTCGAGCCATAAAAAAGAGTCATAAAACGGGGTGAATTATTCTCGTTAGCCTGCCAAGTTAAAGTTACAAGGCATTGTGCAAAGGGATTTTACTGGTTACTCCTGAAATATAATCATGTTTTTTTTTAACAAGTTCTTATCTTAAGTGTGCAGTCTCTGTTAAATTTTTGTGCTATTTGTACTGTGCTTTTATTATTAACGTTCTCAATGTTTTTCATATTTTCTTAAAAATAATTTAAATTTTTAGAAAGGATTCGTTATGTTATGCCCTATGGATGTATTTTAATGTGGTAATAAACTTAACAAGATTATGAAGACCTTGTTATGTTGAAATATATAACAATCAAAATCCATTTTGAAATAAATGGGATATAGATGTAATACAAGATCAATAGGTAAATTTTATATCTCAGAGGTAAAGGTACCCATCTAAGTTTTATAAATTTTAATGGAAAGCTGATTAAAGATGAAGCAAAAAGCTATTGGAATTTTTTGAAAGTAATATCTTTGCAAACATCTGTGTATGAGATAACTAATTACCGAAAAGGAGAATCACGGCGATATCGTGGCAATGTCGCAGTAAAAAAAATTGACCAACAACAATCATACAGAAAGAAAAACGTCAAATAGAACATTTTCTTTTTGTGGCACCAAAAGGAAATTTTTACATTAAAAAAAAAAGGAAAGAAAAAGACTTCTTAGGAAGGAAAAAAAAAATCAAAATCGTACGCATAAAATAAAATTGCTTGTAACCCTGCACACTTCGCTTACTTTTATTATTTTCTATTTTTTACTAACAAAACACCAACGCATTCTGCCGAGTACCTTTTCAAAAAATCGAATTAGTTCTGATGTACGCCTAACGTCATATCTAATTCTAAATGTGTTAAAATAAAACTAATTTATCATCATTATCAAATTATGTTCAATGCTTTCTTAATCATGTATCTGTCTATTATAAAGATCATAAGTCAAAAATGATAAACCACCAGGTTTTCTTATCATGAATCAGAGTAATTTCCTGTTTAACAGTAAAGCTTTGTTGTTTGTTCAAAGCGTAACTGAAGCACACTTCAAGCTGAAGAAACCAAGAAACTTACCATCGAAGACAGTTCCAATGAAGTTTTTAATTTATTTCCATTTGTGGTATAGGACATTGAACAGTGACGGTTTCTGTAGTTTGAATTCAGTTTCTTTGATCTATGGTCAATTAAACAAATCGATGGTCAACAAAACAAAATGTAAATGGTATTTGTGCGATATCTAAAGTAACTATTAGTAAGCTGAAAAAATGTCATTCCTACTTTACACCATGTATGTATTGGGAGGCATAAGTAATATAAGTAGCCTGTTATAGATTTAGTTGCTAAGCAAAGTCTTACAGTAAGTGATGAACTCAAAATCAGGTTTGAAATAATGACTATAGAGTATATATTTGTTAAATGTACTTTTTTCTGGTTTTAAAGAAGAAGAATATTTTGAAGGTTAGCTCTTGAACAGTACTGCGATTTTTTTGTTTACTTTCATTGATTAATATATTGATTAAAGTATTCTCTAAAAATCACACGTTAATTTTGCTGTGATATTTTGGGGTCGAAAGATTGTCACTGTTAACTCTAGAAAGTTCTACTAAGGGTCTATTATATAGATCTCTTGGAATGTCTCGCAACATGCACATCATCGTAAATATAACCTGAGAACTGAAAAATAAGAAAAAAAGTGTCTGTCTTACGTCAGTGGGAAACAGAATTATGATTCCCATATTAAATAGTGTATTAGTTTGATCAGTCATGCCTTTAATTATCAGAAGGTGATCATTCAAATTAAACTTAGACTTTGAATGACTGATATACTTATAAATTTACATTGTTAAGAAATTTCACTTACTGAGTCAATGTTTACTATTTCTTTTATGATAAACATTTCTTTTATGATAGTTCATACCGAGGTCTTTGAGCTAATAAGCAATGACGTAAATTTTTACATTTTCTTTCAATAACTAAGAATAGAACAGTGACTATCTGCTAAAAAAAAGGGAGTAAAATAAGTTATTTTCATTACGCAGCAATGCAAAAATTTCCAGTAATTGGCAGTCATGACTGGAAACAACGGCTAAAGAAATGCCAGGATATGAAGGAAGAATCTAAACCTTCACTCTCCCATTCACCACCTACCGTTGCATAAATGCTAATGAAGTTGGATTTTTTTTCTCAAAAACCTTTTCAGGAAAACCGCTCTAATTATGTAAAAGTTGAAGAAGGGAAAACTTCTAAGAAGGAGCATTAAGGACAAGCAACTTTTGCTTCTTCAAAGACAGAATGTAAGATTAAGAAGTACTAACTAGATTTGCGTAAAAGGTCTTCCGTGTTAACTGCAGTTTGGAGTCATCGGTGGCTTGGGCATAGATATTTAATTGAATACTTGGAGGGTTAGACCAAGTCAGTTGAGTTTGTAACTTCTAGAGACTGTTTCTTGGCTTTACCTTTGAATATTATGTTATGGGATTTGAGAAGAGGAAGTATCAAATGTTGAGTGATATCATGTATCATATATATATATATATATATATATATATATAACTCGAAATAGTATTAGAAGTTAATAGAAAAGTTGCATCTCGCACGCTTACCGTCATTTCGACGACGGTGCTTTTTCTGAAGACGCCGCCGTAATGATCGTCTCCGGAATGACGAACTTCTTTCCTACATCATGTAGAAATTAGGATGAACTAAATACGAGGACCATTTGCGGTCATAAATAAAGCCACATATCAATGTAATCATTAATATCAGCAGTTTAATATTCAGTATATTAAAACATTAAAAATGAACCGAAGACCGAAATGATGGATAGTAGATGTACGCATCAAGTTAAGACTAAATAGTAATCAATATTAATGTGAAAAATAAGATTACGTCTACTTTCCTTTACGTGTTCATGTGCGAATTACTAGTTTTGCACTAAAATGTGAGAAAATCAGTTGTTTACGTTGGATGGTACTAGTTTTTGGAGAAAAATGTGTTTCTTACTATTGTAGAATATTCAGAGTTAGTAATTATCTAAAATCTGAAAAGGAAATGAAAACAATTGGCGCATACAATGCAAAAGATTACGCTTGATCCTCGCCGGGGACAGTCACCGAAATGACATTTTCGAAGTTAAAAATTATTTTTTTATCGAATCACTTGCACCAATCTTCCTATTTTTTTAGTTTCTTCCAAAAAAAAAAAAATCTTTAGGTTTTGTATTTCTTTTATTTTCCATGAGCATTTTCTTTAATTTCATATATAAAAACACTTGGGACTTTGTTTTTGACTTTGATCCGTTTTGAATTTTGGTCCATTTCGCGATTATGACCCTTGTGGCCTTCACGAAACAAAACAAGAGTGATCATGTTATTCACTCAATGACATTTCTTGTTCTTTATAAGTTCAACATATTTACATTAAATGCACATATTAAAACTATTTTAAACTCAAAACTAATTGTAGAATCAGCTAAAAAACCTCCAAATTCTTTAGCAAAAACTTAAAATTTATAGGTGTGTAAAAATACTTTTTCAACTTGATACTTTTGCAAAGTGCATTGAATATTTTATTGCAGTTATAAAATCCAATTTGCATTAAACCATTCATCAAGTTCCTAACTTAAAAGGAAACGTGTATTTGAGAGGAAAAAAATCTAAATTACATAAAAATAAAATTTATTGCGACAATTTTTTTTTTATCTCCAATGTAGGAGAAATTTTCAAGACTTATAAAAAGCAATACCAAGTCTACGAAATAAAAGGAGCCTGGGGGCAAATAAAAAGTTTGAATTGAGAGTCATTATTCCAGGCAAAGACTTCACGCATAAGGCATCACAAACTGAGCGCTAGGCACCGTTGGTATTCGCGACATTCAAAATGGGATGCAAATTCAGATCTGTGTTCTATGAAGATTCGCAGATTTTAAAGCGAGTGGGTTATATTTCTGAATGTAAAACGTGACTTGAGACTTCGGTGCTTCTTAAAAGTCATAAAAAAAAAAAAAAAATGCACTGTTTTTGGAATTTCTCCTTATTCTTCGGCGAAAAATATTTGAAGTATGCTGAAATGTTTTGGAAAATAGGTAGAAATATATGATACTCCATAAACCATAGGAAAATCACGAATACATAGAGAAGTTAGCATATGTACTGTATAATAAAAGAAAGCTTGTGGAACTTAGCATATGTACTGTACAATAAAAGAAAGCTTGTGGAACGTAGCTCGATAAATTTGTTCTTTTCTAGGTGTGCAAATCTCACTTGAAGTTTTCAATGTTTAATACTAAGGTATCATTCAGTTTTCAGTTATATAGTTTTAGTTGAATTCAGTTTATTATTTAGTTTTCAGTTGGAAGTGAAATATATACAATTCGGCTAACTTTAGTTTTCATTTTCTTTTGACTGACAGAAAATGGTTTTTGTACTTATTTAAAAACTGAGAAAATTTAAAAAGAAAAAGTAATTACCTCTGAGTGTTTCTTGTATTTTTAGTCTTATAAAAGTATGCAAAATGTTTTTTTTTTTTTTTACGTAAAGCGTTTTTTGAGAGTTTTTTTTTCTAAGGATGTTGAAAAGCATTTTGATTCATTTTGCCCGATTCAGCAACGAAATATTGAAAAAGCATCTATAGCATAATCATCAAAAGCATAATCTATATAAATTTATTCTGCAAAGATTTATTCTGTACATCCGAAAGACATTTATTACACAACGGATTCCATAAATAAAATTGCAGGAAAAGGCGAGAATATTAAGTATGCAATCATTTAAAGTAATTTTCTACAGCAGTTTTGAGTAAAAAAATGTGCATGCTTATTTCCCGCATATAAAATTGAAATATCATGGAAATATTAAACACAAAAAAATTCAAAAGTTTTTAAAGATATGTAAACACTCAAAAGTTCAACAACAATCCTAGTCAGAAAGAAAATTGTTTTTATGTGGCTTAAACTACAATCACAACCAAATAGTTCAATAGCTCATTAAAAAGTAAATATCTTTTAGTGTTCCGTAACTCACAGGCAAAATAACTTATTTATTTTAAAATGTGTCTAAAACACTAAAAGTTAAATAGCATTGTAACTATTATTGAATAATAGGTTTATCACATTGTTAGTCCATCAATATCTAAACCTGGACAAATAAAAAAAAATCCATTACACTTTAAAAAAAAAATCCTTTAAATTATCTTCGATTTTGTTTGTTTGTGGATGTTAAAAACTTCGGAGGGTTAAGGAACTCCCATGCCGTCATCCAATCAAGTTGAAACTTGGCAGACAGACTCATTTTCGTTGGCAAAGGGGAGAGGGGGGAGAGACAAAAAAAGTTCAATATGGAATGGATTTTTTTTTCCTTTTTTCTTTTTTTTTTTCATAATGGTAAAGTGATATGAAAACTCGATCCAAGCTCAAAATTGTTTAAATAAGTTGCAAATGCACTTAAAAGTTGACAATGCACATAAAGAATGTATTGTAAAAACTTTTTTTCATGGGTTAATATTTTTCTAATTGTATTGTGTTTCTTACCAAATAAACAAGCAATTTTACTTTTAAGAAAATATTTTACTTGAGTAATTTTTTTTTTTATCCACAAAACATCCATGTAATTGATATAATATAAACGTCTACCCTCCTTTCATTCCAGGAAGGAACGTAAAAAAAAGTGGAACGCAATAATATTGGCATTAATTCCACATAAATAAATTGGTGTTTGTAGTGTCTATGAATTTTAAATTCCTAGAAGATGTACTGTTTAAAATAGTAATTTGCAATTTGGCAGTGTTTTGGCAAATATTTTAGGTCGTTTGTATGTTGAATTTGCGAGATCAGTGAACATCAGTTATGAATGGTAAACTTATACATTAGGGTGGAACGAAAATGGCCTTTAAAATTTTTTTTTAAATTTTAGCTTAGTAATAGTGAGGAAAAGTTGCCTTTTAAGTTCAAAAAGAGGGGGAAAAAATTTGGTTGCAATACTACAACATCTTGAGGTGCCGCAAAGAGCTTAAAGTTTATAAAAAAATGAAAAATTATCAACTTTGTTAAATTTTTTTGTATGAATTTCTCGTATATATAATGTTACAAAAGATGGTTTTAAATGCATATATAAGCATTAGAGTTGAAAAAAATTATGAATTACAAAATATAATAATAATAATAAAATATATTGTAATGTAAAATTTTGTATTTCTTACTTCTGTATCCTTAATGATTGCAAATGTTACATCTGCAAAATGTTTGTTTCTACTTCAGTGATAGATTAAACTGGTTTTTTGTCTTAAATTTTGGCATATTCCTACGTGAGTCAATTTTTGCTCTTATATATCCTTCTCTTGCGGTTGAACCACAAACATTTTGAGCCGCTTCGGTCACCAGTTTCACAGTTCTTTCCACTGCTTGCGTATGACAAGGAAGCCGGGGAAAGTCGATAACCGGGTCTACTTTACTATTTGGTTCATCTTCAGATGCCTTCCGTATAAAGTCTTTGAGAGAGTCACTGGAAACATGTTTTAACATGGGAGGTTCAGTTACGTCATTTTCAGGACATGAGATCATGTCGATGTAATCCTTTGCATCGAAGTTTATCTTTGGAACTTTGAACTTCCTGACTCCACCTCTACTTTCTGTTCTTGCTTTTAAAACACTTCGTAAACCAAATTCTCTTTGAATTTTGCGTTCATCACATAGCATGGACAAAAGAAGATTTTCTGAAGCCGCAAAATACCCATTTCTTTGAATAACCGGATCTATAACGTCCTTGAGATCGTCAGAGAGGTAGCGTGAATATGAGATTAGGTTAAACAGATGTTTGGAACCATAAGTACATGAAGGTTATAACTTAATATTAAACCACACAGGCACATACACTTTCACAATGTACTCAGCCAGAGTCTTAAGATTTTGAGTTGGATTCTCAGTTGCCACATACAATCTAAGCACGCGGTTGGCTAGTGTCAACCACCTGGAGTGAGCAAGTTTTCCAGGGTTTCGTAAAGATAAATCTAAGGTGCAATTTCCACTTGATACAGCAATACACATATCCAATAAATATTTCTGATCTGTACTTAAATCATTTTTGTCCTCCAAAAGAGGAAGGTTATTTTCAATTGGCAAGAAAGTAACCACAGGAAGATTAGCATAGTTTTCTAGCTGCTGACCTATTTCACCTTTAAACTCATTGGGTCCCTTTGTTTTACCATATAAGTGACAAAAAAGATGTCGCAATGGTAGCTCATTACCATGGAACAAACAAATTAACCATTGTAACGGTCTTCATGTTTCCTTTTCCCTCAAATAAATCACACCATTATTATGTCCAGTGTTTACAACGGTTCCATAGCACCCAATAACAGTAAAGTTTAAAAAATTGATTGTTGTGTTCTCTATCTTCAAGAAACACACTCCTGTATACTTACTTCTACCACACTTACAGGCTTACACACTTACAGGCAACAATATCAAATAAACGTTCGGCCTCGCCTCTAAATTTTGAGAGGTTGCAGTCAAACTTTTCCGACCCTTTTCTGCTTTTAGACCTTAATAATTTTCTGTACTTAGCATGATAAGCTCTTATCATTAGTAAAATTCTTTGGCTAGAAATAACGGGAATAGAAGCTCTTGACCATATTTGCTCTATTTTGGGAACTTAAGTGTCACATATTTCACTTACAGTAGGATCCTTCTCTGAAGCATTTTTGAGGTTTTGTCTGATATAACAGTAGCACTTCATAACAGATTCGTAAGTAGGCAGTTCAACATCAAGCACATCACTACATTTCCCAAAAATTGGACATTCCGACATTTGTCTTGTCTTCACTAATTTAGACTGAGCCACTTTTACTCACAACAATAAAGTAGAATACATACTAACAAAATATTATGTTAATCTGTAACACATTAGACGGAGCGGAGGAGCCAACTCAACTGAACTCGGCACAGCTACTGACCTGACACCTGATCTGAGCTTGTCACCGCTTGCAGACAAATCTTTGACCAATTCCCCCCCCCCCCCAACCCACACACAACATCCGCTCCGGCGATGACTCAGGCTCCTGGATGCCAATGTAATACTAAAATTGTTTTTATCTTTCTATTTATTTCATAATCGAGACAAGCAAAAATCTTTGAAAAAGTTCAAAAAAGTGTGTTTTTATGAAACTTTAACGTACTTGCGGCACCTCAAGACGTATTCTAATATTTTTCATATTTTTAATTTATCTTATCTACACCATAAGGCAACTTTTCCGTGCTATTACAAAGTAAAATCAAAAGTTGATTCTATCGTCAAAAAAAATTTAAAATATAGCAAAAATTTCAATTTTTTGAAACTTTAACGGCTTTGCGGCACCTCAAGACGTACTCCAATATTTTTCATATTTTTAATTTATCTTATCTACATCAAAAAGCAACTTTTCCGCACTATTACAAATTAAAAATCAAAAGTTGATTTTTTCGTTCCACCCTATTATACATGACAACTATACACACATAGTCTTTGTCAGTGGCGGATCGTGCACTACAGTTAGTACAGCCGGACTGCATCTAAATTTATTAGTTCAGAACTAAAATGATATATTTTACAATGTTCTAAAATGAAGATTCCAATTTCTACGGTAAGTGGGAAAAAAAATCCGATAAACAGCGATCTTCTTGCTTGAATAATTCACAAGAAAAAAAAACCCGCTTCCAATCAAAGTGATCTTCCTACGAACAGCAGCCTTGTGTTCCTAAAACGCGTTTCGGGCTGCGACGTTGCCATAGTAACCAATGCAAAGTAATAGAGCCTTCCCTCCACGTAGTGTAATAACGCGGCTGCCGATCAGAAATTTATTCTAACTTCGGTTGCCCTGAGAATTCGATGAACTAATTGGTTCTGCTTGAAAATCAGCTTGGGTGAAAGTGAACGGTTTAAAAAATCAATCCAAAGTCAATGTCCTTTTGAAACATGGAGGGGCCTTCTTCCAATCCTACATAAAAGCAAAAACAAGGTATGAACTTTTTACTTGTGTATTTACAAAAATTGTATTGTTTGGCCATATTTGATTTTCAGAATTAAGAAGAGCGTTTGGAATAGTTACTGAATGTAGTGGATTAAACAAAAAGGTAGCTCTCTGAATAGACGCTTCATGCAATTACTCATAAAAGCAGTATTGATTTTAAGTAAAAAAGAACTTACAGTTAGGGGCCAAAACGAGGGATATGTTTTTTTTTTAATCAAAACTATATAGAATTATTTGATTAATTGTTTTTATTTTATAATGTTATGTTGCAAATGTTATTATTTCTTTCAAATTGAAACAAAACTTGGATTTGAATATTAAAGAATTTTTTATGATGTACACACTTGAAATATCCCAAAAATAAATCAAATGTGTTTATAGTTTTTCTGCTTTAAAATAATCTCTAGATGGAATTTTTTCAAGATAATGGTATCATCTGAAGGCTAGAGAGTTATTTTAATAGTTCCATGCACTATTTTGTTCTGAAAATAAATTTGAATTTTTTAAACTCATTATCTAGAAAATAGTGTTTTGGCATGTGAAACTTCATTTAAAAATAAACAGTGATAGCTAAAGTTTGATATAATCTTTTTGAAAAATGATTTGAGAATTAAAATCTGCATTAACTATTAGATGTTTTGAACTTCAATCAAATTGATTGGAAAAGAAAAGGATTTTCGCTAGATTTTTAATGCATAAGTTTTTAGAAAAATTGCGATTTTTTCTACTTTAAATGTTAGAAAAATTCTATTAAAAAAACTGTATCATAAAAAAACTAGCAGATGGAGGTTTATAGCATTAAGAATGATATTATGAACAATTTCCAACCATGATTTCTTTTCTTGGCTCCATAAAACTAGAGCAGTTGTACAAAAATATGCTAATTGTAACGAGTTAAAAGTTAATTAGTTAATAAATTTTGAATAAAACTGATTTTTTTTCATGTAAAGATCATTACTAATTATGTACATTTAAGTGCAAAAAATTGGATTTTTAACATGATAAATTAAAAAAAAATTCAAGTGTGATTGTAGATATGATTGTGGAAAGTGTGAAGTGTGTGTATGGTTGGGGGTGGGGGAGTCGCATGTTTCCGGCTACACTAACATTTTCGACCGCGGTCTACCACTGGCCTGTATATAAGCTTATCACTATTTAAGTGAAGAAACTAATCCTAAAAAAATAATTTTTAATTCAAATAAATAAGTTTAATGGAAGTAAAAAAAAAAAAAAAAAAAAAAAAAAAATGGCAACAGAATATAAAATTTAAACTGAAGGTTTTTTCGCTATTTGTCCAATGTTGTACGTTGTTTACGCCAACTATTTACATTAAAAGAGACGAAAATCTCGAATTTCGAGCTTCCTGACCTTTAGAAGCACATGTATTTTGTTAGGACTCAATAAACCTACAACCATTGCGATAAAATAGATTCAATATTTTCACTTATACGGAAGTTACAATTTGTAGCCTGACCGACAGTGGAACAGGAAACGGACAGACACAATTGAGATTTTTACTCGTTTGGAACACCCTCGTTTGGCATGGAAGAAGAACTATTTACCCAATCAATCAAGTTTGCACAGTTGCCTACGTTTGATGAATGAGAAAAAAAATTCTGCGATAGGTTGACAATTTCATAAGTGTATTATATATTACCAGTGTAACTACTCAACGAAGATTTTGTACTCCCATGTCTATTTATAATACTCCTTAAGAACTCTACTAACATAGTGAATCCAATGGTAATTTTTCACTCTCCATCATGGCACAAAGGCGCATTCGATTCACCAATACAACAACACTAGCAGTGAAAACAGCCCCGCTTTCTATGCATAGTAAGAAAAGAATACGGGGGCGTTATCTGATATCGACAATTCCTCATCTATTCCTCCTGCCAACAAGGATCGTTATCGTTCCTCTTCGTTACCCAATTGTTGTTCCCCGCCAACTTCTTGACGTTCTTGTCGCTCCGAGAAGGAGAACTTTAATCTTCTTGAGGGGGTATGGAGTAATGGGATACAAGGTTAGCAGAGAGATGATCAAGATTGCCTCGTAAATTTGTTTAACCTTTTTATTGCTAAGCTCTTTTTGAAAAGACGTGCTCTGTGAGTTAAATTATTTTAAGTTTCTTGGAGAGATTGAAACTATGTGCTTACTGTATATCCTCAGATTTACCATTTAAAATTAAACATTTATCTGAAGTTTTAAAATTTAACGTTAAAACTGTATCTTAAGATTTACCATTTAAAATTAAATTTGTATCTTAAGATTTACTATTTAAAATTAAATTTGTATCTTAAGATTTACCATTTAAAATTATAATTTTTAAGTTTTAATTTTAAATGGTAAATCTAGTAAAGTAGTAAGATACAGAGTTTGAAAAGATAAGATGAGTAGATAACATTTTTCGGAAAGTTGAGAATGATGACACTATTAACCATGTTGTTGATTTAAAAGTTTAACATTTTACATACAATGGTATAGAAGTACTTTATCGGTTTTTAGATTTTACGCCACATTAATTTAGACAGACGCTTATTCGAAAGCTATGTTGGTATGTTTATTTGAAGACAACATTCCCTGATCAAGTTATAAAGAATACAAAGTGAGATTTGTCAAATGAAAGGTCTCCGTCATCATTCAACTGAAAGTAATGGAAGGCAACCAGAAGTCAATTTGTAATTACTTAAACCTAAATTGTAAATGATACAATTTGTCATATATCATTTAGTAGGTCTTGATGAGTTTAGTAGAATTCAATACAATGCAACCGGCAGTGATTTAAAAAAAGATTGGAAGAGTGTATCCATACTAACTTGGAATCCAGAGTATTTTAAATGGACAGGCTTTTATTTATTAGATGTGACCAATACTAGCAGTGGAAAAATACATTTTAACGTCGTCAAGTTGTACCTACTTGGTATCTTGATTTGATGTAAAGTAATAAAAACATGCGTAGAAGCGATTTTTTAGTAGCAGTAGTCAAAATCCAACTTGTTTTATAAATAGTTTGAAGAATTACTCTTATGAATACTTGCTCTTTAATTTTAATAATAACCACAGTAGAAAAGTAGAAAGCTATGGATAATCTTCAGTATAATACCGCTCAATTCACATACACAAACTGGCGATTGGCGAGATAATGGAATTTTTTATTCTAGGATTTATTAATTATTAGTTTGCCAGAAACAGATTTGGTGAAACTGTATCCCAGAATGTCAATATTTCAAAAATCTTAATATTTTATCTGGTATGTTTGTGTTTTCACACCTTTAATTAAATGTATCAAATCAACTTTTTGTACTAATTTTTAAAAAAACTTATTTTTCTGGCCTAAAAAGAAAAAAAAAAAAAAAAAAATCTACTATTTTTTTAATTGAGGAAAAATATTAAAAACCCATTCAGTTAAATCGAACTATAGTTTGAATTTTGAAACAGTCATTTGAAAGAAATTGAGATAGTAATTGCTTTATGTTCGATATTTATTAGTTTCTTCTTTATTTCCTTTTGTTTTAAATAGTTCCAACTTTTGCTTTTGTAAATATTGGGATTCAATACAGAGTGCACTCTTGAGGACAACGTTTATTTATGGTTTTATCTATGAATAAGAGATGAACGATCTATAATTATCCTGCACCATTTCCCCTGAGACTCAGTTTGAATATTACGATTCATATATACGTATACTATTCTTCAACGTGCGTTTACAATTTGTTCAAACCTATTTAAGAACCTACAGGTCAAATGATTAAAGCCAAATAATTTTAGCCACCTTATAGGATTACTTTTAGATGGCTAAAATTATTTAGCGTTAATCACTTGACTTGTAGGTTCTTAAATAGGTTTGAACAAATTGCTGCCGCATGTTGAAGAATAGTATACGTTGATATAAATCATAATAGTATTCAAACTGAGTCTCAGTGGAAATGGTGTAGGATGATTATAGATCATTGATATGTATAAGGACATTTAGAATATGTTCTAATGAACGTATTTGTAAAATTTTGAGACATATATTATCGAGACTATTATGAAATGATATCTGAAGGGGAAAAAAAAGCATTTGTTAAAATTTTCATTAGCATACGGAAATGTGGTCATTTAATGATTTAAATGGAAATTAAGTTTGCTGGTGAAGAAAGGTTGATTTAAACTTTAAATGAAAGAAAAAAGTAATTGAATGACGTTTGAATTCTATAATTTAACTGCAGTCGTTGAATAGTGTAATATAATATTGTGACAAGTGTTATTTATTTCGCAGTGGCGGCTATTAACCTTAAAAATAGGGACCAAAGTAGGTGAGGGAGGGAGGCGGGTTGTAACATTTGTGATTGTCTGAAACCATTGAAAGTTTAAAAATAGGTGCCTCCTTGCCCCTCATCCTAATTTCGTTCACTGATCTGAGTCGCATGTAAAGCAAATTTTATAAAGATCTCTTAATTACTACCAGTTCCATTTAGGTGTTCATTTTGATTATAATGATCATGAACGAGGTAACCTCTTCTTGTATCACCGAACCTTGTTTCTCCGTAATAGGATTGCAAACTTAATTGAGAGTTAAGAGAGATTCACGAACCTCGTTGGTACACCCTTCAACCTGTTGACGAGGAAGATGAGTTTATCTTAAGAATTAGAAACGATTTTAAAGCGATAATCTTGTGACGTAATGTCAAGAATAAAGGGAAAAGATTAAATATATTCTTGTGTTACTTAACCTTGGATTCACGTAATGGGCTCGCAAGTAAAGTAGACAGTTAAGTTAGCCTCTTTCCATTCCGTCGCCTATTTCAGGAGACATTTTTCAATAGGTCACGATTCAGTCGTTTCATGGATGACGTACGCAATGGTTGGTTGGGTTAGATATTTGGCTCAAGAGCTACTACATGAGCACCATTGCCAGACGTACTACTTTCCCTACTCATGCTGATATTTTTCTCAAATGAATATTTTGACATTCGATTTTCTATTCAATGGGGGAAGCGAAACATGGATTATAAAACAAAAACACAAAAAATCGATTGAAACTAGTCGAAAGAAAAATACATTTTCTAAGAAATATAAGGATCAGTCTGTGAGAATAATGTCTCGCTTTAGAACACTATTACACAGACGATACAGAGAACCGAATATTACCAGATTTTAAGAGTCACATAAAAAGATGGATTTTTTTTTTAAATGTTTGTGTCATCACTCAAGTAGTATACTTTTACGTTGTACTATAATGTTCTGTGTAAAACAACGTTAGTCTTTGAATAATGTCATATGCTTTTCTCTAATTTGTTTTCCCCTTAACTTAGCATTTGTTAGAGCCTGCAGAATAAGATGGCTGGCACATCTACGGTGATAGTACTCACAAGATCCATATACCAGTAATCTTTGAATATTTTTTCTTTTAAAATATTAGAAGGTTCTCATAAGTAGGAAAGCGAAAGCTACCAACAAGATGTGCCGATATTTTGCCAAGGACCTGAGAGTTCTCGAGGTAAGAGAATGACGAGAGGCAGATAGAAGGGTTTTGGTGGAGCATAATTGACATAGTATAGGATAGAAAAAGGCTGTCAAACCTATAAAGAAGAAGAACATTTCAACATAGTCTTTGTGTTACTTCATGTTACTCTTTGAAGTGCGGTATAGGTCAGTTTTAAATTTGAAGTAACATTGATATATGATGTATAAAAATGTTAGAAAATGTAGTTTCTTCGAATTGCATTGAGAAAACAACCTAAGATAGAATTTCAAATCTGGTAATGTAATACACGTAGGCTATACTTCCCTGGATCATACATGACCATACATTGACCAAAGTATGGACTAATGAAAGTATTCTGTGAATAAAAATGAAAACGACTTCCGGGAGGTCTTTCGTGGAAAAACTGCTCGTTGCTTGCATGTCAAATGTTTAAAAAAAACACCAGAAAACACTCACCAGACAGTCTACTGTCATCAGACTATCTTTTTACTTTCAAAACAGAGGTCCCTGAAAATGAGACGAGGATCTATCCCCTCGAATGCTAGACAAGCATGTTTTTGTATAGTGACGTAACAGTAATGACAAAAGAGAAGTTAAGAGGCACTTTATTCTCTCGTTGAACCTTGGATCGAGTAATGGGATTGACGTTCATTTTGTGTCTCTTAGCAAAAGGTACTTCTCTACACGTGTCAACTTGGAGGAGATCGTGGACTTAAAGTTAAAAGAAATAGTCTGTTTCATTCAAGCTTTTACATTTGTTTACAGGGGATTCGAAAAAGAAAAGCTTTTAAGTTTATTTACTTAAGGCATCTATTTTTAGCGGTTGGTATTTGTTTGCTTGAAAGCTGAATGGATGTACGAACTGTTCTTGTTGCGTTTAGTAGATGGTATGCAGAAAAAACTGGGATTAGAAAGAAAAAAAGAAAACATAAAAATCCTGAATGGGCTGAATGCTTTTGAAATTCTCTTGAGCAAGTGTTACTATTCTGCGCCGTACTGACAATGCCATAATGTGCCGTATTATTGCAACAAAATTTATAACTATAGCACATAATTTCGAACACGGTCAGTTGACTGACATCTGAGCTAGCTCCTCACTTTCTACTTCCACTCCACACCTACGAGAAGAAATTGAGATCTCAAAGATTTAAATCAATCACCATCAATGCTACATGGCATTGTTATGTTAGCTTGGTTACTCTATCTCGCGATTTTCTGGTTTTACTTTTTCTTCAAAAATACTACATTTAACGGAAAAACAATTTTATTTGGTATCAGCAAATTACTCATTCAGGGGAATAATAACGTCAATTCAAAATTTGGAAAATATATGATGAACATATCATAATTTACAGAAACCTTGATTAATCGAAAAACAACAATCAAATAGTAATTATCTTCCCGTATTGAGATTTGCCACTTCCATATATTATTCCTATATTTCATTCCCCTCACTTCTTCTTCTCCTGTCATGTAATATTGAAACAGTTACCATTACATTGTCTTTTCTGCATAGGAGGGATACGATTCTTTTATTGAAAAAATTACTTTAAACTTATAAAAACAACAAAAGAGAAAAAAATGCATGCTCTACGTTTTTTGATTGTCTCATATATTTTAATGCGCAATCTTAGCACCAAATCAAACTATCAAACTTCTATTCATACGACAGACAAAATAAAATGATCTAACTCTAATCCTGTGGTGAGAAAAACTTGCATGAACCCAATAAGCTGAGTTTAATACACATACAGTACAAGGTAACATTACACAACACATACACACAACACTTATACTAATACATTACACAGGGTAATGTTCCATAATAATCCTTCCACTAAAAGCTAGACCCATCTTCGAAGCTATTTTACGCTCATCACACTCAAAGTTACTGAAAGTAGTAACAAAGAATAAAGCTCTAATTTTTTACACAACCTCGGTAAATTCCAAACTTGACATTTGACAATTTTCTTTACAGTCTTCACAACATTTTAAAGAGAAAGAAAAGTTGTATAAGTTCCTTTCTTCTTATTCTTGGTAATAAACAGTAATCCGCAAGTTCAACACAAGCGAAAACTTCTGAAGTCCTTTTTGGCGATCATGCCCCATCTCTGATTGGTTATGCGGGGTCACGCGCTTGCTCTGTTAACATGTCGTTTCCGTTGCCAGATTACTCAAGGGATTACCGAAGCCTTATTTCCTCCAAAGACGTGAGGTCGAGGCAACAACATTTTCCCGTTGTATATATCAGATCTTATACTTGGTGACAGTCGATACTTTTAGGAAATACGAATAATTGTTTAATCTTTACAGGAAACATTTCACCCACGTTGTACATGTTATCATGAAAAACAATAATAAATCTTCTGATAAATTCGCGAGTGGTATTTTATAGAAAAGTATTTGCCTCAAGAGATCGTTAGGTTTATTTACACCATTTGCCTGAAATAATCACCAGTTAATTTACGAGTAAATTCATTGTCTCGAATGGTATTTTTAATCTTTCTTTTACCAATCAATAGTTATTTAAACAGTATAAATAAACAAATTTATGCTGCTAAACCCACGATGTATTTAACTGATTAGCATTCAAAAATATTGAAGTTTATCATTCGTAGTGGATTCTTGAATTTCTTTCAATTTTGAAATATCATGTTCTGGTGCGCAGGGTAAGAGAAAGCTCGTTACAATAGTAATTATTAATAAATTAAAAAAACCCAGTGTTCGACAATTTGGTGAAGAAAATAACAATTTTAATGTCTTATTTTAGGAATTCATTATATGTTTAAAAAATATCTAATGAAAGGTCATATGCGTCATTACTCTTATAAATTTGTCATTTTTTGTTTATGATACCTTGTGTGTAAAATAAAATGTAATTTAAGAACGTAGAAAAGCCACCAGTGTTCAGAGAATCTAAATTTTAGCAGGAACATATACCGATTGACCCAGTGTTCGGCCTCTACTTCATTCCATTGCAAAACAGAGTACATAGATTTAAATAGACATTTATGATAACGATGGATAATTTAAGTAGATCTTGAATAATTCCCATACAAAAAGTTAATTGTAGAAGGCATCGTCACATTTTTGTACTCTAATACACTAAAAGCGAATTGATTTTTAAGATTAGAAAATACTCACAGCACAAATAAGAACACTTTTCAACTTATTTTTAAAAAGGAGTAGGGGGGAACTAGGGATACTTGACCCCTAGGGACACTTGACCCAATGCCTTTTTCACAGAATTGAGAAGGTTTCGTAAGATGGAAGTGGCAGTACTTCTTGCCCTTCAGTTAGCTAACTACAAGGTAAAAATGACAACTGAATCTTTCCATCCGTTTTTAAACTATAGGACAAATTAAATTTTCATGCTTCAAAAGTAATATCTCTGTGTTGTAAACGCTGATGTGAAAAGGGTTTTTGTTCAAAAGTAAAACTTAGGGATAGAATTCGAATGCATTTGGCAGGTTTTATTGATTTTTTTATTCTTCTTTCACCATTTTGTTAAGTATGTAAGATGTTCAATTGATAAAAAGGTATTGTTACTGATGGATATTCTTGAAAGTTGTATGTCGTTGCCTACCATCGATATTACATGAGTTAACGGTATTATAATTCCCTCCACGTTGTTTTCACAGACTACAAAAATTAAGGATATCAGTTTACTCACCTTTCAAAAGATTTTATAATGTTCATTGCACCAAACACCTGAAGATACACAAACCTGACTAAATTAAGGCTATTCTTCATCCACCTGAGTTTTCAGTGAAAAATTATAGAATTATAAATTTGGGGTTTTGATGTGAGTTTACATTTGCAGTTAAATAAATAGTTATTTTCTTATTCTTGAACTTGTATAAGAACAGAAATAGCTTTCAAACTGCTAATCTTTTTAGCTTTCTACGATAAAAATTAAAAGTGTACACCATACTAACATTATATAGCTAATAAAAATAAAAAGTATTGACCTCATTGAGCAAGTATAAGAAAGTATTAATGGGACTTATTAATTGGAAATGGGACATATCTTAACATCACTTTACACTTGTCCTTAGATTTTTTTTTTAAAAAACTTGTACGTGTCCTCCATTCATTGTGCCAAACATTGGTACACTAACCAATATTAAATACCAATACTCGGCATACTTTGCCATTCAATTTATTTTACTTTCAACTAAAAATGAACTTGTGGGTTCAATTTTATGATTTTTTTTTTTTTTTTTTTGCCAATGAATTATCAGCAAATATATTGTAAGAAAGGACTATTTTTTAAACTTAATGACGTTATGAAAATCAAAATAAATAACTCCAATCCTTGTCAAATGTAATCCATATTGTAGAGTTATTGAAACCTGTGTGATGTACCACACTCCTAGCTTTTATTAAATATGCAAAATATACAACATCAAAAACCAAAATATTTTTGTTTCTAAAACTTCTATGATAGTCTAAAATATATATATATATATATTTCTTGCCAAATTTTAGTAAGGAAGGAATTTATAGCTTTAATTTGACTTCCAGCGTCTCATTCAAGTCAACACCTTCTTTATAGAAAGTTGTCCTAGAGTTTGCGAAATTTCAAACTGACAGAACTAAGGGTAAGCAGGTGGACTGTAATACAAGTTTACCACTAGAACACAACTAGGCAAAATTACCAAAATTTCATGTTTTTAATTTAAATTGTATTTGTTTATTCTTTCAATATATATATATATACTACTAACTAGTTGTGTCCTAGTATGATAAACTTGTAATAAAGTCCATCTGCTTACCCTTAGCTCTGTCAGTTTGAAATTTCGCAAACTCTAGGAGAACTTTCTATAAAGAAGGTGTTGACTTGAATGTAACACTGGACGTCAAATTAAAGCTATAAATTCCTTCCTTACGAAAATTTGGCAAGAAGATGCTTTTTTTTTTTTTGCTTTGAGACTATCATAGAAGTTTTAGAAACAAAAATATTTTGGTTTTTTTATGTTGTATATTTTTCATATTTAATAAAAGCTAGTAGAGTGGAATATCGCACAAATTTCAATAACTCTACAATATGGATTATTGCTTTTACATTTGACAAGGATTGGAGTTATTTATTTTCATAATGTCATTAAGTTTAAAAAATGGTCCTTTCTTACAATATATTTACTGATAATTCATTGATACTGATAATTCATTGGATTAAAACTATTGGAAAAGGAAAAAAAAAAAAAAAAAAAAAAAAAAAACACATCATAAAATTGAACCCACAAGTTCATTTTAAGTTGAAAATAAAATAAATTGAATGGAAAAGTATGCCGAACATTGGTATTTAATATTGGTTAGTGTACCAATGTTCGGCACAATGAATGAAACACGTTTTTTGAATTTTATTATTTTTTAATTAATTTTATATAATCCCATTTTTATTAATTTTTCAACAATACTATACTAAACTTTTGCGATCAGTTTTGTGACGTAAGTGGAAGAAGTCCTTTTGAGAAAAGCGCAAATAGTATCGAAAGGTAATAGATAATTTAAAATTATTACTAGGTATTATCGAAGGAAAGCAACTTAAAACAATGCGATTCCAAGCTGTTAAGTCAAATCGTTGCCAAACTAAATTTGTCGCTATCGAACTAAAATATATGTATTTCCGTAAAGCTATTATTTAACAGAATAGGTTTTAGTAGGATCGTTTGCATTTGTGTTGATTAAATACCCGTTCTCCTTAATGATTATTCTTACTTGGTGAATTAAATGAAATGAATCGTATTTTGGTAAGTACCACTTTGGGAATAACTAAAATTTTAAGAAAGATGTTTGAAAGTAAACGAAAACTAATTTTCTCACTTCGAAAGCATTTAATCAGCTAGTTGTTTTGTATGAATGATGACGAATTTATTATAAAACATTCCTATACAGTGGCTCTCAAAAATGGTCGTACACTTACAAATTCCAGTACATCCCAATAAAATTTTATTTCAGAATAAGAATTTGTTTAATAATATCTTTAATTTATTCTCAATAAAACTACATAAAATATTTTTAATGCAAAGTAAAACTTTAAAAACCAGGAATGCGAAACATCGCACAACTTTCAATTACACTATAATAATGGTGATTTCATTAAACTTTGATATGGTGTTATTTACTGTTTTCATATTTTCACTCATTTAAATAAAAATTGACAGTTTGATGATACCTTTGGCAGTAATTTTTACATGGTGAAGGGGAAAAACACACTCTAAAATGTCGAAATTGGAAATATAATTCGATAAACAGTACATTATCCTTTCTTTTGATTGAAGCAGATAAAAATCAATCGTTGATGGGCAATGGTCAGGGGTTGGTTGGTTGTATTCAGATTATCTGGCGCCGTCGGCAACACGAGGACTATAATGCGCCGAAACATAAGTTATTAGACAAGCCAACATACATTTACAAACACCCATGCCTAACACGGGACTCGAACCCGCAACCTCACTGTCTAGAAGCTGCAATGGTCAAGGGAAGAGAGTTCTGTGTTAAAGGCACTCGTTTTTCAACTGTTTACACTTCATCGCATTTCTACGGGAATGTCGGCGGTGGAAATGTTTAGAATACCTTAAGAGGCATTAGCACAGAGATTTTAATCAAAATCAATAAAGCTGTTTTTTTTAACAATTGCTGAAAAACATGATTTTTTCAAGATTTTTCATGATTTCAACCTTAAGCGCGCATGAGTAATTTCGATGAAATACTTCATGATAGGATCCATGGCCACCACTAACCCGCACACCAAATTCGAACATCGTAGGTCCATTTGTTCGGGAGTTATTCAGACCGGGAGAAACTGACAAACATACATTTTTTCTTGACCACTTTTTTGAAATCAGGATGTTCCAAGCCCACCTGATGGCTGTGGGGTTAGCTCTCTGGTTTTGCATGGCAAAGGTGCCGGGTTTGAATCCCGGGATAGACATGGATGTTCGTTGTTGCTCGGAATCCACGTTAAGCTTTTGGTTTCGGCATGATTAGTCATTATTGTGCACACGTATTGGTCGTTGAGAGCACAAACGAAAATAGGATATTCCAAAACGTGAAGAAATATATATAAAAAAAAACTAGGGGTGTGGAACATCGCACAACTTTCAATTACACTATAATACTGACGTGGATTTGTGTCATTTACCGTTTGTATACTTTCATCATTCATTTAGAAGAAATGGCCAGTTTGGCGATATTATCCTTTATTAAAAGAGAAACTGAGGGTTGAAGTATAAACGATCGTTGGTGAGGTGTGCTCAAGGAAAGAGAACTCTATGTTGAAAGCATTCGTTTTTCAACTTTATGCCATTAAAACATTTTTACAGGAATTTCGGAGGTGGGGATGTCTAGAAAACCTTAAGAGGCATTACCACAGCGATTTTTATCAAAATCGTTAGAGCCGTTTTTTAGCAATCATTGAAAAACATGATTTTTTCAATGACAATTACATTATGCGCATGCGCGATTTTGACGAAAACCTGAATGGTATGTGCCATAGCTACCACTAACCCTCATACCAAATTTGAACATCTTAGGTCAATATGTTCGGGAGATATGCTGACCACAGACACACAGACGCATTTTTTTCTAGATCACTTTTTGGAAATCAGGGTGTTCCAAAACGTGGTGAAATGCAATAAAATCTAAACAATTTTTTTGACTGTTTGCTATGTAATTAAAAGTAAAAGTATGGGTAATTGAAAGTAAAAATCGAAAGAATTTTTTCGACCGGAAACAATGCTATTCCCTATGTTAACATATGGGTAATTGAAAGTAAAAATTAGATACCTAAAACTAACGATTTTTACTTTAATTACGCATATGTTCATATAGAGTAATAAAAGCAATTCGGTAAAAAAAAAGAAGGGGAAAAAAATATTTTTTATTTCTAAACGTTTCGGAACTTCCTGATTCCAAAAAAGTGGTGTAGAAAAAATGTCTTTCTGTGCATCTGTGGTCAGCATAACTCCCAAACAGTGGTAGAAATGATGGAAAAAAAAGTGAGGGTATGTCCAAAAGTTCGTGACAGGGGCAACTAGTAACGAAATAATTTTTACTTCCTAACACTAATAATGAACAAGGGCCAAAATGTATTGTTATTTTAATGAATATTCGGCGACTTTGTTTACTTGAAAGTATAAGAGATAGAGTTAATGAATAACTTAACTTTATATACATAACTGCTTATTTAAATTTAAAAATAATGCTAATGAATATACATACATTCACAAAATTAAATTAATAGAGAATTTTTTTTTTTAATAGCATGTCTTTATATGAAACAAGAATGAAAATTTAACTGAAAAGAAAGTTCCTCCAAAGTTAAAAGTTGACCAAGTGTAACAGTATTTGTTAATAAAAATACTTATGTACTTAATCGTTATACAAAGTAGTGTAATATCATACATCTTTATTATAGTATGATATATATACCATAAATAGTTACAAAGTTTTCAGATGTAAAAAAAAAAAAAAATTACTTCGTCTCAATCTCACTGCATTAATATTATTTTTCTTTAGTAGTTTTTACACTGATTGAGTGTTTTTAAAAGTGTGTGGGGGGGGAGGGGATGCATTTAATTGGTTTTTGAATTGGGGGAACGCATGAGTATTTTCTTGAAAGGTGTGCGGACGCGTCCCTCCGCATCTACCCACACTTATAGCACTGCTCCCGAACTAATTGACGTACGATGTTCAAATTTGGTGTGCGGGTTAGTAGTGGCCATGGGACCTACCATTAAGGTTTTTGTCAAAATCGCGCTTGCACATAAGGTTGAAATAATGAAAAACCATGTTTTTCAGCAATTGTTAAAAAAAAAACGACTTAAGCGATTTTGATTAAAATCTCTGAACTAATGCCTCTTGAGGTGTTGTCATCATTCCCACCTTCAAAATTCCCGTATAAATGTGATAAAAGCATAAAAAGTTGAGAAATGAGTGCCTTTAACACATAGCTCTGCCCTTGAGAGTTGCCCAACAACGACTATTTTTTTCTGTTCCACTCACAATAAGAGAGAATGTATTAACAATGTAATATCTATCGAATAACATCGCTAACTTAGCGGGTTTTTTTGCCCATGTAAAAATTTTTGCCAAAAATATCATCAAACTGGCTATTTTGATTTAAACGAGTGAAAGTATGGAAACGGTAAGTAACACCATAAATTTTAATGAAATTACCATTATTATAGTGTAATTGAAAGTTGTGCGTTGTTCCTCATCCCTAGTTTTTAAACACACAATTTCTGGGAATATGGGCTAGCGTCAATGATCAGGAGGCGGAGCGTTCTAGAATTTCATATATTTTATACAAAATTCTACAAAAATCAAATAAAATTTGGTTCCAGTTTGCGTTAAATAATAATGAACGAAGAATCGTTATTTTTAACAATGTTATCAAAAAAGTAATGCAATTTGTCAAAGAAAATAAACACACATTAACATTGCTTTTCTGATCAATAACGGGTAGCCAAAAGGAATCATGCTAATTCATAAGTTAGCTTTCTTATAACAATTAAATGAATGTAGAAACGTTGAAATAAAATTACAATACTCAATCAGTTTAAATTATTTAAAATTATTTTAAAAGATTGAATTTTCACTCTCTCTTTCAGGGGTAATGCTATAAAATCTCGATATTATTTTGATAAAATTCTGAGAAGTATTTCCAGAAAAAGTATTGATATCACGAGATAGACCTAAGGAGTTTATAGTTGTAAGTACATGCAAATACGTCTTCATGTGAATAGAAAATATAAAACAACGCTTCACAGAAAATACTCTACGAAATACCACACCTTGTTTGGCCCCCTTTCCATACATGTAGCTTGAAGTAAAAACTGATTTACACTTTTCCATCAGCTGCAAAAAATATCAACAGGAAAGTTAATTGGAAGATCACTGTCAATAGTTGATTAGAATGCTAGCTTTTCTTTTAGCCAGTTTCTATTCAGCTATTAAAAGAGCACTAATAGGTCTCCAGCCATGGTTATGGGAGAGCACGGTTGAAAGCAAATAGAAAATGTTTGGTTTGCTGGAGGTTTTAGTTACTGGTATGCCAACGACAAACTGCAATAACCAGTGACTCTCTTTGAAGCATTAACATTGTGCTAGTCTCTGACATCTAATGCCCACATGATTGGCAGCATCAGCTGGCACGTTGACTGGTTATGTGTGATTTCGCCTTTCTTGATGTTTATTTTGCACCTATAAATTATCTAACAATCCAAGCCGTCTGAAAGAAAGTTGACTAGCGTTAGGATTTAAAGGAGTGTTAATATTAGGAAAGAAAAAATACGAAAAAAAAAACACACGCTAAAGCAGATTTAATTTTAAATTAATTTAACTGATAGAACTTGACGTCCGTGCTGCTAATGATTAGCTGTGTGTAATGATTAGCTGTGTAATGAATTCAGTAACCCAACTAATGATTGTTTTCATAGGATTTTTTTTTTAAAGTGCACTTTTAACAGCATGGCATAATAGTGAAACGAATTGCGAATCCATGTGCAACTCCTGGTAAGTGAGTGAATTCTAGCAATGAGATTAGGTATAAATGAACCGGAATGCTTCAACCACCTCTGAAATTCCCGCGAGGGTTGCTTGCGTCAGGATCGATTTAACTTAATTAAAGTGCGAGTTTGGGGGATCCTGGCTTGAACCTGAAGTGCTTGAAAAGAAGAGGTTTACTGAATTTTCTTCGGATATTTCGATTTGAAACTTGTTACTTAAATGCGCAGAAATTTTGAGAGGTTGATTCGAATCAGGTTATTGTTGGGCAAATCATCTGATGACAGTTTTTGATGAAGGAAATTATTGGTGCAAAATGATTGCACGCAGATAAAGATTATTCAAATAAAATCAGGTGACTATTGGACTAAGGGATAAATTATTGATTAAAAAATATTGCGCATAAAACAATTATGGACAAGTTTTGTGAGTTTAAGTAGAATAAGGTTACACCTAGATCACAGTTTTAATGGGTATCTGATCATAGTTTTAAGGAGAAATTATCGATTCAAAATTATTGAGCGCAAAACAATTGCGGGCCAATATTTAAAAGGGATTAAAATCAGATGTTATCTCTGAGCCATTAATATGAAGACAGTTTATAAAAGGGAAAATAATTAGTTCAAAGTTATTTCTATAAAAAATGCACACAAATATAGAGATATTGAGTAAAATAAACTCACTGCTCACTAGTTTGATGATAGTTTTTAAAGTTCTTTTTTACGTAAAGAAGGGGATTATAGCAATTTATAACAAACTGACTTTTCAACAAAACATTTATTATGTAGTGCTATGGCGACATATTTAAGACAACTTGGCAAAGCAGTAAAAACTAATCGCAATTGATCTTCGAAATTTCACAAAAAAGAACTTAAGTAGTTTTTTCAAACACTATTCTAAGAAGTTACATAAATGCAGTTACATTTACAGACAGTAATCCTGGAGGATACATTTTAAACTATAAGCACCTTCTGTCTACATTGGGCTCGATAACACATAATGACACTGAAAAAATAATTTATCGAGCCTTAAAGCTAACTCTTTCTTGCAGCTAACTCCATCCGTAAATTCAAGAAAGACTTTATTTTATGTGTATAGCTAGAGCAGAGAAGATAAAAATAAAACATTCGATAAAAGAGTTCTTGTCTCTTCTTTTGTTCGCCATGTGTTTATTAAGGAGGATAGCAGAAACTCTTAACCCTCTAAAATCAATACCTGAGGCGGAGAAGGGACAGTTTAGAATATGGGATCGTTAAGATTTTTTAATGGATTAAACATACCGTAGTTTTCGGAGCTTATTTTTCTTAATGTGAGAATTATGCGGTTTCTTAGTTAAACAGGAATTATGGTATGTAAGTGCGTTATGTTTGCCCAGAGTTAAATGTTTATCGGTTGAGAGATTATTTTGGAGGCACTTTGTGGGAATGTTGTGAGAGAGTTTGGTGAAAGTGCGGAATGCAATTTTTGGCCATAAAGTTTGGCTTGCTTTTTATTGAGGAGAAGAATTATAGAGTTATTGGATTTTTATAAAAATGACAATGAAGTTAAAATAAGGAAAATAGTGTCTTTGTTGTCTTGTGGTGTATGGTGTTTGCTTTTGGAAAAATTTATTTCTTTTGACCATACACATAATTTAAAATAAAATAAAGAAAGATGAGTGATTGTATTGGAGAAACGTAGTGGGGTTATTCTTTAAAGAATTTATTTGAGGTGATGAGATTTGAAAATAATAGCAAATTAAAATTGTACAAGATTGTTTCAAGTTTCTTGCATTTAGTGGTTTTTCCTTACTAAACTTTAAAAAAAAAAAGTTTTTACTTTTCTTCTAAGCAGACACTAGCTATAATAAGTTAGCCTATAACAGTCTATAAATTTTACGAAAGGAAGCAATCCGATTTACAACAGAACAATATAATTGCAATAGGAAAAATATTCAGTCTAACAAAATAAAGTTTTCGTCCGAGTTAAACTCATAGTTACTACTTTGAAAGAAGATATTTAAATAGTCAATGAATTTTATTCAATTCAAGCTCTAGATTTTAAAACATATCTAATAAAAATTCATACTTCAACATAGTTTTTGAAAGGAATTTCTTTAATTCAAGATAAATCATTAATTAATTTTTTAATATTTTTGCAATGAATATCTGACTTATTCGGTTATCTCCTTAAATTTACAAAATATTTTGATGTAATGTATCAATCTATTTTATTCATATATTCGAGTAACTATTCTATTTACTATTAAAAAAAAATCAATCTCTACTTAAGACTGGGGATGGGGGAGGGGATAAACGTTTTTTGTTTAGTAATGAAAGTTTTAAGAGCTGAAACAATGACATTGAAACATCAAATGGCAACCACATCTAAAAATTCAGAATGACTATGTAAACTTAAAAAAATTCAATATTACGAATTTTCTTTTATGATGCAGTCTAAAACTGTTAATTACTTTTAATAATGCATTTGATTATTTTGGTATCATCTTAAGTTCTTCAGGTGTGATGTTTACTTTTTAATCGAAGCAATACTTTCGTTATTCTAAATAGTCCTCGAATAGTGTAATAAAATAAGTAATCCCGAACCCTCTACAACGAAAGGAGCTACTGCATAGAGCTACATTAAAAGTCGATTACCGAAAGATCGATACCCACCTGAATTAAGATTAGTCAAATGTTAGTAATTGAGGATTACTGAAATTTTTCGTGTCAAAAATTTAAGTGGAGTGGTGTCGTTTATCATACTTGAAATTACAGGAAAGGGAAGGCGATTTGCGAGATATATACGGTTACAGGATTTTCTTTTATTCTTTGCTTTTTTTTAACTGTGCCAGGTGGTATCATTTTTAACACAAGACGATATCAACATTTTGAAAGGTTAAGCGTTCAACATGCATGCTTTTAGATATCTGGATTTATTTTTGTAATCCAAGCTTCAAGGAATCCCAACTTTATGAAAACAAATGGACATTGATGTGTTCAGATTTTTTGTTTTAAATTCTAATAACTAAATTTCTGTGGACGGTATGTCTGCTACGTACCGTACACAGGAAAAAAAATATCCGTGGAAATGGCTATATCTTTTTTTCTAAAAGTCGTAGAATATTGGGGTTTGTGCCAAATTAGTTTGCTTACAATTCGAAAACAAACTAATGGTAGAAAGTACTATTTCATTGATGGTAGAAAGTAACACCATTAATAAAATAGCACTTTCTACCATTAGTTTTTTTACGAAATAATTGTCTACCATTAATAACGAACGTTTGCTTACGTTTGTTATTAATGGTAGACTTTCTACCATTAATAAGATTTTATTAATGGTAGGAAGTGCTATTTTCTAGGGATACATTTCATTTTCTTGAGGTTAAGTAAACTGAATTCTAGGAAAATGTCAATGGGAACCCTATTTGTTACATTTTCATTCGATGTAGAGCTTCGTTCACCCAACCATTAAATTTCAGTTCCTTGTGAGGGAAAACATGTCATATATGATATAAGGGCAAATCTCAAGGAGAAGCGTACTGTTAAGGTTTCCAGCAGTGAACGCTGTGGTTCTTAAGCAATCAGACCACTCAAAATGTCATTTAATTTGATTTTATTGTATTAACATAAGAGAGCAAAACATACGTCTTGTCTCTTCAAGAATAGAACAAGAATGCGCTTTTGAGATATAAGAGATAAGATACATAGAACTATATACACTAGCTCCCTCTCACGAGGGGCCAACATTTGGGTGCTTTAGTTGCTCGGAACATACTCCAAACAAGCAGTAAAGCGGGAAAGAGCGAGAGAGAAAGCGAACTAACAAATTTTTCAAGAAGTTAATCGGAAACCACTCAGATTTCAATGTGTTATATAAAACAAGACGCTCATATAAAATAAGCACAGTAACCTAATCAGAATTGAATTTTAGAGTAACGTAACTAACAAAGTTGAAGATGAGCCAAATTCACACGCAGTTCAATTAAGATAGGAAATAAAAATTACATAAGTTTAACGCATATTAGTGTTACTTTAAAAAAAAAAAAAATTTTTTTTTGCTGAAGTGTGAAAATCAACAGGGAAAATGGAAAGAAAAAAATGTGTGTTTTGATGAAAAATCTAATGAAAGGGGAAAAAATATTTTTCTATTCAAACACTGTTGACAGTTGTTTTATTAATTACCATAAAAAACTGTTTAGTACAAAAGTTGAACGTTATTTATATTTGACCTATAAACAAACTATATTTTGAAGCAAAAATTTCTAAAATATATTAATTAACAATGTATGCATAATAAAACTATTTTTTAGCAATAATTTATCATTTGTTAACATTTAAATTAATAATCACAAATTGAAAATTTTGAAAATTGGTATTTCGGCGTTTTTTTGGACCCTAAATCTAAGTATGGTATAATATTTTTGGGTTGCTATAGAACTTTTTAAAGTTTGGTTTAGCTTTATGTATATGACTCCTTATGACACACACAAAAAAAAAATAGCAACCTAGATAGAATTATTAAAAAATTTCCACAATTTAAGAAAGCACTTTTCTTTCCTAATTACATCAGTTAGAACACAAGATACAGCCAGCATTTGAATTATTTTGTACGCACTTTACGAACGTAAGTTTCTATATTATTTAATAACATAATTTTCCGTATTTCTTAATATACGTTTCAAAAATAATTATTTCATTTTTGCAAAGTACACCTAAATGCTTCAATGTAAGATAGTAAATTTAGATTTGAAACATTTTTTAAGGTTGAAATACAAACGTGAACTTTAAAATCATTGCAATATATTTTAGTACTGGAATTTTGTGTTCTTCAACATTTATTCTTTAATACCCTGAAGCAGCAAATGCCATAATTTTATTAAAAATTCCAATATCAAACATATGCTGAGAAATGAAAACCTATAAGAAAAATGGAATAAAGTTTGAAATTGATAATTATATTTTACTTGTTTTTTTTTTATGGCAGTTTAGGTTGAAAAAAGTTCGTATCAAGGTATCTGATTTAAGTACATGAAGAATTTCACTTTAAAGTTACTCCAACAATTGCAAATGAAGAATAGTGTTAATTGAGTTGAGTTGCAAATATTCTTGTAGAATAACAGTTAAATTGTTTACAGTCAGTGATCGATGAATAATACTATGCTGAAACTCATCCAAGTATAAGTTTGCAATCTATATGTAGGTTCAAATAAAGTATGAATTTAATGCTGCAAGATATTCGTTTCAAAAGTTTAAGTTCTAATAAAAATTTTAAATTTACATTAGACCATCTACTTACTAATATACAATATTCTAAGGTCGCATAAACTTGTTTTTAGTTCATGACTATAATTTTTTCGTATGTTATTTGTTCCTTTGATAGTTATGCTGCTTTCTATAATTATCTATACGCATTGAATCGAATATATTTACTTCGTTGAACGCACTTTTTTTTATTGCAACTTATTCTCAAAATACGTCTTCATTTCAATGACAGGGGGTGAGGGGAAAAGAAGGGGGAAAATAAGGAAAAAAAGGGAGGGGGAAAAAAAAGACCTTTAAAGTTTTTGTTTTTCAATTCATTTATATTTACATACATATTCATTGCAATCATTGCAATAAGTAAATATTTGTTCGAGTAGCGTTGGCTAATTTACCGAATTCACTTCTATTTTCCATTGTGAAAAGCTGTTCTCGTCTTACTTGCGTAAGATATCCTTTAAGAATGAAGTAAAATATATATACAAGAATATTTATTCCTTTTTTCTTTAACTAGACGCATCTTTAAATTGTCTACCTTTCAGTTTGTTTTTTAGCTAATGAGCATAACTAAAAGCAATTCTATCTGAAAAATCTTTCTTAACATACATTATTTATCCATCGTCCATACATCCACATTAATGTCCCATAAAATTAATTTTTCATACATAATACATATTCAAAGCAATTAAACATTTTTTTAATGTTTTCAATTCATGTAACTTATCTTCCATTCTGAAAGTTTTTATATATATTTTTTTTTTTAGTTTAAAAAAAACCTGCTAATAATAATTCATCACCAGAAACTGACTACAGCTTCCTTCACTTTTTATAATTTTAACCATTCTCATATAACTAATCGGATTATTTTCTAATTAGTAAAATTTCCCGAAAAAGTAATCTTCAAAGTTTCGGATTAACTCGATTAATTTGTTCAAAGTAAAGCACAATTAGAATCACAACGACATCTCAAGTGAATATAAACGCGAGAAAAAAAAACATTCAAGGCAAAAAAAATACCTTTCGGTTTTTTAATTTAAAATAATTTAAATAAAAATAAAAAAATAAATAAAAATGTTTGTAAGTCATATTGCGAAGAAAAACCAAAGAAAAAAAAATATAGAATGCAGGTAATAGAATTAAAACATTTCCTGATCAGCCATTGGGAGAAGAACTGTTCATTTTATGAGTAATGCATGGGAAAACTCGATAAATTTACTAAACATGCCAACAATGCATGAAAGGATGCATAATTGTCAAAGGGGATCTTAACTGATTTCTATTATTTTACCAGTTTCAAATTATTAAATAAATATATAAATTCTTGTAAAAATACAGAAAGTAATATGAGTTAAACGACATTAACGACTGTAAACATTTTAGATTTTAAAAGTTTGAAAATAACAGGACAACAGGATAGTTTTAATTCATAATAATTCAAGACGAAACTCATGTATTACTTCTTAGCTACAGAAATTTCCCTTCAAATCTTTTTTTCATCTACAACACCAAAGATGCAGGACATGAATTATGTGTAAGATGCTCACCCATTTCTTTTACAGAATTTTCAATTGTTTTTAATGATTTGAGTTGTGTAGGTATGTTTGACGATGGCGGGAAAATCTGCGGAGGCATAAATAACCTCCTTGCCGTCATCCAATCGGGCTGAAACTTGGCAGGTAGATTCGATGTCGATGATAAGGCATTCTATCAATTTTTGGGGCCAGTCACTGTCACTAAAAGGTCTCTTTTACGGAATACTAATAAACTTACTTGCCGTCATCCAATCGCGCTAAAATAGCTTTCAACCGATCATTAAAGAAACTCTTTCCTGTGGCCAAAATTTTTTTAATAAATAAATAATAAAATTATTTTAATACGAATAAATAAAAGATATTTGGATGCAAGTTCATAAATTCTCATTGTTTTTTAATGTAAGAATTTCGCATATTTTTCTGATAGAGCTGTTTTTAATATTTAAAATTAGATGCCAACGTCAAGCACACGCTGGCAACAGGAACGGCGCTTTGTTAATAAATATAAATATTGACAATGCATATAAGGGATTTATATGAAAAACTTTACTTTTATGGGTTATATTATTCTAAAACTAAGTTGTTCTAGTCTACAGTATATTTTGGAGTAATTTTTCAAAAATAATTACGTATATATGGATAGTAAGTACTTAATGAATATCCTTAAAGGGTAAGCAATTGGTTTGAGATATAGTTAAAATATATTTTAGAGAAGTATTCGAACATTCGTATCTGTGATGGATTAGAGAATTGCAAAATTTCATATCTTTATACGAAATTTTAAACAATCAATCCTACATAAACACAAAAATGTTAGAATACATTGCGCAATAAAATAAATAAAATAAAAGCTTGAATTTTTTCTCTGATAATAGTTTAACTTTCAATGACCAAAATCCAAAGTTTGCAGTTAAAATATTCGTTTAATGCAGAAATAATAGAAAAATGTTTTGAATGTATTTGAAGATACTCTGTACTATTGTTTAATGATATGATCGATATTTCCAGTAAAATTAACAGGTTATTTGCCAAATAATTATGAACATACACCTTTAAAGTTATATTAGGATGATTAGAATTTATTGGCCTAAATTCAAAACTTTTAGCAAAAACTGTACATCACATAAAAAATAGCATTTATTAAAGTTGTTCCAGAGTATTTGCAATGCTAAATGATCCAATTCAGAGACTCTCGTTAAAATAGTTTCTAAACCACGCTTATCATACCTGCCAACAAAAAGTTCCAGCACCACTGACACACAAACTCAGTCATCAACATCTTCCACCGACCAAGGCCAGACATGATGGCCAAGGTGACGCACCCTTTGCTGAGCCTCCAGTTGTTGCTGTTGTTGTTGGCTGAGTCATTCTCCCAGAAGCAATTACCTCCTGGCCCTGAGTGACAAGAAAAATGGGAGTAGGGCCAAAATGGCGAGATGCCGAATAGTGGAAAGAGGTATCTTTGTGGACTTATCTCACCTCTTTCTCTTAGGGAACATAAATAAAGAAAGGGTAAGCACCATGTGACAGTGAGGTATTGTTGGGAACGACTTGGTGAGAACGGTATCCTTGTTGATGATGCACTTGAGGCAGTAAGTGGGTATGATAGGGTTTGAGTTGGGCTTGGGAAGATACTTACTAAGAGTTGTTGTGTATCAAATAATTTCATATTATTGACAAAACAGTAGTAGGAGCGTAACCAGGGGGAGGATTTTTAGGGTCAGAATCTTCCCCCCCCCCTCCCCCCTAGGATCCTAAACATCCCGGTGTTTTGTTGTGATTGAATAAGAAACACTTAGCATTCGTAACTAATTTCAAAGAATATGTTTTTAATCTATCATGATTCAAGCAGTATATTGTATCGCACTAAAGCAGCTATTAGGCCCAAGAACTTTTAAATAAATAACGGATTTGTAAATCTCCAAAAATCAAAAAATCATAATACAATATTTATAATCTACTTAGGTCCATTATGAAATGTCATTTAACTATACATTCAAGAAAAGTAAAAATATGCATGTTTCGGTTTTTCAAATGTAGCTTATTGTGTTCAGTGCTACATGCCCTTTTATTTATAGTGCCATAAAAATATAATAAAATCAGTCTGATATTGGTGTTTGTCCGTTTACCTAAAATACTATTTCTTCTCTAATTGAATTTAAATAAATGAGAAAAGTTTTATAATCAATTTTTAAACTAGAAAAAGAAAAAGATAATATGGGATTTAGATATAATATAGTCCCATGTTTGGTTGCTTTGTATAGCTCGAAAACTGGACAGAAACCATTTTAATATTTTGCTTTATGTAAGTGACAGATTATGAAACTGCCAAAATATTGATGATATATGATATGAAAAAGCTGTGCATGGAAGTGGTCTTTTATAAAGAGAAATTCAGAGGCAAACTTAGGGTTAGATTGAAAACCCCTCCAACAGAAATTTTCTGATTGCGCCCCTGAACTGTTAGACAGCACTGTCCAGAAGATGAAATACCTCGAAATCCTCAAAACACTCAATTTCTTAAAAAATCAAGTACAATAACTGATTTTGTATGGAAATTTGTTTGCCAAGGGAATATCTAAAGGGGTAATTAACCTACTTGCCATTATCCATTCGATCCGAAACTTGAAAGATAGATTCGTTGTCGATGACTACATCCTAGAAAGTTATGTAGGTAAAAAGAGTTCATGGCAATGATCCATAGTTTTCTTCGTAGTGTTTAGTACTATGAAAAATCGAAATGAGATTAATATTAATTCAAAAAGTTCCAAGTGCACTTACAAGTTTCAAATCCATAGAAAGGATTTGTACTTAAAAGTTTGTATTTAAAAGTTTGTTTTTATTAGTAATTTTTGTTATTGTCTAAGAGGGATTGTTGTTTCCAACTAAAACTTAATTTTTGGTAACACCTGCAAAAGTATTGCCTTGAAACATAATGATTTGTATACCTTATATTACAACAATAATAAAAGATCATTTAAAAAACTCCAAAACTATTGTTTTTTATTAGTAGTAATATTCTTAAACTTATTATAATCTCGATTATAAAAATCTTCGGAAGAGTAATAAAAATACCCAGTATTTTCTTTTTTAATTTTGTAAATAAGGTAATACTTTTATAATATTAGGTAAAAAAATAATTCACGTGTTTTAAAACTTTACTTCGGTAGATATCGTCACAAGAAAATAATAAAAAAATAAGGCGTCAGGTTTAAGGGGCAGGGACAGGTTGACGATCCTCCAGAAAAAAGTAAAAAATATTTCTGATTCAATTCAAACCAACTTTCTATTTTTTTTTTTTTTTTGCTTAAAAAGATTTTTTTTTTGCTAGCTTAAGTTGGCAGTAGCTGCAAAAGAAATTCGTAACCTTACTCTTTAACAAATTCTACAAAATTTTCAATTTCATTTCACCATTAAAGCGTATTTGAAATCTATTTGATATGAATGACGCCGGAATTAGGTTTTTAGTTAAATTAGAAGTCAGTGTTTCATTACTTCAAGTTATGACAGTTAAAAAATAGGAAGCTGTGATATTTTTGGTAGCCTTCATTTTCTCAAAACTTTAGTTTTAATCTTCTGCTGCTATTTAAATTATATATTTTTTTGTGCAATCATGGCATTATCACCTAAAATATTTTCTCTGAAAATATAAATATCTTTTCCATAAAGCAAGATATTTATTCCTAGCATTTTATGATTGAAATTTTTTTTAAATAACAAAATTTTAATAAAAACTATGTATAAATTTTCGAAAAAATAGCATTTCATTTAATAAAAAAGAAAGAAACCAGCCTATTTTCTCAGAAATATAAATGCACATTTTTATTAAAAATAGTAAAGAGATGTTTCAAAAAGCTTCAAAATTGAGTAATAAGTAGATAACTAATTCCTCAATTGTAAAACTGAAATATAGTTGCAACAATATATTTTAAAACTAAAATATAATTAAAATATATCTATAAAAAAAAAAATAAAAAAAAATATTTTCCTGCTTTTTTTAATAATTATATGTACGGCAAATAATCATACTAAAAAGCATTTTAGTGACCTTTAAAACAAAGAAAATTATGTAATGGTATCAATCTCCATTAACACAGTACTTAGAAATAAGTAGAAACCACTCATTTCACAGAATTCCAATATTTATAATAGGCCCGAAAACATGTGTTTCAATTTTAGTGACGTGTGCTCATTCTTTTAGAAATTAAACTGCAAATATAAATTCTCAAAAGAACACTGGTGATATTTATTAGATGAATGCAAGTTTGGAATGGACTCATTTCTCATTTCTAGAACATCATTTAAAATCTCATTTTTAGAACAGCATATGTAGTGAACTTACAATAGAGATAACTGACAATAGGGAGAAGGGCGGGGAGAGGATATATTCAACTATTATATTCTCTTATCCAAATCTTGAAAATAATAGCTTTGTTGTTCTAAAAACAAAAACATGAAAAATAATTTGAGATAAAAATATAAAAGCCCCGAGAATAACGCATTACATTGAAATATTTTGATTGTCAAGATAAGGAGACACATATACATCACTCTACTGTTAAAGGTTTTTACTTTTATACTATTTCACATGCTTTCTTATAATATGATTAAAATTTAGCGATGCCAAAAAAAAAAAAAAAAAAAAAAAAAAATTCAAAGAGAATCAAATTTATATGTTTTATCTAACATAAAATATATTAATTTAATTTTAAATTTTGTATTTCAGTGATGTAAGATGATTTTATACCAAAGAGATTTACCACGATATACGCAAGAAATAACTAAACTTCCTTGATAAAGGTTCAGTTTCATCCTGAAACAAAATAAATCATCGTTCATTTATGTCCTTTCAAGTGTAAACTTCCCCAAAATTCGTTTCCGCATCTGGTTTTGATTATGAAACCCCTATACATTACACAAATTACATTTCATACAAGAAGTTTCTTCCGGAGCTAAAATAGGCAGCTATCCATAGTTCTGCTTCCTTCATCTCCTTTCAGCATATCGGATCCCTCCAGATAGAGAAATGTTCATTTTTATCGATTTTTTATCGCTTTTAATATTCCAGTCGTGTTCCCCGCTAGTCGTATTATTCTCAATCCGAACGAAATAAAAATGCTCAAGAAGGTGGGAGGTGAATGTGTGGAGATATGTTTTTATATGGTACCATGTGTGTATGGATACAGACAAAAAGATTAAGGTGGGGTGGAGATTAATTCGACTCAATAAAAAGAAGGAAAAAAAAAGATATGATGCGTATGAAATGAATAATTTTCTTTGTATGGAAAATATTTTTTTTTTGCATAAAAAATTACTTTTATATTCTGATGCTGATTTTTGTTTTGTTGAAAGGTCTATTTTTAAAGGTCATTTTTTTTTTTTTTTTTTTTTTTCATTTTATAGTTTAGTAAATATTTAGGAGTGTTTCTTTTTTTTATTATTTGTTATTATTTAGAAATTTTGGGAAGTTTACGATTGAAAAGAAATAAATGAACAATGACAAATTTTATTCCGGAGTAAATTTGAACCTTTATCTGGGAATTTCATTATTCTTCGCGTATTTTGTTAATTCTCTTTGGCATAAAATCATTAACTATCGCTAAAATATGAAATTATTATCCTGTAGGTGAAGCATCTAATTTGGGTTTTTCTTGACATTTCTGTCATCATCAAACTGTATTTATAGTAATGAGAAAATATGTGAGAATAACATAAAAATATAAATCTTAACAGTTGTTGCTTACATTATTGTGCATAATTCGACAGTCAAATTATTTTAATATAGTTCTTTTGGTGCTTTATTTTCAAGCTTATAATCTTTTTATTATTTTATACACTTTTATTTCAAAAAGATCAAAGCTATTGTATCTAAGTAGGAGTAGGTTATATGATAGTAGCCGAAATAAAGGAATATTTAAATATAAATAAACACTCAAAAAGATTTATTGCAATATTCCCTACAAAAAAAATTATTGTAAAATAATTGTAATCACCTGAAACTGATTTTGGTTATTGACGGGTTTTGTGCAAAAGAAGCAAATAAAATTTATGTACATCAAAATAGGCTGACTGATAGTCTGCTTATTTGTTCTTGGAGAATTATATTAACCATAATCTATTATATTTAAAGTTTAAAATAGTTTAAAAAATCTATACTTAATCTTAATACCTTGAGAAGTGTTTTTACATTAATGATGCTATTTTGTAGGTTTCTTTCAAATTAGGGAGATTTTAATATATGTACTGAATAACGCTTCATTGTTGTTGTTTACATTACTAGAAATAATAATATCTGTTTATTGTAACTTGTTGTCCAAATAAAGATAGTCGTGGGGGGGGGGGGGGAGAGGGTGTGTCTCTATGTAACAATTTACAATCCCTAGTCGCCAAGAGCAATTAATTTTCTAATTTTGGTGAACATTTAAAATAATTTTATAGTCAGATAAAAAAAAAAATCTATTCTCATCATTTTGAATCTCATTTAAAACACATTCAGTTCCATAAGAAATGGCAAAGAGCTTTTTTTTCTTCTAAAAAGTTTACTCAGTTCTTAAAAATAAATTCGATTTATAATTTTTTCCCATATGGTAAGAAATACAAATTCTTGGGAGAATGGGCATTGCTCTTGACCCTGCATTTAATAAAATTTGCTTTCCATTGCTTAAAATGGCAATTGCTTCAGCAACCATTAACAAATCCAATAACGTTACAGATACATGCAATATGTCAAATGAAAGAGAAGAGTTCCTATATAAAAATCTATATAGAAGTACTTGAAACAGAAATTGGTAGCCAATTGATAAATCGTTAAGCTTAAATTATAAATTCTACAGAAGTGTCATATATCTGTATAAAATTTTCGATAAAATTATTTGTATTACATATAATTTAATTAAAAGTGCTTTGAAGTTCTTGAAGTGTACTTTCTCAGTAACTACAAGAGAATTTCCCCTCTTCAATGCAAATAGAGATATCGGATATGTACTTAAAAATATCTGAGATTAAAGGGAGACTGCAGAGCGATCACACTACCTCTTGTTTCCTAGACACGCTTTCTGTCTCCTTAGCTTGGGTAGGGTGTCAGAAAAATATGTCCTTTATTGTTCTGATCCAAGTTCAATTGAAGTGCTTTAGACTATTTCGGGATTTTTAACGTCTAAGTATTTTTAGCGCGTAATCTTTAACTAATTTTATAAAACCAAAAAATAATGTACGATATATATATACAATTTTTACATTAAACACACCTGAAAATGTTCTTCTAGCCTACAAAACCTTATTAAGAGAAATAGTTAGTCTGTTCCTGCCATGTGGACTAAATGCTTAATTTTTAAGGCTATAATATCTGTGCAAGTGTTACTTTTAAAACTTTGAATTTTTATACCAGGTGTACCAATGATAATAAAATATTCATTTTTATTATTTAAAGGAAACATTACTTTTTGTTTTTATTACACCTAAAAAAATTCTAAGTTAGTGTATAAAAACTTTTTAAATTACTGCTAATAAAAAACGACAATTTAATTTCCCTTTAAATCTGTTTATTGACCTTTTACTGATGTTGTTGTACTTGTTATACAAATTTATACACTTAAATAATATTTCGGTAAATATTTGGATAAAAGAATTTAAGCATTTTTTTCTCATTCTCTTCTTCTTTTCATTAAATCCGCTTTTCTTTTACATAAAGATCTAATTGATTTTGTGAAATATACTAAACTAGAAAAAAAAGTGCTCTCCAATTACGGAGGCTTTTATTCTACAGCTTTTTTAACTGTATATTTTTGAAAGAGCGTTCATAAAGTTAATTCGAATCGAATCAATATACAGATAAAAATTGCTGGTTTGTCTTTAATGGTACAAATAAGCATTATTTCAAGAGTCGATTTTCAAATCTACACTATTTCGCAAAAGAAGAAGCAATCAATGGTAGCATGCACTTCGAATATCTATTAGAACTAGATTTTGAGCTTTTGTTTTGAGTCCATTATTATGTTTGAGTTTGTTCTCTTATATTTATTTCTGTCCCACAGAATGGTGCAAGTGGACGATTGAACCAATTTATTCATTGAATCCCCCAAACAGCCCCACTTAACAATACTTTTGAAAACTCGATAATTCGATTCTTTCTTTATCTATCTCAACTATTTTGTCTTCTTCGTTGAAGCAGCAGCATTTCAATGGAGAATACGAGTAAAAGCCTTTTGTGCTCATTGATGCGACTTTAACTTTTACGAAATACTGCTTGTGAATACGTTTCATTACCAAATAGTTAATCAAATGCAAACTTATTCACTTTCTGAATTTGTGTCTTGTAGTCTTGTATTCAGTTTGTATCTAACCATTTTTCAATTGACAGTTGAATGCTTTAATTAATGAGAAGACCTATAATTTTCAAAATAATTAGAACGATAACTTTTTTTTTGTTTCATCTTCTAAGTATTCATGACTAATTAGTTTACAGATTTTATTTTGTTCCCAATTTTCAGCTCTAAATAAATTTATAAATCGGGAAATATCTGTAACGAACCTGGTTTTCAAGCTAGCGTCTGTTTTTCTTAACAGTATTATACTGTCCCAGAGCCAAATGAACCAAAGTTTAAATTTGGTGATTTTTTGTTTTATTACAGAGTAGGTGTTTTAAGTATATTTTCTATCAATCCATAGCATCGTAAATCAATGAAATAATTTTCTAAAGCATTTCGTGAGAGTTATTACTACAGAGTCCAATGTGTGTGGGATAAGTTTACTTACAAAGTTGTATGATTGTACTATGGCCCGTTTAATTCTGTCGTGAGGAACAAAACTAAACATGTGATTTTCAGTTCTGCAATTTTTTTGGTATGTGTTTGTATCTCCATTCATTCAAAGTAATCGATTTGAATATTTTATATAAATAGTTGAAACATTGACTTACGTTGTTATTTTTCTTATAAGCTTTCATTGTGGACTTCTTCAAATATTTATATGGAGGAAAACTCATATAGAAAATATGTAAGACTTATATGACAAGTAATCAGTCATTCACTATTGCCAATGTATCTAACTATTTCTGCATAAAATATAGTAAAGCGGCCCCTATAGAAATGATTATTGGAAGACTAAGAAACATTTGCCTTAATTCAAAAATAAAGTAAGAGCTGCTGTGAATGCCATTGCTTTAAATAATTAGATAGAAAAGTATATATAGCTGAAGTTCACGAGTCCGTTTTAGAGTAAGACAACAACAAATCAAGGACATAGTGATTATTAAGGCGAAAAAGTTCATATACTCAAATCTAAAGGATCGAAAATCAAACCATAACCTAACATTTTTTAATAACTCGTCACATCATGGAAAAAGTGGTAACTTTTCTGATTGGGTTTTAAAGACGGGGCCGTCATGAGAAATTTGAAAAAAAAAAAAAAAAAACATGATTCACTTCAAATTGATGGAAATTTTACGTCACAGGTTATGTACCTAGTGCTCACTTCTGTGCTTACTGCTGACAAATAAGAGCCTTGGATATGAAATGAATCGCATTGTCAATTCAATTTGACGCACTGTCATTAAAACTCAAAGGTAAAGACTGTTGCCTCTGTTAGATATGTGAAAGATTTTGCTTATGGTGTTCATTTCAAGCTTTTCGATACATTTTCTTAAGAGCCTCATATACCTACTCTAAAATGATCACAGACTCTTCGAATACTTTCCAAAAGTAAATTCTAAGCTTTTGAGTTAAAAGTGTGACTATCGTCAGTCGCAGTTACCTGGCAACACTCAAATTCATCCATTTCAACTCAGATAAAGTAGCAGCATAATAAGGTCATATTTTCTCGAAAGAACTTATGTAAAATGCAGTGCGAGACTTTCAATAAATCCTCTTAAAGAAATATAGGCCATAGGGATGCCTTTTTCACTATTCGAATCACTATGGTAAATTTTTGGTTAAGTAGACTTGCCTATGCAAAGAACTTTATGTAAATAAATAGGAACGCATTTTAAAGTGAAGCCTTATAAATATGCTGCTTATATACAATTATTTTACTTATAAAATTAGTGAAAATATATCAAATTCACATTTAGCAATATTTCTTCAATGAGCAGAATAACGTATCAGTGAAACTGAAAAATCTTGAATTTGTATCTTCATTCTGATTCAGGAGTTAGAGATGATAGTGCTATTGGATCTATACGTTTTCAATAACTCGTTAAAAACGAAACGCAGAATATATCTGTTAAAAAGGAGTTACAAATTAAACTTGTTAAATGTAGACGTACATAAATTGCGTTTTGCGCAGAGGGGAGAGGGAGGGGATTCATCCAACTTGATAGTCTGTGACAGGAAAAGAGGAGTAATCACTTTCTTGACGTATCAATTTAATTTTTAAAGTACACATTTAATAAAGGTGACATTTTTTTTTAATCAATTGACCAGGAATCGTATTATAATAAAAGAAAATTTGTAATAAATTCGACTTTATTTTATTTCAGTTAATTCCAAAAACAAGGGAATTGTGATTTTTTTTTTTTTTTTTTTTTTTTTTTTGAATTTTAGAAACAGAGAGGCATGATTAAATTAAAGATCTTAATTTATACGTGAATAGGGAGGAAGGCGGTGTCAGCAACGTGGCTTAAAAATGAGAAAAAGGAAATGAGAAAAAATGATCGTTGATGAGGTATGCTCAAGGAAAGAGAACACTGTGTTAAATGCATTCGTTTTTCAACTTTTTACTCTATTAAAGCATTTTTACGGGAATTTTGAATGTGGGGATGTTTAGAGCACTTTAAGAGGCATTACCAAAGCTATTTTGAGCAAAATCGTTAGAACCATTTTTTTGTAATGGCTGAAAAACATGATTTTTTCAATGGCAGCTACCCTATGCTCATGAGTGATTTTGACGAAAACCGTAGTGGTAGGTCCTTGTGCCATCATCAACCCGAACACCAAATTTGAACATGGTAGATCAATTTGTTCGGGAGTTATGCTGACCACGTACACACATACACACAGACATACATTTTTTCTAGATAACTTTTTTAAAATCAGGATATTCCAAAACGTGGAGAAATGTGAAAAAAAAAATATTTTTTGACCGAATATTATACTTTTATTACCCTATGTATACATGATTAAAAGTAAAAGTACATGATTGAAAGTAAAAAATATATGTTCCAATGTTTCTTCAGAATAATTATTATTTATATTCCTTTTAAAATCATTTCTCAAAGATCAATAATTTCCAATACACTTATATCAATAACTTTTCAAGTTGTTTTTAAAGTATTTAAACGTATTGATTAAGGTATTTGAAAGTATTTCCCAAATAGAGGTCTCAGGGTCCCTGTGACATAGCTTGGTAATTTCTAACTGACTACTTCACGTCGCATCTTGTTTAAATGTTCTGAGTGAAAAACTTCTGTTTCCGCTGAAGAAACTATGCAATTACTTGGATGAAGTGAAGAGGTTCTCAACTTCCGGATCTTTCACTTACATCTCAAAGAAAAGAACTTTTCTCTGCCATTTTATTCGGGAAGAACAATACTGTCTTCTATTAATTGCCAACACAGTCAAAGGTGTTATGCTCCTCCTTTGCATTATATTTATTTAGCAGCTGTTGTCTTAATACATGTTTTTTTTTAATTGTCAAATTTTACTATTTCCTTAAATAAAATTTGTTTATGTAGGTTAACTTAAAATATTTTGATATTTAGTCTAAAAAATAGTAGTTTTAGTAATAGATATGAATAAGGATTTCCTTTAATATGTAATTACAATGGAAAAAGATTTTTGTAATATCTTAAATGTCGGTATAATAATCATTCTATAAGCAGGGTAAGTACAAATGATTTATCAATGTATCAATTTTATACTTCTAAATAAAACGTGATTTAAAACCAATAAACCAATTATGTTACAACCACTGTTCATCAATTCATCTGTGGTTTCAAGCACGTTTATTTAGAATTATAAAATCTACATTATTGAATGTTAATGAATAGAGATTTATTCTATTGTTGTGTTAAAACAACCAAAGATCAATGGTCATGAAAAAATTCAATTTAATAAGTAGTACATTTATTCTTATTAAAACAGAAATCATCGCGACTATCGTATTTGGTTGGCTTGGAGATGAATCGTAACCCATGCATCCATTGAAGATACTCAATATTAATTTTTTAAACACTTAATTCGATTGATCAAAAATAGTTTAGGGAATTTCTTAAAGCGAAGAACTACATCTTTATAACAGTTATACATTTACTGTAGTGTGTAGTATGACGTTAGAAGAAGGGTCATAGCCGGCTCGAATCAACGCATCCCTTATATAGAGTATCATTTACATAGAGTTTTGTATTATAGAGTCTTCTTCTCATAGAATACGAAATAATAAAATGTAATTTTGATTGTCAAACAAATAACACAATGTGCAATTGTAAATAAACTATATGATTGAAGCAGAGGGCTTAGCCTTTAATTTGGTATATCATTTATCAATTTGGGTTTTGTATGAAAGTAAGAAAAATGCATCGTCTCAGAAAAATACTGTCCAGAAATGGTATATAAGATTTACTAATTTAATTTAGATTGTTATCTAAACTAAATTAATAAATATTATATACCATTGATATTTAAATTATTAATAGTACAAAATACTAAACTATGCATTTTTCTTAATTCCAAAGAGTGTAATTTTCTTAATTGCATATTATTCAAGAGCTTGGCTAAAATCAATGAAGTACTTCTCGATTTTCCGGTGCAATTCCTATTGAAAGATTAGGGATCCGAATTCTTGCGATAAACGTCCCCGCATTGGGGTATACTTCCCAGTCAACAAGTGTTCCATTCTTGGTGACGTCACCCAAAAGAAGGGAGTTGAAATTCCTTATTGATTGCCATTCCATCGCCTGCCCAACTTCCCACGATCACGTGACCGTTCAGATGACGCTGGAATGTCTCACATAACTATCATCCAAATAAGAGGGCGATTCTTTCCCTATCGCCTGAGGACGGCTGCATCTGATGCGCGATTCGGAACAGTCATTTATAAGATGGAAGAATTGTTGGGAGGAATAAGGTCTGAACCGTAAAAGGGTTCAACTCATATTTGAAATGAGAGGCTTTGCCTTTGTGTTGTTTCCAGTTTTATTGGAAGGAAGCGGGTGCAGAATTTCAGGATTATGAACATTAATTAAATGAAACCATGCTAAAATAAAAATCTGCACAATTAATATTTGTCCAAGGTCAATTTTTACACATTCATATAAACAATGTCTGAAAATGAATTCGTCTCTGATGAAAAATTCTATTGGAATAATTAGTGTATTTAATACTTTTTTTCGATGCTAATTACTGAAAAATGTTAAACTATATCGCACGCAGATTGCAGATCTAATGTGTTTCGAATTGCAGTTCTAAAGTGCAAGAAAAATTATTTAAGAGCACAAACTAATAATATTAATATGATTATATAAAACATATCTAAACAATAATTTTAACTTCATAAATTTTATCCAAGAAAGAATACACAATTATTTAGGGTTTTCATCCAAACTAGTAAGCACTGTCTATTGAACATAAGAGGGAATTCATAAAAAAAAGGAGTAATAACCGCTCACTAGCCGCCGTTGGTGTATGTCTATTTCTCCTTTCCCACCACCTCTCTATCCTACCGTTTTTCTTACATCAACCTTTTTTTACTTTCAATTATCCATATATACACATAGGGTAATTAAAGTATAATATTCAGTTTAAAAAAAAAACGATTTTTTTTTTTTTTTTTTTTTTTTTTTTTTTGCGTTTCTCCACGTTTTGGAACATCCCGATTTCAAAAAAGTGATTTAGAAAAAATTTATGTCTGTGTGTCTTTGTGTGTGTGTCTGTGGTCTGCATAACTCCCGAACAAATTGACCTGCGATGTTCAAATTTTGGTGAGCGGATTGATGATGGCAGAAGGACGTACCATTATGGTTATCGTAAAAATCGTGCATGTGCATAAGGTAGCTGCCATTGAAAAAATCATGATTTTCAGTAATTGCTAAAAAACGGCTCTAACGATTTTGTTCAAAATCGCTGTGGTAATTAATCTTAAGGTGTTCTAAACCTCCTCACCTCCGAAATTGCCATAAAAATACTTTAATGGTGGAAAAACAAATGCCTTCAACACAGAGTTCTCTTTCCTTGAGCATACCTCATCAACGATCGTTTTTTCTTACTTCCCAGTTTTATGTTATATGAAAGGATTATATAAGAAAAATTATCATTTTGGCAGAGTTTTTTTTTAATTTTTTTTTTATTCTTTCATTTAAAATATATATATATATATATATATATATATATATATATATATATATATATATATATATATATATATATATATATATATATATATAAAGAGTCAACAAGAATCATCGCAAAAATATTGCCAAACTGGCCATTTTTGATAAATAATGAATGATTAAAGTATAAAAACCGTAAATGACTCATATCCACGCGAGTATTATAATGTAATTGGTAGTTGTGCAATGTTTCACACCCCTAGTTTAGTTCAGTGATGCACACGAGTTCAAAATAAATGTTTTTACTGTTAGTTTGATTTACGGTTAACCCATAAACGACTATTGGTAAGAAAATTTGCCAATTGATATTTTAGTTTTTTTCTTTTCTTCTTAATTGCGATTGTGATTCCACTTGATATTTTTTAAATATCATAAAAATAAGTTTCCAAAAAATCTGAAAATTCAAAATCTACTTTGAATAACCTAATAAACAAGGCATCAAACAAAATTTCATTGTTTTTAACTAATTCAAAGTCGTCTTTACTGGGTTAAAAGAAATGTCTTCCAAAGGATATGTCAATTCACCAGATTCTTCTTGTCATATTTTCGCTAACTATACAATAAAAAATGAGATTTCGTAAAAAAATTGCATTTCTCTGATTTTGTCACGAAAATGGGGAATCACGGCAATCTTTTGACCCCACACTATGTTTTGTTTTTATAGACGAAATGAGACAATGATTTTTAAGGTGAAGAACAATATTTTCAGTTTGGTGTACTAATGGTTTGGGAGAAAGTAAACACACCGTAGTTTTTGTGCATGCAATGTAAAAGGTTTTGATTTAAAGAATGAAAAGGAGACATCTTATCTTAAAACTCCGTCTGCCATACGCGCTGTCCCTCAGAGAATTGGTCCCATCCATATACATCAAAATGTTTTAGTGATCTAGGAGCCTTACGCCTTTCTGGCAGGGATGATGATGATACATACGTTTCTTTTAGAGATAAATCTATACTTTTTACCCAATCTGAATTAAATTATTTAGTAAGAGATTAAGATTGGCACAAGTTTTAGCTTCCAGATTAAAGGGGGGAAAAAATCGTTGGTTCATGGTAAATCATTTTCTTTGTGAGGAGCGTAAAAGAAGAATTTATGTTTTTCTCTCATGAGGGTGAACTTTTTTTAGTAGTGGTGTTCCAGGTGGTCATGGAATCTGTTAATACACAATATAAACATAACGAATGGAGGCTCTTGGAGGAAACGAGTTTGCATCCTGTACCTGTTGGGTATTTAATTAATTTAAAAGTGTTTTCTAAATCTCGAATTGACGCTTAATTAAGTTTCATATTCTGAACACAAATGGGCTCCCTAATAGCACACATCCTCCCAGGGAGGTCCCTAGGAAGTCCCCAGTCATCCCCGGTTTTACGAATGACTTCCTAGGGACCTCCCTGGGCGGAGGTGTGCTATTAGGGATGTTTGCTTTGAATTGACTGTTAAATTAGTGTAGCTTGGTTAAACGAGTGGTTGCGTTTTTTTTTTTTTTTTTTTTTTTTTTTTGCGATTTAGATAACTGTTATAAAAAATAATACTATATGAAGAGAGAATGGCCAACCTTAAACCTGGAATCAAAAATATTCAGAAACCTAATTTGGTTAATCTTAATTGCTGTTGCCAAAGAAAGAGATTGTTTCAAATACTTTTGTGAGTACTTACTAGGTTTATCCTAAGCAGAACTAAAGGAAAGGGTATTTGTAGAACCTGGAAGGGATATTTGTAGACATCCGAAAGTTAATGAAGAACGAACATTTTGAGCTCACAATGGAGACAAACAAGAAAAAAGTTTGGAAATTTTTGAAACTAGTAGTAATCAGTTTAACTTAAGGGGGTCTGGGACTCAAAATTCTAAAATCTTTATTTTTAGAATTATTTTTCTGAAATTTTTGAAGCAGTAATGTATGATGCTTTAAAACTTTAAAAACTATTTTAAACTTTCAAAATTTAAAAATATATTTATTTTTTTTAAATTAAAAAACTTCAAAATTTTGATATTTCTTAAATTTGATATATTTAAAAAACTTTTTTTAAAAATCACCTCATTTTTGCATAAAACTACTTCTTATAATTCATTTAAAAAATTGTGTTTATGATTTTTCAATAAAGTAATTAGGAAAAAAAAATATTTTGTGCAAAAACTGTATAAAATCAAAGTATGCTAAACTCCAAAAGCTTTTTTTTTTTTAAAGTTAAAAAGTTAAATAAAAAACATAATTCATGAAGACAAATTAAAGAAATATATATGAAAAATAATTGTGGAAAGTTTCATAGATTTATATCAAGTAATTTTTAAGTTATATCATTAAACTCAAAAAAGGGACAAAAAGCCATCACAGAGAAAAACAGTTTCAAAGTTTCAAGATAGCATGTCTGAGATAAAATTGTCATGTAACAAAAACTTAAATATTTCAAGTTTTCCTGAAGATAGAAACAAAATTGTTATGCCATTTTGTTTAAAAATATTTGCATTATTTTTTACAATAATAATAATAAAAAAATTTTAAAAATTGAGAATTTTACAAATTTTGAGTCCCAGACCCCCTTAACAAAACTTAAACTACAAATATAATGTGAAAGAGATGTTGGCAAATTTTAAGTTATTAGGGTGTAATGTGAGCTTAAAATTTCATTTCTTGAACTTTTTTTTTTTTCATTTGCACCTGGACTATTTCCTGAAAATGTAGGTGCTTTCAGTGAGAAGCAAAAATTGAAAGATTTCACCTAGACTTGAAAGAGATGGTAAGACAATATCATGGAAGGTGAAATGGAAGCATGGTTGTGGACTACTGCGAGGTGTTGAAAAGAGGCGTTTTCCAATAAGTTTTAAGAAGAAGAGAAAACGCTACTACAAGGATTTGTAAACTTTTCAAAGCTAAAACTCATTTACCTTATAAATTATCAGGATATGTGATGAGGATTATCAAAATATAAGAGATTGTATTTGGAAAATGATAAATTAAAGTATAAAAAAAACATATTTCTTAATAAAATTTTTAGCGTTTCAAGTTATATCACTGACACTGTTTGTTAAGTTTGTGGACTGAACGTGATTTAATATATTTTAGTTTCACAATCACCATATTTTTTTGACTTATTATCCTTGAGTTAAAGCTACAAAACACCAAATATTGCATTAATATCATGAATAGATTTCGCAGATTCATTAATCATACAAACGGTATAATCACAATGATCATTAGCAAAACTTCCATCGTCATATATCAGCTATCCATAAACAACTTTAAATTATTCTGTCACTTCACTCGAAAAGCTCATCGCAAATTTAAACTATTTGACATTTTATACAGTCCATTAAGTAACGCATTAGAGCCTCAATAAATCTTTAACCAAAGTCACAGGTGATACATTCTCAAAAGCGTTATTTTATATCACATTATTTATACTCGCCATCTCTTCTGGGCTCTCAGAGAAAGCTTATTATGTTATTTACTTCCTTCCAATTAATTTAACTGGAATCTGGATTCTCATTACTGACCTTAATCCCCTCCCGTACCCCCTTGAGCTCCCCATTAAGGCAATCGCCCAAGACCAATTAATCATATTCTCTCGCCAAAAGATTTATATTTTCCGGCGGCCATTTTGTGGCGTGGGAGACGAAGTGAAGAGAACATTCTTGACGTCAAGGTGAGAGAGGTTAGAGAAAGAGTGTTTAATGACTTATTTAGACATTTAGGAACAATGACATGCAAGTTGGAGGCAATAAATATTTTCCTTGAAATTAACTATTGAATAATTTTCTTACGAGCATAGATTTTGATAAATGTACTTTATTTAAATAATTGATTTTGTTCTTCCTTTAAAGGGGTTCGCGGACCAATATTTTAATTTCTTTAATATTTGTTGGATTAACACATTTTTTTTTATGAAATTGTATAACAGTATACTGGTCTATAAAATCCTTTCGGAAAAAAAAATTCATTTATTTTCTTTATTAAAATTTTATAATTACTGTAAACCAACACATTAAATACTTTGATAGAACATAATAAAAAATATCTCATTAAACTTAAAAATTGTATGTATTTATTCCCAAATATATAACAAGAAAATTTACCAAACACAGTTTTGATATTTATAGCTGATATTAAAATAAAAAATTTGTACTATAAAAGTTCGTATTTTTTTTCTTTCATAATTAAAAATAATAATAATATCTGAATAAAAAACAAAATTGTGTTTCGTAAATATCTTCTAAAGAGTTAATGCAATATGCATGGGAAATTTAGTGAATGTTACTTAATTAGGAATAGAGTTATTTCTAATTATGTAAAAAAAAAAAAAAAAAAAAAAAGCTAAACAAATCATCAGTGGGAAAAAGCTGTTTAAAGTTCATGCAGAAACTGAGTCAGCGTCAGCTGTCAGATATTAATTTGACAACTGCAAGCCAACGTAAAGGGGTAGCATTATAAATAAGGTATACAAATTATCGTAATTGAACATATTTTTTAAATCAATATATATATATATATATATATATATATATATATATATATATATATATATATATATATATATATATATATATATATATATATATATATATTTGACAATTTAAAAAATATTTGGGCCCTGAATCCCCTTAAAAGTTCTTAAAAATTCAAGTACAACATTCAGAGGGGCTTGAAAGACTTTAGAAATATTTCTCCGAATCGAATAAAATCGTTTTATAACTTTTAAATGAAACCGAATTTTAAAAGTTTAATAAAGAAGCTCATTTATCAATCTTTTATCGGGTTAACCAGCACGGACTTACAATCACGTGACTTAAAAAATACTACAACTATAATATACATTATTATAGTTTACAGTTAGAAAAACTAGTAAAATAACTAATTAGTTTGAAAGTAATATGATATCACAACGTTGTTTTAATTAATAAATTCGAATGAATCAAATTGAAAAACATTTATATAAATACAAATAAATAAATACAATAAAACTTTTAACGTAGAAAATGTATTTTATTGTTGAATCCTTAGTGTTCTAAGACTAAAAATACATTTTTTGGTCATTACACAATAAAAAAAAGCATTTGGAAATTGTTCCTGTTGAACTTAAGCGAGGACATTAGAAAACCATTTAAACAAGAGGGTTTTTTTATGAGATTTTCCGTTTCGCATGAAAAACATTTTCAAATTCATTCATAAGCTTTATCACGACAAATTTGTTTGTTTACTATTAACAATCTATGGTAGATGGATTGAGCCCATTGTATAATTCTTATTAAATATTAATTGTGATGTTTGAACATAACCTATATTTCTATTCATCGTTAATCGTTTGATCTTTGTTCTTAATGAGATTTCTGCACGCAGTGTATATACTTATAAAGATATGAATGGTCAAAACCACTTAAAAAAAAACAAGTACAAAAATATAAATATATTTTTGTGTAAACTATAACAACACAATTGATGCTTTTTTTTTAAATTTTAATCTTTGTTTGGTACATATAGACATATTCAGTACCTTGGAGATAATAATTTTTACTGTATGAAAGGACATCGCTTATATTGTTTATAGTTTCAATAAATAGGGTTTCAATTCTTCTTTTTCGAAATAATCTACCCAGCATTTTTGCTCAAACAAATTATGGCAGACCAAGGTTACCGTTATATTATAAATGTTTCATGAATGTCATAATGATGTTCAGTGACGTTTAAAATCTGTAGTCGTCTTTTAAACAGAATGCAGAAAATCTATCTTAAATCTTGTTGTCGGCAGTCCATTGATGTGTAAGGTAGTCTTGTTTTTATGAACAAGATGCATGTTTCCGTTTGAGGGTGATGTAGCTACTGTTAAAAAAACAAGTTTTTTAAATTTATTGGTTTGCAGATGCTCACATGAATGGTTTGTATCAAGCGGAGAATGAAAGTTAAGGAGGCTATAATTAGTTGTCTGAGTGATAAATATTCTCAGGAGTTGGCAATCATACCCCTTAAGATATTTCAGAAACAATTTCATGCCTCTTAGAATCAATTTCATTACTAATGATGTGGCTTTTTTCCAGCCAGGATTCAAGATTTCATATTAAATTAATATTAAACACAGAGTTACATTAGAGCAACTAGTTATTATTTAATTATATATGGGGATTATTATATTTTTTCATTTGACATTCTCCATTTTTTTTTCTTCTTCTTTCACTCATGAGTGCCATTTTATGCCATTTAAAAAGTGAAACAATTAAACAAAACAAAGCCTACTTATTTAGATTCCATTCTTAAATTTTCAAAGAACTTTATTCCGAATAACAAACAATGCTTATTCTCCACTGAGCAAAATTCATTGTACAATTCTCAGATGCTTTCCTAATGAGACTAAATAGCTATTTTCTCTAATTGTTTTTACTCAAAATATAGTTCGTGGGAAAGCATTTGATGTTGGAAAACTATTTTATGTCATTAAATAAACTTTCGGCGTGTTGAAAAAGAAAAATTTCTCCTTGTAAATACTGTCTGAGCTCAATAATTTTTAGAATTCACTCTTGTTATTCATATAATTTTTTTCACTTATTATCATGATTTTGTGGCATTGCTTTTCTGGAAAGGGTAGCATGAAAACATGTTTGTTATTGAGATTCCTTAAAAACAATTCTGCAATAAATTATTCATCATTCAGCTTCACATACATATTCTTTGGTACAAATATAATCATCCAGTATTACCGACTATTAGGATTATTGAATCGTGAATGTGTAAGAAAAACATACTCTATAATGGAATTCACTGCTCACTAAGACTTCTAAAATGTAGAATATTTATTTAAGCTGTTTTTGATCTTTATTGTACACAAGCTGCATGGCCCTGCGTTGGTGTCATGCGTCAATGTGTATAGATAACAGTTTTTGATTATTCTTGAACCAAGCTCGCTTCGCTTGCTTAAAAGTTACACTATACGCTACGAGAGAAGTAACATGGCAAAAATTATCAAAATTGTACTTTAATTTTTGTGCATTCATTTCATTTATAGCATAAATTACATAATAAAGTTATATAAAGGTATACTTTATGTAAAAGTTTAAAAATGGTAAAATCACTTCATATAGAAGCATATATGTAACAAGTTTCATTAGTCCCTACTCAAAATGTTCTCGTTCAACCCAGACACATGTATTCAGGCATACATTGAAATTGCTACTTTATTTGGAAAAATAATAATTTAAAATTTATTTCTATGAATAACTTATAACATGCTTTCCACACGTGCTAACTTAAGCTGTGTGTGTATTTATTATGATATATAATAAACAGGTCACAGCACAAATTCTTCAATACCTAAAACTGAAAACAAACTACCAAAATTCAAAGTTGTTTATTTGAACGGAAAAATAAATATATAACACTTGTAACCACAATTAGAATTTATTCAGTCATTAAAATTTAGATAAAACAGACGATATCCTTTTTTCACTGCATTGTAGCTGATTAAAAAGGTTTCTGTGGAGATAAAATTATGAGTATTTTGATAAAGTTCGCGTTGCCTCGTATTCTAACATTTTTAGTACATCACATTGCTTTATAGTCCATATTTCAGAGCAACTTGAAATTCCGTTGTTTGTATTTAGATATACATCTCTTATTATTTATACAAAGAAGTTACATTATAAAAAGTTAAGCGTCTAAAAACAAATTTTCATTCGTAGTCTATTCTTGGGCAATGAAGTATGATAACTGCCAACAATAGCATCCTCATTTCAATCCTATCAAGTACACCGAAACAATGCAAATCGCCTACTTTTGCTAACCCCCATTGTATAATCAAGCTCGTATGGTTAGTTAGCTTATAATCCTGCCAACTAGATATAGTGCTCCTGAATGGTTTCTCAGACGATTTATTCGCAATGGCAAAACAACCATAAAACGAACCATTTGAAAAACAGTTCTTGCACGCTTGCCAATGCACTTTTCTTTGTTTAGCATAGAATCACAACAGGCATCACGTTTGACCCATTCTTTGGGTCAAAAGAAGCAAAGAAATGGTCTACCTTTGTAGCACACGAAGTTTTCCACCAGCGCCTTACTAAAATGTGTTACGACCAACAGAAACCATTGAACTCTATGTTTACACTTGGAATTTGTGAATACTAAAACAAGTGCCCCGGCTATTATCTTTTATTAGACTAAGGAAAGTCTTACTCTTTGGCAATATAAATAGGAAGCTGCGTTGTTTTGGGATGGTTTGGAACAATTCCAGATGAAAGTTTCGGAAGCGTGTATGCTGTGTTTTGTTTGGCTACTCTCTGAAGGTAGATGTGACATCTTTCCAGGATTTTGTAAAATAAAAACTATCTAGAAATTTATTTCAGACAGGTTTTTTCTTTGTAGGAGATTAGAAACTTTTTCTATGTGATATAGTGATACGCTTTTGAAAGTTACAGCGCTGGGATTGTCACACACTCTGACAAAACTAATAAGACGAATTAGTACATTTTAGTTTTGAGAATGTTGATTATTTTTTTTTAAAGAATAGTATCAGTATTAAGTAAAGGTAATAACTCAATATTATGGAGTTTTTGCCCATGTTTCATTTGCTATTTATTTCTCATAGGTGTTCTTCAGTTAATTTGTGTGTTTCTAAACATCGAATGGGTGTAGTCCTATCAGTTGCTATCCGTGTTTATACATGAAGGTATAACTTTTTTTTACAAGCTACATGCGTTGTGAATTGTAATTTTAAACTTTTAGTATTATGTAGATTTCATATAAAATATAGATCACAAATACAACAATCGCAATAAACTAAGAATCGAAGAAAATATTCACTTTTCATACACACATTTTTCACATTTAAAAATTGGTTTTTTTAATCTATCGCAACAAAGTACTCTATTTTTTACTTTATTTAAAAATTTTATAATATTCTATATTTTATATTCAAACAACAAAAGTAAAAAGTTTCTCAGCCAAAATGAAATAAGCAGACGCTGTAAAAATATCAATGATGCATTAAATATATCAGAGAGACATTTGAATTACCTTCATTTAGGAAAACATTTGTAACTGCTTATTAATAAATTTAGTTGAACGTTTCATTATCAAATCACAAAATATTTTACAGTAACAATTATTTATGTTTGAAGGAGACAAAATAAAGCTGTAAGTTGAAACGATAAGTCAAAAAAATTAAATCTTATGTGTATTTTAATCAAAGGCTCATTATATAAATCTTTAAAGTAATTTATTTTTAATATAAAATGATCTTTCAGTGTAGATTACGATATCAAAACTTCCATTATTTCTTAAATACTTTTTGAAGGAAACAATTCGTTTTTAAATTTAAAAAAAAAAAAATTGTAGATTATATTTTTAATATTGCTGTTATGGGTCTTTTGTATTATAATTGTAACATATTTTATAATTAATTAAAAAGAACATTTAACAATAATAATAATATTATGGTTTCATTACATAAATAAAAAAAATTTGAAATACATATGCATTTACAACAGATTGGTGCATAAGTTTATACCCCAATAGCTGAAATACGCTGGCCAATATTACTCAGCACTGATCAAGCCCAATGTGGACCGTTGTAGACTTGCCGTTGCTTCGTATCTTTGCCATTTTCGCCCAGTGCTGGGTAAAATATACCGGAAGTTTTTAAATTTTGGTGCAGAGTTTTAAAATTTAAATTTATTTATATACGAAACGATGGGGGAGGTGGGGGGGGGGGGAATATGTTTTGTGATGGTTTTGACTTGTAAAATAAAAAAAAATTTAAAAAAAAAAATCGTGTACGATGATCGAGTTTCAGCATGGATTGGCCAGTCTTTCCAGAACCCCTGTATCCGATATGGGCCAATACCACTGTACTACCCGGGTATAAACTTAGCCACTGAATATAGCTTCCTTTTAAGATAAATAAAATACTAGTATAGGCTGGGCACAAAGAATTGACTAGTTTTCAGAATGTCAGAATGATGAATAAGATATAAGGGTAAAAATACAGAAACGAGAAAAATAAACTTTCGACCATCAATCATGAGAGTGACTTAAATTTACAAACAGGAAATGCATCTACATTATGAAATCCTACTCTATTATGATTCGTATCACATTTACTTCATTTAAAAGATGAAGTCAGTTTTCTAATTCTAGAGCAAATTGAAGGTAAATAAAGTTTTCATATCAATGGAAATTTGACAGGGAAAAGATTTGTAGGCGGATGTATAATCTCAAATCAGATCTAATCTTGGGAAAATCAGATGTTCTGGAATTCTATCGGAGTAGAAATGGTGTAAGTTGAATATTAATCATTAAAAAGAAACGACAAGCAACCTGTTGGGAGTCTGATTGATTACCATTTCTTCGAGTGAATTTTTGACTGACACCTTCTCGCACGAAAGGCATGAATTTTGGAAACGGTTCTCTTCTGAGCATTAGTATGCAGATATTTTGAGTTTGGTTTCCATCGCAAGCTAAAGAAAGGACGTGTAAGAGGTTTAATGACTATTAACACAAAGCGTTTGAAAAGTTTACGAGGTGGTATTGTAAATTTTTGTAACTTATTGTAAATTTTATACTACCATTCTTCAAAGACTGGTATTTTTGTCAGAAAAGATGTTAAATTTAAGGATTTTAAGAACAAAAATTTAAATTCAATTAAAGTTTTGTATAGTTGCGCAATATTTGAAAACTGTTGAAAATTAATAAAGAAATAAAATTACTTTATTATTACAGTTTAAGGGGACTATGTTACCCCTTGATTTCACAAAAAATAATAAAAATATAAATTTTCTACTTTTTCATTGCGTGTTTATAATCTTTGAAACCTTCTCCTTATTCTTTTAAGTTTTTGAGCTGATCCGATAACTGCAAATCCAGAAAAACTATATTTTTATTTGAGAATTTAGCACTGTGGCAATAGCTCTTTTGATGTTTCGAACTCATTTTTCTCAGTTCGTAATAATTGAAATTCCCACCTTACTCCAAATGCTAAAATTTTAGCAAATATGAATGAAATGACTTAAATTTTTTTTGTGTTATTCTTAATATCTATTTGACAAAAATAGGTATGGATATTTGAATAAAATCGTTTTTCTGGAAAACTATTTTACTTAATCTAAATCCGATGCCTGGAAAGTTATATTATAATGCTAGGAACATTTAAAAAAAAATCAGGAAAAAAATATTGAAAAATGAAAAAGAAAATAGAATTTGAAATTTGATGAATTGTTTTTAAATATTTAAAATTTTGAAAATTTAGAGCACTATGTAGACTTTATTTAAATAAAATTTAGTTTTTACTTAATAATACTTCTAAATATGTAAAAAAATGTAATTTTAAAGGCTTAAGTAAAAGAAAAAAGTCTGAAGGGTACCAATACCGATGCACATTGAAATTAGGGAAATTTTAATGAAGATAACCATTTATTTTAACCTTAAGTATTCTCAATCTTGGCAGCTATAATATGATACTATGTTCTTTATGATATTCAAATAATTTTTTTTTTAAAACTATGCACAGTTTTATAAAAGTTACACATTGGTTGATAGTGGATCACTACTGTAAACTTTAAACTCGATTTGTAAGAAACTAGTTTTTGTCAGTGTGAAACTTATTTTTAACAGAGATAACTTTAGTTTGAATAAATTATTTGATTTTTTAATTTAATTTAAAGAGTATGATGCAATATCGGAAACTTTCTACGACTTCCTACATTCATACAATAATTAATGTTTAATTTAATCTTGAATCTTGAGGTTTTTATAAAATGAGGATAAATTTAAATACTTAAAAAAAAAAAAAAATGCAATGAAAAAAGCCATTTAAGTTATATTAACAATTCTTGTAGATTTCCTATAGTGAATCATAGTGTTTAATTTGCAATTAAAATTTAAATTTTATATAAATTAGAAGTTATGTTATTGCTGGGGCAATTAGACACTAATTAGGTAATTACACTTTAATAAAAAAAATTTCATCAGATGAAACATAATGTTTTATGCAGACGTGTTAGTTTCTTAACACTTATTAAGTGATAATTTTTTTTTAATCTAGTTAAAAAAAATTATAGAAAATATATTTCAATGTAAACTGGTACCATAAAGAATGGAATAAATCACAGTTGTAATGTAAATACAAAAAAAGGGCAATATATTATATAAATATTTTTAAAGCTGTTATAATACATGTTAACATACTTTTATAATACCCATTATTAAATACGAACACATGACAGAGATAAATGTGTCAGAACAATAAAGAAAACTTATTTTTTATAACACACGGTACAATTTTTCTAGTCAACGCACAATCATTCAAGGGTTTAAAATAGGAAATAGTTAAGAATCACAATAATTTAAAGTAAGCTTACCCCAAACCGAGGTTTAGTCTAAGTACCAATATCTATATAAAATGATATCCTATTATTATTGCTTTATTGAACACTATGTTCTGATAAAATTAAGAAGCACTTGTTAAAAAAGTGTAATACTCAGACTTTTATTTAAAAGAAATGCATCAAAATTGTTTTTAAAAATAGTAGGCTCGTAATTTTTTTTTTGGAAAACATCAAATTATTATTCTGCCTTCTTAAATAAAAGGACAGTATCTGCAATTCATTTACCGTTTACCTCTTCTTATGAATTTCTTTAGTCATTATTTATGGTACAAACTGAATTAAAAAATATTAAGCGTTTATTTAACACATTTTGTATACCAAATCATGCTCTCTACAGTTATTTATTTACAAAATCGCACATAATTTCAAAGCTTATTAATAGTGGAGACTCTGTCATTTTAGTTTCAATGACAATATTGTATTCCCCTTCTTTGTTGTTACAGTACATACATTAATGAATCTTAATCTGAGTATTAAACAAAATTTTGAAAACACACTACAAAAAAGCATTTAAAAAAAAGGGAACACTGATTTATTTATTATAATTTAAAAATTTACTTAAATTGTGCTTGTAGCTGCTATATAAATAAATATTGTATTAGGGAGTGTTTTTGAGAAGCACGGACTTCATTCGTAAGTTTTTGGCGCAAATGATACATTTTTAAGCAATGTAAAACTTAAATATATCTATATATATATATATATATATATATATATATATAACCTTATTCGTTTGCAGAATAATAAATGGATTTAGTAAAGAACATTTTATTCAACTCTCTGTTGAATATAAACATATATGCAAGTTGAGTTCTTGATAATTTATTTGGAATTTGCATTATGCAGACAAACAACTGCTACGAATAAGTTATAAGATGCCTGACACCATATTTATCATGTAGAGGATATAGTATGTTATGAAGTCATAATCTATGTAAATGTACATACTTTCTTAACTAGATGATTTTTAAATACAAATTAATAAATTTTACTGAATAACACATTATGATCTAGTATATCAGTTGGATAGTTCCATAAATTAAAAAATTGTCTTCTATAGCCTAGACAAGTGTTGAAAAGTTAAAATTAAAAACATGAATTTATATTTGCTAATTATGTAATATCACAATTTATTTATTTAAAAATGTCTTCGTTTGTATTAAGAGATGCATTAACTATTGAATTAAAAATAATTATGAAATAGATAATAGTTTTGATGCTGATGTATTTAAAACTGCTTGGATGAAAATTTGTGTTTAAGTTTTTTAATAATAAAATTAAAAGAAGATAGGTAAAAAAAATTTGTAAATGAGTTACGCGAAAGTATCAAGAATGAATGAGAGGAATATTTAATAAAGTAAGTTTTACATTTTTTGTCAGCTATAAATAGCTAACGAAATATAAATTACATTTACAATTCTGCAATTTCACATGTTCTGTTTGAACATGTTCTATTTGTACTTTATCATTTTTTGGAACTGAAATGAAATATTTCATTCCTCAAACTAGAAAAGTAAACTCGAAAATGTATTCGATTCACGTTTCCATGGAGATTTGCATTTTTCTTACTCTCACCCTTCTTTCATTTCTAGACCGAAAATCTTTGCACTTTTTCTCTTTAAAAGCTAAAATCATAAACAACAAAATAACTCAAAATTACTTAAAGAAAAATGAAAAATAATTTTGCCGTGGATATAGCAGCACAGAGAATTTTCACTCTGTCAGATATTTCACAACGAGTGGTGAAGGCGTCAGCATTAATATTATTTTTTATTTTATTTTTTCAATTCGAAAAATAGTTTTTTACTGCATTTACTTTCTTGACTGTGTAGCAGTTTCATGACAGTTCAGTGCATGCATTATCATTTATTATTTTGATTTTAACGTCTAGATTACTGATATGTTACTTAGAATTAAAATGAATGAACATACTAAATATGTATTATTTCGATATTGAATATTCATTAAGATTATCTAAGATCAAATGAATTTTTTTATTAAAAAATGTTCGCATAAAATTTTTATGAATTAATAACTAAAATACTTGTTATCATTTCTTTGTGATTAGCCTTAATTATTCTAAAGCATAAAACACAGTTTTGTTTAATCAAGCCTTAGAAAAATAAATATTAACAATAAGTTTTTGTTAAATTATTTTGTGTTAAAAAGGCATTAACCGATAAAGATTCTTAAAAGTGGTCTAAAAAGTGCTCATAAAATTTTATGTAACCGTTAAATAAATATGTGTAAAGCTTTTGTATTCGTTAAATATAACACTCATTATTTGAAAGCGATTTCCTGTGACTGCATTATTTCATTTTATCCATTCTTTATAAAGTGCGTGATTATAGTAATAATGATATGAAAAATGATTTTTATAAATAGATAAAAACTGTACGCGTTTTTTTTTTTTTTTTTTTTTTTTTTTTTAGCGTTTAAAGGGAAACAATATATTTTATCATTTCTTAGAAATCTCTCAAGAGATTAAATGTGATGAGCAGCAGTTTTACGCTTTAACCCATCAAACGAAATAAAATTTTCTAAAATAACTAAAAGCTACTTTTTGTATCAGGCGTTACAACTTTACTTTTTAAATGTTATTATGCTAGAATCCCAATGTTCTAAAAGAGCGCGTATTTTTAAATATGTTTAAGTAAAAGAAGTTTTCTTTAAGCACTCTTATAACGTTTATATTTCATATGTTCGTCACTTACACATGAGATCAGATACTCCGCGTTACCCAGTTCCCATTAGTGATTAAAGGAAAAACAATTTTAAAATATTAAATAAAGTTTTTCTAAAATTAACATATAATTTATTTTGGTAAATAATTACAATCTATTCGTACACCCACAGTTGATAATAGCAACCTACAGGTAAAAAACGTTTATCAAAAGTTAAAAAGTGGGTTCCTGCGATCTAGGCATACACCCACACTTGGTAATAATAAACCACAGGTAAGTACGCGTACTTAACTCTGGTGGCTGGTTATCAAAAGTTAAAAAATGTGTTCCTGACAATCTTGGGTAATTAAGACACGTATAGAACAATATCCGGTACCAACTGGCTGAGAAACTTTCAAATTATGAGCATACTCTCTTTCACCCCATTCCTCCCTAAAACAGGGAATAAAATCTGTTCGTTATGTTTTGCATTGATCAAGATACTAATAGAAAAATGACCTGTTCAAAAGGGTACATTAGATCTCTAGTTACATACTCCCTGATTTCACTCCCTAATCACAAGACATAGTTGCGTTTCCCTGTATGTACACTAAAATATTAACTCAATCTATTCTTAGTTATGGTTACTATCAAAGGAAAGTTTGGTGATTAAGTTTTTTGTTATGACAAAGCAAACCAGGATAACTACTAGTGAAAGGACTATTCATGTAGCATTGGAGAGGTTTAATTGCTAACTTTTATTAATTGTGCATACATTGTTTTTCTGTTCGATGAGGAAGGGAAAAAAAGTTCAATTTTAGCTTGGTCTATTGAAGATTTCGCCATTTTTGTTTGACAATGAATATTAGATATTGCTCCAAAATGCTACCGGTATCAGGAAGTTAACTTTTCTTTTTTCGTTGTCGAGACAATCTAGATTATCGAGTTGTTATAGGATACATTTTTAAAACAAAAAAGCATTCCAAGTTGACGAAATAAATTTTTTGGGAAAATGATGCTGTGTGGAAATTTCTCAATGCTGTGTAATCAGCAAAGTTTTCGTAATTTATAAATTTTTTGCATTTAGTCAAATGCATTTGTATTTCAATTAAACTTGGGAGATCTGCCGTTCGGTCACTGACGCAGCTAATCCACAAGAAATAGAACAACATAATATTCTGATAGGTGTTGCCACTCATATTATCAAAGACATTGCCATAGTAGAAGGACAGCGAAATTTTCAAAAATATTGGAATTAAAATAATGAATAAATTATGTTTCCCATGTTTGGTATATTTTAACATCTCTATTGTTTACGCTTTTAAGAAAGCTTCTCTATCATAAGTATTGGTTCAATTTTTTGTTCTAACCATGAAATCGTTGCCATTCTGCTTACAGAAATACAACTGAATTTGGGGGGTTGCACGTAAGAGAAATTTATCATAAACTAAATCCACAAAAGATTAAGGGATAAATTTGGAACGAATTATATCAGTTATAGTGATAGGCATTTAAAATTAAAATTTTAAAAATGTCGATGATGTATGCTTATAGCGCTTTCAATGGTTATCTTCTGCACATGTTCTGGTTATAGATTAGAAGATAAATTATTCATTAAAATCGTAATAGCATAGCATCCTTTTGCTCTCGAATACGGTTTAATTCAAGAAATAGTTTTCATACCAAATACAATATAGAATGGTACAATTTCCTCGAATAATTGTTGAGTATTTATTCTGTTATAAATATTTATAAATTTAGACGCCTTTAGAGTACTTCTTCTTATACTATGCATGCATAAAGTTTTAAAAAAAGAGGGTGATAACATATCAATTCAATAAAACAAAAACACAAAACAAAAAACCATAAATTTGGTTTTCTTAAACGAAATTTTGAAATGGGTATAAACTTTAAAAGAATGCATTTTAAACATGGATTTCAAAGAAAAGTGTCATATTAAAAACTTTTATTTTATATAAATATAGGCTTCGGTAAAAATAAAAAAAGTTTTTATAACACTTTGAGTTAAAAAAAAATTCGAATTTCCATATTCTTTTTCCAAATCAATTTGGTTTTCTTCGATCTGATGACAGAAAGAAATCTCACGGTAGAAAGAAACACAAACTAAATCAGAAAATAAAATCGGTGATAAATGTTTTTCGTCCTAAACAATGAAACGAAGCAGTCCCTTCAAGTCTGGGATACGAAGAGTTGAATCTGGACGCGCAAATGGAGTTTTCATCTCCCTATGACCTACTTCCACTGATTTCTCAGGAAATAAGATGAGATAGACCACATTTGGGAAAAGAAAAGCAATATTGATTAACCATTATGGCAATATAAATGTTTTCACTTTCGGAAGGAGGTCCTAAATAGGAAATTTGCGTCAGGAAATAGTGTCGCATCAAGCAAATGCAAAATATATTACGGACCTTATTTATTATATTTAAATAGAACCGGAAAAGTCATATCTTAAAGTTTTATTCATTTTATCTTTTTTCGTACTGTTAGAAGATATTTCAAAGCTTACTTATTATTTTTAAGTATTTTTTGAAGATTATTTTTAATGAGGAAAAGAAACAAGCACGCAAATATACAATAAAGAAAATGTGACCAGCTACTTAAGATACTGCTATAAATATGGAATTTTTATTTTCAAACCACACAAGTTGAGTTTTAGCATTCACCGCTACTGATTAATTATTTCAGAACATGCTATACAATTACAGTTATGTATTTCAGAATTTATTAAAGGGATATTATATTCATTTAACTAAAATGTTAAGTAATACTTTTCTTGAACAATTAAACTTTTTTTTTTTTCTTCTTTTTTTTTTTGAGGAACTAGAAATGTGATTTGGACCCAAAATCAAATCTTGTAAAAAAGCAAAGTTGATGCACCAAACTTCTTAAATTTAACGTGATTAGTTGCATTTTTGTCAAAATCAATTGAAAAAGAGTTTATCAAGTTGAAATCTGTCACGAGAGTTTTTATGAAAAAATAATTTTCAGAATTTCATACTTCGTATTATAATTTGAATCTAAAAAACCAAACTTCTTAAATTTAACGTGATTAGTTGCATTTTTGTCAAAATCAATTGAAAAAGAGTTTATCAAGTTGAAATCTGTCACGAGAGTTTTTATGAAAAAATAATTTTCAGAATTTCATACTTCGTATTATAATTTGAATCTAAAAAACGGATTTCTTGTAATTTTTTCATGAAGAGTGAGAAAGAGAGGGGAGTGGGTGGGTGGATAAAGAAATGTTTAGTAAAACTTTTCGATAATTTCAACCGTTGCACGAATTTCAAAATTGTTCAGACATTTTTATTGTTTAAAGCATTTGAATTAATTTTGTGATCTTATTGTTTCATAAATACTGAATGTTTAATTTTTTTTTGTTGCTGATTATGAATATTTTACTGAATTATTAATATTCACATGGAGGTGTAAAATAGTTCATCTCTTTTTTAAAAAAAATTTCCCCCATCAAATTTAAATTATCGGCATAGAAAAAGAACTTAGAGAATATGGTAAAAGAATAAGTTAGAAAAATAAAACTTTCAGACATTTTAAAGTTTGTGGATAGTAATACAGATTCCTTACGCACTTTAGTAATAACAAGAATCATTATGCCAATATACGAAAACTCACTTATATTAATTTTTCAATATTCACTAGTTGAAGATGGAGATTGTCATGGAATTTGACGAGTGGAAAAAATCAATTTTCAGTAAAAACTGATAATAAAACATACTTTACTGAATCAATATTTCATCGATAGTATTTCATACTAAATAAAATGTTTTTTTTTTTTTTTTGTCTTTTTTTTTTTTTGTCGTCTATCCATTTTTCAATTTACGATCATTTATTCTAATATCAATCTACCATCTAGTTTGCATCATACTTAATATTATTACAGTGAACACAAAGCAGAAGGCATGTCATGAGTACGAATGCACTCGCTCTAAGTTCAATATCATTACAAACACTACTTCAGATAACAACGCCACGAAACTTACTTGTCATAATCGTAATCCGGGACGTCATAGCACACACCACACATTATCCACGTATGAAGATAATAATTACTCACTGCAATTGTGGCAACATTATCATCCATGCCCGTCTCCATCACGCATTTAAATCCATTGCGTTAGGCATAGTCAGGCAAGACGATGGTTAGGGTCAGAGATCTATTTGCAGAACAATGTTGTACAGCAAAGTCAGATTGGAAAGGGTCCAGATAAAACTTCAACGAGAAGCGTGGAAAGGAAAGGTTTGAGAAGTAATACGGGGATTGTCGTTGTATGAGTGCTAGTTCTATATAATCCTGATTCTGAGAAACATAATAATTTTACTGCTAAATAAAAACAAAGTTTTTAATATATTTTCTTTATATGCATTGCCAATTTTTATATTCATTAACACAGCGCCGATTCTGTAAACAGCGTGTGCTTGGGATGATTGCATCTAATTTTAAATATCAAAAACATTTCTATCAGCAAAATGTGCGGCAAAATACGTTTCAAAATTTATTTATTAAAAATAAATGTGAATTTATGTACTCTTATCCAAAATTTTTTTATTTATTTTGGATGAAACAACATTATTTATTTATTTATTTATTTATTTATTTATTTATCTACCCTTGCATCTATCTATCTATTAATTCTAATCTATTAGCCCCAAAATTTGATAGAATGCATTATCATCAACATCGAATCTATCTGCCAAGTTTCAGCCCGATTTGATAACGGCAAAGGAGCAAATTAGGCCTTCGCAGATTTGACCGCCATCGACATACCCATAAAAATACACACAAAATCGAAGTTAATATGAAAGATTTAAAAAGTAAATGGTGATGTGCACAAAACACTCTTGTAAGCTTAACCTTATGTTTACGAAACTATTAATTTAAATAGTTGTGAATCTATCAAATTCTAAACAAAGAGAAGACCAGTATGATTACGAATTTTTAGAAAATCATGATGGATATGGCTCGCAATAGGTGACTTTCAACTGTTTTTCTCAAAGTAAGTGAAAAAACTACTGTACTAGTATGGACTTAACCCCAATAGATTATAATTTTCAGATACACATTTTTAGAGGAAAAAATTGAATAATGATTATGAAAATGATGCTCAGTTGCAAATCTCGTCAAGTGCCATTTCGAATTTTTTTTACAGAAAGAGGAAGCAAACTTCTGTATAGTTTCTTTTTTAAACTGACTGTTAAAATAAGAGTTCATCTTGAATGCGATTTCCTAAAAAGTTTTCCTTTGTTTGGATTTCTTTTTGCGTTATTTAAAAAAATAAAGAGCAATGGATTCATGTTATTTTTTCTGCTGTATGAGTTATATAAAATTTTACATTCATATGAGTTCATTTTGGTTCTTTTTCATCTTCCAAAACAGCAAATAATATAGCATTATTAAACAAGATATTTTAAATCATAAGGTAGCAGAGTAAGATTTACAAAATTTTGTAACGTAATCGGAGAATTTACCCTGTTTTTGAAATAGTATAGGATTTTTTAAGCTGATTTTCAAGGTTTAGAAGTCTTTTATGATTAGCTTTGAAACTCCAAGGATGATTGTCAAAAGAACAAAATGCATGAAAATCTCAATTTTCTATTTTTAGGATTTAAAGAATATTGTATTAAGATAGCGTATATATACAATTAAAATACTTTATATATTAAAAAAATATATACATTAAATATACATCTTGTACTATTTTCTAAAATAATAATAATAAAAATTATCAAGACAGTATTTTAGCCACTCAGGACTAATTTCAGTAAATTGCTGACTGTTAACCCATTGAAAAAAATAAAAAACAGAATTATTGATTTAATTCTAAATAAATATATGATTTAATGTAACAACTTACTTCTAGTTATTTTTCTCTTCTTTCAAAGATGAAGTATTCTGACAATTACTTATCTATAAAGCGCATGCATTTGAAGTCGTCAAATGCTTCTAACTTCAGAGAGGAATTCAGATATATCAGGCAATGAAGTTGTCAATCACGTCCAATAACTGAAAAGAAGTTAAAGAAGTTGTCATCCGCCAAAAGTGGTTACTGTCATCTACTTTGAAATGTTCAATTTAGACATCAGTATATTATTATCGATAACAAAAAATTTCCGATGTACTTGGGATATTTTTTTACCGTATTGTTCATCAAAAGTTTTGAAAGGAAAGAATGTCAAGTGAAAGGTGACTTTAAATGGAATTAACTTCAAATTTTCTTCTACATTATTCGAAATCATAAGAGATATTTCTTTGAACTGTATGACAATCAATGCCAATGCACTTATTGATTTTGAAGAATTTATAAGTTTTATAAATTTTATTTCCCAAAATATTATACCATAATGCATTGATAAAAAAAGCATTGATAGATAAGTTTTTATGCCTTCTAAACGCACGAAAAGAATGAAAATTTAAAATAATTCAATTCAAACTCTAAACTTTACGAAAATTACCAATACGTCGACAATTTTCGCGAGAGTTGTAATACAATCAGGAAGATTGCATTGTATTGGATAAATCACGTAGTTACCAACCGTGTCTGACTCAAAAACAAAATTGTTTATTTTTCTTCTTTGTTATTCTACAGTAATAAAAAAATAGGATTTTGATAAATAGCGGGTTGAAGCAGGGATGCGTTTAGTAAAAAAGTTTGAATTTCTAGCTTATTTCAACTATTTTCTTTCTGAGAGTGAGAACATTTGAATAACCACTTAGATTTCCACCCTTTTCAATATTTTCCCACAAAATAAATTGTTTAGGGAGAGCACATTTTTCATTCCACTTCAACAATATTTTTTTCATAATTAATATTTACACCTCTTAACTTACATTACATTCTTTATTCAACATATTTCCATATATTCTTCTTCCTTGGATTTCGAAAAATATCAAAACTATAACAGATATAGATACAATATATTTACATTATAATTTAACTCAAAGCACTTACCTTATGAAATTGAAAGGTCTTCATTAAAAAATTTAAATAACATGAATTGATTTCAAAATATTTATATATATATATATATATATATATATATATATATATATATATATATATATATATATATATATATATATATATATATCAACATTTACAAAACAATATTCTGTAAAGTACATCTGAACAAGTCTGCTATTTGATAATTTTAACTTTTCAATTTTAATATAACATTATACTAAAAATTTACAATAATGTTTATGCTATCCGCAAAAGAAAGATGTACTAAATCATTCACCTGTTAAAAAAAAAACTATTTTTCAAAGATAAATCTTTCATGAAACCCCCGATTTCATGATTATATATGGTTAAATAAAATGGTCACAAAAATAAATATATTTCATTTTGTGAACATATAATTTAAACCAGAGAAAAGTTTGAAATAAATGTTCTCAATACTTGGGTTTCAATGAAATGCTGCAGAAAACCAGTTGTTTTATGGGCGTATGTTTTACCACGTCTCTCGATCGGAAACAGCTGATTCCAACCACATTTGTTTGCCACCCTTATTTTTATCTACCTCCTCCAAAACACATTGATCTTGATTAGGATTTCCAAAAGGATACCTCCTTAATCCTCTTTTGTTCTTAAGAAAAAAATCCAAGTACCGTCTTTCATCGTTCTTAACAGGAAGGAAAACACTAAAGTGAAAACCCACTGTTTCCATCTCTTAGGATTTAGAATGGTTACGCTCATTTCGTTTTATAAAGTAAGCTCTTATAAACTGATATACAAATCATTTGGTGGATAAATAAGTACCTTTTCCTCTTTCGCGATGAACACAACTTCTTTACTCTGTTATTCCTCTTTTGTGATTGCACAACAAACATATTGCTAGATTTATTTTTCGAAGGAGCAGATAAATATTGGATGCTTATAATAATTTGTATTCTTTATTTGGCCAGTAAAATTTATAAATCAAATTATTTAATACAGAACTTTTTTATGTATTTTTTTTAATCTTAAAAGCACTTTTTTAGATTTTATTACTTAAATAATACCTATTATTTGAAAAAGGTTTAAAAATATCAGGAATAGCTCAGGAATCCTCAATATAGTTCATTGTTGACATCTATTGAGAAAACTGTGCTAGTATTTCATTGCAGCTACAAAACAATCTGAAGGAGTTGAAGTGAAAAGACACTATTTTTGCTATTAATTAAGGATTTCTGTTGCCTACTGTTTACTAGACTGTGGTATATTTGGAAATAAATCTTGATTGCAATTATGGTAAAAAAAAACTGGTAGATTTTTGCGATTTTAAAACTTTAAATACAGACTCTTTTTAACTTTTCATTCAAACTCGTTTAAATATACACTATAAAACGTATAATGCAGTGGCCTCTTTTGCTGTTATATAAGCTATCTTATGCAATGTAACATAACAATGTTTATTCGCCAGGAACCACAGAATAAGCAATTCAGCTTATTTTATACCTTATGCGTGACCTTAGAAAAAACGGACATTTGCTTCTGATTGGAGGCTATTCAGGCGAAATATTAGACCTTACGGTTCCCTCAACTGCATAAAAATGGTTACGTATTATTTCAGGTAATACAATAGAAGTCATCTGCAGACAAAAAAGGAGAAAAAAGAACGCATTCAATGCTTATATCCAAAGAAATGTTGGTAAGAATACCATGCAAAAACTTGTTTTTTTGTTGTTGCAGGTGCTTTGTAGTCATTTTTATTTGAATGGATAATGCTTAAATATATTGGGTCAGTTTCCAGTGAATATTAAACATCGACCACATATTCAGTCGGGAAGTTTTTACTTTATAAAAGTACCTGCACAGGTAGAACAGCGCTATTAGCCACTACAAGGGATTGTGGAAACTCAAACATCGTTCCAAAATACACCATTTTTTTAAAGAAATAAACACGTAAAAACATCACAAAACATATTTTTTGCCCTCCATCCTTTCTTAAATGAAATATTTTAATTTTAAAACTGTGCATCAACATTTCAAAACTTCCAACATTTTGTATCCTTAATTGGGCGAGATTGGCCAATATCTATAATATCGACGAGGCTACGATATCCCACATCGGGATTGTCCAATGTCAAGTAATATTGGACAGCGTAGTTATACTACTGGGGATGTTTCTACTGCTTGTCAATTCATTGTTTTAATTTAAAATATAACAAATTTTTACTTATTGCAACTTTGATGTTGAGGTTTTTTACGATTTGTCTATAGTTTTGACATAGATAGGAGTTACCCTTTATTTTATCACGAGGCACTCTGGTATGCTAATGGAACTTATAATGATTTAAATTTATACGTGTATGAATCGCAATGTCTGTCGATTAATATGACAAATATTAGTCAGATAGTTAAGGAAAATAGGGAGAATGGTTATATAGAACAGTAAAATAATCGATGGATTTGAAAAGAATATGCAAATAAAATGAAGATAAAAAATAAAGAATTCAAAATCCTTGTCTGCTTATACATTTTTTGTAATTCCTTGAACTAACGGTATTTTTACTCATATGCGTTAAAGTAAATACTATTGAAAGACATTTTATTTATAAATGTATAAACCAGGAGGATAAACATTTTGGTCAACAACTCAATGAGAATGCACTGCAAAATATGAAATTACATAACTTAATGTTTGTTTACTCAACCAATAATATTTATTTTTTAAAAAATAATGTCTTTATGCTACTCAACTATGCATATACTCAACTGTAGCTGAGTTTAAAATAAATATGAAATTATTAATAGTTAAAATTACAATAACGTTAAGTTCCTAAAATTAAAATATCTGTCTGTAAAAAAAAGTAGGCAATTGATGAAAAATACTTCTATTTTGAAGAAGCTATACTGTATATATATTTGTTTACAGTTTTTTTTTTTTTTTTTTTTTTTTAAACTTTACCAAATAACTATTTCGAAGGAATTACGATTTTCAAAGATATAATTGGTTTCATCTTTTTTAAAGTTATTTTTTCATTGTGAGTCGAGTAATTCCATTTCATTTTATCTCTACTCTAGAGATTATTAATGATATATCTCTAACGAAATATTATTTTCTCTCAAGTAATAAATAATGGAGACTTAAATAAATGGAAATATTTTTTCTATTTACACGAAGGAATTATGTTTAGAAAAATTCACTTGGCTTTTGAAGTTGTACTATGTAAAGTCTTTATAAGATTTATGATCCGAAATTTGTTTCAGTGTAACAGTTTTATCATCATGAAAAAAATATATATATATTAAGCTACTTAGTCAATTTTCAAAACAATAAATGCTATTTGATTTATGAGATTGTGACTTGCACGCTTAAAAGTTTACTTAAAACTTGCACAAGTGCTCAAGTTCAGAATCCACACTTAAAAGTTTTATAGATCAAAATTATATATTTCATTTTGCTTGAATATTTAGCATAAAACGTAATAAAATAATATAGTTTATAAAGTAACAACTTTTAATAATGGCAATTTCGGGAATTAATTTTAATAATAATAACTCTGTTCATTTTAAGTTAATGTTTATGAAAATGAAAGAAAAACATTTCTTCTTGTAACAGATAATGTTTTTCTTATAAATACATAAGCAGACAATCATAATAGATATAAAATGTTCGATAACGAAGTATTCAAAAGTAGAATTGAACTTTGTAAATATGGAAAAGGTTACAGTATAAGATTTTAAATATTCATTTAAATTGCTACTAAAAAAAGTTACAAAAATAGTGTTTATTGGTAACTGAAATAACAAATATATTACTAACTTTATCTGACATATTTTGATTTGTAATTTTTATAAATGATACGTATTTTACTTTGATGCGAATTTCATGACAATATTCGATTTGGAAATTTAATCACAAAAGAACTTTTTGATACAATACTCAAGCGGTCATTTAACATGAAGAATATATGGTCAGGATTATGTGCTGTGCTAATAATTTTCGTAGAATCAATCATTAAAAAATTCACACAGTTTGTGAATTTTAGGAAGCAATTCAACTTTAAATTGTATTGAAAAACGTAATTTAGTCTATTTCAGAAATACAAAATTTACTTGAAAAATAATCATCAGATCTCAGCAACTGCAAAAATTTGTTATTTGATTTATTATCTTAAAACGAGATATTAAAATTTATTTTATAAAAGAAACTCATAACAAATACTTTAATGTCACCTAATAAGATCTTTATGATAACACATAGAAAAAAAATATACTGAATGGTTATCGAAAATACTACATCGAAATTAGAGAATTTGTGCTCCAAATTACATATTTCTTACGTAGCAATGGAAAGAAGTACGTTTCGTATTTTCCATGAAAAAGTTTTAACATTTTTGTCCATCTTCTCTAAATAAATATGATTGATTACGTGTGTGAAAAGAACGAACTTTTGTTAATTTTGTGGTTTTATTTTTAGTGCAAAATAACCATAATTTTTCGACAAAGCTTAGAAAATTACAGAAATTACAAGTGAAAAATCAACTGCTAATGACATAATCACCAGAAATTTGGCATCACTTTACCGATAGCTCCGATCCTTTGGGAATTCCTATTACACTCTTTCTCGGCTATCAAAGACTTGGTCCTGCTCTTTGAATTACATATTTCTTATTACTTATTCCAAATTGAGCGTAATTTTATACTGTCTTTCTGATTTATATGAGCTCATTTAATATAACAGTTTGGATATAAAGTCGAGTTTCTAAGTGGCCGGAAAAAATTTACTTGGCTAAAGATCATCTAAAATCAAGCTTCCATTTCACAGAAAGTTATCAATGGAAGTATATTAACACATTAATTTTTTTTATATAGAAACTACAGAATATATAGCGAACAAGGCTTCCAACCATCGAAACTATAATATTCAGACTCAAACCGACGCTGATATCTAAAAGAAGTTTCTGGGTTTTGAATTGACCACTACTTTAAATAGAAGGAGATTAACGAAGATCAGACTGCGACAAAATGATCAGTTAATCATAAAATTAAATTTTAAGTTATTATTTACTTATTCAAAAAGCAGTACAAGGGAAAAAGAGAAGGTGATAAAAATTTGGAAATTGATCTTAAAGTGATTTTGTGGTTAACTGAGAGGGAACACCTTTTTGCCAATAACCTCTCTGGTGTAAAAGGAGGTAGAATTCAACTAAAAGAAGAAAAACAAATCAATACAAAAATAAAGAGATAAATTATCTATATTTCATTATCCTGAAACAAGTCAGGCGTGAAATGCAGGAAATTGGAGACAAGTACAGAATCCTAATGAAAATAATGACCATTGATTTAATCTGGATCGAATGTTTTATTCTACCTCTATTCATTATGTACATGATGATTCTCTCATTGGAACGATTCCACTTTTCATCAAAGTATTGACCCAATTGGGATTTTTCCATTTGTTGGATTACATTCAAACCCTCACGCGAGGGATAAATTGTCTGGAGCTTAATTTAGCCAGACCCCACTCATTTAAACTGTTTCCCGAAAATACTTTCTATAAAAGCTTTCCAACTAAATAAAAAAATATATTTGTTTTGTACTAAATGATCTTGGCAGTTTGGGAGACAGTGTGGTGAATATATTTTTGTATATTTACTCACGCAAGCTATGAAAATTTAAAACAAAGGTACGGAGCTCGTGAGTTATAATAAGTTCATTGAGTTGAATGCAATGAATTGCATGGACGAAAGGGAGCATCGCAGGTTGTTTAAATGCCATTTCTAACAAAACAGAGCTTATTATCTTCGACACTACCATTAATATAGTAGAAAAATCATATACAAAGAGTTTCTCTATTTTTCTAGGAACAAAAATCTCACTCAAAAGTACAAATGCTAGAGATACCGACACAAGCAGTATATCTAATGAAAGGCCTCATCTAAGACAAGTTTACTAATATTTACCCGTTGATACGGTGGACAGCACCGGAAATAGCTACACAAAGCAATTCGTTAAGCCTAAATTATAAATACTTCAAATATTTGTCATATATTAATTGAAAGCATTGGTAAGATTAGTAGGATTTCATAAATATTTAACCGGGAGTTTCAATAGGAACTGCCATAAGGCTCAACATACATTTTTTTTTTTCATATAACTCTACGGAAGATTAATTTTTTAGCTTCAAATAGAGATGTCAGATTAAGAATATGGATATTTAGTGACAAGTTTTTTTGCCAAGTTTGTGACCAATTTAGCAACTTGACGACATTTTTATAAAAGTATTTTGAATAGCATGTTTGAAATATTCCATTCCCTAAAGAAACCAAGTTGTACACATTTAGTACCTGGACCGTACAGGAAAAGTAACGCACATAGAAGAGTCTTTTCACTGATAGTGATTGTCACATTTCAGCTTATCTATTTGTAACTGACTAAAAATAGAAACTTTAAGTACCCAACTGTACAAATATATTCAAGTCAGGCAAAAGTTGAAGTGTTAAAATATATTAACCAAACTGACTGTCCGTATTTTTGACTTATTTACATTGTTTAAAAAATTGAGTATGTCGGTACTTTTACCCAATAAAAACAAATCGGCTGGACCAGCACTGGGTGACTGACTCTGACCATCCCCTGAACTGCGGGGTCATCGGCGGATAGCCTTTGCTTTTCAGTGCATAAAAGGGACCGTCTCTCCTTCAGTAGAGCGAGCAGTCATTTAACTGATGTTGGAGCATCGTTTAAACAGAGTCCCAGAATTGATAAACAATTGGTTTGCACAAGCGAGCCAGGGTTGTTTTGATTGAAGCTAGCCTTATTCATATGGCGATGTGGACTACCGTGCATTAGATAAAATAAAAACAAAACTAACAGCAAG